>OZ034813.1:28774493-30159493 GCA_964030455.1 Linum trigynum
TAAACGTGCTCAGTGTGGAGTACAACAAGGATGGGTGACCTTATGGGAAGTCACCCTGAATTGCACCCCAAGTTGAAATCCGTGCGGGTGTAGAGGCCCAAAGCGGACAGTATCTTGTCGGAAAAAGGTTCGGGATGTTACATTAGCATTGTTGGCAAAAAAAAAAAATAATAATAATAAAAAAAAAACTCCAGCGTGAAGGTTGGTATTATTTATCAATAATTAGTGGAGTGGTAATTTGGTCACTTATAATTACCGGATTCCATCCAGAATACATATAAATAACGAGGGTGAGAAAAGTGCTTGTTCACATATACTGACCGGGCTCTCTGTCGGCATTGCTGCAAGACCAGTTGTCAAAAAATCACTTGCAACGACCGGAAGTCTCTCCTCTCGGCAAAGCTTTTAACGACAGGTAAAAAATTTACTGTCGTTATAGAGTTTTACCGGCAGCAGCTATAATGAGGGGCTGGACCCGGTCGTTAATAACTTTTGCCGACCGGATTTGAACTATTAACGACCGGATTGCACCCTCATTAAAACCTCTTTTTTTTGTAGTATCGTCTAAGCTCGCCTAGGAACAAGTCGGAAGGAAAACACTTCGCCTTGACAAAAAGCTAAGGAGAAGGCGTCACAATCACATTGTGGCTTTGGTGGCCTCTGGCCAGCTTTGAGTCGTGTCTCAAAATGATGTCATGATGTCTTTTTTCTATCTTTTGATATGCTAGAATATAGTTAGAGACGACAATATTTACAGAAGCGTCCTCTTTCTTTTTGCGCTTCTTCGTCTCAATATGTTTTGCTATATTCAAGCTTCTTCTTCCTTACTCATTTCTCCACACTATGTTTTATATTTTACCATGAGTGTTGATGCAAGTTTAGAAATGAATGGTAGATGCGATAGTATTTGGTTCATAAACTTGTGATTCTAGACAAGTATGAGATATTATGTTACGTTTACATCTAGGAGTTGTTTGCTTGATGGATTTGGTGATGGACTTGGTAATAAATTTGGATCCATCATGGACTTTGTTCAAAATTCAATGTTTGCTTCATGTATTTTGGAGCAAAAAATCCGTGGGTCCCACGAATTTTAAGGGTCCAAATCCGTGGACCCCACGGACTTGAAAGTTCCACCAGTTTAGGTGGGAATTGATCATGGACTTTGAAGTCCATCGCCTATGTTTGGCCCGACTTTTAGAAGTGCTTTTCGGCTTCAAAAGCTGAAGCAGGGTCAAACACCTTTAAAAGTTCGGCTTTTGAAAAGCCGAAAAGTGCTTTTATATAACATAAAAGCAGAAGTTGCGATTTGGAGCTTCTGCGAAAAGCTGTTTTGAAAATACAAGATTATCCTTACCATATTTTAATTTTATTTCAGAAAATATAATTTTCTTTCATTTATATATTCTTAAAAAATAAAATATTATATAAAATCGTGTTATTTAATATAAAAGAAATCTAACAAGATTCATTTGACTATTTTATTGTTTAGAATTATTATTCATAGTTTATATTATAAGTCCTTTATAGTCATTTTACACAACTTCTCATATCAAAAAACACTTTTAATAAATTTTCAACCAAACACTCAACTGTTTTTTTTAAGTACTTCTCTAAAAGCTCAAGCGAGAAGCTGCTTCTGAAAAAACTACAGCAAGGTCAAACTAAGCCATCATTTAAGACCAAACTACTCCTCCTATTTGATTTCTTTTATCGTAAATGAGGGCAATAAAGGTAAATTTCACTTCATATATACAAATCTAATTAATCAATTCCTTCATGAAATCTATGAAATAAATAATAGTATTTTTCAAGTCCATAATGGATCCAAAACCCGTATATATCCATAGTTTTACAAAACGCAAATTATACGAAAATCTTCATTTTTCAAATATACGAAGCAATTAACCCGCTAACGCTTAGACACACCTACACAACGCCTAGACATACTGGTTGTCATTTGGGATGCCCTTTTCCTCCATCTGGTAATGTACTAAAGAGAAGGACTCGGTTAGGTTGCAACTTGTCGCAAGGAAGAGCCTTGAACCTTGGGGAAAACACAAAAAAAAAAGCTCTGGAAAAGGTGCATTGGTGATGACGGTTCAACCGGTTAACCTAACCACTACACACTTATTGGAACGGTCTAGTTCAGAAGAACTGGTAATTGATTGACAATACCAACATCACCAAAACTGAGAGCTTCCTTTGAAGCTTCAAAAGATCAATCAATAAGACAATGGATCCTTGAATAAGCTATCCAGAGAACTGGAGATCCAGATTCAACTATACCAACATCACCAAAACTGAGTTATGAATCAATTGCCCTCATGGTCCTTTTACTTGCTCAAAGTGAGACATGGACATCAACAGTGGAATTGGTCAATATGATATCTTTCGTGTTATCGAGTGCCTTAGGGTGATTAGGGCATTCTATTCTTATTCTGACATGCAGTGGTTTCACAAAGACGAGGTCTCTCAAATCCTTTCCTGATCTTGACAAGAGCTGAATGCATGAATCTCTTGTGGTTAAGCCGTGACTACCCCATTTTAGGATAGCAGCTATCCTCGCTGCATGTTTATCCTGATTATCTTCTTCGTCTACATTCGCATCTCTTCTGAGTCTCAGATACAGTGGTGCATATATGATCACCTGGAAATCAAAAGTGTGACCATTAAGCTTCAGGCAGACAAGTTAGGCATCCTGGTGTAGTGTTCATATCATAGTAGGACAAGGAATATTTAGTTACTAATGACAGTGTCGTAGAAACTCATTAACCTAAAGGATTTTGCCATTTGGTTGAGACGGATTTTAAGTGGGTTCGGTTGGTATTTGGATGTAGAAACGATAAGGTAGTTACCTCACTCAAGTCAGGGCTCGTATTAACTGCACAATGAATCCGAACTTTGTCGTCCTCAAAATTCTCAGTGTCTGCAATTGTGCTATCATCATCTTCCACAATTGTCTCTGATTCAGCAGCCGATGAAAATGCCAGATTACCGAGTTCATCATACCACTTCTGGGCAACACCAACCTGTATGCAAACCATAAAAGCAGGAACTTCTAAGAGACCCAGTATAAAAGGAACACCAAAGGAATGAGATGAGGAAAGAAGACAACAGATAAGGACAATCAACCTTTTCCGAAGATTCCAGTTCAGCGTTTGTTCCTGAGACTTCAGTAGCAGCTCCTCTTGCCTGACGCCAGATACATCCCTTATGCAATGGTTCAACCAGTTCAGTATCTATTGGAATGTCGACCTTTATATCTACGTCTGTCCTGCCTGGTACACACAGAAAAAAACATGCAAGCACAACATCCACTTAATTAGATATATTGTATGATATCATTTCAGAACAAAGAAATATATATTAATCAATGGTAAGTACATAAACCTGGCAATTGGTTGAAGCGTTGAAGATGATCAGTCCACAACTCATGAGTTGGAGAACTGCAAATCAGCCAGAAAATAAGCATCGTCAGTAGGTAAAGAGTGAGCAGTTTTTTTCTTCATTAATGGTATTTAAATAAATGCTCTAGTGTAATAAGAGCATTCAGTATCTCCATACTTACAGGGAATATACCCTCTCTAGTGGGAAGGAGCACCAGTAGGGTAGTCCAAGGATCCTGTAATTCACCAACTGAAACATGGAGCAGGCCCTAGTTTCTCTATTCATTTTCACCACCTTCTGTACAGCTTCAGTCAAAATAGGGGAAGAAATTTTGAAAGACCACAACGGCATAAAACAAGATAGGAGTAACGTACGAATAGTTGCTTACTTGTATCACAATCAAACACGTGGCCGTTGAAAGTTGTAAGTGATGATATGAGGGTAGCATACAAGGTATCTTTACTTGACAAGTAAGTACCAGCCTGCTGTTCTAACCAATCACATGGCATTTCCTTCAAGAGAGAGAATTTATCTGTGATCAAATTTCCACAGGTATCTCGAATCTTTTGGAATCCTTCAGACACACAAGAAGTTAATGTTAGACAAACATACTAAATACAGAACAACTAAGCTAGGGTAAGGTTTTTAAACCTTTGATAACATCTTTTATCTCTCCAGTGGTCAAATCCATTACCCATAGTGTCTCAAAGCTGCTCATTAGAAACAAAAACAAAACTTTTTTTATGTTCTTCTGAGACATAATTAAAGCAAGCATCTGAAATTAAGATCATAAAGTAGAAACGTTGGCGCCAAACTTAAGAAGACTAGGTAGTTGGTACATATATGAAGATATCTACCTCCGGTTAATGATTAAGCAGTGATCCTCCTCTTCTGACTTCAATAGATGCCAAGGAAACAGTAAAGACTGGGGATAAAACTCTTCGGATTTAGCTTCAACAGCAGCAATTCCAAAGCCCAGTTTACTTGCGATCTTTGTCCATAGACTTTCCTTTTCTACAGTAGCACTAGAAGAAGGATATAACGTCTCTAGAACCCGTCTCTCCAAGTCAGCTCTCCTGACTGCATGGTTCTTCGCAAACAAAATACACAAACAACGATAAATTATATAAGTAGATATATATTAGGGTTATAGGTATAATATGCCCCTATACTATGATGTTTTATCAAACATGCCCCTTTACTATTTTTTTACATCAAACATTCACTTTTGTTAAAATTTTCATCTAAAAACCGTCAACCACCTTTGGTTTGGGCGAATCAAATGTCTAAAATATCCCTAATCATTTCACTTTAGAATTTTTTTTTTGTTCTTTTGTATAGCCAAATAATTCAAATAATTTCACTTTGAAGAGACCCAAAGAAATAAAATGGGCAAAAAACTGATATTTTCTCTCACATTTGCCGATGTCGGGTCGTCTAAATCTCAGTTCAACCATGATAGACAATTTTTTCAATGGAAATTTTAGCAGAAGGGCATGTTCGATAATTTTGTCAAAGTACAGGGACATATTTGATGTAAAAAATAGTAGAGGGGCATGTTTGATAAAACGTTATAGTAGAGGGGCATGTTATACCTATAACCCTATATATTAACACATTGAAACTTACAAAATTGATATTCTGACGAATTCCAATTCCAAAAGAGACCTCATGCATACCTCTTAGTCTACGAAATACAGACAATCCTCAGTGTCATCGTAAAAGGAAGCTCCATGGCGCAATAGCTTGGCACACTCAAAGTCTCCATCCTCAAAACCTGGAGAAGAACCAATCTGACACATAAAACTCGTAAGTTAAAAATTTTTATCACTTTTCTCAGGTGTTAAAAGCAAAACACAACAGAATTGAGAAAGTAAATAGGCACCACAAAATATAAACTAGTATGAAGGTGATTTTAGAGTATCAATTATTCAACACTTTTAGCTGCAAAGAGAAGTGTTGAGGATACAGTGTTGAGGATACGGTGGAGGACATCACATGACACATAAACCAAATATATTGAAGTTATTAAAATTAATTACTTACACAGTCAAGAATACTTCCATTACCATAAGAAATGATGATACGGTGATGATTGGTGTCAGAAAAGAATAGCCGACTGCCACTTATATCTGCAGATATACAGCCTGCAGAAAACCGGGAGGGAAACTTGTTGAGCAAACATGAACAACTTCTCTTAAAAGTTTATATTAACAAAGTTATCTACTATAATTTATACGCATCTTGTTGAACATAAAGTTCACCAACTATGCAGTCTGCCAAGACTACATGCTGAGAACATGCAGTAGGACCAAAAATCTTAGGCAAACCACATAGATCCCAGGGATACTTTACCTGGGAAATAGAGAAGCAAGTTCTGAATAGGTGAAACAAGGGTAAATACAATTTAATATCCAAACCTTTTATTTTAAACAATATAATAGCCAAACCTTTTCGAAAACAATCTAATATCCAAATCGTCAACTTTCTGTCTGTTTGACCGTTAGTTGACACTTCAAAAAAGTTCGAAGTACGACACTTCATCAATATTCATCGATATCTTCTCTGAAAAACCACCAATATATCGTAGTTTCAATCCCGAGAAGTCCATGACTCCACCATGATGGTATAGAATATCTAAATATTCAGTCATCTACAATGCCAAAACAAGAAACAAAGTTGTATTGTGACAATTTCACCTAAACAAAGCTTTTTTGAAGTGTCAACTGACGGTCAAACGAACGAAAAGTTGACGATTTGGATATTAGATTGTTTTCAAAAAGATTTGGCTATTATATTGTTTAAAATGAAAGGTTTGTATATTAAATTGTATTTACCTGTGAAACAATGTATGGTTCCTTCACATCATCAGCTAGTTTTGTCCAAGTGCTTTTCAAATAAGCCATGCTGGAGTTTCCATCACCACGATTTTGTTTTTGTAGTACTTGCATCTCCTCTACCACTGGAAAAGGTTCGAAAAGACAAAACGAATATAAAAGTAATCATATGATTATTTGTAGGAGTTTCTATCAATTTGACGTAGCTCTTCAGTTGCCCCCTAACGGTATGCAACAAACTGTACCCATTTCAAAGAATGATACTTCTAAGAGGGGAATAGTAATGACAAATAGGTCATGCTAGAAGGCAAGCTTTTATCTAAATGCACATAATGTGAGAATGACAAAGAAATCAAACTTCAACTAACCAAGACAAAGACACCGCAATACCTGCATAAAGTGTTCCAATATCCAGATCCTTCTCATGCTGAACTAGATGATTCTCAGAGTCTCTGAACATAATGTAGCAGGCTCCGTTTTCCAACTAAATAAAACGGAACATTCTTTTAATACTATTTAGAGATTAGCAAAAATCGGCCTATGGCATTTTCCTTTCACTCCACTAAAGCACAAAGTATTTCTTCCAAATGCATTAGTGGAGTTCCTTTCAAACCACACCATTTTTACCAGCACTGAGACTTGCCCAATCCCATATTTAGACATGATAGTCAAAGGCAAAACAACCATTCTTAGCTTTACTGACAGTGAATCCTAGGGTGGTTCTGAGAAGCTCAAGCTATAGTAACACTATAGTTCACAGCTGTTCTATGATGAACTTTATTACCTTACCTCTGTGAAGTTCTTGTTTGACAACAGAATGGGGAAGGTGATGTATTCTTTCATTATCAAGTCAATAACATGATCTCGATCAGCAGCGAAGCTAGCAGAACTCCCGGTATGAAGGCCCAAAACACAAAGTTCGGAGAATCTGGAACATAGAAGGGAGAAGATCCTCAAATTGAACAAACCTAACAATGCAACTGTTTAGATCAATACTGAAAGAAACACAAGTGGAAATTGGAAACTCGATCTCAACCTCTGCTGAAGCAACTTCACTTTTTCAAGCATGGCAATTATTTCAGAATCCTGTAAGAACTGTCCAGCGAGGATTAAAAATGTCCCATTTCTCTTCAAGAAGGGTTTATCTCCATAATATACATTTAACCAAACATGATTTGGGCCTACAAAATCCATTTTGAAACCATATCAATGACATCATCTATCAACTAGCCAAGTGGACCTGAATCCATGCGTAAAACTAAAACTTGCACATAAGCAATCTAAACTTGGGCAACAACCTTCATGCTCATCGGCAATGGATCGAACAAAGGAGACCACGTCATCATCTGCTGCAGGGGCAGGAATACTAGTAGATGCTTCTTCTGATGTTGTCGAGTACCTGGAGATCACTGCCATTCATAAGTCAGGCAAAGTACGTAAAGAAAACACAGTGGTCTCAAACAAAAGAGCTTACAGAATGTCCCATTCCGCTGAGCAATTACCTCTGAGAATAAGAGAAGTTCCACCAAAGTATTCCTGGGTAGTTGGTGGTTCTAAGAAATGAACGAAATGGGGCGACTGAAGTGGAGACAGAGTAACCTCTCCTGGCTTCTCCGCTCTGCCCTAAGTATATTCCTAGCAACAAAAGTTACGTAATTGAAGTTCATAAATTTGACCAGTAGGGATAGCTATCGAAACAACAAAGGAATTCCACCAAGGAAAAATGGGCTAACCAGAAGAAATGCGCCGAGAAAACCTTAAAAGTTGTCTCAAGCTTCTACGTATCTGCATCATTTCGCCTTCTTTTGGTTTCGTTCCGCTCGTGTTCTTCCCGCGTCAGCCAGATAGTTACTTAGTAGAGAGCTTGAGATGGAGTTAGGATGCGAAACTGAAAGGCGACAAGGGTTTGAGGAAGAAGAAGCATTGGCGGGGATGGAAGGGTGAGTTCTTAGAGAGTCGCGGCGGCATGCGATGGCGCCCGGAAAACGTGTTTAGTTATTTCCTACTGTTTTCTGGTAATTGATTATCACAATTTTTTCATTGAGTATCATACAATTCTAATCATAATTATAATTTTTAATATGAATGAAATTGTTTTCAAAGTACTAATAAACACAATACAAGTATAACATCATATGTCGAATAAGTTCCTTTATTGCTCTCATTGCACTTCATTGACATTCTCTTTCATGCAATAATCTCGATACTCTTCAAATAAAGTATCGTAATTGAAGTATTGTTTTCCACCTCATTACCATCCATTGCTTATCAAGCTACAATTCAAACAACAAAGGCATCTACATATCCCAACCAAACCGTTTTCCACCTCATTACCATCCATTGCTTATCAAACTACAATTCAAACAACAAAGGCATCTACATATCCCAACCAAACCCACCGCCCAAAAAAGGACTCCAGATACACCAATCACCCAGGCTGATCTAAACCCACCCTTCCCATTAGTCACAGAAACTGCTCTAAGTGCCAAAATCACCACTTACTTTCAGTTGCTCATCAGTAGTCGGATCTTAGTCCTCAAATCGACAGTTATTGCTCTAAGTGGATTTGTAACAACTCAACTAATTAACAAGAAACAACCTCAGATCACACAGTTCATCAATTGCCAAACAGATTACAAACAAACAAAAGGGCATACAATTCACAAAAGGGCAAACAAATTGCCAGTTCTAACACGTCTTTCACACACTTCACCGCTAGCTAATTAAACCACCACAATCAGCAAATTTGACGAACGCATGAGGAGATAATTGACATCCGAGTTAGCTAATTAAACCACCAAAAACTTCAACGATGGCCCAAAGCTTGGTGGATGACATCAGAATCAGTTATCATATCATAGACACATGAATCAAACATGGAAATGGGTAGACTTTCAAGAGAACCAAACAGGGGAGCAAGTAAATCTTTGTGGAGAAGGAAATCTTTCATGGAGGCAATATGTTCTGTTCCTACACAAGGCAAAGTTGGAAGAGGACTAACCTCAAGCAGAGGAGATCGTCGATGCTGCTGGGGAGCGGGAAGGCCGCCTATTTCGACGCTGCTGGAGGAGAGGATTCGTCCGATGGAGAGGCTCGAACGAATCGTCGGGTGGAGGAGGGAGATGGCGACCGGCTGTAGGTTCTCTTCGACGGTGGAGAATCGCGTCGCTGCAGCTTGATTGCGCCGACTGGAGGAAGGATTCGCCTTCGCTGCTTCCCGTTGCAGACGCGGTCGTCGCTGCTGCTTCTCACTCAGGCGCGGGAAAGGGATCGAGTTTAGCTGCTCGTAGGGTTTTAGTTTTAGTGGGCAAAACGGCGGCATTTAGGAAAAGAGGAGATAAGTAAAAAAAGTAGTCGCTGGCAGGGATCGAACAAACGACCTCATTAATCAGCAGTATCCATTTTCCGCTAGGAAACAGGGAATAACCCGTCCCATTATTTCTAGGAAACAACTTTTAATGGTTTCCTTCTAGCTTCCTCATTTATGCCAAATGAATTTTTCCAACGAAAACGAAACTACAAGTGAACACGTTTCTTATCATTTGTTTCTTGATTTTCATTTTTACAATAGAAAACAGAAAACAAAATGGGAAGTGAACGGGGCGCAAAGGAAGTCCAAAGAAAAACCAGCGCCAAACAGGGAGAGAACGAAAGCAAGGAAGGATGCTTGGAAGGCCGTAGTAAGCCCAGACTGCTTTGTCAGAAGTTGGCCTGGTCCGTTTAATTAAATTCATAAAAGAAAAAACCACAAGATACGACGTCGTTTCCATCTCTATGGTCGGTTAATTAAAATCCCGAATTAGGGTAAGAAAAAGCAAAATAGCTTTCAAAGAGCTGCTGAAACAGTCGGTCGGAAGATATACCGCTGAAATCTGCTGAGAACAGGAGCAATTTCCGGTACAAATTATCAGGGCTCGTCGCCGGCAAATCCAAGCGCGAAATCTCGAGTGAACAAGGCGCTTGAAGGGAGAAGGAGAAGTAGAGAAACAAGTCAGCGAAGGAGGCACAAATGAGATGGGAGTCGCGGCGGCGTGCGAGGGCGGCCGAAGAGCGGAGTCGGAGATTCCAACTTTGTCCTCGATTCATCCTTATTTTTTGCCCGCGGCGGAAGAAATTCCTCACCCGGAGCTTAAAACTGAGGACGAGCAGTGACTCGCTACGACACAATACCTAACAATGGCCAAGTGTAACCAATGGAAGGGACTGCAGTATAGTGGCTCAAGTGATAAATATCGAATCCACGGGTCTCTAGAGTTACTATTACTCAGCTTCAGTTTATTATTTAGCAAACCAGATTTAGATGAAAGAACTAAAACTACTCTAGCAAACTACAGTTAAAGTTAATCTAATTACAGGTTGGGAACTCACTTAGGTATGATTCCCCCTAGCCACTAGCCAGACTAACGATTGATGATTTCTAACTTGTTTCACGTTCATTCACAATGCGGAGAATCCTTGACTAGACCTTGAGTCTCGACTAAAGGAACAAGGCCCTCTTGATTCAATTGCCTAGAGGGACGTATCCTTCTCTAGAACAACTGATCAAGGCGTTCTGAACTAGACTCCCTCTATCGAAAGAGGTTCTCAATCGATACAAAGCAGTGTATCAACCCTCGACTAAAGCAATCGATCCACTACTAACAATCTATGGTGCTCTATTGACCTAATCAGGTATTCCCTCTCATAGGATCAAAGCAGAATCAATAATCTCGACTAAAGCAGAATTGAATCATGAAAACATGCATAGATTGAATATGAACTCAAGATTATCAAGTCCGAGTACTCATACAATCATCCAATCAAACAAACATAGCTAGGGTTCCTCAAAACCTAAGTGAAGGGAAGTTACTCCATAGAGAAGAGAGAGACTGCAGTAAGAATCTTCAGATGATCAGTCTTCCGGTCCGGGCTTGTTCCTCTAGCTTCCAAGGCAAAGAAATTCTCCAATTCCACTCCAAGAATGCCCTCAAATCGCCCTCTCTCTCTTTGGTTCGTCCCTTGGGTGTTTGGGATCCAAAACCCAGCTCTCCCTCTGCAAAAACGCACAAAACAGGCTTTTAACAGCCTGCGTTCGCGATCCCCGGTCAAAATACCCGGTAGGGTATTTTAGGTCACGACAGGGGATTTTTTGGTTCACGATAGGGGATTTTTGGGTCACGACCGGGGATTTTGGTTCACGACCGGGTATTTTTGGTTCACGATAGGGGATTTTTGGGAAAATCCCCTATCAAGGCAAAAAATCCCCTACCGGGGATTTTAGCTTCACGATAGGGCCCCCTTCTGTTTCTGAGAGAAGCCCGAAACCAGTTTTCCCCTATCTTTGATTCTTCGTTTCTCCCTCGTTCGGACTCCAAATCAGGTGCCGTTTGATCCCAGACGCTCGTAGTCTCGTCCTCTTTCTTTTCATTACAAGATTACATGATTATATGGTCACAAACGGAGGTAGAAATCCCTTCTTCTTCAAGTCATACCCGAGTTTCTTCCTCCGAGTCGCCAATTGATCTCCGATTGACTTGAAACTTGCGCCTACGCTTCACTTTATGTGCTAGGACCTGAAATGTGACAAAGGAACACAACCTAGCGTAAAATAGGCCAAAGAAGCGATAATGCAAGCTTAAACAATCAAGAAAGAAAGGGGAAAACATGTGCAAATATCGAGTCATCAAATCCCCCCACACTTAACCGTTTGCTTGTCCCCAAGCAAACCTAACTCAAACCAATGCAGCTCTCCAGACCTCTATAGCAACATGCACCCTCAATCGTAGATAGATAATTTTCTAGATCATTTAGCAGCTTACGAGGTCAACCGACGCACAAGTCATCTCATAGCTTCTTCGGCGAGAACGCTAGTCTCGAGTCGGCATCATGGCAAATAGTGAACAAAGGACAAATGAATCGTGGACAAAGAGACTCTAAAAACAAAAGATCATGGACTCACATTTTTCAAGGTGCTCTTATTTTCTTTTTGAAGACGGTTGGAACCCCTTTTTTTCCTTTTCTTTTGTTCTCTTTTTTTTCTTTCTTTTTCAAGGGTTCCAACCCGATTTTCAGAAAACGGGGCTCCCACCTAGCAAAGGTTTTGCGGGAACCCGGCTCTTACCGGCCATGCCAGGAGCGAATGTCTCGAGCCTCGTGCGGGGAAAAGGAATGTAAGGGGGCTGGAGGTAGTAGGTGGAAATTCAGAACGAATTCCCGTCTCCCCTTACACACTTTCGCCCTATTCGCACGGGAGACGTTATTTTAAAGCACATTTTCGAGCACCTTTTATTTCAAAACTTGATACAGGAGTCCATGACATGTAGAGAATCCACAACACCACACAATTCAAGGGTCCTAAGATCACAAATTCACACAATCAACCAATACAATATGAAGAAGAAATGAGACTTCTTAAATGCATCAACATCCTCCATAGTGCTACACTACCTCCCTAGGTTGTATATTATTATAAAGACTGTCAATTCAAAGCATAATGAGCAGGCAATTGCAAGGAACACGTACTTGGAGCCCTCAAATCGAAATTTGGACAGTGGACTAGGCTCCAAGCACACAAACAGCCAAACATTCACACGCATACATAATCGAACATCCCCCCACACTTAAGCACGACATTGTCCTCAATGGAGAAAAGATAAGGAGGGTAGAACGAAGTTACCAGATCCAGGGTGAATGATGGTGGACGGGGCAGGCGGTGCATTCTAGGAGGAGAGAGTAGTTAGAACACAAACACCACATAAAATCTCACAAAGGTTGAATTATTGACTCTAAAATCAAAGAACAAAACTGACTCAACCGAAGAGAAATAGGGACAGAAATGCAAGCCGACTGATTGGGTTGCCTCCCAACAAGCGCTTCTTTCACGTCGTGAGCCGGACGATGGCTCCTAAGTTTCGGTCCACCCCAAAACCTCCTTGAAGTTGAGGTTCTCGTCGATGAGGTGGAGTCTCAAGTCACAAGCATGTGGTATGACAGGTGATGGAAGCTCGTGCACTTGATGCAGATAACGTCTCCATCCTCGAGACCTCTTCTTCTCTTCTCTCGTCTCATTGCCCCAAACCAGATATGACAGCCTCGATTGACCACCATCGCGTCCACCAAGAGGGACCGATGTCGATGTGGTCTTGGTCTGGCAAAGAGACACTGCAAATGGGTCCTTGCTAAGCAGTTCCTCGAAGTTTGGTGGAGATATCAAATGTAACTCATGGCCGGTGCAAGCCTCTTCCACCTCAACTTCGTCCTCAGCCTGGACGCCAATTGCTTCTTCAACCTCCCTTCCTTCTTCATGTGGTATCAGCCCTGGGAAATGATCAAGAACTCCTCCAGATTCACTTTCGTCATCCTCCACAACTTCTTTCTGCACCCTTTCTTGCTCTTCTTCCTCTAGCACGGATTGGAGAGCAAGTTGCCAAGCAATTTCTTTCATGAGGTCTTCTTGCATCTCCTCACTCATGCCCACCTCTTCAAAGCTCAGTTTGGGGTGTGGAAAGGTGTGGTCGGCTACGACATGACACTCCTGATCATGATCATCACGGGAGCTCTCCGTGACAACTTCAGTGTGCTCCACAATGTCCTTGTAGCCTTCTTCGTCCTCCTCCTCTTCTTGTATGGTAGCAGAAGGGTGATCTGGAGCAGGTTGTGCCAAAGATCGCTCAAGATCATCGACACTCTTCTTAAGGCTCAGGAGGATCTCCTCTGTTTCACGATAGGTCTGGACACAATGATCCATCCTGGAGCATGTTCTATCCATGAGAAGTCTCAATTCATAGTGTGGATCTGGCTGTGGAGTGTAGCATGGCTCTGCAGAATGGCCCGTGAAGGCCGCCATGGGTAACTCCAGCGCCGATGGCCCTTCTGGTTGTGGGAGAAATTCTTCTTGGTAATGAGGTTGTTCTTGATATGCCCAGGGGTCCGGTTGTTCTCCGTAGCAAGGGGGTTGGTACTGGAACCCGAATCCATAGTCTTCTCCTCCTTGATTGCTCCAGGGAGTCTCGGGGTAATACCACTCGGGTGGTGGTGGATACCCCCAGTTGTTGGAGAAGCCATGAGGATCCATGATTCAGATCTGCACCAACAAAAACAGAAACACCCAAGTGAAAAGCAAGGGTGGAAAAGAAAAGAAAATAAAAATGCTAAAGTAACAAACTTCTGCCTTTCCTAATACTCTAGTAAGTCCCTAGCAAAGGCGCCAAAAACTTGACTCGCTACGACACAACACCTAACAATGGCCAAGTGTAACCAATGGAAGGGACTGCAGTATAGTGGCTCAAGTGATAAATATCGAATCCACGGGTCTCTAGAGTTACTATTACTCAGCTTCAGTTTATTATTTAGCAAACCAGATTAAGATGAAAGAACTAAAACTACTCTAGCAAACTACAGTTAAAGTTAATCTAATTACAGGTTGGGAACTCACTTAGGTATGATTCCCCCTAGCCACTAGCCAGACTAACGATTGATGATTTCTAACTTGTTCACGTTCATTCACAATGCGGAGAATCCTTGACTAGACCTTGAGTCTCGACTAAAGGAACAAGGCCCTCTTGAGTCAATTGCCTAGAGGAACGTATCCTTCTCTAGAACAACTTATCAAGGCGTTCTGAACTAGACTCCCTCTATCGAAAGAGGTTCTCAATCGATACAAAGCAGTGAATCAACCCTCGACTAAAGCAATCGATCCACTACTAACAATCTATGGTGCTCTATTGACCTAATCAGGTATTCCCTCTCATAGGATCAAAGCAGAATCAATAATCTCGACTAAAGCAGAATTGAATCATGAAAACATGCATAGATTGAATATGAACTCAAGATTATCAAGTCCGAGTACTCATACAATCATCCAATCAAACAAACATAGCTAGGGTTCCTTAAAACCTAAGTGAAGGGTAGTTACTCCATAGAGAAGAGAGAGACTGCAGTAAGAATCTTCAGATGATCAGTCTTCCAGTCCGGGCTTGTTCCTCTAGCTTCCAAGGCAAAGAAATCCTCCAATTCCACTCCAAGAATGCCCTCAAATCGCCCTCTCTCTCTCTCTTTGGTTCGTCCCTTGGGTGTTTGGGATCCAAAACCCAGCTCTCCCTCTGCAAAAACGCACAAAACAGGCTTTTAACAGCCTGCGTTCGCGATCCCCGGTCAAAATTCCCGGTAGGGTATTTTAGGTCACGACAGGGGATTTTTTGGTTCACGATAGGGGATTTTTGGGTCACGACCGGGGATTTTGGTTCACGACCGGGGATTTTTGGTTCACGATAGGGGATTTTTGGGAAAATCCCCTATCAAGGCCAAAAATCCCCTACCGGGGATTTTAGCTTCACGATAGGGCCCCCTTCTGTTTCTGAGAGAAGCCCGAAACCAATTTTCCCCTATCTTTGATACTTCGTTTCTCCCTCGTTCGGACTCCAAATCAGGTGCCGTTTGATCCCAGACGCTCGTAGTCTCGTCCTCTTTCTTCTCATGACAAGATTACATGATTATATGGTCACAAACGGAGGTAGAAATCCCTTCTTCTTCAAGTTATACCCGATTTTCTTCCTCCGAGTCGCCAATTGATCTCCGATTGACTTGAAACTTGCGCCTACGCTTCACTTTATGTGCTAGGACCTGAAATGTGACAAAGGAAGCGATAATGCAAGCTTAAACAATCAAGAAAGAAAGGGGAAAACATGTGCAAATATCGAGTCATCAAGCAGGCTGTAATCGTGTGCTAATAAGTGGAAGAAGAAAGACCTAGTGGCTGGCCATTGCAAGGTTAGTCCATTCGTTGCTTTCTTCACTATTGAACGCTTTGAATTCATTTCTTTCATTCTTTTAATTAAATTTCTGCTTCTGACTATAGTTTGCTAGTTATCAGTGTTCTGTTACCTTCGAATCTTTTTTTTTCTTAATGAATTACTGCTAAGTTTTATTCATCGAAAGGGAGTTCATCCATAAGTAATGGACTTGCTCCAATGATAAAGTACAATAAAGGTGGCTGAAGGTGCATATGCAAACACTAGAAACAAGTTGTTATGGTGGCTCAAATGGGTTTTGGCTTGTGCCATACAACATCAAATGTAGGGATTGAAGTTCTTGTTGAGATAGTTTGTTGCTACTATCCAACCATGAGCAAATGATGTAGTTGATTCTGTTGGATAGAGTGGCGCTGCTTGTGTAGTGATCACGACTCACGAGAACGTCTAGCATTCCACTCAGTCCATAATAACCGGAACACTGCATGTCGAAGTGGCCAGAAAGCATTTGACAATCTGCAACCTTTGGTGACGTTTGACCATTGAACTAGTAGCTCGCTGCAACTACGAGGTAGAGGGCCAGCAAGATTAAGTCGAAAGAGAGAGAAGTTCCGTACCCTGGAAGAGTAGCTGCAGGGGAGAAGTAAGTGGTCTGCTGTCTCTTCTGAAGCAAATCAAAGACAACAATGATTGAGGAGAATCCACCCTCGTAATCGAAATTGAACGGTTGTCAGGATTTTTCTACGAAAGCCAACCAACTGAAAATTGTGACTTTGGTGGGTACCTGATAACGATGTAATTGCACATATTTGCGCCCTTAGTTCTTATCCGTTTGAAGGGCATAGTTGTGTATTTTGGCCTATTTTACGCCGGGTTGTGCTATTTTGTCATATTTCAGGTCCCAGGCGTCAAAGGAAAGGCTAAGTATCAAAGATAGGTGTGGATCACTGGCCAAAATCCCGAGTAGTAGTCCAAGCACAGAGTAGTTGAAGACCATACCTCATCTTGCCTTCAACTCTTGCTCAGCTCCCACCTATACACCTATCTACTGCTGCTGATGATGACGATCTGCTTACACATGGCATAAGCAGAGAAAAAAGGATAAAGAGGGTCAGCTCATAGCTGAGTGAGATAATCATAGCATCGTGAGTTCATAACAGAGCATACCCCTACCATACATCTAGCAAACAAGCCAAAGCACTAGGATCAGATCTCTTCCCTCCGACATCCTAATAGGCAAAAGACTCAACCACCTTGACTTATGCATATGCATCTTATCATGTTTTACTTATAGGCGCCTGGCTACTCCCATGCTAATAACTCTCCCGGGAAACATACCCCACATCCCGTCGGATGTAGTCATACATACCCCAACATCCCATCGGATGTGGTCATACATACCCCACACCACTATGGGTGTAGTCATACCCCGACACCGCTCTGGATGTGGTCATATCTCATAAGAATTCTTCAGTCACCACCACATGAGAGGTGTGACTATCATACATATCATAATAGAGTAATAGCATAGGGAGCCCTAATTACTATGTAGTTGACCGTGAGACCACAACACTCATATTTGGTATCCTTATACATGATTCATATCTCATCTTGCTTAATCATAATTCGTTACTTACACATGTACTTGACCTGACCATAGTTGGCTCAACATAGGTAAACCAGGAGTCGTATAGTTGCACTTCCTCGGGATAAACCCTCGTGCAAGTCATCCTCCTTAAAACATCATAATATGACCAGGGAATATATATTTTCCCACTTGTGCATCCAAATACAACAATCATGAAAAATCATACCTAATCACCTTCTCGAACCATCGTAAAGCATATTAACAGTCAAGCCCACAATTTGCAATATATACACAATCATCAGCATAAACAAGGTTCATATTGATTAGGGCAAGTCAATAATATCATACAGTAATCCAGGGTTCAACATATAGCACAAAAGCTCATACACCCCTAATCATGCCATTCTAGTTCACCTAGATCAATTCTAAGCATCAATATAATTATCGTGATACGACAAACCCGGTATGCCGTGCTAATCCCTCACCAGTTCTGGTCGTTCAAACACCGGTTTAACCTTCCCGTACTAAAACGTCAATTTCACGAACGAACCCCGAATTAAAATCCGAGACCGTCCTAATATCCCCTGCAGTATCCCCGTCAATATTAGTTCTGGGCTCCGGGTCAAATTCTTGATAAAAACACATCAAACCCTGGCCGGAGCTAAATTCAGCGATCCCGGCTCCGACCTAAATAACAGCCGAAATTCAGGGATTAGAACTAGGGGATTGATTACCTCGCTGCAGGAAGCTCGTATATGAAATTTAGGCTCAATTCGGCTTCCGGATACTCCGAAACCCTAATTTGGCTTATCGGGAATTCAAGAAATTCCTAAACCAAAAACTCGTTTTAAAGCTCTAAATCGATAAATCACGATGTATAGATGAATTAGGCATTAATTACGGGATTTTTGGATCACTGTAGCTCAAGAATTGAGCTGGAGAATTTTCCCCCGACGTTCCCCTGAACTTCGCTTGCTCTGCTTTTCTCTCGGTTCGAAAGTGAAAGAAAGAAATGGCATGTGAGAATGGAAATGGACGGTAAATTTTTATATCCCGACCGCTTTTATATATATATATATATATATAATTAATACGTATACTTATCCGATCGATCGATAATCCGATTTTTGCCGAAATAGTGTCAACATGCTCGATTTTAAATCGCGAACTTTCTAGCGATCGAAATATGGGTTTTTCCGGAACGGGATGTTACAATTCTCCCCTCCTTAAAAGATTTCGTCCCCGAAATCTAATCTTAAGTTGTACCCTTAGTCCGCTTACTTACCCTTGACATGGTTTATCGTAAATAACCCATTAACTAACTCTTAGGTTAGGTGATTCATAACATAGTAGGTAACACATAACACCTCAAGTTCCCATGTTTAGGTTTCAAAAACCTATACTGGGCTATCACAACAAAAGCACATCAACAAGCTGAAAACATAACTTACTAAGCAAGATTGTTAACCTGCAAAGTAGGTTGCTACTAACTCAGGGTACTTCTCTCGCATACTTGTTTCAGTTTCCCAGGTAGCACTCTCACTTTCTTGATTTCTCCAAACCACTTTCAACATTGGGATTTCCTTCCTACGAAGATTCTTAATCTGAAAATCAATAATCTCAACTGGAACCTCCTCAAAAGTCAAATCTGAACCCAACTCGATCTCTTCCGGTTGTATAACATGGGAAGGATCCACTTTGTACCTCTTCAGCATACTAACATGAAATACATTGTGGATTTGGGATAGTTCTGGAGGCAATGCTAACTTATAAGCCACTGGTCCAATCTTCTCTGTGATTTCATATGGTCCAATATACCGAGGTGCAAGTTTCCCTTTCTTACCAAATCTCATCACCGCTTTCCATGGTGACACTTTGAGAAATACTTTCTCACCCACTTCGAAATTAACTTCACGCCTATTTGTGTCAACATAAACTTTCTGTCGATCTTGAGCCACCCTCAAACGCTCCCTGATTTCCTTGACCTTATCAACTGTGATCTGAACTATCTCTGGCCCTGAGATTTGCCTTGCTCCTTCTACATCCCAACATAATGGTGTTCTACACTTCCTCCCATAAAGTGCTTCATATGGTGGAACACCCAAGCTACTATGGTACTGGTTGTTGTAAGCAAACTCAATTAAGGGCAAATGGTCAATCCATGATTCTTCCCATTGCATTACACATGATCGAAGTAATTCCTCCAAGGTTAGGATGGTTCGTTCACTCTGCCCATCTGTTTGAAGATGATAAGCTGAAGTAAAATGTAATTTAGTTCCCAAGGCATCATGTAAACTTTGCCAAAACCGAGATGTGAAGCTGGGGTCTCGATCAGAGACAATAGAAATTGGCACACCATGCAATCTGACGATCTCCTTAATATATAGTTGAGACAAAGTCTCCAGTGATGGTTTCCATTGTGATTCTTTTCCACTTCCATTCTGGAATTGGAAGTGGTTGCAGTTTCCCTACAGGAGCTTGATGTTCTGCCTTAACTTTCTGACATACCAGACATGTGAAAACATGTTCAGCCGCTTCCTTTTTCATCCCACGCCACCAAAAATATGGTTTGATCGTGTGATACATTTTAGTTGCTCCTGGGTGCATAGCATAAGCAGAAGAATGAACTTCATCTAGGATCTCTTTCCTCAAATTATCAACATTAGGAACACATGCTCTTCCATTCATCTTCAACATGCCATCTACCATTTCAAATGGGCTTTCTTTTCCTTCCTCAATATCTTGAATGATTTTTGCCAACTCTGGGTCCTCCTTCTGCTTCTCATGAATTTTGTCATGCAACAAAGGTCGAATGTTCAACCGAGCTAGTAACCCTGTTACACCATCCACTTCCAAAGCAACATTCATTTCCCTCAAATCAACCAGATCATTTATGTTCTTCTTCCCTTTTCTGCTTAGGGCATCAGCAACTACATTAGCTTTACCTGGATGGTAATCAATGGTACAATCATAATCTTTCAACAACTCTATCCATCTCCTCTGGCGACTATTTAAATCCTTCTGATCCATAATATACTTCAAGCTTTTGTGATCAGTTAGGATTTTAAAAGTCTCACCATACAAATAATGTCGCCAAATCTTGAGAGCAAATACCACCGCTGCCAACTCCAAATCATGAGTGGGATAATTTACTTCATGAGGACGCAATTGTCTAGAGGCATATGCGATAACTCTTCCATCTTGCATTAACACACAACCCAATCCTTGATATGAGGCATCACTATACACCACAAACTCTCCCTGACTTGAAGGTAGTGCAAGTACTGGTGCTGTGGTCAATCTCTTTTTCAGTTCATCAAAACTCTTTTGGCATGATTCATCCCAAACATACTTGGTATTCTTCCTCAACAGTTTAGTCAATGGTGCAGCAATTCTAGAAAATCCTTCGACAAACCGCCGATAGTAACCCGCCATGCCAAGAAAACTTCTCAACTCAGACACATCTTTTGGTGGAGCCCAACTCACCACTGCTTCCACCTTTTTCGGATCCACCTCGACACCTCTTCCAGTAATTACATGTCCCAGAAATATTACATCCTTCAGCCAAAACTCACATTTTGAGAATTTTGCATATAATTGTTTCTCCCTTAGAATTTGCAACACAATTCTAAGGTGAGTTTTGTGCTCCTCCTTGCTTTTAGAATAGATGAGAATATCATCTATGAACACAATCACAAACTTATCAAGATATTCATGGAAAACTCTGTTCATAAGAGCCATAAATACCGCTGGTGCATTAGTGAGTCCAAAAGGCATTACCAGGAACTCATAATGCCCATATCTTGTTCTAAAAGCTGTCTTTGAAGTTGCTCCATCTGCCACTTTCAATTGATGGTATCCAGACCTCAAATCAATCTTAGAAAAGACTGATGCACCCTGCAATTGATCAAACAAATCATCTATTCTTGGAAGGGGATAACGATTCTTCACTGTTGCTTTATTCAACCTCCGATAGTCAATGCACATTCTCATGGAGCCATCTTTCTTCTTGACAAACAAAACCGGTGCACCCCAAGGTGAGATGCTAGGTCGAATAAACCCCTTGTCTAACAATTCTTGCAATTGTTCTTTAAGCTCCTTCAGCTCAATTGGTGCTATTCTATATGGTGCCATTGAAATTGATGTTGTGCCAGGTACCAATTCAATATCAAACTCTACTTCCCTTTCTGGTGGAAGGCCGGGAAGTTCTTCGGGGAATACATTAGGAAACTCCCTTACCACCTCTACATCCTCAACCTTCTTATCGTTTACTACAGTAACTTGAGCAAGAAAGGCTTCACAACCTTCCTTCACTAACCGAAAAGCTTCCAAGGCAGAAAGAAAACCATGAGTCTCCTTTTTCTTAATGCATCAGAATACAACAGGACCTTTATCTGGTGTGTTCAATAACACTTCTTTCTTTTGACAATCCACAACAGCTCCATGTGTTGCCAGAAAGTCCATTCCAAGGATGACATCGAATTCATCAAAAGGTAGCAGAATTAAATCCGCTGCTAGGAAAGCTCCTTCCACACAAATGAAGGAACTTCTAATAACTGAGTCTACCTTCAAGGTATCTCCCACAGGTGTTTTAACACATAAGGTATAACCTAGCTTATCTGGAACTAAGCATAGCATATGTGCAAACGTATATGACATGAATGAGTGAGAGGAACCAGTATCTATCAAAGCATATAATTGCTTGCCAAGGATAGAAAGCATACCAGTCACAACTTCTGGTGCCACTTCTGCCTCACCTCGAGTCATTGCATAAACCCTCGGTGCTCCCTGTGCTCTGGTACCCTGTGTACCACTTCCTGATGGCCGATTTCGACCACCACCCCTACCACCCTGTGAACCACCACGACCACTCTGAAATCCACTACGGCCTCTCTGGTAACCACCCCTGAATGGGGCTCTACTAAATTGCACTGAAGGCTCGGACTGTGTAGCTCTTACTTCTCTCGAATGCGGACAGTCCCTCATGTTGTGCCCAAGTTGCCCACAGTGAAAGCATACACCAGAAAATCTCCTACACTCTCCAGGATGCCTCTTCTGACAAACTTGACAAAATGGAAATTGTGTGGCTGAGGAAATTGGTGCCCTGTATGATGTTCCTGACATAGATTGACTTGGTGTTCTCCCAAAACTACTAGGACCTCTCCTGGGTGGGTAACAAGGTCCAGCATAATTTACTCCAAACTTCCTCTTCTTCTCCTCTTCTTTGGCCTTGTGTTCCTCTCGGCTCTCAACTTCATAGGCTTCATACTTAAGTGCTGCCTCCTTGATTGTGGCCATACTCTCTTCATCAACCCTGTGGACCTTTTCTTTCAACCCTATGCGCAGACCATGCAAGTATCTCATCTTCATCTTATGCTTAGTATCCGCCAACCCATCCTCAAAGTAAAGCAGTCGAACAAACTTGATGGTGTACTCAGTAACTGTCATATTCTCCTGCTTAAGGTTGGCAAATTCATTGTTCTTTGCCCTGATAAAAGCTTCGGGAAGAAACTCTGTCTTAAAGGCCTTCAGGAACTCCTCCCAGGTGAACTGAACTCGTTCACCATTAACTCTAGAGACTGAGGACCACCAGCTCCTCGCGTACCCCTTTAGGAGAAAAACAACATATTGCACTTTTTCCTCTGGGGTTGCATAAAGATATTCAAACACATCTTTCATCTCTCTCAACCACTCTACTACAGCATCTGGACTCACATCTCCCTTGAAGTCCCTACCACCCAAACTCTTCATCTTTGCATAATCTAATACTGGCGGTCTTGCATCAACCGCCCCCACTCCTCTCGACTGGTCAGTAGGAACATTTTCACAACTTCCGTGCGAGCTACAAGGAAATATTGGCCTTAGATTGATCCACACAAAATTCATTCTTCACCAAATCTCTCACTTGGTTAAAACAAAAATTTTCCCAAAATAATTACTTGAAAACAAATAAGTTCAAAACTCAATTTTGAACACCATGATGCAGGTAATTTCATCCAATATACCAATACACATAATCATGTCAAACTCAATTCCCAGTTTGAGTCATTATGGGGTACTCCCCTCCATAGGAGTGTTTAACCTCCCATAGGGTATAGTACGCCATAACAGCAAAAAGAGGGAACCGGGCTCTGATACCAAACTGTAACACCCTACCCTATACGTTTTGCCTAATCATATTGTTCATACAATTGCAGCGGAATTAATCTCGAGCGTTACATTAATTATCAAAATTTACCCAAATAAAATTTCGACATGAATTACTCGCGTAATGGGCTAACAGTTCTTGCAACTTATCTTGCAAAATAATTCATCACAAACATATATACTCACAACCATATGCATTGGCTTTTCATAGCCATAGTCACAGTTTCATACTACATAACTGCATACCATACTAATACAAGCCATAATCGTCATAACTTACACAATTACAAAAATATACACATATCATCAACTTTCCACACCTGTGGATATCTCACACTACATCAGAAGCTAGTATGCACATGAAAAACGTTCTCAAAACATTTTTACAAAAAGGTGTGGATCACTGGCCAAAATCCCGAGTAGTAGTCCAAGCACAGAGTAGTTGAAGACCATACCTCATCTTGCCTTCAACTCTTGCTCAGCTCCCACCTATACACCTATCTACTGCTGCTGATGATGACGATCTGCTTACACATGGCATAAGCAGAGAAAAAAGGATAAAGAGGGTCAGCTCATAGCTGAGTGAGATAATCATAGCATCGTGAGTTCATAACAGAGCATACCCCTACCATACATCTAGCAAACAAGCCAAAGCACTAGGATCAGATCTCATCCCTCCGACATCCCAATAGGCAAAAGACTCAACCACCTTGACTTATGCATATGCATCTTATCATGTTTTACTTATAGGCGCCTGGCTACTCCCATGCTAATAACTCTCCCGGGAAACATACCCCACATCCCGTCGGATGTAGTCATACATACCCCAACATCCCGTCGGATGTGGTCATACATACCCCACACCACTATGGGTGTAGTCATACCCCGACACCGCTCTGGATGTGGTCATATCTCATAAGAATTCTTCAGTCACCACCACATGAGAGGTGTGACTATCATACATATCATAATAGAGTAATAGCATAGGGAGCCCTAATTACTATGTAGTTGACCGTGAGACCACAACACTCATATTTGGTATCCTTATACATGATTCATATCTCATCTTGCTTAATCATAATTCGTTACCTACACATGTACTTGACCTAACCATAGTTGGCTCAACATAGGTAAACCAGGAGTCGTATAGTTGCACTTCCTCGGGATAAACCCTCGTGCAAGTCATCCTCCTTAAAACATCATAATATGACAAGGGAATATATATTTTCCCACTTGTGCATCCAAATACAACAATCATGAAAAATCATACGTAATCACCTTCTCGAACCATCGTAAAGCATATTAACAGTCAAGCCCACAATTTGCAATATATACACAATCATCAGCATAAATAAGGTTCATATCGATTAGGGCAAGTCAATAATATCATACAGTAATCCAGGGTTCAACATATAGCACAAAAGCTCATACACCACTAATCATGTCATTCTAGTTCACCTAGATCAATTCTAAGCATCAATATAATTATCGTGATACGACAAACCCGGTATGCCGTGCTAATCCCTCACCAGTTCTGGTCGTTCAAACACCGGTTTAACCTTCTCGTACTAAAACGTCAATTTCACGAACGAACCCCGAATTAAAATCCGAGACCGTCCTAATATCCCCTGCAGTATCCTCGTAAATATTAGTTCTGGGCTCCGGGTCAAATTCTTGATAAAAACACATCAAACCCTGGCCGGAGCTAAATTCAGCGATCCCGGCTCCGACCTAAATAACAGCCAAAATTCAGGGATTAGAACTAGGGGATTGATTACCTCGCTGCAGGAAGCTCGTATATGAAATTTGGGCTCAATCCGGCTTCCGGATACTCCGAAACCCTAATTTAGCTTATCGGGAATTCAAGAAATTCCTGAACCAAAAACTCGTTTTAAAGCTCTAAATCGATAAATCACGATGTATAGATGAATTAGGCATTACTTACGGGATTTTTGGATCACTGTAGCTCAAGAATTTAGCTGGAGAATTTTCCCCCGACGTTCCCCTGAACTTCGCTTGCTCTGCTTTTCTCTCGGTTCGAAAGTGAAAGAAAGAAATGGCATGTGAGAATGGAAATGGACGGTAAATTTTTATATCCCGACCGCTTTTATATATATATAATTAATACGTATACTTATCCGATCGATCGATAATCCGATTTTCGCCGAAATAGTGTCGACATGCTCGATTTTAAATCGCGAACTTTCTAGCGATCGAAATATGAGTTTTGCCGGAACGGGATGTTACAATTCGGAAGTCATTTCATCGAGCTGGAGCCAAAACACGGGCACACCTAAAATAGAACACAGCCGTGTTCTGTGGCCGTGCTTTTACTGCCAAGAGCAAATTCGAGTTTGGCAGACATGAGTTGATTACACGGGCAGGGCCGAGACAAAGCACAGCCGTGTCCACCCAAAGCACGGCCGTGTCCTCCCAAAAGCACGGCCGTGTTTCTCCCAACTGCTGGCCGTGTAATTAACCCTAGCCAAAGCACGGGCGGGCTGAGGCAAAGCACGGCCGTGCCCTCGACCGTGCTTTGGCCACTGATGCCCTTTTAAGCAGATTTCAGCAAAAACAGAAGGGATTCGAGTTTTGAGAGAGATAGAGCGATTCCTAGAGAGAGAAAGTGACGAACAAGAGTCTCCAAGTGCCCTAGCTTGATCTTCATCACCATTGGAGGCCAGTTTGAGCTTGGAGAAGTGCCGATCAACGCCCAGGAGCAGGAATCCATCCTTCACAGTATGAATTCTGCGTCTGATTCTGCTTTTGCTTCTTTCTCCATGGAGCAGTTCTCCCATTCATCTGGGTATGGAGAACCCTAGATTTGTATGTTAGGTTTGATTGTATGAACCCAAGTACTGATTCTATGATTTGATTATATTCGATTGAGGTTTGAATGATTGAATGGCATGAATCCTGATCAAATTCCTGTTGTTTCTGCTTTAACCTAGAATGAGAATATCTGCCTAGGTTGATAGAGCATCCTTGATTGAAGGTAGGGAGTTGGTGACTTTAGTCGAGGAGCCAACTCACTATTCTGTACCGGATTTACTCCGGTAGTGGAGGTTTTGGTTGTTAAGGCCTCAATCTGTTTACTCTGGTGGAGGTTAGTCGCCCGCTAGAGACTCGGATTGAGAGGGTCTGAAGACCTTTAGTCGAGACTTCAGGCTGTTTAAGAACCTTCCGCAGTATAACTATCATAGAGACTGAACTTGGTAATTACAATCCGGCTTAACTGCAGTCTAGGGGGAACCATATCCGGGTGACCTCTCTTAACCTGAATACAACAATTACTTGCTTTGTTAGTTTGTTAGTTTAAACTTGCATTAAAGTTTCATTGCTAGATAACAAGAATTCACTGAGTAGTCATCAAATCTAGGACCCGGGTTGATATTAAAACCCAAACCCGCTATACTACGCTTTAGGAAGTGGTTTCACTTGGCCAATTCCTAGGGTGACAGTAGAAGTGAGTCAAGTTTTTGGCGCCGTTGCCGGGGACGGCTAGGTTGTTGAAGAAAAGTGATTTCTGTTAATTTAGCTTTTCTTTTCGCTTTGTTTGCTTTGTCCCACTTGTGCCTTCACGGGTTTGCTTGCTTGAGTGTGTGTAGGTAGTACATGACCCGTAGCCATTCGGGAGGTTTACTGCCGTTGAATCCAGAGATTGACCGCACCTGTCGCCAACTTAGGAGACAACAACGAGCTAGACTGGCTACGGAAGAGCGCATAGACGGCCACCTGAGCAGCGATTCTAAGGAAGAGTACAGGATGGACGCAGAGTATAATCCACACCAGGGGAATCCTCAGCAGGTTCCCCCGGTGAATCAGGTCCTGGGGAACAACCCCATACCCCAGGATCATGGGGCTCATCATCATCCACCGCCGCCGGGTCCCACCTTGGAGTACTACTACACTCCACGGATTGCTGACATCCGCCCGGTCATCCTCTACCCGCCTATTCCAGCAAACAACTTTGAGATCAAGCCATGCTGGATTCAGCTCATTACATCTTCTATCCAGTTCCATGGCTTGAAGGATGAGGAGGCCAGGGTACATCTTTCCCGTTTTCTGCAGCTGACAAACGGGTTCAAACTGAATGGTGTCCCGGATGATGCAATCCGCCTTCATCTCTTCCCCCATTCTCTGGCGGGGAATGCTAAGAGGTGGTTGGAGACCCAACCCCCATTGTCCATCACCTCTTGGGACGATCTGGCTGACAAATTCGTGCACCGGTACTATCCGGCATCGAAGACTACAGAGATCCAGCGGGAGATCACTCACTTCCGCCAAGAGCCAGATGAGTCACTTCGTGATACATGGGAGCGGTACATGGGATATTTCTGGCAGTGTTCCCATCATGGCTTTAGTGATGCATTCACAGTGGGGAACTTCTACAGTGCTCTCTCTCCAGACAACCAGAGGGTGATTGAGTCTCTATGCCCAGGAGGGGATATTCTTACTAAGACTCCACCCGAGTTGAACCAGATGATCAGTACTTTGGCTGCCAGAGATCATTCTTGGGGACAGGGTAGCCGAGGCAGACAGTCCCGGGACCGTGGTGTGAACGCCATGGACCCAGATCCGGGCTCGAGCAGCAGGTAGCTGAGCTAGTGCAGACATTGAAGCAGCCCAACAGTCTTATTACGGGCAGAGGTTTGGCTACACCTCCAGTAGCTCAATGTCAGTGGTGCGAGAGCTCCAATCACCTAGTGGAGGACCGCCAGGCTATGAGGGAGTCTACCACTCCCCAAGAGCAGTTGGACTTCATCGCCAATGCTCGGCGCCTCGACCTGTACAGCAACACATATAATGCGGGGTGGCGCCAGCATCCCAACTTCGCCTGGAGCAGCAACACCACTAAACCACCTGGTTTCCCAGCACCAGCAGGTGGTTTTCAACGGAGGCAGCCCTTCCAGGCTTGACAGGGGCCAGCCCCACAGCAACAGCCCTACCAGCCTAGGCAGGGGCAACTATTCCAGCAGCCCCAACGCCAGTTCGCCAAACCAGCAGCAGCTCCAGCCCCAGATGACCGGATGACAAAGCTGGAAAATATTCTAGCCTCATTCATGACTAGCACTCAGGCAGCTATCACGTCACTGGAGGCAGGTCAGCGGAACCAGGGTGCCATCTTGCAAGATCTGCAGAACCAGGTGGGTATCTTGGCCCGCCAAAACACTACCAGGGCACTGGGGACTCTGCCTGCCACCACTATCCCGAATCCTCGGGATCCTCATCAGCTCCAGTAGTTGGATGTCATTTTTACCAGGAGCGGTAAGACCATATCTGCTGATCCTGTCCCGGCCAGACAGGAGGAACCACTACCAGCTTCAGCACTTCCAGCCGACGATGCAGCAGTGCGGGTGGAGAAGGAAGCCCCTGCTCCCAAGCCACAACTAGTGGTTAAGGAGCATGTACCCCAGCTTCCCTTCCCCACTCACCTACACAAAGACAAGTTGGAGACTGAGTTTGCCAATTTTATGGCAATGTTGAAGCAGCTCAACATCAGCATACCGTTTGTGGAGGCACTGTCGAAGATGCCCAAGTACGCGAAGTTCATGAAAGATCTCCTCACCAACAAGAAGAAACTTGGGGATCTCTCGACAGTGTTGCTGAGCGAGGAGTGTTCTGCTATCCTGCAGAACAAGCTGCCCGAAAAGCGCAAGGATCCAGGGAGTTTTACTATCCCTCTTACTATTGGCAGCATGCATGTAGGCAAGTCATTGGCGGACCTAGGTGCTAGCATAAAGTCATGCCATATAAGTTGTATAAAAAGCTAGACCTAGGTGAACTTAGCCCTACTAGGATGAGCATTCAGTTAGCTGATCGTTCCATTGTGCATCCTAGGGGGATCATAGAGGATCTGCTTGTTAAAGTAGGTGCATTCACATATCCTGTTGATTTTGTTATTCTTGATATACATGAGGATGTGGATGTGCCTTTGATTCTGGGTAGACCATTTCTTGCCACCGCCAAGGCACTTATTGATGTGCATGATGGTAAACTGATCTTGCGTGCTGGGAATGAACATGCTACTTTTTCTGTGACTGAATTCGATCATTGTGCTATGCTTGCTGTCACACCTGTGCATGCCCTTTCTGATCAGGTACACGAGCTTGTCGTGTATCCTTCCGCACCTCTCATTTTGCAGGACCCTCCTATCATTCCTTCGCCACCACTCCATCCAGCCTCGCCTCCGAACAAAAAGATCAAGGAGGAGTGGAGGCCGAAGCAGCAGGTTGCCAAGCCTGCACGGAAGAAGGGTGGAGACCACTATGAGCTGGTTCCACCTCCTGCACCACGACCACCCTGGCCGTCTGGGTACTCACTCGCCTGCATCTTGCCAGATGGCCAGGTCGAGCTGACCGATGATGGTGGTCGCATCCGTCGGGTGCATGGCCACAACCTGAAGCTGTACCTCAAGAGCGACTTGGATCCGCTCTTGGAGGCACCTGTTCCTTCACCTCCCTGAGTATCCACCATGGGCGTCCAGCTAAAAGACGGTAAAGAAGCGCTTGTGGGGAGGCAACCCCACCACGGTTTGACTTTCTTTCTTGTGTTTTGAGTCAGATTGTAAACCGGTTTGGTTTTGGTTTATTTTCTTTTGTTTTGGATGATGTCTTATTGGGCTGACATTGGACCTAACATATTGTGTTTGAGCTCTTCTGTTCCCCTTTAGCTGTGCTTTGTTCCAGACTGGTCTCTCCCCAGTCCGCTTCACTCGGCGGGTCCGCTCCCAGCCTCCTGCAGTCCGGGCATACCGGTAACATCGTTCCTCTTTTCCTTCCCTCTTCTCCATTGAGGGCAAAGAGATCCGAGAATGATTGATCAACTACCAGCTCAGAGGATGAAGAAGGGTGGCTAATACAGATTCTGCATTTCCATCCGAATCCGAATCGGAAGGAAGGAAGGGCAGGAAATTTTCATTTCAATTATTACTTAAAAAAGGCTTTTCTGGGCCTTCCTCTAACAGATTCAATGGCATCGCATAAGAGAAGAAAGGGTCCATAGACAGAAGAATGTCGATCTTAAGTGTGAGGGGATGTTTATCTTTTGAGTGCATTAGATCTGTTTGTGTGCTTGGAGCCTAGTCCACTATCCAAATTTTTAAATTTGAGGGCTCCAAGTACGTGTTTCCGTGCAATTGCCTGCTCAGTATGCTTTGAATTGACAGTCTTTGTAGTAATATGCAACCTAGGGAGGTAGTGTAGCACTATGGAGGATGTTGATGCATTTAAGAAGTCTCATTCCTTCTTCATATTGTGTTGGTTGATTGAGTGAATTAGTGATCTTAGGACCCTTGAGTTGTGTGGTGTTGTGGACTCTCTACCTGTCATGGACTCTTGTTTCATGTTTTGAGTTTAACAGGTGCTCGAAAATGTGCTTCAAAATAACGTCTCCCGTGCGAATAGGGGCGAAAGTGTATAAGGGGAGACGGGAATCCGTTCCCAATTTCCACCTACTACCTCCAGCCCCCTTACATGTCTTTCCCCCGCACGAGGCTCGAGACATCCGCTCCTGGCATGGCCGGTAAGAGCAGGTTGGGACCCTTGAAAAAAAAAAAGAAATAACAGAAAACGAGCAAAACAGAAAGAAAAGGGGTTCCAACCATCTTCAAGAAGAAAATAGAGCACCTTGAAAAATGTGAGTCCATGATCCTTTGTTTTTGAGAATCTCTTCATCAACAATTCATTTGTCCTCTGTTCACTATTCGCCATGATGCCGACTCGATACTAGTGCTCTCGCCGAAGGAGCTATGATATGACTTGTGCGTCGGTTGACCTCGTAAGCTACTAAATGATCTAGGAAGTCCTCTACCTACGATCTGGGTTGTTTGTTGCTATAGAGGTTTGGAGAGCTGCATTGGTTTGAGTTAGGTTTGCTTGGGGACAAGCAAACGGTTAAATGTGGGGGAATTTGATAACGATGTAATTGCACATATTTGCGCCCCTAGTTCTTATCCGTTTGAGGGGCATAGTCGTGTATTTTGGCCTATTTTACGCCGGGTTGTGCTATTTTGTCATATTTCAGGTCCCAGGCGTCAAAGGAAAGGCTAAGCACGAGTTTCGGGGCATTCGAAAGTCATCGTCGAGCTGGAGCCAAAACACGGGCACACCTAAAACAGAACACGGCCGTGTTCTGTGGCCGTGTTTTTACTGCCGAGAGCAAATTCGAGTTTGGCAGACATGAGCTGATTACACGGGCATGGCCGAGACAAAGCACGGCCATGTCCACCCAAAGCACGGCCGTGTCCTCCCAAAAGCATGACCGTGTTTCTCCCAAATGCTGGCCGTGTAATTAACCCTAGCCAAAGCATGGGCGGGCTGAGGCAAAGCACGACCGTGCCCTCGACCGTGCTTTTGCCACTGATGCCCTTTTAAGCAGATTTCAGCGAAAACAGAAGGGGATTCGAGTTTTGAGAGAGATAGAGCGATTCCTAGAGAGAGAAAGTGACGAACAAGAGTCTCCAAGTGCCCTAGCTTGATCTTCATCACCATTGGAGGCCAGTTTGAGCTTGGAGAAGTGCCGATCAACGCCCAGGGGCAGGAATCCATCCTTCACAGTATGAATTCCGCGTCTGATTCTGCTTTTGCTTCTTTCTCCATGGAATTCTTGATAGAGCATCCTTGATTGAAGGTAGGGAGTTGGTGACTTTAGTCGAGGAGCCAACTCACTATTCTGTACCGGATTTACTCCGGTAGTGGAGGTTTTGGTTGTTAAGGCCTCAATCTGTTTACTCCGGTGGAGGTTAGTCGCCCGCTAGAAACTCAGATTGAGAGGGTCTGAAGACCTTTAGTCGAGACTTCAGGCTGTTTAAGAACTTTTTGCAGTATAACTATCAAAGAGACTGAACTTGGTAATTACAATCCGGCTTAAATGCAGTCTAGGGGGAACCATATCCGGGTGACCTCTCTTAACCTGAATACAACAATTACTTGCTTTGTTAGTTTGTTAGTTTAGACTTGCATTAAAGTTTCATTGCTAGATAACAAGAATTCACCGAGTAGTCATCAAATCTAGGACCCGGGTTGATATTAAAATCCAAACCCGCTATACTACGCTTTAGGAAGTGGTTTCACTTGGCCAATTCCTAGGGTGACAGTAGAAGTGAGTCAGTACCATCGGCTGCCAATGGATTTTGCTGGGAATGACGATCCAATGCCAGGAAAGAGATCTCGAGTCAATTCCTTATAGCAGAGGCTGAGAAGGCATCCTCCTGCAAAGTGGATTACCTTCGAATCGTATTTGCCTCTGTAATATTGGCTTCTAACTGAATGTTCCTTTTTTTCCATTGAAAGTGATTTCAGAGAGGGAATTATATTTTCTATTTTGATTATCTTTCCTGTGAAATTGAACTATGGAGGCGTTAAGCTGTTGAGATTAATTAGGTTTCTGGGGAGCTCCATGTTTAGTTTTTTTTTTTTTTTGTGTGGATAGACTTGTGATAGTTCATTGTGATTTATTAGGGTTGGCAGTGTTATAATTGTGCTTAATGATGTTTTGCAGAGGACAGGCTTCGGTGAAGCTGTGATCTTTTGCCCATTAATCTGGAAATGGCAGATTCAGGAGAATCTCAACAGCCTGAACAAGGTATTGATGCTCACTCTTGAACCGTAGTTTCTGCTTTGATTTGCTTTGTTCGCATTTTCTTGGGTTCTTATGATACATCTTTTCGCCTTCTGCTGTTCTGCAGTATGCAGCTTTTTCAGAAAGCCAACTAAGGGGAAGAACATCAGGAAGAGAGCAGTAGAAGACGATGATGCCGAGGATCCAAAAACCGACAGCTCTTTCTTAAACAATCAGAAGAAGGTGCCAAAGTCTGATAACAAGCTATACTTCTCGACATGACCTTCCAAGAGCTCAAAGCCATCTGATTCCAACTCGGACAACAATGAGAAATCCATCTTTCAGTTTCAGTCTTCAAAGGAAATTCAGGTACAAAATGACAGTAGGGCAACAGCAACTCTGGAAACCGAGACAGACTTTGGAAGAGATGCAAGGGCAATACGTGAAAGAGCTCTTAAGAAAGCAGAGGAGGATCTGAAGGGTAACAAACAGATTTCTTCATGCGGCAATGAGAAGCTGTACAAAGGAATTCATGGGTATACAGATCACAAAGCTGGATTTAGAAGAGAGCTAACAATCGCAAGTGAGAAAGCTGGTGGATCACATGGGCCACTTAGGGCATCTGCACACATCAGGTTCTCAGCAAGGTTTGATTATCAGCCGGATATATGTAAAGATTACAAAGAGACCGGTTACTGTGGTTATGGAGATTCTTGCAAGTTTATGCATGATCGAGGGGATTACAAGTCTGGATGGCAAATGGAGAATGAGTGGGATGAGGCAGAGAAGGCAAGGAAGAGGAAATTAGCTATGGGTGCGTTGGCCAAGGAGGAAGGTGAATTTGATGAAGCCAATGATGATGACGACGATGATGACGAGGATGCAATGCCATTTGCATGTTTCATTTGTAGGGAGCCTTTTGAAGATCCTGTTGTGACCAAGTGCAAGCATTACTTCTGTGAACATTGTGCTCTAAAGGTACCTACCTACTCATCTCCCGAAATTTAGAATCATGATCATCAATTCTTTTGCCAAGTTCTATGTTTAGCTTGCAATTCTGTAACGTGAGTAACATTCACTTATTGTGTTTTCTTCTGTCTTTTTCTTGCAGCATCATTCCAAGAACAAGAAATGCTTCGTCTGCAACAAGCCGACGCTGGGTATTTTCAACACTGCTCATGAAATACGCAAGAGGATGGAAGAGGCGAACAAATGATCATGCTGGCTTGCTGCAGATGCTGTATCGGCTGATCACTTTTTGAGTCCCTGACACGGGCTGTTGCATCTTCCCGGCTCATGACACTTCGAGCAATTTCATTTTAAGAGAGTTATTAGTGATCTAGTATGACACCATCGCATTGCGAGTATACCATGTAATCAAAAAGTTGATCTGCAGGCGTCTGGAGTCTTGATTTGCTTGTATTTTGTAGACAGTTCTTTTCATGTCTACACTGATACGATTGCGAATTTCATCCTCCAATTAAATTCCAACCAAATAGGTGCATGAAAGATCTTAAGGGGTTGTTTGGATTAGGAAATGTGGGTAGGGATTTTGCCACAATTTCTTGTCATTAGGGATTTTGTCACAATTCTTTGTTTGGATAGGAAAATGAAAATGAGGGATTTGAGTCACTAGGAATTTCGAAAATCCTATCATTAGAGAATTTAAAATAGCTGATGGACCTCAGATTTTTTGAAATCTCTTGCCTATTTTTTTCCAACCTTCCTAATTTATCCCTCCTTATTTTTTGGTATTACTTTCTTACCCTCACTCTTTATTCAACGACTCACCACTTCCAATTGTCTAGAACCAGAAGTTTGCACAGAACTACCATACTTTGTGCTTTAATTAACTGTTAATATTGGGGGTCATGGAGATTCGAACACACGACCACTTGGTCAAACCAGCTCTGATACCATGTCAAAACCAGTTGCTCCCAATAACTCGAGTTGTTGGGAGAAAGTTCTGTTGGATCTTATACCACTCTCTAACACCAATCTCTCTTTCCCATCTACATCTCTTTCTTCCCTCCCGATACGAGAAGCTGCAAGCAGAGTTTCAACCTCACATCATTGGCGACTGTAGCGGAGATAAACCTAGCGACGTCGGCAACTGCAGCGGAGTTTTACCAGCTCCGATCTACACCGACGTTGACGGTCGTCTTGAAGTCCGTCTGATCTCCATTTTCGATCTCGCCAGCTTTGCATGGGATTTGTGCTTCGGACTCAACCAACTGAAGCTTGGAATCAGTTTAGGACTGATTTGGTCTCAGAGATGTGGCAAACTCGACCTGCTAGATTTCGAGCTTCGTCTTGAGTTTGATTCATTGTTGTTTGGCTGTATTCATTAAATATTGAGGACTTGTTCAGTTGTAATGGTTAATACATGTTCAGTTGTAATTCAAGGTATTTGTTTTGACAAGTAGACAAAATTGGGATCCCCTCTTTGCCCCTCCTTTTTTGTGTTAGTGTTTTCACTTCTGAAATATTACTACTACTCAGTTTTGGATTGTGAAAGAAGTTGAAAGTTTTAGATGAATCCCATGAATTTATCTGAATATTGGATCATGGCATAATAGCTTTTCTGTGGTTTTAAACTTGCTGCTTAATTTGAATGGAGGCTGTGTTCGGCGTAGTTGGGTTGTTATTTAATGAATGCCTATTTGGTCGCAGACTCGCAGTGTTTGATCCGTCTATGGACCAACTTATGCTTTTTGTCAGTGATTCTCATGGCTAGTAGTAGTCTCAATGATTGATTTTTGCTTTGCTGGGTGCAGACCTGTTAGTATGAGCAGCAAGTTCCTCTCGACATGATCGAAACAGAAATCGGGACTTATCTAAGCTCGTACCAAGTACTAAGTATATTGTTTGCTGGCTTTAGTTGGGCATTAAGAAACACCTAGGTAAGCCACTAGGATAAGCTCATGCACACGCAGGGTAAGATATGTATGCAAATTGCAAAGCCCTATAAGCAGTGATCATTTGTTTCCCTCCTTTTCAATGTCCGTTTAAGATGCATGCTTTATTGTAGTCTAGTTGAAGCTGATATTGATTTAGTTGTTTATCTTGTTTCCATTTGTAATGAATACAATGTTCTATTCATAGATTGGTTGTATTATGTGTGTTTAATGGTACTTATCTATAGCAGTACGAAACTAGAGTTGTTTATATTGTTCTCTTTGTACTTATCTAGGCTAAGACATGGATATCCTCTTTTGTATTGTTCTGTTTTGCAGCATGGGAAAGTGAAAGCAACGTGATGGAGATATGGATGGTGCTTGCTCTAAGAAATATACGTACTGGAAAGAGGAACTAGGCCATTTGTTGACTGTATTCTGGAGCTAGTAGAGAAGGGGCAGATCGTTGACGCCAACTGCAAGAATGGGGATTATAACCAGTTAAAGAAACTGTTGCAGGAAAGAGTGTCGGGATGCAGGGTCAAGGCATATCCTAACATTGAAGGCAGGTTCAAAAAACTGAAAAAGAGATGGCATGCAATAACATTTATGAGGAAACAAAGTGGTTGGGGATGGGACGAGGTCAATAAATGCATTGTATGTCCCGAGGGATCTTGGGCTGTCTCTGTTTCGTCCTTCTTCCTCGTCGTGAGCGTGATAAACTGTCTTCTAAAACGTCTCGTTGTGTGTTCCTGGGGTATAGTGACATCCACAAAGGGTATTTGTGTTATGATCCTTCTGCTGATCATATTCGTATCTCGTGTCATGTTGTGTTCTTTGAAAATGTCATGTACTATGAGTCCTTGTCTAGTTCCTCCGATCCTCCATTGTTTTTGTCGACTCGGCTCCCTGTCTTTGAAGATGATGGTGAACAGGATGAAGAACCCCCTCCCGAGACGCCTCCCGAGACACCTCCTGGTTCTCCCGACTCGCCCGGTTCCTCCTCTAGCTCGTCGTCCGACTACTCCGTGGCGTCTCCTGACGTCGTATCCTCCAGCTCGGCCGAGAGCTCCCCACCACCTGCAGCTGTTCGAAGGTCCACTCGGGCCAATTTTGGAAAGCCACCTGCTAGGCTTGGTGAATTTTATGCTCACAGTGTCACTCCCATTACTATTCTGACCCGCTATTCACAGGCAAAGAATGATCCTCGGTGGCAAGCTGCCATGGGTGAGGAGTTTTATGCTCTTGATCAGAACCATACTTGGTCAATTGTTGATCGTCCTCCTCCTCCCACTCCCGTGGTAGGTTGTCGTTGGGTTTACACGGTGAAATATCATCCTGACGGTAGTTTGGAGCGGTTTCGGGCACGTTTGGTTGCACAGGGATTCACACAGGAATATGGCATCGATTTTGAGGAGACTTTTGCTCCAGTGGCTAAGATGCCCACTGTTCGTACTCTTCTCGCTGTTGCTGCCGTTCGTAATTGGCCGTTGTTTCAGTTTGATATCAAGAATGCCTTCCTTCACGGTGACTTGAAGGAGGTTGTGTATATGGAGATTCCGCCTGGGCATCCTGATAGTTCTCCGGGCAAGGTATGCTTACTTCATCGTTCTCTGTACGGTCTCAAACAGGCTCCCCGAGCCTGGTTTGAGAAATTTCAGCAGACTATTTTGGGTTTTGGCTTTCACCAGAGTCGTAATGATCCGTCCCTCTTCACTCGTACTACTCCTCGTGGCCGTGTTGTTCTTTTGATATACGTCGATGACATGATTGTCACTGGCGATGATCTGGATGGTATCTCCAAGCTGAAGGCTGATCTCCATGCTCATTTTCACCTCAAGGAACTCGGCCACTTGTCTTATTTTTTGGGCATTGAAGTACATCGTTCTGATCGTGGTATTCTCTTGTCTCAGCATAAATACATTAATGATCTTCTTGATGATCACCGGTTTGCAGACTGTCTTCCTGTTCGTACTCCTATTGAGCTTAACTTGAAGCTTGGGAAGGAGTCTGGCACTCCGTTAGCAGATGGTCGCATCTATCGCAGTATTGTTGGCAGTCTCATTTACTTGGTTGCTACTCGACCCGACATCGCCTATGCTGTACAGGTTGTAAGTCAGTTCATGGCTGCCCCTCGCACTGACCATTTGGCTACCGTCCACCATATTATTCGATATCTTCAAGGGACTCGAGATGTTGGCCTTTTTCTTCCTTCGACTGGTGATTTTCAGTTACGAGCCTATTCTGATTCCGACTATGCGGGTTGCATTGATACCCATCGCTCTACGACGGGCTGGTGTATCCAATTTGGCTCAGCTTTTATTTCATGGCGATGCAAGAAGCAAGGCAAGGTTTCCAAATCGTCTACCGAGGCGGAATATCGAGCTATGTCTGATTGTGGTTCGGAGATGGAGTGGTTGTCCCGATTACTTGGTGATCTTGGTGTAGCTATTCCTACTCCGATGGTTCTTCATGTCGACAATACGAGCGCCATCCAGATCGCGGTTAATCCGGTGCTTCATAGTCGTACCAAGCATATCGAGGTTCACGTTCACTATATTCGTGATCTTGTTGGTGCTGGTACTATTCGGATGCGCTATATTCCCACCGAAGAACAGGTCGCTGATCTACTTACCAAGTCCTTCACCACAAGTCGTCACTGGTTCCTATCTAGCAAATTGATGCTTCGGGACCAGCATCAATTTGGGGGAGGCTGTTAGAGCCCATGAGGGCGTCGTACATATATATATATATATATATATATATATATTGTGGGCCTTAAGCCCATGCATCCCATGCATGTAAGGGCCGACGTGCGTAGGCTAGGGCTAGGGTTAGGTTACATTAACTTCACCTTTGCCTTCTCCCTCTGTACCGAGATATATATATATATATATGTACAATGTATGGTGAAGCTACGGTAAGATAATAAGATCAGTAGCGGGAGAGTCTTCAAGCTCTCCTCACCCATGGACTAGTCCTGATACATCAGGGATACCACGTAAATCTGTTGTTCCGTTCTTATTTCGTTCAATATGTCTAACAGATTATTCCATGCGGTGGCGTCTACTCCCGGCATCTCCTGTCGTTTCTTCCTCTTTTTGATACTTGTGCAAGTTTCTTTTTCCTCTTGTATTGCTGGTTGATGGCCTGGTGAGGTTTAGACGTGGCAATTAAAAAATAATAAAAATTTATAAGATCACTTTTTTTTTATTTTCCACCTCAATTATAACTATTAAAAAAATAAAAAAGTCATTTCACCTTCTCCAATCACTGCCTCACCACCACCTCCTTCCCCGGCAGCTACCTCAAAGCCAACCTCCTCACATTCGCTGATACCCAGCAATCCAAAAATTCAAGTACACAATAACCTCAGACCCACTCAACATCAAAGCCTCATGGGTCGGTTGCGATGTCTGCACCTACCGCAGCTTCTTCTGCGACAGCCCGCTCGACAATGCCTCGGCCACCGCCACATCAATCGACTTCAACGGCTTTGGCCTCTCCGCCCTTTCTTCCACGCAGGGTCAGAGGCCACCAAAGGGAAGATGAATCCGACTTCCGACATTCGCTCCCCTCGCGATTGAGACAGTCACGACACCTATACAACCTCGATTGCCGATTTGCCGCCGTCCATTACGTTTACCCTTAATTATCTCGTGGGCAAATGAGTGAGCAGGCTGAGATTTCTCGGGCGAAGGAATGAGCGGCGACCTCTAGGGATTTGAAAGCGTTGGTGGTGATCTCGGGAGCGAAAGAATGAGCGACAGAGTGATCTCACGAGCAAAGGAGTGAGTGGCGATGGGTAGAGATTTGGAAGAGTGGCGGCGATCTTGCCGGAGAAAGAGTGCACGGCGACTGCGAGCAGAGAGGAGAGAGAGAGAGAGAGCTGTATCAGAGGGACTTGTTCAGTCTTCACCGGCTAGGGAACGCGGTGACGAGAAGAGAGATCGAGAGTCGCCGGTGGGGGAAAATGTACGGATGGACGACTAAGGCTTGTGAGATTATAAAAAATTAAATTAAATTTTTATCTTTTAATAGTTGGAAATTAGGTGGAAAACTTAAGAAATTAAATTTTATTTATTTTATTATTTTTTAATTGTCACGTCACACATTTAACGGTCAACTTTTAGAGTTGACTGCCACGTAAGCAAAAGTTAACGGAGTTGGACGGAGAGTGACCAAACGTGAACGGTTTCAGTAAACTGAAGTACCACCAATGGATTTAAATATTTCGAGTGACCAAACTTGAACGGTTTTTATAATCTCAGTGACCAATCATGCAATTAACCCGCGAAGGATTGAACGCCACCAATGGGGAGACCACCCACTGCCCAACAATTATTTTATATTGGGATTTTTATTGATTTGGGACATAAATAATTAAAATCAAAATTAGAAGTATTTATGAGTAAATGAGAGGTAATTGAGTCATTTCACGGGCCCTTTAACGATTACTTAACAGATAATTGGATGAAAAGGTAAACTTGTTACATTTTAATATTAGAAGGGTACATTTGTGCAAAATTTTAGTAGAGGGGTATGTTTGTTAATTTAAGATAGTATAGGAGTACAAAATACTATTAACCCTTTTTACAAATGAAAATCATTCGGACTAGAATTTCTACGCTAAATTTAGAGTAGTGGTATGTATATGTTCATCTAGACCATTTTCCTAGTTACACAAAAATTATCCAGGGACGGCGCCAGGAATATTATAGAGCACCTCCATCCATGCAATTGCAAAAGAAATTGCATTTGTGTTTTTTATTGTCAACTCAAATTTTTTGCAATCCACATCACATTCATTTCATTCACCTACATCAATGCAATTAACTTGCAATTGCAAATTTAATTAAATATTATGTTTAAATTATAGAAAATTAAGTAAAACAGAAAAGAAAATAATATAAAGTATAAAATGTCCATTTTTTTAGGCTTTTTTGACTTGCATATGGAATTGCATTTGTTGCAAGCTTGCAAATATGCAATTGGTAGCCATATCAATGCAATTGGGTTTGCAATTGCAAACACCTATGCCATGTCATTTTGCAATTGAGAATGCAATACCAATGTGGATGCTCTTAGGGGGGAGGATAATTAAGAGGTTTGGCATGGAATGGTGAAAAATAATTTATGATTTCAATAGCAATATTGACTATAATTGTTGAGATAAACTTATCGAATTTTATGTTGATTGACTAGTCTCAACTTTAAGTAAACCACATAAATCGTCATGTCACTCACTTTTCAAACAATCTTTCGATTTTTATTGTAAGATCTAAATGATAAATGTGATTATGAAGTAATTCTATAAAAGAAAATATTTCGGAAAATTTTGCAAATAAATTCTTGTTGTCTAAAGAAAACATCTAAACAGGCGAAAAGAAATAACCAGTCGTTAAACTCAAGGAAACTACTTATTTTATGAGCCAATAATTAACATATCTGAATTGTAAATATATAAATTCACTTGATGTTTGTCTCAAATGGATGTTTACGTTTGATAAGATAAGATAACGAAATGAGTTAGAATGGTATTATTATCAAAATTTCAAACAATGATATTATGAGCAAGTAACTATCATTACCAAATAAGAATGAAAATCAAATTAATATATATAAATCTGAAGTTAGGTTACTGTTACCTAATAATTTACAATTTGATACCCCAAATTTAATTAAATCACAACTTAGTCACTATAATTTACATTTGACATATTTTAAGGTAAAATAATTGGAAAAAAATCTGAAGTGAGGTTAGTGTTACCTAATAATTTACAATTTGATACCCCAAATTTAATTAAAGTAAACCACGTAAATCGTCATGTCACTCACTTTTCAAAAAATCTTTCGATTTTTATTGTAAGAGCTAAATGATAAATGTGATTATGAAGTGATTCTAAAAAAGAAAACATTTCGGAAAATTTTGCAAATAAATTCTTGTTGTCTAAAGAAAACACCTAAACTAGCGAAAAGAATAACCAGTTGATAAACTCAAGGAAACTAATTATTTTATGAGCCAATATTTAACATATCTGAATCTATATATAATATTATGGCAATTCAAAAGCAATCTCTTGTCACATAAACACTTGGAAGATCCACAATTTGCCAAGTTGAACAACTTTTTACAAAAAGAAAATTAGTTATTAATATATTTATGGAGCTACCTCTCTCTTCTTTAATATTTTCATTTCTTTTATCCAATTATTTTTTTTTATTTATCCATTTTTCTTTAATAATAAGTTACATGTTGATAAACTTAACCAAACATACGTAAATTATTTTGTCAACTAAACAAAATATAAAAAAACAGAAAGTGACATATATCACATTTGTTTAAATAAAAATATCTAATTAAACCTTATGAAGTAAATTTTTTACTCATTTTTACTAAATTGAATGATAAGCTACATTTTGATAGAAAAATTAAACAAACATACACATAAAAAATAATTGTTTTATCAATTAAACAAAATATATATGAAAAAGTGAGAAAATAAATATTTGACATTCAATTACCTTTGAAAGATAAAATATATTACTTTATATTTTGTTGCAATGAAACACTCTCTTATTCGTAAAGTATATGTCTATAAATAAAACAAGTATTATTTAGAAAAATGTCAAAGTATAATCTTGATCGAGTAGTTACAATTACTTATTTAAAAAAAACTTCTTATTCATTCAGATCATGTTCTACCTTAAACTCCTCAAATAAAGAGAAATCGTGTGTGCAATAATTTTATAATGTGTCATAAGTTCAAATTAATAATATTTGCTCTATATCATGTTGATTGAGCAAGCTCTATTGAGATCCTAAGTCATATGCTAAGAAATTTTCTTTTAGACTTGGAGTTATCGTAGACGATTATAAATCAAAACTTTCAAAATGACTTAAGTCTTATTGTTGACGAACTTTGACTTTATACCCTAGGATGAGACACAAGATTCTTTGAAAAATAACATATGTGAAAGTTAGATAAACCTTTATTGAGAATCTACGATAAACATCACGTTTCATCAACTACTAACCTAGGCATTTACCAAATAAAGATTGGCAATTTTTAGTAAGATAGTCTATTGAGATAAACATATTTATCCAACAATCAATTATCTTTATCCAATAATCTCAACTCTCAAAATTGGTTGTCAATTTGTCCAAACTCGAGAAACACGAATTGATATATGTTGTATAAGATAATAAGTTAATGCAAATAATCAAATAAAATCCACCGACATTGTTCAAATGATAAGATATTTTAAATGCACTTTAAATATGTGTGTATTGTAGACAATCTTTATCAATTATTAATATATGATAAAATATTTGAAAATTACATATTCAACGACCATGTTAAGTCTAAAATCCTCGATAGTGTGTGTGAGGGTCTTAGATTGAGATTCTAAGCCAACATATAAAAAATGACCACAGGTTGAGCTTTAGTCTAAACTTCAAGAATTAACAATTGATACATATTGTATAATATACTAAATTTGAGTGTCTTGATAATAAAAAAAATTAACATCCAAAATGGAAATGAGTTGAGATTAGAGAATTTAGTCATCGTGAGAGCTACGGTGTGTGTCAAGTTTCAATATGAATGAATAAAATCCAATAATAAAGTATCTTTACTATGAAATTCTCACTAAAAAGTCATAATATTTACAACATTGGTCGAGAGTTTGCCCAAACTCGAGGATCATGAATGTGTATTGGATTTTCAAAGGACCTAAAATCCCAATCCTCTCGGGGGCTAAAACCGCTGATCACAACCATAGGTGCCAAAGAAGAATGAAAAGAAGCCCAAAAAATCAAAATAGAACATAACCTCCGATACGATGAACAGAATAAAACCATATCAAGCTATGATCCTGTCATCCCTACCCTTTTATTCTCCATAAAGGGGGCGGCGGAAGATGACAAGAAATAAATAGCAAGATCTTATGATTTGCCTCTTTATATATAACATATCGGACGATAGACAACCCCAATGGTTGTCTTGCGTTATGGGGGTAATAGCGGGATCTCTATCCCGGGGATGGGGGATACTATACATATATATAATGTCAAGGTACACTATACTTTTGATTTTACTCAAGATGCGATGGAAGATAGGTATGACGAAGTATATGCATAAATTAGAGGTTATAGAATTAGGGACTGGAGTTCACCTATTAGATATTAGGGTATAGTATCATGTCTAAAAAAACTCTGGTTAATTCGGGGTCTAAATAGTAAAACCCAATAGTCGTATGGTAGTGTGAATGCAAGAGTATAGCGTACTCCTGGCGCACGCTAGCTTGAACTACTTATTTTATGAGCCAATAATTAACATATCTGAATTGTAAATATATAAATTTGCTTGATGTTTGTCTCAAATGGATGTTTACTTTTGATAAGATAAGATAACGAAATGAGTTAGAATGGTATTATTATCAAATTGTCAAATAATGATATTATGAGCAAGTAACTATCATTACCAAATAAGAATGAAAATCAAATTAATATATATAAATATGAAGTTAGGTTACTGTTACCTAATAATTTACAATTTGATACCCCAAATTTAATTAAATCACAACTTAGTCACTATAATTTATATTTGACATATTTTAAGGTAAAATAATTGAAAAACAAATATAAATCGGAAGTGAGGTTAGTGTTACATAATAATTTACAATTTGATACCCCAAATTTAATTAAAGTAAACCACGTAAATCGTCATGTCACTCACTTTTCAAACAATCTTTCGATTTTTATTGTAAGAGCTAAATGATAAATGTGATTATGAAGTGATTCTATAAAGAAAACATTTCGAAAATTTTGCAAATAAATTCTTGTTGTCTAAAGAAAACACCTAAACAGGCGAAAAGAAATAACTAGTCGATAAACTCAAGGAAACTACTTATTTTATGAGCCAATAAGTAACATATCTGAATTGTAAATACATAAATTTGCTTGATGTTTGTCTCAAATGGATGTTTACGTTTGATAAGATAAGATAACAAAATGAGTTAGAATGGTATTAATATCAAATTGTCAAACAATGATATTATGAGCAAGTAACTATCATTACCAAATAAGAATGAAAATCAAATTAATATATATAAATATGAAGTTAGGTTACTGTTACCTAATAATTTACAATTTGATACCCCAAATTTAATTAAATCACAACTTAGTCACTATAATTTATATTTGACATATTTTAAGGTAAAATAATTGAAAAAAAATATATAAATCTGAAGTGAGGTTAGTGTTACCTAATAATTTACAATTTGATACCCCAAATTTAATTAAAGTAAACCACGTAAATCGTCATGTCACTCACTTTTCAAACAATCTTTCGATTTTTATTGTAAGAGCTAAATGATAAATGTGATTATGAAGTGATTCTAAAAAATAAAACTTTTCGGAAAATTTTGCAAATAAATTCTTGTTGTCTAAAGAAAACATCTAAACAGGCGAAAAGAAATAACTAGTCGATAAACTCAAGGAAACTACTTATTTTATGAGCCAATAATTAACATATCTGAATTGTAAATACATAAATTTGCTTGATGTTTGTCTCAAAGGGATGTTTACGTATAATAAGATAAGATAACAAAATGAGTTAGAATGGTATTATTATCAAATTGTCAAAAAATGATATTATGAGCAAGTAACTATCATTCCCAGATAAGAATAAAAATCAAATTTAATATATACAAATATGAAGTTAGGTTACTGTTACCTCATAATTTATAATTTGATACCCCAAATTTAATTAAATCACAACTTAGTCAATATAATTTACATTTGAGATATTTTAAGGTAAAATAATTGAAAAATATATATATATAAATCTGAAGTGAGGTTAGTGTTACCTAATAATTTACAATTTGATAGCCCAAATTTAATTAAATCACAACTTAGTCATTATAATGTAAATTTTACATTTTGATAACCCAAATTTAATTTTAATGTAAAATAATTGAAAATTTATATTTTGGTATCTAAATTTTATGAGATATTTATACCTATAGTTTTTAAAATTTACATATTGGTTCAATGTTTAGATTTCTTTTGAATCCATGAATCCAATCCACAAATTGTTTGTGCCTAGAATGTTCTAAGCGGTTATGGGGCTCTGATCTGGACTCCTTCGTCTGATTTCCTCGAGAGGGGAAGAACCTGTAAGGCGGGGGGCGGCCCCCGGGATCTACGCTCCGACGCCCAAGTTAGTACGATATAATATGCGGTTTATGGTATGTAGAGAGAGAGAGAGAGAGAGAGAGAGAGAGAGAGAGAGAGAGAGTTTAGAGAGAGACTAAGAGTGAGGAAGGGAAGAAGAAGATCTTCTAGTTTGGAGGGTTAGGCCTCCTTATATAGGGTTTGGGCTTCCTTGAGTGGGCTTGGGCCTAGGACGCCTTGCGGTGGGCTTGGGCCCGTTTATAGTCGTGTAGTCATATTAATCCATACCCTACAATTTGCCCTTTACTTCTTGTATTCTGTAAGAATGGAAGGAGTAATATAATGCGTTAATCGTGTATTAATTGGCCTTACTTGCGAATCCGTATGATGCGGTTTGCCCCTTGTGCGAGTTGCGTGATCATTTCTTCTGCCCCTTGCTTATCTTTCGATGTCTTGAAATAAAGCTCTCAAGTCGTTAAGAGTTCCTTTGCTAGTCCATTGTTGTTAGCGCTAATAGACCATAATTGCGACCTAGGTAGGGTGGCCCCCACGGCTTGAGAGTTTTAACTCAGGACGCTCTTGTTTCGTGTCTTACCAATGTCGCGTCCATGTTGTCGGGAATTCATGTGTCTTGTTAATGTCTTGTGTGAGGCAAGATCAACTTTTCTCTTCCAGGAAGCTTAGTACTTCGCCTTTTGAGAAGCTCATTAGTCTTTCAGCTTTCTGGAAAGCTTAGTGCTTCTTCGGCTTCCTGGGGTGTGCTTCTCCTTCGGCTTCCTGGGAAGCGCCTCGCGCCTTCGGCTTCCTGAGAAGCGCATCGCTCCCTCGGCTTCCTGAGAAGCGTATCGCTCCTCGGCTTCCTGGGAAGCGCCTCGCGCCTTCGGCTTCTTGAGAAGTGCATCACTCCTCCGCTTCCTTGGAAGTGCTTTGTTCCCGGCTTCCTGTGAAGCGCATTGCTCCTCGGCTTCCTTTGAAGTGCGTCGCTCCTCGGCTTCCTGGGAAGCGTATCGCTCCTTTGCTTCCTGTGAAGCGCGTTGCTCCCTTGGCTTCCTCGGAAGCGCATCGCGCCTTCCGCTTCTTGGGAAGTGCATCGCTCCTCCGCTTTCTGGGAAGCACTTTGCTCCCTTGGCTTTCTGAGAAGCGCATCGCTCCTTGGCTTCCTGTGAAGCGCATCGCTCCTCGGCTTCCTGTGAAGTGCGTCGCTCCTCGGCTTCCCGGGAAGCGTATCGCTCCTTCGCTTCCTATGAAGCGCGTTGCTCCCTTGGCTTCCTCGGAAGCGCATCGCGCCTTCGGCTTCTTGGGAAGTGCATCGCTCCTCCGCTTTCTGGGAAGCGCATTGCTCCTTTGGCTTCCTGGGAAGGGCGTTGCTCCCTTGGCTTCTTTGGAAGCGCATCGCTCCTCGGCTTCCTGGGAAGCGCCTTAGTCTTTCATCCTATGAGAGGCGCTCCGCCTTCTTCCTGATGGGAGACACTTCGTCTCTAGCCCTCGGAGCGATGCTCGACCCTTGCCCAGAGGCGGAAGGCGTGAAGCATTCCTCGGAGGGAGGACCGCTCAGAGGTGGGAAGCATTCCCTGGAGGGAGCATCGCTTGGAGGCGGGGAGCATCGCTCAGAGGCGGGAGTCTTTGAGCCTAACCCGGAGGTCGGAGGCATGAGTCTTCAAGTATCCGATAAAGAAGCAAGTGGCCAGTGCCCAATAAATTTAAAGTATAAATATACCCTAGCATGTTGCGGAAAGCTCATAGGATGATAATAATGAACCGCTTTGCATGGTTTGGTATATGTCTATATGATATACCTCTGTAAAGTTGACTTAGCTTTAGAGAAGTTGGCAAGCGGTTGAATATTGGCTGTTGCTACCTTGATTAACAAAGCGGTCATGTAGCATACTGGTTGAAGTGCTTGCATGCGAAAGCAAGGTCCTTAGTTCGATTCTTGATGGAGGCTGTTTTTTCTTTCTTTTTTAATGAGGCCTGATGCTAAGGACGTGGGCCGCTGAAGCTTGGGCCGAGCGGTTGTTAAGCGGGCCGTGTTGGACTGTCGGCGGTTGTATGCTCTCATCATCGGCTTGGAGGGCGATAATTGGGTAAAATAAATTATCTCGCGGTATTGATTCACAAGTTGCTCTTGTAGTCTGTTGGCAGCTGAGTCAAGTTGTTGTTGATGTTGTGCGGTCGTGGGTTCGTAGCCTGGGGGACGTGTTCTTTTAGCTGTTTTTGGCCGTGGCGGTCCTTGATGAACGCGGAGTTGGGCTGGACGCATATTGAGGGCTTCGGAGGCGGGCCTGCATTTGGAGACGCTAGAGAGCTTGAGACTGGCCCGCGTTGCTCAGTTGAAGCGGAGCGGGCTGAATTGTGCGGTTGGCGGGCTGGATGCATAGGAAGGGCTTTAGAGGTGGGCCTGCATTTGGAGACGCTAGATGTGGTGAGTTGGACGCATATTGAGGGCTTCGGAGGTGGGCCTGCATTTGGAGACGCTAGAGAGCTTGAGACTGGCCCGCGTTGGTCAGTTGAAGCGGAGCGGGCTGAATTGTGCGGTTGGCCGGCTTTGGAATCTTATTGGGCGGTTGCGTGGGCTTTGCCTGGTGGTGGGCCGAGTGACAGCATTATGGGCCTCGACTGGAATGGAAGGCGATCCGTGCGGGTTGATGGTAGGTGGCCCAAGTCATGTTGATGATGATGGCCTGAGTCCAAACGAGCGGGACGCTTTGCGAGGCTTAACTTGTGTATGCTTCTTTGGGCTGGGTGCAGTTGGTGGCCAAAATCTGTAACTGCTGCGGTTTGTTCGAAGTTGGGCCCAATATTTCCTTTTGTCGAGAGCTCAGGCGGCTCTAGGATTTTGGCAGCGGCTGCGGTTGCTTGTAATTAATGGAGGGGCTGATTTCTTCCTCTTTTTCAGAAATCAAACGAAATGAGTACCATAATCTTTGCCCCACGGTGGGCGCCAAATTGTTTGTGCGTAGAATGTTCTAAGCAGATATGGGGCTCTGATCTGGACTCCTTCGTCTGATTTCCTCGAGAGGGGAAGAACCTGTGAGGCGGGGGGCGGCCCCCAGGATCTACGCTCCGACGCCCAAGTTAGTACGATATAATATGCGGTTTATGGTATGTAGAGAGAGAGTTTAGAGAGAGACCTTAGGGTAAGAGTGAGGAAGGGAAGAAGAAGGTCTTCTAGTTTGGAGGGTTAGGCCTCCTTATATAGGGTTTGGGCTTCCTTGAGTGGGCTTGGGCCCAGGACGCCTTGCGGTGGGCTTGGGCCCGTTTATAGTCGTGTAGGCATATTAATCCATACCCAACACAAATCCTTTTGAAACAATCCATGAATCCAATCCACCATAACATAAAAGTATAAATTTAGTTTGTACAATACAAGATATTGTATAACTCAACTTTAGAAGAAGATTCGACCATTTTATATTTACTCATTACGTGAAACATTAAATAAATGATAAAAGAGAGACGACTCTAGAATATAAGAGGAGCGAATTTATAAACTCATTTCATACATTTACGGGTACTAAACAAACTTTTATTAACTACATGTAACAAAATATGTGACATCTTCAAAAACAAGTGTCAATAAATTTCTACGATGAAAAGGGTTGATTGTTGTATTGATGGTCAACTAAAAGAATTGGTCAAAACCTTTCCATCATCTATTTCCTCTTCGTATCATTTTTCACTAGCCTTCCATAGACCATAACGATTTCTTTATTTGCCTTCTTTGTCTAATCCTAATTAGTATACTATTTTTATGTATTCTAATCACAAGTATGAACGGGTCCATACACGACTCACCAACAGGCTAGAGAACTAACAATTGAACCATGAACCACTAACTTTTTAAGCTCAATGTCGATCCAATTAAAAATAAATATATATGGTTATTACTTATTAGAAAATCGTCATTTTACACTTTGGGATTTGAGGGCGTGAAATTTAAGCGAGTTCCAGTTTGTATTCCTTTTGCTTCTCTCTAGAGTTTTTCTTTTTCACCCGGCCTAGAATTTTCAACAATTATACATGGAATGTTTGGCTAAGTATCAAATAAATATTTTCCATTTTTCTACCAAAAAGGTAAATAATTATGATCTTAAATACATCACCATAAAAGGAATTAAGTCTCAACTATGCAAATTATAGTTTCGTACCTAATCTTAATATATCTTTAGATTTATAACCTAAATTTATTTGTGTGACATATAAGTCCTCAAAATATTGATTAAACAATACATTTTAGTACCTAAAATTTTTGTGTATTACATTTTGGTACCGAAACTTTTGAAGTTCTAAGGTTTTATATTTGTATGTGCAATTAAAACACCCTCGAATAAATGGGTACCCATACCCAACTCATACAAAATTAGATTATGCAAGTAAATATACATACCCTACCAAAACCCATCTACAAACTTTCAAACCCATATATACGTTACACATACTCTACCCATAATAATCAATGGGTCTACTTGGGTTTTGGTAAATATCATTTACTAGCCAAAATTTTCAAAAATCTTTAAATTGGATGTTAATCGCCATATATGTATTCTTAGTCAATATCATATTGTCAAGTCAATATTACTAACAAAACTGCTAACAAAAAATTAATTTTAGCCTAATAATACTAATAAAATATCATAACGGGCCACATAATACATGCAAATAGGCCATCTCCGCCCGCGACAAGACGCGGCATCACTACCTAGTAATTATGTAATTTAATAAGACAATAAAGAAAAAGGAGACACAAAGTCAAAACATAACAAATTACAAATGAAAACACAACCCGATTGTTTGTTGAGACAACAATGGATTGAACAAATTGCAACCAAGAAAGGAAAAACGAACATAACTATAATACAATGGATTGAACATCTGTTATAAACCGAACAGAAAAATAGGGTTACCGATCTGGCTGAGTCGCGGACTAGGTCACTCTCTTTAAGACGTTCGCGGCACTGCCTTCGTTGCGCACGGCAGACTATCAGCCGGTCGCCTCCAGGATAAAACAGCCACTCTAATTTTGTTGCTCATCGGTTTTGTGCGAAAACTGGAGCTCTATGAACTCACTCTCTATCTCGTGTTTCTACTCTCCGAGATGTGTTTAGAGGGTCTGGGGCGTCTCCTATTTATAGGAGCAGAAAACCCAGAATATTCCCTCTTTCTTTGGGAATAAGTCACATTTTAATTAGGGAGATAATTACTCCCATAATTAAAATATAATCTACTAAGATAATTATTTCTAATTATCTCCATAATATTCCTTTTATTAATTATCCATCTTATTTTCGTATTATGGGGAAAATACTGGATGATTAATTAGGAATTTCATTTATAGCTTTTCAAAGCTATTCATCCCAACAATCCCCCTCCTGAATAGTTTTGAAACTATCTCTGAGCATTAACAGTTCCATAAGATCGGGCATAAGCTAAGGTATCGCGAAGATTTGAACCTTAGCGTAGTGGTTACACTTCCGATTTCATAAGGGTGACTCGTAGTCTTGAACCCTATCTCAGACAATGTAGCACACCAGATCTTTTCATTGAGTGATATTCTCTCATAGGCCGTGCGTTTATGGCCATGCACATTACCCCGGTTTAGTGAACGCTCTAGCAACTTTGTGCCTCCAAAGTTCCATAGGGAGCGATCCCATTCCCACATTCACATAGGTGAGTCTATCAGAAGTACCCCCAAAGTAAAGTACTTCACTCCACATAGAGTATAGATCTCATTAAGAGTTTAACTCAACCTCCAAGGCTTTGGGATTCATGCTTCACTTTCCCTTCGGCGAGCTGATGATTACCAGTCCACCATTCGGACACCTCTTTCACCAAACTTCCTCGGAGATTTTAATTAAATTGATGGTTATTGAATTGAACCAATCAATTTCTTGCACCGTACCAGCTCTTCCACATGCTTGTCATCGCCTCCGAATTCATGTTCCAACTCGGCTGCAACTTCTATCTCTTTCTACAAGCAAGCAATTTAAACCCCGATTCTCGCACAAAAGAGCTCATATCGCGATCGATATGGGAATAGAAACACAAGTGCGAGCCGCTGCGGACCTAGTGCAATAGGCCCCTTTTTCCAGCGAACGATGATAGTAATTGATCGAGCCAGTATCGGCATTCTGTTTGGTACATATGACAGCAACCAACGTCTTAAAATTGTTATAAACCGAACAGAAAAATAGGGTTACCGATCTGGCTGAGTCTCGGACTAGGTCGCTCTCTTTAAGACGTTCGCGGCACTGCCTTCGTTGCGCACGTCAGACTATCAGCCGGTCGCCTTCAGGATAAAACAGCCACTCTAATTTTGTTGCTCATCGGTTTTGTGCGAAAACCGGAGCTCTATGAACTCACTCTCTATCTCGTGTTTCTGCTCTCCGAGATGTGTTTAGAGGGTCTGGGGCGTCTCCTATTTATAGGAGCAGAAAACCCAGAATATTCCCTCTTTCTTTGGGAATAAGTCACATTTTAATTAGGGAGATAATTACTCCCATAATTAAAATATAATCTACTAAGATAATTATTTCTAATTATCTCCATAATATTTCTTTTATGAATTATCCATCTTATTTTCGTATTATGGAGAAAATACTTGATAATTAATTAGGAATTTCATTTATATCTTTTGAAAGCTATTCATCCTAACAACATCTACCTAATAAATTGCAACCGAGAAAAGGAATAACGAACATAACTATAAAACAAATGGGTTGCCCGTGAATTGGGCTCACGAATCTAACCATCACAGCGACTACACTTTACCAATTGCACTACAAATGATTTCGTTTATATAGGCTATATTCAGCTTATTTCTACAATCCTAAGGGGGCCATGGCCCCTAGTCATGAGCTAGCTCCGTCCCTGATATTATCAAATAACACTAAACCGACTTTTAAATAGCACTCGATCAAATATCTAAAATCGAAAAATTTATAAGCACTATACTAGTTGTAGATCCGGAGGAGGGCTGGGTCGTGTTCCGAGTTGGCCCAGCTCTAGATACGCCGCTGATAAGAAAGAGAAGAAGAACATAGAGAATGAAGTGCAGAAGAAGAGAAGTTGCAGACGCAACCAATGGAAGAAGAGGAGAGGAAAGGAAGAAGTAATAGAGAGATAGAATTTGTGGAAACTTTCTCAATTGTATTCGATGCCCAATACAATACAATATACTCAGTATATATATCTATTGACAATTACCAACCACTCCCTAGGCCTAATCTTTAACATAATTCTCTCTAAGTCAAATTCGTTACACGAAATAATCCCATTCCGTCGATGAACGACGCCGGACTCCCCCGCTGCAAGCTTGCATTGCATGGATTTTTTTTGTGACCCTACGTACGTACGTCTCTTGTGACCTACGAGGGGCCATATGTGACTTGTTCCAGGGGCAACCCGAACGACCGCCACACTTTTGCTCCCAAAGGTACGGCGTAATTAACAACCCGACTTTACTACTCGGCCTAGGAAAACGTGTTGCGTTGGGTCTCGTTCGTCCTTTGATTATTGTGGCTTTTCTGCTTTCCTTTGCTTTCTTGCGTACGAAAGTGAATCTGGTTAGGGGTCGTTTGGACGTAGAAATTTAATGCAGTAATTGGATCCAATAACCATATAATGTAGAAATTGAGTAAAAACTCACGTTTGGCAGCGCAAAAAAGGTATGGGAATTGGACCGTGGAAATTGGCTTCAATTACCACATTCATTGTAATTGAGAATACTACATCTCCCCCTAGTAATTTGACATTACCACGTTTTCTTCCTTCTATTTCCAAATGTGTCCCTATGTCCTTCCTCTCCTTTTTTTCATTTTTTTTATAAGGGTGATATAGGTTTCATTTTGTAATTAAGGTACTACTTGAGGGATTCGAACCTGGGACCTCCTTTCATTCTTACTCCTTCTCCGTTTTCACCTAACTATTTCTGAAAAGAGTAGCCCCTTCCTCTTCTTCTTCATCTCCCCTCACCTTCGTATATCTCCTATAATCCGTCGTCAATTTCTTAATTTTGGATTCGCTTAATTATCTCATTCACCGTCGATTTTCCTACTTCTCCTCATCGAATTCGCCTAAACACTTTTAATATCCGTATTTAATGAATTAAATAATTAACTTTATTGTAATTTATATATGTACTTATTATTAAAATAATTAAGTTTATATATTTATGGCTTTTAATGTACTATTAAATGTAATATTAGCTGAAGTAAAATAATCATACGTATTTTATACGTAACTTTTCAATATCATATTTTTCTAACTATGCTTAAGTTAGCAAAAATTAGTAGTTAGTATAATACAACAACAACCTTTAGGAGGGGTATATGTATATAAACAAAGGAGGGCATTTTTGTACTTTTACCAAATTCCACACCATCAATTCTCACAAAACTAAACTCTATCCAAACGTGAAATTTTGTTCAATTTCCACATGTCAATTCCTTGATTTTTGTAAAACCTTGAAATTCAGACAAATTTCCACGATTTTCAAATTTCCACATCCAAACTGACACCTTCCGAAACCGCGAAACCCCAGAGCTCATCGTTGAACTCAAAACCCCACAAAAAACAATCACAATATTTCAATTGCCTTGCTAGTTAAAGGAAAGGGCGGTTGAGTAAGTAAAGTAGGTTGTTATTAATTTAATTATGTTGGTTTAGTGAATTAAATACTGGGATTAAGGGTTGCATTTGCATGTGATGGGTGGGTAAGACACCAGACAGCCAGGCAGAATGGGGGACCATATGTATATCTCTCTTTTCTTCTTCTTCTTCTATAATGGGTGGTGGTGTCTTTCGTTTTCCTTTGCTTTGATCATCACATGGCGCCCATTTTGGCTTCATTCCTAATACAGAAGTTGTTTGCAATGTCGGAGGAGTTCCTATAATAATTCATTAATAATTACCTTCCTTGATCTCTTTATTCATAATTACCTTTGTCGCATTCATTCTTTGTTGACGACTTGATACTATTTGCAGTGGCCTCTCTGGCGCAAGCGCAGGTAATCTCTGGGTGTTTGGAGGAATTTGGTGCGGCCTCTGGGCAACAGGTTAGTCCACCCAAATCGAGGATCTTCCTTTCAAATAATGTGAGTACTTCGGATAGTGCAGCTATCAGTAGTGCACTAGATATCCCGGTTACCAGTAATCTGGGACGGTATTTGGGGGTGCCCGTGATTCATGATCGTGTCTCGAAGGCAACATTCACATATCTAATTGATACGCGATTGGCTGGCTGGAAGGTGAAGTCATTATCTCTTACTGGGCGGATCACTCTAGTGCAATCTGTACTGTCATCATTGCCGGCCTACACTATGCAAACAACATTATTACCGGCCACAGTCAGGGAGTATATCAACAAGAAGATAAGGGGATTCCTCTGGGAAGCTCAGAACAGGGCAGGAAGATCCACTTGATTGATTGGGATACTGTGTGCAGGCCTAAGGAAGCAGGCGGTCTGGGATTGTGAACTGCAACAGGTATGAATGAGGCGTTTATGCTAAAGATTGCTTGGCGACTCCTTTCTGAGCAAGACAGTTTATGGGCTCGTGTTATAAGAGGGAAGTATCTTAAGCAAACAGCTGACGGGTGGCAACCGAGGAGGCAAGGCAGATTGTCTAATATGTGGCGGGGAGTATTACGAGTCCTTCATTGGTTACCAGAAGGGACTATGTGGAGTATTAGAAGTGGTATGCAAACTTGCTTCTAGACTGATCGTTGGCTTCAGGATGGACCACCGTTGGTGGAATTCACTCATGATCTCCCGGTCGAGGTAAGGAACTTGAAGTCTGCGGAAATGGTTTTGAACGAAACATGGAACATGGACTTTATCAGGATTTTCCTGCCCGAGGATATAGCGGATCAACTACTCCTCCACCCGGTGCCGCATGAAACCGAACCTGATGTCCCGTTGTGGAGGTTCTTGCAGTCAGGGAAATTAACGGTGAAAACAGCTTGGGAAATGCTCACAAACGCGGGCGGCGATGGGGCTCAGAACCCAGTTTGGAGGGAAATTTGGAGTATGCCAGGACCACAGCGCACGAGATCTTTCATGTGTCTAGTTCTTCATAACAGGCTGTTAACTAAACACGAACGGTGTCGCTGCCACCTCACGCTAGAGAGTCTCTGCCCGATTTGTGGTGGTGCTCCTGAGACGACGGTCCACGTCTTGCGAGATTGCCCGTATGCGAGGATGGCCGGGTCTGAATTTTTGAGGGGGGAGCCCGACGAAGCATTCTGTAACGTCCCGACCTTTTTTGAAAATCAAACCACAACTCAAACCCAAAAACCGGTTACTCCGGAGCAGCCAAACCATTTTTTTTTAAATAAACAATCTGACATTATATTAGGAAGTTCAAACGAAAAGCCCTAACACTTGGGCAATCAAAATCCAAATACTTAAAAGACTTAACCCAACATCTTGAACCTTGAATCTCCAGTACATATACTCATAATCATAATCATAAAATAACTTTCAAGTTTTAACTCCAACCCTTCACCCAGCTTCTTGACTTCTCACTAGTACTGGCACGGCCGGTCACCTCATCTTACTTCTTCTCGGGATGCACTTCCGCTAACCCAACCTCAACCTGGTGAGTGAGAAGGGGTCAGTCTCGTCGTTACTTTCTAAGGTCTCTGCACTTAGAAATCTCCTTACTAAAACACGTTATTAGCGTTTCCTTTCCTTAGATGAAAGTCATTCTCACTTTCATCCTTCACAACTCATTTCAACTTTAACTCATAGAAGTTCACAGGGATGTCGAACGTGATATCGGCCCCATGGATGGTTCCTGTTCAGATTCCCTTTTCAGCAATCACCAAAGATTGACGGGCAGTAATCTTACAATTCGTAGTTGTATCGAGCGTCCGTCGCTACCGCAAGCCAAATCCACTAAGTTTCGGCATTTTCCTCGAACATCAGCACCGACTCTTGCTGCCTGTATGACTTCATATGACACTATGTTTTCCGCCGCCAATTCCATTTATGACCCAATACATGCTCGACGGCACGTTGGTAACGCAGGAGGAAAGTAGAGATTGGTGGAGATGAGGTTGTTGTTCTCGGATTCATCAAGCCTTTCCCCTTCCTCTTGTTTACGTTTGGCCATAGGCTAGATAAATGCTCTATCCTTCACTTAAATAAATCATTTCCTTTTAGTTCCTCACAGAGGAAAGGCTCCACCGTTTCTAAGCTGAATGGCAATTAATGGATTTAATTCCTACCGTTCATCACTAATATGATCACTCCTAATTGAAATCCTTAAAATCTCACGATCCGTTATTCTTGCTTCCCCTGCTGCAACTCAGCTTCTAGTCTTCTACTTCATTTCATGGGGAACCGATTTCCCTTTTGTCACTAGGCTCAAGCACCACCTTTATACATGGCTCAAGACCACCTCCCTACTCCCTCTCATCTGACCCAATCGGACTTAAGACTCTCTAATTTGTTTCTTAGCCCAAGAAGTAAAGAAACAAGAAAGAGATATATTGTTTTGATTAATATCGGCATGCCACATCAAAATGCTAATTCGGCCCATGAGCCTTTCGAACCAATTCATTGACCCAACCTAATCATTTATTTTTGGTCGAGTATAAATCCAAAAGTCGGGTGTTACATTTCCTCCACCCTTATAAAAATTTCGTCCCCGAAATTTGCACGGACTCATTTTCCCGTACTCCTCCTTCTTGTACTTCCTGGCGCCTCAAGAATTTACTCCCACTATATGAACTTTGATGAGGTCCGCTGCTTGTCCCGTATAGTTTACCCCAATTCTTATATTTCCTCATGACTACAAAAGGTATTCTCCCAAGCTCGTTAGCATCGAGTAGCTTGGAGTGGCTACTTGTCCTCTTTAATTACCTCATTCGGGTGACAACTCAAAATTTCGATTCAATTTATTGGTCTAGCTCATTCAGTAATTGGTGTTGGACCTTAAATCGAAATCGAGGTATCACATTTCCTCCCCCCTTAAGCAAAATTTCGACCTCGAAATTTTCTCATCGTGCCTTCTCCATGCCTCATCCTTTACATCTCTTAACTCGATGGTGGTCTGCTTCTTCTCTAAGACTTGTCGTCGGTCTAGTTCCCAGGTCCACGTCCTCTAGCCCTGACATATCGATACCTTGAAAACATATTGACTCCTTAACACCTATCTAATTTCCCCTTTTGCCCTACTTATGTGACCCTAACGTTGCTTAAAGTCTAACTTTCCACTACTCCTTGGGCCGTACCCCTAAGCTCGATCATCGCGATCTTAGTGAACCCTCTTTTCATCCTTTCTTCTTGATGATGGCCGCCATTTGCCGTAACTCCTTGTGTACAGTCTTTCGACGCCCCAGATACTTTGTTTCTCCACAACCTAATACTGATCAGCTAGCATCCCCATAGGATATGAGCTGCCTTGAACGACTCCTCTCGCTTGAGACAGACACGGTCCACTAAGCGTCCCCCTAGGAATTTGCTCCCTCTCATTCCCATGACGTATCTTAGTCCCGAAGGGTCCTCCTAGAGCTATTTTCCTAATCATGATTAGAGTATACTGGAGATTCTAAAAAAAATCCTTAAAAGACCCTTGACTCGTTTGGCCAAACAATAAACCTGACATCCTTTCTCCTTTCCTTTAAAAATGAAACCTTGAAAAACCCAGATCGTCACTCCAGTATCCCTTGGAGACCCAGAAACAGAGGAGTGCCAGCTCTGATACCAAAATGTAACGTCCCGACCTTTTTCGAAAATCAAACCACAACTCAAACCCAAAAACCGGTTACTCCGGAGCAGCCAAACCATTTTTTTTAAATAAACAATCTGACATTATATTAGGAAGTTCAAACGAAAAGCCCTAACACTTGGGCAATCAAAATCCAAATACTTAAACGACTTAACCCAACATCTTGAACCTTGAATCTCCAGTACATATACTCATAATCATAATCATAAAATAACTTTCAAGTTTTAACTCCAACCCTTCACCCAGCTTCTTGACTTCTCACTAGTACTGGCACGGCCGGTCACCTCATCTTACTTCTTCTCGGGATGCACTTCCGCTAACCCAACCTCAACCTGGTGAGTGAGAAGGGGTCAGTCTCGTCGTTACTTTCTAAGGTCTCTGCACTTAGAAATCTCCTTACTAAAACACGTTATTAGCGTTTCCTTTCCTTAGATGAAATTCATTCTCACTTTCATCCTTCACAACTCATTTCAACTTTAACTCATAGAAGTTCTCAACTTTTAACCTTAAATCTTAGAAGTTCTCTACTACTACCTTAACTTATATACTTATTACTGAGAAATCACCGCGTTACGTATCGCCGTCCGGTGTCCCTATCCTCAAGGCAATGGTACTGCGTTACGTATCGCCGTCCATTCCATGCCCGATCAACTACTGCGTTACGTATCGCCGTCCAGTAGTGACCCTACCATCTACTGCGTCCAGTAGTGGCCCAACCGCCCGGGGGTTCAATTACCAATAACCATGCACATTCATACACACAAGCACAACGCGTGCCTCCACCTTAAGTAGGCGGTGGGATACCTCACACACATAATCGCGCTTACATGAAAATTAAATAACATAACTGAATTAAAAAGGCATAAACTAAAAGACCTCGACGGGGATTTTACCCCCTTTACACTCACCTTGTTTATTGACCAATCCACTTGAGCCTGCCTTAAAACACCCGATTGACCTTCAATCCCTGCAGTACCATGTCGCCTTCCTATTTACGTAAACAGAACCAATGAAAATAATTAACAGCCTACTTCGTGTACAATTCAAGTTTCGTCCAAAACCCACCACCTCATCAATCCTTGGCAAGCATACTTCTTCCTTGTACTATAATTCATTCACTTATATCCTCCTTGTATATATATACACGTTTCACAGTAATAATCCATGGAATAGAGTTCCCAATCCATGCTTCCTTTGTGCACTTACTAAATCAACAAACTTAAGGGATCCAAAAAAAAGAAAGGCAAACCGACTTACCAAGGCTGGTACCCTTTATCGACCACATCATTAAGTTCACAGGGATGTCGAACGTGATATCGGCCCCATGGATGGTTCCTGTTCAGATTCCCTTTTCAGCAATCACCAAAGATTGACGGGCAGTAATCTTACAATTCGTAGTTGTATCGAGCGTCCGTCGCTACCGCAAGCCAAATCCACTAAGTTTCGGCATTTTCCTCGAACATCAGCACTGACTCTTGCTGCCTGTATGACTTCATATGACTATGTTTTCCGCCGCCAATTCCATTTATGACCCAATACATGCTCGACGGCACGTTGGTAACGCAGGAGGAAAGTAGATATTGGTGGAGATGAGGTTGTTTTTCTCGGATTCATCAAGCCTTTCCCCTTCCTCTTGTTTACGTTTGGCCATAGGCTAGATAAATGCTCTATCCTTCACTTAAATAAATCATTTCCTTTTAGTTCCTCACAGAGGAAAGGCTCCACCGTTTCTAAGCTGAATGGCAATTAATGGATTTAATTCCTACCGTTCATCACTAATATGATCACTCCTAATTGAAATCCTTAAAATCTCACGATCCGTTATTCTTGCTTCCCCTGCTGCAACTCAGCTTCTAGTCTTCTACTTCATTTCATGGGGAACCGATTTCCCTTTTGTCACTAGGCTCAAGCACCACCTTTATACATGGCTCAAGACCACCTCCCTACTCCCTCTCATCTGACCCAATCGGACTTAAGACTCTCTAATTTGTTTCTTAGCCCAAGAAGTAAAGGAACAAGAAAGAGATATATTGTTTTGATTAATATCGGCATGCCACATCAAAATGCTAATTCGGCCCACGAGCCTTTCGAACCAATTCATTGACCCAACCTAATCGTTTATTTTTGGTCGATTCTAAATCCAAAAGTCGGGTGTTACACATTCTATGAAGAGAACATACATAAGTGGGTGATGCATTATATTTCTAACCGCAGTTCCATTGTCGAACGTTTATGGTTTGATGGTCGAACGTTTATGGTTTGAGGATGGCCTGTGAGAGAGGAGCCCGGAAGGTAGAGATGCAAATGGATTCTATGACGGCGGTGCAGCTGCTACGAAGTGACACTGAGCACCACCCGCATCGCACAATGATCACCACTGTGCACAGGTTACTTGAGCTGGAGTAGGAGGTGCGTATCAAGCATGTTTACCGGGAGAGTAATTTCGTTGCTGATTATATGGCTGGTCACGGCCATTCCCTACCCATAGGGTTGCATGTGTTTGACAACCCGAGCCCGATGATGAACTATTGGCTGTATCATGATATCGTTGGAGTTCAGACTCTTCGTTTAGTAATTGATTAAGGGTTAGAGCACCCCTCTACGCTCTGTTTTTCACAAAAACAAAAAAAACTAGTTTCTCCCCATTTTTCATACTGTTGTGATATCGTAGCTTAACAACAAGTTACTCTCTTTCTCACCCATCACCATAGCAGTCTAGTTATCTTCAAACAGGTTTAGTTAATTGCATGAGAGACCATACAAACAACCAACATTTCTAACTTCAGGTGGAATTGTTATCAAGTTATCGTTGGTTACTATGTTGATTATCTATTCATTTATTTAAGAATAACTAAAACTCATAATAACTATTCATTTCTTTTGGATGGCCACCGATAAAACTGTAAGCTCATATATAACGCTACCCAAAGTTTGTCGAAGATCTATGCAGGGGCGTAGCTAGAGGGCAAGAAGGGGGTTTCATGGCACCCCCTTGATTTGGAGAAACCCACAAAAATTTAGTAGTATTAATATGCCAATAATGAAATTTAAACCCAAATTTTAATGGTAATTGCCAAAGTTTACAATTCAGCACATTCAATTATATAAGTTAGTTGTATCTATTAATTTCTACATTAATACAGTCTAGTTTATCAAAATAAATTTACCATCACAAAAATGATTTCTCACCGTATAAAAAAATCTCATAATCCGATGCATTGTGCTTGTTTATGGTTAAGGTTAAGTAGAAGTTACGGTCATGGGCCAGGGCTCCGCACCGTAATCTCTAGGAGCCAATCCAGGTGGTGGTCCAAATCCAATATAGTACTCACTAGTGAGGGTCAAAGCAGTCAAAATCGAATCGTAAAATTATAGGATTTTAAGTTTCATATGGAAACTAACATATAATCATATTAATAAGGTAAATCATTTAATAACATAAAGACAAATAACATTTAAAATGATAGTTCTCAAGATTAATGTTCCAAAATCATCATTTTAATTGTTATTTAATGCATAACTCAAAATAATTCACGAGGAAAGGATAGAGCTCATGGGACTTAGCTCTTGTTTTTATGTTGTGTCTAGGTAGTTTAACTCAAAGTAGTATTTCGGCCCGGTTAATTTCAACATCATCTGCTAATCATGATTTAAAACTAAGAATAAAAGAACTCCAATAGAATAATTTATGCTAGTGGTTGATAAAAATATAATCATTAATTGTTAATAATGATATTCATTCTTACGTACGTACACTATTAGGACAACTATTTTACCGATGAGTTCAACCGAACGAAGGGAAAGGGATTGACCAAGCCCTAATTTGATTATTTTTTTCTTTTCAAATGTTTTTTAATAGAAAAATATATGAGAAGATGCCCATCATTGCCCTTTTCGCCGAAGCAGTTTCGCTTTCTTTTAAATTTGCTCAAACCGCCCATTTTGTTCTCATACGATTTCAATCTTGATTTTAAACGATTTTAAAGTCCCCCAATTTTATAATAAATCAGGATCGGAATCCCTATGTAAAATCTTAAAATCCTACGATTTTATGATCAAAATCCCGATTTTGACTGCCTTGGTGAGGGCATTGTAACCGGATGTGGGCCTTGCTATTTCTCTTACTGACATGTTTGTTGGCTAAAACGCAGTGTTATTAAAGCCGAGCCGAGCCACTCGGCCTGACCAGTAAAACCGCCACCTGGTCACAAAATCGGCTCGGAACTGTCTAAAAGCCGCTCCGATTTTATGTAGCGGTTGGCGAGCGGCCGAGGCGGTTAGCCGTTCGAGCCGATCGAGTCGCTCGTCCGGTTTTTGTCATTCAGCCACTAAATTTAATTAAAAAAATTGTAGAAAATTGAAATAAACCAAAAACGTCGGGCTCTCAAATTGAATCCTTATTTTCATTTCACAATTTTGAAGGAAAGAGATGAGCCCTGATTAAGAAATGTCCACTATTTATACTGATAACGTTTATTAGGTACCGATTCTCTAACAGTTTTTAAACGATCTAATGCCGGTTGGACCACTAAAGTGCAAGCCGTTCGCATTACCGGGTCATGCTCCGGTTCGGTTCTGACAACATTGCTCTATTAAAAACGGCGTCACTTCAGTACCGAGGAACGACGACGTTTCGGTTTCGGATGATGTTTCGTCCTTCGCAGTTGTCGTCTCCATCTCCACCGACTCTATTCAGCACGCAATGATGACTGCTACCAGGAGCGCTTCGTAGGAAACAGCTCCTTCAGGGTTCCCCTATATATATCGATTGAGTTCCTCATTTGCAAGTAGTGGTTGGTAGTAAGAGCGATTGGGATTTTGCTTTATCTATCAAGGGCTATTTTGGGTACCATCTTCAGTAGATAGATCACAGGAGTTGAGAACTGGGTGATCTTGTCTTGGGAAGTTGTGATTAAGTATCTTTTCTTGTAATCAAAGTGCCAAGTCTCTTGGCTTGGCTAGGGATCAATTTTGATCAATTGTAATTCTGTTTCAAGTTCAATAAAATCATTTCATTTTTACACTCACTCAAAGTTTACAATTGGTATCAGAGCAGGCTCTTTGAAAGACTAATCGTCGCCAAAGAGAAGATCACGAGATGTCTAGATTATCTTTAAGTGCAGTAGCCTATTCAGCAAATACGAACCCACCATGGTTTGATGGAACAGACTACACAGTCTGGAAGAAGAGTATGCGAATTTACCTCCGAGGAGTTGACGGAGAATTATGGGCTGTTGTCAGAAAGGGACCAGTCCCCATGAAAGATGAAGATGAAGATGAAGAAGATTGGAAGGAAGACCAGAAGATCTCTTCATAACTCGACTTGAGAGCCATGCACATTCTATTCTCAGCATTATGCCCTGAGGATAGAAGCCAAGTGGCTCAATGTGAATCAGCAAAGGAGATTTGGGAGTCTCTTCAGACTACCCATGAAGGTACGTCTGAGGTCAAGGAAAGTAGGATAGATGTCTTATTAAATTAATATGAGTCGTTTGAAATGAGCTCAGGTGAGTCTATATCAAGCATGTATAAACGATTTAATGATCTGATAAATAGACTAAAAGGGTTAGGTAAAACCTTTGAGACCAAAGATCTAGTTAGAAAAATTTTAAGATGTTTACCTAGAGAATGGTTACCTAAACGAACAACAATAGAAGAAGCTAAAGACCTGACTGTTCTATCTATTGAAAGGTTAGTTGGGTCATTGCTTAGTCATGAGGAAGTAATCATTCAAATGAATAAAGAAGATCATAGAAGAAGAAAAGTTATTGCCTTTAAAGCATAGGAATGTGACAGTGATTCTGATTTAGACATGGGGGAAGAATTTGAGAAAGAATTTGCCTTAGTAAGTAGAAAGTTTCATTGAATGCATAAAATGAAAAAGGAGTTTCAGGCGAAAAGAGGTTATCAGGATCCTAGAAATCTTAATAATCAGTTTTCTGAGTATAGAAGAGAAAGAGAAGGATCTGATAGAAATAATCTAAGACATATGAAAGATACGACTCAAATCGATCATACTTTGAGAAAAACCCACCAAAAAGGCATGATAGATTCTCTGAAGGTCGTGAAAGGTATAAAGTTGATAAGGAAGACAGTAAGTTTTCCACTGAGAAAGATTTGACAATTTGTTTAAAGTGTGGAAAGCCAGGGCATATGCGTTCAAGATGTCCTTTGAGTTCCAAAGCCAAAGAAAAAGCTCTTGCTGCTTCATGGAGTGATTTCAGCTCAGAAGAAGAACTAGAGGGCAAGAACCTAGCATATATGGCATTTGCTACAAAGAGTGAAAGTGATGGACAGTCCACAACCAGTAATGATCATCAATCGCCATCATGATATCAGGTAATTACTGACTCAGACTCAGAACAAGAAGACAATAAGCCTAAAGCAAAAGTTGATTTTTTGCATGCTCTAGCAAATCTTCAGGAAGAATGCAATAGACTCAAAAGCAAATATTGCTTACTAATGACTGATAACAAGACTCTAAAAAATGAAATTGAAACATTAAACAGATCATTAGCTATCCAACATGACTGGAATAAAAATCTAAATACAGTAGTCTTTAATCTTAAAAATGAGAATCAAAGGTTAAAAGATTTGTGTAAAACTAAGGGTGTTCAAAACAAAAGTCATCATGTTGAAAGTATGAATAAAAGATGGTCATCTTCAAGATTACCTACTAAGGTTTACAAGAATCAGTATCTAAACAGAAAGTATGAGAAATATCATGTTGTTTTACATGTTCCTACTGCAAAAGAAAAGGGCATTTAGCAAGATTTTGCTATTATTTAGAAAAACTAAGAAGACCCGCCATCACAAAAACATTTTGGGTTCAAAAATGTGCTAATCTCTGATTGACTGCAGAGTTCGGGAGAAAATGAGAACATCTGGTTTCTGGACAGTGGTTGCTCCCACCACATGACAAGTAAAAAGGAATTATTCTCTTCTTTAAGCTATAAAAAGGGTGGTAAAGTGGTATTTGGAGATGATCGTGTAGGAATCATCATGGGAAGTGGAATAATTGGTAAGAGTCCACTTCCAACTATAAAAAATATGTTGTTTGTGAAAGGGTTAAAACATAATCTTCTTTCGATTAGTCAAATATGCAACTCTGAGAACATAGTAGTATTTGAATCAACAACATGTGAAATCATAAGAAAAAGAGACAATAAATTATTATTCTGTGGAACTAAGAAAAACAATATGTATGTGGTAGATCTAAATTGTCTCAACACTTTTAATGAGACATGCTTTCAAGCTAAAACTCATGATCTGGAAATGTTATGGCACAAAAAACTTGGTCATATAAGTTTATCTAAGTTGTCGAAACTATCAAAAATGAAGTCTGCACGAGGAATACCTATGCTAAAAGAAGTACCTAAATTCTGTTGTGATGCTTGTGTTGGTGGAAAAATGGTCAATAAGAGTTTTAAATCAAAAAGGGATATAACCACTACTGAACCCAATGAGCTAATACACATGGATTTATTTGGACCAACTAATGTAATGAGTCTAGGGGGAAAATCCTATGCTTTTGTACTTGTCGATGATTTTTCTAGATACACTTGGGTATATCTTTTAGCATCTAAAGATGAAGCCTTTGTGTACTTTAAGAATTTTGTTCATCATATTCTGACGGAGTCAAAGAATGGCATAAAAGCCATTCGCAGTGATAATGGAGGTGAGTTTATATCTGATCAGTTTGGTGATCTCTGTAATAATAAAGGTATTACTCACACTTTCTCTGCTCCTCGAACTCCGCAACAAAATGGTGTTGTGGAAAGGAAAAACAGAACCATAATAGAAACTGCTAGAACTATGCTGTTAGAGTATGGTTCACTCAAATTCCTTTGGGGAGAAGCTGTGATTACTGCTATCTATGTCATAAATAGAGTTTTAATTAGGAAATTCATAAACAAAACTCCCTATGAGATCATCAAACAAAAATCGCCAAACCTAGGATACTTCCATCCTTTTGGATGCAAGTGTTTCATTTTGAATACTAGGGATCATCTATATAAGTTTGACTCCAAATCTGATCAATGTATATTCCTAGGATATTCAATTAAAGGACAAGCATACAGGATATATAATCTAAGAACTAGAAAGGTTGAAGAATCAGTGTTTGTAAAATTTGATGAATCTGAAAGCACTGACAAACTCTCTGTAGAAAAAATAGAGCTTTTGTTTCCTATGTTGATTGAAAAGGGGAGTACTGAGGAGCACCAAAGAGATTTGAACCAAAAAGAAAATCAGAAAGACAAAAGTGAATCAAGCGACGAGTTAAGCAAGGAAGAAGAAAGAATGGAGGCTCCACCCCACATTCAAAGACGACATCCCCCCTCACAAATCATTGGTGAGCTAAACGAAGGTATTCATACCAGAGGAAAATACCAACCAGGTCAGTACGCTCTTATTTCTCTTTTAGAACCCAAGAATTATAAAGAAGCTCTACTTGATGATGAGTGGTTGAATGCTATGCAAGAAGAACTACTTCAGTTTGCTAGGTTACATGTTTGGGAACTTGTCCCTCATCCCTTAGATTGCTTGATCATAGGAACAAAATGGGTTTTCATAAATAAAACAGATAAAGAAGGACAAATAATTAAAAATAAGGCAAGACTTGTGGCTCAAGGATATTTACAGGAAGAGGGAATTGATTTTGAAGAATCCTTTGCACCAGTAGCTCGCATAGAATCAATTAGAATGATGTGTGCATATGCATGCTATATGAAAATTCCTCTATACCAAATGGACGTAAAAAGTGCATTTTTAAATGGTGAGATAAAAGATGACGTATATGTAAGTCAACCTCCAGGTTTTGTTGATCATAATCATCCAGACCATGTGTACAAGTTGTCTAAAGCGTTATATGGATTAAAACAGGCCCCTAGGGCTAGGTATGACAAATTATCTACTTTCTTGAAAAATGAATGTTTTTCCCAAGGGAACGTTGATAAAACACTGTTGATCAAGAAAGAAAATTCAGAAACTATGATTGTGCAAATATATGTCGATGACATAGTATTTGGATCAACAAACCATGAAATGTGTACTAAATTTTGCCAAATCATGAAGTCAGAATTCGAAATGAGTATGATGGGAGAACTATCACACTTTCTAGGATTACAAATCAAGCAAACAAAATCAGGAATTTTCATAAATCAATCCAGTTACACTAGAGCTATGCTTAAAAAATTCGATATGAATTTTGTGAATGAATGTCCAAAAGCTATGGCTGCAAATCTGAAACTTGACAAAGATGAAGGGGGGAAAGCATTCTGTGAGAAAAAAATACAGAGGGATGATCGGATCTCTCCTCTACTTGACAGCCAGTAGACCTTATATTCAATTTAGTGTAGGAAGAGTACTTCAGGAACTATTCAATTCCTTGGACCTGCTCTAGTGTCATGGTTTAGTAAAAAACAAGGGGCAGTGGCTCTTTCAACAGCTGAAGCTGAATATATGGCAACTGGAAGCTGCTGTGCTCAAATTATGCGGATGAAAGCCCAGTGGTCTGATTATGGCTTTAATTTCAAAGATATTCAAGTATGTTGTGATAACACAAGCGCAATTAGTATGACAAAGAATCCTGTCCAACACTCTAGAACAAAGCATATTGAAATAAAATACTATTTCATTAGAGATCTAATCCAAGCAGGACACATATGCTTACAGTTTGTTTCGACTAAGTCACAACTAGCCGACCTATTTACCAAACCTCTCCCTAGTGAACGCTTCTTGCAAATTTGCACGGAACTAGGGCTCAAATCTTCATGTCATATTAGAAATCTTTCTCACTAAATCTTGATTGGCCCTCTCTTCCACTCTACACATTTGGCGTATCTTGATATGGTAAATAGAAACTTTTTGTTCATGCTTGCATTGTTCCAAGACAAATCCATGGAAGCTACCATCTAATCATTACACTTTTCCTTGCTTTTTCCTGCGGGAAACTCTTCAGCTTCCATCCGCTCCTCTCTTCTCTCCGCCTATATAATCCTTCTCCCCTCTCTTCTCATCTCCTAACTATTCTAGCAACTAAGATCATCCAAACTCAGAGAGAAATTCAGCCATCCAGAATGAGTGGTTATATTCCTCGTCCTTTTCGTTTTGATGGGTTGGTTCACACCTTCTCAGGATACATGTTCCATGAGCCCAGGGTGTTGAACCATCATCGAGATTTCCAGCATTTTGACAAGAGAAGGTTGCATCACATCACCCAACTTGACCCTTATGAGTTTAATGTCTATAAATATGACATTATTTCTCTCATCGAAGGGCTCGGGTGGGATTTTCTTCTTCGACAGCCTATTCATCATGCTTGTCCAGGAGCTGTCAAATACTTCTTCTCAAATCTCCAGAGTCCTGGTGCAAGCTCGAGGAGGTTCACCACACTGGTTTATGGACACCTGTTAACCATACCAGTAGAGGCTCTTAATGGTATTCTCGGCTTCCCATCTCAAGGGCTTGGCCTGGCTCACCCATCTGAGTTTTGGAAGCACGAGTTCAAGATTGAGGTGGAGTACAACAACTTCTCTACAGAGTCAACTGGTGGCTCTGATGTCCCAATCCCTGTTTCTTGGCTTCCTCCAAGGTTGAGGATTTTCCATTACTTCCTCACTCACGTTTTCCTCCCTCGATCCTTCAACCAGGATTGTGTTCTCCCTATGGATCTCTGGATTATTGCCAGTGCCACAGCAAGAAGGAAGCTCGATTTCGCGAGCATCATGTTTGGTCAGTTTCTCCCTGTGGGGGACGAAAATTACAAAGGTCTTCTACCTTTCGGTTCCATCACCACTCGTCTGTTGATTAACCTGGGAGTTGACTTATCAGAGTTTCGAAGCATCTCCTCCACAATGTATGTCAGTGCACTAAACGTGCTAATGGTGCTTGATCTGCCTACTGACTTACCTCCTCCTCCTCCTCCTTCTGCATCTCTTCTCGGTCCCCCTCCAAAATCTCATTCTACCAAGAGGGTCTCCTCTGGTAGAAAGGCCAAATCTGTTGGTGAATCCAGCAAGTCTGGAGATCTTGTGTTTCCTATCTCCGAAGGCAATACCTCCTATGATGACTCTGCAACCGCTGCCCCTCCTGCCTAAATCCTTCTGTTTCTTCTATCCTTATGTTGTAGTGCGTGCTGTACTGTTCTCTTGTTTTTAGGAGCCTTTTGTTCAGGGGGAATGAGTTCCTTTAGTCTCTAGGTAGTTAGTTCCAAGCTTTTAGGGGGAATATCTTCGATATTTCCATATTTTGTACTCTCATTTCCCCTGTGTACCCTGCTCCTACTCCTATTGTAATGTTCTTCAATGAATGCCTTTATGTTTTCGGTTTGGATCCCTGGTCTGCTGGTGCGTTGTCTGTTTCTGTTTTTGCAGGATCTCCAACAACTCGGACGAAGGAGGAAATTGTTGGCTAAAACGACATCGTGGCTGCTCTATTAAAAACGGCGTCACTTCAGTACCGAGGAACGACGGCGTTTCGGTTTCAGATGATGTTTCGTCCTTCGCAGTTGTCGTCTCCATCTCGAGCCTTTCATTCTGAAGTCTTGAACTCTTCTTTCGAAAGCTCTGAGAAACCATTTTTCCAAATCTCCACCGATTCTATTCAGCACGCAATGATGACTGCTACCAGGAGCGCTTCGTAGGAAACGATACCTTCAGGGTTCCCCTATGTATATCGAGTGAGTTCCTCATTTGAAAGTAGCGGTTGGTAGTAAGAGCGATTGGGATTTTGCTTCATCTATCATGGGCTATTTTGGGTACCATCTTCAGTAGATAGATCACAGGAGTTGAGAACTGGGTGATCTTGTCTTGGGAAGTTGGGATTAAGTATCTTTTCTTGTAATCAAAGTGCCAAGTCTCTTGGCTTGGCTAGGGATCAATTTCGATCGATTATAGTTCTGTTTCAAGTTCAATAAAATCATTTCATTTTCACACTCACTCAGAGTTTACAATGTTGTCACTTGGCAGATTCGAGAGATATGCTTCTAGTTTCATGATTGTGCAAAGCAATTCAGGCAGCCCTTAACGGTTTTGGTTATAATAAATTTGAAAACTGAAAAAACAATTCATTGAGTTAAAAGATTATTTATTTTTATCGGATTATTAACGGTTTTCAGTTTTAACCAAAATGATTAAGAACTTGTCAATTTTATCCCATTAAAGAAAATCAATAAACTTAGAAAACCATTTTGGTTTTTTTTTTTACAAGGTGTGAGTGCATTTCATTAAGATAAATGGCACAAGCCTGTGGTGTTACATGAAAGACCCAGAAAGGACTTAAAGCATGGTGTGATTAAATGACTTAAGTGTAGAGGGTTTCACAATCACATGAAAGTTTACTTACGTACCCAGCAGGCAGCAGCTCTAGTTGAAGAGTTTTATACATATATTTTGGTTAAATTTGTGTTTAGTATAAATTGAATTGAGTTTGGTGAATAGTAATTACTAGTTAGTTGCTAGTTGTGAAGTTGTTATTTCAGAAAATTCGAAATTATGGGAACTTTAGTTCATTTTTGCTTGGAACGCCTAGGCGACGTCTAAGCGAGCTAGGCGCTAGGCAGGAACTCAACGCCCGTCTTACGTCTAGCGCTTTCTTGAACATTGGATAATATGATGTTATATTGGTAACCAATTAACCAAACCGATTAAAATTTAGTTTGGTTAATTTGGTTGTTGTATTAGTTTGGACGATTTGGTTATCATAATGCATTCCATAATTAATAGAATTTAACCTTATTTAATTTGATAATTACCATGTTAACTATTTGAACATCACTAAATATAACTATTTGGTCAAACCCATAAAACAGTTAATTAGCCTTTAATTTAAATAATTGCTCCGCTCATCAATGCGCATGACTGCTTCTTTATTGAAGAACTCCACTGGTAGCTCCGGAAGCTGAGCCTAGACCATCGCTGAGTTCAAATTTGATGTCCAGGCAACACTACTGGGGGCAAGGGTCAAATATTCAAGGGTCTGTGTGGAAGTTGACATGACGAAACCTTTATTGTCTCAATATAAGATTGAAGGTTGCACGTACGTTGTGGGCTATGAGGGGCTTCATAAGCTGTGTGGCCAATGCGGCTGCTATGACTATCATGGTACCAAATGCCCAAACAGACCCCAAACGGAGGATGTATCAACAAAACAAGATGATGATTTGGGCAAGGATTAGGAACATACGGAGCCACTGAGCAGCCAATTATATGGAGACTGGATGGTGGTGAAGAAAAAAGTATGGCGACCAAGTAATAAGATGGCAGGGAATGAGAGGAGAGGTGGTTTCGACCAAGGGAAAAGAGATTACTATAGAAACCGATACAATGTACTCCACGACAGTGAGGAAGGGAATGAAGCAGTACCATCCCAAACTACTTCTACGACCCAGCTACCCCAGTAGGAAAATAGTAAGGGGTGACAAATAAGAAGCATACAGTTTAGGAAGCGAGGAAAACAGTAAGAAGAAAGGCAAACCGGTAGCCATGAATGCAACAAAGGTTTCTCCAAAAGCACAAAAAACAACGACCACAAATGAGGATAGCAGTAAGAAGAAAGGCAAACCAGTAGCCATGAATCAGCCCGCAAGGCCGGAGGTGACTATGGGAAGCACGACAAAGGTTATATTTCGGGCAACAACTAAGGCTCCTACCCCGGGCGATAAACATACCAAGCCACAGAACCAGTTGCCGAACAGTGACGATGCTGCTGTGGATACTATACCAAACGGAAATCAAAAGGATCATATTGAAAAGGGTGCGGTTTGAGAAGCAAGCGAGCAGTTAAAGCTTTGAAGTCGCTACTGCGACAGGTTTCTTCGCAAATTGTTTTTTAATGGAAACAAAGCAGACAGAGGATGAAAATGAAAAGACCCAACACGTGCTAGGATTCGAGCATGGCAGCCGATGGGCGACTGATATGTCAGGTGGAGGAAGATCTGGTGGGCTGAGCATGTGGTGGACGTCCTCAGAGCAATTATTTGATTTTATGTGGAAAATGACTTCTACGAGTGCATCATATGGATCTATGGAAGGAGTGTTTTAAAGAAGGCCGAGTGCATCATATGGATCGCACGCAATCTGACCATCGGCCAATTGTGTGTAGTACAGAAGGGGAAGAAGATGAAGAACCCCGATGGGGCTGGTCATTCAGGTTCAATCCTTTCTGCACGAAACATGAGGAATGTGCAGCGAAAATCAAAGAAGGATGGGGTAGTAACTTCTCAGCTGATATTCGAGGGAAGCTCACATCCTGTCAATTGAAGTTGGAGGAGTGGAGTAGAGAGCGATTTACAAACTTCCATAAGCAACTGACACGCCAAAACACAACACCAATCTGCGACCAAGTGTAATCGCAGACCGGGAATGCAGTAACAGGCAAGTTATATTATCAACCCGGGGTCTAGATCTACTGCTTACTCAGTGATTCTCTGTTATCTAGCCAACTAAAGTAAGTGATTGTTGTTTTAAAACAAAAGCAGAAAGAAAGTAGGAATTGATACGGTTTTCTCAAGCAGGTAAGAGTCACTCGGGAATGAGTCCCCCTAGCTCCTTAGTTAGGTTCAATTGCAATTACCCTGGGTTGATTTACTGTTGATTAGACTGCGGAAGATCCGACAGTAGCTTGGAATCTCTTAAGCTGACCAAGCCCTCTCAGTCTAACTACCCGGCAGACGACTAGTCTTCACCGGAATAGAAAGCTAAAGCAGTAAGAACAGAACTCCACTACTGGAATTGGATTCCAGTACAAAGCAGTAAACTGGCTAACTCTCGTATAGCCAATCTCCTACTATCGAATGATGAGACTCTAGCAACCTAATCAGATTCTATCTATCTCAGATTGCAGCAGGAATCAGGAAAAGTTGATCAGACTTCAATTCACTCAATAAACATGCATCATTCGATTAAAATCAAACAGTAATATCATCTCAAGTCATTACAATCAATCCCTAACACATAGAACTAGGGTTCTTCATCCCCAAGTGAGAGAGGGGTTCTACTCCATAGAGAGAGAGAAGAAAACAAGATACAAAGCAGTCATACTCATAATTATGGGAAGAATCTGCTCTGGGATGATGATTTCCACTCCTAGGACGATCTCCAAGCTTGATTTGATGAAACCCAGCTCCAAGATGGCTTCTAGGATGTGTTCTTCGTACTTTCTCTCTCTAGGGCTCTGTTTTTGCTCAAAAAGTCCGATTCTCTCTCTTGCAGCCCGAAATTGGGTTAAAACCAGGAATTCCCAACTCACACGGGCTGGGCCACACGGCCGTGTGGCATACCCAGTTGCCCGTGTGAGTCAAAACGCGGCGTATCAATTAGTTCGATCTTCAGGCTTCCCACACGGCCAGGGTCGCACGGCCGTGTAGGATTTCCATCTGCCCGTGTTTGCTCTCGGCGAAACTCGCACGACCAAACCACTCCTTCACACGGCCGTGTGGAAATCAGGGCAAGCCGTGTTTGCTCTCGCACAATCTCACACGGCCAAAGTGGTCACTTGCACAGCCGTGTGAGTTGTGGGTGTGCCCGTGTGGCCTCCTTTGTGACTTGCCTCGCGCCCGATCTTCGTCCAATCGACCCCAAACTCGCTCCCAAGCCTCCATTCACGTACTAGGACCTGAAATATCATAAACAAGCACAACCTAGCGTGAAATCGGCCTAAAACACGAGAAATCACATCTCAAACGGTGTAAGAACAGGGGTAAAAACATGTGTAATTAACGGTCTATCAAACTCCCCCACACTTAACCGTTTGCTTGTCCCCAAGCAAACCAAGTCAGACACAAGGTAAGCTCACATATTTCAATCAACCAACATTGGGGACAAGTCATAAAGGCACAGAACACGTGAATCGTACTGGTTTTCAAACATCAATACCTGACCAACTTCAATAGCAACCTGGACAACCACCACAAAGGACATTCGAGTGCAGCAAAATCGAGTAAAGGAAGAGTCTCCCTTCTGTTCACCAACCAACCTAGACTTGACTCAACCACTTACTCAAAACAGTCAACTCATGCATCCAACTCAAGACATCAGAATAGAGACCGAGCAATCTGGGTCCTCACCGGGGTACAAGAGTATATAGCATATGAAAATGAATCACTCACTCTCGACCAGTGGGGTCAGGACAATTTGATGCGAAAAATGCGCATGTTATTTCTCTTAATCCCTAACATCTCTTCACCATGATGGCAGCCTCTAAATGCTAGAGTTCACATATGGGGTGTCACCACTAACTAATCAGGAGGTCTTAGACACAGGTTCAAATGACTGGCTAGGGTCATGGACATGGGGAAAAGGCCTTTTAGGTGGTGGAAGTATTCATAGCACAAGGTTCCACATTTCCAAACCCATACAATCACAGTCAAACAAACCAGTATTTCCTTTCTGCTATTCTGCATTACTCAATATCTCAAGAGCACAAGAGCGAAGGAGGTATAAATGTCAGCATTTCCAAGCCAGACTGCTAAGAAACACTACTTACTGGGCATTATTCAGATTTTTGGTAGTGGCTCTCTTTGCTTTCAATTTTTCTTTCATTTTCTTTTCATTTCTTAAGAGAGCCACCACTTCTGCACATATTTCCAACACATGCCCAGCCCAACTTTTAAGCACTACCTCCAACACTCACATCAAATTTAGCAGAAACAGCAGAGAATATGTAAAAACCACTCTGTGGAACCTTCTAAAAGATGCAAAAGGGTGATTTTTTTTATTTCATACCAAAAGAAAGGATAACACACGCCTCAAAAGGGCTGACTAGGGGATATGACACATCAGGACAGTCAAATTTGGTCGTGGGCTAATCCTATGCCCCCATCATCTTAGCTAATGATAACGTGAATGCTACACATCATGGAAGAGGGATCTATCGCACAAGAAAGAAACGAGCAGGCTCAAATCTCACATGGCTACCTATATGCTCTATCTCACATTCTGCTACCCTGAACTAGATGCATAAACGACTGTCAAGAACAAGTAATCAATCCAAGTCACAGTTGGTAAGGAAACAGTTGAAAAACTGAACCCCTACACAATTCTACTGCACGTCTCAGTCCTCATCATAGGTTGTCCTAGTCACAATCAAGTTGTCATGCATCAATCCGAAAACCATTCAATTCATCAATCAAAACACAGTGCCAATATGATCAAACAGCAATACTTGGAGCCCTCAAATCTCGAGATTTGGACAGTGGACTAGGCTTCAAGCACACATATATACATTCCCACGATACAAAGCACCCCCCCCCCCACACTTAAGCACGACATTGCCCTCAATGGAGCAGAGGGATAGAGAAGGGGAACGATGTTACCGGATGGAAATGCTGCGGGGGACTGGAAGTGGACCAGTCAGCGAGAAACAAACGGGAAGATGGACAGTTCTGCACGAATTGAACACCAAGAACACACACAGCAAAAAACAATCCACAAAAGAAACAAACAAAAACAAAAACAAACGAAAGTAAGTTCAAGCTCCTCACACATGGAGCAAACACACACAAGTCTAATACGGAAAACAAAACACACTGAGATGGGCAACGAGTACAGCCTACTCGTTGCCGAGGTCACCAAAGTCGATGTCGTCCATGAAGGCGTCACCACCATCAGCACCATCATCACCATCCGCAGGGGGAGGTGGAAGTGGAGAGTCCTCCCAGGGAGTCCTCCAAACGGGCTGCTCGCTCGGTAGAAGCTGGAGCAGATGCCCCTGTACCTCCTGCATGCGCCGAGAGCGGCGCCTCTCCCGCTCGATGTGTGCGAGAGTCACTCCCTGCTGGGTCTGGAGCTGGTCCAATCTCTCATCGTACACAGCCATCCTCTGGTGGTACTCGGCCTGGTGAGCCGCGTACTGCTGCTGGAACTGCATCTGATGGTCGAGGATCTGCTGGTTCTGGAGACGCAGCTGCTCGAACTGGGAGGTGAAGTAATCCTGGCCGGGGAAGCTGGAACTGCCACCCCCGTACTCGAAGGTGGTGGGGCTGGCGGCAGCAGTGTCATCCACGTCCTCGGGCTCGACCTCCTCATCAGCTGCACCCTCGGGAGCCTCCTGCTGGACCGCCTCTAGGATCTGAGGTTGAGGAAATCCCTCGATCCACATGACACCTCGCTCTTCTCGAAGCAGGAGCATTTTGGTGATCGTAACCGGCCAAAAGGAGTGGACTCCCCCTGCTCTATGCACCCCTGCAGGGATATCTGGAAGTACTCTGCCAGGCAGATGATGAGGGGAGTGCAGTGGAGTTTCTTCAGCTCAGAAGCACTCTTCTCGAAGGTCCTCGCCACCACCGAGCCCAAGTGTAGGGGATGATCCCTCTGGCGCATGGACTGGATGAAGTACAGGGATCTCTTGGTGATGGCGCTGGCACTGTCTGAGGCTGGGGTGTAAGACTTGGCCAGCATGTGATGGAGGAGACGGTTTTCGAGCTGCAATGTGCTGGTCTTCGTCTTCCCCGCCTTGAAGGGAAGCTGACGTGGTCGAGCGAGGCTGTAGTACAGCCTCCCGAAGTCCACCCCTGCTGGGTCGGCGATCTCGGTGATGTAGGTCCTGTCATTGACCAGGTTGAGGCCGAGGGCGTCAACCAGCTCATCGTAGCTCATGGATCGTGGTTCGCCGCCGAGTCGGAACTGGACGGCAGCTTCGTCCTTCCAATCGTCTGTGGCTGCGTGCTTGAAGGTAGTGTAGAACTCAAGCACGAGCTCATGGTAAACCTTCGCGCGAATGCTGAGTAGGCGGCGCCAGTAGTGGTTGGTGACAACGGGGGAGAGGTGCTCGTAGCAGTTCAGCTTCTGCAACTCGCGCTTGGACCAGTAATGATGCTGCCCAAACTTGCTGGCCAGGACGTTCTGAAAACGATCCCGGTGGGGCCCCCTTTTCAAATCTTGAACAAACTGGTGCCGGAGGTTGGGCTTCGACATGGTCCTGCAAAAGAACAGCCCAAAGTGGAACCAAAACAGCCAAGGAAAATGTTAATCACACCCCCACACTTAAGAACAGAAAACAGCCTAACCATGGTTTCATCCATAGTTCAGGGGTTAGAAACTCGATAAATCAAGCATAATCTGAGTGGGGGTGCACATCCATGAACAAGTAGGCAACTCAAGGTTCACATTCATACCAAATACACCCTCAAAGCACATCATTAAGGGCCCCAACCGACCCCCACAAAATGGTACGAAAACAGGCATTTCATCGAACACCTTGTGTGCACTATTAAGGTAAGCATGAAATTGGCACAATTCTTGCACACAAGGGCTCAAACAATCAAGAGGGACTTTGCCCAACACAATTCAAACACACTCCATGCATTCCCCTCAATCAATTGCACAAAAATCATAAGATTCAATGAGGTTCTCTAAACATGCACCCTAACACCCAATTCTCCACAATTAACATAGTTAAGGGCAAAATCAAACCTGGAGACTCAAGTAGAGGTGTAGGGGATGATGAGGGGAAGGCGATGGAAGCGACGAAACGCCGAAAAAGTGCCCGGAAGTGCTCGTCGGAGCCTCGCCGGAGTCTCGCCGGAAATCGCCTCCGGCGACAAAAACGTCGACCAAATCTCCCCAAAATGGAGGGATAGGCCGCTTTTGGTGTAGGAAGGGTGGGTTTTTTGTTGGTTTGGTGGAATAATGACAAAAAATGGCCGAAAAAATCGAAAAGTGGGGTTTTGTTGCGGTTTTCCGGCGAGGTTCAGAGGATTCCGGCGAGGATTTTGAAATTTCTGAGGACTCGGCCGTGTCGGCCGAATTTATAGGCCGAGTCTCGGCCACACGGCCTGACTCTCACGGCCGTGTCATGGGCCGACATGGGCTGGCCGAGGAATCTTCACTCGGCCGTGCCGAGTGCTCATTTGGCCGTGCCATATTATGCGAGAGCAAACACGGCCAGGCCAAATTTCTACACGGCCGTGCCAACATCTCATCTGGCCGTGTGGAATTCTGTGAGAGCTCACACGGCCAAAATTATTTTCCACATGGCCGTGTGAGTTTCAGGCTTGGCCGTGTGAGCTGCTGGAGCCCCGAATTCAACTTGTTTTCACTCAAAAACGACATTCGACTCTGGAACAACATCTCAAGACTCAAAAACACAAAAACACAAGGAAAAAACAAAGTAAGAAAATGCAAACCTCGGTGGGGTTGCCTCCCCACAAGCGCTTCTTTACCGTCTTTTAGCTGGACGCCAGTCGGTGGATGCTCAATGAGGTGAAGGAGCAGGTGCCTTCAAGAGCGGATCCACCTCGCTCTTGAGGTACAGCTTCAAATGGTGGCCATGCACACGACGAATGTGGCCACCAGCATTTGCCAACTCAACTTGGCCATCCGGCAGGATGCAAGCGAGTGAATACTCGGATGGCCAAGGTAGGGGCGGGACCAGCTCATAGTGGTCTCCGCCTTTCTTTTGAGGAGGTTTAGCTGCCTGCTGCTTCGGCCGCCACTCCTCCCTGATTTGTTCCTTCGATGACGGAGTGGACGGGGGTGGCGGCGAAGGTATGGGAGGCGGTTCCTACAAAATAGGCAACACAGAAGGATACACGACAGACTCGTGCTCCTGGTGAGATACAGCATGCAAAGGCGAAGAAGCAGGACGTGTATTAGAAATTGAAAACGCTATTCGCTCCTCACCATCCCTCAAAACTAAGGTCCCATCATGCACATCTATGAGGGCCTTGGCGGTGGCCAGGAAAGGCCTTCCCAGTATCAATGGCACATTCACATCCTCATTTATGTCCAAAATCACAAAATCAATAGGATAATTGAATTTGCCAACCTTAACCAGAAGGTCTTCCACTATGCCCCTAGGATGCACTACAGATCGGTCAGCTAATTGAAGGCTCATCCTAGTAGCACGGGGTTCACCTAGGCCTAGTTTCTTAAACAGTTTATACGGCATAACATTGATACTAGCACCTAAATCCGCCAAGGACCTCTCTACATGCAAATTCTCTATAGATCACGGGATAGTAAAACTACCTGGGTCCTTCTATTTCTGCGGAAGCTTGTTCTGCAGAATGGCCGAGCACTCCTCGCTGAGCTCCACAGTGGCCAGCTCGCTCAGCTTCTGCTTCTTCGAGAGAAGATCCTTCTGGAACTTCGCATACTTAGGCATTTGAGAAAGTGCCTCCAGGAAAGGTACTTGCACATTCAGCTTCCTAAGCATGGCCATGAAGCTCTCGAACTCTGCCTCCAGCCTGTCTTTGTGCAACGAGTAGGGAAGGGGAGTTTAGGGATATACTCCTTCACTACTGGTTGCGGTTTAGGTGCAGGCACCTCAACCTCCTTCTCTACTTCTTCTTCAGCTGCTGGAGATGCCAAGGCAGGGGCCTCTCTCTCTTGTGCCTGAGCAAGTGGATCAACAGTCATCTTGCCACTTCTAGTTATGATGGCATTGCAGTGCTCATTCGGGTTCTGAGGGTGAGGGATGGTCTGACCGGGCAGAGTACCAGGAGCCCTTTGTGCCACTGCTAGAGCTACACTCCCCAGCTGGGTCTGGATATCCTACAAGACAGCCTGTGTGTTCCTCTGGCCAGCTTCAAGAGCCAGGAATTTACCCGATGCCTTTTCCATGAACTGCTCGATGGTGTTAAATTTTTGAGCACTAGAACTGGCGAGAGAACCTACCAGTTCCCGCAGTTCAGCCATTTGATCATTCTGCACTGGGGCGGCAGGGGCTGCACCCGGCTGCTGGAAAGGTCGCGGCTGTGATGGAGCAGCATGCCCCTGCATGGGCTGGTAGAGAGACTGCTGTTGCTGCTGGAATTGCCCCTGTCTGGGCTGATATGGTGGCCTCTGGAAGCCCGTTGGTCCCTGGGGGACTGGTGGTCGGGAATTTGCCCTACCCCAGGAGAAGTTGGGGTGCTGGCGCCACCCCTCGTTGTAAGTACTGCTGTAGGGGTCGTTGCGCCTAACATTGTTGATGAAGTTCACCTGCTCCTGGGGTGTTGTCGATTCCTTCATCGCTTGGCAGTCTTCCACAATGTGATGGGTTCTCTCGCACCACTGGCAGAGCATCGCCTGCGGCTGTCCTGTACCTGCAATCAAACCAGAACGATCGATAGCTGACACCAGCTTCGATACCACCTGCACCAAATCAGATGACTGGGTGCCTACAGCATGCACACCCCGTCCTGGTGCTCGTCTCGATCTCCTGGCAGTGCCCTAATCGTACCCGTTCTCCGCTATCTCCTCAAAGAGTTGATTCAGCTGTGGCGGCGTTTTGGTAAGCATGTTCCCGCCACAAACTGAGTCAATCAGCTGCTTGTCTTCTGGGAAGAGGGCGTGATAGAAGGTGCCCACCTTGAACGCATCATTGAAACCATGATTGGGACACCTGAGGAAAAGACTGGTGTATCTCTCCCAAGCATCCCTGATGGTCTCATCCTCGTCCTGAGCAAAATGGGTAATTTGCTTCTGCAGGTCAGCTGTCTTGGATGGAGGATGGTAGCGGGTGAGGAACTTGTCCGCCAGGTTGGCGAACATGGTGATAAAGCCCAGAGGTGGAGTGTCTAGCCACTCCTTGGCTTGCCCCTCCAGGGTGAATGGGAAGTACCTCAGCTGGATGGCATCTGCTGGGACCCCATTGATCTTGATTCCATCAATGAGCTCATGGAATCGCCTGAGATGTGATCGGGGGCACTCCCCCTCCTTACCACGGAACACTACTGAACCGCGCAGCATGGTGAATACTGAGGTGCTCACCTCAAAATTGTTGGCTGGGACATGAGGATGTTGAATGGGTGACCTCATGTCCGCAGCTCTAGCGGTCCAGTAGGATCCCATGGTTTGCTCCTCAGGGATCACATCATGGTTCCCTGGATCAGCCATCTCTTCTTCTTCTTCCTCTAACTGCAGCTGTGATAGCGCCTCCTCCGCAGCCAGTCGCGCCTTTAGAGCCCGCTTGAAGTTTCTGCAGGTTCGTTCAAGCTCATGGTCTAGTGGTAGTAGATCTCCCGACTGGCTACGGGTCATGCACTACCTGCACACAATCAACAGAAGCAACCCGTGAAGGCACACAGGTGGAAGAGATAAAATGCAGTAAATAAAAAGCTAGAGTAACAAATTCTCACGTTTCCCCAATAACCTAGAAGTTTCCCCGGCAACGGCGTCAAAAACTTGACACGCCAAAACACAACACCAATCTGCGACCAAGTGTAATCGCAGACCGGGAATGCAGTAACAGGCAAGTTATATTATCAACCCGGGGTCTAGATCTACTGCTTACTCAGTGATTCTCTGTTATCTAGCCAACTAAAGTAAGTGATTGTTGTTTTAAAACAAAAGCAGAAAGAAAGCAGGAATTGATACGGTTTTCTCAAGCAGGTAAGAGTCACTCGGGAATGAGTCCCCCTAGCTCCTAAGTTAGGTTCAATTGCAATTACCCTGGGTTGATTTACTGTTGATTAGACTGCGGAAGATCCGACAGTAGCTTGGAATCTCTTAAGCTGACCAAGCCCTCTCAGTCTAACTACCCGGCAGACGACTAGTCTTCACCGGAATAGAAAGCTGAAGCAGTAAGAACAGAACTCCACTACTGGAATTGGATTCCGGTACAAAGCAATAAACTGGCTAACTCTCGTATAGCCAATCTCCTACTATCGAATGATTAGACACTAGGAACCTAATCAGATTCTATCTATCTCAGATTGCAGCAGGAATTAGGAAAAGTTGATCAGACTTCAATTCACTCAATAAACATGCATCATTCGATTAAAATCAAACAGTAATATCATCCCAAGTCATTACAATCAATCCCTAACACATAGAATTAGGGTTCTTCATCCCCAAGTGAGAGAGGGGTTCTACTCCATAGAGAGAGAGAAGAAAACAAGATACAAAGCAGTCATACTCATAATTATGGGAAGAATCTTCTCTGGGATGATGATTTCCACTCCTAGGACGATCTCCAAGCTTGATTTGATGAAACCCAGCTCCAAGATGGCTTCTAGGATGTATTCTTCGTACTTTCTCTCTCTAGGGCTCTGTTTTTGCTCAAAAAGTCCGTAACTCTCTCTTGCAGCACGAAATTGGGTTAAAACCAGGAATTCCTGACTCACACGGGCTGGGCCACACGGCCGTGTGGCATACCCAGTTGCCCGCAATGCAGTCAAAATCTAGATTTTAAGTAAAATCGAAAACTGCGGTAGAATCGAAATCGTAGATTAAAATCGTAAAATTGTAAGATTTTAAGGTTCATATTAAAATAAATAATTAAAACACTAGATAGTAATAAAAATGCATATCTTTAATAACAGTCAACTACATGAAGCATAATTACTTCCCAAGATAAGTTTGTTTGCTAAACAAACACAACTAATCCATATATTTTTCTTGTACATAATAGAAACACACAAATAAGAAACCTGAAACATTATAGATATCACTGTTAATTAATTGTTAAGAGTAGAAAATCACATAAGATCGTTAGGATCAACATTAACATCACTTACACATCATCGTCATCATCCTCAACCTCACCCTCACTCTCATCTTTTTTATTTGTTTAAGGACGAATATCATTACTCTTATGATCACTTGAAGTACTTTCACCATTAACCATATTTACTTGATTACCATCATCTGGAAAAGATAACTCATTGATTGATGCATTCCCTTCTTAATTGATAAAAGATCGGGTTAGTGGTGCTGAAGGATTGGGAGATGAACAAAAGCTTGCAATGTAATGGAGATTTGGATTATTGTGAGGGTGGTGGGAACAAACTACAAGCTAATTGGGAGGGTGGAAGATATCGTTGATGGAAGGAGTTGGGCGTCGACGTGCGAAAGAGGAATATACGAGGAAGAGAATGTCAATAAATTGAGGGTTAACTATCAGGTTGGGGTTGTGTTGTTCATTATGTTGGATTGGGGAAAGTAAATTTGACTCGGTTCATGGGCATAACCCCAACTTGACCGGACTAATTTTGATCCAATTGATATGAACCTTGAAATCGTACAAAATCGTAGAAATCGTAGATTTTATGGATTTTAGAGTTTTAAATCGGGATTTTATGGGATTTTAAGGTTCAAATATTTTACAGTAAAATCAGGATCGGAACCCATAAGTAAGATCGTAAAATCGTAAGATTTTAAGATTAAAATCGGGATTTTGACTACATTGGTTGCCCGTGTGAGTCAAAACGTGGCGTATCAATTAGTTCGATCTTCAGGCTTCCCACACGGCCAGGGTCGCACGGCCGTGTAGGATTTCCACCTGCCCGTGTTTGCTCTCGGCGAAACTCGCACAACCAAACCACTCCTTCACACGGCCGTGTGGAAATCAGGGCAAGCCGTGTTTGCTCTCGCACAATCTCACACGGCCAAAGTGGTCACTTGCACAACCGTGTGAGTTGTGGGTGTGCCCGTGTGGCCTCCTTTGTGACTTGCCTGGCGCCCGATCTTCGTCCAATCGACCCCAAACTCGCTCCCAAGCCTCCATTCACGTACTAGAACCTGAAATATCATAAACAAGCACAACCTAGCGTGAAATTGGCCTAAAACACGAGAAATCACATCTCAAACGGTGTAAGAACAGGGGTAAAAGCATGTGTAATTAACGGTCTATCAGCAACGTAAGAAGATTCAGAGAGCCACTCAAAGCCTTGAGCGCCTGCTGAAGACTGCAGTGGTTCTGCAACAACTTCAAAAACTTTGATCGGAGCTTAAAGAGCTTGAGGACAACGAGGAACAGTACTGAAAACAATGCTCGCGTGCTGACTGGCTAAAAGATGGTGATAAAAACACAAATTTTTTCCACAAAAAGCAAGCACAAGACGAAGAAGAAATATGATCAAAAAGTTGCGCGACGAGGAGGGTAGGCTGTATACAGGGAAGGAGCAAAATCTGCTGGAGCATTGGAGTGTCCTTCTATACTATATTTGGAGAGAACACAATGCCCATTTGTTTAACAGCTATAAGCTGGAGGAGATGGAAATCGCCTCCGCTGCAGCCACAATGTTAGTTGAGTGCCAGACGAGACAAGAGAAGGAGATTAGCGTTCAGACTGTGGCCCCTGTAAAGCATTGGATCGCACCCCCAAATGGTAGAGTAAAGATTAATTCGTACGCGGGCGTACTACCAGAAGGAGGAGCAGGTAGGGGATGGCAAAAATATCTGTAACCGTGGATATCCGCCCGAACCCAGCCTAATCGGGTAGGGTAAAACCCGAACCCGAAGGACATTTAGTGGGTACGGGTAAAACCCGAACCCGAATATTGCGGGTAATGGGTGGGCATGGGTTTCTCAGTATCCAACCCGAACCCGCCCGATTATACACATACATATGTATTTTGTCTAGAAATAGTCATTATTTTTCTCTAACATATTTTATATTTATCATATAAATATAATATTTTCATGAAATTGTGTTGTTTTAATTAATTTTCTTCATTCTAGTGAATTATTGTCATACTTTTCCTCTTGCGTAATGTGAGAATACGTGTGAATGTTAACATATTAGTTGGAGTTATGAAGAGAAATCATTACCCATGGATAACTGTGGATACCCGAAACCCGAACGGGTATGGGCATGGTTTTAATTTTCTACCTGTTTCATATGTGGGTATGGGTATGGATAAAACCCGAACTACTTTGGGTAGGGTAACGGATATGCACTATCCGTCCCCGACCCGACCCATTGCCATCCCTAGCAGGGCTTGGTGTAGTAGCGAGAGATGCAGCAGGGTGTTTTCTTTTTGTAGCAGCAAAGAAAGTAACAGGTATTTATGACCCTGATGATGCCGAAGCTTTGGCAGTCGAGCTTGGTGTGCAGATGGCAACTCAACTCAACCTCATGAAGATGGAGATGAATTGCTTGAATCTTGTGACAGATATCACTCAGGCCGAGAGCATTAGATCGGAGAAGGGAGTTGTTTGTCGGAATATCCGGAGATTGCTTGGTAAATTGGGCGACGTCACGTGGCAATATGCTCCGAGGAAAGCAAACGCTGCAACGCATATAAAGGCGCATATGGAGACTATTCGAAACGAAAGATCATCGTGGATTGATAGGCCTCTCATCATTTTATTAGATCAGCTAAAGTTGGACAGTGTAACCTTCCCTACTGATTAATGGAAGTTCTACAGATTCTCAGTCAACAAAAAAAAATTGCTCCGAGGAAGTTGAGAAGGCATTTTCCACATAAAATCAAATAATGGGGAGGGGAAATTTGGCAGAATTTTTTTTTTTTTTTTTTTTGACAATGGCATGAATTATGAATATATTATTTTAGTCCCAATCAAAAATGCAGTTTAGATAGTGACAGAAAGGTCGTTATCGGCGTTCATTATTTAAATTATCGCCGGCCGCAAAAACAACTACATTCATTCATTGATCATTATTCCCATCCCATGTATTATTTATTAATTGATTAGATTAAGATTAGATTAGGTTAGTCCATGCATGCATATGGTCACTCGATGAGTTAGCTAGGTATGTACATTTCTATAGAGAGAGGTTCTTTATTTGTACAAAAACGGAAAGAGTTTGAATAATTTTTTTAAAGGCCAACAAATATGTGTTTTCAATGAATTTGATGTTTTCTAAAAAAAATGAATTTGATCAGGGACGAAGTCAGGATTTTTGCAATAGGGGGCCAAAATCGAATAATTGTACGCATTTCTTTACTTCGTAAAAATGAGCAAAAGTGATATATAAAATTTAAATTTTCATGGTAAGATTAAGAAATTTATTATAAATTTGTTAGAAAATTTATGTTATTTTCACAAATCAAAATGCATATTTGCTAATAAACCTAGATTTTGAATGAATCAAAACAAAGTAAGATATCTAGCGGTACAAATAATAAATACTAAAGGAAACGAGATTCAAATATAAAAATGGATACTAAAATTTTTTCAGAACTTTTCTCTAATATACATTAGATATTATATGAAAATTCTCTCTTTTAATTTTTAGTAGGCAAAAAAAAGAGTGAAATAATAAATATTTAATGCAAGTTCTCTTAAAATTTGTTGAAGGGTTCTACCAATTTTTTTTTTTTTTTTTTTTTGAAGGGTAAGAGTGAAAACTGAAAAATAAAAATGAGAAAGAAAATGGCGCAGGGATTGAACTTGCTTCCTTTTGTTTATAAAGAGACACAACCTTTACCACTAGGCTACGATCAAATGATGATCCAGTATGCATACTCTTTATAATTTGTAAATTCGCGGGTGCATGGCCCCCCAAGCCCTAAGCTGCCTCCGCCCCTTAATTTGAAGGAGCAACGAAATTGGAGATTAATTTTTAAGTCCAAGGAGATTAATTTTGAGAGCACATAGTGCATATCTATCGACTTACTGAAAATAGTTTAGGTTTTAACATACTCATACCACATAAGAATTGGGTAAGAAATCAAAATCATGCACATATCTTATCAGATTTCGGGTTTCCATAGATAATGATTTTTCTTCATAATTTCAGCCAACATGTCAATAATAAAAAAATATAATAACATGACTTAAATGAAAAACTTTAACAATAAATCACTAGGATAGAGGAAATATCAAATATGACGGGAAAACGATAATTTTTAGACAAAATACATACACATATGTAAAAACGGATAAATTCGGATTGGATAACAAGAAAATCATGTTCACCAATTATCCGCAATATTCGAATTTTAATTTTACCCATACCCATTAAAAAATTTGCTATCAGATTTTACACTACTCAATTAGATCGAATTTGGGCAAATATCCACGAATATAATTTTTTCCGTTTTTAAAAATAAAATAAATGATATTCTAAACTTTTAGATTTGTTTATCTAGACAAATAAAGCCGAAGAATAATCAAGAAAAACTTCATGAGCATCTACATTGTATGGGTAAAAGTCGGTGCAATACTTGCACAAGTTCATGGCATACAAGGCCAGGAATCATTCTGAGATTTAAGTTTGAGAAAGAAAGATGGCAAAATTAGCGAGAGCGTTTGAGAATGTTGTCTTCTATTGTATATTGTTTATACTTGATTACATTGAAGTGATTTGGGCTCTAAGTCTAGGACTTTCAACTGTTGATTAATGGATCGAATTATCAAATTACATTATCAATTGTTATATTTGTTTTTTTTTCCAAGGAAAGCCCAAAAGGCATGAGACAAATACAGACTCGGTTACAAGGAGGACTCTAAAAAATGCGATAATCCGTAAGCAAGTGGATTCCCGATGAAATAGCTTGTTCAACCACTATATGAGCCGCTCTATTAAAGCTCTGAAAAGCAAAATGACACTGACTCAAAAAACGAGAAAAATGAATGAACTTCCTCCAAGACAGCCCCTGCACGAGAATGTGAAGTGTTCTTTGCCATAGCGTGCCTGATAACCAATTGAGCATCTCCACAAAATGCAACCATCAAAAAATTATGTGTTAAGCACCATCTCATAGCATCTCTAAGAGCTAGAAGTTAGGCGATGTAAGCCTCCGAAATTCCTTCATAACATTTACCAAAAGTATAGGATAACATACCGTTGCTTGAGAATCCAACAAATTTGATTGAGCCTCCTTGGTTTTTTTCATGGCTCCGTCAAATCTAACCAGGATACCATTGTTAAGGGATGTGGCATCTGAATGGCTCCTTCGAGATCCTGTTGGATTGCTAGGATGTGCCGATGATCTCTGTACACCTGTGGATTGCCGAGCTTTCTGTCCCTCTGTTGTTTGTCATTCCTCTATTTGCGTTGTTAGTTGTCGAAACAAAACTTGAGTTTGAAATAATACCAAAGCATAAGTAGCTTTGCATCTTCCTTTCCAAATTCACCAGAATACGAAAAATGTATCGACAATCTCGTTTTTTGAAAATGTGAGTAGCGCAGAATAGATTTTTCATGCCATATCTGATTGGAAGGAGCACATTAAGTTTCTACGATGTTCTAACCCACCCATAATCTATAACTCCTTTGCAATCCTACATTCAAAAAAGCAATGAAGTGAGGTTAAATTATAACTTATAAGCATATGAAGTGAGGAAATAACATACTGAACAAACTTGCAAATAAACATGTTTGTCTATGTGCCAAGCCACCCATGATCCACTCTACTATTATATGTTAATGCAATCAGATACTCTTAAGCATTCCTATTCATTTCTTTGCATCGTCCTACATACTCAACACACAAACTTTTACTTAATGACTCGTAATATTAAAGATGAGATTCAGTCCAATAATGCCATTAGATGCCTCTTTGTTGATCCATCAGTTGAACAAGGTAAACATAATCCAAAGTATATTTATTTGTAGAAAATACACATACCTACTCTTGTGTTTGTAGTTGTTATGTGCCAAGCCACTTAGATCCACTCGTATACCAGATATTAATGCCTGATACTCTTAACGATTCCTACTCAATTCCTCGCATCGTCCTACACATAAAAACATATTAAAATGAAACTAACATTGCAAACTTCAAATGAACATCAACATCCAATAAACTGAAAGAGTGCATGAATGACGAAGACTTCGTAATGACCTACCAACCATCACTCAGGCCTATTGAACTTGGATCATTCATATAGTCCCTTCTGGACTGACGATGCAACTGGTAGCACAAACCAAGTGAAAAAAGACTTAATTTCAACATCAAAAGATCACTCCCAAGTGAAGTCCTAAAATGCTAAATCTTATAAGAGCAACCAAAACAAAAAGTCTTAACAATATTGACCTAAGAATGAAATCCATTTTTGAGCTGGGCCTATAATCTGGGCCTTATCGTAGAAGATCTACCCGAGCCCAAGTCTATCAGACCCATGAGCAAGGTTGTCAAACCGCGGGTCGACCCGGACCCGGACGAGCTAGTGGGTCATGGGTCGATGGGTCACCCGTTTTAGCCCGGTTTAGCCCGGAAATATGAAAAGAGCCAATATATTCTATTTATCCTGAATCCAAAAAAAAAAAATACAACACTACTTCAACTACAACACACTTAAATAACATCAACTTAAATTCAACATAGTAAAAATTCAACAACACTCAAATCATTCACATAACATCAACTTAAATCTATCATAGTTAAAAATTCAAGAACCCTTAAATCCACCACTCTTAAATCCATCACATAACATCAACTTAGAATTCCAAATAACAAAAGAAAAGTACTCAATCTTCAAAGATAAAGCTATCCATCTCCATCTCCATTGCATCAACAAGATGAGAAATGTCGAAGCCAATTTCATCAGTAATATCATACTCAAAGTCCTCTGCATCAAAACGTGAAATCAAATATTCATAATTATTACCAATTAGAAGATAGTTATTATAAGAATAGACTTTTCTATAGTTGCTATAATAGGCAAACCTTTCAACACGAGGACGCTTGTTGGAAGATGATGATGATCCTTGCTCCTCCTCCTCCTCCTCCTCATAAAGAGTCTTTTCGAGCTCTTCATAGTCTATATCTGCAGGTGGATCTTCTTCTACAATCCAAAAATCAATGTTATCTAATTGTTCATAATCAATTGGGTCTTTCGCCCACTCCTTCTTCAAGCACCTACAAGTCAAAGAAGATTAAACAATTAAGTATATGAATATGAAGTGTTAATAATTTTACAATGTTGTATACAATTTAATCATTACCTATTCTTCAACCTCAAATTGTAAGTCACATAAACAAGATCATTCAATCTTTGATGTTCCAATCGATTCCTCCGCTTACTATGAATTTGGTCAAACACACTCCAGTTCCGCTCACATCCAGAAGAAGATGATGTTTGAGACAAAAGTCGAATAGCTAGCTTCCTCAAATGTGGAGCATCTTCTCCAAATAGTGTCCACCATTCAGCTTTTCATTCAGGCAAATTATTATAAATAAGTATATAAACTTCGAAAACATTGTAAGCTTATAACTAAATATGTAACAACTAACAAGTAATTAGAATTGATTACCTGGAGGTAAAGTGGAAGTGCACGGGATAGCTTATTTCTTCCCAAAGTTTCCAAGCCTATCTCTAAAAAGTCTAATCTCTTGCATTGCTTCTTCTACATTATCACATAGGCCTTCAGTTTCAAGAAGATCAATAAGACAAGTTTGCAAACCACGCTCCTCTCGAGCTTCCTGAGTATATTGAAAAACCGGGTTCAGATAATAAGCACCTCCATAGATGCTATATCGAAGATGCTTATCCCATCTAGCATCAATTAACTTCAAATATACATCAGCCCCTCTTCCATTTCCCATAAAAGTGTTCTTGATAGTCTTCTTTATCCTCATGATTCCATCATGCACATACCCCAAAGATGGTTGCTTATCATAATCAACAATCCTCAACAACTTCACGATTGGCAATGTCAACTTCACAATCACTAAACAATCTTGCCAGAAATTGTTATCCAACACAATTGACTTGATGTGCTTCCCCTCTTTAGACTTTCCCAACTTGTGAGATGTAAAGAAGCTACTTGTAACAAGTTGTTCCAACAGTGGCCTATGATCATACACACTTTTCATACATATGAAGCTTGTAGCAAATCGAGTAGCTCCTGGACGCACAATCTGTTTCCAACCCTCTAACTTTTTCAAAAAAGCAAAGATGGGAAGATGACTATAGACAAACACACTGTTGCTTTTAATCACATGGCTACACAACAAACATTTATGCCACATTTTTCCGGTTTCTGAGATGATTCGCTCGGCATAATCCCAAGTTGGATCCTTCTTTTGTCGATACCCACTACGGGCAGCATTGCTACCAACTAAATAGCTTGAAGATTCACTAATTCAACTGCAACTCATGAACATGGCCAAGAACAAAAAAAACAAAAAAAAACTAACAGACTGATCATGAATTAAAATGTTAGGGGCTTGCAAAAATTGCACAGTAAGAAACATTGGCATTTACCAAATCTGCAACCAATGGACCATATGTCCTCTGCAACTGATTAGCAGGTACCTCCTAAGAGAACTTCAGGAGCTGTAGCAACAAAAATGAGAAGAGAAGGATGTCCCTTTTCAGCCTTCCCTCTTTTGTGTACTTCTTAACAAGAATAGTGAATGCACGAGCTAGTTGCAACCATAAGCATATACTTTTATCCATCAGCAGACTGTGGACTTAAGAGTTAAAATCCCTACACAGGAGAGCAACCACACGAGAAGGCATTAACAACCATTAGTAAAAGAGCATAATTAGATTAAACAAACATTTCGAGAAAGGGTTTGAAATACCTCTGCATGATTCCAAACCCGTGATAGAATGCAACTTCCCTACACAATTTTTTTTTATGAAGGTGAAAATTCATTACCAACAAAATATGCCAGAGGTGTACAGGAAAAAGAAACAAAGTTTAACAAGATCAAGAAAGGAATCCATCGGAAACAACAAATGGAAAGGAAATCACAGAAGGCCATGAATAAGACCACCCCGGAAATAACCCAAGAAATTGCTTCCCAATAACATCAGACGAGGAACAAAGGGCATCTACCCGATGCCACCTCATGACAACATCATCCTTACTCAATCGATACATCAAGCTCTGAACATGGTATGATAGAAAAGTGGAATTAATTACCAAATAGAATTCCTCTACAGAATCCTTGAACTTAAGGTTTCCAAACATCAAAGCGATAGGTGTATAACCTTAGAAGAAAAAGAATCATCATGGAACAAATAAAGGATTTAATAAAATAAAATAAAAACAGGTGCAAGGAAATCATTGTAGAAGAACAAGAATTCAGAGAATCATAACGCCAATTGCTTAAACCCTTACACCCAAACCTTGTCATTCGTCGTCAATGCAAATATCAACCTCGATCTTGCTCTCCTCGAAACCCCCAAATCATTATCGTTTGTAAAACCTAATTTTTACATGAAAGAAACGTCAATCCTCGGGATCTGATGGAACTAGGGGGAAATGAGGCAAAGTGAGTGGGAAGTGGCTGAAGCCAATATAACCCTAAAATCGAAAATACACTTGTGGATTGGTGATCGAATCAATTTGATCATAGAGGACGTAAGAAAGACGACGAGGAATACCGTCGGGTGTATAAATCAGAAGGACAAGAACTGAGACGTGAGTTATTTGATGGTGGTGAACGGAATAGTAACGGCGAGAAGGAAAGAAACACGGCGAGGAGAAGGCTTGACAAGGAATTCTAGAGAAGTCGGGGAACTGATTACTGTGCGGAACTAGGGATCGAGGGCCGTAGGCGTAGGGTGGATAGAACAATGAGGACATGAGGGGAAGGATAAAATAAAATACAAAGGGAATAAATAATAACTAAAGTTCTCATCTTTAAAAATAACAAAGAATGCCTTGTTCATTCTTTCTTTCTCTTCGTTTTAGTGGCAATTTTTTTTGCATGTAATCATATAATACTTTTATCGGCAATTCAATGTGCCTCTAGTATTTTTCCCTTCAACGAGTTTCGGTAAACGGCCCCTAAAATAATAACTTACATATAAATTTAAAATAAAAAAAATGAATTAGAGACAAATGATATAACTTTTAAAGGCAAATAAGTAAATTGTCGCTATATACAAAGTTTTAGGGGCTGATATATAAAGTGTCGCCACTATTAGCCGCTAAAGCTCATTTTTCTTGTAGTGACCACATGAGCAATAAATGAGTTATTGGACATTACAAATACCACATTGACAATTAATCCATCCAAACGACCCCTAAGTATTGCTTTTGTTGCATGTTGACCACCTATTTATTTAGTTGCAACTAAATCATATAACTTCGCACATAGTTGTACCAATATATTTTCTGTTTCCAAACTTAACGGTAGTATCAAAATGTAATTATTCACTGTTATATTTTGAGTTACATGAGGAGCCACTTTTATCCCTCTTTCACCTGGGTGAAAACTTTTGAATCCAAAAATTCTTTATTTAGAGCCTTACACAAATGTCATTCATCAAATCCGCGAAATCAACAAATATATATATTTGATATCGCGAAACAAATACCGACCTGTGATGCCAATAATTTTGTCAAGTTCAACAGCCCCCAAAAGGATACCGGGTTGGATCCGGTGCTTAAGCCTATAGGTTTAAGCAAATGCTTAAACTATTCCTATTGGTTGATAGTGGATTAGGTAGTTAGTGGAAGGTAAGTAGTTAATAGGTAGTTGAGGGTTTAATTTGGTATTATGTAAATATAATGATTATAATTAATATTATCAATTAATGTTTCTCTTTCTCTCTCCCGACCTTCTCCATAACCCTCTCTCTCCACTACAATTATAATTAGAATGGAAATTCATAATTAATACAATTAAATATTATTATTTAGTATTTAATAAAAAAATAACATAATATTTGTCCCTTTTAAAAATGGAAATTGAAAATTAAAAAATATCCGCTCTCTCACACTTCGTGGTAACTTGCAATATAGTATTAACATTTTGCAATAACATTATCAACGTTTATGAAATGAATTATTTATTACTATACATTGTAATTATCAACAATTTTAAAAATATACTTATCAATTCATTACAATTATATTATTAACAATTTTGGAAAAATTCTTACCCTTATTTCATTTTTGTCATCAACGCTTATGACTGAATCATTAAAGTTATGTAACATTATCATTAACAGTTTGAATAACAATATCATTAATTTACAACCTCTTTACTTATGATTCACATTTTCACGTCAAGTTTATAACTTTCTCATCATGGCCCTCTTTCAAAGACTTTCAATGACATTGTTAACATTTTGCGATTAATTGATATCTCTTTAAATTATCGTTCTCAATGATCATAAAGCACAATATTGATTTTCAACATCTTCAACACTTGTGACATAGTGCACATGTGACAATGTAAAGAAAAATAGTAGTTCAAGCAAACCAACATTCACACATGTGCACTAAACTTCTAATAACAATACAATAAATCCTTGATAACAAAAAACTATTTCCTCGAAACTAAACCCAAAACATCAATAAAGTCCGACTTAATTTTAATTATCAAATATCATCCAAAGTGTTCATCAAAATGTTGTTTTTCGTTCAAATCTAAAACAAAAACGTTAAAAATGATAGGCTTTAATATAAAAAATGACATCAGGGTTTTAATAATGATATTCAAAACCATTAATAACAAATGAGGAAATCACTGATAAGAAAATAAAAGTTCGTTGAAAATAAAAGAAATTATTATTACTATTCAGATGCAATGTTTAATGTCAAATACCGCTAAAAACGTATTAATAAAATATTCGGTCAAGCTATAAAAAAACTACTAAAAATGTTAATAACTAACATTTGTTTCATGGATAATGCAATTAAAATGGCTATTAATTACCTTCTAATGTATTACTAATATCTTAGTTTCAAATATTAATAACTCTTATACACACTCATTAATAATTACACCAACTACGTTACTAAATTAGAATAAAAAGGTTAATAACAATTGTTATATCATTAACAATACCTTACCATCCCCGTTTACTTGCTAGCTATTTCAATCTCTTTCAAAATATTTGGTAATGATAGCAACTAATAATTATTAATTATCTTACTAGATGATATTAATACCTTCCTTGTAAGACATTGATTACACTTATATACACCTATTAATAATGATACAAACTAGGTTACTAATGTAGACTAAAAGGTTAACAATAATAGTTATATCATTACAATACCTTAGCACCCCCTGTTGCTCACTATTTTAGCCCTTATTAAAGTTTCTTAAATAATTTGGGGTTATTAACAAGATCACTATTAACGAGAACGTGTTGTTTCTCAACGGATAATAAGAACATTACCAACAAAATCTATAATCACTATACCGACTTCATACCTCTCACAAGAATATTATTAATTAACCAAGAACATGCGCTCCCAGTTATAGGCGCGACATATCATCAGCGCTCGTTTGCCGCCGCTTCTTAGGCTTTAGATTCGTCTTGTCGTGGAGAGGTCACCGTATAGTTCCGGCCTGCAGTGGCTCCATGGGTGCGGAAACTAACTCGTCGCCGTCGGCTTCGGCACTCCGCAACAAGAACTCCATCTAAAGCTCGACACCGACAGTTAGATCTCGTGGTTGTCGACCTGGAAAAACGACCGTCTCGATCGTAGAGCCTTTTCCACCTCCAACGTCGGGCGGTAGGAAATTGGACGGTCCATTTTTTGGAAGTTACAAGTGTCGCCTGGATCTTGATGAGGAGATTGTTGTGCAGCCGCAAGAGGAGATGCACAGTCGGAAGGTTGAAGGGGAGAGGGGAAAATCTTTCCTTGAAACAAGCCGAGGGCGGAGAAAATGTATAAACCCTAACTAAATATATCACGTTAGATTTCAAAATAATTAAAATCTCCTAATGCCCTAATTACCCTTTAACCACCGACTAACAACTAACATCCATAGATTAACTAATTTCCTATAAGCCAATAGGAGAAGTTTAAGCAACTGCTTAAGGTTTTGGGTTTAAGCACCAGAACCCACGCCCATCGGGTTGGATCCGGTGCTTAAGCCTATAGGTTTAAGCAAATGCTTAAACTATTCCTATTGGTTGATAATGGATTAGGTAGTTAGTGGAAGGTAAGTAGTTAATAGGTAGTTGAGGGTAAATTTGGTATTATGTAAATATAATGATTGTAATTAATATTATCAATTAATGTTTCTCTTTCTCTCTCCCGACCTTCTCCATAACCCTCTCTCTCCACTACAATTATAATTAGAATGGAAATTCATAATTAATACAATTAAATATTATTATTTAGTATTTAATAAAACAATAACATAATATTTGTCCCTTTTTAAAATGGAAATTGAAAATTAAAAAATATCCGCTCTCTCACACTTCGTGGTAACTTGCAATATAGTATTAAAATTTTGCAATAACATTATCAACTTTTATGAAATGAATTATTTATTACTATACATTGTAATTATCAACAATTTTAATATACTTATCAATTCATTACAATTACATTATTAACAATTTTGGAAAAATTGTTACCCTTATTTCATTTTTGTCATCAACGCTTATGACTGAATCATTAAAGTTATGTAACATTATCATTAACAGTTTGAATAACAATATCATTAATTCACAACCTCTTTACTTATGATTCACATTTTCACGTCAAGTTTATAACTTTCTCATCATGGCCCTCTTCCAAAGACTTTCAATGACATTGTTAACATTTTGCGATTAATTGATATCTCTTTAAATTATCGTTCTCAATGATCATAAAGCACAATATTGATTTTCAACATCTTCAACACTTGTGACATAGTGCACATGTGACAATGTAAAGAAAAATAGTAGTTCAAGCAAACCAACATTCACACATGTGCACTAAACTTCAAATAACAATACAATAAATCCTTGATAACAAAAAACTATTTCCTTGAAACTAAACCCAAAACATCAATAAAGTCCGACTTAATTTTAATTATCAAATATCATCCAAAGTGTTCATCAAAATGTTGTTTTTCGTTCAAATCTAAAACAAAAACGTTAAAAATGATAGGCTTTAATATAAAAAATGACATCAGGGTTTTAATTATGATATTCAAAACCATTAATAACAAATGAAGAAATCACTGATAAGAAAATAAAAGTTTGTTGAAAATAAAATAAATTATTATTACTATTCAGATGCAATGTTTAATGTCAAATACCGCTAAAAACGTATTAATAAAATATTCGGTCAAGCTATAAACTACTAAAAATGTTAATAACTAACATGTGTTTCATGGATAATGCAATTAAAATGGCTATTAATTACCCTCTAAGGTATTAGTAATATCTTAGTTTCAAATATTAATAACTCCTATACACACTCATTAATAATTACACCAACTACGTTACTAAATTAGACTAAAAAGGTTAATAACAATTGTTATATCATTAACAATACCTTACCATCCCCGTTTACTTGCTAGCTATTTCAATCTCTTTCAAAATATTTGGTAATGATAGCAACTAATAATTATTAATTATCTTACTAGATGTTATTAATACCTTCCTTGTAAGACATTGATTACACTTATATACACCTATTAATAATGATACAAACTAGGTTACTAATGTAGACTAAAAGGTTAACAACAATAGTTATATCATTACAATACCTTAGCACCCCCTGTTGCTCACTATTTTAGCCCTTATTAAAGTTTCTTAAATAATTTGGGCTTATTAACAAGATCACTATTAACGAGAACGTGTTGTTTCTCAACGGATAATAAGAACATTACCAACAAAATCTATAATCACTATACCGACTTCATACCTCTTACAAGAATATTATTAATTAACCAAGAACATGCGCTCCCAGTTATAGGCGCGACATATCATCAGCGCTCGTTTGCAGCCGCTTCTTAGGCTTTAGATTCTTCTTGTCGTGGAGAGGTCACCGTATAGTTCCGGCCTGCAGTCGCTCCATGGGTGCGGAAACTAACTCGTCGCCGTCGGCTTCGGCACTCCGCAACAAGAACTCCATCTAAAGCTCGACACCGACAGTTAGATCTCGTGGTTGCTGACCTGGCAAAACGACCGTCTCGATCGTAGAGCCTATTCCCCCTCCAACGTCGGGCGGTAGGAAAGTGGACGGTCCATTTTTGGAAGTTACAAGTGTCGCCTGGATCTTGATGAGGAGATTGTTGTGCAGCCACAAGAGGAGATGCACAGTCGGAAGGTTGAAGGGGAGAGGGAAAAATCTTTCCTTGAAACAAGCCGAGGGCGGAGAAAATGTATAAACCCTAACTAAATATATCACGTTAGATTTCAAAATAATTAAAATCTCCTAATGCCCTAATTACCCTTTAACCACCGACTAACAACTAACATCCATAGATTAACTAATTTCCTATAAGCCAATAGGAGAAGTTTAAGCAACTGCTTAAGGTTTTGGGTTTAAGCACCAGAACCCACGCCGAATGCAGACGAGTCTCTTATTGTAAGAGATGTTTGACTTTTACACTTCGTACATGTTTTATACTTTTTTGTAGGAACTTATATTTGTTTTAGATTTAGCTTACATTTACTTTCTGGAGAACTTGATTTTTTGTTAAATATAATTTGGAGGTAGGTTCGGATGATAGAATCTAAATTTTCAAGAACATAATACAAAAAAGTATAGTAGAATAGCACAATCATCTCAAATGAGTTGTCGCAAATGAATCATACTAAATAAGAATATGCTTATACAAAATGCACCTTGAATTCTATGAAAATATCAAATGAATCAAGTCCACCTAAAAATTAGTTCTATGAAAATTAACCTCTTGAAACATAATAATAATAATAATAATCCTAAGGAAAAATAAATCTTTTCATTATTCGGGATTGTGTGAATATGGATTTGTTATGATATCATGCAAAATGAATTCAGATAAGAATAATATTCGTGTTGAGATTTTCAATAGAAATTGATAACACCAAAATGGTGTTATTTACCTTGCACTTATTAGATGAAATTGTGTTAAAATGATCTCCAATTGTTTTACAAAACGTCATTTACATGCCCATTTCGTTCCTTTTCGTTTAACTGTTTTGGGACGTTTGTGACATTATGAGCAAAAACAGGGAGGAAATGGGCAAGAATGTGTAGAATCAAGGAGAAGGACCAAACATGGCAAAGATCGCAGCCGAATGACCCAAGTTCCCGACCGTGAAGATGAAGCGCGAACCTTCCTAGAAGATCGCAGACCAAGGTGAGAAGATCCCGACCACAAAATTGAGCATGCAAACCACGAACTCTGGAAGGGGACGCCGGGAGAACAGTGAGTTTCCCCACTCTCTTCGCGGGCAACGTGGATGTTGACAAAGTAAAAAGATCGCGCCCGCGACGTAGTAGTTCGCGGCCGCGATCACTCGTCTCCAGGTCGCGAACTTGCCCGAGATTTTCAGCGCCTATAAATAGAAGAGCTATTGGAGTGAAAAAGGAGAGCCGCCTTGAGGTGAGAAAATTAGGGTTTTGGAGTGCTTTAGAGAGAGAAACACCTTGGAAGAGCTTCATTGAAAATCCATCCAACCCAATGAGCAAGGAGAAGGTGCAAGCAAGGAGAAGAAGCTTGATTCCATCATTCCCCTATTCTTGTTTGTATTTTCTTCTTCTCTCTAATGACTTGAATCTCTAGTGGTTGTTTAGGGTAGATGAACCCTACTTATAGGTTGTGAATGTTTGGGTTATGAAAGAATGAATGTGTTTGTCTAGTTGATTTTAATGCCACTCTTTCCTAATGATGAAGCTTGGGTAAGTCTCCATAATCTTCTCTCTTAGCCTACTTTATGCAACCGCGCTGGGTATGGAGTTCTAGAGTTAGACGGGTATCCGCCATCTGGCGAGTTTATGTTAGATGAGTGAATGGGGGCCTATAGTGGTCGAGGCGACCGAACCCCTACTATTGGTAGCCTTCCTAGATGAAACCCAAGATGAAACCTCGGTGTGTATGGTGGATAGTTTCCATTGAAATGAGCCATAAGCTTAATGCCTCAGATACGATAGCCTAGATCGAGGTGACTGGAACATGGGTTTAGGGGAGGCATAATCGGAAGCGTGTGGATAACGACAACGAAATCCCACGGAAAAGAGCTCACTCACCACATTCGATTAACCCTACTTTACAACCTTAGCTAGGAGGATTCGACCTTAGGCAACCATCTCATCTCTAGAGTTCTCCCAACCACTTGGTTGGTTGTTTATTTGCCTTAGGAGTAGGTTAATTTAGCTAAAACCCCTCACCAAACTTCCATCCCTATTAGATAGTAGTTCGGAGCGAAGTAATAATACACTTAGGGATCCCTTAGAATACGACAGAGCCACTTTACTACAACCCTAGATAGGTTATACTTGGTTTAGTTAGGATTGATTAGAGAGTCTGCTTCGATTTTATAAATTTAAAGCTAGATCGCGCACCGGAGCATGATCAGAAATTAACTAATAAATAAACAATCGAATTGAGTTCATACCTGCAACAATAAGTGCATGATATATTGCTTATACTAGGTGTAGAATCAAAATTTTCTCCTATTGAATTAAAAATTAAACTTTGAAATTGATGTCCCATCGTCACCTAAAATTAACCAATTGTTAAGATATGATTCAAGGATATTTTTACTTAGAATTTATTAGAAGAAAAAAACACTGGCATCTTTCTTTGGAATATAAAACAGACAGGGAAACCTGGTTATTTTGTATTCGGAGTTCAGTACTCCTTTCAACTTGTTGAGAAGAGCTAGCTTTCAGCTTCTTACCCTGTATATAAAATATTTTAAAAATAACTCATAATAACAAAATAATACAGTAGTTTTATATTATTGAAGCAAACCAAGGGGAGCCGAGAGGGAATAACCTGTGGTTTTGATTGAACTTTATGAAATTTTCACCGCTCTAATGTGATGAAGCACCAGGGGGTGATTTTGATTAGAATACATAGCTAACACAAACAATCGAACGATAATGATGAAAAGGTAGAATTCTCGCCACAATCAAGGTGATTACTCGATTGATAAGAGAACTTGCTAAACGATTCTGGAATCCTCCACAGAATAGTTTGAACAAGGGTCTTGAAATTAGCTACGGAATCCACTCAAAGCTAAAGACAAATAAGTAAATTCTCGAGACACAATCAAGAACTCAAAACACTCACGTAGGAGCAATTTTCATTCAACAATAATCTTATCTACTTTACAACGAGAACTAGAAAGGTATTTAAAGGCAAACAAACCTAATACAAACCTAATAGAACTATGAAACAATTAAGGTAAAAAATATACTCTAAAAAGGACTCAAAATTCGGGTTTAAACTTCCTTTCTTGAAGTACAAGTAAGTTGCCAGCAAACAGTCCAAAAGCAGCTTTCGTACTAACTTCACGCTTTTTGTTCGAGGCCTTTCAGAACTCCGATCTTTCATCCAATTCCTTCCATTGGTAGATAAACATAACTATTTTCATTTTGTGGAAGCCTCTGGACTCGAATCAGCTCCATGCTCCTCGAATTGAGCTCCAAAATAGGCTTCACAAACACGTTTCCAGACTTGACCATTTTTTGGCAGTTTTCCAATTTCGAGGTAGAAACTTTGAGGCCTTGAAAAAAAACCAGAATGACATCTTCTGGATCCAAAAAGCATACCATTGGAAAGATGGCAACTTTATCTGTAAAACAAGCTCTTGGTCTCCAATTTTCATTGAGCTTGTGAGATACAGGCTTCCAAAGTAGATACCATGAACTCGGATTTTGACTTAGCCAAATTCTGCCATTCTTCTTCCCAACTTCGATAGCTTCTTCGTCAAGTAATTTAAACGGGCATAGTTGACCATTTGGGATCATATCATAATGCACCTTTAATTCTTCCTTTTGGTCGTCCAACAATAGCTTTTGACTTAACTCCAACTATGATTGGATACTTTTCTTCACCATTAGAGCATAATACCTCATTAGAAGTTCCACCATTTGAATTTTTTTATTTCTTGCAAATACTACATCAATTTTGAAAAAACTTCACTTGCATGCTCAAACATTTCCTCGCTCTCAGGTGCTAGTGTGGATATCTCTCAAAAATTATAATGCATATTGAAGTAACGGTTCCCAATGAGTTCTCAGAACTTCCCTGCACTCCACTTGAACTCCTCAAATCTCCATCATTTGCATCCTTTGTCCATCTCTTTGATATATTTCTTTGGGATGTGCTTTATATTTTTCTTGTCAAGAACTTTCAAAGCATGAGCACATAAAATCCCCACAAACTCAAACTTCATGCTACTACATTCAACTGTTTGAGGCAAAGACTCAAATCAAACACTATGCCATGCACCTTTGCCAGCATATCTCACTTTGTATTCTTCCTGGCCTTCGGTTTTACCAATCTTATCAATGGTACAATCCCAAGCTTTGAGATATTCTTCTTCGAGCAACTTAAAGACTTTAGGAGTGTAAACTTCTGATGCATGCCTTAACATCTCAACGTCGGCTTTCAACACTAGCCTGGTATCCCTCATTTTAAACTCTGCAAGTCGTTCCTTGTACCTTTTATCTTCTACCAACTGATTATAATGGTAAAAAAGTACACCATATTGTGTTTCGACTTCAAGTACTTCTTTAATACACTATTAATTGATTCACTTCATTGTGTCCTCTTCATATTAGCAGTAAACATATGACGTCCATAAACCATAACCTACTTTTCTTTTATTGAAGATATCCCATGCAACCACTCATTATTCTCCAGATTATGCTTGTTAAGCATATCATCCCAACCTTTAAGCCATTCATCTTCATAATCATATATACATAAAGTCAAATCACTAGCAAATTGGTCTGGTCCGTGAAACACATGGCTCAAGTGTTTAGCACCATTTTGATAAATATGATAAAGACATAAACGATGACGAGGTTCCATAAATACCTCTTCAATTACTTTGGCCATAGAAGTTGATTGATAGGTCAATATGGTCTTTGGTTGCTTTCCATCCATTGCACCCAAAAATGCTTCAAACAACCACTTGAAGAATGCGATGGTTTCATCATAAAGTAATGTTGCCTAAAAAATTACTATCTGCTTCAGATGATTGACTCCAACAAATGGAGCAAAAGGTCGACCATATTTATTAGTTCTATAAGTTGTATCAAAATATAGAACATCTCCAAAGTTCTTGTAATCAATTATTGACCTGCCATCAACTAAGAACATATTCACGATAAGATCATCGTCGTCAAGCTGCACCGAATAAAAAAATGATGGATCCTCTGATTGTGCTTTACGAAAATAATCCATGATTTCATGACCATCTCCCTTAATCATTGTAGCCCTTATTTGTGTAGCAATATAATTTTTATAGTCTGAATCCAAAAACTCGTTGTTTTCACGCCCTCCTCTTTGTCTTAGTAACCTAGCTCTCAACATCATTTGCAATAGCTTTCTGAGCATAACTTATCTTTCTGTTGGATCTCAACATGTGCTTTATCGGAGTGGGGGAAAGTTCATGGTTATGATCTGCTTCAAAAGAAACAACGTCTATCAAGCCATCATTTTTTTAGTTGACATGTCATCTGTGCTAATTGCTAAACATCCGATTCTTGAAATTGGTCATTCGAAAGCCACATGATCACGCCTTTTATGGAAACCTTTTCTTCTTTCTTTAGAACAACAATATATTCTTCTCTTCAAGTGTCCTTTTATATTTCTCTTAATATAGTCCTTCCTTACGCTGAAACCAATACTGTGGGCGTATGCTTTATAAAATTCGTAAGTAGTATCATCACCATCGAACTTCATACCTATACATGGAACTTCGACCCTTTCATCATGTGTTTTGGAACTCATATGAGTTGTACATGGAGAAAAGAATATAATATGCTTTTTGAAACTCATATGAGTTGTAGGGGTGGGAAACGGTGCGGTCCGGTCCAGACTAGACCATAAATACGGTCTGTGGTCCAGACCGAGAGGTTGGAACACAGACCATGGACCAGACCATATACTATACGGTCTAGACCAGACCACACCTGTGCGGTGCGGTCCGGTACGGTCTGGACCAGACAGACCATGTTAAAAAAAATTAACTCTTGTTCGCCCTCCAACCCTTCGCCGGTATCTATAAAAAAAATCTAGTGACCAATATGCTAGTGAAGCAAAAAATTGTGATCGTATTAAATGAGAAGAAATATGAGGATAGAAGTGGGTTTTTTCAATTTTCAAATAGCCTTATTTCCCTATTCCTCTTTGTGCTACCGCTTCTCTCCTCTCTCGAGTGATCCGAAGGTTCTCCCAGTTGATAACCTTTTTGATCAAGTCGAGGTAATTTCGAACCACTAAGATGGTCGTATATCTCTCAATAATTTTCCTTATCTCATCAAGGTGAACAAATTTTTTTGTAGTGTTTAATTTTTATCGACTCCATAGTCTAGACATTATCTGTGAATATTATTTATGAGTCTTTCTAATTTTTGTGAGGTACTTTGATAAGGAGATAACATATAAGCGATCATTTTGAAATTTGTTGGCTATCAACTAGATGAAGAATCAACTAACTTTGTTCTTCAAATACACATATGGAGGTTCAATTTAGTGTTATTTTTGTCCAAGGTAGTAGTTAGTGTGTCGCGGTTTACTGCGGTAGACCGCGGTCCAGACCACTTCAGACCACGCTCTAAAGGAGGAGACCGCAAACCAGACCAGACCATAGTTCTGGTCTCACGGTCCAGACCAAACCATACGATACGGTCTAGACCGTGGTTTCCCATACGGTTTGGTCTGGATTCCTAGCCCTAATGAGTTGTACCTGGAGAAAAGAATATAATATGTTTCAAGTATATGAACGTGCTTGTAATATTATATTCCCAGAATAATACTCATAAGACTATATAAACAAATATTGTGGCAAAAAAAGTTAATTAATTAACATGTCAAAGCAACCAATAATACATGACAAAGATTTGCTAATACAATATTGCCGACAGAATAATACCTAAGCAAAATCATCCTTTGTATCCAAATTCCAAATAAGAATTTAAAAGAACAAAGAGAAATTTGATTATTGATTATAGTAGCCAAGTCTAGAAGAAATATTGACAACATACGTTAGTAACCTAGTCAAAACACAAAATAAAAACTAATAAATGGAATAGGAAAAAAGATTGGAACCTAGTGATGTTGGAGAAGTCATGCTTGAGAAAAGATACAACAGGCAAGTGACATAGGCTAGAAATTTTTTTTGGGCGCAAAATAGTTTGAGAGATAACAGAGGGTATGTTTATTCGGTGGAGACAACCTAAACCTAAAAGGAATGGGCTTTTAAAACCCTGCAAAATAAAATAAAAGATACCCGTCTCCGCTTCGTTCGCATTCCGCTTCTCCAAATTCCCGTTAAGAAAATAATATATAATAATCCTGAATGCCCCGTCCGCATTCCGTTTCCCTTATTTTCGTCCACAAAAATTAACAACTAATAATTAATTCATTTTTTTTCAACCAATAGTAGGCGACATGTGGAAGGGTAGCAGCGCTGGGGTGCAACCCGTACAGCAACTAAATTTCACCCCATATGAAATTGGGGCATGTTAACACCAAACCAATGATCCCACAATCCTCAATGCATTGATTGAATGCTCTCACTTTTTCATTGTTGAACGTGCTCCTCTCTGCTTCTCTGATTACTTTGTAATTGAATCAAAGTCGTCATTGGGAAGCCACGATAAGCAGGTTCATCTTTCAATACTTGTAATTGCTCTCCATAACTCTCCTCCCTCATGATAAAACTAGGCCTAACATAAACCATTGTAGGGTGGTATATCTCCCAACTGTCCACAACACATTTGAGGTGCACATGGATTATTTATGTCAGTCTAGGACCTCCGGTGGCTTCCGGGAAGCAGTGGGTCTGTTTTTCATAATAAGAAGTCGACGGCGGGGTAGTTGGAGAGGTGGGAGTGGATGTCAGAGTATTTGGAGATCCACCAGTCGTGGAACTCGAAGATGACCCTTTTGTTGTACTGGTGGGAGGTGATGTAGAGAGGGATCAGGTCATCTTTGAACTCGTGGTAGACGTTCCTCGTGTATCCTCCGGTGGAGAAGAACACAGTGGGGACGTCGTGGGTGGTGGCTTTGCTGTTGTTTGTCGTCAGAGGTGGAGATAGGTGGAGGTCGTCGATTGTGCTTATCATGCTGGATTCCTAATTGCGAGTGGCATAGAGGCAGATTAGGAAAGTGGAAGATTGAGTTCTGATGTCCCTTTTCATATAGCAAACTTCTGTTCGTATGTTGTTTCGCTAGAAGCATATGTTTCCTGATTATCCCAGAGAAAGATAGAGAGCTGGGAGCTGCTCGTGGATAAATCAAAGGTTTGAGAACAGTTGATGCATTGAAGAACAATGCCATAGAAGAGGTCAGTAGGCTAAGATTTTCCCTTTATTCTCTTTGTTCTATCAAACAACTCCAGTGTTTGATCATGTCAATTTTAATCTCGGTTCATTTTCTTACCAACTGAGGATTCAGATGACAAAACTAGATGAGAAGCTACGTGCCTTAGACAATCCAATCGATAACAAGGTTTGGTCCATATCATTCTTGCTCAAGTTACATACTGTTTAAGATGATCTAATGTCTGCTAGACTGTCATGGCTACTTAATTTTGTCAGAACCTCGAAATCAAGAAGCTAGTGGATGAAAAGAAAGAGGCATTATCAGCACAACATGCAGCAGAAGCAAATCTTAAAAGTCTTCATGCATGTCTCAAGGATGATGATTCTCCTACCATAGAATCTTTCCTTGCTCCCCTAGAGGCCAATATCAAGATGTACACAAAATAGGTAATGATTGAATACAGTTGCAAAAACGAGACAAGTTTAGTTTCAGAAATCATTGCAGAAAACTATTGAATATTTCTCGCTTGAATTCCTTAGCAGCCCTTTTCTTCTCTTCCCTCTTAGCTTCTTTCATTCTCCAATTCTCAAGCTTCTCCGCTCGCTCTTTCAACTGCATTTACCATGTTCAAACACCATGTCAGACATAAAAAAACAATCATGTGCACAAAGCCAAATTGATAGATCATTACTCTGTCCGTGCAAAAATGCACACATCCTAGCTCATATAGATTCAAGAATCTCATAATCCCCTATCAACGTGGGAGACATACTTGAATGCTAATTAAAGACCCACATAGATAACTGGTTCGCATACATCTAACATCCTGTTGACAGACAAAGAAATAAGTTATTCTGCAAGTTTATAGATTCAGAAAACATAGAGAAGAGTAACTTTCAAAGATGGAAGGAAAATGCAGTACACATGACACCCCACTTGGTATGAAGGATGAGGGGATAAGCAAGTAATGGCTGCTAAAATGATTTCTCCGAGTATCAAATGCATATCAGAAAATTAAATGTAGCAGCCAGCACCAAATACATGAGTGCTGCATACTTGTAGTGATGAGAGCTTAGAAGATCATCTACATGCCTCTATATGATCATGAACTTTTCTCTCATACTGCCTCCAATCAAGAGCAAATACAAATCTCAAATCTTCCAAATGATCCAGGGCTTCTCACTAGGGGACTTCATTTACTCTTTTCCCATCCTAAAAAATACAACAATCTAAATGAGGGACAGAACACGGACTTGCCCTAACAGTTTAAGGATAAATTGACTGCGACTCAAAGTTGTTGATCAGACACAAAAACTATTTTTCACCACAGAGCCACATGACCTCAAGACAAGTTCTTTGCCCCGCCCACCATCATTATTATCTTTGATACATACTTTCTTCTTCCTAAAGATACTGTTAGAGGTCAAATCCTCAGGTCAAATCCCCGATGCAAATGAATTGTAATTTGAGTCTTGATTATTTGTAAAGATTAAGATTTTTGGTTTCTTAATGTTTTGTTGTTAAAATCATGTTTTTGTATTCGTTAAAGTTTTTAGAGTTCGTTGTCGCTACATTAGGGTCTGTTTACTTTCATTTCTGTTTCCTGTTTTTGAGAAAACAGATGTTGAAAACAGGTGAAAACAACATTTTGTCGTTTCCGAAAACAGCAGGAAGTTGCCACTTTCTGTTTTCATAGTTGGAAACGAATAGAAAACAGAATGAAAAGTAAACAAGTTTTCTCATTTCGGTTGCCAAATTTATCACATGAAAACAGAAAAACAGGAAACGAAAATGGAAGTGATCAGGGCCTTAGTTAGTCATGATTGTTGGAAAAAGAGTTTTCATCCAAAACCTAAAACCATAGTGCTCTGAAACTTTAGCAAATACGTGGGGTCCACGGATTTGGAGCTAAAAAAATGTCCAAATCCCTGAGTCCCACGGATTTGTATACATCAACAAACAATGTTGGTTACCAAATACATAATACTTTGTATTTGTGTGTCAAATACATCACCCAAATCCCACAACCAAACGATACATTACAATTCTCGAAAGAACTTTAACCATAAGAAAGGTGTGAGATGTGTTCTCTATGATGACGTTGTGGTTCTTAGTTTGTTGGTTCCCCTACTTTATTGACTCTCCTTATCCTTTTTCCTTTTTTGCTAATTTACAATAGTAGCATCTTTAATTACCTTTATCAGTTTTGGGATTCTCCATCTTAAACTCTTCATCTTGCTAGATCTTTGCTTTGTTCCTTTGTTGGGTATCTCTATTATCTTCCTCATCTTCGTACTTCGTTTCTTCTTCATTCGTTAGAGCACTAAACATTGATAGTGAACACTAAGCCTTAACTTTTTCGCCACCCTATTTTTCTTACATGCGTGGGCACAACTAATGATTCTACAAATGTCTATTAATTCTTGAAGAATTTTAAGGTACGATGAAATGTTAATAGTAACGCGGGATCACATTGTACAATAAATTCTATAAAGGGCAATGCGCCCATAATAACAATCAACACTAGTAGTGTCTTTGTTAATAGATCAATGAAATTGACAGATATTATATTCTAGTTCAAACAAAAATTTGTACAATATCGACTGAGATGTTCATTCCTTACTAAAACTAATTAAACTCATTGCAATCCTAGAAAACTAAATTCATCTTTCGGGATATTATTCATTAATTTTTAAATAAAATAACAAATTAATTTTATGTAAGGACACGTACAAGAATTATATATATGGATGTTATTATTATCGTTATTGTAATATTGCTATTGATGTTTTGACGGTTAATCATCAACAAATATATTGTAGCAGAGTTGGTAACAGCTTTCAGCATTTCAAATTTTCTACAACATGAGCAAAAATATGAAGGGAAGATCTGTCTCCATAATTATTTCTTATTGACAAGAAAAAATACATCACTCTCGCTATTTGTACCATTATATTTTTGGTCAATGACACGAATCATGATTAATTGCACTAAGAAAATGATTGTATCTTTCAAAATTAAAAACATAACAAAACCCGAAATAAGAAAATCATAGGAGTTTTCACTATGGTTGCTAGCCCACTAACTCTATCATAATTACTTATTTGGTGTTTGATTTCTATTTTGATACTTCTGATTATTTTAATAGTTAGTTTAATTTATGTCTATTTAATAAATGAAAATAATTTTAAAATCGCAAACCAAATATCATTGGTCTAATATTGCATATTGAATGATAGTATTGTATGCATAGAAGCGATGTACAATTATTAACTTAACATAAATTTATATAACTATATAAAGCAAAGATATTTTTATGCAAACTATAAGTGACCAGTTCTTTGAAAGTTTTAGTTTGGTTAACCACTAAACCTTGAATCTCATGATAACATGGCATGATTAGACTCATGGGTGAGTTTAAAATAACACAATTTTTGCAAATCAATTTTGCTTATTATGTTACTTATTTAATTCTTTATCTTATAAACTAATTAAATGTATGTATCATTTAGTGTTATTTGGTTTAATATGAACTAAACACAATAAAAATTAAATCATGAAATTGGTCTTGAGTTTTCATGGACGCATTGATGTGGTTATATGCATTAGCATCGTGTGTACCACAAAAGAGGTTTAATTTTATTTGCCAAGGAAATAAGATTGTCGTTCAACTAAATTTTGAGTATGATGGTTGACAAATATTTTTTAATGTATACAATATGGATGAGTAATGTTATTTTCTTATTATTTTTCTATTGCATTGTTTAGAATACTTTAAAGTTTAGATGTTGATATATATATATATATATATGTATTATTTCTCAAGCAAGAGAAACAAATGTTGATCAAAGGTTATGTGTTTTGTATTCATTATTTTCTTGTATACCAATTTTATTTGCAACCATAGATAATTTAGTGACAACATCATTAAATAGACATGTCATGAAAGATTATTCACAAGTTTTATAATCTTTTAGAATACAATATTTGGTCATTGAGGAAAGGTTATAAGAATTTCAAGAATTGAAATAAGTTTGATCACCTTAATGTCATATGAAATTAATCATTTCATATAATTTCAAAATTTTAGAATACGCATCATAAATACGTTGTGTACAAATAGCACTGTGACCATAGGTGGAACTGTTGGTGGCGTCGAGCGCGAGACTTTCTACCTTCTTTTTCAGATAAGTCGAGAACCCTAATTTGAATGAAGATATTATATAGCAATTCTGTAAGTTAGATCAACAAATGGAACTAATGGGCCAAAAAAAGCCCACGTGGTGCAAGAATGGCGTCCGGTGGGCATCAACGAAAAAACTTTGGACAGCCCCTCAATTCCTGGGCCCAGCTCTTCCTCGTCATCCGACCTTTCGGCTAAATCTCATTTCCATACTACCCAAGTTCGAACTGTCCTCGGTCAAAATAATACTTCTATCCATATCATCTCTGTCCCGGAGCTCACTCTTAAACCTAAAGAGAATCAGAACCCCAACCGGGAAGATTCATCAGTTCGCCAACATTATGCTAAGAAAGCTACGACCGCATCCCAGTATCGGCAAGGGATTCCTCTGAAAATGTCCAAGAAATCACTTCAAATTCAAAGCCCTGCGAAGAAGGGATTGAGTCAAGGATCAAAGCACCCGGCTTTCCCCAAGACTGCAGAAGAGGTGTCGACGTTCTTGGCCCAATCTCAACTCAAGGCGGAAGAATTTATGAAGAAAGCGGCGGCAGGAAGCAGCGATGTAGCGATGGAGGAGACTAATCTCTCAATTCTTACAGAGAAGACGCCTCAGACCTCCAATCTGGCTGTGACTCCGACGGATCTTCAATCGTCGAATTGATTCCTTCGGTTTTCTATTTTCCTAGTTTCCCTCTTATCCCCTTTATTATGGTTAATCCAACTAACTTCAAAATCTTGTCCTGGAATGTTTGTGGTGCAGGTGGTAGGAAATTTATTCGTGCTATTAAACTATTAGCAGATACTCATAGCCCGGATTTTATGATTATTCTTGAACCACAAATCAGTGGGGATCGGGCGGATGCTGTCTGCAGTAAGATGGGGTATGATTCGGTTCTCAGGGTTGATGCGGATGGAAGAGCAGGGGGTATTTGGATGGCATGGAAATCGTGCAATTTCTCAGTGGTCTTGGTGGATGCAAGCAAACAACATCTTACGGTTAAGGTTACTACGACGAATCATCAGGATTGGCTGCTTACTGGTATTTACGCCAGTCCCCAATACAAGTTTCATACTCTCCTATGGGATCATCTGGTGAACTCGAGTAGAAACTGCGACCTTCCTTGGCTAGTCACAGGTGATTTCAATGCCTATTGCCTTCCAGATGAGTCTTCTAATCCTGTCTCTGTTAGTGCTCTTCGGCGGTGTCAGCGATTTTCTAGTTGGATTAATGAAGGACAATTCACTGACCTGGGTTACTCTGGAGCCAAATTCACATGGTTCCGGGGGAATTCGTCTCACACGAGGAAAGCCAGCAGACTAGATAGATCATTATGCAATGATAGGTGGAACATTACTTTCCCGGATACAGTAGTCCAACATTTATCAAAGCTTCATTCAGACCATCTGCCGGTTCTCACGTCCAGTTCAGCTACCAGCAATCCTAGTAATTCGCCGAGACAGTTTAAATTTGAGGCGGCTTGGCTGCTACACAACCAATTCAAGGATTTTTTCAATGATAATTGGAGGAAGGAAGATGATTTGCCTCAAGCGCTCCGCGACATTACTCAAAAACTTCAAGTCTGGAGCAGGGATGTGTTTGGATCCTTAAATAAGAAGAAAAGACGCCTCTTAGCAAGGCTACAGGGGATTACAGAGAGACTTGCCACAACTTTTAGCCCTGGTGTGCTCAAATTACAAGTGAAGTTGGAACAAGAATTAGATACCCTGCTTACCCAAGAAGAGGTTATTTGGTTCCAAAGAGCTAAAGAAAAATGGATAAAGCTTGGGGAACAGAATATTTCTTTCTTCCACCACCAAGCAACACGACAAAGGCGCAGGAAGAAGGTTTTAACGCTTAAGAACAGCAATGACGAATGGATTACAGACCCTAACATCTTGAGTGATATGATTCTTAACTTCTATAAGGAATTATATACTCAAGATGATTCTGTCTATAGGGATCTTATGCCTAGAGGTCAATTCCCGAGGCTCAGTCAGGGAGATCTTTTGACTCTTCTCCGCCCCATACACATCACAGATATTCACAGGGCAGTTTTTGATATGAAACCTCTCTCCTCGCCTGGTCCAGACGGTTTTCAAGCCATATTCTATCAAAAGTTCTGGAATCTAGTAGGGAAAAACTTGACAGCAATGGCAGTGAACTTCTTTGAAAATGGGGAGTTACCCGAGGAAGTGATGGAGTCAAATATGATTCTGATTCCTAAGGTAGACAAACCAGAAACTCCGGCTCAGTTTCGACCTATTAGCCTAAATAATGTGGCACTCAAGGCTATTACGAAAACCATTGGGAATAGGCTCAGAACCCTGATGCCAAAACTGATCTCCCCGTCTCAGAGTGGTTTTGTTAAAGGAAGGCAGACGAATGACAACATCTTAATTCTTCAAGAAGCCTTGCACTCTCTCAGGAATAAGAAAGGGAAAAAAGGTGGTGTCATTGTTAAAATAGATCTGGAAAATGCGTATGATCGTCTCCGTTGGGATTTCATAAGGGATACCCTTAGGGAGATAGGGCTGCCTAGTACTTGGATTGCCAGAATCATGAGTTGTGTAGAGCAGAACAAGATAAAGATTAATTGGAACGGAGAGCTTTCTACCTCATTCTCTCCTTCGAGAGGAGTTCGTCAGGGAGACCCATTTTCACCCTATCTCTTTATCTTATGCATGGAAAGACTTTCCCACAAAATTGAGCAATCTGTGAATAACAAATTGTGGAAACCTTTGTCTCTATCTAAAGATGGTCCCAAGATTTCACATTTATTTTTCGCTGATGATTTGATTCTTTTTGCAGAAGCGGAAAGCAAACAAATTGATGTTATGAAGGCTTGCTTGGAGGACTTTTGTGCTAGTTCAGGTCAAAAAGTTAATCTCCAGAAGTCGGTTATGTTCATTTCCCCCAACATTCTGAGGGACAAGGCTCAACAACTCAGTTCGCGTGCTGGGATCAGACTCACTGCAGATTTGGGAAAATACCTTGGGCTCCATGTTATCAACGGGAGAATTTCTCCAAGTAGATACAGGGAATTACTGATCAAAATTCAAACCAAATTAGCAAGCTGGAAGTCCAAGCATCTCTCGGTGGCAGCACGGATCACCCTTGTGAAATCGGTAGCAGCTTCCATGGCTGTCTACCCGATGTTCACGGAGTCCCTTCCTTCTACAATCTGCAATTCTTTAGATAAAATCAATAGGAGGTTTATTTGGGGAGAAGAAGAAGGGAAGTCAAAGTTTCATCCAGTGGCGTGGAATCAAATGACTTTACCTCGAAGCTTGGGTGGGATAGGTATCCGGCCGACGAAGCTAGCAAATCAAGCAATGTTGGCTAAAGGGGCGTGGAGGATAATCACTAATGATGACTCACTTTGGGCAAGAATTCTCCGAAGCAAATATTGTGGGACGAAGAAGGGGCTCAGTATGCTTGATAAAAGAAAGGGAAGTTCTTATTCTTGGCGCAGTTTTACCCAAACTGCTAGCCTTTTGAGCAAGTGTATGGCTCACAATGTTAAAAATGGGAAAAAGACTAACTTTTGGTATGATTCGTGAATTATGCAGGAACCTTTGAAAGATCATGTAGTGGAGGAGATACCCTTGGAGCTAAGGAGCAAGGCGGTTGCTGATTTTTGGGATCCAGAACGGGGCTGGAAAGAAGGAGAATTTAGTCACTTACTGCCGACTGAACTGACCGACAAAATCAGGAGTTTCTGGGTGGATTCCTTATCCTCGACGGAAGATACCCTGTTCTGGACAGAAACCGCCAATGGTAGATTTACTACGAGCTCAGCTTTCAAAAGCATATCGCCACAACAAGGTACTTCCTCCCCCACCTTCTGGAACAAGGTTTGGAAGCTCCACTGTCCAGAGAGAGTTAGATGGTTTATCTGGCTGGCCATTAAAGGAAGGTTAGCGACAAATGAGGTCAGGAAATTTCGTCACCTGACAGGAGATGATAAATGCCCCTATGCTAAACTGATATTGAGTCCAACCTTCACTGCTTAAGGGACTGTTCTGTGGCAAAGCAGATATGGGAGAAAGTGGTTCCTGCTTCTCAACAGCAAGTTTTCTTTTCCACAGATCATGATTCCTGGTTCACTTCCAACATCAATGATGCTAAGGAAGGAGAATGGCCTGGAGATTGGGCGAGTTTCTTTTCACTTATAAGCTGGTATATTTGGAAAACGAGAAATGAACACCTCTTCCATAATAAAATTCTCACAAGGACAACCTGGATCAACTATGTGATTGCTAAAGCTACTGATTGGGGGAGAACCTGGATGTCAGCTTCGTTTAACATAATGGATCAGACAAATCGGAACCGGTCCGAAGAACTGATTAGCTGGACTCCGCCGCCTCGAGGTTGGTTCAAACTCAATACTGATGGAGCAGCTCAGGAAAATCCAGGAACCGCTACGGCAGGGGGCAGCCTTCGAGACAGTGATGGAGTTTGGCTGGGTGGCTTCTGCAGCAAGGTTGGTACAGGGACGGCTCTCCTTGCGGAGCTGTGGGGTATTTTTCATGGCCTTAATTATGCTTGGAAACAAAGAGTTCAGTTTCTGATCCTCGAAACCGACTCTCAGCTGGCTGTGGAATTGATTAAGAAAAGAGATGACCCGGTTCACCCTCACTCTACTCTCCTTGTGGCGATTCGCAGGATGATGGCAAGGAATTGGATGGTTCGGTTAACTCATACATATCGCGAAGGGAATAGAGTCGCGGACTGGCTCTCGAAGCACAGTCTCGTCTATCCTTTCGGTACGTATGAATTAATCGAACCTCCAACCGGTTTAGAGCAGATTCTTAGGGAAGATATGATAGGGATTAGTTTCCCGCGGATGATACCTTCAGGGTAAAGTCTTAGTTCTTCTTTTGGATCCCTGTCAGGGGCCTGCGTCTGAGCAGTGTCTGTGTGACTGATGTAAGGATTCTTGTTCTGTGTTACCCTTCTGGCTTGTAGCCTCCCTTCTATCAAAAGAAAAAAAACTAATGAAGCCGAAGACTTTTGTTTCAGAAATCGTAAATAAAAACCAATTAAGTCTAAATCAATATTGGGCTTCAAGCCCAAGGTTCTAGTATTAAGTTTGACGGGCTCAAAAAGATTCTTTCTCTTCAGCAGTCTGAGTTGATTTATTCGAGCAAGTTCTTCTCCCTCCTCTGCTTCAGTTCCCTGTTTCAAATCAACCTGCAAAAACATAGAATCCAATCAGAAACAGAGACTAACTAAAGTCTTGATTAGATAAACTAGAAAGTAAATTGACATAGAGGATTTTTATGTGGTTTCCGATACTAATGAATCAGTATCGACTAGTCCATGGCCAAAGGAGTTCTGCTTGAACCCTTTGGCGTTTCACTATGATGATTTGTATTTGATTTATATAATACAACGGATGTCTCTAGGTAACTTCATGTCACTGATCAGAATCCGCTTCAAAGCTCTACTTCCTGCAGAATTCTGACATGATGTCACAACCTCTAACTCTCGAGCTATTTTCCTTACAACTCTCTCTTTTTATTTTCAATTACAAGCTTGACAATCTTTGTAATCTAATTGAAATTTTCCTGAAAAAGATGTGTTTCTATTCTACCCATAATCCCATCTTTTATAATCTACTCATGCCGACCGTTTGCTCACTGATTTGAGAAATCAATATGGTTTCTTGATTGCCGTAATTGATCACCATTTCAGGACTTTCCTTTTTGGTTCTTCAAGATACTGTTGCTTGTCTTCTTTCCATAATTTCTCTGTGTCATTGACCAAGCTTCACCCAACAAACTCCCCCTAAACTTGTTACTGGCTCTTTTTGTGACCTGCACACATTTAACACATGATTGGTGCAGCATGTTCTAATATAGAACCCAAGAAATTTACACAATTCTTTTACTTGAGAACACAAAGAAGACATCAGGGAGAATCCTCTTATTCATTAATCAAACATGGTTGAAAATAGAAAAACAAAGACCCAACACAAATCATATGGTTCCAATAGTTATTCAAATACTACTATGACTCCAGAATCTCCCCCTACGTCTACTTACTATGGCTTCTAGAAACGATATTCTGGTGGAGACTCATAATTAAAAATACACTCTTCTTCCCCAGATTATGAATCCTAACTCATTGGATCATTGACTGCTCTTAATTCATATACAAACTTAGGCCACGATAGGTCTTTCTGCCTAAGTCGCTTCAGATTGGCAGTATGCTTCCTTGCCCTTGATGATTCTCGCTTAACTACTGTCACACCTGCATCAATAAGTGCCCCAACGAGCCTTCCAGAAGCACGAAACTCAAGACTGACCCTGACACCCCCCCCCCCCCCTCTCCGAGCCACTGACAAGCTTACGGGGGCCTACTTCAGCATCTAACTTGGCCAAAAGATGCTGGTAGGGATGGAAAAAAATATCCATAACCGTGGATATCCTCCCGAATTCGTTCTAATCGGGTAGGGTAAAACCCGAACCCAATGGACTTTTAGTGGGTATGGGTAAAACCTGAACCGGAATATTGTGGGTAATGTGTGAGCATGGTTCTCTCACTATCCAATCCGAATTCACTCGATTATACACATGCACATGTATTTTGTCTAGAAAATCATTATTTATCTCGAACATATTTGTTATTTAGCATATAAATATAACATTTTATGCAATTATGTTGTTTTAATTAATTTTCTTCATTCTAGTGAACTATTGTCGTGCTTTTCCTCTTATATAATGTGAAAATACGTGTGAATATTAACATATTGGTTGGAGTTATAAAGAAAATTATTACCCATGGATATCCGTGGATACCCGAAACCCGAACGGGTATGGGCATGGTTTTAATTTTCTACCCATTTCTTTAGTGAGTATGGGTATGGGTAAAACCCGAACTACTTTGGGTAGGGTAACGGATATGCACTATGCGCGCCCAAACCGATCTGTTGCCATCCCTAGATGTTGGGGATGCAGATCGTCCAAGACGTTGCAGAGGGTGATCTTGTCACGCAAATCAATACCCAGCTTGTAGAGTAACTTGGTGATCTAGGGTCCAAAAGGCAAAGGCCCACTAAAGTATTCTAGTCCAAACCGAATCATGTGGTGAATCATGAGCAATGAATAGCTGATTTGGTGACCATCCTTAGCATTGGATAAGATCCAAAGATCGGAAGAATGCAAGATATCAGTGCTAGAGAGATCACAAGGCAAAAAGCAACGAGTGATGAAGAAGTGAAAGACCTTCAAATCATCATATAAGCGACCAGCAGGTAGAGGGGAAGGATAGTAACGACCTATATCACGAGTGAGGGTTTGCAGAGCAGCATCAAAAGTGAACCCCAGTTCAGAAAATTCACCATCCATGCCAGCCTGCAATCCTTAGTGATTAAGATCGAGAATGGTGGCCAGAAGCTCAGGTGTGAATGTAATCTCATAGTCAAACACGACTGTCATGAAGGAGGACGGATCACAACCAGGACCACGTTTGAGATTGACATAGAACACCCGTACTGCCTCACGACGGTAGCTAAAGCGCATGTTCTCAACCAATGAGCTCCCGCAAAGACCACCAAGAAGAGAGGGGATGTTCATGTCATATTTATTAAAACTAGAAGGGTGAATGGAAAAGGAAGGGTAGATGGGACGATCTCTGAACCTGCGAAGGTATCTGAAGTAAGCTGCAACAATGCGGAAGCCTTGATTGTTGAAAACAACAAAAGGATGCAGTTGAGCATTGTTGAAGGCCATTTTGACTTATGGGCAGGGAATAGAGTGTACCTATGGAAGATTGATGAGAGACAGAGCCCTAGAGAGATTTCAATATATAGAGGCGGGGCTAAATCTGGAAAGGAATTTCGCGCAGTCATAATGAAGGAAAGTTTTGATATGCCTTTTGATAATTTTGGCCTAAACCGGAATTCTTGAGAATGGTAAGAATATATCCGCAGAATCAGAGCTCATAGAGATTCAATCTCATTGAGGCAAAATAAGCCAAGTTCACGTTGAATAGGTATGAATTTTTTTGCCCCGAAGGGTTTAGTGAAAATGTTAGCCCACTGCATTTTTGTACTAATGAACTCCAGACAAATTGTTTCCCTCTTGAACTAGGTCACGGATGAAGTGATATCTTACTTCAATGTGCTTGGTCCGAGAGTGTTGAATTGGGTTCTTAGTCATGTTTATCGCACTAGTGTTATCACAGAGAATAGGGCGAGAACTTATATCTAAACCATAGTCCTGAAGTTGAAATTTTAACCACAAGAGTTGTGTACAACTCAGTCCTGCAACTATGTATTCTGCCTCAGCAGTGGACAAGGCCACACAACTTTGCTTTTAACTAGCCCATGATATTAAGGAAGTTCCCAAGAAATGGCAAGTACTATATGTACTTTTTTATATCAACAACGCATACAACATAATCAGAGTCACTGTAGCTAATAAGTTCTAAACTAGACTCACAAGAATACCACAACCCTAAATGAGTCATGCCAAGAAGATATCCAAAAATCCTTTTGACTACTGCTAGATTACTTATTTTAGGACAACTTTGAAACCTTGCACAAACACACACACTATACATTATATCATGTTGACTTGCTGTCAGATATAGTAGTGACCCAATCATTCCACGATACATTGTCATCTACAGGGGTTCCAGATTCATCCTTCGTTAATTTTACGGTGGAACCCATAGGGGTTAGAGCTGTTTTAAGATTCTTAAGATCAAACCCTTCAATCATGTTTAGAAGATATTTCGTTTGACTTATAAACGTCCCTTTCTTAGTTTGTTTGACTTGTAGCCCTAGAAAATAATTAAGTTCCCCCATTAAACTCATTTTGAACGCTCCCTACATGGTTGTTTCAAATTCTTTGCATAAACTTTGACTAGTTGATCGGAAAATAATATCATCAACATACACCTGAACCAACAATGTATGGTTCTTTACAGTTTTAATGAACAAGTTTTATCCACTAAGCCTCTGTGAAAACCATCTTGAATTAAAAGTTACTTAATCTATCAAACCAGGGTTTGGGAGCTTGTTTTAATCCATACAAGGCTTTATTTAGCTTATATACATGGTCTGGGAATTTATTATTTTCAAAACCAGGTGGTTGAGCTACGTATACTTCTTCTTTTAAATCTAAATTTAAAAATGCACTTTTAACATTCATTGATATAATTTAAACCCCTTAGAAGCAGCAAAAGCACATAGGAGTCAAATTGCTTATAGTATTGCTACAAGAACAAATGATTCATCAAAGTCTATGCCTTCTTATTGATCATACCCTTGTGCCACTAATCTAGATATGTTTCTAGTAATATCACCTATGTCATCTGTTTTATTTTTGTAAACCGATTTTGTTCCTATAATAATTTTATCCTCGGGTTTAGGTACTAGTTCCCACACATTTAATCTTTCAAAATATCCTAACTCGTCCTGCATTGAAGCAGTCCAGAACTCATCATCTAATGCCTCTTGAATATTTTTAGGTTCAAGCAATGAAACAAAGGTAGTATATACTGTTGGTAACTTAGATCGAGTAATCATACCTTGGTTTATATCTCCAATTATTTGAGATGATGGATGTCTCTTGTGTATGTATGGAGGTGCCTGCACAGGCTAATCCTCTCTCTTTTCTTCTTCTTCACTTTGAGCATATTTCTTTTGAAGAACTTTATCCTTTAGCGTCTGTTTCTTTTCGAGACTAAGTTGTGTACTTCCAAATCCGAGATCATATCTTCTTCAATTAATTATGCACACTTACTTGAGGATTCATCAAATAACATATTTATGGACTCCTCTACCTTGAGGGTCCTTTTGTTATATATTCTATACCCCCTGCTATTTTGAGAATACCCCACGAATATAGATTCATTTGACCTAGAATCGAATTTCCCTAGATTGTATTTGGTGTTTAGCACAAAACATCTACAGCCAAATGGATGGAAATATCTCAGATTCGGTTTTTTCTTCCTTTCCACAGTTCATACGGCGTTTTGTTTAGTTTAGATCTGATCAAGGCACGATTTATGGTGTAGCAAGATGTATTTACAACTTCTGCCCAGAAGTGTTTGGGAGACCATAGTCATTTAGTATTGTCCTGGCAATGCCTATTAGTGTCTTATTCTTACGTTCTACTACACCATTCTGTTGAGGTGTTCTATGAGCGGAAAAATTGTGTGAAATTCCATACTTTTCACAAAACTGTTCAAACTTTTCTGTTATAAAGTCTCCACCATGATCGCTCCTAATACTTATAACCTTAGTTTCTTTTTCATTTTGAAGTCGCCTGATCAGATTTTTAAAGTTCTTATAAGCTTTACTTTTATTTGCCAAAATTGACACCCATGTAAATCTGAAAAAATCATCTACTATTACAAATGCATATGATTTGCCTCCTAAGCTCATGACATTGCTTGGTCCAAACAGATCTAAGTGCAGCAGTTCCAAAGGTTTGAAGTTGAAATAACTTGTTTACTTTTAAATGAAGACCTGACTTGTTTTTCCTCTCGTGCAAGCTTCACAAAAAAACTCTTTCTTGTGATTAACCTTAGGAATTCCAGTTACTAGGCCCAAACTTACTAGTTTTGATAAAGAGCCTACACTGACATGTCCTAATATCCTTTGCAACTCTAACTGGTCATTTTTATCGACAAACACTAAGCAAATTTCATTGATAAAATTTTTATCACTCAAGTTTATACAAAACAGTTTTCCCTTTCTTTCCAGAGAATAAGATTGACCTACTTTCAATATTTTCAACATAGCATCCATTTGGTTCAAAAACTACTATTTTTCAACATAGCATCCATTTGGTTCAAAAACTACTATGTTTGTTTCTCCACATATTTGACTTATCGAAAACAAATTATGTTTTAGCCCATTGACTAGCATTACATTTTAATTTTTGGTGCAATTCGTACTTCCCCTTTACCCGGAATATCCGTACTATAATTATCACCAAAATAAACTTTACGTTTCTTTCCTTTAACCAATTTTGTGAAGAGTTTTTCATTACCGATCATATGATGTGAGCATCCACTATCCAGAATCCACTCGCTGTCTTCCATGCTCACTTGGACGCAGACTAATTACAAACCGACGCTTATCTTCCCTTTGGTAACCATACCAATCTAGAAATTTTAACCTTTTAATTTAGATCTGTACACCCATAACTCATATGTCCAATTTTATTACATGTAAAGCATACTGAAGATTTCATTTTATCTTCCTTAGCTATCCTTGTTCTTACAATTCCCAATATAATGTCCTTTCCAATGTCAATAAAAACACTCTATATTTTTTATGTTATAATTACGAGTCTTGTATATCCCCAGGAGTGAAGATCGACATTCCAGAGCAGAATATCCTCATCTTTATGAGTATGACTACTCTGATTTATGTTTTCCTCTCTCTCTCTCTCTCTCTATATATATATATGGAGTAGAACCTTCTCTCACTTGGGTATGAAGAACCCTAGTTCCATGTGTTAGGAATCTTGATTGTAGTGAGTTTGGATTGATATACTGATTGATTTTAATCGATTGATTCATGATTCATTGAGTCAATTGAAGTCTGATCATCTTTTCTTGATTTTTTGCTGCAACCCGAGATAGATAGAATCTGATTAGGTTGTTAGAGCTTCATCAATCAGTAGTGTTAGATTGGTTATACGAGAGTTAATCGATTTACTGCTTTGTACTGGAATCCAATTCCAGTAGTGGAGTTCTACGTTTATTGCCTCAGCAGTCTATCCCGGTGAAGGCTAGTCGCCTGCCGGTTAGTCTTCCTGAGAGGGCTTGGTCAGCTTAAGAGATTCCAAGCTACTGTCGGACTTTCCGCAGTTTATTCAACAGTAAATCAACCCAGGGTAATTACAACCTTGACCTAACTAAGGAGCTAGGGGGACTCACTCCCAACTGCATTCTCTTTCTCCACCTTTGTGCCTTCACGGGTTGTGTTTGCATTCTGTGCGTAGGTAGCGCATGACCCGTAGCCAGTCGAGAAATCTACTACCATTAGACCAATAGCTTGAAGGGACCTGTAGGAACTTCAAGCGGGCTTTAAAGGCGCGACTGGCTGCGGAGGAGGCTCTAGCACAGCTGCAAATCACCGAGGAGGAAGAAATGGTTGACCCACAGGACCATGATGTGGTCATTCCCGAGGAACAGACCATGGGATATTACTGGACCGCCAGAGCCGCGGACATGAGGTCGCCCATCCAGCACCCTCAAGTTCCAGAAAATAACTTTGAGGTGAGCACCTCTATCATCACCATGGTCCGCGGCTCGGTGGTGTTCCGTGGCAAGGAGGGGGAGTGCCCCCGATCACACCTAAGGCGATTCCACGAGCTCATCGATGGGATCAAGATCAATGGGGTCCCAGCCGATGCCATCCAGCTGAGGTACTTGCCATTTACTCTGGAGGGGAAAGCCAAGGAGTGGATGGACACTCGACCTCCAGGCTCGATCACCACGTTCGCCAACCTGGCGGACAAGTTCCTCACCCGCTACCACCCTCAGTCCAAGACGGCGGACCTGCAGAAGCAAATCACCCACTTTGCTCAGGATGAAGATGAGACCATTCGGGATGCTTGGGAGAGATACACCAGTCTCTTCCTCAAGTGTCCCAACTATGGGTTTACCGACGCCTTCAAGGTGGGAACCTTCTACCATGTCCTCTTCCCAGAAGACAAGCAGTTGATTGACTCGGTCTGTGGCGGGAATATGCTCACCAAGACACCGTCAAAGCTGAATCAACTTTTTGAAGAGATGGCAGAGCAGGGCTATGATTGGGGAACTGGGAGGAGATCGAGACGAGCGCCAGGGGCGGGGTGTGCATGTTGTAGCCACCCAGTCATCTAATTTGGTGCAGGTGGTATCGAAACTGGTTTCAGCCATCGATCGCTCTGGAATTATCCCAGGGGCAGGAAAGCAGCAGGCGATGCATTGTCAGTGGTGCGAGAGAACCCATCATACTGTGGAGGACTGCCAGGCCATGCGTGAGTCCAGTACACCCCAGGAGCATGTGAACTTCGTCAACAATGCCAGGCGCAACGATCCTTACAGTAATACCTACAACGAGGGATGGCGCCAGCATCCAAATTTCTCCTGGACTGGCAACAGCAATCCAAAGACACTTGGCTTCCAGGCTCCTGCAACTAGTTATCCAAACCAGAGGCAGCCATACCAGCCTCGCCCGGGCCAGATGTAGCAACAACAGCCACTCTATCAGCCTAGACAGGGGCAGGCTTTTCAACAGCCCCCACGGCAGCAGTACCAACAACCTGGTGCACCTCCATCAGTCCCAGCACAGGGAGATCCCGTGTCAGAACTGAGAGATCTAGTGACTACCTTGGCGAGCACTAGTACCCAAAAGTTCAATAAATTGGAGCAATTCATGGAAGCGGCTATAGGCAAATTCATGGAGATTGAAGCTGGCCAGAGAAACTAGCAAGCACTCCTGCAGGGTATGGATACCAAGATTGGGCACCTCGCAGATGCCCTTGCTTCCAGACCGGCTGGCACACTTCTTGGCCAACCCCTACCGAATCCTAGAAATCATAAGGAGGGGTTGCACACCATTATGCTGCGAAGTGGGACTGCAACTGCGGATGCACCGTAGAAGAGTGCCAAGAAGGTGACCCAGATCACCCTAGAGCCGGAAGAAGACCTGGTGATGGAAAAGGAGCCAGAGGATCAAGCTCCAAAGCCACAACCTGTAGTGGCTTAATATAAGCCTAAGATCCCTTTTCCCACCAGGATTCACAAAGACAGGCTAGAGGCAGAGTTTGGCAACTTCTCGTCCATGCTTAGGAAGCTACATGTTCAAGTGCCCTTCATGGAGGCACTATCTCATATGCCTAAGTATGCGAAGTTCCTGAAGGAGCTTCTCCCGAAGAAGCGGAGGCTGAGTGAGCTAGCCACTATGGAGCTCAGCGAGGAGTGCTCGGCCATACTGCAGAACAAGCTTCCACAGAAGCAAAAGGACCCAAGTAGTTTTACTATCCCGTGCTCTATAGGTAAATTGCCTGTAGAGAGGTCCTTGGCAGATCTAGGTGCTAGTATTAATGTGATACCATATAAATTGTTTAAGAAACTAGGCCTAGGTGAACCCAGTGCAACTAGGATGAGTATTCAACTAGCTGACCGATCTATAGTTCATCCTAGGGGCATAGTGGAAGACCTTCTGGTAAAGGTTGGCAGATTCTTTTATCCTGTGGATTTTGTTGTCTTGGACATCAATGAAGACATAGAAGTGACATTTATACTAGGAAGGCCTTTCCTGGCCACCGCCAAGGCTCTCATAGATGTGCATGATGGGACCTTAGTCTTGAGGGATGGCGAGGAGAAAATAACATTTTCCATTGCTAATACTCTCCCTGCTTCATCGCCTTTGCTAGCTGTTTCTCACTAGGAGCACGAGCCTGCGTGTATCCTTCTGTGCTTTCCATTTTGCAGGATCCCTCTCACATATCTTTGCCGCCACTCTCGTCCACTCCGTTACCATAAGACAAGATCAAGGAGGAGTGGCGGCCAAAACTGTAGGTAGCCAAGCCTTCTCAAAAGAAATTCGGGGACCACTATGAGCTGGTCCCGCCTCCTGAGCCTCGACCGCATTGGCCATCCGAGTATCCACTCGCTTGCATCCTGCCAGATGGCCAGGTCGAGTTGACGAGTGCTGGTGGTCACACTCGTCGTGTGCATGGCCACCACCTGAAGTTGTACCTCAAGAGCGATGTGGATCCGCTCTTGAAGGCACTTGTTCCTACACCTCTCTGAGCATCCACCCTACTGGTGTCCAGCTAAACGACAGTAAAGAAACACTTGTGGGGAGGCAACCCCACCAAGGTTTGTTTTTCTTTCGTTTTTTTTTTTTTGTCCACTTGGAACTATGGTTTTTATCACCCAGTGTGTTTTGATGACACTAGCCCTACTGACTGGTCCCATTTCCAGTCCTCCGACAGTCCATATTCCCGGTAACATCGTTTCCCCTTGTCTTTCCCTCTTCTCCATTGAGGGCAATGTCGTGCTTAAGTGTGTGTGTGGGGGGGGGGGGTGTTTATCTGTTGTTGACTGCTAAATGAGTCTGTGTGCATGGAGCCTAGTCCGCTGTCCAAATCTTGAGATTTGATGGCTCCAAGTACAGATGTTTGCATGATCATATTGGCACTGTGGGTTTAATTGGTGAATCGAATGGCTTTCGAATTAATGCATGACAGCTGGATTGTGACTAGGACAGCCTATAATGATTACTGAGACGTGCAGTAGAATTGTGTAGGGGTTCAGTTTTTCAACTGTTTGCTTGCCAATTGTGACTTGGATTTATCACTTGTTCTTGACATTCGTTTATGCATCTAGTTCAGGGAATCAAGAATGAGAGATAGAGCATATAGGTAGCCATGTGAGATTTGAGCCTGCTCGTTTCTTTCTTGTGCGATAGTTCCCTCTTCCATGATGTGTAGCATTCACGTTGTCATTAGCTAAGATGATGGAGGCATAGGATTAGCCCACGACCAAATTAACTTTCCTGGTGTGTCATACCCCCTAGTCAGTCCCTTTGAACCGTGTCACTTTCTTTCTTTCGCTTTATAATGGAAAATCACCCGTTTGCATCTCTTAGAAGGTTCCACGGAGTGGTTTTTACATGTTATCTGTTGTTTCTGCTAAATTTAATGTGAGGGTTGGAGGTAGTTCTTAAAAAGTTGGGCATGTGTTTGAAAAATGTGCATAGGTGGGGGTTCTCTCAAGAAATGAAAAAAAAGAGAGAAAAAAAGATGAATGAAAGCAAAAGAGAGCCACCACCAAAAATCTGAATAGTGCCCATTAAGTAGTGTTTCTTAGCAGTCTGGCTTAGAAATACTAACATTATTGTGACCTCCTTCGCTCTTGTGCTCTAAAGAATTCGAGTAATGCATAATGGCAGAAAGAAAGTTACTGGTTTGATTGACTGTGATTGTGTTTGGGTTTGGAACTGTGGAACTTTGGAACCTTGTGCTATGAATACTTCCACCACCTAAAAGGCCTTTTCCCCATGTCCAAGACCCTAGCCAGTCATCTGAACCTGTGTCTAAGACCTCCGGATTAGTTAGTGGTGACACCCCATTTATGTGAACTCTAACATTTAGAGGTTGTCGTCATGGTGAAGAGACGTTAGGGATTGAGAGAATAAGCATGCACATTTTTCGCATCAAATTGTCCTCACCCCACTGGTCGAAAGTGAGCTATTCAGTTTCTCATATTCTCTATACTCTTTACCCCGGTGAGGACCTAGATTGCTCGGTCTCAATTCTGATATCTTGAGTTTTGTGCATGAGGTGATTGTCTTGAGTAAGTGGTTGAGTCAAGTCTATGTTGGTTGATGAACATAAGGGAGACTCTTCGTTTACCCGATTTTGCTGCACTCGAATGTCCTCTGTGGTGGTCGTCCAGGTTGTTGTTGAAGTTGTTCATGTGTTGATGTCTAAAACCAGTATGATTCCCGTGTTTCGTGCCTATAAGATATGTCCCCAAAGGTTTCATGATTGAAATGTGTTGATCTTTCCTTGTATCTGACTTGGTTTGCTTGGGGACAAGCAAACGGTTAAGTGGGGGGGAGGAGGGGGGAATTTCATAACGTCGTATTTGCACATGTTTGCACCCTAGTTTCTTCATCATTTGACTAGAGTTTTTGATTTCTTGCACTATTTTATGCTAGCTTGTGTTCCTTTGTCACATTTCAGGTCCTAGCATGTAAATTGGAGCAAAGGCGCAAGTTTCAAGTCAATCGGAATTCATTTGGCAATTCGGGAGAAGAAACACGAGCATGACCTGAGGAATAATGAATTTCTACCTCATTTTATGGACAAATAATCATGGAATTTTGTTATGAAAAGAAAGAGGACGAGACTACGAGATTACGGGCAACCCCTGCCCAATTACGGACGTAATTGCTTCTGACATGCCCGTAAATGCAATGCCGAGCCTAAATTCCTGAGAATTCCTGTCGCAGAGTAATTACGGGCAAGAGTGGACTCATTTACGGTCGTAATTACATAAATACTGGCAGTAATTGGGTAATTACGACCGTAATTACCTTCCTCAGAGTTTAGTGAAACGCGCATTTTGGGTGAATTACAGGCAGACCATGATTACGACCGCAATTCAGCCCGTATTTCACCCAGAATCGGGTTTTTTGGGCAGATTCGAGCCAAAGGAGAGAGGGTCGACTTTTTGGAGCAAAAACAGAGTTTTAGAGAGAGAAAGTGCGAAGAACAAACCCTAGGAGCTATTAGGAGTGGACTTCTCACCATTGAAACCCATATTACATCCCCATGAGTGAAGATCATCATCCCGGAGCAGATTATCCTCATCATTATGAGTATGACTATTCTGATTACTGTTTTCCTCTCTCTCTCTATGGAGTAGAACTTTCTCTCACTTGGGTATGAAGAACCCTAGTTCCATGTGTTAGAAATCTTGATTGTAATGACTTGGGATTGCTATATTGTTTGATTTTAATCGATTGATGCATGATTCATTGATTCAATTGAAGTATGATCATTTTTTCTTGATTTTTGCTGCAACCTGAGATAGATAGAATCTGATTAGGTTGTTAGAGCTTCATCAATCGGTAGTGGTAGATTCGTTATACGAGAGTTAATCGATTTACTGCTTTGTACTGGAATCCAATTCCAGTAGTGGAGTTCTGCGTTCATAGCCTCAGCTTTCTATCACAGTGAAGACTAGTCGTTTGCCGGGTAGTTGGACTGAGAGGGCTTGGTCAGCTTAAGAGATTCCAAGCTACTGTTGGATCTTCCGCAGTCTAATCAACAGGTAATCAACCCAGGGTAATTACAACCTCGACCTAACTAAGGAGCTAGGGGGACTCATTCCCGATTGACTCTTCCCTTGCTAAAGAACTTTGAACCAATTTCCTGCTTTCTTATTGCTTTTAGTTAAAATCACAATCACTCGACTTAGTTTGCTAGATAATAGATATTATCGGAGTAGGCAGTAGATCTAGACCCCGGGTTGACAATTAGAGCTTGCATGTTACTGCATTTCTGGACTGTAATTACACTTGGTCGCAGTTTGGTGTTGTGTTTTAGCGTGTCAGCCACTAATCTAGATTTGTTTCTAGTAATATCACCTATGCCATCTTTTTATTTCTGTAAACCCATTTTGTTCCTATAATAATTTTATTCTCGGGTTTAGGTACTAGTTCCCACACATTTAATCTTTCAAAATATCCTAACTCGTCCTGCATTGAAGCAGTCCAGAACTCATCATCTAATGCCTCTTGAATGTTTTTAGGTTCAAGCAATGAAACAAAGGTAGTATATACTGTTGGTAACTTAGATCGAGTAATCATACCTTGGTTTATATCTCCAATTATTTGAGATGATGGATGTCTCTTGTGTATGTGTGGAGGTGCCTGCACATGCTAATCCTCTCTCTTTTCTTCTTCTTCACTTTGAGCAGATTTCTTTTGAAGAACTTTATCCTCTAGCGTCTGTTTCGTTTCGAGACTAAGTTGTGTACTTCCAAGTCCGAGATCATATCTTCTTCAATTAATTATGCACACTTACTCGAGGATTCATCAAATACCATATTTATGGACTCCTCTATCTTGAGGGTCCTTTTTTATATATTCTATACCCCCTGCTATTTTGAGAATACCCCACAAATATAGATTCATTTGACCTAGAATCGAATTTCCCTAGATTGTATTTGGTGTTTAGCACAAAACATCTACAGCCAAATGGATGGAAATATCTCAGATTCAGTTTTTTGATTTTTTCTTCCTTTCCACAGTTCATACGGCGTTTTGTTTAGTTTAGATCTGATCAAGGCACGATTTATGGTGTAGCAAGATGTATTTACAACTTCTGCCCAGAAGTGTTTGGGAAGACCATAGTCATTTAGTATTGTTCTGGCAATGCCTATTAGTGTCTTATTCTTAAGTTCTACTACACCATTCTGTGAGGTGTTCTATGAGCAGAAAAATTGTGTGAAATTCCATACTTTTCACAAAACTGTTCAAACTTTTCTATTATAAAGTCTCCACCATGATCGCTCCTAATACTTATAACCTTAGTTTCTTTTTCATTTTGAAGTCGCCTGATCAGATTTTTAAAGTTCTTATAAGCTTCACTTTTATTTGCCAAAAATGACACCCATGTAAATCTGAAAAAATCATCTACTATTACAAATGCATATGATTTGCCTCCTAAGCTCATGACATTGCTTGGTCCAAACAGATCTAAGTGCAGCAGTTCCGAAGGTTTGAAGTTGAAATAACTTGTTTACTTTTAAATGAATGCCTGACTTGTTTTTCTCTCATGCAAGCTTCACAGGAAAAACTCTTTCTTGCGATTAACCTTAGGAATTCCAGTTACTAGGCCCAAACTTACTAGTTTTGATAAAGAGCCTACACTGACATATCCTAATATCCTTTGCCACTCTAACTGGTCATTTTTATCGACAAACACTAAGAAAATTTCATTGATCAAATTTGTATCACTCAAGTTTATACAAAATAGTTTTCCCTTTCTCTTTCCAGAGAATAAGATTGACCTACTTTCAATATTTTCAACATAGCATCCATTTGGTTCAAAAACTACTATGTTTGTTTCTCCACACATTTGACTTATTGAAAACAAATTATGTTTTAACCCATTGACTAGCATTACATTTTAATTTTTGGTGCAATTCGTACTTCCCCTTTACCCGGAATATCCATACTATAATTATCACCAAAATAAACTTTATGTTTCTTTCCTTTAACCAATTTTGTGAAGAGTTTTTCATTACCAATCATATCATGTGAGCATCCACTATCCAGAATCCACTCGCTGTCTTCCATGCTCACTTGGAAGCAGACCTAATTACAAACCGACGCTTATATTACCTTTGGTAACCATACCAATCTAGAAATTTTAACCTTTTAATTTAGATCTGTACACCCATAACTCATATGTTCGATTCTATTACATGTAAAGCATACTGAAGATTTCATTTTATCTTCCTTAGCTATCCTTTTCTTACAATTCCCAATATAATGTCCTTTCCGATGTCAATAAAAACACTATATATTCTTTATGTTATAATTACGAGTCTTGTAACTTGTTCTTATGTTTTTAGCATCTGCTCTCCTATTTACTGTTTCACTTCTTTTCGTATATTCAGCTAACCTGCCCTCTAGCTCATCATTTATTTTAAGACTTATTCATCTGTATCTCTACACTTAGTTTTTCCTCCTTTAGTTTGTTGTACTGTTCAGTTAACTTTTCAAATTATGAATTGAGTTTTGAATGCTTAACTTGTACATTTTTTTATTCAATCTGAATATCTCTGATAGTTCCACTTATTTGATCATTTTCACTTTCAGAATCAGAGTAGTAGTTTAGTGATCTTACCTGAGACGAGTGACATTCATCGCCACTTTCTCCAATTTCCATGAATGCTTCTTGTATTCTCCCACCATCTCCTTAATCGTCATCATCCTCACTGCAGCTCCAGGTAGCAGCATAGGCCTTTTCTCATCTCATTTGTGGACACTCAGCTTTTATATGTCCACTTCTTCCACACATGAAGCACCCTCCTTGAGAAGCACTCTTCTCATTTCCATTTGTCTCCTTTCTGAATCTTGAACTCTGTCGAGATTGTCTGAATAGATCTTTATCTGACTCAGCTTTCTTTGAGCGATTGATAAAACTACCTCTTCTTTTTTCTTTTCGAAACCTTAGCAATTTAGCCACATGTTTACTTAACATGGCTAATTCATCATCCTCCATATGTTCCAGACTATCCAATTCATCTTCTTGTTAAGAGACTGATAGCATCGTATTTGCACTCTTGTTTCCTGACCATTTTAGCTCCTAATTGTGGTTCCTTTGCCTATTTTACGCTAGGTTGTGTCGTTTTGTCGTATCTCAGGTCCTAGCAAGTAAAGGGATGCATAGGCGCAAGTTTCGGGTCATTTGGAGGTTAGTTGGCAATTCAAGATGCAAATTACGGGCATTCCCTGCCCAATTCCGGGCGTAATTGCTTCTGTCATGACGTTAAATGCAATGTCGTGCCAAATCCCTAAGAATGTCTGTCGTAGAGAAAATTATGGGCACGAGCAAATTCAATTACGTTCTTAATTACTCAAATACTGGCAGTAATTGGGAAATGACTACCGTAATTCCATCCCTCAGTGTTAAGTGAAACGCGCGTTTTGGGAGAAATACGGGCAGACCATGTTTACGACCGTAATTCAGCCCGTATTTCGCCTAGAATCGGGTGTTTGAGGCAGATTCGAGCCAAAGGTGAAAAAATCGAGTTTTTGGGCAAAAAATAGAGCTTTAGAGAGAGAAAGTGGGAAGAACAAACCCTAGGAGCTATTTAGAGTGGATTTCTCACCATTGAAGCCCATATTGCATCACTAGGAGTGAAGTTCGACATTCCAGAGCAGAATATCCTCATCTTTATGAGTATGACTACTCTGATTTATGTTTTCCTCTCTCTCTCTATGGAGTAGAACCTTCTCTCACTTGGGTAAAAAGAACCCTAGTTCCATGTGTTAGGAATCTTGATTGTAGTGACTCTGGATTGATATACTGATTGATTTTAATCGATTGATGCATGATTCATTGAGTCAACTGAAGTATGATAATCTTTTCTTGATTTCTACTGCAACCTGAGATAGAAAGAATCTGATTAGGTTGTTAGAGCTTCATCAATCGGTAGTGGTAGATTGGTTATACGAGAGTTAATCGATTTACTGCTTTGTACTAGAATCCAATTCCAGTAGTAGAGTTCTGCGTTTATTGCCTCAGCAGTCTATCCCGGTGAAGGCTAGTCGCATGCCGGTTAGTCTGCCTGAGAGGGCTTGGTCAGCTTAAGAGATTCCAAGCTACTGTCGGATCTTCCGCAGTTTAATCAACAGTAAATCAACCCAGGGTAATTGCAACCTTGACCTAACTAAGGAGCTAGGGGGACTCATTCCCGAGTGACTCTTCCCTTGCTAAAGAGCTTCGAACCATTTCCTGCTTTTACTTAAAATCACAATCACTCGACTTAGTTTGCTAGATAATCACGGAGTAGGCAGTAGATCTAGACCCCGGGTTGACAAATAAAACTTGCCACTAGTCTGCATTTCCGAACTACGATTACACTTGGTCGCAGTTTGGTGTTGTGTTTTAGCGTGTTAGAGACTTTGAACGCTATTCCCCTTTTTTTATTTTCTTGGTTCCTCACTTACTTCTCATCTCAGCTTATCCTCGTGAGTAACTAGAGTTCCTATCAGTTTGTCCAGACTTAACCTGGTCAAGTCCTTATATTCTTCGATTGCAGTTACTTTGGGTGTTCACGTCTTAGGGAGGGCCCAAAGTACATTTCTGACCAGATCGACACTTGTATATTCCACTTCCAGATTCCTCAAACTATTTACTATGGATGTGAACCTATCATGCATCTCCTTGATAGATTCATCTGGCTTCATTAAAAAAGCGTCGAAATATTGCTTGAGGCTGTTTATTCTAAAAAAATTTACATGAGATGTACCTTCGTGAGCCATTTGTAACTTGTCCCAAATTTATTTTGTTATCTTGCATCCAGAGACATGATGATATTATTCTGGCCGCAACGCACAATACATCAGATTGGTTGCCTTTGAATTCAATCGAAAGTTCTTCTTATCCTCATCGGTCCATTTTCCTCGAGCTTCCTTCACTTCCAACCACCCATCCAGTTCGATGTTCCAAAGATCATGATTAGTTGAGCCGATGAACAGCTCCACGCAATTTCTCCAGTATCCATAATGCACTCCTTCAAATCTTGGTGGTCGTGTCTGAGAAAATTCGTCCTCCATGAAGATTCCTCCTGCATTTGCGCCCGAACCCATGTTCTCCGGTGGTGGTTAGACCTTCTTCGTCGGAGTCGGGCTCTAATACCACGTGTTGGTGGAGTCGAGCACGAGACTTTCTACTTCCTTTTTCAGAGAAGTCGAAGAACCGTGATTTGAATGAAGATTTTAGACATCAATTTTGTAAGTTAGATCGACAAAGTAACTATTGAAGCTGAAGACTTTTTGTTTCGGAAATCTTAAATAAAAACCAAATAAGACTAAATCGATATTGGGCTTCAAGCCCAAGGTTCTCGTATTAAGTTTTTGTGGCTCAAAAAGATTCTTTCTCTTCAGCAACCTAAGTTGATTTATTTGAGCAAGTTCTTATCCCTCCTCTGCTTTGATTCCCTATTTCAAATCAACCTGCAAAAACAGAGACTCCAACCAGAAACAGAGACTAACTAAAGTCTTGATTAGATAAACTAGAAAATAAATTGACACAGAGAATTTTTACGTGGTTTCCGATACTGATGAATCGATATCGACTAGTCCACAACCAAAGGAATTATGCTTGAACCCTTTGACGTTTCATTATGATGATTTGTATCCGATTTACACAATGCAACAAATGATCTCTAGGTGACTTATAAGAATCCGCTTCAAAGCTCTACTCCCTGCATTCTGACCTGATGTCACAACCTCTAACTCTCGAGCTATCTCCCTGACAACTCTCTCTTTTTCTTTTTAATTACAAGGTTATGTAACCTAATTGAATTTTTCCTGAAAAACATGTGTTTCTATTCTACCCATGATCTCATCTTTTATAATCTACTCTTGCTGACCGTTTGCTCACTGATTTGAGAAATCAATTTGGTTTCTTGATTACTGTAATTTATCACCATTTCAGGACTTTCCCTTTTGGTTCTTTAAGATAATGCGGTTTTTTATCTTTCCATAATTTCTCGGTGCTATTGACTAAGCTTCACTCAACAAGAACAAACTAACTACTAGTTGATTTAAATTGGTTTTAACAAACAAGGCCCTATACTATCCCCCTCACAAAGCCCGCTTCGGCCTTCATCTCTCAAAACCCAGCAACACGGTCCAACTTAGTGAGACTAAAACTCACATTTGGGCTTCTTCGTGCGGCCCAATAAGTTATTCGCCTATAATCATGGAAAGGATGAATCCGTCTAATAAAATGTGTGTTCAGCTTTTTGTTACGTCTCCTCTCTCGCTCTTTTCTTCTTCTCTGCCTTAAATTCGCGAGCAAGAGTTTCGAATATCGATCGATCAAGATGAAGAATTAGAGGCATTGAATCAATCATTCAATCGACGCAACTACTCTCTCCCTCTACTTACTCGCTCAGATCCGGCGAAGAGTGATATCAGAAATGGCGTCAACGTTTAGCGGCGACGAGACTGCTCCTTTCTTCGGCTTCCTCGGAGCCGCATCCGCCCTCGTCTTCTCCTGTAATTTTCAGAACTTTTCGATTCCCGATTTCCGATTCAATTACTGTAGATCTAGGAGAATTGATCTTGGATCCGCGGTTGCGCTTGTGTAATTTGATGTCACAGGCATGGGAGCTGCCTATGGGACCGCGAAGAGCGGGGTCGGAGTGGCGTCGATGGGGGTGATGAGGCCCGAGCTGGTGATGAAATCCATTGTTCCGGTGGTTATGGCTGGTGTGTTGGGTATCTACGGTTTGATTATTGCTGTGATAATCAGTACTGGGATTAACCCTAAGGCCAAATCGTACTACTTGTTCGATGGATACGCTCATCTTTCTTCCGGGCTCGCCTGCGGTCTTGCGGGTCTCTCTGCTGGTATGGCTATCGGGATCGTAGGGGATGCTGGTGTTAGGTAATTCCCCCAAATCTCTTATGTGGCCTTTGTCTTCCGGCCTCAAGTTGTGATTCTGCAATCTGCAGTTTGTGGCAATTAAGATTGGGGATATTGAATGTGAGATTAGAAGAGTGAAAGATTGCTGGTAAACATTTGTGATTCACTAAGTATTTGAGGATAGTTTTAGGGGAGCATCTCGAGATGACACTATAAGTGCCGAAGTTCATAGTTCAATTACTAGTCTGCTTCCCGGTAGAACTAGGTTGACATATCAAGGCTTTGCATACTATGTGAGGGGTGGGCCCGTGTCTGCTCCTGCAGAATGAAAAGCATTTATGGTTTTGCTCCCCAAACCAAATTAAAGCTCTGTAGATTGTTTCATGGCGATACCTCCCAATTAGTGATAGAGATCTCTTTAGGTGCTGCTTTTGTTGTATAGTTCAAAATTATGGTTATAGATTAATGGTGCTCAAGCCTTAGCATATTGTCTACTGATTTGGTTCCGTATATGGCGTTCTGCTACCCGGGCAACTATAAAGCTCTGTAGATTGACTTGTTGCGTCTCATGGATGTTTGGTTTGCTTCAGTATGATGACTTGTTGCGTCTCACTTTCTTCAATCCCCTACCTTTTCACATATCATTGAAACCCGATTGGTCGTTGGCAGTCTTCGGATTGATTCATCTTTTTCTGGTAAAGAACCTCCAAAAAGATCATAGAAGAAGCTGTCTGTTCTGGCATTTTGTATTGAATCAATTGCCTGCCATTATGTCCCGGTCATTTTGCAGCTAGTTCTATGCTTTTACATACGTGCGGTGTACTTATTCCGCTATATCAAAATATGTCAGTCCTGTGCTGGTATTCATTCCACCGATTTCTCAACACAGAATATTTGTTATGCTTTGCAGGGCCAATGCACAGCAGCCGAAGCTTTTCGTTGGGATGATTCTGATTCTCATCTTCGCTGAGGCGCTTGCTCTCTACGGCCTTATTGTTGGTATCATCCTTTCTTCCCGCGCTGGACAGTCCAGAGCCGAGTGAAGAAGAAATGAAAGACGAGGATGTTCCAATTGTCTGGTTGATTGTGTTGTCATTTATTGGGGAAAAATTGATATCGGGTTCTGTTAGACTTCTTTTTGAAGCTGTTTTTGGTTTAGCTCTATGGTTGGATACGTGGGGTGTACTACTGCCAGATAGACGAGTATTATTTCTATCACGGTAAAATTGTACTACTTAGATTACATGTTGCTGCCGCTGCAGCCATAGCAAGTTTATTGTCTTCGTGTTGCTGTCTTGAACTGGTTTTTGACCCGCACGATGTGATTATATGACTCTTGTTTCTCGGATTCAATATGCTTAGATATATAAATGTCTGTTGGAGTTGACTAGTGCAACTTCTATGTACGTTTGCTCCACTTTGAGTGCTTAGTGGAGAAAAGGTTAGGGAAAGTAGAGAATTGGATTAAGGTAATTGATTTAAAATGTTACAAACCTCATAAGTCATAACCAATCCGGTTTTGTCTGCTAAGGGATAGAACCAGAAAGTTGGTCCAAGTCTGGGCCACCGGTTGGCCCATACCACCTTGAACCAAATGTTTGGTTATTGTTGGGAGTGTTACTAAATACTCCACGCGCGGACTAAATAAGGGTGCGCTCAATCGGTAACGTGCTCCGGACGAACGCCACTACGAAGTATTTAAAGGCATGAAACTCCCCATTGAAGGGGGACCTTTCTCTCTCTCCTCACTTTCCACTTTCTACTATCTCTCTACACTTTATCTCTCTATCTATTCTCTCAACTCTCTCCACAAACATACACTAACTTGAGCGTCGGAGCTTAATCCGGGGGGCAACCCCGACTCTTTCACAGGTTTCTTCCCTCCCGACGAGATCAGACGAACGGATGACGAGTCAACCCACACAACAAATATCATTGTTCATGCCTCGAGCTAGTAGGTTCAAACAATTGGCGCCCACCGTGGGGCAACTCATCAATTTCGTTCATCTGATTTCCGAGGGATAGAGGACGCAAAAACAAAGGAGGCTGCTGCATTGGTAAGAACATTTTCTCCAAGAAACAGAAAAGTTGCCCTCCTTCTAGCGCCATGCTCCATCCAAATTTCGGTCGCCAGAATTTTGACGATTAAAAGCAGAAGTCGGCTGTCCCGTCGAGAATAGTCACATCATCCGCATACAGCTTTTCCCAAAAAAAAAAAAATACAAGGGTTACCACTACTTTCTCCTTGTGTCAGAAAAAGAAAGGCACAAGCATCGATGCAAAGTAATAGGCAAGTGGATGGCAGGCTGGAAAGTGGATGAAAAAAAAAAAAGGTCTGCTACAGCCCGCCGCGACGAGCAATTTTTCTGCTTCTTGGTGTTCCCTGTGCTTCACCCAATCCCGCTTCCACCCTCAGCCCGCGCGGCCCAACCAAGTCGCGGCCCGAGCCGCGCACTGCACCAGCCCGTGTCACCAAGCGCGACCCACCAGCTCGCGCGACCCAACCAAGTCGCGGCCCTCGCCGCGCACTCCACCAGCCCGCGTCACCAAGCGCGACCCACCAGCCCGCGCGGCCCAACCAAGTCGCGGCCCGCGCAGCATCCATCAGATCAAAGCACTTTTCAAAAAATCTTATCGGCGCGAGGACTCGAACTCGCGCCAGTCCTCCAACAGGCAAGCATCATTGCCAGCAGGCTACAAGCGAGCCTTGTGCTTCAATGGTGCAACGCCTGCATTTAAACTACTTCGCGCGGCCCACCAGCTCGCGCGGCCCAACCAAGTCGTGGCCCGCGCCGTGCACTCCACCAGCCCGCGTCACCAGGCGCGACCCACCAGCACGCGCGGCCCAACCAAGTAGCGGCCCGCGCCGCGCACTGCACCTGCCCGTGTCACCAAGCGCGACCCACCAGCCCGCGTGGCCCAACCAAGTCGCGGCCCGCGCAGCATCCATCAGATCAGAGCACTTTTCAAAAAATCTCGTCGGCGCGAGGACTCAAACCCGCGCCACTCCTCCGACAGGCAAGCATCATTACCAGCAGGCTACAAGCGAGCCTTGTGCTTCAATGGTGCAACGCCTGCATTTAAACTACTTCGCCGCGTCACCCTACAGCCCATGCTTGCGGCCCACATCACCGCCTGTCCACCTCGCGCGTCATGCGGCCCAACTCGCGCCCCGCATCCAAGACGCGCCACATCAAAAATATTATTGTCACCGCGAGGACTTGAACCCGCGCCATCACTCCATCTCACAAGACATACTGCCAGTAGGCTACATACAAGCCTTCTGCTTAAATGGCGCAGAGTCTGCCTTTTAACAACTCTTCGCGCCGCTTCGCACAAGTCAACCTCCGCCTGACCTCCAGTCCTCCACTCCGCGTCAGTCCCAACTCGCGGCCCGTCCGACTCACCCGCGTCACATTAAGCCCGCAACAAGCGCACGGCCCAACTCTCGCCCCGCATTCAACAGGCGCCCCATCAAAAATAATATCATCACCGCGAGGGTTCGAACCCACGTCACTTCTCCGCGTGACAAGCAACAATACCAGTAGGCTACATACACGCCTTGTGTTTCAATGGCGCAGCATCTGCCTTTTAACAACTCTTCGCGCCGCTTCGCCAATAGAAAGCTAAGTACTCTATCCCTTTATCACTATCAAATATTGAAATATTTTACTCTCATGAGCGTTAATGGCGCTAAGGGAGAGGGCACATTGCCTCGAAGACTCCAAACTGAGGGTTAAAAACCCCGACGAGGAGGGCTCCAAACTGAGGGTTAAAAACCCCGACGAGGAGCCACAAATAAGTCTCAACGAAGCACACAAATAAGACTTCAATAAGAGCATCGAAGACTCCAAACTGAGGGTTAAAAACCCCGACGAGGAGGGCTCCAAACCGAGGGTTAAAAACCCCGACGAGGAGCCACAAATAAGTCTCAACGAAGCACACAAATAAGACTTCAATAAGAGCATCGAAGACTCCAAACTGAGGGCTAAAAACCCCGACGAGGAGGGCTCCAAACTGAGGGTTAAAAACCCCGACGAGGAGCCACAAATAAGTCTCAACGAAGCACACAAATAAGACTTCAATAAGAGCATCGAAGACTCCAAACTGAGGGTTAAAAACCCCGACGAGGAGGGCTCCAAGCTGAGGGTTAAAAACCTCGACGAGGAGCCACAAATAAGTCTCAACGAAGCACACAAATAAGACTTCAATAAGAGCATCGAAGACTCCAAACTGAGGGTTAAAAACCCCGACGAGGAGCCACAAATAAGTCTCAACGAAGCACACAAATAAGACTTCAATAAGAGCATCGAAGACTCCAAACTGAGGTTTAAAAACCCCGACGAGGAGGGCTCCAAACTGAGGGTTAAAAACCCCGACGAGGAGCCACAAATAAGTCTCAACGAAGCACAAAAATAAGACTTCAATAAGAGCATCGAAGACTCCAAACTGAGGGTTAGAAACCCCGACGAGGAGAACCCCAAACTGATGGCTAAAAAAAAAAAAACCCGACGAAGAGAGCTCCATGAAGAATCTACAAGGGGCGAAGGCTACACGCCTTAATGAAATACACCAACTGGGGGGCAAGACGCAAGAAGCTAGCACCGCGTCAGTCAAACGCGCCACCAGCTGGGGGGCAACTGGGGTACATAGGGCTCCACCCAAAATTACCGACAAAGATTTTTTAAAAATAATAAGCTAGCGATGAGTTAAGACTCACCACCAGCTTGGGGGGCAATTGTTGGGAGTGTTACTAAATACTCCACGCGCGGACTAAATAAGGGTGCGCTCAATCGGTAACGTGCTCCGGACGAACGCCACTACGAAGTATTTAAAGGCATGAAACTCCCCATTGAAGGGGGACCTTTCTCTCTCTCCTCACTTTCCACTTTCTACTATCTCTCTACACTTTATCTCTCTATCTATTCTCTCAACTCTCTCCACAAACATACACTAACTTGAGCGTCGGAGCTTAATCCGGGGGGCAACCCCGACTCTTTCACAGGTTTCTTCCCTCCCGACGAGATCAGACGAACGGATGACGAGTCAACCCACACAACAAATATCATTGTTCATGCCTCGAGCTAGTAGGTTCAAACAGTTATGATTGGACTTAACCGGTTTGACTCATATTTTAACTTATTATTACAATTCTCAAAGTTAAGAAACTGTTTGATTTGGGTCCAAAAGAACTTAATGAACAAATGAACTGAATCGATTGAAAACTTATTAGGATTTATGGGATTATTTTCCTAAATACAGTAATAATTAAAAGTAATTTCCAGAATACATCACTTTTATAAAAAAATTTCCTAACTACCAAAGTTTGACACGGTTTGAGTTCAATAAACTCGAACTAGTACCAGATCGACTGCCAAGCCATCGATCCACGTGCATCGAGTGAAAGGGCCACGATTGGCTGGCACAGGACGACGCGGATCGAGTTTATTAAACTCGATTTAGGTAGATCGAGTACAGAGGACTCGAACTAGCTGACATGGATCGATGACATAGGCAGCGCTCCACCCTCGATCGAGATATAAGGGAACGATCAACACCGTTCGATGGCCATATCCGCGATGAAGTGGTGACGCGGATCGAGTGGGCAGAACTCGATGCAAGTGGATCGAGTGCTTGGGAATTGATCTGCTAGACGCGGATCGATGACGTCAGACACGCACTGCCGTAGATCGAGTACTCCAAACTCGATCTGGGTCGTTCGATTTGCCATCCCTCGAGCTGCTTTTGACGCGGATCGAAGGCAGCAAAAATGATGCATTGGTTCGAGTCCCCTAAATTCGATCCACCTCCTCCCACAACACCTATAAATACCCCCTTCCATTCCACCAAAACTCACACCACTCCATTCTTCTTCCTCTCTTCCTCCCACCACTCATGAAGAAAAAAATATGCTCTGTGGTTGCGGCTAAGCCCGATCGTCCACATCAGATTTTTTTTCTTTAGTTTGGTACTTCTATCACTCAAAATTGTCGAGATGGACCCGAGTATTTACGATCCTAGATTATACATTCAAGGCGGACCGCGAGAAACCGATTTGTTGGATGAGCAACCTTACCATCGGTCTGAAAGTGTTTGGGCGGCAGATCCGGTAAGCACTTCCTCGTGTACTTTTCTTTTTTAAATGTGATAGTATTCTTCTAATTTTTTTTGTATAATAATTAATGTTTTTTTCTACAGGAACAACTTGACGTAATCACCAATCGGTCGCTATCTCGCTTGCCTAAATGGGATGATCGTATCGAGCCCTTCATTGAAAGAGCACAATTGCTGAGGGTGCGAAAGTTTGTGGGGGTGGAGATGGACAACAACCTTCTTACGCCAATGGTGGAAAGATGGAGAAAAGAAACGCACACATTCCACCTTCTGGAGGGAGAGATGACGATTACGTTGAAGGATGTGGCCATGCTGACAGAGCTTCCAATCGATGGTGACGCAATAATAGAAAGTTCACGGAAACAATTGAATGGTTGGGGCCAATTTATAAGCGAGCGTTTAGGCATCAACATCCACGAGGAAGCACCAGAAGGTCGTCGTGTACCACCTCTACACAAGTCTATGCTATTGATACCTTGGCTAGTGAGGACCGCTGGAGAATTACTGGAGGATGCCACAGATGCTCAGATAGAGTGGTATGCTCGCATCTACCTGATTTGTTTGGTTGGAGGATTTTTTCCGAACAAGTCTGGTGGAAAATATGCATTGTATGTGGCATCGAGTTCTTTTGGAAGATTGGGAGAAAAAGTTAGGGATCTGCTTGTTTGGGGATCTGCTTGTACGGACCCGAAAACAAAGCAAGTGAGTGGTCCCATGTTCATCCTCCAACTATGGGTTTGGGAGCACCTTCCTACTTTCGCTCCGATCTGCCCTGCCAACAGTTGGGGTCCCGAAGAGCCACTACGACAATGGGCTTATGGTCCTAGATCAGTGTTCAAGAACACCCGCCTAGGCGCATTTAGTAGCTAGGCGAGGAGGAAACGTGGAGAGGAAGCCTGGACGAAGTGGTTGGGCGCAATAAACGCGCAATCGCGTTGAAGAACGCCTAGGCGGCGAGTACTAGCTTGGATCGGCGATTCCAAGCTGTGGGCGACGCCCAGAAAAAAAAAAGACCATGCCGTGCGTTTTGGATGGGCCGAATTGGGGAAAACCCTAATGGGTTCTTCGATCAGCTGAGCAGCAGCCCTCCCACAGTCGACCGCCTCTCTCCTTCGTCACCTCTCTCCCTTCTCTCCAACAGTCGACCGTTCCAGCCGTCTCCAACAGTAGACCGCCTCCAGCAGGGGGCTTCGTCGCCGGCTGCAGCTTCTCCGCCAGTCTCCAGAATCGCGTGTCGTCGGTCTCCACAATAGCCAATCGCGCCTCGTCCTCGCCGTCGGTCTCCAGCATCGCCAGTGCCCATTTATGACTCGTCCTCACCGTCGGTCTTCAGCATCGCCAGTTCCCAGTCGTGACTCGTCCTCGTCGTCGGTCTATAGCATTGAAGGTACTCACTCTTCTTTCTCTTTCGATTGATTCTCTAGCTTCTTTTCATCTTTAGGCTTTAGATGATAAAGAGAATAAGAATTGGCATTTGCAGGGGGCTGCTTGATTAAACTGTGTGTCAAGAGGCTAATTAAATGTGTGTCTCTAATGATTTGAAAGGCTGTTGAAAATGTGTGTTTGCGAAGCCTAGTAGATTGCTAATTCAGAGACATGATTTGAAAGGCTACTGAAAATGTGTGTTTGCGATTACAGGGGTTGCTTGTTTTTTTGTTAAATGGAGCAGATAGAGGCTACTGTCATGGCTTCAACGGTTGAAAATGCGAACTCCTTGAAGAGGAAGTCTGATGATATTGGTTGGGAATATGGAAAGCTCATCGATCCATACAACAAGGATAGAGTCATGTGTAACTTTTGCAAGAATGTAAACTCAGGAGGAATTAACCATTTCAAGAAACACATTGCTCAGGTTGGTGGTGGAGTTGCCAAGTGTAGGAGTTTCCCAGATAAAGATAAATTGGCATGCTTGAAATGGTTGGAATGAACATAAAAGAAGAAGCAGGATAAGGTTGTTCGTGAGCTAGGTTTGAGAAGTGATGTTAATGTCTCTTCCGGTGGACAACAGGAAGAAGACCTTACTTGTGCAGGTAGCTCTGAACCTCACAAGTTAGGTCCTATAGACAAGTGGGCACGTGCCATTGATCCTAGCTTGTCTTCGAGTGCATCATTTCAGTAACAAAAGATAAATCAAGCACTTTTTAATGAGAGGACACTTCAAGTCAATCAATATATTGCAAAATGGGTGTACACACATGGTTAGTGCATAGCTATACCCTTTACTTCTTTATTAGATGCACAATTTGGTTTTCTAATTTACTCCTGAATTTATTTTGTAGTTGTTGCATTCAATGCCATTGAGAATGATGAGTTCAAGCAAATGGTTGAGGCTATTGGTCAATTTGGTCCTGGATTGAAGCCTCCTACACAGTATGAGCTTCGAGAGCCTTTGTTGAAAGCTTAGTATGCAAGGACTAAGAGCTTGTTAAGTGATCGAGAGGCGGAGAAGGAAAAGAATGGTTGCTCTACTATGACTGATGCTTGGACAGACATGAAGAGGAGAAGCATCATGAACATAGTCACACATTGTGCCGAGGGAACCAGCTTTATAAAGTCGAAGGACACATCAGCGATTTCTCACACAGGTGAAGTAATCTTTGAGCTAGTAGACAATGCAATCGAGAAAGTTGGAGCTGAACATGTGGTGCAAGTGGTGACAGACAATGCTTCCAACAATATGGCAGCAAAGGCCCTCTTGTTGGAGAAGAGGCCGAACATATTTTGGAGTTCTTGTGCAACCCACACCATCAATTTGATGCTCCAAGGAATCGGCAACATACCAAGGTTCAAGAAAATTGTAGATCAAGCTAAGGGGTTCACCATCTTCATATATGGCCACCACCGCACCTTGGAATGCATGAGATCCTTCACCAAAAAGAGAGAGATCATCCGACCAGGTGTGACTCGATTTGCTTCTCAATTTCTTACTCTGCAAAGTTTGTTGGATAAGAAAGATTCTTTGAGGAAGATGGTGGTGGATGCGAAGTGGGAAAATATTAAGGAGACGAGTTCAAAGAAAGGCAAGGAGGCTTATGACACGGTTCTTAGTGTTAGGTTTTGGAATGGTGTGGAAATTTGCTTGAAAGTCTTTGAGCCAGTGGTGAAGCTTCTTCGATTAGTGGATGGGGATGTGAAACCTTCTATGGGTTTTGTGTATGGTGAACTTTGAAGGCAAAGAGAGAGATAAAGGAGGCGTTTAAGAATGAAGAACTTCGTTACAAAGAAGTCATTGCTATTGTGGAGAAGAAGATGAGAGGCAGACTTGATGCTCCATTGCATCTAACGACATATCTTCTCAATCCTCACTACAGTTATGCCGACTCCTCAATATTTGACAATGTCGACATTACAACAGCATTGATCACTTGTGTTGAGCAATTCTACCATGGTTGTGATGAGGATATACATGATGAGGTGGTGAACAAACACTAAATCAAAATTTCAAAGGAAACAAGGACTCTTTGGAAAAAAGATGACAAAGAATTGTGTAAACTTTGACTACAATCCTGGTTAGTACTTCTTTCCACCTTTCCTTGTAACTTATGATTTAGTGTCGTTCACTAACTTAGAGTTAATTAATTTCTTGGTGGCTTGTTGGAGAATGTATGGAAGTGAGACACCTCATTTGCAAAAGATGGCTATAAGGATTATGTCATTGACCTCAAGTTCTTCTGCTTGTGAGGGAAACTGGAGTACTTTTGAGTCGGTTAGTAGTTTTGAATTTGTGTCCATATGCTATATAGTAAAAGTAGATATTAGATGGAACATGGAAGCTTGTATAATCAATTGTCCTTGCATATTCATACCAAGAAGAGGAATAGGCTTACTACAAGTCGCATGAATCAACTAGTGTACATCTAGTTCAACTCTAGATTGATTTCTAAGCAAAGGAAGATAAAGGAGAGGAAGAATGTTGATGTTCTCATAAGTTCTGATTCAATTGAAGCACAAGGCTTTCTATTTGAGGGAGGAGATAGTCACACTTTGCATGTGTTTGGTGATGAAGATGATGAAGGTTTTGATGGCATTCCATGGAATGTTATTGATGAGGCAAGGGGAGCTAGTGAGAATCTTCAACCTCGCAGGAGTGCCAGATTAGTGAGAGACCTTGCCGATGAGGAGTTTGAGTCTGAAGAAGATGATGACGAGGAAAGTGAGGCCATTCATTTCGAGGAGGATGAGGAGGATGTTGTGGTTAACAAGAACTATATGGATGAAGATGATGAGTGATCAACTTGGAGTTTATTAACTTGTCATCGCCTTTATGGCTTATCTTAACATTTGTCATGTTTTATTATGTTTGTTTCCTTCTATGTTACTACTAGAATGATTGTTATCTTGAATATTGTCAGTTACAGAACTGCAAATCAGTGAACTTATGAATGTTATGTTTGATCTTGCACTCTAAACTTACATATTTATCATTTTTTTCCGATGTTTAATCTCGCCTAGGCAACGACTAATCGGCCTGGGTGCTGGAGCGGTGCCTCCTCGCCTAGGTGGCACCCATCGTCTTCTTGAACATTGTGCTAGATGGATTGGAGCTATCACGAGACTCACCTCTCTAGACGGGTACCGCCAACATCGTGACCGTATAGAATTCAACGAGGTAACATTCTAGCTTATGATTATCAATGCTAATTTATTTCTTGAAATTATTTTTCTTAGCCCATGATTTATTTTATGATTACGAATTCTATTTTATTTGTTGAAATTATTTGTCTTAGCCCACGATTTATTTTTATGATTACGAATCCTTTTTTATTTGTTGAAATTATTTGTCTTAGCCCATGATTTATTTTTATGATTACGAATCCTTTTTTATTTGTTGAAATTATTTGTCTTAGCCCATGATTTATTTTTATGATTACGAATTCTATTTTATTTGTTGAAATTATTTGTCTTGGCCCATGATTTATTTTTATGATTACGAATTCTATTTATTTGTTGAAATTATTTGTCTTAGCCAATGATTTATTTGTATGATTACGAATCCTTTTTTATTTGTTGAAATTATTTGTCTTGGCCCATGATTTATTTTATGATTATGAATCCTATTTATTTGTTGAAATTATTTTCTTCGATTTTAATTTATTTGTTGTGTTGAAACTTAGGTGGAGTGGGATCCGTATCCGAACGGAGCAAAGGATTGTACGAGTTGCGATACCCTGAGGATCGTTGACTCTGGTCTTGCAAGTTGCCTGTGATTTGCCACAACATTGTCGAGTGGCACCTCCCGAATAGATGTGTCCAACAATATAATTGGGCGCAACCGATTCCTCTCCCACCACCGGACGTACATAAGTCATTCCACAAGTACAGCAAGGATCTGCGGGGTACAATCAGGGATTGGCCAACCAAGCACCATAGATGGATTGAAATGTGGGAGTCTCGTCAGACGTATGCAATTGATGGCATCACAATGACGAGGCCAATGGAGTACCAAGATGAATACATGGTTTGGTACCGCAAGTTCACAAAAAGATGGGTAACCAAACGTGGCGCCGTGATCGATTCTTTGGTAAGCACAATATCTATTTACTATAATCACTTTAGCTACACAAAGAGTGTTTGACTAACATGTTTATTATTTAGGTTGATGGGTTGGAACTTGCATCAATGACGTTGGAGAGTGAACCAGAACAAAATGTGCCACCTGAGAAAATTTCATTCTTGAAGAAGCTCTTCAAGAATCTCTTGTCATGTTCGCGGGAAATCCGAAGAGATGTCATTGCATATCCTCCTGCACCGCCACATTCTTCCTCCCATGCCATTGAAGTTGAATCCCTCCCGCCATCGCCACCAAGGAGGAGTAAACTTCGGCAAGAGCCACTTACAGTCCCTATGCAAGTACGAGAAGATGTGGCACTTCCTAACCCATACGAGTATGGATTCCCCCCCCCCCCCCCCCCCCCCCCCCCCCCCCCCGCCAGAAGGGAATTCGGAGAGGGATCATCAGGTCCTGCTCAAGGAGGGGGAGGAGGAGCCAACTATGCTCCCTCGTATGGTCCTTAATTCCAAACCCCGTAGCAAAGCTTCCAGCCTCCGATGACAAATGTTTATTATGGTTCTTACCAGCGTGCCAAACTGCACGTTGTCCATAAGTTCTACCAAAGTGCTTCCCGTAATTTCTTTTGAAATGACGTATGTACCAGCGCCACTTCCACCCTAGCTCCTCGGGCAAGTCGTAGAAAGCATGTGCAATTCCATGGTGTCGATCAGAAAGTATGACAATGTCCTTCCGTTGAGTGACACGAGTGTATATTTGGGATAAAAACCATGCCCAACTTAAGTTGTTCTCCGATTCGAATATAGCAAAAGCAAGCGGGAAAAGTTGCATACTGCCATCAACACTAGTGGCAACGAGTAGAGTGCGCTTGTATTTGCCGGTCAGAAAGGTGCCATCAACTTGGATTATTGGCAGACAATGGGTGAAACCATCAATGCATGGTTTGAATGCCCAAAATAGTCGCTTAAACACGCGTTTAGCACCCCATAGAAATCTTCGTAACTAGGCACAAAAACAGACCCGGGATTCTTGTCCACCATTGCAAGAATCAAACGAGGCATGTTAGCAAATGACTCTTCCCAATCGGCATACACCTCTTCCACGTCGCTTGCCTCGCTAGTGTATGGAGGACTTGGTTTATCCACATACGGATCATTGTTGATGCCAGATGCTAGTGTAGATGCTTGTCTGGATGCCTGTCTAGGTGCCCTTATGTAATCCCATTCTTCACCCCATACTGGCCACTCCTGTCCGTCATGTTCCACCAATGGACCAGGTGCAGTTCGATCCTCATATGTTGGCCGTGGTGCATCATGCAGAACTCTGAAATCTCCTGAACCGGAAAACCCTCCTGATCCTTCACATTGTTCGGTATAACCGTCGCCACCATATTGGCCAACAACTTCTGTCTCGACATACACCTCAGCAGTTGGAAATCTGTTCTCTGCAATAAATCTCACCATCATATTAATGTCATCATCATCAGACAGAACTGATCCTTTATATACAAGTGCATAATCCTTGTAAACCGACATACGGTAAGTCATCTTGCATACTCTTCGCCCTCCTATGCAACATCGTTCCACACAAATATGGCTGAGTTCTTGCCAGTTAAATATGCTCTCAATCCGGACAGTACTTGATTCACCATCTTCGTAGCCAACACTATTATGAAAATGTATAATTTGACCATTCCACCGAATCAATAGGTCAAATTTTCGAAATTTTCTACCCATTTCTACAGTTTATAGAAGCATCTCATTACATACAGTTCAAACAATACTAAATTAATCCAAAATTCTAATATGCTCATTCAAACAACATAAGCAGAACTTACCTCCAAAAATTATCTTCTTTGCTCAGTTATGGTGCTCCAGCTGCTGCAGTTTGTTTTTGGAAGAAAGAAGATAGAAAGTATAAGAGCTGCCAAAATGTGCTAAGTGCTTGCTTTTTATCCTCGTAAACTGATGCAGTGGTTCGAGGCCAAAGAACTCGAACTACAGTAGTTTGAGGCCAGAAAACTCGATCAAGGGCAACCAATAATTTTACCCCTGCACCCTATTCTGGAGCATGTCGGACCGAAAGCGGCTGGACAGGATGATTGAACAGTGGTTCGGGTCCAGGGTAATCGAACTACGCTAGTTCGAGTCCCTAGAACTCAATCTTGTACAACAAAGAATCTTATCCCTGTAACCATATCCTGAAGCATGTCGGGGGAAAGTGACATTGTAGATAATTGATCAGTGGTTCGGGGCCATAGGAATCGATTATTGTTGTTCTAGTTTTAAGGTATCGATCTAGTGTAGATATGGATCGAGGCTTCTAAAGTCGTTTTACTTGATTGAGTTTTTTGGGATCAATCTAACTGGATCGAGTTGTCAAAAGTCGATCTAGTATGATCGAGTCCTTTGTCATCGATCTACTTTGATCGATTCTTCCAAAATCGTTCTTTACCTGATCGAGTTTTAAGAACTCGATGTGGGGTAAGTTCGAGTTCTTCATCGTCGATCTATGTTGTTGTTCGAGTTAATGGCACTCGAACCCTTTAAAACTTGGGTTGTTTGGGAAAATTTTATAAATCTTATGTATTATGAAAATTATGTTTAATTAATCTTGTATTCTGGGAATTAACCATATTAGGGGTAGTATGAGATCGAGCGAGAAAATTACTCGTTGATCGAGGTAGAACGAAAGCATGGACCGAGGAGCTCTCTCCTCTCTCCTCAAGTTTGTTTGGTTGAAGATCGGGATCGTTATTGCGGCGGCCGGCGGAATCATCGGTAGATTGATCTGCCGGATTCTTGAAGAAGCGATTACAAACCAGGGAGTGCAAGATTGTAGCTGGATCGAGGGACTCCTTGCACCGCAGGTTCCTGGCCATCGAGATTGCATATCTCCGGATACTGGAGTACAGCGGCGGCATGCATCCGCTAATAGGCGTCCAAGAGGTTGGAGAAAACAGGGGGGTAGGGGACGCTGCCTCCCCAAACGGCGAAGAAGGCTAGACTCTGACTCCCTTTCGGATGACAGGACAGTTAAGCGTCCAAGGCGATGGAAACAACCGGGGTGGCTTTTCAGTCTCCCTTCTCCAGATGAAGTGGAAGGATTTGAGTGGGAAGCCCCATTTGTGTATTTGAGAAATGAAGTTGCTGGTGACGACCATGCCCAGGATGAACTCAGACCCCGAATTGGGGCGAGGGCATCTGATATGCAGGCGTGTGCTTTCTCGATCCCAGCGACCTTTGTGCGTGATAAGGGTGCGGAAGTAAAATGTGGATCTGGGTACAAATTGGAAATAACTAGAGGTCCGTTAGTCCAAATTGAAACGGCGGTAGCGGGATTCAGACCCCGTAATGGGGCGAAGCCTGGGTCAAAACGAGAGGAAGGAGAAAAGAAACTTGTTCCGCCCGGAGACCGTCCGGTGAGACTCGCCTGGATGAACTTGTGCCGGCGACCTATCCCCAGAAAAGGATTGTGTTGGGATGGGACTCTCACCGACCTCAAAGGGTATCCTTCTCCTACTCAAAGACGTGTTCTCCCTAACCGACAGAGATTGGCAAAAGGCGGTGAGAGAATAATTCATTCTGATCTCAAAAACAGAAATTGTAGTCTCCTAACTCAACTTCCCTTCTCCTGGTGGAAACCCCTCCAATTACCACTGACTTATTTAAATCACTCGACTGGCCCCTTATTTCAGACTTGCTCTAAGCAGGCAAAGGATCAAGAGGGCTGGCAGCGAAACAGAGTGCAGCGAGCGGAACGGAACCTAGCTGGTAAGTGGTTTCTGTATCCGGCTAAAATCCTCTTTCGTGTTTCGTGTGATTGCAATATTGTGCATATCATTGGATTTGTTGGTTGGAGCTTCCCTTGGTCGGTGAGGGAAGAGCTTGGACTGTCAACGATAGAGTTTCTGAATCCTTACCCTTTCAGGTGGAACCCATGGCGCGCATCACCAATGATCAAGTTGTGGAATTCTCCCTTGAGGAGGTTCAAGCTACTCGAGTTCACAAGTCAAGAATGCTCATTGGGCGGCTGTTCTCCGATGATCGACTATCCACTGCGGAACTGAGAGATGCGGTGAACCGACCGTGGCAGGGACAAGGTCGTATCGTGGTACGTGAGCTGCCGCATGGACTATTCGAATTCACGCTTCCTTCGGAAGCAGCCAAGTCATGGGTTTTGCAGCGAACCCCATGGACGATTGCGGACAGAATTTTACATTTGAAGCCATGGATCCCTGCTGTTTCACAACGCACTTTTGAGGAATTGGCGATAGTCCCTTTCCGTGTCCAGTTATGGGAGATCCAGGAGGGTTGCTGCACGCCCCAATTCGGGCGGAAGATAATCACGTCCATGATAGGGCGCGTTTTGGAAGCGGCTGTGTTCACTAGTGCTGACAATACCCGGAATTTTGTCAAAGTAAAAACACTGGTGGATTTTTCCAAACCACTGCGATCGCAGATCATGGCAACTAATGACGAGACGGGTGGTTTTTGGATCCGTTTGAAGTATGAGTTCCTCCCTTATTTCTGTTTTAAATGTGATCGTGTGGGCCATGCTCGTCAGACATGTCGCTTTGATCCCCCAACAAGGAAGGAGAGATTTGGCCCACATATGTCGACTAAAGAGATGGGGAGAAAGGTGTTCGATGGGGACGAGACGAGGGTGCAAGCTTCCCGGATCCCCCGCTCAGTGTGGGTTAACACGGAGCTCCGTCGGCCTCAAAGCCCAGGCGCAGACAGAGATTTGGGTCCCCAAAATCCTGTTACAAACAGGCCTCCCAAAAAAACAGGAACAGACGCGGCCTTGGGCCAAAAACGAGCTGGGCAAATCAGGCAACAGGCCCACGGGCCGGAAGATGGTTCGGAAAGCCCACTGTGGATGGGGTCGTCGACCAATCCGTTTATTACCACTGAGGATCGGCCTTTGAGGAGCAGCCCAAAGAAATTTCCCGTTGCAAAAGGGCCGAGACTTGCCCTGGGGAACTTGACCCGCCGTGGGAAGCCCAAGAAGAAGCAGAGGAGTCCAATGGACATTGACGGCCCAGTCAAGCCTCTCTTACGGGCTGGTCAACCGAAGGGGGTTAGGGCGGGGACGGGTGCTGACCCGGGCGGCAAAACGAAGGCAGGAAGGGGACCTGCTCCCTGTGAACCAGCTTCGTCGCCTGCCCCACGCCAACCAGTGGATCCCAAGCCAAAGAAGGCGGAGGGGAAATCGAGACCTCGCCGGCTGATCCTTGAGGAAGAATCGGAGGAAGAAGTCCTCTTCAGTGGCATCTCCTCTATGGGCCCATCGCGGGAATCAAGTGAAGCTGGGGTTCACCGGCGCCGACTTCGGCAAAAAGGGGTGGTGCTGGATGCGGTGCCGCTCAGGCAGATCCCCCCGGTGCAGAAGAATGAGGCTGGGATGTGCTCCCTGCCCAGAGAATCGAGCCCCCGTGTGCAGTTGGCATGCGAGGAAACCCTGGGAGAAGACGGATTCGAAGAGGATTGTCAGCTCCAGTCACGGACGAGAGAGGTTAACCAGGAGGGTAAAGGGCCTGCTGGGGCGACAAATGGGGCCGCTAATTTGGAAACAGGACAGGGTTCTTGGAAGCCCACCGATTCTTCGTCGGATGAGGAGTGCCCCGTTTTTGAAGTTAGGCGCCGATCTCCCCAGGGCAATCATAGTCTCAAACGCTTGGCTCGCTCCAATCGGGTTAACCAAGTGGTCAAAGCCTTTGAAAAGGGGATGTCCATGGCTGAAACGGAGACACCTTTGGCCCCGAACATAAATGGGCAGGGAGATGCTGGATTGGCCATTATTATTGATGAGTATGGTACTAATATTACTGATAAGATGCACAGTCATAAGAAGCGGCAATTGGAGGACATACTAGGGGAGGACGAGGAGAGTCCGATTCCCAAAAAACAATTTGTGGAAGTTATGGAAGAAGCTGATAAGGTGGAGGAAGCCAGCCTAGAGTGGCCCCCTGTTGATAAATGAGGCTCCTCGCCTGGAATGTGAGAGGAATTGGACCATCCCTCACATTTCAAACTGCGTTTGGTTTAGTGCGCTCTAATAAACCGGATCTCGTGTTTTTTTCGGAAACGCGATCGAGACGGAGTGTAGTCTCCCGCCGTTTGCGGGGCCTAGGGTTTCTCTCTTCCTGTTGTTTTTTTGTCGATGCGTTGATGCATCAGGCGGTTTGGTTGTGGCTTGGTCCCCTGAAGTTAGTGCTTCAGTGTTGTTTCATTCGGAGTTTTGTATTTGTGTTTTAATTAATGAAATGAACTTTTCGTATGTGGTGATTTGTGTCTACATTAGCTGCCATGCTACCATTAGAGCCTCCCAATTGGCTCAATTGCGTGAGATTTGTGGTGATTTGTCCAACCCCTATGTTATCATCGGTGATTTTAATACTACTCTTCATGAGTCTGAGAAAGATGGGGGAAATCAGTGGAATGCTTCCCATTCAATTAGCTTACGTGATTTTATCCATGACATGGGCCTCATTGATCCAGGGTATCAGGGGGATACTTTCACATGGACAAATAAGCGAATGGGGGCAGCTTGTATTCGGGAGCGCTTAGACAGAGCTCTTTGCTCCCAGTCCTGGCTGGACCGTTTCCCTGATACTCTAGTGAAACACTTTACGGATCAGGGGTCGGATCACCGGGCACTCTTGCTTTCCGATAAGCCTTACGTCCGCAATAATCTGCCCCTTTTCAGGTTTGATGCGCGTTGGGCCGATAATCCGGAAGTAAGAGCCATGGTGACCTATGTCTGGAAGGAAGAGGTTCAGGGAACTCCCATGTTGCGTCTTTGGGAGAGGCTCAAGAACCTCCGTCATTTGTTGTATGATTGGAGCAGAGCAGGAACGACCAATTCGTTAAGAAATATTAGGACTCTGCAGGCAGAAATTGACCGCCTCAAGCAAAACCATCCCATTAATTGGGATGAGGTCCGAACTCTTGAGCTTGAGTTAGGTAGACAATGGGAGGCGGAGGAGGAATACTGGCAGCAAAAATCCCGAGTCCGTTGGTTACAAAGGGGGGACAAAAATTCATCGTATTTTCATACGGTGACGAGGACCCGTCGGAAAAAGAATTTTGTGAGTGGGCTTCGGGATGATGATGGCCAATGGGTGACGGATGAGAAAGGGAAAGCGGATATTGCTACTAAATATTACAGTACCCTCTTCACGTCCGAAAACCAGGTTCAGGATATGCATAGACGTATTCATAGTTTGCCTATTGCCCAAAGTGTGACCCCGATCATGAATGAAGCTCTAACGGCTACTGTTCTCCCGGATGAGGTCCGAAGAACTGTGTTTGCCATGGGTTCAAAACAAGCCCCGGGTCAGACGGTTTCACTGGAAAATTTTTTAAGGCCTTCTGGGATATTGTGGGACCTTCGATAGTTGAAGCAGTCTGTTCTTTCTTCACCTCTGGGCGGTTGCTACGCAGTTTCAACCACACCTGGCTCACATTAATCCCTAAAGTGGATTCTGTGGAAACAATGAAGCAGTTGCGTCCCATAAGCTTATGCCAATTCGTGTACAAAATTATAACCAAGATTTTGGCAGAACGCTTGTCCGCGATTCTTCCTCAGGTGGTTTCAGAAGGTCAGAATGGCTTTATCAGAGAGCGTCAGATAGTGGATAATATCTTACTCGGGCATGAGCTCATGCATTATTTGAAAACCAAAACACAAGGGAAAAAAGGGTTCATGGCCCTGAAGGTTGACATGGAAAAGGCCTATGATAGAGTCGAATGGCCCTTTCTCCTTGAAGTTTTGGTTAAGATGGGTTTTAGCTCTACCTGGGTAGGATGGATTAAGGAATGCCTCATCTCTGCTTCTTTCTCAGTTATGATGAATGGTACTCCGTCGGGATACTTTTCCCCTTCTAGGGGGTTGCGCCAAGGGGATCCGTTGTCGCCTCTCCTTTTGTGCTGTGTACTGAAGGGTTTGCGGCGCTTCTCCAGAGGGCGATAGAGGACAAAAAGTTGGCTGGGATCAAAGTGGCTCCACGGGCGCCCAGATTGTCACATTTATTTTTTGCCGATGACTCGTATCTGTTTCTGCGAGGTAACCTCCAGGAGTGTGAGAACCTTATTGAAGTCCTCAATGAATATGAGGAATTGAGTGGCCAAAGGGTTAATCTGGCCAAATCGGCAGTGTGCTTCAGTAGGAATATAGTGCAACAAGACCAAGAATTCTTGGCAGCAGTGCTGGGGGTGGGGGCAGTTGGCGTCCATGATAAGTATCTGGGTCTCCCGTCTTTGGTGGCCAGATCGAAGATGGAGACATTCCGTTATGTGGAAGCCAAATTGTTGGAACGTCTCCAGGGATGGAAACAGAGGACTCTTTCGTGGGCAGCTAAAGAAACGCTTATTAAATCCATTGCCCTGGCTCTGCCGCTGCACGTGATGTCCTGTTTCAAGCTCCCTTTGTCCCTGTGCCGCCTTTTAGACAGGCATGTGGCCCGTTTCTGGTGGGGTGAGAATGAAGGGCATTCGAGGGTGCGGTGGATGTCGTGGCGGGACATGTGCAGGAGTAAGCATGAGGGGGGTATGGGGTTCCGCCGTTTTGAGCTTTTTAATCAGGCACTCTTGGCTAAAATTGGGTGGCGTATCATCAGTGAACCGAATTCCTTGCTGGCCCAAGTGTATCGGGGTAAATACTTCCCTAATGGCCATTTCCTAACAGCGAAAGCTAGGTCTAGGCCTTCCTGGGGTTGGCAGAGTATCCTGTTTGGTCGCCAGCTCCTAGAGATGGGATTGAGATGGCAGGTTGGGAATGGGCGCTCAGCATCTATGCTCCATTCTACTTGGGTCCCGGAATTTCAGTTTCAGCCCATTTGTTACAATCCGCAGGTATTGCCGGCTGGTGGTGACCCTCTGGTGGCCGAGCTTATTTGTCAAGGGGAGGGACGTTGGTGTGACCAAAAGCTATTGCAGTGGTTTGACCCCGTGACGTGCCGTCTAATCAAGGCTATCCCGCTCCCGCGAGACAATGTTGAGGATAAGCTCATTTGGTATGGAACAGCGGATGGGGTATTCTCGGTCAAATCGGCTTACCATCTGGCTGTCTCATTGGAGAAAAGGAGAGGGAGTGGGAGGGCTTCTGTAGATTGGATGGATAGGGCTAGTTGGATTCGGCTGTGGGAGGCTAATATCCCGCCTAAGCTGAAGGTTTTTGCTTGGCAGATCTTCAATCGAATTTTGCCGACTACTGAGGCGCTTATTAGTCACCATATCCCGGTCCTGCCCCGTTGTCCGGTCTGTTGGGGAGGCCCAGAAACTTTGGAGCATCTTTTTTTGGATTGTCCGGTCGCGCGTGCCCTATGGGGGGCGGCGGGGTTGGAACATCTAGGGGAGGGCCTTCCACGGCATACCTTCCCTCTGTTCCTTAAAAAGTTGCTGGCCTTGGTTTCTCAGCCATCGCTGTGGATGGCCATTTTTGCGGTACTTTGGCGGATATGGAAGGCCCGAAACTGGGTTGTTTTTGAAGGAAAGCAATTTAGTCTTCCGGCGCTTTTACGCCAATTTACCCAGCAAGTGGAGGAATGGGCGCGCCTCCCGGTTGAAGACAGATTCCCAACCCCGGTAGTAGTGGAACAAGGCCCTGGGATGGTGGGCTCTGCTGCGTTTGTCTGTACTTGGGACGGTGCCACGAGGAGGGGTTCGCATTCGGCTGGTGGCATGGTGCTTATGACTGCCTCTAGTGCCGTCCTCAGGGTTGCCGGTGTCCAGTTTCCAGCCATTGATGATCCTGCGACTGTGGAGTTGATTGCGCTACGTGAGGCTCTTCTCTGGTGCTTGGGTCAAGGTTTAGCCTCGGTTAGGTTTGAGGGAGATGCTAAGGTTGTCATTGACAAAATCAGGAGGAGGGATTCAAGAGACAGCAGGTTGGGTGCTATTTTGGAGGAGGTGATAAAGATCTTTGACAGTAGCCCTGGGTTCAGTGTCCGTTTTGTAGGTCGGCATAGAAATAGGGTAGCCCATTTGGTGACTAGAAAAGCCCTCGCCTTGTATCCGACTATGAGTCGTGCTTTTAATTTCCAGGCCTGGCTGGTTTCCAGGATGTAACTATCGTTTTCATTATCAATATATGATTATCTTTTGTAAAAAAAAAAAGTGAACATTTATTTTGTTCACTTAATCTGGAATCCTGTATTATTTCAATTCTGATTGGATATCGAACAGAACCGAATCATACTCACAACCTCTTCAGCAAGTCAATCGAGGCACTCAACTCTCCTTCCAGATGTGGGTGGATATGCCCATGAAGCCCAAGGAAGGACGCCCAATTCCACTTCCATAAGATCGGGCTTGAAGCCCAATAGCTTGTCCACCTATAATTCAGCGCCCGGGAAGAAATAAAATCTCTCTACGGTTCTTTGTTCTTTCGACGCTCTCTTCTCTATCTCTTTTCTTCTCGGCCTTGAATTCACGAGTGTGAGGGTCGCTGTTGTGACGTGGCTTCATCATCCGGTAGAACTACAAATCTTCTCTCTCTGCTCAACAGAGTTCCATCATCACTTTCAGATCCGGATCACACCGTAAAATGGCGTCAACTTTCAGCGGCGACGAGACTGCTCCGTTCTTCGGCTTCCTCGGAGCTGCCTCCGCACTCGTCTTCTCCTGTAAGTACTCAATCGTCAATTCAGAGAGCTTTTTCGATTCCGATTTCGATTCCGTTGGAATTCCTCCATCGAAATCTTGAAGTTTACGATCCCGTGTTGCGTTAGTGGATCTAAGAGGGATCTGAATATTTATGCGATCTGTGGTTTGTGAATTTTTCTCTGTTTGGGTGCAGGCATGGGAGCTGCCTATGGAACGGCGAAGAGCGGGGTCGGAGTGGCGTCGATGGGGGTGATGAGGCCCGAGCTGGTGATGAAATCCATTGTTCCGGTGGTTATGGCTGGTGTGTTGGGTATCTACGGTTTGATTATTGCTGTGATCATCAGTACCGGGATTAACCCTAAGGCCAAATCTTACTACTTGTTCGATGGATATGCTCATCTCTCTTCCGGACTCGCTTGCGGTCTTGCTGGCCTTTCCGCCGGTATGGCTATTGGCATCGTCGGCGATGCTGGAGTGAGGTAAATCTTTGATCTCTTTGGCTATCGGTTCTGTTTTCTCCCGTTCTTCTACTAATAGAATGATAGTCCCTGTTCTTAAATAGAAAGTGCGAATTTGAAACTGAAGTTTTGAGTGATATTGATAACTGAAACCTTCTGCATATAGAACAGCGTAAACAAATGATACCGCATTCCAAATCGTTTGGAAAGTTTCACATAGCGCTTGGAATGTTGTTATTAATGTGATGTGAAGTGGTGTTGATCCCTGCCAAATGTGTTCTTGATGCTGTTCATAATATTTCTTTTTCCTGATAAAGCTCTGGTATATCAAGTTTTCCAAACTCAATAAGCTGTGTTTGTACTGAGGCTTATGTAATGGAAGATTGAAGTATTCTGCTTTAACCTCCATTCTTCAGTTGCATAAGAAGATGTAGGCCTTGATGAGGATGTCTATGTCTGAACTTTTTATTGCATATGCATCTGTTGGTTTTTGTATTGATTGCAATCCCCTAAGTGGGTCAGGGCTGCTATTGTTACTTGTGTGAAGAGATTGAAAATTATTTCCCAATCGATGCGTACTCGTGAATGAAGATAGTTTCGCACCTCGGATCATTCTGATATGATATGGTTTGGCATCAGCGGTGCTGGTGTGCAAGGAGTTCGCATTTATTCCTTGTTTCATTTTGTTTGTAAGCACATTCCTGGGACAATTGCTCCTGATTTTGGCAGGGAAAGCTTCTTTTTTAACATGTGATACTCTTGTCCACTACAGGGCTAACGCACAGCAGCCAAAGCTGTTCGTCGGGATGATCTTGATCCTCATTTTTGCTGAAGCACTGGCTCTGTACGGGCTTATCGTAGGCATTATCCTCTCGTCCCGAGCTGGACAATCCAGAGCCGAGTGAACAAACAGAGAGCCCAAGTCGCCTTTCTTCCATGGGTGATTGTATCTTTATTTTGCCTCATCATTATTATTATTATGACATCATTTGATCTTCTAGACTGCCCACGATTTTTTGTTTAGCTTTCAGTCAGTGTACTGCCTAGACACTAGACAGTTCTGAGTATTACTTTCCTATCACGTTAAATGTACTACTAGATACAGTTGTCTGTGTGGTAATAAGTTTCTCTTCTACTTCTGCTCATTCGTTATTTAGCTGGAATAGGGCGAATTCCATATAGCTATTGATGATGCCCAACTTGTGAGTACATTATGAGAGCACAAGCTCACTGGGCGCAGTCTGGAGTGTTACAAGGTCCGAGTTACCTGATTGTGTGCCGTGATACGACGTCTTTATCCTCGAGTCAGGGTCCAAAGCTCTTGACTACTAGCAGCCTAATCTTAGAGGACTATTCCGAAAGGCCTTGAATAGTCATATCTATAGTGGCTAGTCCTGATCCGACCCACCTAGCTACCGAAAATGCTATGACCATAACCTGATTTCCCCCAAAAGGCTCCAACTAGGGGTGTCAGATCGGGTTCAGGATTTTGGGTTAACCTGAAATTGAACCGATATATGACTTTCGGGTTTCGGTTTTTCGGTTCCAGCTTGAAATTATGGCGAAGCGGCTTCGGTTTCACAAAAACCCGAAAACCCGCTGGTCACCCTAAAACCGAAGCATTCCTCCTTTTCCCCAAATTTGCTTGCCTCTCTCCCCAAAACCGAAGCGATTCCTCTTCTCCCTAAATTTGGCTCCCTCCTTCTCTAGGAACTAGGAAGTTCCCCTCCAATCTCAGCACTACCGGTCACCGGACGTATTGTTCATGATATCGTCGGCGATACGCCTGATTGTAAACCCAGATGGAGGTGGCGAGGCGGAGACCCAGACGCGATCGGAAAGAGAGGGGGATCTGGATTATGATGAAGGCCGGAAGCGATAATGGGTTTCATGAGACGATGGCGACGATGGGTTTCAGGAGATGAATGAGACGATTTAGGATTCAGATTGTATATGTTCTGTAACCCGAAATCGAATGTTCATCCTCTGCAAACACACAACCAGACGGCGAGACGTCAAATTTAAAACCCAGACAGAGTGTGGGGATTCATTTCTTTCGGGCAATTGGAAACTCAAACGGAGATGGCGAGGCGGAGACGCGTGATTTGAAAGAGAGATAGATTTGGGATTCTGACGAAGGCAATCATTGATGGGTTTCAAGAGACAAGGGTAGTGGAAGCAATGGAGACACCGACGAGCAGGGAAGAAGAACCCCGGCCTTCATATCCTGGTCAATTCCGTAGGTCCGCGATTCGTGATGTGCTCGCCCCGCCATTGCCAAACGCTCAAACCCCAGCGTCAATATGCAGCCGATCGTAGAGGAAAGAAGCTTCAATGTTCGGGTTTTCGGGTTTGCTGTGACCAAACCCAAAACTGACAAGGCCCTTTTCGCTTCTCGGTTACCCAAAACCAACAGGTGTTTTATCAGGTGCGGGTTCGGGTTTCAAAGGCAACGGGTTTTGGGTTTCGGGTCCACTGGGATTTGGGTTGGGTAAGCGAACTCGAACCGAAACGGCACCCCTAGCTCCAACTGGCCAAATCAATCATAATCATATGCATTTTGATTGCGAGTCATGTTAGAGTAGGGATGGAAATGGATCGGGTTGGGTCGGATTTTGCCAAACCCATGGGTTTATCCGTTAAAAAATTCGGGGTATATCCCAAACCCAACCCGCTGGTTATCCGCGGGTTCATGGGTACCCATGGGGTTTTGTCTTAAGAAATTTACAATAACAAGTTCATAATAAATAAAAGTCAAATGTCAATCTCTCAATACAAATTATTCGTATATAAAGGGGTTGCTATTCGTCTCCCTAAATAATCCTTATCCGTCGCCCTAAATAAGTTATACGTTAATGCCCTTAATTCATTTATTTAAAGTTTAAACATTTAAACCCAAAACAAATGTATAAGATATCGGAAATAAATAAATAAAACAAACTTTACCCAAAACATTGGGCCGGGGTACAGAGTTGTGTGGCTGTCCTTTTCAATTGGGGATACGAAATAGCAACCCTATTTAGTTGGACCAAAATCAAGGTCTGACATTGGAAATGAAAATTGGTTGTGGGAGGAGAAGAAAATTGGTTCTCGGCCAGAGAGTAGTGACTCCTCCAGGGGTAGGCGCAATTGGACAAGCATTAATTGAACAGAGTTGCAGAAGGAGAAAAAGTTTTGGGATTGCGGTTTTGGGATTAATTTTCGGGCAATCATCGAGAATCAAGGTTAGAAAAACAGGTTACTTCATACGTATTTTTTTTCTTCTATTCATTGAATTCCATGATTGTGAACTAAACCTTAGTTTTTGGACCAAAATCGTAGGATGTAGATATCCAATTTGTATGATTTAATTCGAATTATTTGTCATTCTCATGTAAACGAATTGAATCGGGTAATTAGGTAGTGAATTTCAAGCCGTCTTTCCCGAGAGCTTCTCTCCGTTGATTTTTCCCCAAGTCAATTTCCTACTTGTTTTCTAGTTTAGTTACTACATTGTCTTTAGTTTACTACAAAAACACTTTTATTACTCAATTGATAATCTGCATATACATTTTATCGCATCACATGTCCTGGACATAATTTTTTTTTAATTTTTGGATTAAATTATCACTAATTTGTACTAATATTATTGTTTTTTTAGGGAGACAACTTTGTTGAAGTTTGCTACACAATTAACAACATCTTTGATATAATAAGAAGTTTGGTATGAGTAATATGGTAAGTACTTATTTAAATAAAGTTTATAATAAATAAATAAAATTGTATTGACTTATGGTGGATTGGTTTGAAAATTTTCGTATGTTTTTTTATTTTTTGTAGGGAGGTTCTCGAGGTGACGAAGGTGACAAAGTTGATTATACCCAATTCTTCATAAGTGCAGGTTTTTATGATACTGAGGACAAAGCTCGGGAAGCAGCAAAGGAGATAGCAAAATCTCTCGGTTTTTTCTTGATAGTGTCGACAATCAAGTGAAATAGAGGAGAAAAATATTCGCGGATATATATGGATTGCAGCCATGGTTGCAGGAGCATAGCATATATCCCAGATCCTGATAAGCCAAGGCGGAATAATACAAAGACTGGCAAGTTGGGTTGCCGATTCAGAGTGGCAGTACGTGCAATAGTTGTGGATGGTTGTTTGAAATGGAGAATTGCTGGTGTGAGGGGTATTCATAATCACAAACCTGAGCTTTATTCTGAAGGGAGCAGCCAAAGAAATACTCTCACGAAGGAGAAGAAGGAAGACATCAAGGAAATGGAGGCAGCGATGACTCAGCCGAAACGAATGAGGAAGTCTCCCAATGACAAGTATGATGCTCACCACAACATGAAACAAGTTTACAATGAAACCAGCAAGGTTCGGCTACAGAGATTGGGTGGCATGAAACCAATGCAGTGGACATTGAAGGAATCTCAAAAGCTCGAGTATTTCGTTGAGTGTGAATATGATATTGATCGTCATGTCACTAATCTCTTCCTTTGCCACCCGGAGTCTCTTCAAATGTTGAGAGCTTGGTATTTCGTTGTTCTAATAGACTCGACATACAAAACCAACAAGCATAAGAAGCCATTGGTTCAGTTGGTTGGTGTTACTCCGGTGCAGAAGAACTTTAACATTGGGTTTGCATTTGTGGAAGATGAAAAGGAGACGTATACTTGGGTTTTGTCGAGGCTAAAGAGTGTGCTTGGTGGTAGGATCCCAAATGCTATTGTGACAGATAAGGAAGGAGGATTGGGTGTTGTTGTGCGCGAGATCTTTCCAGAATCTACTCACTTATTATGTGTATGGCATATGAAGAACAACATTGAGCTTTCAAATTAGTAGAGAAGTCGCAGAGGGTTTTGTTGAAGGTCCTTGGGGAACATTGTTGTATTCCAATACCCAAGAAGGATTTGATAGTGCTTGGGTGCACTTACAAAACAGTCGTTGGGTGGACAATGGACGGTTGATAAACTACTTGAGAGGCGAGTGGTTATCTTGTGCGAGAAAGTGGGCTCATTGCTACACCAACCGTGTGTTTCATATTGGCAACACGAGCACAAATAGGGTGGAATCATCTCACTCCTCTTTGAAGTCATGGCTTAACACTTCTAGGCACAAGATTGATTCACTCTTCATGAGATTCCATGCTTGTGTCGAAGGTAGCGTGATTGAATTGCGAAAGGACCTAGAGGAATCACGATTGAAGGTAAATTCACTTTAATTAAAGTGTGATTTTAATTTGCATATGAATTCTCTTATTTAGATTGTGGGTTCATTCCAATAGGTATTTACATGGGCATATGGACTTCCTTTCGTGCACTTGAACAACAAGGTCAGTTCATGGGCGATTGAGTTATTGAGGGGAGAAGGAAGTAGGAAGAATGTTGAGAGGTGCGGTTGCGTGCTACCAGAGACATATGGACTTCCATGTTTATGCACAATGCAGAGATTCAGTAACAAAGGTTTAGAGTTGTATCCGCACCACTTACATCGTTTCTGGTCTTCTTTAAACTACCATGATCCACCTGATCGTGCACAGTGGGAGGACCATGATGCCATTGAGAGCGATATTTTCTACCAGATGGTGGAAAAGGTACGTTGTAGAGGGCCAAATTTTATTCGAGCAGCTATTCCATCACTTCGAGCTCATGTTCTCCCTGAGGGCATGGGTCTTCTTGAGCCTAGGGATGCAGAGATTCCGAGGGGTCGACCACCTAGGAGGGAGAACGCCCGAAAACGTTCTTGGGTTGAACACGAGAGATCACGAGAGGCACACAGAAGTAATACCACCAGGACAAGCCCCTCGATGAGGGATCCCACTCCCCTGATGTCTGATCCCACTCCCCCGACGAGGTCCAGACATACAGGTTAGCCACTAAGATTATTTTGATTGTATTATTTTTTGTTTGTGTGTTAGTTTTTTTTTTATGAGTTTCAATATGGTTCCACTTGGTTGATTTCATAGGTAATGCACAAAAGAGTCAATTGTGGCAATTCCATAGTGAGAGGAATATGTGTCCATACCTCCAGTACATCCCATCTAGCATACACCATCTTGTTAGAGCTTGGTTTGACTGCGATGGGGATGGTCATTGTGGGTTTCGAGCAATCTCACACATGATTCATGGGGACGAGGGTTACTACTTAGCGATGAGGCAAGCTGCTATTGGAGAGATTACTAGCTGATGGGATTCTATATACAACAGACATTACAATGGGACACTAGAGGAAGTAATTCGAAGGTTGGATCAAAAGAATTCAGGATGGTGTGGCAACGAGTACTGGTTTGAGGAGGTGGATCTACTAGCATTCGCGACAATGTTCAATTGTGCCTTTTCAGTCTTCGCGAGAGCAATTGATGGGACATATGGGTATAGTGCATTACCCGTGACAGCGCCACCATGGACAACATCTCCAGTTAATGTTTATGCCCTCGTTCATACTGGAGTACATTGGGTCCGACTTCAACTTGCAGACGTCGGAGGTGTTACACCGATGCCTCCATTTAGTTTTCAGTGGTCTCATCTTCACCATATGGAAACTGTTGGTTCTTGGTCATTGTTGTACCAGGAGGAAAGAATGTTGTTTTTCACTCTTGGTGGACATCAGCAGAGCAGACAGGACAAGGGTGAGTCGGAGCATGTAGAACTTGAGTAGTTACATTGTTTTAGCTTTTCGGTACTTATCTATGAAGTAGAGATTGTTTACCCACATGGTTCATCTTTTCGGTACTTATTTATGCAGTAGAGATTGTTTAGCTACATTATTTCATCTTTTCGATACTTATCTATGTAGTATAGATTGTTTAGCTACATGGTTCATCATTTCGGTACTTATCTATGTAGAAGATATTGTTTACGACATATTAGCAAATTGAAGTACTCTGCCTAACAAAACCTGATCGATCTAAAGGATTCCTGACCAGCCAGTGCAGTTTTCATTTTGAGATTGTTCAGTCTTCTAGTGAGAAATAGAAGGATTGCAAGTCGCCAGATGATTAAGTAATTAACCCAACAATTATTCACTCAATCAATCAGATCGCATTGGATTGAACTTTTAACTCCTCAGCTCCCCTAAAACCCAAAAAAAAAATACTTTAGATGAAATAATTTCGGCCACCAAAGAGGCTAAAGTTTCTCAAATCCTCGTTACAATAGAACATCGAGAACCGGGATTGGTGAGGTCATGAACTGGGGAGTTGAAAACAGGGGACATAGTTCTGGATTCGGGAGACGGAGGAGACGACATGGAATGGGAATTGGAATTAGTCGGCGACGGGTGATGGACTCGGCATCTGTGAGGTGGCGCTGAGTGAGACGAAGACGAGGAGGGGGAAGACTAGAATGAGGAGTCTGTGAGCTCTGGGATCCGCGCAGTCGGAGTCTGTGAGCTCGAGCGATCAGGAGCTCTGGGATCCACGCGTTGCTGGCGGAGCTCAGGGACGTCAACGACCACCGGCCACCGACGCGGAGAGGAGAGCCGACGGATCGTCGGGTCTCTTCGTCGGCGGTGCACATCGCTCATCTGGAGACGAGGAAAAAGAAGCATTAAGAGCATTTTCTTCGAGGTGGGAGAGAGATTAAGGTAGGAGCGACCAAGGTATGAGCGTTTTCTTCGCCGGGGTTTGACGGTAGGAGTTGCAAATATGTTGAAATGAAGAAGTAGCGTTTTCTTCGAGGTGGGTAGAGATGAAGTTAACCAAAAAAGAGAATAAATTAAATTAGCTTATGCCTTCTCAACATTTGTTTGGTTAAGGGATCATATAAATTTTGTTCAAGGCTAAATATGTCAATTTAATGCGTTTTAGGGCGATAAAATTTGAATTCTAGGGCTACGAATAGCGATTCAGAACATCATTCTAGAAAATTCATGTAAATCACAAATTAACCATACAAATTGTTCAACATCAATATAGAAAACTCAAGAAAATTGAAGCAAATCACAAATTATTCATAAACAACATGATTAATTGAAAGCTTCTTCATTCTTGTCAATTAAGCTTCTTCACTCTCCACTCGATAATCTCAACTTCATTCTACATAATTAGAAAGAAAAAATTAGACATGTCTCCACAAACATAAAGAAGATTAGTTGTTTAGAATATTAAATATATCGGAAAAATTAATTATATGGGTGTAGGTGGGTACTGACATTTCGGGTCGTGATAGTACCCATAGGGGTTGGGCGGGTTTATCTAAACCCAAACACAACTCGATAAATAGTGAGCATGTTTAAAGCCAAAACATGCCCAAAACCGTTAACACGAGTTTTACCCGCGTTGATCGGGTTGGGTCGGATAAGGTACCCGTGAGTTCAGGTTTTGTTGCCGTCTCTATGTTAGATCGAGAGTGGCTCGGGAAGTACAGAGCCACCTTTAGACCCCTAGTCTTATCAGGAGCCACTGACCTAAAGGCGCCTATAACAAGACATTCATTGCATGCCTGGTTAGGATTCAACCAGGATATGATGCACCACTTGGATATTGGAGAACGGTTCTCCATTCCATCCAATGGCCCACGAAAGTGTTCTTTTAAATTAAAGGCTCAGATCTATTAGAGCAATGGATAATGGATTATGGTACTCACGACCTGAAAAAGTAGCTGACATGTGGGTCATTTATTTTTAACAAAATAAAAATTATACATACTATTTACAAGTGATATATGTATATTCTTGTTGAACTAAAATCATATTTGTATTGAACAAAATACATATTTGTATTGAACAAATATACACATTAGAATATCATATTCGTATTAAACAAAATATGATATTTGCATTGAATAGAAAACATATTCCATATATGTGATTTTTATATTCGTAATTTTCACAACTCTTATTCAAAATAATATACCACGCATTAAAAACCATATTCTTGCTAAACATAAAACATATTGCTATTTATCACAAAACATATTTGTACAAAACATAAATCATATTCAGCATTTTCAAGAACTTGCATTCTCTACTCTCTCTTGTGTGAGCTCCTTTTGAGTCCGTGGGCCCCGAAAAAACAGTTTTTTGTCAACTTATTTTCAATTGCTGACCTCACTCTCCACTACTACTTTAAAACAACAAATCTTGACTCTTAATTTAGTGGCCCATTTTTATGGACCATTGAATGTAAGATGGAGAACCGTTCTCCAAAAGCCAAGTGGTACACCATATCTAAATTCGTTGAGATTTATAGGGAGAGCAGATCCGGTGAGTAACCTTGTGGTGAGTAACCCCATGCATAACCCAATAAGAATATGCCACATCAGCGCCTCCTTCTCTCTTCTGAAAAAAATCATTAATTTTCTTTCCCTTAATCTTTAACGGACGATTTCTCTTTCGTTTTAACTCAGAATTTAATTTCTTTTGCACAGTTAGATCAGATTAATTGTGCTCTTCAAAATGATATCCACTTTGATATTTTTGGAACAAAAAAAATTGCCAGTTATTACCAGTCAATACCATATGGTATGAAAAATACCACCTCATACCAGGGTGGTATAGTATGGTATGGAGTTGGTAACGATTCAAAATGATATCCACTTTGATATTTTTTGGAACAAAAAAAAAATTTGTCAGTTATTACCAGTCAATACCATATGGTATTAACTGGTATTAAATAACAGCATACCATATGGTATGAAAAATACCACCCCATACCAGGGTGGTATAGTATGGTATGGAGTTGGTAACGAGAGGTATGAAATTTTTCCCCCAGAAAATTTTGAAATCCAATAGATCATGATTAAATCGTTCCTTTTGTGCAAAAATTTCCGAAAATGACTAAACAACGAAGGAGATACCATATGGTATGGAGTTGGTAACGAGAGGGGTGAAAAAAAAAATTCAAAAAATATTGAAAATGGATATCATTTTGTAGAGCACAACGAACTCGTTCCATCTGTGCAAAAAAAATTGAAATCCGAGTTAGAATGGAGAAGATATGATCCACTAGAAAACTAGCGAAAATAAATTCTTTTAATTCTCCACCTTTAGATCTGCAGCCACTTAAAAAAGGGTCCAGATTTGATTACTAATTGTTACTCACCCTATCTTGAGCCATTTATGGGAACCACACATGAAAGTCCTCCCAATTTTGGGACCGATGACGTCACTGCTAACGGAATCAGACATGTTCGTTTATTCCCACCCATTTCCTGGGGAAAAGATGACGCAACTGAACACGTAAGCTTCTCGCGAAGTTGGAAGTTGGAACACAAACCGACTTGTTCCGCAATCCGTACTCTTCTACCGGACGCCGTTTAAGTACAATTCCATTCCCCATCCCTCCACACGGTTACCCGCCACGAAGAGTCTGCCGAATTCTTTCTTTCTTCCTTCCTCCCTTCCTTTCCCCTCTGCTCTAGCAGCCGCCGTCTTTGACGCGATTACCGGACGACACCAATCTATTCAGCCGTCGATTCCAATTCCCACGTCGATTCGTAAGTTAATTTATTCGACGTTGGCCGTTGGTTTCGCGGGGGTTTTCCTTTCTTTTCGCCCAGGAATCTGTATGAGCCCGCTTCGCCTGCGGATTTCCTCGATCTTCTCCGTATCAAGAGTAATGGCGGAAGAACTGGGATCCTCTGCTTCCGCCACCGCCGCCCCTGCTAGCCAGAGTTCAAATCCGGGGGCATCGTCATGGGCGAAGACGAGGTCCTTGTGGCCTTCCGTTCTCCGGTGGATTCCAACTTCGACCGACCACATCATTGCCGCCGAGAAGCGCCTTCTTTCCATCGTCAAGTAAGAGATTTTTAGCCACAAGATTCCATTCTGATTCGAATTCAGGATGGGTTGAATTGAATGTTGTCATTTGTCAATTGTCTCTGGACCAACTCCTTGGGGGTTCGAATTCGTCACATTAGCTTCGAATTACCTCTTCTGCTTGAGAATGATGGTGTTCCTGATTGGATTGGTGATTGAATTGCGAACCCTATATCAATTAGGAAGAAGAACATTGACATCTAGCTCGGAAATCTAGGGTTCTCAATTCCATTAGAGTACTCTGTCTGGCTCGGGGTTGAATTGTGATAATAATGTGGGCTTTGGTGCGGATTTTGCAGGACTCCATATGTTCAAGAGAAAGTGAATATAGGTTCAGGGCCGCCAGGTTCCAAAGTCAGGTGGTTTCGTTCTTCAAGTAACGAGGAGAGGTTCATCAACACGGTTACATTCGACAGTAAAGAGGGTGCTCCTACACTTGTCATGGTCCATGGATATGGTGCTTCACAAGGGTTCTTCTTCCGGAATTTCGATGCTCTTGCTGCAAAGTTCAAGGTCATTGCAATTGACCAGCTAGGGTAAGAGTTTATTTCCAGGGACGAATGTAATGTAGCTTATATGTATTTGAACTATGAGGGTTTTGTTTGTGTTGTTGACTTGTTGTTCACTCTTTGTATAATTTCCTTTCCAGTTGGGGTGGATCCAGTCGACCTGACTTTACTTGCAAGAGCACTGAAGGTTAGATTTGGATTCTGGAGTGCGATTTTTTCTTTCTGTTATGGTGGTGAATTACTACATTGACAGAAGCATCTTACGTGTGTTTGCATTTGATGATGCAGAGACAGAGGCATGGTTTATCGACTCTTTTGAGGAATGGCGAAAAGCTAAGAACTTGGATAACTTCATCTTGCTTGGCCATTCTTTCGGGGGTTACGTAGCTGCTAAATATGCTCTTAAGGTAGTACTTTAGGGATTCTGAATTTCTGATGGCATTTTGTGTTTGAACTTGAATCATCCTGAGTATTGGTTATGCCTGTGTTGTAGCATCCTGAGCATGTTCAACACTTGATTTTGGTGGGATCTGCTGGATTTTCATCCGAAGCTGATTCCAAGTCCGAATGGCTTACCAAATTCAGAGCGACTTGGAAAGGTGCAATCATGAATCATTTATGGGAGTCGAATTTCACTCCTCAAAAATTAGTTAGGTATGTGTTCTTTGTTCCTTAGGCAAAGGGGTCCATATTTCGTCATAGGCTCAATTCTGTTAAGTTGGTTTCTCCCGATGGATGACATCAGCTGTTGCTTATATGTGCCCCTCATATTTCTATCACCAGAGGTTTAGGTCCTTGGGGTCCGGATATGGTTCGAAGATACACGTCTGCTAGATTTGGTGCATATGCAAATGGAGAGATGTTGAATGAAACCGAGTCCAAGTTGCTAACAGGTAATTGCAGGTTTTCCTTTGAACTAGAAACTGTTTAGCACAACTTGGCAAGTTTATCTAATTCACAGATTTTCAACATGCAGATTATGTTTACCATACTTTGGCGGCCAAGGCAAGTGGAGAGCTATGCCTAAAGTATATATTTTCCTTCGGAGCATTCGCTCGAATGCCCCTATTGCAAAGGTTCGATGATCCCTGTATATTGAAATTTAGTTTTCCACTTCTCGATTGCCTTACTCTAGTTCGATTTCACTGAGAAGTGCCTCTAGAATGAATGATTGAGTTCAATAATTAAGTTCACCACATGCTTCATGTGTGAAGTGTGTTCCAAAGATTCTAGTCCATCGCCGAGTTCTTATCTCAGATTCCTTGAAATCTCAATCATGCTGCAGGGCGTCAGAGTGGAAAGTACCGACGACATTCATATATGGAGTTCAGGATTGGATGAACTATAAGGGCGCCCAAGAAGCTCGCAAGGAGATGAAAGTCCCTTGTGAAATAATCAGGGTTCCTCAGGTGTGCACTCTCTTTCAGTCTCTCACTCTCTCACTGATTCTCTCTTTCAGAAAGTGTTTCTGATCGCCACTTAATTTTGCAGGGAGGGCACTTTGTGTTCATAGACAACCCAGTCGGTTTCCATTCAGCCGTGCTCTACGCCTGCAGAAAGTTCATCTCTAGTAAACCGGATAGTGAATCCCTTCCTGAAGATCTTACCCTGGTATAGTAGAGGACTGGTCTTCTGTATCTTTCTCAATTTATATTTCTCAAGTTGTGCATAAACCTCAAGTTGAAGTTGCAACATTTTGTATCCATGTAGTGTATTATGCTGTACCATATGACTATGAGTGTATGCTTCAGATTCTGAGACTAATAAAAATCATTTACAACAAAGCCAATTGGATAAAAGAGTGACTTCCAATTTCCTGAGGTCCCCAGGTGAAAAGAGAGTGAGGTGTAAAATTACGGCAGTTGGGAAGTGAAAAGATTTTGACAGTGATGCATGGGAGCGGTGAAAGAAAGAGTGTCACTTTTTCCCCTTCTCGTCCGTTTCTTCTGTCGTTTTTGCTTTATTACTGTGAAAAAGAGGACAGTCCTGAGTCCGCCATTGATTTCCCCTTGGATTCAGAAGCTCGGCCCCCACAAAGCTCTGTAATCTGCAGAGCTCATGACAGAGTGAATGGGGGATAAAAGAACATGAACCTAAAAGGCCAACTTTTTTTATAACCTCCATAAGGAAATTCATTAGCCTGCCCTCAACGTCTATAATTCATAACTCAAACCTTATCCCAGTTTCACGTTCTTCTGAGTTTAGCCATCAACTAGAGCACTGCAACTGTCAGATCTGCAATTCATTCTCTCCTCACATCCTGCTTGCATCACAAGCAACTGCGACAAATCAAACAATCATGGTACTTACCATACAACGAGAATACGAGATAGCCAAATTCAGAGCGGATTACAACAACTAGACCGATGGAGCCTGTAACTACATTTGAAACACCATCCCCTTTCTAAAGTAGAATTGAAGGATTCCTACAGTACTTAACTGCAGATCGAGGACAGTAAAATTTCGCGGTTGAAACGGAAGGGTGGTGGAATTGAACCACCAGATGGCGAAATAAACCAGCTAGCCATCCCAGAAAAAGCTTACGTTTCTTTCTTTTTGGTGGGCTTGAGCAATTATGATAGCCACTGACTTACCACGGTCCCCCGACAGCAACGTTACTAGAGTGGAAAACAAAAAGAAACCCAAAAAAAAAAAAAAAACTGTAGGATACTGGAGCTCTGGCAACGCCAGGGGAAGTATCACATGCATTTCAGTACTTACCATTGACGCAGATCCCAGAAGTTAAAAAAGGCACAGGAAGGTGGATGGATGTTTCTCTTGCATGGTGGCAAATGGGTCGGGTCAAAATACGCTGCGGATAGATTTTGGTTGATTGATTATGATGATCATTAAAACACAGATTCGATAAAAAAAAAATGTTGAAAACGCAGAAATTGGAGGGAGAGGGAGACTGGTGGTGGTGGATGGTGTGGGTGAGAGATTCAGCTGGTTGAATTTTTATTACTAGCCTTCACCTTCCATCCGTCAGTTAAGTGAAGTATTTGAACAAGACACTTAAATGTTCAAAACTGGTGATATTATCACTAAATCAATTCCTTGTTTGTAAAAGTTGAATTTCGTTGTCGAAACTGAAACCCTGGTCTAAGAAAAAACAAATGAAGATCAATATTATAAAATTTTAGTTTTTTTTTTCCATTGAATCAGTTCCCATTTTATTAACAAAACAAGAAAGTGCAAAATATGCACGTTGATACAACGAAGGGGCAAATACAAAGACTCACCCCGCACTCACTACCGCTTCTAACCTCCCCCACTATGACTACCAAACCAGATTTATAGCTTTACAATCTTCTTCTAATACTGGATAAAAGGAAACAAGTAAAGAAAAGGGTTAATTGCATGGTTGGTCACTCAGATTACAAAAAACGTTCATATTTGGTCACTGTAAATATTTAAATCCAATGTTGGTCACTCAAATTAGTTAAATGGTTCAAGTTTGGTCACTCTCCGTCCAATTCCATTAAATTTGTCTGATGTGGCAGTCAACCCTCAAAATTGACCGTTAACTCAGTGACGTGACAATTAAAAAATAATAAATAAAATAAATTTTAATCTTCTACCATTTCCAACTCATTTTCACAATAAAGTAAATATATATATATATATAATTACAAATTGAAAACAACCACCGCCAGTACCAGGACCTCTCCACCATCCTCCCCCACCGACTCGGCCCCTACGATCTCCTCTCCAAGGACGTCCCCTGATCCTCGAGCGGCACAACAACGATCTCGCCCTCGTTGGGTGTCAAATCCTCCGTCGCCGAGTTCTTTGTCGCTGTCGAAACGGTTCGTGGCCTCTTCGAGCTCGCCGTAGGTGAAGATTGGGATTCCAAAGCAGGTGTTGGCTTCTTCGTCCGGGTCTCTGGTGGTGGGAGATGGTTTGATATAGGCGTTTCCCGAATCGAAGCTTTGTTGATTCTTCTGCCTTCTTCTTCTCTTGCGATGGCAAATGTAAGCAGAGAGCAAAATCATGACTAGTATTACCACTCCAAACCCTAGACCTGGAGAAAAACAGAGGAATCAGAATGTATGACAGGAAATTTCCATCGGGGTAAAAAACAAAACAACTAGACATTGATAACTTACCCAATCCCAGCTTCAACATAGATCTACGTTTCCCTGCGAAAAAGAAATGTTTGCAGAAATATGCTTAGACAGGCGAAAAACCGATCCGATTCAGAATTGGGGTTTTAGTGGGAAAGGAATGAATTGGGTGTGAACGAGGGCGAGATCGTTGTTGTGCCGCTCGAGGATCAGGGGAACGTCCTTGGAGAGGAGATCGTCGGGGCCGAGTCAGTGGGGGAGGATGGTGGAGAGGTCCTGGTACCGACGGCGGAGGCGGTGGTTGTTGTCATCGGCGGCGGAGGAGAGGTGGTGGTTGTTGTTGTCGTCGGTGATGAGCACTTTTCAATTTGTAATTATAATATTTTTTGTTTTATTTATTTCATTTTATTGTGAAAATGAGTTGGAAATGGTAGAAGATTAAAATTTATTTTATTTATTATTTTTTAATTGCCACGTCACTGAGTTAACGGTCAACTTTGAGGGTTGACTGCCACATCAGACAAATTTAACGGAGTTGGACGGAGGGTGACTAAACTTGAACCATTTAACTAATTTGAGTGACCAAGATTGGATTTAAATATTTACCGTGACCAAATATGAACGTTTTTTGTAATCTCAGTGACCAACCATGCAATTAACCCGTAAAGAAAATCTCTCTTCCATAACTCATTCACTACTTCCGCCGTTCTAGGGACCTCACCATGAACTCTCCGACACCTTTCCTGCCAGATGAAGGTAATCAGAGAGCACCAAATCGAACCTATGAGCCTTCCCAATGTCGTGCCTCGCTTGAAGATGACACCTGCATCTGAGAGTCTAAGCTCCCATGAACTGCTACTAAACAAACTTCCCACACTATGAACTAAGCTCTTCGAGAAACAACAGTCAAAAAATAAATGCTCCCTAGTTTCACTACTTGCAACACACAACACACAGCTATCATCAATCACCTTTCCCCAACGTACCAACTTCGTTATAGTTACAATCGCATCCATAATGACAAGCCATGTAATGAAACTCCATCTTGGTACGTTGATGTATTACAAAAAAAAATTGACTAATATTTTACATTTCGAAATATTTGACTTATAATTTATAAAATTTAACTAATAAATTGTATTTACTCAATAATTTAATTAAATAAATAAAATAGATAAAAGAAGGGAGTTGCTAAAGGTCGCCCTTAAAATTGCTAAATGTCGCCCTATAAAACATCAAAGTTACAAATTTAACCTTTTAACTTCTTTACTCTTCGTTTAGCAAACAAACACCACTTAGTAAAGAAATAAAACATTATTCAAAAGAGAGAATCCATCATCGTCATTCTGGAGTTGGAATCATCGATATGATGTCTGGATCATGACTAGCGACTCTGAATCGGTAAAGTTCAATAAAAAAATTGAAAAAAAAAACAAAAAAAGGGAACCGTAGCTCATTTGCGGTTGCACCATGGTGCAACCGCAGCTCACTTGCGGTTCCACCATGGGCCAACCGCAACTCACTTGCGGTTGCACCATGGACCAACCGTAACTTGCCTTAGGTTGAACATTTTTTTGGAAATTTCGTTAGAGAACGGGCGACGACGACGGCGGGAAAGACGCCGACGAACTGGTGCGTCGAGAGGGATTCGCGAAGAAGGCAGATGAGGGGTTCAGTTTGAGGGGTTAGTGATTGTTAGGTTTGTTTAAATTTTAAATTTTATTGGCGGTATATAAGTCATTTATCATTAGAGTTAGGGCGACCGTTAGCAATTTTAAAGGCGACATTTAGCGATTCAGTAAAAGAATACGCTGGGCCCTACGCCCAATCCTTCTTCGCAGCATTAACGGCTACTTTTTGGATAGCCTCACTGGCCCCCACGTGCCCCTTCTCATTGGCTTTTTTTTTCTCTAGCTTCTTTTGGCGGGAGTTTTGGACTTCTTGCTGTGGGCCCCGTCCATACATTACCTTCCTTCCACGGACATCTGTTTATTCATAAATAGCAATTAAATTTTTTTTTGGTATAATAAATACCAATTAATTAGTTATCAGTTATTAATAGGATAAAACAGAAACTCCTCCTCCAATGGCATTGATTGTTCGTAAACGCAATTTGATTCCCCCAACTTAATTTCAGGCTATAATAATAACACTAGTTCTCCATTTTCATATCGGTCCCTAAAATACGGCACCTGCACCAAAGCTTACAATTGCAAATTATGGTGATTCCTTGTGGTTTTGTACATATCAAAGTGGCACTAGCCACTAGTGTCATGACAAAGAATATTCGAGTCGATCGTCTATGTGAGATTCAAATTGAGATCGAATATATGATCCAGTTAGGGCAAGAGTATTGCCTGTTAAAAACCGAACAGAAAAAATTTAGGGTTACCGATCTGGCTGAGTCGCGGACTAGGTCGCTCTCTTTAAGACATTCGCGGCACTACCTCATAATTCGCACAGCAGACTATCAGCCGGTCGCCTCCATGATAAAACAACCACTCTTATTTATTGCTCATCGGTTTTGTGCGGAAAACCGGAGCTCTTTGAATTTCACTCTCTTTCTCGTGTTTTTGCTCTTCTGAGGTGTGTTTAGAGGGTCTGGAGCGTCTCCTATTTGTAGGAGTAGAAAACCCAGAATATTCCCTCTTTCTTTGGGAATAAGTCATATTTTAATTAGGAAGACATAATATTCCTTTTATTAATTATCCATCTTATTTATGTATTATGGGAAAATACTGGATAATTAATTAGGAATTTCATTTATAGCTTTTCAAAGCTATTCATCCCAACATTGCCAACTCAAGATTTAGTTAAAAAAAATTGTTCCATTGATAAAATCGTTAATTCATCGTAACTAAGTTTGAGACCGAGTCCGGATCTGGTGACTAGGGGGGGTCCTTAGTCACTTGACTAAGCCCCCCTCAGCCATTGGATTGATCTGATGGTCCAGATAACTCAATTAATTATTATTAAATAAGAAGGGTAGTTTTGGTATTATCAATAATTTATTAACTCCTATTTTTTAGTTTTGTTTTATTTATTATTGAATTCTTTTTTCCTCTGCAACACGTCTCTTACTTTCCCTTTTTTGTGATGTAGAGAGAGAGAGCCATGGCGGAGGAAACAGGAGGCAACGCCGGCAGATGAGAGAGAGAAAGAGAAAGTCGACGATCTCGACGGCGCCGACGACGGTGGAGAGAGGGAAAGGAGATCGCGATTTTTCCTCCAGTCATCCTCTTCTACGTCGCCATTGCAGGCCATAGGAGAGAGAGAGAAAAGCAGCAGCGGGGAGAAAGGACGTCGACGGTGGAAGAGAGGGGGGCGACGGCGAGGAGATCTCAACCGCGTCGGCGACGATGGAGAGAGGGAAAGACGATCGCGACGGAGGCGGTGGAAGAGAGAGAAAGTATATCTGTTGCCGGGAAAACAGAGGTAACGACGGCTGTAGAGAGAGTCGGCGGCAGCGACGGCGGCGGCGGCGGTGGAGAGACATCGTCTGAAGGAAGAACAGTGATTTGTATAGTTTGTATGTTTTGTAACATTAGTTTGTATTGTTAGTATTTTTGTACAAAATGTAAGTATGGTTTGTATAGTTTGTATGTTTTGTAATATTAATTTGTATACTTTATATGTATTGATTTGTGCTGCAAATCACGTCGCTTTGTATTGTAAGTACTAATAATTTGTATACTTTATATGTATTGATTTGTGATTCAAAAAACATTACAAACATATTTGACAAAAATGACAAACATGTGGACAAAAATAACAAACATTACAAACAATACAAAAGAAACCAACAAACATTACAAAATAACAAACATTACAAACATTGCAAACAAACATTACAAACATTACAAACAAACATTACAAAGCATACTACACGTACAGAATATCACTACTTACAATACAGATTGGTAAACTTGTATTACAAACAAATGAATACAAAGTATACAAATCATAACATAAAAGTATACAAACTTGAATAACAAAAGTTACAAATACAAACCAATGAATAGAAAGTGTATAAATCATAACATAAAGTATACAAACTAGACAAACAAACATTACAAACATTACAATGTATACAAAATATTACAAAGCATTACAAACAAACATTACAAAGCATACTACACGTACAGAATATCACTACATTACAAAACATTACAAAACATTACAAACAATACAAAAGAAACCAACAAACATTACAAACATTGCAAACAAACATTACAAAGCATACTACACGTACAGAATATCACTACTTACAATACAGATTGGTAAACTTGTATTACAAACAAATGAATACAAAGTATACAAATCATAACATAAAAGTATACAAACTTGAATAACAAAAGTTACAAATACAAATCAATGAATAGAAAGTGTATAAATCATAACATAAAGTATACAAACTAGACAAACAAACATTACAAACATTACAATGTATACAAAATAGTAATATAAACATTACAAACATCACGAACTCAATACTGTTGCCGGAAAATCATCCACCACCGTCTCTGGTCGCCGGAAAACTGCTCCGCCGTCGCCGGAAAAGTTGACAAGAACTCTCTCTCTCTCCCTCTCTCTCTCTCTCTCTCCCCCCCCCCCTCCCTCCCTCCTCTCTCTCTCTCTCTCTCTCTCTCTCCCTCTCTCTCTCTCTCTCTCTCTCTCTCTCTCCCCCTCCCTCCCTCCCTCCCTCTCTCTCTCTCCCTCCCTCCCTCTCTCTCTCGCTCCCTCCCTCCCTCCCTCCCTCTCTCTCTCTCTCTCGTGTTGGGAATGAGAATGGGGAAAAGTCCCCATAAAATTGACCCCTCTCTCTCGTGCTGGGAATGGGGAAATCCCATAAAAATGGACCGGCCGCTGGACGGAAAAGGAGGACCGCCGGCACTGGGTGTCGGGAGATTGCCGTCGCCCGTCCGGAAGAATTTCCCAGGAACGTCGGTGGAAGCGGCGCTAGGCAGGTTTTATTTTTGTTTAATTTAATTGCTAAATAAATAAATTATGTATTTACTATTATATCCTTCATTAAAAGAGATTAATCTCAGCCATTGAATTTTAATGAGTGGGAAGGGCTGAGATTCACTTAGTCACATGACTAAGGACCCCCTCCTTAGTCACATGATCTTAGCCCAGTTTGAGACCTACGCATCTAAAACAATCACCAGAAGAGCATTGTTATTAGGCTCGTTAATTCGTAAAGGATCCATCACCACCAGAAGAGCATTACTCGTGTGGATGGGGAGGGACCGCCTACTCAACTGACTTGTCCTTATCTTATGACTTTTGCCCTCTCCACACCTGTCCCTAATCCTATCTCGCCGGTCAACCAAAGAGCAAATTCAGGAACAAAGCAAATCCAAAACAAAATCATAATCACAGTTAGTCATAAAAGGAAATTTTGAGGATAACTTACAAAATCATCCTTACACTAAAATTTTCAACACTCCATTAACAACCAGACCAAGAAGAAGATGATGATCATGACAGAGCACTAAGTCATTCCCAATTTCCCTAAACACGGGAGAGAAAAAAAATTGGCCGGAGAGATTTCGATTAAAAGAATGTCCAAATTTCGTCATCAAGAGAGGGAATAATAATGATAATCACCAATCACTACGCTACTAATCACTAACCCACTAATTAATCAGGCAACCGGGGAAGGCAACGAGGTCGGATCCGCTGAGGACGGGATCTCCGGCCCAACCCTGCACCCTTCCAGCATGAACACCACGTCAGTCATCGACGGCCGATCCACCGGATCCGGAGCCGTACACAGCAGCCCGACTTTCACCCCCAAAAGAACCTCCTCCCATTCCGACGACTCCGGATCCAGCTCCAGCAGCCCCGGTTCCAGCAGCTCCGAAACCCGACCCGTCTGCAACTGCTTCTTCACCCACTTCACTATATCTTCCTCCTCCTGATTGAACATCACCGGTTTCTTCCCCGTCAGAATCTCCAGCAGGACGATCCCGAAGCTGTACACGTCCGACTCCCTCGTGGCCTCCGCCGTCAGGAGGGCCTCCGGCGCCACGTACCCAACGGTCCCCACAGCGGTAGCCGACGACGAAGCCTCCGCCGGGAACGAAACTGTCAGCTTGCCGAGCCCGAATTCCGACAAATGCGCCTCGAAATCGGCGTCGAATAGGACGTTCAGCGGCTTTAAATCGCCGTGGACCATCGTCACGGAGTGTAGAAATGCTAGCCCTCTGGCAATCCCCAAAGCAATTAAGTGCCGCATTGGCCAGTTCAGGACATGGCCGTCTTGATGAGAAGCTTCTTGCAGCAGAGTGGCCAGGTTTCCATTCGGCATGTAGTCGTAGACCAGGAGTTTGACCTCCGGCGGTGGGCCGGCGTAGTATCCACGAAGGACGGTTAAATTCCGGTGTTTTACTCTGCCTAGAGACTCTGATTCCTTCCTGAAAGTGTTCTCCTCGACGGCGATTCCGTCGGGGAGGCGGCGGATGGAGAGCACCATCCCGTCTTGATACGAGGCTTTGAACACGAGCCCGTATCTCCCCCTGCTCAGGACATTCTCCTCGTCGAAATTCCTCGTGGCTTCGAGGGTTTCGGCGTAAGTTATCTTGTTGTTGAACATAACCAACTTAGGCCCTCCCCCATTGTTGGAGCCATTGCTTCCTCTGCCTCTGTCGGAGCTCCCGCGAGCCGGGCTGCGTTTCTTTCCGGCAGCCATTTCCCTCAACTTCTTCCGCCACCGGAGGAGGCTGTATGTGTATCCACAGCAGCACATTGCTAGGAGGAGGCTTCCACCAGTGACTACTGCAATGAACAGGATGAGTTTCCTTCTTTTCTTGCTCTTCTCGCTGGGGCATTGTTTGTCGAGTGGCTTCCCGCATAGCTTCCCGTTCATGGAGAACACCGAAGGGTCGTCGAATCGAGAGGCTAATGGCTCCGGGATCTCACCTTGTAAGCTGTTGGCTGATAAGTTCAAGTGTTTGAGGTTAGGGATTGATGAAATGTTGGCTGGGATTTGGCCACTCAAACTGTTCGATGAAAGGTCTAGAGCTGACAAATTAGATAGCTTGGATAATGACTCTGGGATTCGGCCTGAAATGTGATTCCCGTCCAGTAGGAGAGATGATAAAGAAGAGCATTTCTCGATCTCTACTGGGATCTCCCCTGTCAAACCATTCTTCCCCAAATCGAGAACGTTTAGGCGAGATAAACGAGAGATGTCACCTGGGATTTCACCGGTCAAGCGATTCGAACGAAGCTCGAGCACCTGAAGACTTGTACAATTGCCGAGCTCCTCCGGAATCTCGCCTGAAATGCTGTTCTTTGACAATGAGAGAGCAGTTAAGCTTCTGAGAAACCCATAAGTCCCCGGGATCTCGCCGGAGAAGGAATTGGAAGTGAGATTGAGATGTTGTAGAGCAACTAAGCTGCTAAATCCCTCTGGAACATTTCCAGACAATTTGTTCTCCTCCAGTGAAACAACTTCCAAGCTCGGCAACCCAAACAGCTCGATGGGCAATTCACCGGCAAAGTTCTGCTTGCTCAAATCAAGAGTTGTTAGCTTCAATAATCCACCAATGGCAGCCGGAATCGTGCCTGAAAACCCGCATGCACTTAAGTTCAAAACCTGCAATCCCTTTAACTCCCCTATTCTTGAAGGAAGCTCCCCACCAAATGTATTACCGCCGAGATTCAATGCGCTCAAGTTCCCCATACTTAGTATCTCCACCGGGAAATCACCACTCAGAGCGTTATCGCTCAAGTTCAGCGTTTGGAGTTCAACCAAGTTGCTTACCCCTGCCGGGACGGGACCGGAGAACTGATTTCCTTCCAGTGACAGTGTTGTTAAACCAAGTAGGCCTGTGAGGAAGGAAGGGATCTCACCGGTAAATCGATTGTCCCCAAAGTCGAGTACCTGAAGAGAGGTACATTTGGCGATGTCACTCGGAAGACTGCCATTGAATGAATTGCCAGCAACTCTGAGCTCGCGTAACCGGAGAAGGTTCCCGATCCCGGCCGGCAGAAAGCCGGCGAAGAAGTTTCTGGAAAGGTCAACGACTTGGAGAGTGGTTATGTTGGTCAACCACGAAGGGAACACGCCGTTAATGCGATTCTCGTGAACGTCAATTACTTGGAGAACAGAACCCCCACATCCTCCTCCTCCTCCGCCGCCATCTGGCGGCTGAGCTATCCCCGTGAGCGCATTAAACCCTAAGTCCACAAAACGAAGCCCTCCCGCCGAAAAATTGCCGCCGCCTACTCCGACATTGCAGAAAATAGACGACGGAATCGAACCGGAGAGCTCGTTCCGCGACAGGGAGAGCACTTGGAGCCGCGGAATCGAACCGATCGTCGCCGGTATCAATCCCCTCAGCTTGTTATCCTCCGCGCTCAGCTGCTTAAGCGACGAGCAGTTTGCAATCGCCGATGGAAGAGTTCCCTCCAACCGATTCGAGTCCAGCCACAGGTACTCCAACCACTGCAACTTCCCGAAACTCGCCGGAACCTCTCCAGAAAACTCATTAAACGACAGATTCACCAGCTGCAGCTCCGAATCGGCCGAAAAATTAGACGGAATCTCCCCTGAGAGCGCATTGGAGGACAAATCGAGAAACCGCAGAGAAACCGGGAACCCTCCTCCGCCTCCCCCTACTCTCCCGGAGAGGAGATTGTGGGAGACGGTGAAGATTTGGAGATTGGTGAGGTTGGCGAGGAGGGAAGCCGGGAGCTCGCCGGTGAGGGAGTTGTACTGGAGATAAACGGCGCGAAGGAGGGAGCAGCGGGAGAGCGAGCTAGGTATTGAGCCGTTGAAGCTGTTGGTGTGGAGGCTGAGCCGGCGGAGCTGGGTGAGGTCGGCGAGCTGCGGAGCGATCCCGCCGGCGAGCTGGAGGTGGGGGAGGCGGAGGTCGGTGACTCGGGAAGAGGTGTTGGAGGGAGAGCAGGTAACGCCCCGCCAGTCGCAGGGAGCGAGCGGGGTGGAAGGGTCCCAGCCGTCGAGGGCGCCGAGGGGGTCGTGGAGGGCGAGTTTGAAGGCGGTCAAGGCTTGGATCTCGACGGCGGGAACGACGGCGGCGATAGTGGTGGTGGTGAGAAGGAGGAGGAGGGAGAAGGGGAAGAGAGAAATAGCCGTTACCATTTTTTGGTGGAGAATGGAGGAAGGAGGAAGGAGGAGCGTGTTGAAGCAGAGACAGTAGAATACTATACTACTTGGCTGCTTGCGCTCTGCGGCTCTGTTTTTGGTGATGCTGGCGGAGGACTGCTAATAGGAAAGTGTGGGGAAGGAATCAAGGAAGAGAGAGAGAGAGAAGAGTGCTTGAAGCGAAACGGCGCCGTGTGGTGCGATTTTGCTACAATTGTCACTGTGATATAAAGGTCTGTTTTTATTGGGGGAATCGAGTAATGGGGTTGCTCTTTTTATGCTCTTTTCGGTTTGACCTTAAAAATTAGAGGAGGAGAAACTTTGCGACCAAATCTCCAATTGGTTTGAAGGGGAAATTAAATCTCATAATTTAAATCAAAAAGTGGTTGGTTCACTGATAGTGACAATGTCGTATAAGTGTTAACACGAAAGGCCACCCGAATAATTTGGATGAAAACAATTTGTTAACAACTGGTAAACAGGCTAGAATAATTAATCAACTGGAATATACACAACCTGTTTTTTTTTTTAATTTTTCTTTTACAAATAGAAATAAGGTGGCACCTGTGCTAAATTATATATCTGTATTTATTTTCTCTGGTGGAGTATTATTTTGAGGTGGTTTTCACCCTAACATATTAGAATAGTTGATAGGATGTTAGTAATTCTTTTTTATCCAAATTTGTATGCGTACCATCATTGGGCGCACATATATGCCTTAAAAAACCTTCTAAACGTAAGAGTTTGAGAAACGTGATCGTCGGAGTAGTTTGTGAATAAATGCTTAACTATAATAACATTATATGATCCTGTTTTAAAGATGACAATGGATTGATTTATTGAGTAATTTGACTCCATTGTCATGACTCATAATGAATTTATATGTACTTTTAATGATTTTTGGTTTGTGTTGGATTTAAATTGGGTCATATTTGGGTTAGACTAAAATGGATCTAGATTATTATATACATCAAGAAATAATGTCAACCATTTCATTAACTACTTTTAATACAATTATAAACTTTTAATGCATGTGTTTTTACCTTTTTATTTGTTTCATAACAAAAAAAAAAACATAAATTGCATTACAATTGGACACCCATTTTCTATTGGACATCCAATACTACGAGTACAATTTAGACCCAAATTAAATATTGAATATGAGTAGTAAACACTAACATCTACAATTCTCCTATAAATAATTTGATTATATCCCAACAATCAACTGGTAACGATCTACCTGACTCTTCGATCTTTACTTTTAAAATCTTCATAATGGTGTTCTCTTATACTTGTTTGTCACAACCCAACTCCCTTAATATGAATTCAAATCTCTCATCTTTTTATTGACGGAATCCAAGTGAATTGTAATTTATTTTTGAAATAGAATCATTTATCCAACAAATTGAATGTCACTACCTACATATATATGGAAATGAAATGGTATCCAATGCACACATCTCAATTTATCACAATTTATCATAAAATAGTGGCAACACAAATATTATATTTGCCTTTGTTATTGCCACATGGAAACTGCTAGTCTGCTACCATATATCTAAGGTACAGTTGGCCTACTATCTCTTATTTAGATATCGTGTTGGAAGAGTTAAACTAGGTTTGCATCCAGTGCTTCTTCATAGGGCATTAGCCTTTGGGACTGTGAAAGACTACCCGATAGCCCTTTCTTTCTCCCCATAAAATAAGGGCTCCTCTTCCTTTTCCTTTGTAATGAAAAGGGCAAGCTAACCTCCAAAAGGTAAAATAGTCTGCAAACCTTACGCATGAAATTTATCTTTTTATCTCCCTTTTTCTCTGCTCGTCTTGAGTATTGACTAAAAGGGCCATAAACCCTTTTCTAGAGAATGGGTAAATTATAAGTTTGGTCACTGAGATTACTAAAAACGTTCATGTTTGGTCACTAAAAATATTTAATTTCATTTGTGGTCACTAAAATTAGTTAAATATGTCAAGTTTGGTCACTCATTGTCCAACTCCGTTAACTTTTGCTTATGTGGCAGTCAACTATTATAGTTTACCGTTAAGTAGGTGACATGGTAATTAAAATAATAAAATAAATAAAACGTAATTATTTATATTTTACACCTCATTTCCAACTATTAAAAAGATAAAATTTTAATTATTTATGTTTCTCTCTGATTCACCTCTCTCTCCTCTCCGCAGTCGTCGTTCACTCTTACGCCGGCAAGACAGTCGCCGACTCTTCCAAATCCCTAATCGTCGCCACTCACTCCTTTACCCGCAAAAATTGAGTCACATCTCACTCATTTGCCCGCGAGATCACTCCGCCGCTCACTCCTCACTCGCGAGATTCAAATCCCTGGAAGAGCATAATCGTCACACAGTTCACCCCTACCCCTCAAACGTAGGGGACGGGCAATCGAGGCTGTATTCGTGCCCTGGTCGTCAAAAGAAGGAGATACTTGGATCTTGTTCTTGCCACATGAAGAGAACCAGACGTTAATAACGAACAGTCAAGCAGTAGCAACACCTTCGCCAATTCCAGGTACAACTTTCTCACTTTTGTTGTTATTTGCTCCCTGCATCTTTCCTCGACAGAATCAGGAGGGATTGTTCTGGCCTCCTCTTCTCAATCTCTTGGCCAATTTTAGTCTAGTCCCCGTTGCGATCGCGAAAGGTCTCTACTTTGGGTTTACTCAACACATCGTGGTTGGTTTTCAGGAATCGCGATCGAATTCACATCGTGGTGAGAGGCAATTGTGATTCCGACGGTCACGGCAAGCATACATCCTCGATTGCCCCCGTCCGTTACATTAACGGTCAGTTAAAAGAGTTGACTGCCACACAAGCAAAAGTAAATGTAGTTGGACGGAGAGTGACGAAAATTAACTTATTTAACTAATTTTAGTGACCATAGATGAAATTAAATATTTTTAGTGACCAAACGTGAGCGTTTTTAGTAATCTCAGTGACCAACCTTGCAATTTACCCTCTAGAGAATAGAATCGAATCATTTGAGTGATAAATAGAATGGACAAGAAACTAGAACAACGGGGTGACTTATAAAAGAGGCCCGTCCCTGTTCTGTTCTGCACTTTATCGCGGGTTAATTATACTACTGGCCACTAAAATTTTGGGTTATTCATAAATTGATAATTGAATTTTGACATTTAATACATACATCAGTGTATGTCGAAACAATTAGTTTAACAATCACTTACTCGATAAGTTTTTCGTTCTTCTAAAGTACAAATTTTCTGAAATAAAATAAGACTATCAAAATAGAGAAGGTTTGAATATACATATCTTACACATTTTCTGAAATAAAATTGAAATTGTGTTTGGTCTTTATTATAGATTTATCTTAATTCTTGAAAAGAATATGTTTGCTCGCACAAATTATAATTGGAAGGCCAAATGTTGTAAAAACTAATTGGCTGAATGGATGACCCAATGTTAACCCGTACACAGTCTAAACCAATCCGTTTCAACATTCAACCTAATTCCAATCCTAATTTCTTGAAGTGCTCCTATTCTCTTCTGGGTCTCTCTCTCTACACGGTGTAGCTAATCAGAGGGTGGATGTGAGATTTTTATTACTAATTTAACCGAATTGACACACACTACTCTATAAAATAAAATTTGATTGAAAAACTTAACGAACATGCACAAATTGACTGTTATTTTAATCACTCCGAACTTTAATGACAGATTTGTTAAAAATCAGAGAGCTTGGTGACTAATTTGGGAGTGGCCCTAAAAGTGTAGGGGCTGTTTATGCAATTGGAGCCACTTTATTACACGCGCTTTTCTGGCTGTTTGCCTTTTGTTACATTCCTCTTTTCTTCTCATCTCATCCCATGGGTTCGATCATTAACTCCTGTTGTGGGTAATTGATTTATCACTCACGACGAAATGAGTGACACTCTTGAGAGAGACAGCAGTGATGGCCGGACCGGTTCATTTGGTTAAATAGAAGAGAAAGGGAAAAAGAAAAGATGTGGGGTGGTGGCCTCACATTTTCATGATCCCATTGAATTGGTAAGTGCATGACTTCTTTAATTGGCTGGCTGTGGCTGTGATGAGGATGTGGGTTGGTTACTTCCACCCAACTCCCTGGACCTGTTATGGCACCCACCAGCGGCACCACAAGCAAATCAAAACCCCTTCTCATGACATGGCTTACATCCTTCAGGGGTGAATATCTTGATAATACGGGTTAATTGCATGGTTGGTTATTGAGATTACAAAAAAACGTTCAAGTTTGTTCGCTCGAAATATTTAAATTCATTGTTGATACTTCAGTTTACTGAAACCGTTCACGTTTGGTCACTCTCCGTCCAACTCCGTTAACTTTCGCTTACGTGGCGGTCAACGCTAAAAGTTGACCGCTAAATGTGTGACGTGGCAATTTAAAATTAATAAAATTAAATTTTTCAAAATTGACATATCATTTCTACCTGATTATCACTTTTATTTAAAATAAATAAAAAACCCTAATTTTCTAATCCCCAATACCAATACTCCCACCCTTTGGCCACCGCCTGGTTGATGAACAACCTCGCGTAGGAGTGGATCCGACTCATCACAGGCTTCACCGACTTCCCTGCCTCTGACTACCACCTCGCCGATCGCTAGAACTGGATGTCCAGAATCGGACCCGACAAGATCCGATCCTCGAGGAGGAGGAGGTAATTGCCGACGTAGAGGTAGCACATTTTCTTCAGTCGATATCCGTCTTCACGGAGCACATCGCCATCTCGCCGAAGAGGGACGAGACGTCGATCCCGATCGTCATGTACGAGATCACTTTCTTGAAGAGTTACCGCTTCGAATCGTCCACTCTGGGAGCTCGGCTCACGACGAGCTGCTGAAGCAGCAATCTCAAATCCGACACTTCAACTGACTCGTCCCGAATACCACAACAATTTTCCGCCTAAGGTCCAAGTATAAACCTGGATAAGTATGTTTAAATATCAACCCGGGCCGGTCCGTCTACCCCTACTTCAGTCATTTGAACCATTATCCAGCAATAAGGTTTTGGTTGAAAAGTTTGCTAATTAAAGTAAAACAAGACAAAGGTGAATTATTTTGAAAGCTCTTTCGTGGAAGGATCACTCGGGTGTCGCTTCCCCCTAACTACTACCATGGTATGTGAATCGAAATGATTGCTTTGGGCAAGGTCACCGCGAACCGCAAGGGGACACAATTATGGTCGTAGACCATGCTCATGATTGCTAAACCGAGGCATGCATTATAGGCTGTCACTAGGCCCTCTCGGTTTAGGCAATCAATGGTTGAATTACTCCCTCACTCAATCCAAGGGTTGGTCGGCTTAATCACCCTTAACCAAATTGCTTAATCCAATATTGAGGTTTGCCCTAAATTAACCTAGTTAGAAGACTTGAAAAGCCCAAGGGATACCAACTCGATTGAGACTCCCTTGGAAGGAGGGTTTCCCTCTCTAGACTAGGTTACGTGGCTAATTAGATTGCTAAGAATTAACATGCACAATCCTTAAGTTGCTAAGCATAGACATGCACAAACCTAAGGATGCGAAGCACAAACATGCACAATCAAGATGAATAATACCTCAAACATTTGGATTAAACAATACCCAATGACGATCATTCAATTCACATAAAAGAAAACTACATGGTCGAGTTTGGGTATCACAACACCCAAGTGAAAAGAATTCTACTCCATGCTAGAGATAGGAGGGACACAAGGAGAAGGGGTAGAAACCATCTTGGAGGAGCTTTCCAATCTTCTTGATCCTTGTGTTGAACTTTCCTTGGAGGAAATCTTCCCAAAATCCACCTTGGAGCAAAAACCTAGCCTCCTTCTTCCTTGGTTCATGTTTCTCTCTCTAGAAATAGAAGAAGGCTTTCTCACTCAAATGGGCTCTCTCTCTCTCTCTCTCTCTCTCAGCTCATCTTTTAAACCAGAGACGAGCTCAGTTCACGGCCTGAGTTCACGGCCGTGAACTGCAAATGGACGCCAAAACGCACCGCTTCGTTCACTTCCGTTCACGGTCACCAGCCTCAGTTCACGGTCTTAGTGACCATGAACTCACCTTGCGTCAGTAACTTTCATTTTGGCTCTGGACGCCTCGAGGTTCACGGTCAAAGGCTTTTCACGGTCGTGCAAGACCGTGAACTGGCCCTTTTCCACTCCTTCTCCCGGTTTTCGATCCTTTTCGTCCAACTTTCAACTTCGAGCCTGGTTTCACCTGTTAAATCTCGAAACACACTATAACACGAGAAACCTGGCGTAAAACCAACCTTTTAGGAGTGAATTTGCCACAAACACCTAAGTAAAACGGGGGGTAAAACATGTACATTTAGGCCCGAATCACTCCCCCACACTTAGACGTTTGCTTGTCCCCAAGCAAACCATTTCACATAAAGTAATATTTCAACCTACACAAAAACTTTGGGGACAACTCAAAGGGCACAAAGTGGGAATTCTCAATGGCTATTGGCAATCAATACATGGACCGTTGCAAGCAATACCGACATCCACCACAAATGACATTCGAAGCCACAAAAAACGGGCAAACGAAAAGTTGTCACCTTGTTCATGGATCAATGCAAGTCTCAACAAGACCACTTATCAACCACAACCAACCATGTATGGAATTCAAGTCTGAGGAACAAATGGTAAGGCAACAAAGGTCCTCACCGGGGTATGATATGACATGCAAAGCAAGAATGAATCACTCACTCTCAAGGCCAGTGGGGTCGGGACCTTTTTGGTGCAAAAGATGTGCACAATCATAAACTCTCGCCCCTATCGTCTCAATACCATGGCGGTAACCTCTAGATGCTAGAGTTCACAGGATGGTTATCACCACTAGCTCGTCCGGAGGTCTTAGACACGGGTTCAGATGACTGGCAATTGTCTTGGACATGGGAAAAAAGCTTTTTGGGTGGTGGCAATCTTGACGTGAGGTTCTACATATTCAACCTAAACCCGAAGGTTCTATGGTTTCGAATAAAACCCCTCTCTTCAACCCAAGGCCACTAGCATTGGCCAAAACCCTTATCTCTCCTTTCTAAACTATCACCCATCGTGAACTACATTGAAGCACTCTTCCTCGGTCTACTCTTGCTAGCACATTAAGGTTTGGTAGTGAAGGAGTTCTAAAACAATGTGGGAGTTTCAATGGCTTGGGTGCCAAGAAACCCCTCCTAGAGCATGTACTTTGGTTTTTCGTGGCACTCTCTACTTTATTTACCCCATTTTATTACCTCTTTTTCGTTTCTCTTTTCTTTTCTTTTCTTTATTTTTATTTTTGAGGGGGATACTAGAGAGTAAATACACTTGCCACCTATACATTTAACGACCAATGCTCTCTTTTTGAGGAACTCACTCCAACACTACACTTCATTTTTCTCATTCCTAGCAAGAACCGCACACAAACCTCCTATGTAGAACCTCTATGGATACTCAAAGGTGAGAGCTCCAGGACACAAGGAAGACTCATGTTTAGACACGAAGAAAGGATTGGAGGTCGTTCTATCAACACCATTAAGCTCACAAGCACGAAGCTCCTAAATTGACAACGACCCTCGAAGTCACAAGGCTCAAAGGGGTTGACTAGTGGATAACACATTTTGGGACAATCAACATTTGGGCCTGGACTAATCATATGCCTCCATCATACTCACTGGTGACAAATGTGATGCTACACACCATGGTAAGAGGGAACTATCACACCAGAAGAAAACGATCGACTCAAAACTCACAGGCTACCCAACCATCTATTCCAATTCACAAACACGATGCATGGAAATTGTAAGAAGCAAGTGATCATGTCAAGACATCCATTCATTTATGCACACCTGAGAACTAAACTTTTTCCCTATCCTAATGAACTTCTCAGTCATCATCATAGGATATAATCGATCGCATGCAACAATTCAAGATCAATGCTAATAAACACGAGAATTTCCCACCATTCGGCCACTTTGATCATGCAAACATTGCTTGGAGCCCTCAAATTTTTGAAATTTGGGCATGCAAAAGGCTCCAAGCATCAATCACACTCACACAAGCATACTAGTAAACTACCCCCCCCCCCCCAACACACACTTAAACTCGACATTGCCCTCAATGGCGTAAGAAAGGGATAGAATGATGTTACCACTTGGGCTTGGTGAGTGAAAAGCTTCAAGGAGAGACAAAAACACACACACAAACACAATACGACTCGCTCGAGGCAAGGTCATTACAAACACAATACATAGTAGTAGTTTATGTCACACACACACATGAAATGAAGAAAAATAATAATAACAAAAAACAAGTTCAGGGTTACAAGCAGAGAAGTGGGGAGAAAGGACTCCGCTCTGCCACATGTCTCACTCATCGGCTGCCTCTCTCCGGTGGAAAGACCATCTCCAGCATCTGGGAGGATACCCTAGCGGCGAGCCATAAGCTCGAGGATGACGGTCTGCGGTCGAGGCGGGATGAGAATCCCATCAAGTTCGTCTCTAGACGATCCACCCTCTGGACGAGGGGATCGCCTGCTGCTGGTGGTGGCTACTGTACGCCGGCGGCGGCCGGGTGCACGAGCAGGTGGCTGCTCTGCTGGTGGCAGGACCTCGAGGTCAGGACTCAATCCCTCGATGTACCGCATTGGGCCAAAGGTGCGCAATAAGCGCATGGAGTGCAGAGTGCCCTCGTCAAATCTCTGGGTGCGCCCCTCTTTCGAGCACCCTGTAAGGATGGTATCGAAGTATCTGGCAAGGCGGGTGATGTACGAACCCATTGATGTGACTTTCCCCATTGCCCCTGGCAAAAGAAGTGGCTATGACTGAACCCAGGTGCAGAGTGCTAGACAGGTCCACCATGCAAGAAGCCAAGAACAAGTCAATAAGATTCTCTCGGTTATCTTGTTCGGGTTGTAGTAAGCCGGGTAGAGGGAACGAGCCAGGAGTGCAACCATGACACGCTACTAGGGCTGGAGTGTGGATGCCGTTATGAGGGCTGACTTGAACTTTGTCCTTCGGTACTTTGGAAGACAAAACTTCAGAATTGCGGCATTCACGTCAAAACTTCGGATGACATCTTCCTCCCACTCGTCCTCATTAGGGCTGGAAGTTTGGTACCAGTATTTGGGATATACCGAATACCATACCGAATTTGTCTATATTTTGTATTAACGAATACACGTATTATTTCGTGGGATTGGGATTGAGTTTCAATTGTTATTCGGTATTAGGGATTACGGGATTGGGATCGGTATATACCAAAATACCGATCAATACCGTAATATAAGTTAGTGTGTATTTTATCCTTTCAACTAGACTCTCTCATTCACTACTACGCGACCCTCAACCACAAAGAGTGTCATTTAATTACACATAGATCATTACATCACTATTTCACACTAGTATTAATCGTCTCTCAACCTCAAATTCATCAAATTAAAGATTACCAATTACAAAAACTTGAGATGTTAGCTCTAGGAAACTCAAGACTCTTTGCTTAGTCTCTTTGCTCTAAATTAAACAATAAAATCTATTTTATATATTTAATTATTAATTGCAATGGTAATTAATTTTGTATTTGATAATACCGATTGGGATACCGAAGTACTGATTGGGATACCGAAACATTTAGGGATTGGGATACCGAAATTATTTAGGGATTGAGATTGGGATTGATTTTAGGGTATAATTCGTTATTCGGGATTTCGGTATTTGGTATTGGGATACCGGTACCGTACCGATTTCCACCCCTAGTCCTCATGTTTGGCTTCCGCTCCGAGGGCTCTGGCTAAATCGTCATAGCTCAAATTGCGAAGTTCCCCTCCCAATCGGAACTCGACCCGGCGTACTGGATGACTGAGTAGGCATAGGATCTTGCGTATGGTGAAGGTGCTGAAAATTCGACGCATAGCTCCCCGTAAGTGTCATCTTCAAGATCAAGGGTTTGGCGCCATTGTGGGCGCACCACTGCCTCATAACATCACCGCAATGAAGCCTGTCGAACTGGGGGAAGTCGAGTTTCCAATGTTTACCGACTCTCGAAGATGCCCAAAAACACTCCTCTCTCTCCATTACTGGGCTGCTCTTTAGCGCCACAAGGTATGGGTGATCCATGTTAACCATCCTGCACAAACTGAGACACATACACCATACGTGGAAACAATTATCAGAAAATGCCCATTGGGAGGAAGAGAGATTCCCCCACACTTGTTTTTCCACCATGGTTATCAAACATTTAAGCTCAAACCACTGTGGCATGGTTGTGGGTAATTCACGGTTCAAGCACAAAAAAAGTTGAACCACAATCCAAACCACGGTGGCTACCATCCACCAAACAAGAATAAATTCCACTTGCATTCATAACATAGCAGTTGGTGGGCAAATTCTAAAAATAAACACAATTCGGTTCAATGACGCCACTCAAGGCTCACTAAGCTCATGCAAAAATAATCCATTATTCAATCGACCTAATTCACCTAATTCCTCGCCCTAAATCTAGATTCAATCATGCGAAGCACAGAAATTCAACTTCACTTCACTACCTAATCCAATTCTCCACAAATCAATAAGGTAAAGTCGAAAAACAAACCTGTAGAGGCAAGTAGGATGTAGGAGGAAGTGAGGTGCAGGCGAGGAAGGTGAAAAACGGACGGAAAACTGACCGGAGAGGGGTCGCCGAAGCTTCGTCGTAAGCTTGCCGCCGGTGACGTTCACGAAAATATTGTTCTCCAAATCTCTCCAATATTTCAGCACAGGCCGGTTTTGAGGAGGGGAGACTGGGCATGACGTTGGTTATGGGTTTTGCTCGCCGGAAATGTTTGAAAAGTCGAAAAACAAACGGAGTTTCGAGTTTTCTGGCGAAGATTTGAAATTTTCAGGCGAGATTTGGTCGTGAAATGAAGAGTCGTCGTTCACGCCCCTTTTATAGGCATGACTCGGGGTTCATGGACGCGTTGCCTAGTTCACGGTCTTAGCGACCGTGAACTCTCAAATGTGTCCGTGAACACGGAGTGGTCGACAGGTGGTGATCATGCAAAAGTGCCCAGTTCACGGACGCGTTTGCATTTTCACGGTCTTTTAAGACCGTGAACTCAGCAATCCGTCCGTGAACATCAGAGAAAACAGGGCACTTCTGATAAAATTTTGACTCAACCTATTCCTCCATGCCTCCTAATCGATCACAACACAACCATAAATCCCAAAACCACATAACTTTGTCTGAAAATGCCGAAGCTTTGATTACCACATGCAATTGGCTATATGGATTTTCAAGTAAGCTAATTAAGGATATAGTTTATTTGATAATAATTTAATCTAATACAGTTTATTTAGTAACATTTGAATTGCTTGATGAAGGTGATGATCGTGATAATGGACTCGAGGTGGAAATTTTCAAGGCGGTCGGAACATCCTCAATGACTTCTAGCTCTTCTCCTGTGTGACAATTTGATATATTGTGTTTCATGTACTAGACTCCAAGCTTTCTTCCTCTTCATTATCTGTTAGCACTCTTTGCATTGTGACCTGTGAACAACCCTTTTTAATTTATCAATCATCAGTAGTGGCGCGGCAATATAAACTGGTTGCTTTGGTTTAAATTACTTTAAAAAGGCAGTGGTAATTGGAGGGCTTTATTATCTAAAGCAAACAGTAGGGTTTAGATTACTTAAAGAAAGAGTGCAGTGGTGAATTGGAGGGGTTATGGTCTAAAGGACCAGCAGGTAGTGGTTCCGCTACATGCCAAAATGGCCATTTGTGTTTTTACTAATTATGTTCTCCAACCAATTCAAGAATTCATTAGATCCGATCCACGAATTCATTGGATCCGATTTACGAATCCAAGAATCTACGAATTCATAAATCCGATTCAATTGACATCTCTATACAAGATTGATGTAGTTATCAAACATTTTGTAGTAAGTACATGAGTGAAAATGACATCAACAGGCAGTTCTCCTCCCTTTTTTTTCTTTGACTTCTTTGTATCTAAAAGGCCAGCTTATCAATTAAAAGCTTTTGGGAAGACGTTAAAACACCAAATAGTGGTACTCTGAACTTGCTTCAAATCTACCTTTGGAGGGAAGAAGTGATATATATATAACACATCAAATCTCGAGAGAAATTTGGCTAAAGAGCGTGGGGAAACAAGATAATGTGTATTTTTTGGCACATCATGAGAGGGATTTGGGCAAATAGATTTTGATAATGACCTTTCCTTGTTCACTTTCTTCAACAACCATCTTATTGATTAGCTAAAATGACAATGCGGGAGGCTTTTCCAGCAAACCAGAGCACAGCAATAAATTAAGGTATATATTTTTGAAATTTACAGCAATCGCAAATGTGATTTACTTACGAGTAGCTTCACTTTTTGGAAAAGAAAAACTAGCAATGTTTGAGAAATTATGAAAACCCAATGATTATAAGTGTTCAAAAAGTTCGGCAGCTGTTGTTAGGGTACCTATTATTCGATTCACACTACCGAACTGATGTGAAGATTTGAGATTGTTTGATCTCGAATTTCAAAATGTCATCGCTTTTCATAAATGTTATCGTTCGTAAACCAATTAGTCCCACTAATTTAATTTGTTCGAAGTCTACATTTAAATTTTCGGCTCGTTTGGATGCGTCATTTTAGTTCTGTGGTATTTCGAATCAAAATTATGTATTATTTGGCTATGTGACAATTCATTTGATATTTCAGTTTGGAATGTGATAATTTGGTCAATTGTTTTATTCAAAATTTTTGTTATTTCACCATTTAGAAGGGATGGAGTGAAAAAGAGGATGGGAGATGAGTTATTTCAATTGCCTCGTGGACAAAATGCCAAATTCCATTTTATTTTTGTTGAACTAGTTATAAGTCTTTTGGATTGATATTTGGAGGGTGTTATTTGGGGTCAAATAACACACTTGAACATGTTTGGTTGACAAAAAATGGGATGTGTCATTTGAATGTGGTGTTTTACCAAATAACAGGTTTTAGACCATATAACACAAATCAATTTCCTTAGACATCCCTCAAACATGAGTCATTCATGGGTTTGGAGTGTGTACAAATCTATAGTACCATATGCTTTCAAGATACCGGTTAATATTGGGGGTCGTGAGGATTTGAACACGTGACCTGAAGGACAAACCAACTCTGATATGATGTCATAAGCCAATTGGTCCAAATAATTCGAGTTGTTGTGAGAGGTCCATGTATGGATCTTATCCACTTCGTTACATGTCATAAACCAAATTGTCTCATAACTTGAGTCATTGTGAGAGACTCATATATAGTACTTAACCACTTCCTTACACGCCTAAAAAACCAACTCATAAGCTTGAAGTTTACACATGCTCATCATACCATGTGTTTTTTAGGCAACGATTCATAATGGGAGTCGTGATTACTTGAACACACAACCTAATGATCAAACCAACTATGATACCATGCCATAAACCAACTGGTTTCAAGAAATCAATTGTTGGGAGAGGTCCATGTATGGATATTATCTACTTCCTTACACCCTCTCAAATGAAAGCCAACTCGTAAGCTTGAAGTTTGCATATGTCTCCCATTACTTTCAGTCAATTATGAATACTGAGGGTGGTGAGGACTTGAACACATGACATCAAGGACAAACCAACTTTGATACCATGTCATAAGCAGTTGGTCACAATAACTCGATTTGTTGAGAAAAGTCCATATATAGATCTTATGCAGTTCCTTATAATATGATTTGATAGGGGTACAACTGCTTTATACCAATTTCACAAAATATGTAGAAATGTGAAAAACCATTACTATCAAATGAATTTAAGCATATATAAATAAAATATACTTACAATCTACGTTCGTATTTAAATAAAAATACATCATTCTAAACAAAATAACAAATACTCATATTTAAATACAACATTTAACGCCAACACCAAAACGTTTGTACTTGAATCGAACATATAATATCAATCATTTAACTTTGAAAATCATGCAATAAATCACAAATAAATGTTTTAACTAAATTCAATAAAATAACATCATTTTATTTAGATTAATACTTTATTTTAGTCTGAACTATACCCACATAGTCAATTTTGGTAAGTGATTTCATAAATTGCTATCATGACCTTATTATACACCATATACACTAACTTGACCCGAATCGTGAATTTTCGTCAAATTAGACTGTCAACATTGTTGACTGTTAATGAATTAGCATGCTTCGTTGATGTTGATGCCATGCAGACATTAAATATTAATAACGTATAAAATAAAATTAATAAAAATATCAAATATATTAATAAAAATAATTTATCTTATACTTTCAAAATTATTGGAAATAAATTAATTAATTTAAAAAACATATGGTCGTCCCGACCCACGCAGCTGCCGTAACCGTCGTATGCTTTTCCCGCCTCATTCTCATTTCTCTGAGTCCGATTTTGCTACCATCGACGCCTTCCCTTTCTTCTTCTTCTTCTTCTTTTTTTTTTTTTTTTTTTTTGATGGACAATATCAATTTTTTATTTATTTAAGCTCTATGTGTTTTACACATCTTGATCTTTACACTGTGCAGCAAACAGAATCTGCACTACCACACTACTACTACTATACAGCAAACAAAACCTACTACACTCTACTGCTATTACACTCTGCTACTATCCCATTTCTGCTGCTAACTTGTACTTACTGAATAAAGCCTTTCTTCTTCTTCTCCTCCTTGCCCTATCGCGCCATATCCATCGGCGAGAGAAGGAAGAGATTGTAGCTGAACAAGATAACCAACGCAAGAGGGTGTATGGAGTAAAAATTTTGATTTTTTTACCATATTTATTATCTTATTACATAAACAAAATGATTTGAAATTTTTTAATTTTTGGTTTTGACATGATAGTGAACTGGACCATTTACTGTTAGTCAATGGGATTGACCATCTAATTTTATGGAAATTCACGAGCCAGGCCAAGTTAGTCTATATAGTGTCTAATTGAGGTAAGAATAACAATATCTGAAACCACTGTCCAAAATTGATTATTTGGGTATAATTAGAGTCAAAATAAAGTATTAACTTTTTTATTTAGAGACCAAAAAATTAACTTACATGTCATTCCAGTAAAATTCTAATCAATTTCATGACCGATATAAATTATATCATATTCAAACGACCAACATTCCACCAACATGATAACCATAAATATTCACATATCTTTCAACCAGATAAAAAATTCAATTCTCTATCCATTCACCCTCATGCAGTGGCGGATACATGCATATTTAGGGGTGTCCCGGCACACCCCTAAAATTTGGAAACACAATTATTCAACCTCCGATAGTAGTTTGCGTATGAGAAAAAAAATGTTTAAGTGGTAGTGGGACACCCTTAAAATTTGGGAAAAAGGATTATCCAACCTCCAGTAGTAGTTTGTGTATTGGTACAAATAATATTTAAGTAGTAGTTCATGTGATTTAAACTTGGGACATTGCCACTATTAGTAAACATATTTTCAATTACACCACAACTCATTTGTTATTGTGTTTTAGATCCAAATATAATAGTAAAATGTTATTCTTATCACAAAATATTTTCAAAAGCTAACGATTAAACCCAATTACGGGATACCCTTGTCTAGTAGGATATGTCGAGAGATATTTGTTGAGCAGTATAGACACCGAATGTATTTTATGAAACATGTTTGAACTTTTATTATTACTTTTACTAGTCATATATTTTCATATTAGATAATTATTTAATTTAATTTTTAAAGATGACACCCCTATTTAGAATTTCTGGATCCGCCACTGCCCTCATCGGTGACAATAAAGAGCATACTTTTCGTACAATCCACCAGACCTGGAGATTAAAGTCTTTGAGCTAAAACCTATAAAGCAGTCCAATATACTTAAGGATCCAAAAGCTGTGCAATATCATTACATGATTTTGTCTTCAATTTTGAGGTTTCAATTACGCAATTACAGGATGAACTCTCTCCTTCCACAGACCCCTTTCAATAACATGAAAAAATTATATCAATGTACTAATTTGAATCAAGATATAACTCGATGTTCTTCTTCTTCACCTCATAAAATTTATACTCACCCATAAAATAAAATAAAAACCGAGATGAATACGATGATAGGATTTTATGTTGGTTTGACCTAGTCGGACAGGATTTGGGCCGCTTATTGCAAAAGCCCACTGGATAAAGTGTCCAACAAATGAGACCCAAAAGGTTTATTTAAATTCCGTTGCCGGGAGTTGAACCCGGGTCTTTCGGGTGAGAGCCGAATATCCTGACCAACTAGACTACAACGGATTTTTGCGAAGTGCAATGTTCATCAAAATATAAAACAAAATAATGTTCTGGAACCTATTGCTCCGGCAAAAGTTGCAGCGGTATCAACTGACAAAACACTCTGAAGAGGGAAGTGCTAGAAACTAAACCCGCTGAAGCAAACGGGAACAGCGGAACTTCTCAGTCCTCCATCCAATGGCGGCTTTCAAGCACATCACAATTGGCGTCTGCACACCGTCGCCGAGACTCATTGCCCCTTCCTCCGTCCCGCCTCCGCCGGTTCGCCCGCCGACGAGAAAGCTCTCCAAGGTATCCACCATCACCTGCTCCTCCAGCAAATGGGCCGAGCGCCTCCTCGGCGACTTCCAGTTCTTCACCCCCTCCGCCGCCGCCGCTGACGCTTCTTCCGAGCTCCAACGACAACAACACTCCCTCTATTCCTCCACCACCACCGCCACTCTCCCTCCTCCACCTGTCCCTCGTCCCCCGCCGCCGCCGCCTCTCGCTCCTCCCGAGCGCTACGTCTCCATTCCCCTCGATTTCTACAAGGTAAAACGAGAAATGCAGTTCCGATTTCCGTTTTTTCAGTAATTGATTTCGCTCTTCTCTTTCGAATATGTTTCTGATTGTCCGGCAATGGAATTGTTCGTTGTTGGCTGCTGAAAAGGTTCTGGGAGCTGAGACGCATTTCCTCGGAGATGGAATCAGGAGAGCGTACGAAGCTAGGGTATCCAAACCGCCTGCCTATGGATTCAGTCAAGAAGCTTTGATCAGCCGTAGACAGATTCTGCAAGCAGCCTGCGAGACTCTTGCCAATTTCAATTCCAGGAGAGAATACAATCATGGCCTCATTGATGATGAGGAGGACACAGTGCTTACTCAGGTCCCTTGGGACAATGTACTTATCTACCTCAACTGCTTCTATATCCTTACTGGTTAATCGTAATTCGGAAGAGAACGGACACAGGTTTGGGCTGAATTTTATTCATTGGTTTGTTTATAGGTTCCTGGAGCTCTCTGTGTGCTGCAAGAAGCAGGGGACACCGAACTGGTTTTGGAAATTGGAGAGACTATGCTTAAGGAAAGACTGGCCAAGCAGTTCAAACAAGATGTGGTGTTGGTAATCGCTCTTGCTTACGTTGATATGTCGAGGAATGCCATGGCGTTCAACCCACCTGACTTCATTAGGGGGTGTGATATGCTAGAAAAGGCCTTGAAGCTCTTGCAGGTACTGCTTATTACCATTTTCTTGTGCTTAATTTAGGAAGATTTTATTTTGGCTCAATTACTTTCTCTTTGGTTTAATTACTCAGGTTGTTAGGCAGTAATTAGTAAATACTATCATTCTGTACTAAAATGGTTGAGAAACAATTGAGTGATCTGGAAATTACTTTCTAATGTACTAAAATTTTGGAGGCATCAAGTCTAGGCCGAGGCAAGTGATCGTAACTCTTGATGATGACCACATGTCTTGTTACTTAGGAGGAAGGTGCAAGCAGCCTTGCCCCTGATTTACAGGCACAGATAGATGAGACGCTGGAGGAGATCACCCCTCGTTATGTTCTAGAACTTCTAGCCTTGCCCCTTGAGGATGAATTCCGGACGAAAAGAGAAGAGGGTCTCCAAGGAGTGCGCAACATATTGTGGGCCGTTGGAGGAGGTGGAGCATCGCCACTTTACAGTGGGTTCACTCGTGAAGATTTCATGAAAGAAGCCTTCTTGCACATGACATCTTCTGAGCAGGTTGATCTATTTGTAGCCACGCCACCGAACATTCCACCTCAGAATTTCGAAGTGCACGGAGTTGCCCTCGCACTAGTTGCCCAAGCTTTCATGGGTAAAAAGCCTCAGCATGTACCATGTGCTGATAATCTATTCGAGCAACTCCAACAGTCCACTCATTCAAACACTCTAAAAGAACGTGAGATGGAGTTTTCACTAGGAAGAGGTCTCTGCTCGCTGCTTTTAGGGGAGTTGGATGACTGTCATGCATGGCTAGGTTTAGACCAGGTTGACTCACGTTACAGAAACCCAGCGGTTGTAGAATTTGTGCAGGAGAACTCAAGTCATGGTGATGTAGACTATCTTCGCGGGCTTTGTAAGCTGTTGGAGACCTGGTTAACAGATGTGGTTTTCCCCAGGTTCAGAGATACCAAAGATGTAGAGTTCAGGCTTAATGACTACTATGATGATCCTACTGTCTTGGCCTACTTAGAAAGCAGGGAGGGTGCTGGTCGATCGCCCCTTGCTGCCGCTACTGCTATAGTGAGGATAGGGGCTGAGGCATTGCAGAAGGTTTTTCCTTTGGGCAGCCAAGAAAGCGAAGAGTTTCTTGAAAAGATTGTCAATGATAACATTGTCACTGTAGTGATAGAATCGGTTGGTGAAAAGTTGAAGGATGTTAGTGTGAAGGCCATGTGTGCTGGAGTGGCGATTGGACTGTTGGCTTTAGTAGGATTGAAGGGTATGCCTCCTAGAGATCGGTTCTCTGGCCAAGGAAAGATAGACCAAGCAACGGCTTCTTCTAGTGTCACTTCTGGTAAGACCTCTAATGATATGTTTACAGAATAGCTGGACTATAACATTTTGTTGTCTGCTGGATTCTGTCTTATATAAGATTCATTTAATTGGCAATGGTTTTAAGAAGTAGACAGCAACACGGAAGAATTGTCAAGACAGCATGCAAGTTTAGCAGAAGGTGTAGTCCGGAAATGGCAGAATGTCCAGTCTCAGGCTTTTGGACCTGATCACTGTTTGGGAAAATTGACAGAGGTAAGAAAGTCTAATTCTCTTGCTTCGCCTCCATTTTAAGAAACTCTTTTGTTATGCTTCTTAGTTCTGTGGTCCAGAGGAATTTTACAATGCTATATAGTATTGGTGCTATAGGTTTTTGTCTTTATGGTACAACTTGAAATTGTACATTTACGTTATGATACAACTTTGGATTATACCTATACTGTTTGTACAAATTCTTTTATGGTACAACTTGAACTTGTACCTTTATGTGATGGTACAACTTCAAGTTGTACCATAACATAATCATACAAATTCTTTTATGGTACAATCTAAACTTATACATTTCATGTTATGGTACAACTTTAAGTTGTACATTAAAGCACTAATACTATATAGTATAATAGAAATGCTCCTGTGATCCATTGCTCATAGAAAAATCTTTTAGGTATTGGATGGTCGGATGTTGAAGCTTTGGACAGACCGAGCCGCTGAAATTGCAAAGCTTGGCTGGGTATACGACTGTATGCTATTGGACTTGACCGTCAACAGTGTAACCATGTCCTCAGATGAACAACATACTGTGTTGGAAGCAACAATAAATGAATCGATCGCCTTAACCGATGCTGTTCATCCTACGAGCGGCCCAAAAACTACGACCTACTCAACTAGATACGAGATCTCGCTTTCTGATTCAGGATGGAGAATCACCGATGGAGCATTATTGATATAAGGAAAACCGATATGTTGATCTGGTAGTGTAAGTATCTTCTGCCTTATGTCTATATAATATAGTCTTCAATAATATAGTGAAGCCGTTGTGAACTTTGTTCACGCGAAGAAATGTCCTATGGGGATGTTTTGCAGCTGGCATCCGGTTGAAATTGTTTTCGTGTGAGGTTTTTGCTCTTTGCTTGATAATGCCGGTTCTCTTTTGTGATTCAACTGTGATTGTTTGACTTTGTTGATGCCGGTTCCTTGCCCCAAACCTTTTTTTTACCACGTAGCAAATAAAGGTGAATAAGCAGCGGAAGTCTCATCGAGTCCAAAAATTACCTTTTTTTTACTACACTCTCGGCTTAAAAGCCCTTTCTCTTTCATTTACAAGGAAAGACCGTTACTTCCCCAAACTGTCCAAAAAATTTTAGTTGTGTGTGTTACTGTGTATTGTATACAAAAGGCATCTAATCTTTGTTAGCAAACTGCGTAGAGATAGAATGAGCCTCTCATAGAAGAGAGGACACGTTGTCCCTCCAGCTGGAGGACTTCTGGTTAGCTGACGGGTTCAAGAAGCTGAGCCCGAATAGCTCCTTTGGCGCATATTGTGGCTCTACAAACCCGATTAGCTTCACTACGAGGATTGAACTTTCCCTAACGTGTCTTATGTTTCTCAAGTCCGTCCACAGCTTTCCAGCCAGCTGCAATGCTCTCTGCTTCGTGTCGAGTTCTATGTTCCACTTCAGGTAAAGCTCTTCCCTTTCCCTTCTCGTCAACTTCTTCTGCAGTTGTTTGGCCAACATTATCCTCTCCCGATTTAGAAGCTTCGAACTGTACGAGAACATACACTTGTGGTCAATACCTAGATAGTCTTAACTACAGATTCTAGGTAGAATTAAGAAGCCGGGCTGAACCATACCTAGAGGTGTACGTAGCGACCTGACTATCCACGACCGGGTTGTTTCCACGAGCAGCTGTGTCCTTCATGAAGTAGAGTCTCCTGAGCTCAACTTCCATGTACACGTTGTCCGAAGGATCTCCTTTGAAGAGGAGGAAGAAGTAACTCCTGTGGACCAATGGTACATTGCATTTCGCCCATAGCTCGATGATCTTCCTGCGGTACCTCTCAAATTTCTGTGACCAGTTAGCTTGGCTCTGGCTCAAACTCCTGTTTGTCTCCGAAACAAGGTCTCTTGCCCGTGTCATTGGCCTCCCTTCTGGAATTCTCCTCAGTGGCTCCACAACCTGCACTTATCCATCTCCATTTACATAACGTGCAGCAAGGCTGCCAGCAACCAACTAAACGGTTTCCTGCTGTAAATATCCAAGAGAGAGAGAGAGAGAGAGAGAGAGAGAGAGAGTGTGTGTGTGTGTTTGTATGTCTTGCTTACCGAAATGACACCGATTTCTCTGGTCGGCTGCTTATGATGCTTGATTATTTTCTTACCCTTCTTTCCTCCTGCAACTGAATTCAGAACACTCGTCGTATCATCAAAATCATCAAAATGAACATCGATCTCTTTAATGATCTCATCCTCTTTGGTGCCAACAACACAGCTCTCCGGATACTCTGAGTTGTTCATTCGTGACACGTGCTCCATCTTCAGACCCTTGTTGTCCTCTTCCGGATTCTCTCGTCTCTCGGTAATCTCCTCGTCAGTTGCACTAGAGTCTCTAGCATCGTAACCATCCTCCTCTTCACTGTCTTCTTCCTTGTCCTCTGCTTTCTTGGACCAAAGTGCCGAGGGAATAGTCATCACCACAACTTTCTTGCTCTTGCTTCTGGTCCACGACACGCCTTTCTCCGACCTATAAGGAGAAGACTTGTCCAAACTTTCTATCGTCTTCTGCAATTCCTGAACCCTCCGCTTCAGAATCTCGTGTATGTCATAGGAACCCACGTCGCAAAGCTCCTTGGTTTCCTCAGCCGTCGCTAATGTCACATCAGCAGGTTCATCTGTAGTATTATCCATTTTTGTTGATGGAGTTTCTCCCATTTCAGCACAAGGGACGTCCCTGCACATGTTCTCTGACTCGATGGTGCTCCGTTGAGGGATCTCCTCCTGCAGAGAGTTAGCTCCGAGACTTGCTTGGGTCTCAAGCAATTGCCTCTTGGGAACAGGATTAGGCATGCTGAACTGGTCGTACTCCCTACCGGTGTTGCTGCTTCTTGCGGGAACTGCATCAGCCTCTAATACTGAATTCTCGTCCACTCTGTAGAGTCGATCTTCCCTGACTGATTTCAGCAAGCTATCGATGTGCGATTGTGCAAGATCGCGCTGCCAGGTCAACTCCTTGATCTCTTGCTCCATCTGAAACAGTAACGGACATTACTAGTCATGGAAGGAAGCAAGGTAGTCAAAACTATACATATTGTGTAGAATCGGAAGAAGCGAATAGTAAAATCATAAAATTATATGGATCAAGATTTTGACTACCATGGAATCAGCAAAGTGGAACTAGAATAACAAACCTGCTCAAGCAAAAGTTCTTTCTCCTTAAGCAATGCAGCTGTATCGTTGGCTATGGACATGGTTCCTACCAAGCTGTTGGCCTGCAGCTCAAGTTGGCCCTCCAACCTGGAGATATCCTTCTGCAACTGCTTCACCAAGTTCTTGTCAGTCATGGAAGAAAGCAAGGTAGCAAAACTATACATATTGTGTAGAATTGGAAGCGAATAGTAGGATCATAAAATTCTATGGATCAAGATTTTGACTACCATGGAATCAGCATAGGGGAACTAGAATAACAAACCTGCTCAATCAAAAGGTCTTTCTCCTTCAGCAACGCAGCTGTATCGCTGGCTTTGGACATGGTTCCTACCAAGCTGTTCTTGGCCTGGCGCTCAAGTTGGCCCTCCATCCTGGAGATCTTCCCCTGCAACTGCTTCACCAAGGCCTTGTCAGTCATGGAAGGAAGCAAGGTAGTCAAACCTATACATATTGTGTAGAATAGGAAGCGGATAGTAGAATCATAAAATTCTATGGATCAAGATTTTGACTACCATGGAATCAGCATAGGGGAACTACAATAACAAACCTGCTCAATCAAAAGGTCTTTCTCCTTCAGCAATGCAGCTGTATCGTTGGCTTTGGACATGGTTCCTACCAAGCTGTTTTTGGCCTGGCGCTCAAGTTGGCCCTCCAACCTGGAGATCTCCCTCTGCAGCTGCTTCACCAAGGCCTTGTCAGTCATCACCACGTTGACCTGTGCGCTGGTCGACACTTCCTTGGCGCAGCTGGCGAACATGAGCGTGTTTCTCGATTGCTCGGCGTGGCAACGGGCAGGGCTCATTGTGCAGATTATGGCAGTCTTCGCATTGCCTCCCAAGCAATTCTGCAGTATCCTGGTCAACTTGGATTCTCTGTAGGGTATGTGTCCGTATTTCCCTTTGCTGGCATCAAGTTTTTGGCATGGATCAGTAGTTGAATAGATGATGGAGCTTTAATACAAGGAAGGCGTGTTCGTAGTTTACAGTTTGTACCCACCTTAGTTTGCGGATTACGGTGCTCAAGGTGAGCAAGCTGCGGTTAATGTGGGAACCTTCTTTTAATCTCGTACCGGTTGACCATGCCTGAGAAGCTCGCTCACTCCCTGCCAAATCAACGAAATTCTGGAGAGCCAACGGTTTAACAGGTTAGCATGCTTAGTTCTGAGTGGCCATGATACGTCTGGTCTAGGATCAGAGCGATTCAAATATAGGAAAAATGAGGATCAAATCAATGAACGGAATCTTAGCCCACTCTAAAACTTGTGAGGAAGTAAAAACTGAAGAGGCAGAGACACATTTAGTAGGGAAAAGCTGTTCTTTACCAGGGAAGCAGTGAGAGTGCTCAAATTCCCTGAACCAAAGTTCTCACGAGCACAGCTTTCCACCGTCTGCAAGATGAACCAGAAGAAACACCAACACAGTAAGAAATTTCAGCGAGAAAAGATCTACAATGGACGACAAGGGAAGTGAACGTAAAACAGGATACATACTAGCCTAAGGATTTGATGTGATCTGGAGCTGAACTCATTCAGAGCAGTCTCTCCTATGTGCCTTTGAGCTGCACCACAAGAAAATCTCACCTCAGCATTGAAGTCGAGCTGCATTTCAATTTCATCACAGTGTTCTTGAGAAGAGTCATGCTTTTTACCTTCACAAATGGAAAGGAGTTCCTGCAGGTGGTTCCAGTCTTCAACCGTCTCTTCAATAAGCTTATCAATAATGGTTCCTCTCTGTTGGGATGAACAGAACATTATTATAACCTAAAAGCTCAAAACTGATTATACTGAGAGCGATATTGAAACCGAAAGTTGAGAGTTCACCTCTGGATCATCCAGAAGCCTGAGAGGACTGGGATCCGAGCTAAGCAAGTCTCTAACAGCTTCGTTGTAGATCTCAATGGCGGAGAATTTCAACACAAACTCTCTTTCTTGGTTCTGAAATACCCAGAGAAACCAATCAGTTTACCTAATCAAACCTCTCTGGAAATTCAGAACCCTTTATCTTTCGCCAGATTACCTGGTAGGTGTAGTTGAAAATGTCTGCCATGGCGTACTCTGTGATTCCGCTCATCGTATACGTCTTCCCACTGCTCGTTTGGCCGTACGCGAAAATGCTAGCTGAAAACACACAGTAACATCAGATAAATTTACTCAACCTTCTCTGTTACGGTAATGGAAGAGAAGATCGCCGGTAAGTTAGAACCCTTACCATTGACGCCGCTGACGACGGAAAGAGCGACTTCCTTGGCCACTTCCTCATAGACCTGCTTCGTGCCGGAATCCGGCCCGAACACTCTATCTGTAGCGGGGAAAGAACAGATAATTAAAGTCAATCGAGACGGAAGAGGAATTGGAGACTGGAAATACTCAGATTGGGGATGAATTTTTTAGGGTTTTACCGAATGTGAAGGCGGAAGGGAGCATGGAGCGATCGGGCATGGAGGATTTGAAGATGAGGGTGGTGGCACTGATGCATTCCCAATCGGAGACGTCGTTCTTCACCATTTCCTTGTCGTTGAGCGGCCTCAGCCTGATGGAGACGTGAATCTTCTCCGATTCGCCGGCGACGTCGCCGGAAATCGACACCGACTCGTCCCCGCCCCATGATCCCAGCGCGCTCCGCCGGTCGCCCCTACCGCGGATCGTCGAGCTCACCACGCTCATTTTCTCTTGTCGCCAAACAGAGTCGAATTCAGGGAGAAGAAACGAGCCGGTAGCGAGAGAAAATCAGGTCAGGATCTTAGATTGCTCGATCGCCAAAGCATTCTCCTCTAGAATTAAGACTAACACACACAAACAAACAAAGAAACTTCTCCACCGCGACCGCTGGCGTCCGCGAGAGAAGGGAGAGAGCAGAGGCGAATCAGCCGGAGCAGGGAGGAAGGATATCCAAGCTCCGGCGGTAAGCGATTTCTGTTCTTCGTCCCCTCTCTCTCTCTCTCTCTCTCTCTCTGAGAGATTGGTCAGTTCCTCCTCACACCGTTCCGGTTGTCTCCTTCCCCCTCCCTCCCAGGCCGGGACAAAAGCTTTCTGAGCGTGATGAGCTCCGGCCGGCGAGAGGGAAGAGGGAGAAATTCCTTGCTCCTCTCTCTTCCCTTGGGCGGGGGGAAGAAGGAAGGAGAGAGGCTTTTCGTTGTTCAAATTTAGCTATTTTTTCTTTTAGGAAAGAAGGAAAATCCGCCATAGCTAAAATAGGGAACGAATCCTGTCCACCAGACCAGACAATTGCTACCATATGCCTCCCTCCCTCTCCCAGCAAACACTCTCCTTCGTTGCAATGAATTTCAACTTTCCCGGGTTTTCCCCCACCAAATTCTCAATTTTCTATTTTTCGTATTAAGTAAAATACTACTAATTTCAGTGACCTGTTGTCCTTTTGGGCTTTATTGGGCCCTCCTCCTTAAATTTGAATTGGGCTTGATGATATGATCCAACCAAATACATGCTAGAGATTATCTTTTTACCATTTTGAATTTTCTGCAACATGAGTAATTGTCAATGTTGTCAAATCGATTTAAGTTATTGAGCCGGTCAAGCAAGGGGTTTGAGGTTTAAAAGTCTAATTGGGGTCCGGTCGGTTTGAGCCATTTTTGGTGAAACTCGACTCGGTCGGACTGGGTCTAACTGGGATTCGATAAGGGTTCAACAACCTTGGTAATTGTAGATAGGGATGACAATTTAAACCCGCCCCGTCGGGTATTACCCGATCTGATCTGCGATGGGGATGGGACGGGTATTACCCGACCCGCATTAGCGTGGGGCGGGGTATGGGTATCTATTTCCGACTCGTCCCGCCCCGTTACGTTCTTGGCTCATTCTATCTCAATTTCTTATAGTATCTATTCATATTTCTCCTATTTTGACGTTTCTTCAACTAGTTAAACTTGATTTTAAAGTAGTTTGACTCGATTATCCATTCTATTTTCACTATTTTGCATTCATAAATAGTTTCCCCCTTCAATTTATCGTAAAAAGTAAAATTTTACGTGTATTTTTTTAAGTAACATACAAGAATAGGTCGACCCGTTCCGCCCCGTACCCGCGTGGGTATTACCCGCCCCGACCCACATTAGCATGGGGCAGGGCATGGTACCTTTCCCGTCCCGCTCCATTGCCATCACTAATTGTAGAAAGAACAAATTTAAACTTTTTATTTAAAATTGAAAATAAACCAATTATCCAGCCATACTTGGATTTATGGTATCAAAATGATACATGCTTGTTGGAATTCACGTTTTCAAAAAAAAAAAAGATTTTTTTATGAATGGTGGGATTATATATCATAAAAACAGAGTTTACTATGGCAAATATCCCTTGTCACTAACTAAGGGTGCGGATAGCATAACAACACCCTAAGTGTTGTTATTATAACAACAAGGGCATAACCGTAAATGACAATAAACATAATACAAAAAATAAATAATTTTATCTTCTCTCCCATTCAGATCTCATCGTCGCTTTCTCAACCCCTCTCGCCCCCAAAATGCCGGCGACGGAGGCGGAGACACCAGTCATCGTCGCAGCCGACACCGCCACCACCGACTCCCTTCTCAAATCCTGCCCCGACCATCACCAACCTCTCCATCGTTCCCCTCCCGACCGCCGACGTCTCCCACCACATCCAGCTGTCAGATCTCATCACTCACCATTGTCCCGAGGCCAAGATTAGGGCGGTCCTATCGCCGCCGAAATCGCTCAAAACCGTCTCTCCGCCAACTTCGTCGCCGCCGTCGAGTGGGGACTCGTCTCCTCTCACCCCAGACTACTACTATCGCCAATCGCGTTGCGGGTGCCACTCTCTTCCGCAGCGGAGTTCGTGGAAATTACACCAGAAACGAGTCCATGGAAGAATTCTGGCTGAAGGGATTTGTTGGAATCGGAGAGGCGGATGAGCAAGAAACAAGTCAGCGTGAAGAAAGCTATCCTTTCGATCCACAAGAGGACTCGCTCCACATACTGAATCACTTCCTTTGCAGCTAATTTCATGGCTGCAGAGCAAAGCTTCCTCGCCATTATGATAGAAGAAGATTACAATTCCTCCGTTACGTGCCTTTTTTTTCCCCAGAGAATAGATTCAGAGAGAGAAGAAAATATAGATTGATTCGTTGAGAGATCGGTGAAAAAGTTGTTGTGCATTATTAACAGTACTACCCACCCTCGATGGTAATTTATTAAAACACAAATCTATTAAAACAAACCATAAACCTTGCAAAGCAAACCACAAATCCCCTAACATACACCAGAAACCTCACATAGCAAACCACAAATATTCCGAAAGCACACCACAAACCCCCTAATGCAAACCACAAACACGGTAAAGCAAACCAAAAACGTCCTAATGCAGACCACAAATATATTAAAACAAACCAGAAACCTCGCAAAGCAAACCACAAAAGTTTCGAAAGCACACCAGAAATTTCTTAATGCAAACCAGAAACCTCCTAATGCATACCCCAAATCTCCTAAAGCAAACCAGAAACCTCACAATGCAAACCACAATATTTGCGAAAGCACACCAGAAACCTCCTAATGCAAACCACAAACACAGTAAATCAAACCACAAAAAAACAAACCATAAACGTCCTAATGCAAACCACAAATATATTTAAACAAACCAGAAACCTCACAATGCAAACCACAAAGTTTTTGAAAGCAAACCAGAAACTTCTCAATGCAAACCACAAACACGATAAAGCAAACCAGAAACTTCTCAATGCAAACCACAAACACGATAAAGCAAACCACAAAATGCATACAAAAATATGAGAAACCAAACCATAAATCTCACAATGTAGACCATACATCCGGTGGTCGTTGACCGTTGACCGGTCAACGAAGACCGTTGACCGGTCAACGAAGTTCGTTGACCGAACTCCGGTGACCGTTAGTGAGCAGATTCCGACGCCGATAGGCATATTCCGGCCCCGGTGACTAGATTCCGACGCCGGTAAGCATATTCCGACTCCGGTAAGCATATTCCGGCCACAAAATAGCATATTCCGGCGACAAATAGCATATTCCGGTGACCGGCGACCATTTTCCGGCGACCGGTGGCAGAATTCCGGCGACCAAATTTTTGGGCAGAAAATAAAAAAATATTTTTTTATTTTTTTTATTTTTTTATTTTTTTTATTTTTTTATTATTTAAACATATTTTTCATAATGACAATTATACCCCTGTTTTGATTTTACACTAGGTCAACTCAACTAATAAAAAGTCATCACATCCCTAGCTTCCTATTGGTTGGGGACTAGTGTTGTTACAATAACAACACAATAGGTGTTGTTACAATAACCGGTCCCACTGTAAAGAAAGACAAGTAATATTATACTCTAACCCAAGAACTATGCAAGTGATGACTAAAAGAACAAGTTAATTTCAGAATTATCGAATAACACTCTAACATCCTTTTGAATCTGCAAATTACTAGCAACAACTACAACTCCCTTTGTTATAGCTCCATGCTTAGTTACACACTTATCTCGCCAGGCCCACCTTGGATCCGCGACCCAGTCCTCTTTTGAGTATGGAGTTAGTATAGACCTTATAAATTTTTAGATTTTAGATATTTGGCTCAGTGTTATTTTATAATAAAATTGTGTGTAACAAGAAAAATGGTTCAGACGAACATATTCAGATCACTACTCTAAATTTAGCCAAAAAATTCTACCTCCTTTGATTTTCGTCTAAAAAATAAACAATAAAACCTAAAAGACTAAAAGAAATACGAGGTTTGTTCCCTTCAAAAATTACTAGAGCTGGTGGATATAGGAATGGGCACACAATACAATCGATTAGTCGATTGATTTGTCTAGTCTTGACGTTGCTTGTTTCAACGACTACTATGTAGAGAACCTTTTAAACAATGAAACGTGTGAAAACTTATTTGCGCAACTAAATGAGCAATGTGTTTCTCGTCGATTGCGTAGCTATTTATTTGAAAGAGAGTATGCTATTGGTATGTGTGTAGACTCCATTATTGATGAATTCGCCAAATAAAAAACCGTCATGTACAATTGACATTATACAAAAAAAACCAATTTTTTTATTTATGGTTTCTAATTTTCTAACAAATACGGCCTAGTACTCTACTATATTCTGGATCCGTCGCTGGCCTACCATATTACCCTTTCCACCTTTGACTTAGTAGCTTTGCCAGAAGACTTGGTAACAACCCACTGCAATCAGTATCCCGGTCATGAAATGGTATACGGCCCCTGAATTGCTAGAAAACCCCTTTGAATATGTCTTGGAATCTAGAACACTCAAAGAAAAGATGATCACAGAAAAAATAATGAGAACTCCCTTGGATCCCCACTAGGGATGGCAATTACCCACCCATGGGTAATTATGCTCAAACCCAAGTAGACCCATTGATAATGGGTTGGGTATGGGTGAAGTGCATATGAGTTTGGGAGGTTTGTAGATGGGTTTGGGTAAGGTATGAATATTGCTTCCATAATCTAAATGAGTATGAGTTTGAAAACATATCCTCTTACACATGGGGCGATAAGAGAGTCGATTTTCTGCCACTTCTAACTTCATTAGACTACTGAAAACTTCCATGGCTAATGTAGCAAACAGATAAGGGGACAAAGGGTCTTCTTGTCTAAGTCCCTTTTTTTTGCTGAGAAATAGCCGAACACACCCACATTGAAGCCAACACTTATCCTTGGTGTGGTTACACATACAAATTCATTTAATAAATTGATTTGGAAATTCCATTGCTTCCAAAACTGTGATAGAAATTGTCAATCGATTGAGTCGAATGCTTTCATCAAGTCCACTTTTACTTAGTATACTTCTAGACTAGTTCATGTACAAGTTAAGATATTCTCCCCTATCGCCCTACCATTTGCAAACGTTGTTGGATTCTCACTTATTACTAGGGCTGGGAAACGGTGCGGTCTGGTCCAGACCAGACCATATATACGGTCTATGGTCCAGACCGAGAGGCTAAAGTATAGACCACATAACAAACCACAAACTATACGGTCCGGTCCAGACCACGCCTATGCGGTCTGGTTCGGTCTGGTCAGGTCCAGATAGACCACACTCAACGAAAAATGAATAATTTGCTTAGTCAACCACACAAAAAATTGAACCAATAACAAAGAAAAATATTGTTATTTGCCTTAAAACATTAATCCTAACATGCACGAATAATTTTGATACTCTAAATCTTAGTACATAACAAAGATACAAAGTAAAAAGCATCCCAACTTGCACCATAACGTCATAAACATTAACATAATATCATATGGAGACACGATTATCTCTACTCTCTCGTTAAATGTGATTGTGAATGAAGGAGGGACGAGATTCACAAAACTAAGGTTGAGACTTGGGTGTCGTTTTGGGAGTTGGGAGAGTGGTCGAATGGGCTGTTAACACGTATTGACAAGTCAGTTGGGTCCACGGTTTGGTCCGGTAAACCGCGATCTAGACCAGACCAGACCAAGAGATCAAAACATAAAATAATACAGACCATGGACCAGACCAGACCATACTTAACAGTCTACGGTCCGGACCAAACTGTGCGGTACGACTTGGACCACGGTTTTTCTAACGGTCTGGTCTATTTTCCAGTCCTACTTATTACCAAAGACAAACACATTCACATGAAATAATCTTAGCAATACACTTGTATAAAATGTTGGAGTAGGATGCATATGCATGATCTAGTAGGACCCTATAGCATTTGGTATGGTCCATAGTCTATGCTCTAGAGCATAGATGGTACATATATAATTTGTGTGGGTCAGACCGCATCATTTTGCAGCCCCATTTTGGGGAGATGGATGGGATTTAATTTATTAGGTGATATAATTATGGAAATGGGGATTTATTTGGTTTCCAATTCCTGGTTTTTAGCCCTATATAATCGGGAAATTGCCAAATATCACGGGGAGGAGAAGTTGTAGCAATGACAATAACTTCACGATATAGATCTATAGATACTTGGAAGAAATTAAACCCGTTTTTCTCACTCTACCCAAATCCTCCCAATCCCATCCCCCATCAAATTCTCTTCATAGCGAAACATGACCAGAGTAGCGCCGTCAGACATCGCCACCGCCGCCGGCAACCCGCCGCCGCCAAAATCATGGAAAGCTCCCTGCATGCTGCTGCTGTTTGCGTCCATCCCAACATCCCTATTCTGCTTCATGGCCGTTTTATCATACCAGACTTCCAATACCCCGGACGTCCAGCTCGCCTCCGCCGTCGTCTCCACCCGCAACGCCAGCTCCCTCGCCATCGACGCCGACTGGCTCCTCACCTTCCACGTGGCAATAACCGGCGGGAGCTACCCCAACCACTACGGCCCCGTCGAGGCCGCCGTGCTGTACGCCACCGGCGGAGGAAGCCAGCTGGAGATCGCCGGCGGCCAGTTGCCGCCTTTTGATGTCGGCCCGGATTCCACGTTCAACCTGCGCCTCCGGCCAAAGCCGGCGGCGAGGGACGATTGGGGTATCGACATTATCCGGGTGCTCAATGACACGGTGGCGGGTACCGGGTCCGTGGAATTTCGGGTCCTTTTGAAAGCTTCGTGTCGAGAAGATTTTGCTTTTGGTATAAACAAACCGAGGATGTTTATTCGGGTCGATTGTGACCCGGTTCGGGTCGAATTTTCGGGTCCTGGAGGAGGAGGAGGAGGGCTTCTGAGTGGAAGCTTGGCTAAATCCACCAGTTGTTGTGTTGAGCAAATCTATTGAGCCGGTGATCTGGATAACGCAAGGTATCGTTATTGATAGGCGAATTGTACTTTAGAAGCTAGCTAGGTTTGTTAGAGTAGATTTAAGAGCTTGCCTTTTTTATGTTGGTTGAATTATACTTTGACATATTGTTTATATGGGTGTTTTTGTTTATTGTGTTTATCTATCTTCTAATGATATATAGTGAGATTTAGATTGTTAATTTGGCGTAGAGTATTGAGTTGAAGCTGCTTAATTTTCGTCAGTGTTGTTTATTGGTTACCAATTTTTAACCTAGGTAGAGTAGATTGGGTTGAGGCCTGAGGGTAATATTTGTGTTGGATTATGATTTTTTTTTGTATATAAAAGAAATATGAAAATGGATAGAAATAATTGTACAAAGAGTTCTTTAGAGAAAGCTGAGGAGAAAGAAGAATAAGAAGAATCATGTAGAAATAACAGTAACTCGTAATTAGTAATCGTTTTCTTACTGTCCAGTGTGGTGCCGCTCTCTAGTATTGAGCGCTCATCGTCATCATTGCTTCTCTCGTTCTTTTCATCTCTTCTTTTCCACTTTTCTTCATCCCCCCCCCCCCCCCCCCCCCTCCTCTCTTCATTTCTCCGTTAAAAATTGGGGGCGAATCTGTTTCGAATCGGCGAGGCAAACTGCTTGGTGTATGTGGAGCTAGAAATTTGTCGATGACGGACCTGGCAGAGGAGGAAGGTATTGCACATTGGGCACAGTGCTTTGTAAGGAAATTCTTGCATTCTTCCCCTCACATTTGCCAAATTCAAGTATGGGCAAATAGACTCTGGAGTAAAGAGTGAAAATTAGGATTTCATGGTTGGAAGAACGGTTGTTAATGTTCCAATTGATATTTTGAAGATTTAACAAACCGGGTTAGAAGCTGCTTGAACAAATTAGAGAATTCGAGTTTTGTTTTCCCTAATACAACTACGGGACTGAAAGCCTCCCTACAACTAGGGGTGGTCGATCGATTTTCGGTTAGTAGTTAACGACCGGTTTAATAGATAACCATCGGTTAGCAGCTTACCAAAAATCGACATTTATTTATCTCGGCCGGTGGTTGGTAGAAGGGAGGTGATTTTCCTCAAGCCGTACAAAATTTTATATTAGCTGTTACTCAGCGAAGTAAAATACGTGCAGATATACAATAATACATGGGTCTGGAATCTGGATTATATCGATGCGTAAAAGCTATACACTGTACACTAAGAGTTACAGGAAACAGCAAACGACATAACTCATATAAGCATGGAAAAGCCTTGGCGTCTTTGATTTGCAGCATCGTCAGTCTGCAAGTTCTCTCATGATGTGCAAGCTAGCACTCAAGCGTCCACCTGCTTTGACTGCTTCTTTCAAGTCCAACTCACTGCTCTCAAACACACAAAATAACAGGAAATGAGTTCCAACATGAATTCCAGGTTGCGGGGTTGGAGAGTCGAATTGAAGGGTAAAAACAAGAGTTTCCAGCAGATATGTGATATCTTCGTCATCTATGGCGTGCTTATTTAGCATGGATGGATCCTGCTTGTAATGGATTGTGACAGAATTCATAGCTGAAGTCAAAACAGATACTCGAGACAATAGTACACGAAGACGTTTGCTTTTTCGGATAAGTGATTGATTTCATTAGAACTCGTTGAGATCAGCAGAACAAGAAGTACAAGTTTCTGTTTCATATACTCTTTGAATTCTAGGAGCAAAAAGAGGATCAGCCATTGAGAAAGGCGAGCAAAAAACAATCAGAGTTGGCTATATATTACCTATTGTCTTATTAAGCAACCACAGGAGGAGGGCTAATTCAACTCCAAATATGGTGTGAAGCCATGATCTATCCATCATGAACCCAAATACCGTCATTCCTGCCTTGTTGTTCTCTAGATAAGTCACTAGCAAGAAACAAACGAAAGCAAACTATCAGCAACCTACATCAATAAAGAAACCCTTAGCCTCTGGGTATATGCAAGCCATCTCAAAATTTTACCTAGAGCTTGTCTCTTTTGAAAAGAGATTGTATGTGCAAAAATCGGCACCATGTTGGAGCTGTCAGAGTTGTCATCATCATCTTCTTCTTCTTTATCATCTCCATCTTCATCCAAAACCCAGTCTATATTGATGGGGTGCACCTGACCACAGCTGGGATCAAATACCCGATGGCTGGTTGGAGTATTGCCATCCGCCACGTTTGGATCGTATGATGAGTTGATAGTAGCGCAGACGTGCCACTTGGCGGCGAGGCTAGTTATGGCCTGTGCTTTGTGGGTGATCTTCGTAGCACTTCGCAAGCATATGAATAGCCCTATCACCAGATTAATAGAACAGAGCTGCCCTCACACAACAATAGAGATTATCAGTCCGATGATTCCTTCATATCGATCCATCATCATTTAAATTAAGATCAAGGACATGTTTCTGACAAATACGTAAGAATTTTGACAAACAAATCTCTCCACTATGGCATGTATCTGTTCTAGAATGAGGTACTAAACATGAGTTGATCCTGCCTGAGGGATCAATTTTTTTATATAAATGATGCAGTACATAACCATTAAGATCAATCAGCATAGATAGAAAGACGGAGGAATAGATAGATATGATACCGCTAGTTCTCCAGCCTCGTAGATGTTGTTAGTAGCAGAGGACCGAGTAGTGACAAGCAATGACATCAGCTGACTAGCGGTGACCAACAGCAGAGACAAGAGAATGAACCTTCTGAACCGATGGCTGATAATCCTCAGGTTCCTTCTGATCCTGAGGTGCTCTTTCAAGATCGAGCCAACCTCACTCTCAGTCTGAAAGAAGTCGGCGAACTCCTCCAGTCTGAGTATCTGGAGATGGCAAATGACCCGGTATAGAATGCAGACCAGGATGAAAATCGAAATGCGGTAAACCCAGCTGGCCAGTTGCAATGTACAAATGACTATGTCGCTCAAGTACACATTCTCCAGATAGGGTATCTCGAAGGCTCCTGTAGCATACCACCATATTCTGTACGCGCTCTCAACCGCGAAACATGGCAGCACAAATGTGCAGAGAAGCTTCATTGATCTCTGCCTCAAGCCAAAGGTTACCAATTTTAGTCCGAATCAAAACAGGGAATGAATGTCTAGAATGTAAATGGAGAAATTCCCAACTCAATTTTGCTTTCTGTGTTTAACCCTTCACTCAGATAACTAACTTTAGGTTCATCTACGATAATTTTGAATCATGGAAGAAACATTCATTTGCCAACTAATGGTTCATTCAATAACTCAAAACAATTGACGAGCTGGTGATTGACCTATACAGTACGACAAATTCAGATGATCGATCTAAGATATCTTATTCGGAGAATCAGTTATCAACAAGTATCGAACTCCACGATTTCACAGTTTTGATTCTAAGACAAGAGAAATGATGAACAGACATTAGTAGTTACCTTGAGCTGCTGCTGGTATCCTCGCCGAATCCGGGGGCTCTCATCATCCAACTTGTCCAGAAACAGAAACTTCCTGAACCCATACTTGCGAGACCAATAAGACAGGCAGAAGAAAGAAATGATAGCACAAACAGATAGTGACAGCTGCACCACGGAGTCGTAAGGCCGCTGATGCTCTTGATCACAATCAGCGCATAGAAGGAGAAAGTGGGAGACGATCGGGTTGACAATGGCGAGAAGGAAGAACACCGACCACGACAGACACGCCGTCCAGAGTTTGGATTGATCCTCTACGCACAACAACTTGAGGCATAATCTCAAGCTCTTCAATTCGATCCCTTCCCTCTCTCCCCTTTCTTCTTCTTCCTCGGCAGCATCCGATAGCTTCTGGAGCTTGGGTATCACGATCAGGGCAGCGGTTGCTTCATTTTCCATTTAAGCACAAATTCCGAAGCCGGGGAAGATGAATTTCCAGTTGGAATCGCCAGCCCAATACGCCGGAAGAGAAAAAGATAAGACCTTTGCAAACAAATTGGTCTGGAATTTGAAGTCCACTCACCGGAGAAACTGGGTTTAGGGTTCCGGGTGAACTGAAAAGGCGCTGATTGAATGATTGACTCAAAACTGAACAAGTCGTGAAATTTCGATTGGTTGGTGGAGGGAAAATAGATAGGAAGCAAAGAGAGAGCGGTGAGCGGCTGTGGGGATGCCGGCGGAGATGGGTAGGAGACAGGAGTAGGAGCAAGAAACGGGACCCTCTGGGTTTCAGGAAGGGACGGCGGGAAAGGTAGCTTTGCAGGAAAATTATTTATTGAAAAATAAATAAATATAGAGCAGAAAAACCTATGGGAGGTTGAAGAGACAGGAGACGTGGAGGTTTTATATTTGAATTCCTGGTGCAGGTGAAGTATTAGGCCTAACCTAAGTACAAGTTAAGAAGATTAGGCTTAATTAAGTAAAAGAGGGCAAGATTAGGCTTAATTTAAAAGAGGGAAAAGGAGGTCCTTTAAGTCAGGTGGTTTCTGTGAATTCTACACTTGTTGTTATGTACAGTACAAATACAACGAGGGTGTCATGCCACGATACCTCTACAAATATCTGCATTTTTGTTAGTAAGCGTGATTACCAATTATTAATGATTTTGGCATTTCCCTCACGAGGAATTTAGGACGGAGATATAGGATCAAATTTGGCATATACATGTGGCAGAGAGCAACATTTTAGCTAGCTCAAGGCTGAACATGTGGCATCAATTTACGGAATTGTCTCCTTTTTCAGCCGCAAAGATTTGCTTCTCTGCAACCAATTCCATCGGATCGGTTAGCTTGACTACCCCTTTATGATTGGCCAATTTTATTTCCAATCATTGGCAAGTATTAATTAAACTGATTTTTTATTTTTTTTAATCTTGTAATTTGGGGTCTCTCACCACATTGGAAAAGAGAAAGAATCTGGGGAAAAACGAAATCACCCCCATTAATTACATAATTAATTTCTCTCACTGGTACATTAATTACACGTACCACTCCACTGGTACACGTACCACTCCACTGGTACACGTACCACTCCACTGGTGCGAGCAATCCACAAGGTAGGTTAGAGTGAGAACAATACCAGTGCAATGATATTTTTCATAACAATGATAAACAATAACGGAGCAACAATGCAGTACCACTTCAATGATACAAATACCACTCCACTGGTACACGTACCACTCCACTGGTACACGTACCACTCTACTGGTACACGTACCACTCCACTGGTGCGAGCAATCCACAAGGTAGGTCAGAGGCGATCCCAGGATGGCGGCAGCTGGAGATAGGAGGATGGTGGTGGGGGAAGGCACTGGAGGGTTTTGGTCGTTTCAGAGTAGAGGAGGGTTCTGGTTAAAATGAAATCAAAATGGAAAGAGGGCCCAAATGGAGAGAGAAGGAGACGAAAGGAAGAAAAAAAGGCAATTAATTGCACATTTGGGGGGGGAGCTTTTTTCTGATTCCCCATATTCTTTCCCTTTCCAATGTGGGTGAGAGACCCCAAATTACAAGATTAAAAAAAATAAAAAACCAGTTTAATTAATACTTGCCAATGATTGAAAATAAAATTGGCCAATCATAAAGGGGGTGTTGAAAATCACTACCCCTTTAGGGGTTAGCATAGTATCCCACCCCAATTCCATCCTCTGAAAATTAGAAAGAAAATGTTTGGGGGTGGGGGGAATCCCGCTAGGAAAAAAAAAACGCTCCGCAAAACTCGGACAAGGAAATCGGCGCTAGGGTTTCTTCACACCGACCAGCCTTACTAAGATGGCGACGAGATCGCCGGAGCCTCGGAGGCCAAGCCACTTGACGGTTCAGCGGGAAGTCGACGTGCATCTGAAGTCTTTTCTTCCCCAAATGGAAAGAAGGATCGAGAGATCCAACAACCGAAGAAGAAGGTGAGACCGTTGGAGTTCCCTGAGGACAAAGATATAAACTTCGAAGTTGTTGTTGAAGATATTACTGAGGAGGAGATCGAGACGAGCTGCGATCAGGACCATAATGTGGAGCATATCACACATAGTCCTAAAACGTCACAGCCCCAACCGATGGCCTGGGGGGTGGGAAGAAAGAAGTTGTTTAGCGAGGCAGTGATGGAGGAGTCCTGGTACATCGCGGACTCGGACTCTGAAGATGTGGCCGAAGCAATGAGGGAGGACAATCAGGATGATCCGATCGCGGAGGATGACGACCCACGTTGCCCTACCGTATATTTCTCCCCATCAGAATTGAGAGACTACCGCCGGGAGTGGCGTTCGGCACTGGTGGTGAAGGTCTTGGGGAGATCTTTCCCCTACCCCGTTATGGCTAAGACTAAGAGATTGAATATGCTATGGGCAAGGAACGACACGATTCAGATCACGAACAGAACCAATGGCTACTACTTCATCAGGTTTACGAACAAACTGGATTACGAAGCAGCACTAACGGGTGGATCTTGGCTTATAGGAGACCACTATATTACTACCCATAAGTGGAAGAAGAGCTTTAACCCCAAGACTTGCAAGATAGCCTCGACCTTGGCATGGATTCGCCTACCTGACTTGCCGATTGAACTATTCAACCCAAAAGCAGTCATGCGTATAGCTGCGCGAGCAGGTACCCCAGTGAGAGTTGATAGAGCCACAAAGTTGGGTGCGAGAGGTGTCTATGCTAGAGCCTGTATCGAGGTCGATCTAATGAAACCTCTTCTTTCTAAGTACAAGGTGGAGGGGGTGGAGTATGAAATCAATTATGAAGGCCTCGATAATGTTTGCTTTGAATGTGGTATGTACGGACACTCCAAGAATGCATGCCCTACGTTGCACTCGAATGAACACACGCAGGAAACAACGTTGGGCGGGAACCGAACCGACCAAGTTAAGCATACAGAGGCATACGGGGAATGGATGATCGCTAAACGGCGAGAGAGGAGACCAAATAGACGTGCTGATCAGGGAGTAGTGGGAAACCCGACATGAAAGAAAGCATCGCGAGATGGGAACTTTGTTCCGGGTTCGAGATTTTCAGTTTTGGAATGCGAGGAAGTTGATAATAATACAGTACCAACAAAGGATACGGAAATGGAAGTGAGAGTAGCGGCCAAGGAGAAAGGGAAGGGCGCGGAGGGGGGGGGGGAAGACTTCCAAGCCCAAGGTTTCACCACAAAAGTGTCAAGCGATCTGGGTGGAGAAAATTCCATCCCAACAGAACCCTCACGAGGAGAAACGGAATATAGAGGGGGAGGAAAGCAATTCCTCTGAGAACCGACATGAACCATATGACCAGGTAGTAGCAGTGGGTAAAACTAAAGGCTTGTCACAGAATAAAGAAATAGTGAAGAGTATTAAAAATAAGGAGGGACTAGCAAAGGATGGGCAAATAGCGAAGCACATCAGCCTTTCTTCTAGTACCCAAGGTATGGAGGGACGGAACCAGGCTCCAAACAACGCTAATACTGGAGGAGCTAAGGAAGGTAAGGGACAAGATCCAGATGCGTCCATGCACCCTATACAGTAGCCGCCGGACAAGAGTCTGTCGTCGAGAAATGCAGTACCGGGGGGACAACCTTCGAGATCAGAGAGCGTGGGGACCCCCTCGGGGGTGTCTACGACTCACTAGTAATGAAACCAAGGTTACCCTACGTATTCCCAGATACGATGGATTTGAACATATTATCATGGAATTGTAGGGGTGCGGGAGGCGATAGCTTCTTGCGGGTCTTCAAGGAATACAAACGCAAATACAGACCACACATCGCTATTATTGTAGAGCCTCGAATCAGTGGGAGTACAGCGAAGCAAGTGATCAGTCAGCTGGGGCTGGATCAAAGCCTAGTGATTGATGCAGTGGGTTTTTCTGGTGGTATTTGGCTACTTTGGGATTCCGCTTCGGTACAGATTACTGAGGAGAACCGTACAGGCCAGATGCTACATGTTACGGTCAGGGAGGGTCAGGTGTAGTTTCTCTTATCGGCAGTCTACGCAAACCCTGCACTTGTTCAGCGACGGGAGCTCTGGGCCTCAATTAGATCGATTGCGGAGGAGAGCACTATGCCATGGTTATTAGCAGGGGACTTCAACTCCATGTTGAGCGCTTCTGACAAGTTTGGAGGAGCACCTTTTGATGCCGGTAGGGTCAGGGATTTTCAGGAGTGTATCCTGGACTCCGGACTCAACGATTTGGGCTATGTTGGACCGCCTTATACGTGGTTTAGAAGGGGTGTGAAAGAAAGGCTGGATAGGGGACTAAGGATGATTGGATGGGAACCGCCTGAACCGGGATGGTGTTGTGCTAACACGGATGGATCGGTAACTCTTCCGCTTCAAAGTTCGACGGCGGGTGGTATTATCCGCGACGAGACAGGCCGATTTAGAGAAGCATTTTCAATGAATTTGGGTGGAGGCTCGATAACCCGCGCGGAGTTGATGGGAGTATTGCAGGGCCTAAAATGCGCCTGGGAGTTGGGAATTAGGAAGCTTGAGCTTTGAACAGATTCACGCACTGCTCTTGAGCTGGTCACAACGGCATCACCACGGCACCCTCATTACCAGACGATCTTACAGATACGTCGGATGCTGGAGAGAGACTGGGAAGTCCGGTTGAACCACACCTTCAGGGAGGGCAATGTTGTTGCGAATTTCCTTGCTGCGACCGGGCACCATCGACCGCTGGGGACTCACTTGATATATTCGCCATGCCCTGATCTACGTTATTGGTTGATGTATGACCTTGTAGGGAGTCAAACTCCCAGACTTGTCCCTGATTCTTAAGGTTGGACGCCCTTTGCGTCCGGTTTCTACTAAAAAAAAAGATTTGCTTCTCTAGGACGACTAATTAGTAGTACAGAGTGGGGGAGCGAGTATTCTTGTGTCCTATTTTTAGAATATAAATAAATAAAATTAAAATTAATAATATCCAAATAATTCATTCATAAATAAATAGTAAAGAAATAACTTATTGATACAATCATTGTTTTCATAAACAATTTCAACGTATTTTCATATTCTGAAAAGAACGCAAAATATATTCATTGTCTATGCTCTTAAGTAAGTATTTTTTTAATGTATCCAACTAAAAAATCATTAGCAAACTGGTGGCAAATTCGACTTTGAATCTTGTTCTTAATATAGCTCAAAGCTGAAAATGCTCTTTCTACACTTGTAGTTGCAACGGCTAGAGTCGAAATTAGTTTCGAGGTTTAGAAAACCCCACCGTACCGGCCGGTCGGACCGTAAATACAGGATACCGAATTCAAAATGGTAGGCGGTTTTAGAGAAAGGAAATGGTTTAATCACGATAGATTTTAGTACAAAATACCCGACCACTCAATTTTCCGGTACGATTTGTTTTGCAAGCATATAAGCTAATGGATATGACATGTAGTTTTGTCTTCACCATTACATGATATAATTCGTCAATTCTCTTCAATCCAACAAATTTCTCATCACTAATAACATCATGATAATACCTAACAAGCTGTTGTGTGAAAAAATCAATATGACCTAAGAGAGATATGGATTGATCATTAGTGGTTTATTCCAATCAGAATTTTGTTAATAGTGTAGTGCCCATATATATAATGGGCTCAATCTGGTAGACATATATGGGTAACCCATTGTTTTTCCCCAAACATCACCTGTGTCCCGGGGGCCAGGACACAGCCAATGTCCTCTGCCTCCGCCTATGGTAGTACAACTGGAGACGTTTCCTAAATGTATGTCTTATCACATTGGCTCAGGTCTAAGTTTCGTTTGACAATTGGTAAGTTATGGACGTGTTACGGGGAACGAATTTTCATGTGGTTTTTCTTAATGTAAACCAGTTTATATGACAAAGTGGAAGTAGATTCTCGTGACACCGGGTAACCATAATGGTATGTGAGTGACGACGGAAAAATATAGAGTTGTTGGACTACATATTGACATAGTAAAAGCGAGATCAAAATAAAGTTTATATTCGTATTCTCTAAATTCTCTCTAGTTGCACGACTAAAAAATAACATAGGATCGTCATTTAGTTTCCCGAAAGGTAATACTCAAGCAAGATTGAATCTTTTTCTAAGGAACACCTATTTGGAAAACACTTGTACCACATATGCGGCCTCCAACTCGAGAAATCCAACTCCAGAATATGACTTCTCGCTGCTATAGAAGTATCCTCCTCTAATTGGAGTTGCCTTCTTCAAAACTATTTTTTTCAAACTAAGAAGGAAGTTTTTGCCGAGCAATACTCGTCTATTTTTGTCGTCTTTGTGTGTCCCTCAACGAGTTTCGTAAAAAAGAGTATTTATTGATAGACTGTTTGTGTATGATACTAGATTGGGGTCGTCCATTGGCCGAATTATTTATATAAATTGGATAAATGTAATATTAATGGCTCAAACCAAGTTCTTTTTTATTTGGTATCATGAATGAATCTAAATTATTGAATTATTAAAATTAAAAAAATCATGCAAGGTAATTGATTCCTAAAAAAGATTAATAAAGTGCACTTGAAATATACTACTCGCTATAGAAATTACTACAAATTTTTATTTTCTTAAAAATTACTACAAAAGTTGTTTTGGACATTTTGTTTTATATTGTTTCACCATCAAAAGCATTCTTTTATTCATGCGGTTTCATCTTCACTCATGAAATCTTTATAGTTTATACTCACCATTAATAGTCTTTTCTTTATCTCTAGCATTTCATTGAATCTCAAAATTTAATTGTAAAATGTTTGAAAATATGGAACTTCATTTCACGTTAGTATAATTTACTTCACCCAAATTGTAAATATTATCAACTAGTCTCTCTTCTCCCATCATTAAAATTCATATATCCGCTATCAACAATCTCCTGCTAGTTCTCAACAATGTCATAACCCATCACCGAATCAACTATCCTCACCATTAGCATACTCTTTATTTTCTCACGCATTTTACAGAAATAAAAATTTAATGTTACAAAATTTTACATGTGTGAAACACTATTTTCAATATGTTAAATTTACCTCGCTTAAGAAGTTCACGATATTGTAATTGATGTGATTTGAAAATTCGACTTCATTCCTTTAGTTTATCGAAGATGAGAAGGTAAACGTCCTCTCATACTATTCAAATAAAATCTCATGCATTTCCCAAAAACCAACTCTCTCGCGAACCGGAACAATAAAGTTAGATTCAACAATTTTGTCCAAAGTTGATCGTGAATCTATAAAATGGAAGCAATCGAGATATACTATTTATTCGACAACATAATGCTTTAGCAGGTATGATTGTTTTCCTCGATGAATGAATTTGAATTTAAGAATAATGAAAGAGCAATGGTAAATTGTTACCAAGCCTCTGTCGTCTTTAATCTTAATGTATAATTCTTGTAAAAGTATTGTGTGAGAGAACCTCTTATAATAGTAATGTGAACAACTCTTTCGACTTCTCTTGTATTTTATTGAAAGCAAAAATCAAATAGTGAAATATTTGCAAATATGAAATGCATTTCTAGTGCAAATAAAATTTGCCATATCTTCAAAACCGTGTACTTAAAGGGTCCGTGATGTTGTAATTAGTGTGTTTAATGTCGCACTTCAACTCCATTACCTCAATTTATAGGAGGTAAAATGATAGACGTCTTTTCATCTCTCACATGCTTGGAATAGTTTCACAACTAATGTTCCAAAAATTCGAACTTCCTTGTGATCTCGTACAACAAAATTAGACTAAGCGATTTTGTCCACAATATGGAGTTGAATTCTGAATTTGTAAAATGCAGAAGAATAAAAATGAGATTCACTATGTAGTAAGTTTTTTTAATGTTTTTTGGGTATGATATTTTATTTTTCTTAAGTGAATGAGTTGAAAATAGTGAAAGAGTAGAGATTGATTATTTTGAAGTGTGTGAATGACATTTAAAATTGAACCGTGTAGTTATCTTGCAATTGAATAACCTTCATAATTTTGAAATTGTTAAAATTTTTATTGTGTCTTACGTACAGATGGGAATGATAGTATTTCCAAATTCAATTTTTTTTAATTCATGAATAAAAAATAATTATATTTTTAAAATAAAAATATATCCAAATTTAATTAAAAATCCTATCCAACAATTCTACTAACAGTTAGAAATAAAAGTTTACTGATATCTAACAAATCTACTAACAATTTTTTTTATAAGGGAACAAATCTACTAACTATTAGAACTTTAAATATTTGTATGTCACTAAAACTAAAATTTACGTTGACATGAAACCCACGTGATAAAACATAATGGCTAGAAACGGAAGGTTATCCAACAAATCTACTAACAATTAAAACTTTAAAAATTTGTATGTAACTAAAACTACAATTTACATTAGCTTTGTTTTAAAAGACCAATATGATTGGATTTTGTGGATTTTTTTTAATGTGTTTAAACACAAAGAGTGGCCAAGTAATAAATTTAGCCCAAGCCCATATTTCCTCCCAAGAAGCAAACTCAAGCAACAGAAGCTGGGATTGCAAAGTGAAAAAAATGCTTCTAATTCATAACTAGCACAGGGGCCGGCCCGTTGGGCGGCTAGTTTTTTTTTTTTTATCCAAGATAAGCCCCCAGGGCATGGCCGGACAACAAACAGAGAGACAGATAATAATAAAGAACGGTAGTCCGTATGCAACTGGATTCCTGAAGAAAGAGCCTGTTATGCCACGAGATGGGCAGCTCTATGAAAGCTCCGAAGAGCAAAATGACACGAAACTGACTCAGATAGAGAGAAGAGGGAGAATACTTCCCCATGAACACCCGTATGGGTGTAATAAGGCATCTTGAATGCATCTAAATACGATAGGAGAGGAAACATCTCCTGCAAAACAAGACAAGTGAACTAGCATATACATTGAAATAAAATATATCCCACTAAATAAAAGAGGACTCTATCAGAATTACCAAGCACGACAACAACAAAATGTTGTAGCAAACAAATATAGGTAGCAATCAATTTCCAAAGGCCGAATTAAAAAAAAATTGAAAATTTGACGCTACTGAGAAAGTCAAACAAAAAGTAGAATTGCGGAAAGTAAAAATTGAAAATAATAATAAAAAATTCAAACTAAATTAACATCCCCTTAAAAACGGAAACTATGAGATAAAAGTGTTACTAAATTAATAAAAACAGAAAAAAAAACAATCACAAAATAAAAACTAAACTAAAGAAGTAATAATAAATTGGCAAGAGTTACGGGAGATACAACAAGACTATAAAAATTAATATAAAATAATAATAATAGAGAGCAAAGAAGAAACAGAAACGTAAAAGGAGAGAAGGAAAAACAGTTGAAAAAAGGAGCGAAATAAATAACAAAACCAATGCAAAAATGGTAAAAAGTAAATGAAATTTAAAACTAGGGCCTCAATTAAATTACATTACCTAAAGCCCACACGTTATTGTGGGAAACCGCCTAATCACTGCCGCCATAAAGAACTATAATAACATATAAATGGAAAAAAACCACAGAAATCTTCAAGCTAATTAGAAGGAATTATAACAATCAACATATAGTAATGTCCGACGCAATTAAAGTATGAAATATTGGAATTCAGGAATTTCAAACCAGGAATCACAGTGATGGTCAAGCTTCGTCACCGACGGCCATCACTAATTCGCCGGCGGCAGAGAATACAGAGTACCGGTCGGATCCATGAAACCAAGGTGATCGATGATGATAACCAAACCAACGCTACGGTCATATTCTGGACTTGAACAAAGGATCACAACTTTTAAAGAATAATAACATCAAGTCACGGATGTATAGAGTTGGCCATTGAGCCAAAACCAGAAGTACCCATGATATAACGACGACAGGCGTCATAATGCGGAAACAGAGTAATAGAGCTCTGTATTTGGATATACCATCTTTTTGTAATTAGGGAATAACCAACGAAGACATACCTTCCATGAAATAACCTTCAACAAACCGATTAAAGAAACAATATACTTGCCGTCTAGGGAGGTGGGGGCGGACAGAATTAGGCATGTCACCAGAAACAGCCATGTCGTGAGTGATAGCGTCGAGAGCGGCCTGCAGGCCTGGAGAGCAAGCAAATCAAGGACTGGATCTGGTTCCTCCCAACAGAATCACCAACGAAAGCCAACGATTTCCCCCTCACGATCTCGAGGAACTGCGCCGGGTTGAAGATGGGGAGGTCGCTGCCGTCGGGCTTCCACCGCCACCGCATGAAGCCGTTGAGCGAGTAAGAGACGATCCTGAAGAGCATGGGCGCCAAAGTAAGAGAACAAGTGGAGCCGTTGAGGGAGTTTGATAATGAACAAAAAAAAACGATCTTCTTAGTCTTGCTGGAGTTATGTGTATGATCTGGCTAGTTGTTTTAATTGTAGTCATTATTTGTGGCAGAGTGGAATTCAACATAAGACTACTATAATGTTGGGCCGGTGATAGAGGCACATTAGTCCAGTCTTAAACCAAAAAGGCTATCTGTTGCAACTCAATTTGGAAGGCCCAAATGAAATTGTATTTCCTTTTTCCTTTACCAACTCAATGTATTTATTAAGCTAAAAATAAATGGACAAATCACAAAAGTAAGAAAACGTTTCCCCTCCCTTCTTCCCTTCCACGCCTCTGTTAAGTTTCCGACGAAGGCAGCAAGCGGACACCGGTTTCCTTGCATGGACGCCTTCTTCTGCCCTCCTGTATAAATGAGCACTATTATTCTGATCGCCGGGAGGTGATTTCTGTAAACATACCTCGCAACTTCTCGCAGCAGTCTTTTCACTCTTATCATCAGCAGCGACAAAGGGTATTAAGCGGAGCCCCTGATTAAATCCAATCGCCGGACGACGCAACGATTTTAGGTCATGTGAAGGGATACCCATCTAAACCTTACTACGCCCGATGTCATTCAACTTCTTTTTCTCCCGATATTCTAAACCCTTGGATAGCCTTTCTGTTTTTCAGTCAGAGACTCCCAGCAAACACTTGCCGACTCCACATATACGTTAGTTTCCATGCTTTTGGGTACAATGTGGTCCCATTTATTAAAATAAGGGGCATTATATGTTCTTATTGATTCGATCTTGACGTAGGATTGATCAGCACTTCAGGACGCATATATCAAAATTGTTTTCTTGGAATTTGATTACGTATTGCGTGTGGGATACAACCAAGATCCTGGTCGATGAGAAAAGGACCTGCCAAGAAAATTCTGAGTGAGCAGGGGCATTAAGTCAAACGAAGCAGCATCCAGTTCCACTTCAAAAACTCATTGACGAATTGACAGAGTCGTCTCCTCTTTGGTATTGTTTGCTTCTCTTCTTTTGTACATGTTTAGTCTATTAGTGTCAGACCAAATTGCAACACCTCAACTATAACATGCTTCCCTAAACCCTTACAATTATTGAAGTAATTAGGAGAATTCAATTGAAATACGAATTGGTTAGAATTCAACATTGGAAAGGTAACATGTGTTGCGGTCCAGAACAACAACTTATATAATTTGTTTTTACGATCCTAAAAACGAAAGTTACTTGCAAAAATAGAGATTGATCAGTAGGAAATCAGGGACGCATATTTTTGAACATGGACATCATACATCAATGGAACCACTAAGTACTGGTTTTCCAACCCCATAAAACACCATATTCTTGTGTTCTCGTAGCTACTCAATGCAATTACTAATTGTTTAAATTATAGGTTTTTTACCTTTTTATCCTCAGGGATGATTTCATTGCGAATCTGAATTATCAAGATGCCGTAGCTATGTCTGAGACGGTTGAAACCATAGATCTTATCCCGATGCAATTGGATGGTGACAATTAGGTGACTAAGATAATATGTTTGTTATTTATCATTCTCCGTCCCTTATGTCATTGATTTGCATCTTATTTGTTTATTTTTTTTTCAAATCCCTATCTTTTTAATTATATCAGGGCTCTTTGTACATTTTCTCTGGTCGTATAATAGAGTTGAGGAGATCTTGGTGTGATGCATCCAGGGTATATTTGATTCACTTGACCATTGAAGATGACATTACTGATGTTGAGGTCGTTTCCCCATCATCATACTTACGAAGGATCATTTCTTCTGTAGTCAGTCCTTCAGAGATTGACAATGCCGACTATGTTACACTTCTCAACTTGATTGGTGAAAACTCGTATGAGGTCATGGTCACAGTCGGTCTTTGGAACAACGTGGGGAATTATTTTGATCTGTTCTTGGTGAAGCTGTTCTTGCCTTTAGATAACTGAGTAGCATTTGGGTATTGTCAATATAATCGGATTAATGTTATTAATGGTCCACCTCTATGTCATTTCTCCTTTTATGTAAGCGTACTGGATATGTGAACGCTAAGCTCTTTTGTAAGTCTATTATCCTTTTGAGGGGTGGTTGATGTAAAATTTTATTAACATGCCTTGTTGTTGATAGTTAACTTTGTCATTAGATGAAAAAAATGATAACAGTACGTGAACTTTTTCCTAAAAAGTATACTCTCTTAATGGATATTTCACACAATCTGTTTTCTATATTTGAGGTGATCTCAACAATTTGATTCATTAAGGACACATTATATTTAGTCATTTTTGTCAATATGAATTTAAATTAGGTATGGCTAATTAACAATTTGAAAGGTCTTCTGTTTGACGTTGTATACTTTATAACTCTATTCATTTGTTGCCCCTATCATTTAAAATAAATAAATCTCATGTTGGATTGGTACTTATAGATTTAACATATAAGTGATTGGGCTTTTAAAAGCACGAACAACCAAATAAGCTTATCGTAATTAGGCTCATGTAACCCTTAAGGCCCAAGTAAAGCTGTGCAGCAGATAATCATCATCCCCAACCATCTCTTGTTAATATTGGTGATGGAGTACTAATGTCGAAAGATTTCCAAATAACCGCTTTCTCAACAGCAATGATGGTGGCGTTGAAGTACCTGAACCAAAATTTAAGGTACAATAAGTCCAAACGTTATCATTTCCCCTTTTTACTTCCGATCGGGGCATCCATACGCTAATCAGCTTGTATTTGACACTTCTCACATCAAGAGGTCAACCAAATAAGATTCAGCATGCCAAAGATGAGATCAACTGCATACTTTCAATTGTCAGAATCTTGTCAAGTGACGAATTCAATTAGTAAGTTCGGTTTCTCCGTCTTACAATAATTCAAATTTTATATCTTGCATCAAACTTTGATCCTGTTATGCATTATACGAAAGATGAAATCAGTACATTGAATAAATGATTATTAGTAGATGTGACTTGATTGCTCTTTACACCAACGAAATTAAATTCATCCGTTGGCCATTGAGTTAACCATGTAAGAAACACACATCACTCCTACTATTAATGCCTTCTAATCCCAAATCCCTTCATTTCATTATATGAGCTAGTGAGCAATCAAGTCAGCAAATGGAATTTCAGCAGTGAAAATGCCATCATTTGACACTTTACAAATCCCTGTACTAATAAAACATAGAACCAAAAAGTAACAAAGATCAAAAGACCAGGCTTAATAGAGTACCAAATTGGAAACATAGTCTGAAATGTGTAACTAAGTTTAGAACATCCACCAAATGATATGTGGGGAAGAGCACTACCCGAAGAACTTAGTAACCACTAAAAGACACTGGTTTGTGAGCTCATTAACACGTCCAACTTCAATCATGAGTATGATAGATCTATGGGTAATATATCTTACGTTGGCTTCAAAGGTAGTAGTCCAGTCGATTCTTGAGTTTGGGAAGAGCTGGCTTTCTATTTTCTTAAAGTCGGATGACAGGAATACAACACTGACTTTCATAGATCCATCTTTCAGTGTCAATTCAACCATGTACTTCTGAAAAGTAGGTGTCCAGAATACATCGACAGCTTCAACTATTGCCTCAATAACAAATTTCTTAGATAATAGAAACAAATTATAAAGTAATCAAACAGTACACAGACATCACTGTATTACATTACCATGTTGTGCACATCAGTTGATAGAAATAGAATTTCATGAACAGAACTTGTTTCACTGACTTCCATTGCTGCCTCCAATGTATAGTCAATATAATCATGGTGATTGACAAGCAGGATGTTTGATCCGAATGACATGTTAGTTTAATTTAGATCCCAATTAAAGAAGATGCAATTATAAATGTACACAAATTGAGTTACCCTAACCAAATTGAATACATTTCAGCTCTAGATATAAAGAAATGAACTTAGTGATTCAACAAAATATGAAGTTGTGGATCGTGCAGATTCAAGTAGACATTACTTGTAAATGAGGCTATAAAATAGAATTGATCTACAAAAGCCAAGTACTTCATTAAATTAGGTCATTGAATGTATTAGTAGTGCATCAACATGTTTACATACTATCATTCATGTAGACATAGACTGAAGTGAAGATGGCAACAGTTCCTGGTGCCAAATCAGCTTCAGTCAGACCCTCAAATTTCTCAATGCAAGAGTTGAATAGTAAAACTCTGACTGTAACTCCCCTAAAATTAAAAGATCATTAGTTCCATTTTTGAAGCAAGCACACTGGAAATTAGGATGCAGATGGGAAAGCCTTACTCAAACAGCCTTAGGAAAACATGTTTGCTCCGTTGAACAACACCATGGTGATAAATAGTTTGTGTTGGTTCTACAACAGCTATTTCATCTACCAGATCTACACACCATATCAAGCCAATGTTATCATCATTCAAATAATAAAGTCCACCATAACTACTGAGAGTTCTCTACCTGGTTAAGGATTTGCTTACCTGAAACAATTTGCTCATTTTGAACAACATCAAAGAAATCAGTAGGACCTAGGAACCGAAAGATGAATAATGATATGTCTACAACATTTGGAATTCGGTGCACACCAGTGTTAGGATGAAAAGAGATTCGCCTAGTTGTCATTGCAACCTTAAAAGAAACCTCATACGAATCAACATCAAACTGTTCAATTATGTAGATTCCTCATTGTTGTATAGCTGGTAGGAGTGTAGGGATTTCGAGGCGGTGAATGACAGCTTCCATTTCTGTTCCCTGCAAGTGTTTTTAAGTCAAACACTTGAACGTTTAGAACCTTGTGTTGGGTGAGTGATACATAACATGAAACGTGATAAGGAATCCAATATCGAAGCAACACAAAAATATATGCATGTACTAACCTCATTATCTAGCAACAACATGTGTAGGAAGAGGGTTTCATCTGTGTCAGCAAACATAGTCCTCCATAAGCGCAAAATTCTGACTCGAACAGACCATTGTTTCCCGTGGGAAACCTGCAACTCACGTAAGGAATGGTACACCATGTCTTGCATTGGAGTTTAATCCACCTTCCTCAGTGGATTATTCTGGGCTCAAAAACCAGCGAATGGAAGCGGGGAAATTAAAAAAAATCTATTGTGGATCTTCGGCAACAAATAACTTTTGCGTAGGATGAGATAATATTGGGTGAAAGTTGCATGGGGTACAATTAAAAGGGGAGAGATAAAAATGGGCTGAGTGGGCTGTGAGATTAGGGTCGGAGAGGGATGGGGAGAGTGGGGTGTGGTAGTTATCACAATTTATTTAATAATTTTTTTTAGATATTAACTATATAGATTAGATATTAATTTCAACTTGCTTCGTTTGTTTTGGTACACGGTGTCACAAGAGCATTTGGGTTGAGATATCAAAAGAAGTTGTAAATTAATAACATTGATAAACCACACCAAATTTTACTTTAAAAATTAATTTTGAAAAATAAAATTGTCAATTTCAGGCTTTAAACTTTTGGTCATATTAAATTTTGAAAAAACTTACAAAATTTACATACAACTTCCAAAATTGACAAAGGTCATGACTCCTTAGAGAAATTGTAGGTTAACTCTTGGTTTAAGTAGGGAAGAAGTTAAAAGAAAAGATGCATTTAATTGGACCATTACAAAACCTCAAAATGCCCTACATATGGACATCTATACAAAGGTTGCAATTAATAAAAAATATTAAGTGATAAATAATTTCACAACCATATAATTTGACAAAATGAAAATCTTAGATGGTTAAGCGGCCACCTATCGCTGGGTTGAACTGGCCCATCCACTTTTTTAAATTGAACCTTTTTGTATTTGCACGACATGGACTCAAGCCCATTCCTGGCATCAGGAATTTGGAACCATTTCATGAATTCAGAACCAACTTAGTAGTAGTGAAATTAGACATGTATAGGCTACATAAATGTCCAATTTATATATTCTAACAAAGGTCAAGTGTAACGAATGAAAGGGACTGCAGTATAGTGGCTCAAGTAATAAATATCGAATCCACGGGTCTCTAGAGTTACTATTACTCAGCTTCAGTTCATTATTTAGCAAACCAGATTAAGATAGAACAACTAAAACTACTCTAGCAAACTACAGTTAAAGTTAATCTTATTACAGGTTGGGAACTCACTTAGGTTATGTTTCCCTCTAGCCACTATCTAGATTAATGATTGATGATTTCTAACATGTTTCACTTTCATTCACAATGCGGAGAATCCTTGACTAGACCTTGAATCTCGACTAAAGGATCAAGACCCTCTTGAGTTGATTGCCTAGAGGGACGTATCCTTCTCTAGAACAATTGATCAAGGCATTCAGAAATAGGCTCCCTCTATCTAATGAGGTTCTCAATCGATACAAAGTAGTGAATCGACCCTCGACTAAAGCAATCAATCCAATACTATCAATCTATGGTGCTCTATTGACCTAATAAGGTATTCACTCTCATAGGATCAAAGCAGAATCAATAATCTCGATTAAAGTAGAATTGAATCATGAAAACATGTATATATTGAATATGAACTCAAGATTATCAACTAAGAGTACTCATACAATCATCCAATCAAACAAACATAGCTAGGGTTCCTCAAAACCTAAGTGAAGGGAAGTTACTCCATAGAGAAGAGAGAGACTGCAGTAAGAATCTTCAGATGATCAGTCTTCATGTCTGGGCTTGTTCCTCGATCTTCCAAGGCAAATAAATCCTCCAATTCCACTCCAAGAATGCCTTCAAAACGCCCTCTCTCTCTCTTTGGTTCGTCCCTTGGGTGTTTGGGAACCAAAACCCAGCTCTCCCCCTCCAAAAACGCACAAAACAGGCTTTTAACAGCCTACTTTCGCAACTCGGTCGGGTATTTTGGGTACCCGACCCGGTATTTTTGGTTCACGACCGGGGGGCCTTCTAATGCTGCCAAAAATCCCCTATCAGATGGCCAAATTCCCGGTCGGGTATTTTTAACCTACTGAGCGGGTATTTTTCAATTCCGTGTCCCCTATCTTTGATTCTTCATTTCTCCCTCGTTCGGACTCTAGATCAGGTGTCGGTTGATCCCAGACGCTCGTAGTCTCGTCCTCTTCCTTCTCATGAAAAACTTACATGATTCTATGGTCACAAAATGAAGTAGAAATCCATTCTTCTTCAAGTAATACCCGAGTTTCTTCCCCCGAATCGCCAATTGATCTCTGATTGGCTTGAAACTAGCAATGGGCCCGACCCCTTGGCCGGGGTATTATAAAATCGATATGTGTATTCTTTATTATATTGGCGAGTGAAGTATAAAAAACTGAAGCAATTTGAATATGTAACTTCAACTCTTGTTGCTGCCAAGGGAAAAAAAGAAAAGCTAACTTGAACTTGTGACAAACACATGTATAACAAAATGTTGTTGTAATAAACCACCCAAATCCATGGAATTCTGAACTTCAAATTCCTATTGTCTTTATTTTACAATCAAAGCTTCAAATTCAATAAAAAAAACAAAGCATGGAGAAATAGCCTTCAGAAAGAGCAACATACTACTACTTAAAAGGTTCAAAATATTGTAAATAAATTCTTGGATTGTCTCATAACAATTATGACATTAACCGAAGAAAGATTCTGCTAATACTACTTGTCTTCCTCAGATTCAAAGTCAAGCTCATGTGTCCTTTTCAATCCAGTTGAGGTTGTCCCTCAAAGATTCTGAGTATTTGGATTAGTGTTGCTGCCCTCCTCCAAGATAAGAGCAGCCCCTGCGAGGGATTGACTTGATGTGTCCACCATATGCTGCAATCAAATTAGACTAATAAGAGAGCTTCAAAAGATGAAATTAAGCTGGTACCATTTAGGTAAATGAATTTACTTACTCCAAGTGGATCATGATCCAATCTAACCACAGAAACTCAACCTGAGGATTCAATAAGTTGAAAAATTGTAACTTTAACATGTAATTTGAGTCTCGTATTAATAACTTGCTGGATCAGCAGAGGATAGGCTCCTTTTTCCTCTTATTTTCCTAGAATAAACCATATCCTATTAGCCTAAAAGACCTTCAAAGGAACATCATATACTGTACAGCGATAGAAACAGTCAACATGTAGCAAATACAGTTAGAGGACATGACAATTTCTTCTTATTAAATGAATTAATGTAAAGTTGCTATCTATTGTTGGAACTATTGTCTTTCTTATCAGGGCTCTAATCTCTTACACTTTCCAAGCACCTCAATTTCATTTTAGAATAAATACAGTAACCTGGCCGGGCTGGATATGGGGAATAAAAGAAACCACACCTAATAGCCTTTATGATTCGAAACACATGACAATGAATGAAGAAGCAAATTTATCTAGGAGAGGTGAAACATGATCTTTGGGTTATGGCTAGAGAACTATTACTTCCCCACAACTGTTATATTGCTGATCTGGAAAATAATTTACTGCTTTTAATTGTATTCAATTCGGAAGCATTTGACACCCAAAACTATAGAAGCATTTTTGAAGGTTCTTACTTATGCCTATAGAGGTCGTGTTATTTCCATAAAAATTCAATCATAATAAACAATAACAGAGAAGGGGATTACTACTTATGTGCATTAGAACCGAAGACCGAAAAGTAATCACACAACAAAGCATTCAATCAAAATAAAACTCCGCATGTACATTGAAAACAAAATGATAATAAGTAAAATCCAGAAATCCAAACATTGAAATCTAAAACTGAACTGTTTTTGCTAATAACAAACTGGTTTTAACAGCGAAGGGCATCCCTCTATCTATATTGGAATCGAAGACGGAAAGTTGATCACACAACAAAGGGATCTAAGGTGAAAGAAACTTGAACAAAATGATGACAAATGCAGAACGACATTGCTTTGAAATTATCATGGTTTGAAATTAGAATTAATAAATTACAACTCAAGAAAGGAAACTTCATAACATGCCAAAATAAGCGGAAGGTGGAGAGTGACATACTTGGGACCGAAACAACACGCATTCGATGCATACGACATACCACCAAAAGGAACTCCCTTCTCCTCCTAGCTAAGGTCACAAGAAAGCAATCGACGCTAGTGATACGGACATTCAACTTGTCAATTAATAATAATAAGAGGCAGCACAACTTAGAACCACTGCAACTTCAAATCAAAGACATATTTTTACTGAACTTTACTTACCACCCTAAAGACGGCGCGCTCAGTGTCAACTTCGCTAGTGTTGGACCTTCACGCGAGACATATATAGAGCAGAAAAATCATATCACTAAACGGCTATCTGCATATATAAAAAATACAATCTTCACATAACATCAAAATGAATTCAGAATGAGAATATTACATGGATTGGGAGTGCTGGAAGTAGATGAAGGGTTCTTCTGGGTAGAAGAAGTATCACCGCGGCAACGCTTTGGGGCCGTTACTGCAATCAATAAGGACCCAAATAAATCTCCCCAGAAAAGGCAACCAAGCATTCAGGGGAGATTAATTCTTCAACAAACTGTTCCCCCCTTCCTAATCCAGAAATTGGGTCTGAATCCACATCAAAATCAAAAAATCATACACCAACAGTAGCACACCTAAAAGAAAAATTGATGACAGGGATTAGAAGTCAATCGGATGAAATGCCCATTAGAAAAGCAAAAACAGAGAGGAAAAAGAGATGGAGAATCCCACTTAGAGACCTTGCAAAGCCAAAATCTGAAGAGACCCACTTAATAGAAACTTACATTTGTAGGGAGATTGATCCAATTAATCCCTAGCCGAGGCTAATACGCTAGCCTGAGTCGAACACGGTGAGGAGCAATATGTCGGCCCTCTGATAGGGCAAAAGCGTAATGCCAATTCCTATCTTGTAGTAATCCGGAAAGTCCGGGTATCGTCTCTCAGGGACTGGTACAACCTTATGATTTATCAATTCTTTCGAGCAAACTATATGTGAAAATGTTTAAGAGATGAAATTATTAACTAAAAGCAAAATTAACTAAACAAATTAAGCAAGTGAAAACTGTCGGGTTTAATTCAATGGGAGAAAGCTCTGGGAGAAACACCGGGATTTACTACTTATCCTATCCAGATTAATTCACACATTCCAATCAGTTTAATCCAACTCTCTACAGCCAGGATATCACGAATGTGCTAGCTATCCCTGTCGGGAATTACTACGTACTAAATAATCAATTCAAATCCTACTGTCGTAGCTCAATGAATTAACTATATAGTCTGAAGATCGATATCCTATTTAAGACCGCATAGCACCATATTTAATCCACTGTCGCTTCGATAAGTTACTATGTCACATGAAATAGGTTCAGTTAATAGGGTTTCACTGTCGCTAATAACCTAATTAACTACGATTCAATGTATTGGTGGCCAGTCAACACAAAGCATTAAGAAATTTCATGCAATAGAGATTGGAAGAAAAGAATCATAAATCAATCCATCAAATCAAGAAATAGCTACATCCTATGGTGTTTCCCCCAGAAATTGGGGTTTAGTTCATGACGAAATTAAGATAAAACGATAGGGTTTTGTTCATCATGTTCTAAATCAACAAGAAACAACTAATCAGGTTTAGAAAATCCAACCAACTAATCGCTCTCGTTGAACTCAGCTCAGATAGCCTTGGACAGCTCGATCGCCAATAGCCGCTCGATGCTTGGACAAGCTTCGCTGCGCTGCGCTGTTTCTTTTTGCTTCCCTCGCTCGCTGCTGCTTTTTGCCTCCCAGAGATCCCTCGTCCAACTTAATTCTGGAACTTCCTTCTCATTTTATTCCAATCCCCTGGCTGCCTTTCTTATTCCTTGCCCAGAGATTAATTCCCCCAGAAGCCCTCCTGTCCAATTCTTTTTTTGTCCGTCCAAATAAAATGGCCCAAAACCACTTCTGTCCAAAAAGCAATTTCGTTCCCCCTTTTGTGGCCAAAATCCTCCGCCCACAAAATTGTTCCCAAATATAATTAGTCTGCTCCTTCCGGTCCAAGAGACTCCGTCTCCTTGTGGCCCAATTAATTCCCATCCAGCTGGGCTTGAAGCCCAGCATTCGAGAATTGTTTGCCGGTGCAACTTCTTTTTTCGTGTTTTCTTCACCTGTAATACATCAAACTCATGGCACTAGGCAGTAATGGTGTTTCAACCATTCTCGGGTTAGCGAGCCCTAAATTAGCACCAATCGGCTAAAACATACCACGGATAATCACATAAAGTCCAAGAATCCGATATATTAAAGCCGAATATCACAACCCCACACTCAATTGTTGCTTGTCCCTAAGCAACGACTCAAATGACACAAACACATAACCAACCATAACAATGACACACCACAGACTCACTAATCAAACACTCAAACAAAACAAAATTTTCCTTGTACTCTTGTTGTAATCAATAGTTTCTTTCTCAACGGACAAGTTGTGCTCTAATGGTCATACCTTTCACCCCACACTCAATTTCTTTGCAACCATTTCCATTGACCGACTCAAATCCATCCACAAACTCAAATAGCCACACTCAACTCAGGTCGTCGGTAGTGGGTGGTTAACAACTTATGGTGTAACAGTTATTAGGAGAGTCTAACCACATCAGTGAGGTGCATATCTCGTGAGGACAGTCTGGCTTACTCACACCAATCATAAGCAATTAATTATGCATTAGTCTCAAAAACTAATGGGGGAAGCCTTTCGCAAACATGATTTTACTTTAAGCACATCACTACCTTTTATGACAAGGAGAGGCTCTCTCTCTTTCTGCTTTTGCTTGCCGAGAGGTCGTATTTAGTACAAGTGGGATTTGTTTCTTACTACCTGTGACCGAGCAAGAGCAATTTCTGCTTCTTAGCACTCGCATAAGGGCTTCTTTTAACTCCTTATCCTCGGTCCGTGTGGAGGGTCATTGCATCCTCAAATGGCACTTCACTCAACTGGGGATCGTACTTGATAAGCAACATCGTACGGTCGCGAACCGATTCTCAATTGAATCTTTCCTAATCCCCATGTGCAATGAGTGATTGCCTCACACGATTTTGGCATTTTTACCCACACTTTAATTGTTATGGCAACTTTCTTATATTTTACTTGTCAGGTAGTGTTTTCTTTTATGAAGATACAGTTCACCCCATCATAAAACAATCAAAACAGAGACTCGTTGCAAAATCAAAAACTCACAATTGATGCAAGTAAGCACGGTATCCAAACATATCGAATGGTCAATGTTCTCCACCTAACTACTTCACCAAAAGTCGTTACACTATCCTCACAAAAGAGAATGTTGCTACAAGAGTTTGCTAATTCAAAGCACATTAAGTCAGTCAAAACATCAAGCTCATTGTGAAGAACCATGCAATTCAACACTAGTGGGGTGATTTTGATGATTTCATTCAAGCACAAACTCATTTTCAAGGCATCACGGTCATTTACATCATGTTACCACAAGAGTACAAGGTTTTATTTTTAATTTTTTTGATTTTTAGGTGTTTTTTAGCCATTAGCTTTGCACAGGCAGACTGCTTTTTACACAGGCAAACTGCATGCAGTTTGGCTGTGCATAGCCAAATGACAGATTTTTGTTTTTGTTTTTTTTTTGTTTTTTTACCACATGCAACAGGGACAAACAACACTAAGACTCACCAATGGCAAATTTATTTTTTTATTTTTATTTTTGGTTTTTTTTTACCGACCACATGACAAAAAGAACAAACAAACACTAAGACTCGCCACCCCACACTCAGGATGGAACATTGTCCCTAATGTTCAACTCCTAATCTAAACATGCACGGGTTTGACACAACTAAAAAGAAAAATAAAGAAAAGAAAACTTACCTTGGGTTGCCTCCCAAGAAGCGCTTGTTTAACGTCCTTAGCCTGACGTTCATCGAGCTTTCAACCAATGGGTATGGAAAGGTATCCAGAATACCCTCCCGAGAAATGATAGAATGCATACCCTCCATCCAACATATGAGTCACCTCTGCAGGGCCAGGTGTGCGAAAATTTGGTATGACCTTCTCAGCTGGCATGTTGGACCCTTTAGTGAGACGTAGGTGGTACTGCAGCACCTCAAGCAGGTACTCTTCCTGTTTCAATGTCAGTGAAGAAGGAATAATAACAGGAAGGTTGAAATCCTTACCCAAATATCTATACTTGAGGTGACCTGGCACGGATTTCTGCCCTTGCTTTGATTTCAGAATCTGAGCAGATAGGATAGGTGATAGTTCTTCGGATGGTCCACTATCACAGGAAGAGGAATTTTCCCTTTCTCGAGCTCCACTTTCAAAGTCATCAAATGCATCATGATTATGGTCAACTTGAAAGACATTAAAGATTTCCTCCTCCTTACCTACTCGGAATGTCAACTTGCCTCTCCCAACATCGATGAGTGCATCTCCAGTAGCTACAAAAGGTCTACCAAGAATGAGAGGCACTCCCCGATCATCTTCCATCTCCAGAATTACAAAATCTGTTGGGAGAATAAACTTCCCCACCTTCACCAATACATTCTCCACCACTCCTTTTGGAATTTTTACTGATCGATCAGCCAATTGGAGAGTGATCCGAGTAGGCTTAAGAACATCTCCCAATCCCAATTTCTTGTAGACTGAGTATGGAATCAAATTAATTCCTGCTCCAAGATCACAAAGTGATTTATTGAATTCTGTACCTCCAATGACACATGGAATGGTGAAGCTGCCAGGATCATCCCTCTTTTCTGGTAATTTATTCTGAATCACAGCACTACATTCAGAAGTAAGGGTTACCTTCTCTAGATCAGCCCATTTCCGCTTCTTTGTCAGCAACTCCCTTAAGAATTTAGCATATGTAGGCATCTGTTCAAGTGCCTCCGCCAAGGGTATGTTAATCTGAAGTTGCTTGAAGATATTCACAAATTTCTTGAAGTTTGGGTCTTCCATGGGCTTCATTAACCTTTGAGGGAATGGCGCGGGAGGTTCATAAGGCTTTACCTCTTCATTCTTCAATTTTTCCACTTTTTGAGGTACACGGGCAACATGCTTTTGCACAGGCAAACTGCTTTCATTTTGCCTGTGCAAGGTTGATTCTTCATTTTCTGCACAAGATCTTTCTCCCGGTGCTTCCTCTTCTGCCTCTGGTGCCTTTTTCGAGCTGCTAGGATCTTCCATGGCCTTTCCACTCCTCAATGTGACAGCTACAACCATGGCATCCTTTGGATTCCTCTCGGTATTAGCAGGTAATGTCCCAGGAATCCTGCCTTGCATATCTGCCAAAGTTTGAGCCATCTGTCCCATCTGCCTCTCCATAGCTAGCATAGACGATTGTAAATTATTGTTGATGGCTCGCTGTTGAGTGACAAATTGATCCAGACCCTTGAAATTATTGTCTGTTTTCTGCATATGAGCCAAAATCAACTCCTCCAGCTGGGGCTTCTTCTCTGGTTGAGGCTGCTGCTGTTGAAAACCGGGAGGTAGGATGTTTCAAACACCAGCTGGATTATTATTCGACCATGACATATTGGGGTGATGTCTCCATTGAGGGTTGTACGTATTTGAATACATACCACCCTGACCTTGACTTCGCGGATTATTGATATACTGAACATCTTCCAACTGAGCAGCTCCCAGCGGACACATATCCCTATGATGAGGACCCTCGCAAAGTTCACATGAAGCAACCTCCTCTTGTCTACCCAAAGCAATCTTGGCCAGCCTTCGTTCGAGTGCATCAAACTTGGAATCCAGCTTAGCATCAATCTTTGCTTCTAAACTTGCAACTCTGTCTATCTCATGCAAGCCTCCTCTCCTTCGAATACTGGTCTCACTACCCCATTCAGTGGCTTCTGAACTGATCTTCTCTACCAGATCATATGCTGCTGGTGCCTCCATGCTTGTGAAACCATTTCGAGAAGCATTATTCAGGGCATCCCGGAACTCCCTTCTGATTCCATTGAAGAAAATAATGATCACGTTCCAATCTTCAAGACCATGGCTTGGGCATCTCATCAATAGCCCCTTATAGCGCTCCCATGCCTCAGTCAGACTCTCATCATCAGCCTGCTTAAAAGTAACAATCTCTTCTTGCCTCTTCATTGCCAAGGCAGGTGGGAAGTATTTATCCAGAAATACCTTCTCAAGCTGACCCCATGTCGTGATGGAACGGGGTGTTAAGTTTTGGAACCAGTGTGATGCATTTCCTAGCAGAGAAAATGAGAACATCCGAAGACGGATTGCATCATCAGACACGGTCGGGCTCTTCATAGTATCACAAATGCTCGCGAACCGGCGAAGATGCTCATGAGGATCCTCACTGCTAGCCCCGGAGAAGGTGTACCCATTAGTGATCATATTGATGAAGGCTGGGGTAATCTCCATGTTTGCATCCCCAGCCGGAATGACAACACATGAAGCTCGGGCTCCAGTCCTTCGATTCAAGCGAGCCCTGATCGAACGATCCTGTTCTGCCATGATAACAGGCTCGATGATGCGCGGCGGCAGTGTCGGTGGTGTAGGGATGACAGGTGGTGACACCTGCCTTCTCGGTTGACGATTCTGAGTTAGGGAAGGCCTAGGAGTTGTGGATGTGGTAGGCTGCTTCCCTAACTTGACCTGCTTCCTGTTCTGTCGGCAGGTCCTCTCGATCTCGGGATCTAGTGGCAGTAAATTGCCAGTCGTCCTCCTTGGCATGCACGAGGAGGATAAACCTGAAAAAAATTCACCTACACACTAACACCCAGATCAAAATAGTTCACTCACAAAAATCAACAAAAATAAGGTATGGCAGTCCCCGGCAACGGCGCCAAAAACTTGATAGGGCAAAAGCGTAATGCCAAATTCCTATCTTGTAGTAATCCGGAAAGTCCGGGTATCGTCTCTCAGGGACTGGTACAACCTTATGATTTATCAATTATTTCGAGCAAACTATATGTGAAAATGTTTAAGAGATGAAATTATGAACTAAAAGCAAAATTAACTAAACAAATTAAGCAAGTGAAAACTGTCGGGTTTAATTCAATGGGAGAAAGCTCTGGAGAAACACCGGGATTTACTACTTATCCTATCCAGATTAATTCACACATTCCAATAAGTTTAATCCAACTCTCTACAGCCAGGATATCATGAATGTGCTAGCTATCCCTGTCGGGAATTACTACGTACTAAATAATCAATTCAAATCCTACTGTCGTAGCTCAATGAATTAACTATATAGTCTGAAGATCGATATCCTATTTAAGACCGCATAGCACCATATTTAATCCACTGTCGCTTCGATAAGTTACTATGTCACATGAAATAGGTTCAGTTAATAGGGTTTCACTGTCGCTAATAACCTAATTAACTACGATTCAATGTATTGGTGGCCAGTCAACACAAAGCATTAAGAAATTTCATGCAATAGAGATTGGAAGAAAAGAATCATAAATCAATCCATCAAATCAAGAAATAGCTACATCCTATGGTGTTTCCCCCAGAAATTGGGGTTTAGTTCATGACGAAATTAAGATAAAACGATAGGGTTTTGTTCATCATGTTCTAAATCAACAAGAAACAACTAATCAGGTTTAGAAAATCCAACCAACTAATCGCTCTCGTTGAACTCAGCTCAAGTAGCCTTGGACAGCTCGATCGCCAATAGCCGCTCGATGCTTGGACAAGCTTCGCTGCGCTGTTTCTTTTTGCTTCCCTCGCTCGCTGCTGCTTTTTGCCTCCCAGAGATCCCTCGTTCAACTTAATTCCGGAACTTCCTTCTCATTTTATTCCAATCCCCTGGCTGCCTTTCTTATTCCTTGCCCAGAGATTAATTCCCCCAGAAGCCCTCCTGTCCAATTCTTTTTTTGTCCGTCCAAATAAAATGGCCCAAAACCACTTCTGTCCAAAAAGCAATTTCGTTCCCCCTTTTGTGGCCAAAATCCTCCGCCCACAAAATTGTTCCCAAATATAATTAGTCTGCTCCTTCCGGTCCAAGAGACTCCGTCTCCTTGTGGCCCAATTAATTCCCATCCAGCTGGGCTTGAAGCCCAGCATTCGAGAATTGTTTGCCGGTGCAACTTCTTTTTTCGTGTTTTCTTCACCTGTAATACATCAAACTCATGGCACTAGGCAGTAATGGTGTTTCAACCATTCTCGGGTTAGCGAGCCCTAAATTAGCACCAATCGGCTAAAACATACCACGGATAATCACATAAAGTCCAAGAATCCGATATATTAAAGCATAATATCACCCTCCGATTAGAGACAGAGAGGAAGAGCAAGGCTTGAGAGGAAGGTCTTCGACTCCGGCATGGGTGAGGGATGTAGGAGCTATCGGCGAAAGAACACCAAGGCCTCGAGATGAAGGTCTTCCAAAGATTGGAATATGAAATGTTTGGGAAGACTCGATCAGTCTTGAGAGAAAATATATGGGTAGGCTTGAGAGGAAGATCTTCGATTCCGGCGCAGAGGAGGGTTGCAGGAGCTATCGGCGAAACACACAAAGGCGGCGAGATGAAGGTCTTCGATTACGGTAGGGATTGGAAGACCGATTTCCGGTGGGAGTTGGGAGGCAGAATGCGAAAAAGAAAAGGTTTGCCCATAAAAAAAAGGTTTAGTGAATTGACGGATAAAATCCTCCGCACTGTGCGGTGGTTTCAGCAGGTGCTGACGTGGCAAAAGATGTATTTTAACATTTCCTTATAGTATTCTGTAGACTTGCGCCTACGCTTCACTTTATGTGCTAGGACCTGAAATGTGACAAAGGAACACAAACTAGCGTAAAATATGCCAAAGAAGAGATAATGCAAGCTTAAACGATCAAGAATCAAAGGGGAAAATATGTGCAAATATCGAGTCATCACCCATCCACTTTTTTAAATTTAACCTTTTGTATTTGCACGACATGGACTCAAGCCCATTCCTGGCATCAATATGGAATTTGGAACCATTTCATGAATTCAGAACCAACTTAGTAGTAGTGAAATTAGACATGTATAGGCTACATAATTGTCCAATTTAAATATTCTATAAAAAAGGATAGGATACTTAATCTTAGCAGAGGGTTAACTCAGGAAAAGAAAAATAAGTCTATCTAAATTCTTTTGCAGGTAGAGCACACAAATATCTACCTTCATTTTTTTACTTCATAACAAATATGAACCTGTTGGAGAGAAGGTAGCTTGGACTATACCACCCAATCCCTCTTTCCAATGAAATGAACAAATAGAATATATATATGGTGGCTACTTCGGCGCACTCACTTTTTTGGGTGCACTCAGTGCATCCAATTCTAAAAGTGTACATAGTAAATCAAATTTTGAACTTTAATTAGTACTCTCAATCTAATATGATGATATGACATAGAATCATAACAAATCAATCTATTACCCTAACCCATTAACCTTCAATTTTGAATCCCAACCCAAAATCCCAAATTGTAAAACTAAACCCTAAATCCCCAAATCCGAAATTCTTCAAACTAAAGTAAATTTTTAATGATTTTTTTTCAAATTCATGTGCTTCTTGTTCATAATATCATAAGCAACAATTGATACCGTTTTGACATGAATCACATGCTCAGAATAACAATTATGATGCGAGTACACTGAGTGCACCCAAAAAAGTGGGTGCACCGAATACGCCACCATGTATATATATATAATCCATCCACCTGACAACAAGTCATAATCCAATGTAAATTAGGAAAAGCTTAGGAATTTAAAACCATGTTCATCCAAGAGCAAACCAGCAACATTCAGTCCTTAGCAATCACATGAAAAACTCTAGAACACAAAACAAATGCAATAAAAAGATGCTAGCTGCGGCAAATTCTTCTTTGGCGTTGCAATCACTCCAGGGGCATCTTCCTCTTCAATTTGTTGTATGGAGTTGCATCAGAGTCCACTGATATTTTTATCGCTTTTTCAGCAGCAGACTATCCAGTCTGATGAGAGGAAGGTTGGGAAGACTCAATCCCACTCGTAATAGATGAAGATGATCCATCTTTGTGAATCATAGAACCTTCTCCCTGAGATTATAATATACAAATGTAACATTAGCCAGTAAAGAGGTTATAATAGGATTCTGGTATGGGAAAGAAAGACTACAACTTAGATCAAATCTGAGGCAGAAAAGTGATCATGACACTTAACTCTTATTTAAGGGGGAAAATACTTGCAGGGGTATCTACTGACCTGTAGGGGGGGTGTTGTTCTAGTATTTTCAGCACAGTAAAATCAGCTTGGGCATCATCAAAAGGTTGATCTTGAATTTGACATGGAATTTCTTAGTAAGACCCACCAGCCGAAGCAATTCCTCAGGTGGCAAGTCACCATTCTGCCCACTTTTCTAGAAAAGTTCATGACAAGTCAATCCAAAGTACTGCTTCACTTCATACTCGAAGAGTACAAATGCTGCTGACTACGAACCATTTTGAACCTCAAGCTGAACACGATATCTACACAAATCATGAATTTCAAATAAAATTAATTGAAGCAATTACAATTCAATGAGGAAGAATAATGAATGTCAACTAAGTGGGAGATGTTTACTTGGAAGCCTTGACTGATATTGCCTTGCTGCATCTAACACAATAGTACTTATTATGCCTTTGTATAGGCTTCAAAACACAGGTAGCACACTCCATGTAACACCAGCCTGATTTAATTCCGACAACTTTGCACTCAACAGCAAATAGCATTTCCTAATACCAAATAGCTTTACTATGATTCTATAATGAAACTCAAACGCAAATAGTATAAGAAATACGAAAGACCATAGAAGTAACCTCCTGGTCTGGATCCTCTTGTAATTGGAGAAGTTCACAAAGTGAAATATCAGGGAACTGATGAGGTGGTGGCGGTTCCACAAAGACGGGCAGCACTGGTTGCACAACACTGGTTTGAAGAAAAAAATCAATAAATAAGGAAAAAATAAACAACGAAGCAATGTCATAGACAAAGTAGGTTGATGAATACCCGGTAGCGAAAGCTTTGAGGACTGGGATATCGAGGTTACGATACACAACTGTTGACCATGAAGATGAAAATGACAACTCACCTACAAATGCCAAAAAATCAATGTGCTCTTGCCATTCATACCATCATTATACTTAAGGCAGAGAAGAAATAATAAGGTCACCTTTGAATTGACCCACACTAACAGTTGTAATGACCAGTATAGTCTGATCATCACCATGATCATCAACGATCTTATCGAACTGTTCAATAACTCTTCCCCAAATAACCATTTTGACAACATCACCCCTACATGAATTTGAAATAAATATCTAAGGCGTTTAAAGAATTGGCCGTGCAAACAAACATGAATGGCGGAGTTGGAATACCGCTTCCTCAACGTATAAAAGAAAAAACAACCAGATAAAAGCAATTAGATTCAACATATGTTTTCTAAATGTTAATCTAGTGAAGATATCAAAGAAACTCAATCAATCAGTTGCAATGTGATCTCCTTCCTTATAGTTTTCCGAGTAAGGTTGGTAGTAGTAATTGCCTCTGAATGTGTGCGCAATTGGCCAACAACATCTACAATGAATCATGTAGTAAAATAAAATCTTATACACATTGTTTGCTAGCTGAAGAGACATGTAAGAATGAAGAAGTAACCTGAGAGGATGATAATATGACCCAGTTTGTCTGCCATCTGACTTGCATTCAGGAAAGTGAAATCGAAGGTGGGAATTGCAGGGACTTCAGGAACATGATGAACAATAGTTTTCCTACTAAATTGTATAAGATATGGATTCCCAATAGGTCGATATTTCAGTCCAGTTGTATTGATATCAAATTTCTTGATAGTGTAAACATGGTTTTCCTTCAGCAACTTCTTAAACTTTTCTATCAACACAGGGGGGATGTGTATCCAGATATCATTGCCCTTCATAATGGAAACAAAAGTAAATTTTAAAAAATAGTACTCATTTTGGAACAGAAACTTCATACATCATGCGAGAAGTGATTACCTTTGAATCCATGAGAATGAGGTCCAAATGGAGAACTTTGTGTGTATGTACATTGACTCCAAGCCACATTCTAGAGACACGACATTGACCTGACCAAAATTTCTTATCGGAGTCGAGGTCTCGAATGCTCTGGGAATACATCCAGAATCTTTCTTATCACACAGAAAAAGAAAAAGAGGTTATTCGAGAGCTACGGGATTGCAGCAAATCAGTAGAAACAGTTACAAAAATTACAGGCGAATTGATACCTGGGAGAAATGCAAATGAGCAAGGAAAATTGTGAACTCCTTCCTCTAAGCTGATATATATTTCCCGAAGACAGTAGCAGTTACTTCATCTTTGAATATGCCACGCCGGCCACACAAAGCTACATTTTCGGAGTGGAGGAAAGCTGCACACACTCGGACGATTCCCACGGAAGAGTAGTGCTGGATGGAGATAACTGTAACTATGGGCAACTGTCACCTTCATTTAGTAAGTATAACTCACAAAAATTGAGAGTCCCTTCTCACTCGGCCTCTTCTATGCAGCTGGTCCTGTCTCCTAGATTTCCCAATCTCCCACCCCGTTCCATATGAGAGCTAACCATCTTCAACTTGTTGCTAAACTTGATAAGGATGGAATTTACAAGAATGAACTCAAACAATGTAAATCAACTAACGTGAGGTATGAATTTGAGTGAGATTGGCAAACAGGTAAATAGATTCGTGCAATTAGGATTGGAATTTGGTTGGAAATGGAAAGAGGAAGGTGATTTCGCCGGCGGCAACAGGCAGAGACCAGTCTACCGCAAATACAAATACGAAGTAGGGTAAACTATGGTTTCAACGTCGGTGAATTGTATTGCAGGCTTCTGGCCCTTGAGTTTTGTTTGGGCTTTTGATATGGGCCACAGGTGGGTAATTTTCAAATTGGGAATGACAACAAAATAGAAGCCCATTTGTAATTCGGATTTAATAAACAAAGACCTAGCCGAACCATATACTGTCTCCAATGTAAATGAAATTAAATCATAATCAGAACTGATGACACTGAATTGAAATAAGACTCCACCATTCATGGAAACAAATAAATAAATGACCAAGGAATCCACCAAATGATCCATTTGTTCTCCACGGGAATAATAATCTTTACTAAAGTATAAATGTCACTACTACTATTTTAAATAGTAGACATGACAAAGTCTTGCAAAATATGAACAATAATATAATAGTTGACCATAATAAATCTGGCAACTTAGTCATACCTATGATTACGCAAACCACACTGCAGCTGGGAAGATCAATAAAAAATTTCTTGGAATACTATGTTTATCATCGAGTTTGGGTCTTCGCCATTATCATTCTCGATTAAGATTTTGAGACCTTGCCTTGTTGTAACTCTGGACAATGCAACATAGAGTTGGCCATGACTGAAATCCTGCCTTTGGAGACATAAGCCAACATGATCGAGTGTTTGTCCCTGACTTTTATTTATAGTCATGCCAAAACATAGAGCAATAGGATATTGTCTTCTAAGGAGAGTGAAATTAAGACTTTTGTAATATGTTGACAATGTAAGTCTAGGGAGAAACACACGATCACCTACATTGGTACCGGTCAAGATCTCCACCTCAATGAATCATTTTCCCAAAGTCTTAACAACCATTCTGGTACCATTGTAGAGGCCAACAGTTTGATCCATATTCCGCATCAAAATTACCAGACATCTCACTTTAAGTTTCAACTCATGATCTGGAAAGTTATCAACCTTCAATGTATTCAGAAACTCAGTAGTATAATCAGCATCCACCACACCCTCCTTTCCAGGGTCCATTTCAATTGAATCTGAGCTGAAATAAGTCACCTCATCTCCTGGAAATTTTGCTAAAATATATTCATTGATTGCAGAAACCATATCATGGTGTGATGCCAAAATAGCTCGCCTGACCAAATAATTATGATCTGAATAATGGCTCAAAAGATCATCATAAATTGAACCCACAATATCAGTAACATGATCTAATTGGCGGGGTACTAATAACTCATGCGGAATTGAAATAGTAGACTCACCAAAAACAACTAAATCCCATCACCAATTTGCAAAAGCCAATTCTGGAAATCAGCAATTGGTAGCATTTCTTCTAGGGAATTGATTGCCACGTGCTAGTCTCACATTTTGGATCAATTTGATTACCTTCAAATGCTGCCACAGGTAAGATCTCTTAATATATGAGTTGACAGTATCAGCTCGTGTACCTTTCAATACTATAGGCAGGGTTTGCCTGAAATCTCCTTTGAAAACAACTGTCAGACCTCCAAATGGTTTCTCGTCACTGTTCTGATATCGAAAATGTAATATATCCCGTAATGATTTATCTACAGCTTCCACAACATGTTTATGATACATGACAACTTCATCCCAAATAATCAAAGAAGCACACTGGATTAACTCTGCCAGTTCACCTCCTTGTACAATATGACAGGTTGATCGTGCTTCAATGTCAATTGGAATGTGAAATCGGGAATGAGCTGTCCTCCCACCATCCATCAAAAGGGCTGCAATACCAGAAGAAGCAACACATAGAACCACCTTCTGCTCTGAACACAATTTCAAACAAATGACCTGCCACAAAAAAGTCTTTCCCGTTCCACCACAACCATCAATGAAAAATGATTTTCCTTGATCGCTATATACTGAAGCCGTAATTTCATCATAGGCTACTCTTTGCTGGTCATTTAATTTGGAAATCATACTTTCAAACTTATGACGTAGACCTGTGACATTGTAGTTAAGCTCTGCAGCGATCAATCTATTAGATGAAGATTATAACATATGAAGACTGGGGACTGGTAATCCTGGAAAGTCTGAAATGGTTTTTCAATTCCTGGAGAGCAATTTATCTATCTCAAGCAAGCAACATTCTTTCAACTGAGACTCAGTCATCTCCAATGTAGGCATATTAAGTTGCTTCCGACGGGACTACAAAATATCATCGGACAACAATGTTCAATTCCGTTCCCACAATCTGCCAATATCTGAAACTTGACATAAGGTTATTATGGTTACAAATAAATCTCTAAACTTCTGACCTGATGCCCAAACAGATGCTTTAGCTAAACAACCATTCCATTCATTATTTTCTGCCAATAAGCCATGAGCATAACATGCCTTCTTGAAAGATTTATGTACAACACCATTCACTGTCCTAGTATCCTCAAAACTAACTGAACCACGAACAATGTGTAGGAGCATACGCAGGTAGAACCTATCATTTGTTGGTGAAGGATGACAGTAGTATAACCGACCAATTGAAAATTTGGACTTCCTCCTGTGCCATTCTCATTTTGTTTGATCCCAAACATAGAAGTGAGGAAATTCTACAAAAGTGTACTGCCTCGGTTCTGAAGACAATTGATTCATTTTCATCCAACCCAACAACATAGAGGTCTGAGCTCTTTTAGATCGAAATAACCCTTGAGGATTCTGGTTTTGCTTTGAGACGACAATGTTCTGAACCGGAAGATGGTAAGACATAAGTAATATCGATGAATATTGTGAGTAGACATAAAACTTGAATAACCTCCAACACGCTTCACCAGATGTTATATAACAACAATCTAAAAATGTCTTGATCTCATCGATACGTGGAGTCAGATTAGAACTTGAAGCACTCGAATCACCACCTGCAGTATTTTGGGTTCCAACTAATGACGCTTTGGCTCTATCTTGTGGTTTATTTATATATTTGAAGAGATATTTGATTGCCCTGCAATTTGAAGACAATAATTGATTACCACATATCAAACATGAATGTGAATTAACAAATTCATCAGTACATAATTGGTTGCATTCTAATTTTATTGATTAACTACTTGTAATGAAGCTATGGCATATGAAAACATATCCCTACAGAAAAGATAAGCATTAGGTAAAATACATGCATTTGATTTATATATATATATACCAATACAAAAGCAATACAAAAGATGATAATTATAATTACAAAAAATAATTATGGTAGACAAATAATTGATAGATAGGATTCAAAGTAAGTACGCAAAGTGGCATTCTCCAACCATGCATGGGATTTTTTAATAAAAACAATTGATCAATGCAAACTGCCATTATTGACATTGCAACTCCATTCACTGTCACTTGACAAACAATCTAAATAATTAGCAATTTTTTACAAAGTAACCCAACATAATTATAACAATGTAAAGAACAACAGGAAGCGCATCTTAAAATTAAAGTCGTTCAGGACATACCTCAATTTATTACAGAATTCAACATTAATATGTGCATCTAAGCACAATAACAAACATCGGTTGTACGGAACAACGAAGCGATTATCCAGAGCCACAGAGTGGACATTGAAAGATATCCCAGTATCACGTCGTCGATATTTCGCAAAAATATTACCATCAATTGTGGTTTGCTCACATAACTGCTTTGGGAAATGTTTAGTACACACCCCCTTGAGTGCAAGGACCATGTAATATAAAAAAACAATTATAGAGAAATGAAATTCATAAAAAAGAAAGATTATATAAGAAACATGACCTCTCCTTTATATGAGGAACTCCCATTCGACATGTAACCAAAGCATGTTATTTCATAAACTACGCAATTTTTTGAATTTAGCTTGGTATATATTTTAACCAAACTCTACACATGTATATATCCCTATACTAAAAAAGGAACACGTGCATGTATAATGATAAATTGCATAAATGCACAAATTGCACTCATTCCTTCACTAAAAATGGTGATGGAGAACACAACCAAAATGCTACTATTTTTTCAAACCTGCTCCACCAGTTACATGATTCAGCAGAGGTATACACCAGGTTACAACCAATAATTTAACAAATTTAACATCTAGAAAAGTAGAAACATAAGATGTTTGATGAAAATAATAGCACAAAAAATTAATAATAAATATACACATATAAAACAACTTACGTTCAGTTGTAGCCCCAAATATTTTCTTATCTCTAATCTCAGACATCAACCGGTGCAATTTAAGCTTGAATACTCTAGCAATGATATCAGATCGATTGACGTCTTTCCGGCCATCCGAGTTAACCAAATCCACCATAAATTGGATTTCAGGCCAATTTGCATTATAGGTAAATGTAATAAACAAATCAGGGTATCCCAACCACCTACAAATAGCTAGAGCATCCTGAAAATTCTCATACTTGTATCGCAGACTGCCTGTATGAGAAGCTTCCAGAATAACATGCTTGCCCGTCGAATCTAGATCAGAGTCACCACGTAAAAATGCATCCAGCAAACCACTCACATAATGAGCACAAAATTTAGATTGGTTATTTCGAATCCAATCAAGACGTTCAGCTTCAACCAATGCATAAGCATTCACCACATACTGTTGAAACAACTTCCCAGTTAATAACAATGCATTTGATTGATCAAATCTGGCCTAGAGACGATATGCATAGTAATCACATTGTGACAAAGTATTGTTATTCCAAAGACCTTCTTCTTCATCATCCTCATCAACACAGGGTATATCAGGATGCCATCCATCCTCACCATAAGGATAGAGAATATGATACTGCAATGCCATTAAGGATGGATGTCCATAATTAATTCTCTCTAATTCATAGCTCTTATACTGAACAATAATATCTAGCTCAAATGTATCCTGACCTGTTTCATCCACTATCAAGGCTGCAACATCATTCCACGTTGGTAAATCATATTCTCTACCATCCTGTGCACGTTTAGCAAATAATTTGATCTTCAACTCTTCAACAGTAGCTTCAGACATTTTTTGCCTAGCCATCCGAAAGGTTTGAACCAAAACATTGTTTCTGTCAAACATTTCTTGCAAATCTCTAACAATCTCAGGGGACAACATATTTGAATGATCTTCACTTGGAAATAATTGGAGACGATTTTGAAGCTCAGAGGTAGATTCATGAATATATAATTGTGCAAACCTGGGTGGTTGACCTTCTAGCGGAAGTAAGCTGCCTATACTATGATATATTTGACCACTTATAGAGTAGACATATACACCACCACCATCATTTATACTACGATCCACTTTATCGCCAAGGGAAATTAAGCTAAATATGGCATTGTAAATACGGATTACTTCCCTAAAGTGGCGACTCATAGGGGTTGAAGATTCCAAGAGATCTTTCAAAAATCTAGGTGGATCTCGCATAGGAGGCAATTTCACCCTACCTCGTTTGCAACATAACGGAAACACTGGATTAGCATGACTCCTAGTGTGTAATGTGATTTCTTGGACCCACATCACTACATTACAGTATTGACAAAGGCACGAAGATTCACCAAGATTGAAAACTTCAACAGAAGGGAGACCTACACACAAAATCTCACATAAGACTATTGAAATAAAAACACAATGCAAATTGATGAGGGAAATATGTTACATAGACCAACCATGATTGCACGTGAATCCCCTAGGTATAGCATTAACCAGCCGTCTTCTCAACAAACAAATAGAACGCAGCACACATGCTTGTTTTGACCGCAAACGTAACAGACACGAAGTGGAGTCTGTGAGAGAAAAAAAACTAAACAATGACAATTTTTACAAAATTGATACATACCAATATTTAGAGCCATACGACGTTGAACTGCACGTCCCAAACGCATATTCGTAATTATACCACGTTGCTTGCGATGGAATTGAGCCAACAATCGATCCATTTGGCAAAGTTGGATATGTTGATGTGACTTGAATCGGACTATCAGCCGCTACGACTGGTAATCGGGGTTCGATGTTATTTGGGTTCGGGTTCTAGGCCTGGTCTGTAACCGTTTCCTTTGCCAGATTGGATTAGGTTTAGACCCACATGGAGAAGTACTATAAATACTTCTCATACTCCTCTGTAATCTGTAATCTCCTCGATATAGTGAAATTGGCTCTCTCTCGCCCGTGGACGTAGCTAACACACATCGTGTTATTGAACCACGTTAATCGTGTGTCGTGTTTTCGATTCTCGCTTTCGTATTCTTGCTTTGTCGATTCCAGCGATTTCCCGATCCGTAGCAGTGCGTTTATAACAAGTGGTATCAGAGCCTGGTTGGAAATCAGGCTAGGGTTTTCGATTCAGAAGAATGACGTCGGTGAACATGAAGATCGAAAAGTTCACGGGGAAGAACAGCTTCGCTATATGGCATATCAAGATGCAGGCTTTATTAAAACAGCAAGGGCTGTGGGGGCCGTTGTCTGCTAAACAGAAGAAGGCAGCGGTCGATGACGATGAGTGGAATACCCTGGAGGAGAAGGCCCACTCGACCATCATGCTATCGTTGTCTGATGACGTCATCATTGAAATCGCTGCTGAGAAGACTGTCGCGGGCTTGTGGTTAAAGTTGGAGAGTCTGTATATGACGAAGTCCTTAACCAACAAGCTGCATCTCAAGCAACGGTTGTTCAGCTTGAGGATGCAAGAAGGTACGTCTTTGAGGGAACATCTCGCACAGCTTAACTCTATTTTGCTGGATCTGCGTAATATAGATGTTCAAGTTGATGACGAGGATGCTGCCCTAATCCTGCTGGTTTCTTTGCCGAGTTCATATGAGAATTTCGTTGATTCTTTTATTGCTGGTAAAGAAAACGTGTCGTTGGAGGATGTCAGGTATGCTCTTCATACGAGAGAGATCAGGCATAACGCGTCTGGATCTGGTACAGGTGGTGAGGCATCGAGTTTGGCTGTTACAGGTGGAAAGGGAAAGAAGAAATCTGGTAAAGGGAATTCGAACAAGAATTCCAAGGGTCCCGGTCCACAGCAGGTGATGCTTGTCACAACTGTAAGGAAGTGGGACATTGGAAGTACAACTGTCCTAAGAGAAGAGGGCAACAGAAGAAACAAGGTTCAGTTGCTGTGGCAGAAGCGGACAACAGTTCTGAAGACGATCTCACCTTGGCTGTAGATGAGAAGGAACATCGTGGGGATGTGTGGTTTCTGGATACTGCAGCCTCATACCATATGTCTCCGAACAGGGATTTCTTCACAACCTACGAGCAGATAGATGGTGGTAACCTGGTCATGGCTAATGGAGTTGTCTGCAAGGTTGTTGGAATCGGGTCCATAAAGGTTCGGACACATGATGGTTCGTTCTGTACCGTGAATGATGTCAGTCATGTTCCACGAATGACAAAGAACCTGATCTCCTTGATTCTACTCGACAGCAAGGGTTTCAGCTTCAAAGGAAAAGGTGGAGTTGTGTATGTCTGCAAAGGTTCAAGGAAGGTGTTGAAGGGCGTGAAGCATGGGACCTTGTATGCATTACAAGGGTCTGTGTTGTCTGGTTCTGCTGCAGTTGCATCGTCTCAGGTTCATCAGGAAGATATGACCACTCTCTAGCACATGAGACTGGGGCATATGAGTGAACGGGGGATGCAAGTTCTGTCGAAGAGTGATCTTCTTTGCGGGCACAAGATGCAGAATTTGGAATTCTGCGAGCATTGTGTGTTTGGGAAGCTACATTGCAGCAAGTTTCCCAAGAAGGGTATCCACCGGACGAAGGAGATACTAGATTACCTCCACTCCGACTGTTGGGGTCCTTCACGAGTTGAATCCATTGGAGGCAGCAGGTATTTTCTGTCTATTATTGATGATTATTCGAGATTTACTTGGATTTTCATGACGAAGCAGAAAAGTGAGGCTTTCACGAAGTTCAAGCAGTGGAAGACATTGGTGGAAAATCAGACCGGGAAGAAGATCAAGAAGCTGCGAACGGACAATGGTCTGGAGTTCTGTAATTCTGAGTTCAACGAATTCTGCAAGGATGAAGGGATTGCCCGTCATCGGACTGTGAGAGATACACCCCAGCAGAATGGCGTTGCAGAAAGGATGAACCAGACATTGTTGGAGAGAGCACGGTGCATGCTCTTTAATGCTGGACTAGAGAGAAGATTCTGGGCATAAGCAGTGAACATGGCGTGCTTCCTGATCAACCGTGGACCTCACACAGGTATTGAGTTGAAGACTCCTTATGAGGTGTGGTATGGTAAGCCTGCTGATTACTCCTCACTGAAAGTTTTTGGGTGTCCTGTTTATTATCATGTGGATGAGGGTAAACTGAACCCAAGGGCAAAGAAGGGTGTATTTGTGGGTTACGGAGATGGAGTTAAGGGATTTCGAGTCTGGTCACCTTCTGAGCATCGAGTTATACTCAGTAGAAATGTGATATTTGATGAGAAGTCTATGTTTAACCTCATGTTGAAGGTTACTGTTGTTGAAGGTAGCAGGAATGTTGATAAACAAGTGGAGCTGCAAACTCTCAAAGAGAGTGAGTTTGAGCACCAAGGTGGAGAAGATCAACATGATGAGGATGTCTCTGCAGAGCCAGAAACTTCAGAGTCTAGTGCACGAGCTCAACAGTCTATTGTTTCCGGTAGACCGAAGAGAGCGACTGCAGGAGTACCTCCACAGAGGTATGGCTTCGAGGACATGGTGGCGTATTCATTTCAGGTTGCTGAAGAAGTGGATGCAGGAGAGCCACAGTCCTATAGAGAAGCAGTTTCGGGTGGTGAAGCTGATCAGTGGCTTGCCGCAATGGGAGATGAGATGGAATCCCATGACAGGAATCAGACTTGGGAGCTAGTCAAATGACCACAGGGAAGGAAGATTGTTACAAACAAGTGGATCTACAAGAAGAAGGAAGGAATCACTTCTAAAGAGGGCATGAAATTTAAAGCTCGGGTGGTTGCACGAGGCTTCTCGCAGAGGGAAGGAGTTGACTACAATGAGATTTTCTCACCAGTGGTCAGACATACTTCGATCAGAGTGCTACTAGCAATAGTGGCACATTATGACTTGGATCTCGAGCAGCTAGACGTGAAGACAGCTTTCCTACATGGAGAGTTGGAGGAAGAAATTTACATGACTCAGCCAGAAGGATTCGAGGTTCCAGGAAAAGAAGACTATGTTTGTAAGCTGAAGAAGTCCTTGTATGGACTTAAGCAGTCTCCGAGGCAGTGGTACAAGAGATTTGACAGTTACATGCTCATATGATTGTTGTGTGTATCACAATAAGGTGGATGATGGTTCGATGATCTATCTTGTTTCTGTATGTGGATGATATGCTCATAGCTGCGAGGTCAAAGTCTGATATCCAGAAGTTAAAGGGGCTTCTCAGTGCTGAGTTTGAGATGAAGGATTTGGGAGCTACTCAGAAGATTTTGGGTATGGAGATTTACAGGGACATGTCGAAGAAGAAGCTTTTCTTGTCACAGAAGAGCTACATCCAGAAGATATTGTCGAGGTTTGGCATGTCTTCAGCAAAACCCTTAAACACTCCTAGTGCTTCAAATTTTCATCTATCCTCAGCTTATGCACCACAGTCAGAGGCTGAGAAGGAGTACATGTCGAGAGTCCCATATGCTAGTGCAGTAGGTAGCTTGATGTACGCTATGGTATGCACTAGACCTGATCTTGCACATGCTGTTAGTGTTGTCAGCAGGTTTATGATACAACCTGGGAAGGAGCATTGGCAGGCTGTGAAGAGGATCTTCCGGTACCTTAAGGGTACACCTGATGTGGGGATTAGCTTCGGAAGTGATACAGAGTGATTGGTGTCTGGGTATTCTGACTCGGACTATGCTGGAGATGTTGACACGAGGAGATCGATGACCGGTTATGTATTCACTCTTGGGAGTTCTGTAGTGAGCTGGAAGGCAACTTTGCAGTCGGCGGTGACTTTGTCTACCACTGAGGCAGAGTATATGGCGTTGACAGAAGCTGCTAAGGAGGGAATATGGTTGAAGGGATTGGTTGGTGATCTGGGTCTACATCATGAGCATGCAGTGGTGTATTGCGACAGTTTAAGTGCAATATGCTTGGCCAAGGATGAAGTCCGCCATGAGAGGACTAAGCACATCGACGTTAGGTATCATTTCTTGAGGACAGAGAAGAGGATTAAGGTGAAGAAGGTTGGCACCGCGGATAATCCTGCTGATATGTTCACGAAGCCGGTTCCACATGGCAAGTTCCAACACTGCTTGGACTTGCTGAATGTCTTGAGTGGGTGACTCCGCCCTGCGGGGCATTGATGGCGGGAGAGAGAGAGAAGGAGCAGAGTACATCATGGATTTCAGAGGAAGAGGATTCAAGTCAAGGTGGAGATTTGTTGATGTGACTTGAATCGGACTATCAGCCGCTACGACTGGTAATCGGGGGTCTCGCTGCCCGGTCAGTGAGTGAGGTCCAGGGGCAACGCCTCGGTGGGGGTGCGGGGGCAACGCCCCCGGCCCACGGTGTATGGGCTCAATGTTATTTGGGTTCGGGTTCTGGGCCTGGTCTGTAACCGTTTCCTTTGCAAGATTGGATTAGGTTTAGACCCACATGGAGATGTACTATAAATACTTCTCATACTCCTCTGTAATCTGTAATCTCCTCGATATAGTGAAATTGGCTCTCTCTCGCCCGTGGACGTAGCTAACACACATCGTGTTAGTGAACCACGTAAATCGTGTGTCGTGTTTTCGATTCTCGCTTTCGTATTCTTGCTTTGTCGATTCCGGCGATTTCCCGATCCATAGCAGTGCGTTTATAACAGGATATTTAACCTATCAATCCCTGCGAAGGAAAACAATGCGGGTATTGTAACAAATAAAATACACCACAACGATATTTTTAGATTTAGTGGAAAACACAAATAACCAATGATTACGTTGATTAAGACGGGTTCTTTCAGCCACAATTTGTTGCTGTGGAGGATATTTAGGTGGCTTGCAAATAGCCCTCCTCAACCCTGCAAATTATCAAATTGTGACTACCAAGTTATGCCTTCCTCCCCTCCAAACAGCATACAAAGAATAAAATTCACAAATGTCATCGTGTCGATACTAACATTGACCCCTGTCCTGCTTATGTCGTTTTATTCTTGATGAAGGACCAGGAGCATCCTGCTGATGTCGATTTATTTCTAAGGAAGAACCAGGAGCATCTTCAATACGAACCATCCTAGCTACCACTTCACACCAATAGAGGGATGACGAACACCGGACGACGGCTACTGGGGAAAAAAACCTGATACAGTATTAGCCTCGACGCTGACTTCATGTATTCCAAAAACCTGATACGGTATTAACCTTTTCCAATTCTACGTAGGGAACGGAATTATGGGGCATGTCCAGGAATTTGGGCTTCGTATGCTATGGTATTAGCCCAATTCGGCGAAAAAATTTGTTAATGAGTCCGCCAAATTAATAGCAACCAAAATGGAGCACTTCATTAAATGTGCAGGAGAATGAAAAGTCTAAACTGCCCTTTCGTGAAGCTCTCACGAGGCAGCTTTTTTGAATCCTTGCAAAAGAACCCATGAATATGCTTTCATAAATTTTATAGAAGACCGAAAACCTCTTCATGGAGTTGCGCAGCGAGCAGGAAGTTTCCATTCCCGTATGTTCTCATGAAGAATATCTATATAGTATTGGTAGGATAAGATAGAATGGACGACTAGTAGACTCGTCATGAAGTTGGATTGGGCTTTCCCAATTATGTCAATTTCATCCCCGAAACAAAATTAGGGCTCTTCTGCCTATGGATGATAGGTTGGGCTCATCAGTGTGACTGTTTGACTCGTCACTGTGCAATACCGTTCTGCATAGTGTAGGGATAGCAAAAATAACCGTAACCGTGGATATACGTACGAATCCGATCTAATCGGGTAGGGTAAAACCCGAACCCGAAGAACTTTTAATAGGTATGGGTAAAATCCAAACCCGAACTACTTTGGATAAGGTAACTGATATGTACTATTCGCCCCCGGCCCGACGCATTGCCATCCCTAGAAACTAACACAGTGTCTCGAAACTCCTCATAATTTTCTTATTTGACTTTAAAATTCGATCTCTTCAATTTTACGCCAAAACTTCAAAAATCTTATAAAAATACCGACGTCAAAAGCATACTGCATACAAATGAAAAAGCATACAAATGCTCTAAAAAGTAAAAACTAGGCCTCGTTTGTTTCATGGATTTGAAAAATGAAGGTTTTGGTTAAAATCTGGGTTTTACAAAACCATGGATTTATGATGGAATTGGTCCATTTGGTTTTTCAATAAATCCATTGTTTGCTTGATGGATTTGATAATGGACTTTGCTAAATTCTAGTTGAGGTTATACTATGAATTTACTCTATTACCCTTACCGACCACAATTTTAATTGATATTATAGTGTTATATATAGGCAAAATACACTTTCATAGCCATAACTATTCGCGTTGTGACAATAATAGCCACTTTTTGAAAAATACACTCGTATAGCCATTCCGTCTAAAACTTTAACGGGAATCTCACGACTGCTGACTCGACTAACAGATGTTTGTACTGTAGTCGCGGTTCATCTACGTAGGAGGACAGGTGGAAAGTGTTTCTCATTTCATTACTTAAAAAAAAAGTTAAAACCTAAAATTAACTTTACCAATTAATGGACCCTGTTGACTATTTTGAACGAATTTTACACTTTCTCTTTTCTCCTTCTTATCTCAGTGAAACAACACCCCATCACTCCAGATCGACAAAGTCCATCGATCGAAGACACACCTTGACCCAACCCTCTGTCGAGCCAGTGAACGACGTCTCCCCGTACCGCTCCTCCAACTCTGGTGAAGCTTGGACAGAGGAAACCATGCATCATCCGGCTGGTGAATAGACGACGACGGCGAACCCTAATCCTTTGTCACACTAGTCACTTGAATCGTCCAACCCAGAATCACGATGCGAGCCCGGCGAACCCTAATTTCAGATGATTTAGGGGAAGAAATCCCCAATTCGCGGCACGCTCCTCCATCTCCGGCAAGCTCCTCTACCAACCAAATTTTGAACATCTACCTCCTCTCACCTTGTTCACCTTCCTTCACACGAGCATGCGCCGATTGTGGTGATATCCTAATCCAGCGACGATGGATTCAACGGCAGTGGCAGAGGATACCTAAGTTGGCCGCCTAGTCCATTGAATCTCCAAAATCCTCATCTCTGACGAGATCTCCAGATCTGTTTGAAGCCCCTCTCCTTAAAATTGAAGAAGCGAGATATTGAGGGTTGGGTGAATGCAGGACGAGTACCATAAATAGATTGACAGCCATCACTCATCCATAGTCGCCGTTAGGAAGACTTGGGGTTTTGGAGAAAATCGAGCAATAAAAATTCCGGATCGAGAAGTTAATCGTCGGGAGATTCAAACTACTTTTAGTGAGAAAGAAGTAGTGGAAAGATATCAGATTGATTGAAGGATATTTTTCGTCGGTGAAGATGATCAGAGCAAGAGAGCGGCGGCGGAGGAAGACGATGATCGAGAGAGGAAGGCTGGAGGAAGCGATGACTTCTTCGGTGGGCGGCGAAGGTCAATGGTTGCTGTGTACGGGAAAGCCAGCAGATAATAGAGAGAGAGAAAAAAAATTAAAACAATTTCTTTCTTTCTACAATTTTTTATTTTTATTTTTTTAAGTAAAATTAATTATTTGTTATTAAAAATTAATTAAAATATGATGTGGCATCTAGTTGCCAATGATCTGTCGTCCAGGTGGCGTCCAGCTCAGCGACACATAGAGGTTATTGACGGCGTTAGTGTCGACGTTAAAATTTATAACGGAAATGGCTAAAGTTGTCAAGCAAGTTTGAAAAAGTGGCTATATCTGTGTATTTTTCACAAAGTGGCTATTATTATTGTCATAACGCGAATAATTATGACTATGAAAGTGTATTTTGCCATATATATAGCAAAGTTTATATAAAAGCAATCCCCAGCAAAGCTTATCCCATATTCAAATTTTCGTTTCATTAACCAAATATACAGCCTGCAATATATATAATCAAATTGTGCTTATTCACCTGCAGGCTGTAAAAGAATTTTGCTACTTTAGGTTAATGAAACATAATTCACTGCAACATATTTATATAATAATTCAGCGGAGTTTTGTTCATCTGCGGCCTGCATGCTACAAAAAATATATATATATATATATATATATAACGAAACACACAAGTTTCTTATCGCCTGGTCTTTCTTTTTTCTTTGGTATTTCCTTATCTGTCGATCGGGCTAGTACGAAAATTAGAGAGGGCAGAGTTGGCATTAACAAAATAAGTGAGGATAGAGTAGTAAATAGGTATCAAGGACTTGAGACCCTCACACAAATTCCACCTAAAAGGATGGAATTTCCATACCAACTTATAAATATGTTTTGTTTTGGATAATTAAACAACATCCGTTGTAGTCTAGTTGGTTAGGATACTCGGCTCTCACCCGAGCGACCCGGGTTCAAGTCCCGGCAACGGAAAGTTACTTTTTTTTTCAAATATTTTACATTTTTTTATTTCCTTCCGGAAGCTGCCGGCCCTCTAGGGTTTATCTTTCTGTACTCTGTAATCTGTATCAACCATGAACATAAAACTGGCAGCCTAAACTCACCAAGCTTCCGCTAGGGTTTTAACGGTCTGAAGACGACTAATCTATTCTTCTCCAAGGGAAGCCTTCATCAATCTCATCTGAATTTCATATTGTCACCGTAGTTCTTAGCTCCTCCGTTTAGTCTTCTTTTTCCCAAGCTTGGGAGACAGTACTATCAAACATGGGTAGGAAGAAGAAATTTATCGACAAGAAGAAATCGGCGACATTCCAGCTAATGGCGCGGGACTCCTCCGACCCCTTTTTCGACGGGACGCCAGGGAGCGAGAAAGTCTTCGTGCGCGTCGATGAAAATCAGTACTCAGTAGACGAGGAAGGCGGCGAGCAGCGTGATGACGAGGAATCGAATTCTATCTTCGCCGACGCACCTGAGGATGTGGACGACTGTGTGGAGGGCACCGGCGATGGGGTTCTGGAGATACCCACGAGATCCACCGCCGAGTTCCGTGGTGGATCCTCTTCCTTGCCGGATCATGTGAGGAGGGAGATTATCGAGCTTGGGTTCCCTGATGATGGCTACAATTACCTCCTTCACATGCGCGAGATTAAGAACACCGGCGGCGGCTCCAGGTATTATGAGAACCCGAAGGCCCAGCTCGATCAGATTCCTGGCGATGTCAAGGTTCGGACTAAAGTTTCAGCCTTTACAATTTGTTTGCCCTTGAAAGCTAAAATTATGGATTTTTAGAATGAGAATCGAGAACTGCTGGAATTCATTTCTACTTTTGTGGTGTTTGTTTTAGGCGTATGATGCTTCTAGAGTGCGGGTGTCTGAAGTAAAAGATGAAGATAACAAGGACATGTCTATTTATAGTATAGCAGCAAAGACTGTTGGTGTCAGGATTCAGAAAGTGGTTGATCCTGAAGTGGCTGCATTGCTCGACGATAGTGATCTATCTCGATTCGGTTCTGATGTGGAGGATTTGGAGGAGGACTTTGTCGTTCGTGCTAATCTTGGTGAGGAAGGGGATGATGAAGATGATTTGGATGATATTATTGGTAGAGCAATGACTGTGAGTCATAAGTCAGGGGAGGTAATCGATGAGCTGAAGGATGAGCGTTATCCTTCTGTTCATCAGGATGGGAATGTTGAAGAAAGGGGCTATAGTGATTTGATTCCTGAAGCAAGGCCCAGACGTCTTCTTGACGAGCAATTTGATCAGGTAAGAGCGTGGTTAGATGTTTCCATTACTCATGTATTGCATTGTCTGTTGATAATGATTGAACATCTACAGCTTTCTGCATGGGTTGTTGAAGCTCTTCCTTGGTTCTAATACTCTGTTCATCTTTTGCAGCTAGAAATGGAAGAGTATGCCACAGATGAGGAAGATGATGATTTCTGTGGTTATAGAGAAAATGAAGATGAGTGTTTGGCAGAGAAGCTCAAAACAGTTCTAAATACCTCAGCAATGGACCCTATGGAACTCGAGGGGAAATACAGAGCACCTGCAGATATATTACGTAGTAACGAGGCTCCCGGAAGTGAAGAGTTGTTGAATACTGCAGCTGATGTCCTTCGCCGCACTGTAGAGTATGCCGAGAAGTATGAAAACGAGGATGACGGGGGAGAAGTTGTTCTTGTAGAGGAAAGTAGTGACGAATCGGAGGTGTGGGACTGTGAAACTATTGTCACTACATACTCGAACCTCGATAACCACCCTTCTAAAATTCAAGCTCCTGGAGCTTCGAGGAAGAAGAAGATAGCTGAAACTTTTTCTAAGGCTTTGAATGCTCCCGGTCCTGTTATATCTCTTCGTGGCAAAGAAAAGATTCCTGTAGGCGTTTTGCCTGGCAGTAGAAACGCTTCAGCAGCAGAAACATCAAAGGATGGACCGAGCTTGAGAACTGAACCTTTGAGAAGGAAGCAACATGGGCAAGAGTCTAAAGAAGAGAAAAAAGAGAGAAAGGTATAAGTTTTACTGATTTGTCAAATCTCATGCCTGCCCACGTTGATCTTCTCTTGCTTAGTTCCCCAGGAAACCCTTTAGGAGTTCGGCTGATATCGAGTTTTGTGCTATCAGGCTGCTGTGAAGGAGGAAAGGCGAGAAGCTAGGCGTCTGAAAAAGGAAACGAAGGATGTCTATAGAGGTGAAGCTCAGCGTGCACAGAGAGTTGCTGCCATCGCTGGTCCTTCTGCCATCAGTCTTAGGTAAGGTATGCTAGTTATTGATTAAAAAAATTACTAATTTAGTGACATGTGTGCCCTGAATTGAAGAAGCTTTCTAGATGGGAACTGGGTTTACTTATGCTACTATCAGCAGACCTCCGGAGACTGGCTTGATATTTACATTTTTTGTTTAGGTAAAGTTGGAGCAAGGTCAGTGCTCAGCAAACATACATTACAATGCACAAAAAGACCGTGAAAGTGGAGCTATCTGGACGTAAGTTTTGATGAGGTCTATTTGCTTGGTTCTTCATGGATGCCTACGCCGAGTACCTGGACAATTTGTTGCTTGTACATCACAATTTTCCCGTGGGTACTTCGTTCAACTATAATTTATTGTTTGCTTCTTGGCTTGTATGCTTGAACACAAGATGTAAGCTTTCTAAGACTTCTCTTCTGCTGAAAGCATGAACAAGTTAATCTTATGTTTCTGCTTGTTTAAGAGATGCATTGAACCTTCTTTGTGCCCTGTCATTTTTTCACATTGTAGACTGTAGTTCTTCATTACCACTCAGAAACTGAAAGTTGAACACTCGTGTGATGATACAACTTATTGGCACTGGCCTCATTGATAGTTCTCACTCTGCATAATGGCGTGGGACTGAAGAAACAGACCTAATAGGGAAGGGAACCCAGAAAAGGGCTTCTGTAAAAACAAAAGCAAAAAAGCTAGGAAGTCAAGACCATATCATTCATTCTTGTTCATGATCATAGATTCATAGTCATCGGGCATGGGGTACTGGGGCATGTCTGCATCCTTTGACGACAGGCACAGGATCATAGACGCCGTAATCTTCTTCGTGCACCCGTTGTTGATCTTGAACTGGATGAACAGGTGGCGGAATCGGTACCTGTCCATCCGCATGTACTAAGAACAACGATCTTGTTCTTGGTGACGATGATGATGCTGCTGGCGACGCGAGTAGCAGGAGGATTGCCAGGGCCATTGCCACTACTTTGATCATGATCGAGAAGTGATCAACCGGCTTCTCACTTAAGCTCGTCTGGTTTGTGTTGCTGATTTTTCATTGCTATGTCCTTCTGCATATTGTGGTTTGCCCATATTTATTTGGGAAAAGATCAAGAAGGTGGAGATTGGAATGGTAGTTGCAGGGTGTATTACCCCATAATCATATATTTATACCTTTGCTCACATCACTTGCATGATGTATCTGTCTGCATGGTTTTTGCGTGCACTTCCACGGAGGTTGGGGTTAGCTCAGAAGTAGTAGTTACGTTAGAGGAGCCTATTTTGTTGGTTTCAGCTAGTGGGTGTGCAGGTCTGATTAGGAATCAAAATCAAAGTACATAAGATTGATCCAAAACGAACATAAATCACTCAATTGTATAAAGAAGAGGATCTCTCAAAATTCAAATTTGAATTTGAATTGATAGTAGATTTGGTCTAGTTTTATCTCCATTAACTTGTCATTCGAGTAATTGAGACTCACTGGGATGTTACATTAGAGTAGCTATATATATGGTTAGAGAATTTTGACAGAAGATATACTAAAGAGAGTTTGGAGAGACTGATTCATAACAGAGTGAGATAACGCAAGGCGAGTTGGAAGAAGACTCGCAAGTCAGACTTTACCACTCAGAAATCGAGACAGGTTAATAATTGAATCATGACTGAATTGCCATGTGCTTCTCCCAAACCGTGAAGGAATAAGACTAACCTCAAATGAAGAGAATTCAATGAAAAATGAATTTGGATCGATGAACATGGTTGTTCTTGTCCGCGGTTTATTTATATTTCAATGGGCTTAATTAATTATAATGATCTCATTTAACAACAAACTCAATCGGTTGCCCCCATTCACCAATTCCGATTCCGATTCCGAATTAGCTTTGCATTGTTAAAGATTTTACAAATACCAAAATTAGTCCATAATTAAGAGATAATTATAACTTGTAATTAGTTATTGGCCATAGTGGAGAACATGACATCAACGGATCAGATGCAAATCAACGTGCGAAGGCATCACAAAGGGGAATCTTAGGGTCCTTAATTTCGTCACTATAGTCGCTTTCTGGTATATCATTGCTGAGGGAAAAACCCCAATTTGTGGAACACTTTTCTCCCGAGTGAATATACAGTCAAAATCTGGAATCTTTTCTTTTGTTTTGTTTTGTTACCATATGATCGATCATCTTCTCTTTTGTCTTTTACCAGTCTTTTTCACTTTCACTTGTTTACTGTGGGTTTTGATCACGCCTTCGAAGCAAGTCAAAGAGGTGATTTCATCACAATATTTGAGTAAACAGAGATGCTATATGTGCGCTCAAATTGGTCTGGTAGTTGGAGTTTAACACAATGGTTCAACGATATCAGATTTTTGTTCGTTCAATATCGAGCATGCCAACTACATACAATCATCCTATTTATACTTTTCAACGAGAAACCATATGATTTTTTCCCCAAGTGAAACTATACTCATATCTAGCGAGATAGCAACTATACTCTGGATCGCCTAATCCGCTTGAACAATCATGTACTTGTAATTTGTAAGCTATAGGATGCCAGATCCTCGTAATGCTAGTCTAGCAAATTTGCACAAAATGTCGGTAATCAGTAATGATTGCTTTGCTACATGGAATCTTTCCTTTTGTAATTTTTTTTTTTTTTTTGTTAAAGCTAGGTGGTTAGGTTAACAAGTCAAAATAAGGATAATGATAGTAATGGGTGGGATAATGATGATGGACATTAAAAGAACACTTTTGCTTCCTAATCTGTCACCATTATCATTCTTAAACTTGACAATTTAATTGTTGATTCGTTTCTCACCGGTGATTGACCCCAAATCTGAGTTGGATAATGATAGAAGCCCAAAATAAAGGGGACAATAAAGGCTAAAGAGCCAATTGACTTGTCTAGGGAGGAAATGTATTCATTGACAGGAGCTTATTCATAAATAAACCGGCCACTAACTTGGCATACAAGAAAAGTACTTAAGAGAGAAATGCTTAGGGCTAAGTTTTGATCTGTGTAACTTTTAGTAAGGTTTTCAAAGTTCGCACAATGGGTAAGTGAATGTTTCGATATTCATTGTCTTGTATATGACACAAATAGAGTGCATAATGCGGATAAAAACATAGAATATAATTGATTGGCTCATTTTAAAGTAATGATTCAGACAAAAAAAAAATGTAACAGTTGCACGAAAAAATTGAAATACAAAAGTCTTATATAAAGAAAAGTCATCAACAATGACTAATAATATCAAATTAACCAAAAATTAGATTATATAGTATGAAATAATATAAATTGGTGAAACGAAATGCATGCCCCATCTCACATTACTTGTTGATGACAAATAACATATTGAAAAATTTAGATAAGATGGGTATAGAATTATACCCCAAATAGGGTGTATGTCAAAATCACCATCTAACTATCAAAATTAGTGTTCTTCACATCTCTGCAACTTGGGACACAAAATCATAACAACCCCCATCATCATTCATCAACATCATTTGTGTAACTAAAATCCAACAGCTTCCATTACATTATTTAAAACATGACAGCGACTATGTCCCAAACCTTAACAGCCAAACTCCAACCAATCAATTCATAAACTTGAAATACCAAAGGGAACTCCAACAAGAAGTTGACAGGGCCTTGGGCAAAGCTAAGAAATTCACACCAACACCCTTAAGAACTCTCCAGCTTCATTTACTAACCATGGTCAAAAGAAAAGAAGGTCAAATGGTCGGACAAGGCTCAGTACAAGTTAACCTCTTGAGAAACATGAAATAAGAAGAGCTTACAGGAACTCTAATTAGAATGGTCACATAAAAATTGTACAAACAGCTCGCTGAACAGGTAACCTATATCTATTTCACACAAAAAAAGAGAGAGTGGATACAGAATCAACAAAAAGAGGGTGGAGAGAGAGAGATCATTTTCATTACTCTTCACTAGAATGAACTGGAAAGCACAAGCATTTATCTTTCATCGCATCCGATTCACTTCCATACTCTTTGAACTTATACTCCTCCAGCTGCCTTGAAGAAGATGGTACTTTCCCCTCACCGTAGCACTGACTACACAGGTTGAAGCTCGATTTCATCTCCTTGAACCGGGAACCAATGATTGGGTACCGGCAAACTGAGCAGACACGGGAACCATGCCGATTCCTATCCCCAGCTTCTAGCTTCACTAGGGTCGAAAGGATACCGAATCCCCAATCACTATCGTCAAACATGACTTGGAACTCGTTGAATGACACGATGGAGGAATCGGTTTCCCCATGAACCTCCAGGATTTCACTGATCCCTTGAGACGGAAGGTATATAGATCTTAGCAGCTTGATGTACCCTACTGCATCAACCCTCTTGATCTGAGAACCTCCTTCATTCACAGGTCGCCATAGTAGAGCATCGAAGGCAACCCGTTTTCTCTTTTCGGGGCTACCACTGCACAGGGGTGCAAGAACAGCGAAGAACATACCCAGATCGACCCTTCCTGAACCCGACTCATCGAGAACCGAAAGTATCCTCTCGTTGATTCCTTTCACTGCTCCCTGGAAGATCTCGGGTTTCAGGAAATTAAGCCACTTCCTCAGAATCTCTTCCAAGTTAGGCTTCCGTATGGACTTCTCGGGTACACCACCACCAGAGTAAGAGACGGGCACATCATTCTCACTCATTTCCTTCTTCAGAAGCTCCACATCACATCGAGTCAACCGAGTGATCCTCTGGAAGGCCCTGATTTGAAGAGCATTGCGCAGCTCCTGTCTCTGTGTGGTTTTCTCGCCCAAGGTTTTGAACTTGGAGAGCTCCACAGTGACAAAGGGACTTTCACCATTGGTAGATCCATTGCGCTTGACTTTCTTCTTCTGCAGCTGCTTCAAGTGGTAGATTGCATCATGCAACTCGACTCTATTGGTCATTTTCAGAGCCTGCTTAAGGGTTTTCTTTGCTTCCTCAGATTCTCCAGCACCCAATAATGAAACGGCCATGTTCAGCTGAGCTCGCCAATGGTTCGGCCATAAAGTCAGCACCCTGGTATACATCTCAGAAGCTCTCTGATACCTACCCAAGTCCATGTAAAGCCCACCGAGATTATAGAGAGCATCTACATGTCCAGGTTTTAGATCTATTGCCTTCTGAAACACTTCTATAGCCTTCTCATCTTCTCCCATGGCATGCAGAGCAGAAGCTAAATCACAATGAGCATCGGCATAGTCAGGTTTCAGATAAATCGCTTCTTCCAAGGCCTTAACAGCTGCCCTGTATTCTCCCACCCCAAAAAGGGCACTACCTAATAACTTCAAAGCTCTGTAATGTGTTGGACAAAGAATAGCAGCTTCTCTGTAATATTCACAAGCACTTAGAACCATACCTTCACCTTCCAGTGCAATGCCAAGATTAACATAAATCTGAGGTAGCAAATATGTCCACTGATTCCCACCTGCCTCAGCTGCCTCAAGTGCCAGCAAGAACTCCTCTTTGGCCTCTCTATATCTGCCAAGAACATACAGACAATTCCCAGTTCTGAAATGCGGCCTCACATCCACGGGCTGAAGCTCACATGCTCTTTTGAAACTAAATAAAGCTTCCTTGAACAACTGATGCTCATATAAAACCCTCCCAATTGCCATATGCCCATCAAATGCTTCCTCTCTGGATCTCGCCCCATCAGCTCTAGTCCTCAAAGCTGTCAATTCCTTCACGAAGGATGTATAATCATGCCCGGACTCTTCCCAGATAATCCTCTTATCAGAGATCTCGGATGAGGGACCCAACTCCCTCGACCAACCCGCGTCGGAGAAAGTATCAACGTTATCCCCTTTCAATTTCCCGTCTTTAGCCTGCTTGGCTTTCAACCTCTTGATCAAAATCTCCAAATCATCGACTATCTTCCAAGTATCGTCGAACACAATACCGTGGTTAGGAGAGACCGCCCAGGCCGCCGTCCGCTGCTTCTTCTGGGCCTCCATCACTCCCTCGTCGGCAATCGACGAAGACGCCTCCGCCGCTTCCGAGATCCCTTTGTTGTTGTTGTTATTGTTATCGTCCGAATTGAGCTCCAGCTCCAGCGCGTCGAAGTCACGGTCGACGTCGCCGGCTCCGTCGTCATAGGTTCGCAAAAGCCCCTCGTAAGTCAAGCCTTTGTCCCCGTCGATGAACTCGCCGTACGTCCGGAACACCTCGTCGAGGATGGCATTGATTTGCTCCTCGCTGAATTTCACCCGAGGGTTGACGGCCACCACCAGAGCAGCCATTTCCTCCCTGTTGAGCCCGCCGTCGCTGTTGAGGTCGAACTGCTGGAAAATCCTCTTCACCTTCTCCGATCTGCTCCCTCTGGTAGCCATTTTTGCTTCCTTCTCTCACCCTTCCTCCTCTGATGTTCCTAGGGCTAGGGTTTGGGAGGCGAGAGAAGACGAATTACAGAGAAATTGGAAGGAAATGAGAAATTTACAGAGAAGAGGAGGAATTGGGGAAAATTTTCACAATCTCGTCATCAACGCAGAGCTAGAGGGAGGAAATGGAATAAGGAAACAGTCTCTCTCTTTCTCTTATCTCCCCCGCTTTCTTCCTCTGAAATCGGCAGAATCCTAGGGTTTAAGATTAGGGATTTTCGCGCTCTCATTGCCGTTTCTGGGAACCTTGGAAGGGGAAAGGAAGAAGAAGCTAAGGAAGAGAGAGACAGAAGGACAGAGGGAGAGAGTGGTTTCTTTCTTCTTCTTGCTTTCCCTTTCCTTTTCCTTACAAAACTTTTTTTTTTTTCCTTTTTCAAGTTTTCTTCTCTGCCTCTATTCTCTAATCTAATCTACAGCTGGTGGTGAGGGAATTTTTTGTTTAATAATAATATATTTACATAATAAATAAACGAATTTATGTACTCTGTAGGACTAGTTGTAGTTTTACTAATAAAGCGTACGAATGATTATTTATTAAACCCTTATTAATGGAGTTATTAAATATTTTTATGCATCTTTTAAAAAGAAAGGGGTTCCAATGTTTTCTTTAGAACACCAGGAATCCTTAGTTGAAATGAATGATTAGTTCAATAATTATTGAAGACAGCAGATTGACTGCATTCATAATAAATGTTTAATTGTCTTAATTGTCGTGTGATAATATGTGGGTTATATTTGTGATAAATTAATTATATTAGAAATTTAGTATATTTACCAAATTTCAAGAAAGAGTAATTTAGTGCACGTCTAGACGCTGGCAGTGATAAAATGCTTAGGTCCTAGGAAGATAATAAGGTGCTCATAATGCGTATGCGGCTACTATTCAAAACTAGGCACGCTTAATTGGTGTGAGATGTGATTAATCGAAGTGAGACGTGCTTAAGTGTGCAAACAAATCAAGGATTAAGAAAATTTGTAGCTAATCTTCACCAAGCAAATTCTTCAATTCTTCTGATAGCTCATGTATACCCAACCCTCTGCCCTACTCTTCACATCGTAATTCTAGAAAATCATGACATATTTTGCTTGTTGTTGAGGGTTAGTTAGGTTAGTAATCATTTGAAAATAAACTAAAAAAGTGTTATAAAATTATTACTTCTAATAAAAATACTATTTTCACTTAAATCGCCAAAGCACTGCTTATGCGCAGCGCCGTTTAGACGTACTGGACGATAGGCAGAATCTCAATATCTATCTAGCATGCCTAGCATCTAAAGGTTTCTTCAACCGTGATATTTCCCCCCGTATTTAGTCTTCCCACTAAGCTCACTTGATCAAGTCGCACAAAAACTCAGGTATACATCTTACAATGAAACTAGCTGAAATCTTAAAAGTGCAATTGTAAGTGTCTAACTATACTACTCTGCTGCAAAGCGGCATGAAATCGGTCATCTCCAATTGCAAACAGCTTAATCTCCTCCCGCAATTGCGAGAAAATCACATCCCATTGTTTAGCCTGTTCTCCAAACACACGACTACAACGTTCTTTCCAAATCAAGCTGCAAATTCAGCACCATATAGCACTAATAACAGGTCCTTCTCTACCTTTTTTCGCCAGTATACACAACTCCTACTCAACCTTGATATTTACACACAAATTAGTGTTGGAAAAGTGGAAAAATACACCACTTATAATTTGGGATGCCATATATTAATCTAACTTTCATTAGCTCATTATATATAGCGAAACAGTTCATAAATCTATTTAATCGAATGTTATTATAATAATTAACTTCTTAAATTTACAAATTCAATCGACCTCACCCCACCCCAAAATTTGCCTCCATTGAGGGATTTCTTGTACGAAACATTAATTGTTTATTATATTATATCTGGAGCTACGGAACTATCACCCTCTCTGTTAATTTTCTTTGTTTTTTCTCCCACCTGTAACTGTAAACCGCCTCGACATAGACCTAGTTAGAATGTGATCCCAAGGCGCATGCTTTGACGAAAATAACAACTAAAATTGTTTTTATTTTGTTAGAATTTCATGCTAATTAATTAGAAAAAAAATCTTGTCGTCTCATTGTTGTGTCTATCTGGCTGTGGGCCTAGCGACCGTCAATCAGCTAGTGGTGGGCCGAAACTGAACCCGTGAGTAAAGCGGCCGGGTCAAGCTGGCCCACGTGTGTGTTGCTGTAATCGATTCCGGTTCGGCGTTGGTTGGTTAGTTGTGGCCGGTGCGGTTACGTGGCAGCGGACGAGTGGCTGTCTGCTGTTGGTCGTGAGTTTTTTTTTTTTGTTTTCCTATTTATTTACCCCGGTTCAATATTCTGTCTTAAAAAAAAAAGTTATTACATACAGAAAATAATAAATAAAACGAATGTGGGAAGGCCGAAGGACAGTTTTTTTTTGGGTACACAACACAAGGGAAGGACAGTTGGAGTGCGTGGGTTGTAATAATTTGTCTGGTTCCGTTTTCCTTTTAGTTTCCTTTTCGAGAGAGGACAGGGAAATGTGCGACCAAGTTCGTTAGCTTGGAACTTGGAAGGAATATGACCTTGTTGGAGTTTCGAGGAAACCAAACACAGCAATGCATGAGCAGTTTTTTTTTTACCTCTTCGTTTTCTACAAGGTGAAATGTTGATCAGAGGATCTCATATTGATCATTCAATGTTTCCATCCACCCCTTCATAGGCTATAGACCTTTGATAGATTATCGAAGTCACCTATGGTATAGCAGCTCACATTCGTTTGCACTATGTCTTCCCGTTGGATTGGACACGTCTTAGCTATAAGAAGTATGGTTTCGAAAGTGATTTTGGTTCGCCGGTTCAGGCTCAACTCCTCGCTTTATATTAGCGGATTTATAGATTCAGTCGGGGCTTTGCACGCTTTTTTCGGTATGGGATAATGCCGAGAGAGAAGGAAATGCATCGAGACGGCGAACAACAACAACACAAAAACTTCTTTTTTTTCCCTCCATGACATGAGCCCCGTGCATTAAACCGATGTATAAGAGAACATAGCTGGCCCAAAAGGCGCTCTACAATGTAGACTCCATCAAATACATATCGATTTCTTTAATATGGATTAAAAATAGAGAGTTATCTTATTAATAGATACAAATAGGCTACGCACCTTTGTGACATAAACAATGTCAATATTTGTATTTAGTTAATAATACTCAAACCCAATACGTCGTCTTGACTAGTTTCGCTTGTTTACCAATTAGGGCTGTAAGCATGACCCTAGATACCCACAGACCCGCCGGGTCAGTTTATCTACATGGTCAACTTAGGTAGGGTCAAGTTAGCGTAGAGGCCTGTCGGACAGGGTTAGGGTCAGTTAGGGTCGGGTCACTTTTTGTCCATACGACCCATAATGTCTTGAAATTCCTTATACCAACATATTGGATTTGTTTGTAAACTTTAAAAAGTTTAGGTACTATAAAGTAAGAGACAAAATATAAAGGTACCGTAATAAAATTTTCCACCAAAAATTTAAACCTATTTGTATAAAAAATTAAAATTAGGTACTAAATTGTAAAAAAATAATTTTAGGTACCAAAATGTAATTTTTCCAAAACCGTTATGTTTGCACAGGGTCGACCCTCTGACCCGTCCCTACCCGACCCTAATGGGTCAAACAGGGTCAAGAAGGAATGAGGGACGGGTCAGGGGCAATTTTCAGCATTATTACCAACAAGCTATAGAGAACTTTTGTGATAGATACTTGTATACTTATGAAAATTGGTCGTGGATAATTGTAAACTTGTCTACCAACCTATCTCATTGTATATTTTTCATTTTTACACCAAGCCCACTTTGAATGAAATTCTAACTACACCCTTGCTCGTCATGATCATCACAAAGACAATTGATGGTATGTGTTAGGACTTAGGACAAGTAGTTTCGGGTCATGATCAAAATCGACATTTTCAAGACCATGCCAACTTAAGGGCGAAGTAAAAAAATCTATACAAAACTCTTCAGTGCCTAAAATGCCTAACATGGGTAAAAGTAATGAAACTCCGTACTTGTTGCCGCAGTCTATGGCCTCCTGATCTCTGATGCTACCACCTGGCTCTGCTATAACACCAATTCCTGCTTCACATGCTTCTTTCATAACATCATTCCAAGCCATAAAGATGTAAGAGCACGATTCATTCGAAAAATTAGATGATGGTGGGCAACATTGTCATTCAAGTTTACTCTAATCCTTCTGTAGAAAAAAAATGGGGATCCTATTTCCAAGTCCTTGCCTAATGGGAAGAAGGCATCACTAGCCAATGCATCTCCTTTCACCCTAATCTCCTACCTTCCTCATTGCTATTATTAAGCTTTCCACATGATTTGGCTGCCCACTTCCCATGCCTAGCATGCAGTTATTCTGCTCAAAGGGGTGACTTCATAACTAGAGCTTAAACGGAAGAGAGAGAGCTTTCTGCACTTTCCCAAAGTTGGATTAACCAGAGTGCTAAGAAAATTCCAATCGCGCTTTTGCAATGACAATTGCATTGCTCTTCACGTGTTTCACACAAAGCCATGCAAATTTTGCATCACTAAGTGCACTTTCATCTGTTGGCTTCTCGGCCATGGCCTTGAACTCAATATCTTATACGGTCAAGTCATCTAATTCTTGAGCCAACCACCCACCACCAACCTGCCTTAGAAAAAAAGCTTTCCTTTCTTATTCTTTCTCGCCTCGAGAATCCTCAATGTCTTTGACTTTCCATGAAGGGTCTCGAATGGCTTTTCTGTATACTTTGAAGCCACCACTATCTCATAGAACATTCGTGTCTCACCATTGATAGGGCTTCTGAACTCCCTGATTTCCCTAGCAAGGGCCTAGAAAATAGAAGAGATCCGAGGAGGATTTTGATAGAAACCTAATTTTTGGGTTATATAATAATCAATGCAGTCAAAATTGAGATTTTAAGTAAAATAGAAAACTAAGGTAGAATCGGAATCGTAGATTAAAATCGCAAGATAGTAAGATTTTAAGGTTCCTATTAAAATAAAAAATTAAAATACCAGATAGTAATAAAAATGCATATCCTGAATAACAATCAACCACATATAACATAATTAATTCCCAAGATAAGTTTGTTTGCTAAATAAACACAACTAAATCCATATATTCATTCTCTTGTACATAATATAAACACACAAATAAGCAACCTGAAAGTTTGTGGAAATCACTTAATTAATAGTTAAGAGCATAAAATCACATAAGATCGTTAGAATCAACATTAACATTAGTTATACATCATCATCATCATCATCATCCTCATCCTCACCCTCACTCTCATCCTTGTCTATTTGCTTGAGGACTAATATTTATACTCTTAGGATCACTTGAAGTACTTTCACCATTAACCATATTTCCTTGATCACCATCATATGGCAAAGATAACTCATTGATTGATGCATTCCCTTCTTAATTGATAAAAGGTCGAGGATAGTGGTGTTGAAGGATTGGGAGATGAACGAAAGCTTGCAATGAAAAGGACATTTGGATTATTGTGAGGGGTGGTGCGAAAAAACTACAAGCGAATTGGGAGGATGGAAGATATCTTTGATAGAAGGAGTTGGGGGTCGACGTGCAAAAAAGGAAGATACGAGGAAGAGAATGAAAATAAATTGAGGGTTGTCTATCGGGTTAGGGTTGTGTTGTTCATTATGTTGGATCGAGGGAAGTAAACTTGACTCGGTTCACGGGAAGAACCCGACTTAACCGACCTAATTTTACTCCAATTGATATGAACGTTGAAATCGTACAAAATCGTAGAAATTATGGGTGGGCAACCGGTTCGGTAACCCGAACCGAAACCCAATCAAACCAACCCAAAACCAAAATAATGCTATTCGGGTTCGAATTCGGAAAGGAAATATAGATATTTCAGAAACCAAGGTTCTTTTAACCGAACCAAATTTCCGAATTTCTGACCGGAAAACCGAAATACTATAATTGCAAGCTCCAAATGGTGGATTTTTATGTTTTTCGTTGTTTTTATACTTTAATATTTGAAATGTTTTATGACTTATGTGTTGAAAAGTGTGATTTTATCATTGATGATGCATATAATTGCATATTTATTGTTTATATTAGGAGTGAAAAATAATTTAATAGTGAGAAGATACAAGTAGCCTCACAAATTTGGTTTTGTGTGAAAAATCGAACCAAATTATAATTCGGTTTAAACCAACCAAACCGAATTATAATTCTGTTAAAACCGATCGAACCAAACCGACCGAATGCCCACCCCTAGTAGAAATTGTAGATTTTAAGGATATAAGGATTTTATGGGATTTTAAGACTCAAAGATTTTACAATAAAATAAGGATCAGAACCCATAGGTAAGACCGTAAAATCGTAAGATTTTAAGATTAAAATCGGGATTTTGACTACTTTGATCATAATAATATTTAGGACTTTGCTATGGTGACATGAATGTCACCTTAACTTGCACTTTTAGGTCGACCTCATATAGGATTAGGTCGACCTAATCTGCATTTTTAGGCCTTATATAGGATTAGGTCGACCTAATATGTCGTTTTAGTTTTGTGAGGTTCAACGACGCGGTTGACCTTTTATAGCAAATGGTCAACCTCTTTGGGAAGCGAACATAATGAAAGGTCGACCCGAAAACCTCATAGGACGACCATTTTGATTAACTAAGGTTGACCACATAAGTACGAGGTCGACCGCGTGCACACCGTATCCGTATTAGATAAGGATTCCAACACCAGAAAGGTAACCCTAACTTATCTACCACTTAATTCGACCCATTCTCGTCCTAAATATCTATAAATACAAATATATGTCACCTTCACCGCCACTGACCACTGAATTAGGTTATTTTTATGGTTAGAGATTTTGTGAAGAAGATCCTTTGCGGTTGCTGCTGTACGTGATTCAAGAGGTCGACCACGTGGAAGTTATGAGTTCTTGTTATCATTATTTATGACTGATTCTGTTGGTTTCAAATGTAATTTGTACGAGCAAAAGAACCACCCACATCGACATACATAAGCAAAAAAGACGCTAGGCATGGGTTGATTTACTAGTATCCGGTCGACCTCATACCGGATTAGGTCGACCGCGAAACCAACACATGATCTTCATTTTACGTCAAATGATGATGGATAAATGGATACAACACTTCTCTTCTATATAGTCGACCTCTTTCTGTAAATGGTCGACCATTTTGTTAATGACCTCCATCAAGTGGTCGACCTATATACCTTTACGGTCGACCATTTTGCTTCTGACGCCAATGAAAAGGGCGATCGATGTTTTATTGTGGTCGACCAACAATCAAAACTTAAATTACAAACGGTCGACCACTACATTTAAAAGGTCGGTCGTGATAAGTCATCAGGGTGCCCACATTAGTGTATTCGGGAACCTCACAAAACTGAAACGACATATTAGGTCGACCTAATCCTATATAAGGTCGACCTAAAAGTGCAGATTAGGTTGACCTAATCCTATATGAGGTCGACATAAAAGTGCAAGTTACGATGACATGCATGTCACCACAGGCATACCCTAATATTTATTATAATATTATTAGATATGGTTAGTAGTCATTGAGTCGTATTATGATAGTCTATTAAGTTTTCCAGTCTTTCGTTATAAATATGTACTTTTCATTTTATTCATAATCATTCAAGAAATTTATCAAAGTATCTCTTCTAAACCTATTTTCCCTAATCTCTCTTTTCCTCCTAATCTGGCCGCCGACCATTATGTTCTTCTTCCCCAAATTCTCAATCTCTATCCCTAATCTCTTCTAAATCCCTAAAACTCCATATCAATTCCCAATTTCCCTACCCAATCGATAGATCCTAGAAATAGATTTCTATCATCAGATGATAATGAGAAAAATGCACATGGACCCAAGTGAAATTGAGCAAGATTTTCCTTTGTCACCTCCGTCGGATGGCGACCACCTTGTCTCAGAAGACAATGACCATCTCAATGACATCTCCGAGGAGGATTGAGTACTAGGCATCCAGGACCTAAGTTCTATCTTTCTTTTTTTTTTCTTTATCTTATTTAAAACAATGTTTAATTATCGCTTTCTTTTTCATTTTTTATTTTTTTACTTTAAATATTCTAGTACTAGCAGTATTCGTACTTAATCGTCTTCCTCTCTCTCTCATGAGCTTTATTTTGTGAAAACCACCGGGAAGACAAAGACCTACACTTGTGTACCTTCACTAACCCACAACCAAAATCTATGGTAACCCTCACGATCTTCTCTTATGAAACTCCCACATTGAGGACAATGTGTTGCTCAAGTGTGGGGGAGATGAATGTTTGAATGAATGTCATGATTGGTTGAACCATATATTGCTAGAATCCTCCATTGTTTATGAATGTAAGATGTTGATGAATACTTATGGGAGTGTGTGCTAGCTATTGTGTTTGTGTTGTGGTGATCAATAGTCAAATGATAGTGTTTTGGAACCTTGAATGCTATTACCCAGAAAATTTCCTAATTTGAGGGTCCAAAACACCTTTTTCCTTGCAACTCCCTACTCAATATTCTTTGATTTGTTAGATAATTGATGTGTTGTGCTCGCTAAGTGATAGTTACATGATTAGAGTACTAGTGTGTGGGTAATTTTACTATCTTCTTCCTCTTTTGTGAGTCAATAATATGTGCTATTTTAGGAAGAACATGTGTGTGGGATTCTCTTTTGTGTCTAGTGAACTCAAAGCTTTTACATGTTTGTGCGTATTAGAAAAGAAAGAAAAGAGTGAAACATCTTTTGAAAATGAGGCTCACATGGGAGGCAACCAATCCTCACAAATTCGGAGTTCCCTTCGAGGATATACTTGGGGATCAGATAGCTTTATCGCGTCCCGACCATCTTTCACTACTTACCATCCCCCAAGTATCTTTCCTCCTCATGGAATCGTATACCAAGGTCCAAATTACCTTTTAGCGATTCATGAGACCTCATAGCTCTCGTTTCTACCCGACATGTGTGGCAACCCAATATGGAGTGCAGACTGGGAAGTGGTGCTCGGGCTAAGACGAATCCGCCGATCAACTTCCCCACATGTGAACTTGAAAGGGAAGGCCATGATTCATACGCTCTTGGTCATGAGGGAGAGATGCTTGTTTGCAAAAGAATTGCAAAAGCTTGGTGCAATGCGCGTCAATGTCAGAAAAGGAGACCAATAAACGACAACTCCTAAATCTAAAAAGAGAGTAAAGAGTACCTTCAAGAGTTCTAGTTCGTGTTTGTTGTCTGAGAATCCCATGGAGCACACCTTGAACGTTCGGCCTAAGGTAGTATGTATGGTCTTCACCGGAGAGCTTGTGCTTTCATAGGAAGATAGTAATATTTAGGGATAATACCACTAGGAAACCCGAACTATTAAGAATGTGTCATTTGTGTCATAAAGTATCCAATATGACATTTGTGTCATAAACTTTTTTTTCCGTTAGAGTTGACCGGCGTTGACCATAAGTATTTAACAAATGACACATTCTTAATAGTTCGAGTTATGGCATAAATGACAAAAAACTATAATAGGGTGGGACATAAATGACACAAAACTATAATAGGTTGGGACACAAATGTCATATTACATACTTTAGGACACAAATGACACATTCTTAATAGTTTGGGTTTCCTAATGGTATTAGCCCTAATGTTTATTCATCTCCGTCTACTCTTGTTTATGGAATGAAGAACTAGAGTGCATTCCCCATTGATTTGTCTATCATGTTGCATTAGGTTTGAGTTGGTTTGCTTGGGGACAAGCAAACGCCTAGGCGTGGGGGAGTTTGATAACACCTAAATTAGTGTTATTTAACCCTCATATCAAGGTTTGTTTCGTGCCAATTTATGTGCATAATTGCTTGAACATCGTCGATTGCATCCCTATTTTGTTCCTATGTCAATTCTATGTGATTTTAGGGTGTATTAGATGGAAGATATGTGCGAATTAGGTGCAAACAAAGGTCACAAGTGTAGCAAGGAGGCAGCAAGCTGAAGATTGTGGTCTGAAAGCTGAAAATCACGGTCGAGAATATAGACGCGAACTCAAGCTGAAGATTGAGGCCCAGAAACCCTAGATTGCCGCCGCAAATTGGAGGTCTCTGGGCACAAACTTTGCGAGAAAGGAGCCAGGGAGAAGCAGAGACTTTCCCCAGTCGAATCACGGCCACAACATCATTTGATCGCGAGGAAGATCGCGGCCCCGAATCGTAGATCGCGACCACGAAGTCAGACCGTGATATCATTTTCGAAGGCCAGGACGACAGTGTTTCAAGATCGTGGCCTTACATATGAAGATCACGGCTGCGATCTTTGTGCTTCTAGCCCTGAACTTCTCCGTTCTCATATTGCCTATAAATAGAAGACACCACTCCCCATTTTTAGATGAGCTAATTTTGAGAGAAATTTATAGTTTTAGGGAGAGTGAGGAGAGAGAAGTTGAAGAAAGGAGAAGAAGGAGAAGGAGCTAGAAGAGAGGGAGCATCTTCCTCAACCCATGTCTTCTTCAATTTCTTCTATGTTTCTTCTTCCCTCCTTTATGGAGTAGTCCTCTAAGACACTAGGTGTTCTAAACCCCAAACCCTAGCTTTAGGGTTTATTATGTATGTATGAATATTTTAGGGCTTGAATGAATGAATGTGTTTATTGACTCGCTATGACAACTCCTAACAATGGCCATGTGTAACCAATGGAAGGGATTGCAGTATAGTGGCTCAAGTAATAAATATCGAATCCACGGGTCTCTAGAGTTACTATTACTCAGCTTCAGTTCATTATTTAGCAAACCAGATTAATAAGGAAGAACTAAAACTACTCTAGCAAACTACAGTTAATGCTAATCTATTTACAGGTTGGGAACTCACTTAGGTATGATTCCCCCTAGCCACTAGCCAGATTAATGATTAATGATCTCTAACTTGTTTCACTTTCATTCACAATGCGGAGAATCTTTGACTAGACCTTGAGTCTCGAATAAAGGAACAAGGCCCTCTTGAGTCAACTGCTTAGAGGGACGTATCCTTCTCTAGAACAACCAATCAAGGCGTTCTGAACTAGATTCCCTCTATCGAATGAGGTTCTCAATCGATACAAAGCAGTGAATCAACCCTCGACTAAAGCAATCGATTCAATACTATCAATCTATGGTGCTCTATTGACTTAATCAGGTATTCGCTCTCATAGGATCAAAGCAGAATCAATAATCTCGACTAAAGCAGAATTGAATCATGAAAACATGCATAGATTGAATATGAACTCAAGGCTATCAAGTCAGAGTACTCATACAATCATCCAATCAAACAAACATAGCTAGGGTTCCTCAAAACCTAAGTGATGGGAAGTTACTCCATAGAGAAGAGAGAGACTGCAGAAATCTGATCTAGATCTTCAATCTCCATCTCCAAGCTTGATTCCCGAGCTCCAATGGCGAAAATCCTCCAAAATAGCTCCAAGAATGTTCCCAAGTCGCTCTCTCTATATAGGGTTCGTCCCCTGGGTGTTTGGGATCCAAAACCCAGCTCCCCCTCTCCTTTGGCTCGAAATTGGCTTAAAACCAGAAATTCCCGACTCACACGGCCAGGCCACACGGCCGTGTGACTCTCCCAGGCTGCCCGTGTGAGTGCAAAACACGGCGTTTCGTTAAGTTGCTTCAGCCATCCTACACGGCCACGACGCACACGGCCGTGTCGACTTCCAGGGTGCCCATGTGAGTTCCCTGGAATTTCCACACGACCACAAGGGGTCCCCTACACGACCGTGTGGCTTTTAGGCATGCCCGTGTGACTTCTCAGCTTCTCGCCAAACGTCCAAACTTTGACCAATCGACCCCGAACTCGTTCCCAAACCTTCATTCACGTACTAGGACCTGAAATATCACAAACAAGCACAACCTAGCGTGAAATCGGCCTAAAACACGAGAATCAACATCTCAACCGGCTCAAGAATAGGGGTAAAAACATGTGCAATTAACGGTCTATCAAAATCCCCCACACTTAACCGTTTGCTTGTCCCCAAGCAAACCTAACTCAAACCAATGCAACTCTCCAGACCTCTATAGTAACAAACACCCCCGATCATCTGTAGAGGATTTTCTAGATCATATAAAAGCTTACGAGGTCAACTGGTCTTCTAAGACGTTCCCTATCTCTCTCAATGCGAGTACTAGACTCAAGCCAGGATCATGAGAAGAAGTGGAAGTAAGACAGTCAGTTCATGGATAAAGGGACTCACACCATTCACAACCAAGGACTCGTTGTACCGGGGTGCTCTTTTCACTTGATTTCACCGTTGGAACCCCTTTTTCTCTTTCATTTTATTATTTTTTTTCTTTTGAATTCACTTAGCGGGGGTTCCAACTTCAGTCTTTTGCACGGTCGACCCTTATTAGTCGAGCAAGAGCAATTTCTGTACATCTGGCGCTCGCCAGAGTACTTCTTTTAACTCCTTTTCCTCAACTCGTGTGGAGGGTCAATGAAATTAAGGGGGGTCGGAAGCTCTATCCGTGCCCTTAAAAACACATCCTCAAGTAGGCAAACCGTTCAACGGGTGGAAATTTTACTTGTACTAGAGACAACTTAGCTTCACCTTGTAGGCCTACCCCACCAAGGATCACTAAAATCTCTTCCAAAACCCGATTTTGTGCAATGAACGGTGCCACACATGTTGGGCTTACCCCATGTTTAAGATTTCGATGATTTCGACATACAGGACCAACTGCTTTTCATTTCCCACATGAGCACCCTGTTCGATACACGAGTCCATAACACAACCCAATCAGATTCACCATTACCACATGAATCAACGGTCCAAAATCCACTAGTTCACAAAATCAACCGGCATAGCAGAGAGACAAATAGGAAAAATCTTATACTTCAACATCCTCCATAGTGCTACACTACCTCCCTGGGTTGCACATTACTATAGAGACTGTCAATTCAAAGCATACTGAGCAGGCAATTTGCAAGGGAACACGTACTTGGAGCACTCAAATTTAAAAATTTGGACAGTGGACTAGGCTCCAAGCACACAAACAGCCAAAATTTGGACAGTGGACTAGGCTCCAAGCACACAAACAGCCAAACATTCACCCGCATACATAATCGAACACCCCCCACACTTAAGCACGAAATTGTCCTCAATGGAGGAAAGATAAGGAGGGTAGAACGAAGTTACCAGATCAAGGGTGAATGATGGTGGACGAGGCAGGCGGTGCATTCCAGGAGGGGAGAGTAGTCGGAACACAAACACCACACAAAATCTCACAAAGGTTGAGTTAATGACTCTAAAATCAAATAACAAAACTGACTCAACCGAGGAGAAAAAGAGAAAGAAATGCAAACCGACTGGTTGGGTTGCCTCCCAACAAGCGCTTCTTTCACGTCGTGAGCCGGACGATGGCTCCTAAGTTTCGGTCCACCCCAAAACCTCCTTGAAGTTGAGGTTCTCGTCGATGAGTTGGAGTCTCAAGTCACGAGCACGTGGTATGACAGGTGATGGAAGCTCGTGCACTTGATGTAGATAACGTCTCCACCCTCGTGACCTCTTCTTCTCTTCTCTCGTCTCATTGCCCCAAACCAGATATGACAACATCGATTGACCACCATCGCGTCCACCAAGAGGAACCGATGTCGATGTGGCCTTGGTCTGGCAAAGAGACAGTGCAAATGGGTCCTTGCTAATCAGTTCCTCGAAGATTGGTGGGGATATTACTTGCAACTCATGGCCAGTGCAGGCCTCTTCCACCTCAACTTCGTCCTCGGCCTGGACGCCAATTGCTTCTTCAACCTCCCTTCTTTGTTCACGTGGTATCACCCCTGGGAAATGATCGAACTCCTCCTTCTTCACTTTCGTCATCCTCCACAACTTCTTTCTGCACCCTTTCTCGCTCTTCTTCTTCTAGCAAGGATTGGAGAGCAAGTTGCCAAGCAATTTCTTTCATGAGATCTTCTTGCATCTCCTCACTCATGCCCGCCTCTTCAAAGCTCAGTTTGGGATGTGGGAAGGTGTGGTCGGCTACGACAGGACATTCCTGATCATGATCATCACGGGAGCTCTCTGTGACAACTTCAGTGTGCTCCACAATGTCCTTGTAGCCTTCTTCTTCCTCCTCCTCTTCTAGTATGGTAGTAGAAGGGTGATCTGGAGCAGGTTGTGAACAAGATCGCTCAAGATCATCGACGCTCTTCTTAAGGCTCAGGAGGATCTCCTCTGTTTCACGATAGGCCTGGGTACAAAGATCCATCCTAGACAATGACATCTCACTGTCTCGAGAAAACTGCTCCATGAGAAGCCTCAACTCATAATTTGGATCTGGTTGTGGAGTGTAGCATGGCTCTGCAGAATGGCCTATGAAGGCCACCATGGGTAACTCCAGTTCCGATGGCCCTTCTGGTTGTGGGAGAAATTCTTCTTGATAATGATGTTATTCTTGATATGCCCAGGGGTCTGATTGTTCTCCGTAGTAAGGGGGTTGGTACTGGAACCCAAATCCATAGTCTTCTCCTCCTTGATTGCTCCAGGGAGTCTCGGGGCAATACAACTCGGACGGTGGTGGATACCCCCAATGGTTGGAGAAGCCATGAGGATCCATGATTCAGATCTGCACCAACAAAAACAAAAACACCCAAGTGAAAAGCAAGGGTGGAAAAGAAATACGCTAAAGTAACAAACTTCTGCCTTTCCTAATACTCTAGAAAGTCCCTGGCAACGGCGCCAAAAACTTGACTTGCTATGACACAACTCCTAACAATGGCCAAGTGTAACCAATGGAAGGGACTGCAGTATAGTGGCTGAAGTAATAAATATCGAAACCACGGGTCTTTAGAGTTACTATTACTCAGCTTCAGTTCATTATTTAGCAAACCAGATTAATAAGGAAGAACTAAAACTACTCTAGCAAACTACAGTTAAAGTTAATCTAATTACAGGTTGGGAACTCACTTAGGTATGATTCCCCCTAGCCACTTGCCAGATTAATGATTGATGATCTCTAACTTGTTTCACTTTCATTCACAATGCGGAGAATCTTTGACTAGACCTTGAGTCTCGACTAAAGGAACAAGACCCTCTTGAGTCACTTGCCTAGAGGGACGTATCCTTCTCTAGAACAATCGATCAAGGCGTTCTGAATTAGATTCCCTCTATCGAATGAGGTTCTCAATCGATACAAAGCAGGGAATCAACCCTCGACTAAAGCAATCGATTCAATACTATCAATCTATGGTGCTCTATTGACCTAATCAGGTATTCGCTCTCATAGGATCAAAGCAGAATCAATAATCTCGACTAAAGCAGAATTGAATCATGAAAACATGCATAGATTGAATATGAACTCAAGGTTATCAAGTCAGAGTACTCATACAATCATCCAATCAAACAAACATAACTAGGGTTCCTCAAAACCTAAGTGAAGGGAAGTTACTCCATAGAGAAGAGAGAGACTGCAGAAATCTTATCTAGATCTTCAATCTCCATCTCCAAGCTTGATTCCCGAGCTCCAATGGCAAAAAAATCCTCCAAAATAGCTCCAAGAATATTCCCAAGTCGCTCTCTCTCTCTAGGGTTCGTCCCTTGGGTGTTTGGGATCCAAAACCCAGCTCCCCCTCTCCTTTGGCTCGAAATTGGCTTCAAACCTGAAATTCCTGACTCACACGGCCGTGTGACTCTCCCAGGCTGCCCGTGTGAGTGCAAAACACGGCGTTTCGTTAAGTTGATCCAGCCATCCTACACGGCCACGACCCACACGGCCGTGTGGACTTCCAGGGTGCCCGTGTGAGTTCCCTGGAATTTCCACACGGCCACAAGGGGTCCCCTACATGGCCGTGTGGCTTTTAGGCATGCCCGTGTGACTTCTCTGCTTCTCGCCAAACGTCCAAACTTTGACCAATCGACCCCGAACTCGTTCCCAAACCTTCATTCAAGTACTAGGACCTGAAATATCACAAACAAGCACAACCTAGAGTGAAATCGGCCTAAAACACGAGAATCAACATCTCAAGTGGCTCAAGAATAGGGGTAAAAACATGTGCAATTAACGGTCTATCATTTATCTGGTTGATTCTATTGCTATTTGTAGGCACCACATTTTGTCCGGGATAATCGTTCTACTGAAAATTATTATTGTGACATCCTACTACTGTTATATTTAAAAGCGAAGCTCGAGATAGCTTGGTTGAGACTAACTGTTGCAAGAAAATATGAACCATCAATTACCCAATTTTCTCCTAGGCAATTCTAGGACATAATTAGTTAAGATAGAATCAGTTAGTTAAGATTAGCACTGGCAAATCTTAAATATCAATTCTCAATTGGGTGGAAGATGACAGTTTTGCAGAGCTAGCCTCAAGGGTAGCCAATTACATGATGACACATGGCTAAATTCTTGCTATTAAACGAGCTCTCTAGGCTGTTGTTTGGGGAGGGAAAATGTTGAAGAACAGAAAACCGAGAGTTGATCTTCCTTTCTTAGAGAATTCATAGATTTTTTTTATTTTGGTTTTACAAGCGTTGTGTGAAGGTAGGCAATCTAGAGCAAAAACAAGGGATCGTGAGTTTAAGGTTAGAGATTTGTACTCTTACATCTATTTCAATAATGATACGAGTAGAATCATTTACAATAATCTCTTGCCAAGCTCCTTTCAGTTACTATTGTAACTACCATATCAGTTTCTTTGCACTTAATTGCCATTTCACCTTCCCATCATTTTAGCTCTCACTAATTACTATTACTATTTACTTCCGCAATTATTTATTTTCTATGCTTGCCTTCGTACTTTTCCATGCTACCACTTTCTACAAACGTTATTTTAGCCAAGTTTCCTAGTTTTAATTTTCCTTTTACTATATAGTTGATAAACACTATATTACCATATATAAAAAAAATTGAAGTAGAATAAATAGATAAAGTTTTGAAGAGTTATGATCTCTCTAGATCACAGATCCAACGAAAATACAAAGTAGCATCCATAATGTAGCAAATCACAAGCAATATAAGTGATTTATAACCATTGATAACCATTGTCTAGCAAGAATCGCGTGCAGTAGCAGTGATTCATAGAAGCCAAAAGTAAGCAATTTTTATTTTCATTACACAAAGATCCATTTCTTATTACCTATCTTAGGCAGAAGCAACAACCATGTATTTCTAGCTTTAAATGAAATACAACCAAACCTCTATATATCATCACAAGCACATACGCAGAAAGTCTCATCTTTTTTTTTATTTTATAAATTCACAATCGATGTTTTGGGTTTGAAACTCATCAGATCTGCAACTTGGTAAATATCACATTTCTTTTTCCAATTTTTACCCTTCAACCACACTAAGCCAAGTTGAGAAAAATCCCATCTAGACCAAAATCCAAGTTTCCAGGAAAATCATTACTACACATAGCTAATTCCATATACCACCCCAAGATCCCTGTTTTTTTTAGCAAAGAACAGGCAATCCCAAATTGTTAAATCTAACCATCAAAAAATTTGCTAAATCTCTCCAAACTCAGCCATAAGTTTCCAAACCCAGATCTGTTAGCTATCCTAAAAATCGTATAATCCTTTTTTTGTTCAAATTCCCTAATCACACTAACTGAGTTTAGGAGATCCTTACCCAAACCTGCTCACTTCTCTCATCCTGCCGAAATAAAAAAGTAGAAGGTCAGTACCGACCCAAATCTAAATAAACAGAAATAAAAAGAAAAACCAAACTCACCGGTCCTCTCATCCTGTTGTCGGCGGTTCTCGCCGATAGTGAGACCACTTTCTCCTATGGCACCCACATTTCATCTCCTCCCTCGATAGAAAACCAAAAGCAACCAAAAAAAAAAAATTCAAAACAAGGTCAGAAACTTGGCTACTCCAAAAACCCAGAAATCGAAACATGCAATCCGTGAGACTTGCCTAGGATTCGTCCACCATCGTCGAGGGATCTGTCCTCCGCCGTGCTTTCTTCTCAATCATCGTCGTCTGCCGGCGGTGGTGATTTATTTTTCTTCTTTCTGCCAATCCAGATCCAAGCCCCCAAACAAAAAAAAAAACATCAGAAATCCGAGTCTTTCGGAAAATCGAACATAATTGCACACGCAAAGCGAAACCTTGAACCGCATAGGGAGTAAAAAAAAAAGCACTCCTCCCTCCTCTCTCCACACGTTGGGCGAGTGGGTAGGGCTTTTCGCCTTCGTGCGACGATGGAGCGAGCGGTTTCCGCCATCGCCTCCCGCCGGTTTCGGCACTTCCTCGTCGGACTTTGGATAAAAGGGGGGATCTCAACGCCTTGCGCTTGGACCTGCACTCATCGTCTTTCCTGCCAATTCCTCTCCTCTCGATTTAGGAGTTCAATTGCGATTCTCCCGATCTGTTTCCATGGCGGCTATTCAGTTCAATGATGCGGATGTTGCAGTGGGTGCCCAATGGATTGACCAAACTCTGATTGGTCGTCTCTGTGGGCCACTACCTTCACTTCCGACCCTGCGGACGATTGTAGGGAGGGTCTGGAAATGCAACTTCTCACTTGCGGTTGTGGAATGGGATCTCCTTCAGTTCGTGCTCCCCGATTCTAAGACTGCCCGTCGGATTCTGGCAGGGACGCCATGGGTATTTGAGAAGTTTCTCATCCAGGTCAAGAAATGGGAAACGCCAACGGCAGAGTTGGCGGTCGAGCTCATCAGGGTTCCTCTTGTAGCCCAAATATGGGGAGTTCCCTATTACTGCTACACCGAGAGACTCGGCTCAATGCTTGGGTCTGCTATGGAGGCGGCCACAATCCACCGTTCAGTTTCTTCCGGGGGGCTGTACTTCAAGACGAGGATCACTCTTGATCTCCAACTTCCTCTCCCGGACGAGGTCTCTGCTGCCCATGAGGACCCCTCGAAAGGCTGTTTCAGAGCCCATGTGAAGTTTGAGTCGCTTCCCCAATTCTGTTTTCTATGCGGAGTGATTGGCCATGTGAATAGGAGTTTTCCGAGTAAGGATGAACTGGATGGGCAACCTCCGAGGTATGGAAAGCATATGGTGGCGAGGGAGTTTGGCCCGAGAGTGAATGAAAACACGCTGGCTCGTAGACGGCGGCGGTTCGTGTGGACGCTGGAAGGAAACCGAGCTGGGACTCAGAGGGCGGCTGCTTCCCCCGGTAGGAGATCACAACCAGCTGTGGTTCATGATGGGAGTCATCAACCCACCAAACTGCAACTGGGAATGGTATCCCACTTGGGACAACTGTGCATCTCTGCTCCTCGGATGGCCTGTCAACCAATCCCTTGGAGAACACTATGCAGCAAGATGAGATGCTGACTGAGCAGTTTGAACCAACTGCTAAGAGAGCCCGCCTTGGACCAAAAGGCAATGAGGCAAGTTCCGGCGAGAATCTGGAGGTGGAGGCAACCGGCCCTGATCGGTCCCGATCTGATCCATGAGCATACTATCTTGGAATTGCAGGGGATTAGGAGCTCCCCTGACAATTCCGGTCCTGAAGAAGACCCTCCTTCGGGAATCTCCGCTTCTAGTGTGTTTGAGTGAAACTAGGAGGGATGATGAGTTTGTGATTCAGCAACTTGGTAGTCTAGGCTTCCCTGAGGAGCGTGTACATAGTGTGTCCAATAATGGTAGTGGTTTAGTTATTGCCTGGTCTCCTAGTCTGGTTTGTACAGTTTCAGTAGAGTCTTTTGGGTTTTTGTTTGTCGAATGCGACTTTCCTATGGCAGATTTGGTGTAATCTTTGTGCACTTACATTGCGAGGAAGGCCTCCGCCAGTACCAATTTAATGAAATTTCTTATCTGGTTTCCTTGTATGAGGACCCTGTGTTTGTTTTGGGTGACTTTAACTGTCTTCTCTCTAGCAGTGAATAGCAAGGTGGCCGAACCCCTTCCCCGGCAGCTCTTGCTCCTCTGAACTGGTTCTTGGGGGCGGCGGGACTTCATGATTTGGGGTACATTGGAACTCGGTTTACATGGTCCAACATGCAATCCAATGATGATCATATCCAGTCAAGGTTGGATCGGTGTTTGGGAATAACCATGTCTTTTCTTTATGGCCTGATGTGCAGGTTCACCATCTGTCTGACAGAGGGTCTGACCACAGGATGCTGCTGCTGAGATTAGTGGAACAGAAGACCATCGAGCTAGAAGATTTCACTATGACCGACGATGGGATTTCAACCCGGATGTACCCCCCTCTAGTACATTCGGCGTGGCAGCAACCTGCTGATGGAACACCCCTTTACAAGGTGCAAACTTGATTAAAACATGTTCGACATGAGCTGCTTGGATGGGCCAAGGCAGGTACGACCAACTGAGCCCGCCAAATCCGGGAACTACGAGGGGCTATTGACAGTCAAAGGGAGGCGGCTGCAGTTGATTGGTTCGCTATCAACAATCTGGAAAAGCAGCTTGCCGATGCCTACAAACAGGAGGAATTGTATTGGAAGCAGAAATCGAGGGTCAACTGGCTCCACGGTGGTGATGCCAACACTCATTTCTTCCATTTGACGACGATGCAAAAAAGAAGGCAAAACTTCATCCCTGGTCTACGTGATGCGCAAGGGGAACTCCAAACTGCCGAACTAGCTAAAGGGGAAGTCTCAGTTTCATATTTTGAAGTGTTATTTTCATCGAATGGTTTGAACCCCACAGATTTTGTGCACAGTTTGAACCTTCCTCTCAAGGTGACAGGGGCAGTGAATGACCAGCTTACTAAGCAGGTATCCAAATCGGAAATCAGAAGGGCAATTTTCAGCATTGGGAAAGGCCAAGCGCCCGGATTTGACGGCTTTACTGCTGCATTCTATCAAAGATTTTGGGAAGAGATAGGATGGGATCTATCTGAGGCCATCTTATCCTTCTTCCAGTCAGGCCGACTGCTCCATAGTGTGAACCACACATTGCTGACTCTCATTCTAAAGTTCGCTAATGCTGACTCCATGCGTCAAATGCGGCCAATTGGGCTATGCCAGGTTTTATATAAAATTATCGCCAAAATTCTAGCAACAAGGCTAAGTTCCATTCTTCCTCAAATCATTAGTCTGTTTCAAAATGGTTTTGTTAATGGACGATGCATTTCAGATAACATTCTCATTGGTCAGGAAGCGATGCAGTTTCTCAAGACCAAGATCCGCGGACAAGACAAATGGATGGCTCTTAAGCTCGACATGGAAAAGGCGTACGACCGCGTTGAATGGAAAATTTTTTTCCAAGTTATGCAGTCGATAGGATTCTGTGAGAAGTGGATGCTATGGATCAAAGCCTGCGTCACAACAGTACATTTTTCAGTTCTACTCAATGGAGCTCAGTATGGCTACTTTCAACCACAGAGAGGAATCCGCCAAGGGGATCCGTTATCACCGCTGCTATTTGCCATTTACACGAAAGCCTTTTCTGCCAAAATCAGTCGAGAGATTGCTACCTCTTTCCTTCATGATTTGCGTGTTCACAGGTCAGCTCCTCCCCTCTCACACCTGTTTTTTGCCGATGATTCTTACCTGTTTCTTAGAGCTTCTATTCTTGAATGTGCAAACTTGATGCAATTTCTTTCTGATTATGAGATGTATAGTGGCCAACGGGTTAATTTGCACAAATTAGCTGTGTGTGTTAGTGGCAATGTCTCAGATCAGGAGCTCCATTCAATTAGCACTTTCCTAGGGGTGAGAATTATGCAGCCTGACGACAGGTATTTGGGCCTTCCCTTCCAAATCCGCCGCTCTAAATCCCTGTCTTTCCAATTCATTGAGGAAGAGTTGGAGGCTCGCATCAGGAGTTGGAAGTCCAAGGCCTTATCTCTGGCGGGGAAGAAGGTTGTCATCAAGGCGATTGGGGTGGCTGGTCCAATTTACGCCATGTCGGCCTTCCGTCTTCTACAGGAAACCTGTCGTAGATGCAATGGCCAGCTGTCAAAGTATTGGTGGGCTGGCCAGGATAAGGAGAAAGGCATACATTGGATTTCCTGGAGTGCAATCTGTCAAAGCAAGTTTACTGGAGGCCTTGGTTTTCGCGACTTCAACCGGTTCAACATTGCACTTCTAGCTAAACAAGCTTGGCAAGTTCTTTTCAACCCTTCCATCAACATAGCCCGCATCTATAAGGCCTGCTATCACCCGCTGCATGATTTCCTTGATGCATCAGCCGGTTCTCGCCCATCTTGGGCTTGGCAGGGTATTTTAGAAGGTAGGGATTTGCTAAAGCGTGGTTTGCGGTGGCAGGTTGGTGATGGGTCACAAATCCGGGTTTTGCAGAACAATTGGTTGCCATCGTCTCCCCCGTCCTGCCCACAACTACGACCAGGTTTGCAATTCTGCCCTTCTCTAGTCTCAGAGCTCATCTGCCATACATCTCATTCGTGGAAGAAAGAACTCCTGAACTCCATTTTCATGCCTGCAAGTGTTGATCTTATTCTGACCATCCCCCTTCCTGTATCTTATACAAAAGACATATTGATATGGCATTACTCTCCTTCTGGGATTTATACTGTAAAAACAGGTTACCATCTGCTGTCGAATGAGTATAACCTGATCCTCCCGCCGCCCCTTCTGCCTTTTGATTCGCGGTTTTGGAAGCGTCTTTGGAGCTTGCCGGTGCTGCCAAGTTGAGATTCTTCTTCTGGAGGGCTGTCCGTGGCTTCCTCCCTCTCCAGACTGTTTTATTTACCAAAACACTGGTTACAACTACGGAATGTCCCATATGTTTGGAGGAACCAGAGTCTTTCTCTCATTTCTTCTTTGGTTGCAGGGTGGCTAGAGGTTTATGGAGCTTGGCGAACAGAGAAGACTTGTGCACTTGTCTCGGTGGAATGGCCCCTAATGATGCTTAGAATCATCTACTTTTTTCAATGAACCTGTCCAAAACTGAAATTGCATATGTGGTTTTTATCCTATGGAGGATTTGGAAGGCTAGGTGTTGGTCTGTACATGCTCACATTCAATATTTGCCCTTGCCCTTATTTTGCCAGTTTCAGAGGCAGCTAGAAGAATGGCGGGCAGCTGAACAGGTACCGCCAACCATCCCCAGACAAGGCCTTGGAGCAACCGGTGGACCTGGCAATGGCGACCAGGCAGCGCCCGGACTACCTTCTAACGCAATCAACGTGTGGTTCGATGGTGCGGCTAAGCGTGGCCGAGGCGGTAGCATTGGTTTCGTTGGTTTCCAACTAACAGGTAATGTCCTATTTGCTTTTGGGAAATACTACGAAGGGTTACATGATCCTTTTGTTATGGAGTGTTTGGCTTTACGAGATGCCCTACAATGGTGTTTGACTCATGGTTTTGTGTTTGTTAAATTTCATGGGGATTCACAACAAGTGATACGTCGGATGGTGGGAGAGAATTTTGCTCATGATCGAAGTGGTGCTGTGCTTGAAGATGCCCTGGTCTTAGCTTCTCAATTCAGTTGGCTTTCCTTCTGTTTCGTTTCTCGTAGACTTAATAGGGCCGCCCATCTTGTGGCACATAAAGCCCTTTCATCGGGAGTTCGACTATTGGTCGACTCCCGCGCTTTACTTGACTCCTCTATTTGACTATCTTGTTACCCCTACTTTTGAGGGGAAAAAAAAGCGAAACCTTACCCAGATCTAGTCGTCGCCGGAGGTGCCACCTTCCATAGCCGGAGGCGCCTTCCTTCCTTTATTTCCTCGTCGAACCCCATTCGAGTCGGCGGCGAGGTTGTCATCCCCGCCGACGAGGTTGCCATCCCCGTCGACGAGGTTTGAGTGTCATCGATCTCTCTCTCCCCTCGTTCGAAACCAAGCCCAAAGTTACAAACAAAATTAAATTTCAGAAACCTAAACTTCTTAAAATTACCCAAAACGAATCGAAAAGACCATGCATGTCTTACTCTTACATGGATCGAAACCATCTCTGTTGATTTAGTACGAAACGAGCGGCCTCCGTAGCTAGCCGAGAGCAAAGATAACAGAGTAGAGAATCGAGAGAAGGAGAGGGCGATTGTTTTTCGTTTTTTTTTTTTGTGGTTTTCCGATTCCTCTGGAGGAAACGAGAAGAGAGAGAGAGGCGAGGCGAGAAGAACGACGGCTAGGGTTTTAGGCTTTATCTGGAAGAGAAGAGGTAGCAGAAGGAAAGAACTAGAGAGAGAAGTGAGAGAGTAGAGAGCGGCGACCGATTAGGGTAGACTTGATTAGGGCTCTGCTTTTCGTCTTAAGAGAAGTTTTTATACCAATTCTGTTAAAATGACTAGATTGTCCTTAGGGTTTGATTAAAATTATGACTCCCTGCCACCGTGTTTTTAGGCCATTTACTAAAATACCCCTGTCTTCTCTGTTTTATAAAAACGTCAAACGGAGACCATATAAAATCTTAGCCAAGTTTCGAACCCGGATCACAGTGTACACAGATGCTTAGAAAGCAACATTTTAATCAGTTGGGCTGCAAGAAGGTGCAGATGAAGTGAATCAGAAGCATCGACTGTGAGGGAATAGAATGCACAGTGAATCACTAGTAGTAGGAAGATGCCCACAGTTATAAAGTGAGAAGGAAAAAGAAGTGAGCAAATCAGCTCTTAGCAAGAACAGGGCTTCATTTCGTCCATACCAAGCCCGCTAGAAAGGGCTTAAACTTAGAGCATTTGATAAGGGCAGGAACGTAGTCGAGTAATCAGTAAAAGCCGGCATCATCAGGCAATAATTAATTGATTCTAATAAACTTTATTCTTTTAATATTCTTAATACGAGTTTTGAATACAAAAGTTTCCCTAAGATGGGTTAATTCCATTATTTTATAATACGTCAAATCTATTCTTAATAACTAAATTCCTTATATTTTTTGTCATAACCTCATAACAACCTAATTTTATAATAAGAATTCTTGACACGAGCACCATGATAAGTGGAACGTGGTATAAAGTTATATTCAAAACTATCAAAATTTCAACGAACTACGTGGACTTTGATCCCGTCTAACGGGTATGTAGGCAACCGACAAGGTTCGAGTCCAACTAACTAATCAATTTGCGTATAATTAAATTATAACTAATACAATTTAAATTCTTTAGTGGACCAGTAAGGCCCTAAAAATACCTAAAATACCTTATCATAAATAATACGTCAATAAGCATTTAGTTAAATGATACCTAATGAAATAGCAATATAGTAGTGGTCCATTGGGATGTTTTAAAAAAAATACATCATTACTAAAATACGCCCAACTAATATAAAACTTATCAACTTAAGTAGTACCGATTTAGGGCGTCGTGGGGTGTTGCTTAACTTCCCCACATGTAACCGTACTCCCGAACCTAGATTTCTAATCCGCAGACCAAGCCTCAGTTCTGACCGTAAGGGTAGAGCCGACCGATGAGTGTTTGATCTACTCCAAGTAAGATCTATGGCGACTCCCAAAAAGCGAACGCGACCCCGAACCCCCGGAGGGACGGTTGAGAAACTATTATATCCTTGCTTGTGTTTGGGTAAGTCGCTCTAATATTCTCTATTAGCCTACTTTATGCTTCTACATTGGGTATGGAGTTCTAGGGTTAGGCAGGTATGCGCCATCAAGTAAATCGAGATAGATGTATGAATAGGGACCTATGGTGGTCGAGGCGACCGAACCTCTACCATAGGTTAACCTTTCTAGATAGAACCCGAGATGAAACCTCATTGTGGATGGTGGATAGTGTCCATTGGAATGAGCCATGAGTTTAGTGCCCCAGATACAATAGCCTAGATCGAGGTGACTATATATGAGTTTAGGGGAGGCGTACTAGGAGGCGTGTGGATAACCACGAAAGCCCACAGAAAAGAGCTCACTCAACACATTCGATAACCCTAAGTATTTATACATGCATAGTAACCCTCAACTAGGGGGAGGATTAGTTCCCCGAAGTACCTGCTTTTAGATTTGATCAATCTCTAATCTAGTTATCTCCTCAAGTCCTCCACTCAAACCTCAAAAACCGATTAACTAATTAGCAACTAGGTGGGAAGTAAACTAGGGTACCAGGACCCGAGTAAAATACGACCTTGATCACCACTATACGACAATTACATCTTAATTTAAAATTGGTTTAGGATAGGGTAGTTGTTGACACGTGCTAACCATTGACAATAATATGCATGGATTGAACCGATCAATAATCCTTCATCTATAATGAGAGAGGGAGTATGAGATGCCGTTGTGACGGTTGATCAAGTGTGGGTGGGGAGGGACGCTAGAACAATGTAGTTTGCTGGTTATAGCAGGAATGGCAACGAGGTATGTTCAGGGCGGATAGTGTCAAATCCGTGCCCTGCACTATCCTTTAATTCCCGACCTGCTTTGTCCCGTGATCCGCGACGGGTCGACAAATTTTGCCCCAAACATTGCCCCGTGCGGGTTGGATAAAATCCTCCCCGTCCCATTTACTAGCTACACCCATTCATGACAATTTGGAGCTCGCCGACACGGCTGCGATGGCGGCCGCTACATTGCTCTATCACAAAAAATATGAACGTGTCAACCCAAATTAATTCCCTTAGCTAGTGATAGCTGACGGAAAAGGCAGGGATTACCTAGTGGGTTAGTTGATGCCGCTCTTAGGCCTGTCGGTTCGGGTCGGTTTGGGTAACCGAACCCGAAAACCGGGAAAACCCAAAAACCCGAAACCGAGACTAAACAACCCAAAACCGAACCCGAAAATCTACCTTGCGGGTTTCGGGTGCAGGAACCCGAAATATGCTGGCAGTTTCGGTTTGGGTCGGGTGAACCCGAAACCAAACCATTGTGGATTTTTTTTTACTTTTGTGATTTAAATTTTACATTCTTTTGCTTGTACAAACAATTTTATTCTTATTATTTGTACATTCTTATTAAAAAATTATGTTTAATTTTATGGGATGTGGACAATATAAACTAATATTATATTAGTTTATTATTAATATATTAGTTAATTATTAATATATTTAATTTATGTATTCTATAACTATTGACATACTATTAACTATTAAAAAGTATTACTAGTTTAGAGACAAAGTAAAATACTTATACATATTTTATACTTAACTTAATCATATCTTATTTTGCTATGTTAAGTAATACAACCTTTTGGGCCTTGTGGGTTTTCATATAATTAAATGTTTTAGTAATACCATAGGTCCAAAATTGAAGGTATATATATTTTTTTATGTTTAATCAAAATTTCATTAAGCACTAGGGTTGCAACTGCATAACCCCTTCTCAAACGAGAAACAAGTACCTTTTGAGCCATTTACAATCAACTCAACCATAAAAAAAACCTATCTATACATCAATTCAGCAATCAGTGAGACTTGGCAGTGAGTATCCATTTCGCCTCCTCTTCAATTCGGCCAGCTATCTTACTTGGGGAGCAAATCGCAGCATCATGATCACGACAACAGCGTTCGCGCTATATATAACTAACACACAGTGACCACCTCAACCTTCCCTCACTCTTAACTCCAGCATCGCTAGTCCATTGCCTGACTGCCCAGTGCAGATGATCCTGCCATGAGAAGAACACTGGGAATCTGCAAAACCGAGACAAAACAGCACAGAAGACACTTCTACTGTACGAGCAAGTCGAGAACAAATGATCTCCTGTCTCAATTCCTCCTGGACACAAACCACACGAAATATCATCAGTCAATCCCCAACTCTGTAATTTATCCTTTGTTGTGATACAATTAAGAACCACAAGCCATAACAACAAGCTATGCTTCGGGCTATATGGCTTACCCCAAACAGCCTTATGCCAATCAACTAAGCCCTGAGGATTACGGATAGATTTCCAGACGAGTTTAACAGAATATTTTGGCAAGATCTTGCCATCCCAAGCAAGCGTCATATCACTACCAGAGATATGGGCTCGTACTCCCATCATGCTCTTCAGAATCTTCCTCCATATCCAAGTACCTGCTGACTGCTCTGCTATGTCCCATATGGACTTAGCCTTTAAGCGATATTTTTTCACCCACGCAACCCATAGAGAACCAGATGCAGCCAATAGATTCCAGATATGACAAACTACACATGCCTGGTTCTAATTTTTAAAATCCCTTATCCCCAATCCACCTTCATTCTTTGGCAGCGCAACAAACTGCTAGGCCACCAGTGCCTTCTTCCTCAAGCTTCGACTACCCACACCCCACAAGAACTGGTTGCATATATTCTCTATATCTTTTAAAATTCTTTGGGGCAGCAAGAATAAAGCCATCCATTATTGCATAATACTAGTAATAATAGATGATACTAATTGTAATCTACCTGCATAACTAAGTTTTTTTGCTTGCCATGTTCTAATCTTCTTTGTTATCTTATCAACTAGCACTGAGCAGTCAGCGGAGGAAAGTTTACCTGAGATGAGCGGAACGCCAAGATAACTAACAGGGAGACTGCCAAGTGGGAACCCAGTAAAGGAAGATATCCATTGTTGCTCCTCTTCAGGAATTCCACAGCAGAACAGCTGACACTTAGCAGGGTTACAACGAAGTCCAGAATCAACATAGAATTGTGCAAGCACTCTGTTTATGCCAGCCACCCCCCTTATTGATCCATTTGTAAACACTAGGAGATCATATGCGAAACACAAATGAGTGATCCCTAGTGTTTTACAACGTGGATGATATGGGACCTGGTTGTCAACTGCTGCCCTATGTATTAAACATGAAAAATACTCCATTGCCACTATGAATAAGTATGGGGAGAGAGGGTCTCCTTGTCTGAGACCCTTTCCAGCAGAGAAATAACCACAAAGACCACCATTAAAAGAGACACTGAGTTTTGGGGTGGTGACACATGCTTCAATAAGTCTAACATAAGAGTCAGGGAAGCCCATAGCCAGAAGCATATTAAACAAGAATGACCAGTTGACCGAATCAAACGCTTTCATTAGATCTATTTTCAAGACACATCTCGACGTAGTATTCTTCTTATGATAGTTCTTCACTAGCTCACTAGCCATCAAAATGTTGTCACTGATTAACCTTCCTTTTATAAACGCAGATTGAGATTTGCTTATAACCTGAGGGAGTACTGCTGGTAACCTATTAGATAGGAGCTTTGATATACCCTTATATAGCAGAATTGAAGGTATATCAACTATCATATGCAAAAAAATGTTTGGAGTATGGCACAAAATTATAAATAATTTTGTTCAACATAAAATCACCGACAATCATAGATGAGATTATCTTCAACTCGTAATTAAACACATTACTTTTACAATTCTCAAATGATAACATCCAAGTAAACTCAAAGTTCATCCACCATACAAGATAAAGACTACTACCATTATCACTCCTCCTCATCAGGCTCTACATCCACATAAGTCTCATCATTCTCATCATAATTGTCATCGAAATAGTCTTCTTCCACTTGTGACATAGCATGAGAGCTTCCACTAGGTCCTAAACGAGAGCTTTCACTAGGTCATGCATGTGCACTTGCACTCCGAGCTTGAAAAGTTGCAAATACTGGATAACATAAACAATAACAACTTGTTAGAATATGACTTGATCAAGATAACAAATATAAGAATATAGAAAAATTAAGTCCTTACCATTTTGAAATACCACTTCATCACCCTCATCTTCTCCATCTGCCACCAACTCGGAGTCTGAAGATCTTATCCAATCTTCACAACAAATCAAAGCCTCCACAACTTCAGGGGATAAGGAGGTCCTAAATGAATTTAAAAATTGACCTCCTGTGTTGAATGCCGATTCAGAAGCAACTGTGGAAATAGGAACATCAAGAATATCCCTAGCCATCTCAGAAATAGTAGGATATTTCATCCCACTTCGCGACCACCATCCCAAGATGTCAAATTTGTACTCATCCTCTTCTGAACCCACCAATGCTCGTGTAACCACTTCCTCCTCCTCCTCCTCCTCCTCAAGGTACCTATCAAACTCAAATTTGGAACTTTTTCTAGTTCCTTTCAGAATGGTCTCTCTTTTCATTTTCCTGAAATCACCTCAAATCTTCCTTTTCTTCTTCCCATCCCCACTTCCACTAGGTTCTTGCTCATCTTCCTGAATCACAATGGGAGAACCACCATGAAGTCCGAGCCTATGCTTGTAATGGTCAAACAGAAGACGCATTTTATCTTTCACCTCTTCGACCAAAGCTTTGCCCCTACTCTCACCATATACCTTCTTCAAAGCTTGTTGAAAATATTCAACTTTCTGCCTAGGATGTGATATGACCGCCATATAAAACAACCGATTCATCTTGGAATTCTCCAACTCATCTTCAAACCAATACTTGGCAAGTTTGGACTTGATTCTCTCAGCCATGCAAGACACCTCAAAATCTATACCATCATCCCACTCAGATATCATAGTATACATTTCATAGATCTCATCAAACAAGAAGTGTAAAGTCACATATGAAGTCCCAGAAACTCGAACAGTCAAATCATTTTTTTTTATAATGGTGATGAAGATTAAATTAAACCGTAAAAAGGCAAAGAAGTCCAAAGCAAATACACTGGTTCAGAAGCACTGAACCATATCAATCAGAGAAACGAAAAGGACAAGAAAAAAAACACATGGGCGAGAGCCCAACAAGTCGCAATAATGGCTGCGAACAAAACAGGAAGAAGAAAAGGGAAAGCCCACATAACGAGCAGGAAGAAGTTCCACCGATGCTACACAGAGAACGACGACAGAACGGCGACAGAAACCACCAAACCTATCGCTCAACACTTGCCACCGCCACAACACAGATAAATCCAGCACACGAACAGAGTGGCCAACATCAAAGACTCCAGCCCCAACGACTCCGATCAAACAAGCGAACTCCCTCCGAACCCTCCAACCCAGCCCAGCAACCCAAACGATCTCACATCCTGGTTAAAAAGTCCCTAAGCCACCTGATACCATCATCTTTCCACACCTTGCCATGAACCATAGCCCACTCCATCATGCTTCTAATAGCCATCCGCGCAACCACGGGAGCAGACATATTTTTTTCTTGAAAGATACGCCTATTCCTCTCAAGCCACACTTGCCAACAGACCGCATGTAAAGCAAAATAATTTATCCATCCTACAATGTTACCTAGCTCATCCTTGCTCCACCTTTGAATTGTTGTTCCAATATCAGTTGATGGTGGGACAATAAAGCTGCCAGCTCTCATGATCTGAAGCCAAATCTCCCTGCCAAACTCGCATTCCACAAACAAATGGTCCGTTGTCTCTTCCTTCTTGCAGCAAAGCGCACACCTATTAGCTATTGAGATTCCCGTTCTTTGAAGCCTATCAATCGTGGAAACTCTCCTGTGGACAAGGAGCCAAATGAAGAAGCAAATCTTGGTGGGGATGATCTTCCGCCAGACAGACTCAGCAGGGAAGTTAGGTAGCCCAGGGAAACGATCTTTGATAAGACACCTGTACATGGATCGAACAGAGAACGAGGAGTTTGGTGACGGCGACCAAACCAGCCTACAAGGCTCGCTGGTCACCCTATTAGCCCCGCATGAATTCAAAAAATTAATAAGAGACAACATTTCCCTCTCAGCCCCCCTCTAAGATTAAATGATAAAGGAATATCCCACTCAACACTCTCACCTGTGTGGATTAGAACGTTTGAGACCCAAGCATCCTGGTTTGGCGTGGCAGCAACGACTAGGGGGAAAGCGTCGGCGAGAACCACCTCAGGGATCCAACAATCGTGCCAAAACGAGACCCACACGCCCTTTTTTCAGGTCAATATGAGCCATCCTCCAAAAGTCATCAAAGCCCTTCATGATATTAGCCCAGACAAAGCTGGCAAATCCACTGCTACATTTACCCATATGCCAGGCCGAGAGAGCATTTGGGTATTTGGCTCTAATCAAATGCCGCCACCACCCTTCCTTCTCGTTGGCGAAGCGCCAAATCCATTTGCCAAACATGACACTATTGAAACAAGCTAAATCGACCACTCCCAATCCTCCTTTATCTTTTGCTGCTTTACACAACTCCCAATTAACCAAAGGGACCTTTTGATTCTCCCTAGTACCACTCCACAGAAACCTTCTCTGCACACCTTCCATTCTCTTGATCACTGTAGTAGGAGCACGAAGGATAGAAAAGAAATAAACAGGCTGGCTAACAAGGACTGACTTATACAAAGTCAACCTGCCTCCCATGGACAAGAAACATCCCGTCCATCCTTCTAGCCTCTTTTGATGATTAGCAATAATTGGATCCCAAGTAGAGATAGCATTTGCCTTAGCGCCTAGCGAAAAACCGAGGTACTTGAAAATATCCTTGCTCCAATTACACCAAAAGATGTCAGCAAAGAAATCCGGATTCTCCACATCCCCCACTGTGAACATAACCGATTTCCAAATTGATCTTCAAACCTGTAACAGCCTGGAAACAAATAATGGTGGCCAGGATACTTAGGACCTGATCATGGGAAGCATCACAGAAAATCAGCGTATCGTCGGCAAACAACAAATGAGTGACCTCGCCAGTTCCATCGTTCTCATTCATACAGAACCCACTAATTCTTCCATCATCCTTGAGCTTGGTGATCATAAATGACAACACATACATGACGAGAGCAAACAATCCAGGCGAAAGTGGATCACCTTGACGGAGTCCTTTGTGTGCAGCAAAAAAATCTTTTGCTTCCCCATTAACCAAAATGGACAACATCGGGGAACACATCACTCCACAAATCCACTGCTTCCACTTCAACGGGAACCCCAGTCAAATCATAGAAGAGCTTCAGGTAATCAATCAACCGTCCCACACTAGACCAATCATCAGAAGTTGTGATACCAAGGCTTTCCTTTCCATATTTTTTTCATTGAGATGTTTCTTGAATTTCTTATCATTTCTAACTAATGTCTGAAATGCTTTCTCAAATGGCTTTGCGGTTTCCAACATCAGATACGTTGAGTTCCACCTTGTAGCTACATCCAACGGAACAAATTTCTTTGACACTGTCTTTTCAAACTCAATGCAATCTTTGAATTTTCTGCTCCTAGTTGGTGTAGATTTAGCCCACTTCACAGATTCTCTCACTCGCTCCAAATAATTACCAGTTTCTTTAAGCCCATCCTTCACAGCCAAATTAATAATGTGAGCCACACACCTCACCTGTAGATACTTGCCATCCAAAAGTCTGATCCCCATTCTTTCAAGTTTCCCTCATATGGATAGCAACCACATCATTGACACTAGCATTGTCCATTGTTATACTAAACACATTCTTAATGCCCCACTCCACCAAACAACTAGCCAACTGTTTTCAAATTTCACTTCCAGAATGTTTTGTAACTTGGACAAAGTTAATAATTCTTTTATGCGATTTCCAATCTCTACCAATGAAATTAGCAGTAATGCACATATAATTGAGATTGGACAAAGAAGTCCAAGTATTAGTGGTGAGCGATACCATCCCTAAACACTTAGTCTTGAAATAGTCCTTCAGCAACTCTCTATTTTCAAAGAACACCTTGATACAATCCTCTCTAACGGTCTGACGGCTAGGTAACACAAACATTGGACAAACACGAGCCATAAACCGTTTGAAACCTTCATGTTCAACATACCTAAATGGTAATTCATCTATGATAATCATCTCCGCTAAAGCTTTCCTAGCATCAATCTGATCGAATTTCCAAGTGCCAAGAGTGTGATGGTCGACTATCAGCTCACCCTTTTCTATCTTTTCCAAACAACTATCTTTATGATTCCGCAGAGTAGAAGTCTCATATCTAGTGGGAGCAATAAAAACACCATTGCAATAAATGCATCTTTCTTTGTCCACTCCATCCTTCTTAAAACGCTTGAAGTGTGGCCAAACGTCAGATTTTTTTTTAAGTTGTCCCCTCATCTGTTGTTTGAGCAGGAGGTACATTGGTGGTACCAGTAGACGGTGTAGGAGCAGGAGTAGGATCGGATGATGGTGCATGAGGTATAGGAGGAATGTCGGTACTCTTAGTCTTAGAGCGCCCTCCACGTTTAGGACGAGAAGCTGATGGTGCCTCACTCTCTCTGCCAAATATAATAAAGTAATTAGCCAAAGTGCAATAGTGTAAACACTAAATAGGAATCCCGATGCATGTAATTCTTGAAAGTTCCCTAGTTAAAATATACCTATATTTTTTTTGTGGTTGGTTATCATGAGTTAAAAAAATAACATAGTAAAATCTTCTGTAATATCATCCATTACAAAAAAAAACAAAACAAAACAAAGACCTTACTTTGCAACCTATAATTAGTTAATTAATTTGTCAATCTATATATGTTTTACTTCTGTCCTCAAAAGAGCTAGGAAAAAGGAATAACAACTCAACAAGCAACCTGTTTCATTCATTCATTCATCATCAAAGCAAGCAAGCAGTTAGTCTCATTCAAAGTCTTCACTCTCACATTAGATTATTAGCTCTCTTTATCACCCACCCCCCCCCCCCCCCCAAGTCCACAATATAAATAAACCCCATCCCTCCCCCCTCATGTTTCCTTCCACAAATCAGTTTCCCAAAAATCAAACACTCTCTCTTAACTCCTTACTGGGTTTCAACCAACAACTGCCCCTATAACTTACTGTTCTTTGGTTTCAATGATCTCTTACTAAACCTACTCCACTATTCAGAACTCTGAACATCAGAACATCCACTCAAGAATCCCAAATTGGACCGAATGCAGGAATCAACTAAAGGATATTCCAATGCTATTACTAAAAGGAAATCACCCCCACTAACCAAATCAATTAAACAGAAGAACAGGATCCAGAACATTATGTAGTAGAAAGATTAAGCACATAACAGTTCTAATCCAATAATAAATAGATTAACCCAATCATGGAAACACAGTGAAACTTGAAAACTACCAACAAGACAAACGATTGCATTACCACAACTCACAACCACCAGCTATGCGATATCCATCAATCTATCCAATTACAAATTTAACAACAACTCTGGAGACACTTTCTCTTAAAGGAAACAAACCCATTTCTTCTAGCCATCCTTGAGATTAATCCCAAAGCCATAACAGGATCTACATAAGCATTAAGCACTAGAAACAACAATATGGGATGAATATGACTTACTGGGTTGCCTAGGTCTCAGTTCTGACTCTGGTTTGCCGATGAAAAGACTGCGGGAATCAATTTGGGAAGAAGAAAATCAAACGCAGATGGGTAGCTTCCTTGCTAGGCAAATCGACAATTTCAAGGTCTCGAACCCAGATGGCAGCTACAGAAACCTAATTGAAGCCTCGAACCCAGATGGATTGCTGCATTGCTGGGAGGCGGAGGGAAGGCGAATCGGGAGATGACGAAAATGTAGGCGAGGGAGAGGACGGCGAAGGACATGTCGGAGATCCCCTCGAGGCCGCTGGCAGCGAGGACGTTGATGGCGGCGAGCAGTTGAACTGGTAGAAGGTGAGAAGGGAGGCTCTGTTTCGGCGAAGCCTCGAGCAAGAAGTGATTCTCCTCTGTCGCAAATTCGCAAGGAGATACTCGAACCCTAGAGGTCCACTTATCCAAAAAAACGTCACCGTTTACTCCAATCACAGCTTTCGGGTTTTTATCGGTTTTCGGGTTACATCCAAACCGAAACCGCTAACTATTGCTTCGGTTTGGAACCGAAAAACCGAAAACCGGCGCCAGTGTTTTCAGTTTGGGTTTGGTTTAACCCAAAAAACCGAAACCGATTGGATAGGCCTAGCCACTGTTGTTGACTTACCCCAAGTTGAAAGTTTGCCCCTCCTCCCGGCACATCTCCAATCTTCTCATCAGTGAAGTCAACCACCATTGCATCATTGGAGTCTGCTGAGAAATTTGTGGTTGGGTTTTGCAAAGGGGCAAGTGGAATTAAATTTGGAGAGGAAGATGAATTGATAAAAGCTAGTATTGAGTTTTGAAGAGACGTTTCTCCCCTGATTTAACAGGGTTGATGGGAATTAGTTAGGTGATTTTGTATTAGGCACAAAATGAGTAATTGTGAATGGGGGAGGAAGATGAATTGAAAAAGGCATAAGGGCTGGGACTTGGGATGGTGGGATTGGGTTTTGTAACGGATGGTGGGATTAGGTTTTGTGGAGATTAACTTCTCTCTGGGAAGATCGATCGTTAGCTAAGCTTGGTCTCTCTTCGGCTTCACAACCCACAGGGGATTAGTCCACGGGGCAGAGCGGGCGGACCAGAGCGAAGCGGGTTAGAAGTCAGAATCCATATCTGTCATGTTTCAACAACAAAGCGGGTCAAGATCTGCCCTGTTCTAATACATGCCGGATTTTATTTGTCCCATTACAGGTCAGATCGGGAAAAATCCACCCGGGCAGATCCGAATTGTCATTCCTAGGTTATAGATTGGAATTTGGAACATATTGTTTGGGAGAGTCTCGATCTCAATTTACAACTGTGACTGGTCTATCTGTGAGTAGGAGTGCACTGTGGGGCTGGAAGGATTGACTGGTAGTGGCTAGTAGTTGGGTCACTTGGTTGGGCGCTCGACCGTTTTCAGGATTGACTGACACAAACTGAGTTCTTTTAGGCTCATTCCGAACCGAACTCTGAATTCTGGTTGTGTTACTATCGAATTCATAGCCACACAACTCCATAATTTGCTTCAGTTGGTTTCAAGTGCGGTTCAATTTGGTTCGAGCTTATTGAACACATGTCCACCCCTATTGGCGATTTCTTGTGGGAAGCTGAACTTTTTCCTCCTTTCCTCCGTGAGGAATTTTGTCTACACTCGAACCACCACCGTGGAAAGCTGAGGTGGTACTCCCAACAAATGACATTTTCCCATGTGTCAATGTATTTAATTATTTTTTTCTTAACAATTACCTTAAATGAAATTAACTAATCCCTATCTCTCCTACTACTTTGTTCAAAAATCCTAATATGCAGACTACAATATTTCGGTAAGTCGTCAAAAGCAATATTGCATCGACTTGTCTCATCCTCCATGGTACTCTTATTCTCCGCGCCAATAATGGATCCATCTGACACGAATTTGGAAGCCATCAATTTTTAGTTCATGGTGAACTGAGCGATTTTTTTTGGTCTCAGCTGAAATTTTCTCGATCAACCTTCTCCAACCTGAATTTTTCTCTGATACTATTTTTTATTTTGGATTCAAATTACATAGCTGCAAAGTTTTCCTGGAGTTTTATCTTTCAAGGTCAATCTAGAGAGATACATACAAGTATACAGCTCATGCAATCAAAATAAGAAATACGTTCTTCACATTCAAATAAGAGAAATAAACAAGAGATACAATCTCCATAGTTTTTAAATTCAAGAATATGAAGAAACGATAAATAAGTTCTGCTCCAAACTTAAAAATAAGGAAAAAGAATGAAGGGTGAACGTGAATCGTTAAAAACTAATAAACGAAAAAACTAAAAACTAAACTAATTTGTACTTTCCAGCTACGTGTTGAAAGATTATTTGTTGGGAGTACCACTTCAGCTTTCCAACATCATAGTCCGGGAGTATACAATAATTCCTCCTCCTCCGTGTGACCCGTTTTTATGTTTTCTTTGACGAGCGAAGTTGGCGGGGAAGCCTTAAGAATTTAGATTGAAAAGGTAAAACTGTATAGGAGACATGTGCGGTCTTCAAGACTTCTCCTTCCTTCCTTCTTTATCCCTACTTCTTCTCCCGCCCATTTACAATACCATCTATTAAGTCCCCATTACTTACATTACCATCCAGACACTCTTCAGATTGCTCCCCCTGACTGAAACAAACTTAATCAATCAATCAAAGGAAACTAACAATATGTCTTCAGAAGCAAATAAAATGGAGGCAAACATATTGACACCGACTCAGAAATACGCAGGGGCGGCTCTGTTCGCTTTGGCACTTCACCAGTCACAAAACCACCAGACCAATCCTTCCAACCCTCTCCTCTCTCTTGACCTCGAGCCGGTGGGCCAAGCCGACGTCACCACCACCAAGACTTCTACCTGCGTCTCCGAAAAGCCCCAATTGTGGATCCATCAGGAATCCGGCTTGCTCCTCCCCATTTTCAGGTGACATGATGGATGAATGAACGAATGAATTATCGATCAAATTGATATTTTACCACTGGAGATCGATTTCTGGTACAACTTTCATAATCCATATGATAACTTCTACTACTACAGCTTCCTGGGAGTAGAGCTTGAGGCATGGGATGGGCTGAAGGAAACCGCCGGCACTTCTACCCAATTGAGGCATCACATTGGATCGGTTAGACCAGATTTCCATTTCTTTTCATCCCCTGTTTTTTTTCCCTCTAAATAGAGCTTCTCAATCAAACCTTTCTCTTTTATTTCTGATTTAACAGTACATGAAATTGTTGTCGGAGGATAGGGATGGGTCAATGGAGAGGCTGGGAAAGGAACAAGCCTTGACCAAGAACGTTGACGCCACTGCGCAAGCCATGGACAAGTCCCCTGCCTCTGCCGGGGATATGAGTAAAATAAATTTCCCCAACTTTTTTTTTTACCCCCCACTGTAAAAAATTTCTCATTCTTCATCATATCCGATGGAAATCCATTCATCGTGTGCAGAGACTCAGCAAAGCAACATTTCGCCACTGGGCGTGACGGCGGCCGGGCCGGCAAATGCGCTGGTGAAGACAGGCGTCGTGGGGGCTGAGATGGCAATGGATGAGGTGAAAGTAGTGAGCTACCAAAGGAAAGTTACCGTCCTCTATGAGCTACTCTCGGCTTGCCTTGCTGATAAGGTGAAAGAGAACAGTAAATTCTTCAAACAGAGGGAAGGCTACGATGCTCGCCACAGGGTTGCTCTCAGGCTTTTGGCCTGCTGGCTTGCCATCAATTGGAATGAAATGGTAAACTGACCCACGTTTCGTTTTTTTTTTTTTTTTGCCCACGAGTAGTTTGGGCTTGGGCTTATGTTTGTTTTGGGCCTTGGTTTTTATGTAGGAAGCAATGGAGACAATGGTTTCAAGCTCCTTGATGGAGCTGCTGGCAAAGGCGAACGAAGGTGACAAGACCATCACGGAGGGCGCGTGGGAGAAAAGCAAGCGCGTGGGGATGGTCAGCGCCGCCGCTTTGACCGGCGGAGCGCTCATGGCCGTCACCGGCGGTATTTTTGTCATACCATATTACTAAACTAATTAGTGCTATCACATAACTAGTGAATTCAGACAATATTAATCTATAATACGTGCAATAACTCGTCATACCACACTATTATCCTCCTATTATTTTCTTATTTTTGTCTTAGTCGCAACATAAACGTTAAATGGTGTGTAATGAAATAAATAAACACATAAAATTATCAACTTCCATGGTTTTCCAAAAGTACCAACATAATACATTTCTGTTTTTCGTTTTCATGATTTTGTGGTTATATCTCTGTTGTCACAACAACACTACAATTAACCACACACTAAACGAGGGTTAATATTGCAGGCCTTGCTGCTCCCGCAATTGCACATGGAGTGGCTGCACTCGCCCCTGCCATTGGAGGTGCTCTTGCTAGCACTACAGGATCTGTTGCCGTTGCTGCTTCATTTGGAGGTAACTAGCTACCTAAGGTTTCACTTATACGATCAGTTCGTACTTCATACACATACACATTGCAACAATCGACAACTTTGTAAGGCTAACAATAAACGATGACTGTTACATATGTGGCGCCATACAGCGGCTGGAATGAGCCTGACGGGGACCAAAATGGCAAAACGAGTTGGAGGGCTCGAGGAATTTGAGATTGAAGCACATGGAGACAGCGCCAATCAAGGCGTAAATTCAGCTTCTTCATTTTCTTCAATATGTTCACTGTTCTAATGACTAGCAATTTTGAGTTTTGATAGTTCATTCCATCTAATCATGGCAGCGCCTAGGAGTTGAGATCTTCATGAACGGGTACGTGCTCAACGAGAATGATTTCAAGAAGCCATTTGAAGGCATTAACGACAACATGGAGAGGTACTGCTTTCGATAAATTCCGATGAAGAGAAGTTTTTTGTTTACGTAAGGTTTCGATCGTGGCAAGAAACTAATAAGAATTTGAAGACGATGGAGCTGATGTTACTACCACGCGTACTATAGGTACACCGTGCGGTGGGAGTCGAAGAACTTGATCGAGTTCAGCACTGCTGTAGAGGACTGGCTTTCATCGAGTTTGTGTTTAAACCCTAAACTCTAAACTCAATCAAAATCTTCATTCTTTTGAAGACATTGATATAAAATATTTTATGTTGCATGTTGTAGAGGTTGCAATGGAGATGATGAAACAAGGTGCAATGTTGACTGTGCTTAGCACCCTAGTCGTGGCACTAGCTCTGCCGGCAGCCATGCTTGGAGCTACTGAGCTCATTGACACAAAATGGGCAGTCGCTACTGATAGGTTCGAAATGAAGCTAGCTAGAATGCTTATTACGAGTAATGTAGTCAAAATCGCGTTTTAAACTTAAAAAAAATTACGCTTTTACATTTCTAGGTCACCAAAACGCTTGTACATAGAATCACGCTTTTCACTTACAAGTGTAGTCAAAATCTACACTTACATTTTTATGATTCTAGATCACCAAAATGCTTCTACGTAAAATCGCGATTTTGACTGCATTGGTTACGACAACTCCAGAATCTGTTAGCTTGACCTTAACAATATCATATCACCAATCTTACAACTTTCTTGTTATTTTCAGAGCTGATAAAGCAGGACTGATGCTTGCTGAGGTGTTGCTGAATGGAATGCACGGCAACAGGTAATTAGTCATTATTTTTTTTTATTAATTACGATTCTAACTAGATGGAAAAGTTGATCAATAGTAATTCATTAGTGAAGAAGTGCATCTTCTTAAATCTCCAGGCCTGTTACACTGATCGGCAACTCGCTTGGAGCTCGATCTATCTTCAAGTGCCTGCAACATCTCGCTACCTCACCCGGTGACAACGGTATGAATATTAATCGTTTGGGATTTGCTTCAATTAACCAGTATAGTTCCTCACTAATTCAAAAACTATAGCAAGCTTATTGGATTAGTTCTGATTAATAGTAATTGTAATGACAAAAAATTCTGCAGGTGGATTGGTGGAAAGGGTGGTCCTTCTTGGTGCACCGGTTGCAATCCAAGGCGAAAAATGGGAACTTGCCAGAAAGGTACGTACAAGGTTAAAAGCTTAACAAATCATTTTCCAAAAATTCGAGTTATTGGGATCAAGTGGTTAGTTCGTATTATGATAGTAATTCTCTGCTGGGTTTTATGGGAATTAGATGGTGGCTGGGAGGTTTGTGAATGTGTACTCAACAAATGACTGGACGCTAGGGGTTACATTCCGGGCCAGTCTGGTTTCCACAGGGTTGGCTGGGATTCAGCCCGTTGAAGTTCCTGGAATTGAGAATGTAAGTAATTCCATGACCATTATTATGAACTAGAAAATCATTCATGTTTGAAAAGGGTAACGATCGAGAGGTCGTAGAAAGCGAAACATTCATTAATTGTGTGAAGTTGTACCAATGTTTGTGTTTGCAGATCGATGTAACGGAGTTGATTCAGGGACACACCATGTACTTGGCGAAGACGAAGGAGATCCTGCAGCAGGTTGAGCTGGAGAGTTGCTACTCTGTTGCCAACAAAACCTGCTCCAAGGCCAAAACCAGCTAAACAAATAAATCTTCGTTCTAAGTGGTTGAGTACTTGATGTATACTTACAGTCCAAGAGTTTTCTATTTTGACATTTTCTTTGAGTAAATAAAAATAACCTATTGTGTGTGTGGTGGGGAGGGTTTTTTGACCCATTTTTTTGGGGTTAATCAATGGGTAGTAGCTAGGTGAGGTAAGAGTGGGAGCAGAAAGATAAGTTAATATGTTTTTTCTACTTTCTACCATCTTTTAAGCAATAAATGATATGCTTTAGACTTGTTGGAAAAGCCACTTTCATGGCTACTTGATTATTATCATTGTGTGTTTTCTCTAAAGCAATTATGCCCCAAGCCCCCAAGAAAGGGCAGGAGAAATGGGTAATTCCAAATCATATATAGTACATTTCAATTCCATGTTTTTATTCAGTTGGATCGGACTGATCATATAAATAACAACTATTTATGTTATTTTTAGTAACAAATTTGTAGTGTTTATTTACCCTCTTTATACGGCTTACATTGTAGTCTAGATTGTAGATTTAATTATCGAACTCTATTTCTTATCACTTCTAGAGCTATGCATTGCCTCACTTGGCCCTTCTTCAATGAGAGTAGGTATACTAGAAGCCAAGAAGCTTGTGAACACATTAAACCAACCAGAGAGGGGAAACCCAAACTTAGGTGACCAAACAAGTCTCTTTTCGCTAATGTAGTGGGGACTATTATGGGCGAGAGAAGGATACGGGAGGAAGGAAATAAGGTAAACACGAGGGAATTTCGATCTATAAAGTGAAGCTCACCCGCCACAAAAGTTCAAATTATCATAAAATCTAGATTTATAATATACACATAAATATTATGTTGTCTTAATATCGTTTATGAAGTTAGCTCCGAACTTGTTTAGAATTAAAGAATAATAAAGTCGAACGAACTACCAACCACAGCTACATGTATGTGCCTTGAAGGAGAAGGCACAACAAATGCCTCCCCTGAACTGGAAGCATGCCAGGCATGGCCAGCCATTCTCCATTGAAAATAATTTTTCCCCCTCAATTTTCTTTTGGTCCTGCCTATGGCTAGCAAGCAAATGATGATGATGATGGCAACCAACATATAGTTGTAGGTATGATAAAATCGATTTTCATACCTTTACAAGTAGCAATATTTTTTTTTTATAGCGTATTCAGTACCAACAAACAAACTTATACTAACTTCCTCTCTACCTAAGGATTTGGTCTCCTCAACAAATCATTCCCCCTCCTGCAACTCTTCCTGCTCACACTTTGCCTTCTCTCCCTCCCTCCAAAGTAACGTTCTTGGCAAGCAAAACACACCAGACCAGACCAGAGTGTTAACCGCCACCCAAAAGGACGCCCTTCCCCACATTTCAACCAAGTAATCCCTTGGATTGTTGAAGTTCTATAAGTTGTTTGATCGAGCATAGCTTGAAATTTGGAAATCTTTGTTTGTCAGTAACATCCATGATCCATCCAACAAAACCACTTGTGCCTGCTAATGGTAAGCAAACTTCGATTCAACCCACTCAAAAACGACTTTATAAGATAATCGGTGATTCGTGATATAAAATTATCCAACTCATAACTCGTTTAGTCATGCCACCCTTATTATTGTAACTTCCTTTTCGAAAGAATCGTTTACTTAGCAACCCACCCGTACTATTTTATTTTGACTCACCATGTTTGTGACTGTATGTTTACATTTGGACCGAGGATAGCACCCTCGTCTATAACAACGATTTGACAAAATTTAGATTGTCACCTCCTCTACAAGGCAAACATATATAAGTCGCACTGATCGAAAAATAGAAAATTTATCGACTCGATTGCGATCGGTATCGGATTTCACCCAACTCTAGTTTCTTGATTAGTTAATCCGTTATCAGATGTTGCTTATTTGGTACAGTGGTATGCAAGTTGCGAGCGTGGTGGTGGCCTGGTGGGGATCACAATGTGGATAAAGTGCGATCCAAGCCAAATTGATTGGCTCTCTCTGCCGACCTTTTCCCTCTGTTTTCCTATTTTTCCTTCCAGTTGTATTTCTGACGAATGTGTTAGTTATGTATAAATAGCATCATAACGGAAAGACTGAAAGCAACAGAGCATCAATTCGACCATCTAAAAATGGTGAAGAAAACAGTGATCAGGATGATTACCCTTTGGTTACTTCTGCTTATGGCCGCAATTGCGGCGATCAGCAGCACAAATGCAATCCCTGACGTGACGCCAGCTGCCAATTTGAACAGTCAGCCGACGAAAATCAATTACACTGAAATCGCCGCAAAAAACAGGGGACGAGGCGGGAGCGGAGGCGGCGGCGGAGGAGGAGGAAGCGGCGGCGGAGGAGGAGGGGGAGGTGGCGGAGGGAGCTTCGGATGGGGATGGGGCGGCGGCGGGGGTGGTTCAGGCGAGGGAGGAGGAGGGTATGGATGGGGTGGAGGTGGCGGTGGGTCGTATAAATGGGGGTGCGGCCGTGGACCCGGCGGCGGCGGCGGCGGAGGTGGAGGAGGCGGCGGTGGTCGGGGTAAGAGGGGGAAGTTTGGGAGGGGAGAGTTTAAGATGGGGGAATTTGCGCAGTGTAGTGAGAGAGGATCTAAGTGCAGGGGAATGAGGCTGGACTGTCCGCTTCACTGCGGCGGTCCTTGCTTCTACGATTGCCGGTTTATGTGCAAAGCCCATTGCCGCCGCCGCCGGCGATAGTTGTTGTCTGACAATTTCTTCGCTCCATTTTTCCCGGATGTTCTGTTTTTCCCTAGCTTGTTGTGTGTTTTGGGCTTGTGCTTCTGTTGTATTCCTTCCGATTGCTTCATTTTTTGGTTTTTGGTCGTGGAGTGTGAAATGTAGTGAATGAAAATGTTGCAATATCACCATTGGTATACTATCCAAGCTTTTGTAGTTCAATTCATGTATCGCCTATTCTCCCTCTCATCTCTAACCTCCCGACTGACAGGCTGATACCCCCATGGTTAGAGATTTGGGGTGTGGACTCAAATGTTTTATAGATTTCAGTCAAGGCCGTTAATGGTGATTTCATCTATGATCATGAGAAGATTATGCAAAATTTGAGCGCATCTTATAGTTGCAGCCAGATTTCATTCTTTCATAAAATTTAGTACAACAACTGATACGTGTATTGAGTAGTATAACAACGAATGGGTATATTGAGTAGCTCAATTTAACGATCATGACGATCTCTCCTGAATCCAAATATTCGATCTACCAGGAGAGTTTCTGAAATTCGGTCCATGTAACAATAGCTTCAACCAAGAGTCCGATCCAAGAGCAAGTGTCTCTTAAAAAAAACCCAAATCCATGCACAAAATAGAGAGTTAAACCCTAAAATATGAATTAGAATTAACTTGCCATCAATAAATCCTTCCACGAGAACCTACAAATCACATGAATTTAATAGGGAATCTAGAGAATGTAAAGAGGTAAGATTCTACTCGATCGCTTACCTTAATAACCCAATCCATAGTATTATCTTGCCTCGTAAATTTTGTTTGGGAGTTTTATATTAAGAATTTTAACTATTTTTTCTACCCATAACCCAAAACAAATCACAAAAGCTCAAGCAAATCCAACACATAACTTATCATTGGATTCCGAACATCACATTAAGTATCCTAAATAAGTAAAGAAATTATGCATTCGTGATATTTATAATCCCTGTACCTTGTAGTTTAATCCATTTAGTGACTTGATAAGTTTGTTTTGGAGCACTCACTTGCCATGTATAATAGAAATTCATATTTACTCATCAACCCATCTCATAAATCACTTTTCCTATTGTTTTGACGACGATGCGAGTACAAGTTAGTCAAAACCTAATGAGACTTTAAATTGATTAACAACATTAAAATGAGAAGCGAATAAGATGAATCTCTAACATATATGATATGTGATTCATCATCAATCGCTGTTAATGCAATGTTGAATTGGAAGATTCTTAAAATTCCAATCAGAACTTGGAAGTGAATATGATAATTGACAAAAATATGAGTAGTTATTTGTATAATATATGCCATTATTTTTAATCAGATATTTTTCATTAATCAACCCTAAAACACATAGGGTATAAGCGATAGAAATTGTCATTAATTAATTTAACCCCAAAAGATTTCATCCATTAACCAGAAAATTCTTTTACCATTTCTGCTTCGCCGATGCTCAACTATAAGAGTAAGTCCATTTTACCCAGCCGATCGATTTCACGACCATTTCAAGAGAAACACAAAACCTAAAAAGGTCCGGTGGGTTTCTTCCACCTTTTTTCTGTTCCCGCCATGGCTGCTACTACTAGCAGTTCCAGGAACTCGTCTCTTAGACTTCTCTTGCTTGTAACTGCATTCACATGGCTGACTTGCGTCTCTTCATTCTCAATGTGAGTCACTGAAGTCAATAATTAACCCTCTTAATGTTTTCCCTTTAGTTAGTAACGTAATGTCTCCTTTTCCTTTGCTCTTATTGTTCTTCATCAGGGTTTAACTTTTGGGCTTTTTTTCTTCTTCTGTAATAGAGGATTTCCATGGCAGCAGAGCAACAGAAGACGCTCCTCCATACATGGTTCCAAATTAGCTGCCTCCTCTGCAAATGACGTGAAGCTCACCCTGGATCGTCACTCTCAACACGTAAGAAAAGTCACTATACAATCCACATGTTACCAATTAGCTTCTGTGCACAATTTTTTTTTTCCTGACAGGTTATACTAGACAACGGCCTGGTGAAAGTCAGCCTGTCGAATCCTCGCGGCGACGTTTCAGAAGTTTGGTACAGAGGAGTCCAGTCGCTGGAACGGCGGAATCATGACAAGAACAGAGGATACTGGGACGTCGTCTGGTACGAACCAGGAAAGCCCGGCAACATCGACGGGTATACAATCGAGCCAAACTAATTATCCAATTTGTTTAATTTTCGCGCTCAATCGCAGAAGAAAAAATATTGGTTGGTTGGCAGGATGGAGGGAACCAGTTTCAGGATCGTACATCAGGCCCCCGACCTCATCGAGGTCGCGTTCTCCAGAAGCTGGAACATCTCCCGCCGGGGATCCATCGCTCCCCTTAACGTGGAGAAGCGTTATATAATGCAGCGGGGCACCTCTGGGTTCTACGCGTACGCCGTCGTCGAGAGGCTCAAAGGGTGGCCGGACACCGTCATGGACCAGCTCCGGATTGTCTTCAAACTCGACAAAGACAGGTAACGAAAATGCGATTTATGTTTCCAATTTAGCTTGCTCTGTTTTTTTTTTTTTTCTTTTAGGTACGTTGTTAATGTGGCTAGTGGTTGCAGGTTTGACTACATGGCTATATCGGAGGAGAGGCAGAGGGTGATGCCGACGCAGGAGGATCGTGACCGGGGCAAGCGGCTGGCGTACCCGGAAGCCGTTCTGCTGACGAACACGTCGAATAAGGCGCTCGAAGGCGAGGTGGATGACAAGTATCAGTACTCCTTGGAGCATCAGGATGACAGAGTACATGGTTGGGTTTCGACCAGGGACCGGATCGGGTTCTGGTTGATTTTTCCAAGCTACGAGTTTCGAACCGGTGGGCCGACTAAGCAAGAACTCACCTCCATGTCGGCCCCACTCTTCTCGGCGTAAGACGACTTTTTTATTATTTTCTTTGTCGAATTTAAATTTTCGTGATTTCTTATTTGTTTTTTTTTTGTGTTCGATCAAGCATAATGATTTTGAAGATATATGTTTTACGATTCTTTAGTGTTCGTTATGGGTTTCTCCTATGTTTCAGATGTTCGGTTCGACCCATTACGCCGGGAGCGACATCGACACAACGTATAGAAGCTCCGAGGCTTGGAAAATGGTGTACGGCCCTGTTTTCATCTACCTCAATTCTGCTTCTACTGGTAGCTCCCCTAGGGTTCTTTACCAAGATGCCCAATTAAAGGTGAGGGAGTAAAAAAAAAAAAATTGTGTAAGATTTGATATTGGGAACTCTAGTGGTCTGATTTCGTGGTTTGAATCTTTGTGCTCTTTATCAGATGAAGCTAGAAGAGAGCAAATGGCCCTATGTTTTCGTCCACTCTAACGACTTTCCATCAAGGCAACAACGTGGATCTATTTCGGGTCGACTCGTAATCAAAGATCCGTAATAAACTCTCACTTTTTTCCTCTATATATTAATTCATTAACATTAATGTTGTAGATTATATGAATATGCTACCTACAATTTTTAGATATATGAAGACGATGTATGGAAGTGGGGCACATATGGGACTAGCGCCGCCTGGAGCGCCAGGTTCATGGCAAAGAGACGGCAAGAACTACCAGTTCTGGAACAAGACAAACAATCACGGCGGCTTTTCAATAAACAACGTCAGACCTGGAACGTATAGTTTGTACGGTTGGGTTCCTGGCCTTCTAGGAGATTACAAGTTCCACAAGGATGTTGTCATTACGCCAGGTATTAACCAAAAATGGATCAAACTGGACAAAGAAATTGAGTTGGTGATGCTAATTTTTAGTATGGCGGTTTGTTTTGTATCCTACACAGGGTCACACACTGAACTGGGTTTCCTAGTGTTCGAGCCACCGAGGAATGGTCCGACCGTATGGGAAATCGGGGTACCCGACCGGTCAGCCGCGGAGTTCTTCGTCCCGGAACCTGAACCGACCTACATCAACAAGTTGTACAAGAACCTCCCTAAGGATTGGTATCGACAGTACGGATTGTGGGAGAGGTACTCAAAGTTGTTCCCGGTGACAGACGTGAATTTCACCATCGGTGTTCATGATTACAGCAAAGATTGGTACTTTGCCCAAGTCACAAGGTAATTAACCAAAGATTAATCGTGCTGATTAGCTAAAACAATGAGTATGATTACTAGGTGAATATATCCCTTTCTTTACAACACTTGCAGGGAAGTGAAAGATCCGAAAAGCGGTGCCATCAAATTTCAAGCAACAAATTGGCGGATAAATTTCGATCTCCAAGAAGTGGATTCCAGCGGGAACTACACGTTCCGGATGGCACTGGCGGCCGCATTTGACTCTAAAGTTGAAGTAATTTTTTTTCTTTTAATTATCATCCTTTTGATTCAAGTCATATATTTACTAATTACTCTGTTAATTTTATGAGTTAAATTAAAAGGCTAAATTACATGTTTGGTCACTCAAATTACATAAAATTTTCACATTTACCACCCGAATTACTTTTCTTTCTTATTCACCACTAACTTTACGAATCGTTTCACCAGCAGTCACCGGCCGTTAATCTCCGTCAAAATCAGTTAACGCCGTCAGTTTTTTGATGACGTGGCAAACGAAACTTCTGACTGGACAATTAACTTAATGGCATGTCAATAAAAAAAAATATAAAAATTAATAAAAAAACATTACCAAGAAGGAAAGATTTGCTCCGGGCAACACCGTAACCTTCCCTTCCAATTTGCTCCTGCCTCCACTCCTCACCGCCTCCGTTACCTGAAATCATTCCCGTGAACATCAAACCTAGGCGAACTACTTAGCCGCGATGCCCCCACCAAGGAGAACCCGGCCGCCGTTGGAATCTTGGTACTCTCAATCCAAGACCACAAGTCTTCCTTCAACTTCCCGTCCGTCTGGTCGGCCACCACTCTGTTAACCTCCACCACCACATGATCGAGCGACAGCAATAAGTCCCCCTCCTTCAGGATGATTGCAAGCCCCACGATGGCGTTCGACAAATAGTTCTGCGAAAATTTCGGCTCCAGCCGCGACCTTGAGACCGATTGCTACAACAAATGTGAAATCTGGATCTGGATCTCGATTCCTTCGCTTTCGAATCCGCGTTCTCCAAATGTGGGAATCAGGGATAGGAGATGCGATCTTGTTGTTGCAGGCGGTAGCTTCAGCGTTGGTTCTGCTTTCAGCGCCGCCAGTTTCCCCATCTTTCTGCAGTTCTTCTCCTCCTCTGCCGCTTGAGTAGTGGAGGCGAGAGCAAGTCGAACGGACAGTGTTGCCCGGAGCAAATCGTTCCCTTCTTGTTAATTTTTTATTTTTATTAGTTTTCATTTTTTTTAAATGTACATGTCATAAATTAATGGTCCAGTCAGCATTCTCGTTTGTCATGTCATCAAATAACTGACGGAGTTAACGGACTTTGACGGAGACTAACGGCCGGTGGTGCCGGTGAAAGGATTCATAAAGTTAGTGGTGAATAAGAAAGAAAAGTAATTCGAGTGGTAAACATGTAAGATTTACGTAATTTGAGTGACCAAACGTGTAATTTAGCCTAAATTAAAACATTATTTGGTAAACCTTCTTGTAGATTATGTTCAATTACCCGTACGATCGGCAGCCGGTGTACATAACGGAGCGGGTCGGGACCGATAACGGAATAGCAAGGCACGGGATCCATGGGCTGCACTGGATTTACGCCGTCAACGTGCCGCCGAATGTGCTGAGGAAAGGGCCCAACTGGTTTATTTTGAGGCAGGCCCATGCAATGGGGCCTTTCAACGGCGTTATGTATGATTATCTCCGCTTGGAAGGCCCTCCTAAGAAAGCCCACTAAAAACTTGGTCGAAGCACTGTTTTTTTTTTTTTTTTTTTTGTAGCTATGCACTTCACGGATCTACTTCTGTTTTTTTAGGTTAGGACTTAGGGTATAATCTACTTTAACGAGAGTGCTTACTTTAAGTCTTTAACGGACATTTCATAATTATATTTATTGATAATTCAATTGATACCTACATCTCTTCCGAATTTATGACATTCATTTGTACTTATTTGCCTATTCAATATATTCCACTTGCACCAAATTATACAAAATCATGACGTTTATACCGACATATAGTTGGGGCAAGCATTTGAAGAATTTACGATTAATTATCTCAAATGTAATGACCAAACAGAAGATAAATATAAAGATCCTCAGATCTTTATCTCCGACCAACAAAAAGTCAAGAAATGCCACCAAATTTCGTTGAAATCAATAAGAGTATTGGTCGGCTCGCAACGCAACCACAGGACAGGAAGTAGAATGCAACTGCACCGACTGGACCAATATCATGAGTTCCAATGAGTTTTGGAGGCTATACATTGGATTGGATAGGTGAACATGAGAGGAGGCTGATGGCCGCTATATATATAACTTTTTGATACTCCAGAGTTTGTTTTTGTTCACAACCAGTGCGCAGCTGGTTTTGATTTGACCACAAATTGAAGTTAGTGGTTAAGGCCGAACCAAGAAAATCACTTAAGCCAAGTAGGATGGCAACTTTGCCCATATCCATGGGTTTCTTACTATAACGAAATCCAAATAAATGGATATGGGTAGAGTTTGATAGGATTGTACCCATACCCATTTACGTTGGGTTGAGTTGGGTAATACAAATTACAGTTTGGTACCCAAACTTAATAGATATGCATATTTAGTACATAAATTTAATTTTTTGCATATAAGTCCTCAAAATATCGATGGAAATTACGTTTTGGTACCTAAATTTTTTTTGTCTTACATTTTGGTACCTAAACTTTTCAAGTTTTACAAATATGTCCAATTTTTGCATGTGTAGTTAAAACACCCTCAAGTAAATGGATATCCATATCCAACCCATACCCATTTAGATTATGGAAGCAATATTCATACCTTACCCAAACCCATCTACAAACCTCCCAAACCCATATGCACTTCACCCATACCTAACCCATTATCAATGGTTCTACTTGGGTTTGGGTATAATTACCCATGGGTGGGTAATTTGCCATCCCTAAAGCCAAGTAGTAAAGGGTAGGGGTGGCTATACGGTCCGGTCTGGTAACCGGTCCAAATTAATCCAGTCTCGGTCCGATCTTTTTTAAAATATGGGGTTCAAAATTGGATTGGGTACAATCCGGTGTTTACCCAGACCAACTTGCCAGAAAATTCATCATCATATTACTCTTTTTTTGGAAAGTAGACAACTTGTTTATATGTAGAAAAAACAAGCTAAACATATAAATTACCAAATAGCCAGGCTTAGTAAGATGCACCTAAAAATAGATGTCAATTTGTCTCCCTCTTATTCCAACACATTAATTATCAAGGTAGGTCACAACTCAAGATTGCAGAGCGATGAGTGTTGGAAGCACCACTCTTGGACATTGCCAGATGAAAATTTTCAGTTTTTAGGGCAACTGAATCCGACCAAATCTTTTCTCATAATGGAAGATCCATAATCTAAATCGTTTGAATTTGAATACTTGTTAAAGAAAGTTCCAAGGCCTAGTAACATAGATTTCAAATATAAAAGGCCACTTTAGACAATCGTATGTTTTTTCATGTCCAATATTAGGTTCATCCAAGAGTTGCTGTATAATGTGTTTTGAGGAACCAATTTACTTCAAGGCTAATGAGAACATTACGAAAATATGTCGATCTCGAGTGAACCGTCCTAGAGATAAAAAAAAAATGGGAGGACTCTACTGAATCAATTAACCTGAATATCTGGGACTTCACAAATTGCTAGGGAAATCCAAGTCAGTTAAAGCAACGAAAGGAATGCCCATATTGTAAGAAAAAAAGCAAACATTGTCCCAATCACATCATTTTCCACTACATTCTAGTAGAACTGGAAAAATTCAGTCTTGAACCATTCGGGTTAAATCTAATCCATGTCTTCTGCTGGTGTATTTGGAAAGAGAGGAACAACAAGATCTTTGACTATTTATAATTTTATATATAGCAGCATCAGTACATCTAGCAGAATTTGCAGCATGCTTGCGGGTTGGCTTATGATAGCAAACCGACCCCCAAGCCACAGCCAGTGGTTAAGGAGCATGTGCCCCAGCTTCCCTTCTCCCGATCCCACCCAAAATTTGGGTATGAAAAGTTCCTTAAAGCATTACACTACAAAGTGACGAAATGGAAGTCATTGCATTTCTGTCTCCTTCCTGTAATCACTTAACTCGTAATTTTGTTTCCAATACCAGTATACCACCCCCACTGGAAAAACTCGTGGACGCAAATTTTCATGACTGCAGATCAACTGAATGACGGAATGAATGATATTAAATTACGGGGATTACTATTCGTCGCCCTAAAATTTTGAATTTATCGCCCTAAAACACACAAAATTATACATTTGTCCTTATCCTTCAATTGACCGATTTTCCTCCATTTTCAATCCAACCTCCGACAACATCACCTCCCAACTCCTGTTGTCGCCGACCTCTGCAGGGGAAGAGGAGGAAGAAGAAACGCGGCGACCCCACCTCCTCTTCCATCGCCACCTTTACGTCGCCCACTTGCCGCCCACATCCCCTGTTGAAAATCTGTCTTCGGTGAGGCTTGGACGGGTTCCTGACCTGTCAAGCACCGCCAGCGACGAGTTTCCGACTAGAAGTTCAGTTGGTTTATGGGAAAATGGGTCATTCCCTCTATAGAAATGAAAGCGTCCATGCTCACATCGGATAATAATCTCTCTCTCTTTCCTCGTTGCTGTCTATTCTTTTCCTTCCTGGTAAAAGCTACTGCTTCTCCAGCTGCTCCCTTTTCACTCCTTCCCAGCCCTTCACAATAATAATTATCCCCTTTAATCCCCCACCATTGGCCTCTTCATCATCATCCCCCTTTCTCCTTCTTCGTTGCTCACCATTGGTGATGGGTTTAGCCCTGTCTGGCGTGCTGGTTGGTCGGGTGTAGTGGCTTGAACTGAAGGGTGGGCGGATTAGTGGTCGGCGACAGGGAGCTGGGCGGCGGTGTTCGGGGGTTGGGTTTGGGGTGGATTAGGTATTTTTGTTACGAATTTAAATCAAGGTAAATATGTTAATTTATTGTGTTTTAGGGCGATAAAATTTAAATTTTAGGGCGACGAATAGCAATCCAGTAAATTACTTAACGAAAAATCAATATATGGAATCGTACACAAAAAGGTATTCTCAGAAAACCATGGCTCATAAAATTATTTATTACGCACAGAGATGGGTTAGCTTGCTTAGCACTTTATTGGATTGGAAAAATGACACTTCCTATTAATTATAATTAATTATAGTATTAAATTCGGGTTGCATTTAATAATCTTTGTGAATTAAAAACTCATATTAATTACATTCCTTTTTTTGAACTATCATTACAGTGATACAACTATCATTGCACATGGGCTCAAGATAGGGTGCATAACCATGGGTTATGCACCCATCAATAACCAAATATGGACCCTTTATCTAGAAAATTCAAACTTAAAGAAGGAGAATTAAAGACCATTTTTATTTTTTCTAGCTTTCTTAATTGACTCATATCTTTTTTGTTTTAACTCGGATTTTAATTTTTTTTTTGCACAGATGGAACGAGTTCATCGTGCTCTACAAAATGAGATCAATTTTCAATATTTTTTGAGAAAAAATAAATTCTGGCCTCTCGGTACCAACTGCATACCATATGGTATCTTCTTCGTTTTTAATTCGTTTTTGAAAAAGTTTGCACAGAAGGGACGAGTTCATCATATGATCTATTGGATCTGCAAATTTCTGGGTGAACAAATTACAGGACCAAAAAATACCACACAATACCATACAATACCACCCTGGTACGAGGTGGTATTGTATGGTATCTTCTTCCTTTTTAATTCGTTTTTTGAAAACGTTTGCACAGAAGGGACGAGTTCATCATGATCTATTGGATCTACAAATTTCTGGGTGAACAAATTACAGGACCAAAAAATACCACACAATACCATACAATACCACCCTGGTACGGGGTGGTATTGTGTGGTATACAATATTAAAAGTCGTAAATGACAATTAATATACTTCTACTATCATGTATTCAACCATCCTACAGTCTTGGTTTGTTCATACCACCATGGTACGTTTTTCAAACCATAGGTATGCTTTTATTTCAATACCAGTCAATACCATATGGTATAGACAGGTAAAAAATGACTCAATTTTTTTTTGTTCGGAAAATATATTAAAGTGGATATCATTTTGAAGAGCACAATTAATCTGATCTAACTGTGCAAAAAAAATTAAATTTCAATTTAAAATGAGTGAGAAATCGCCCGTCAAAGATTAAAGAGGGGAAAATTAAAGGCTTTCCAGGAGAGAGAGGATGCTGATGTCATGCTGATGTGGACGAGTTACTCATGGTTACTCACCATAAGGTTACTGACCTGATCCATTCCCTTGCACATGTATACTTAACTCATATTAATTACATTCCTTTTTTTTAACTACCATTCAACCGATACAACTAACATTGCACATGTACACTGATATCATTGCACTGAAAAAATGAAAGTAATTAATATGGATTTTTGATTCATACATATTATTAAATGCAAACATATCAATTATCTTAAAAGCCTATAATTAATAGGGAGTGTCATTTTTCCAACCCCTTTAGGGGTAGTCATCAATGCAATCAAAATCGGGATTTTGATCGTAAAATCGTAGGATTTTAGGATTTTACATAGGGATTCCGTCCTGATTTTACTATAAAATCGGTGGACCTTAAAATCGGGGTTAAAATCTTAAAATCGTACAAAAATATGGATTTTGATCGTATGAGAACAAAATAGGTGGTTTGAGCAAATTTAAAAGAAGCATAACTATTTCCGCGGAAAGGGCAATGACGGGAATCTTCTAAGATATTTTGTCTATTAAAAAACATACAAAAATAATAAAAATAACCAAATAATAGAATAGTTGTCCTAATATTGGAAGTACGTAAGAGTTAACATCATTATTAACTAATTAATTGATTAATGAATATATTTGTACCAAGCCACTAGCATTACTTATTTTATTGGAGTTGAATTATTTTTAGTTTTAAATCATACTTAGTAGACGATGTCAGAATATTACTTTTAGTTAAACTATCTAGACACAACATGAAAACAAGAGCCAAACCCCATGAGCTCTATCCCTTCCTCATAAATTATTTTGAGTTACGCATTAGTCGTTTGGAAGTTGCGATTGTTTTGTTGAGATTGTCATTATGCATGTATTGTTTACAATGCATCGTTGATGCTCTAAAACACAACACCAATCTGCGACCAAGTGTAATCGCAGACTGGGAATGCAGTAAAGTGACAAGTAATATTATCAACCCGGGGTCTAGATCTACTGCTTACTCAGTGATTATCTATTATCTAGCCAACTAAAGTAAGTAATTGTTGTTTAAAAGCAAAAGCAGAAAGAAAGCAGGAATTGGTACGGTTTTCTCAAGCAGGTAAGAGTCACTCGGGAATGAGTCCCCCTAGCTCCTTAGTTAGGTTTCAATTGTATTTCCCTGGGTTGATTTATTGTTGATTAGACTGCGGAAGATCCGACAGTAGCTTGGAATCTCTTAAGCTGACCAAGCCCTCTCAGTCTAACTACCCGGCAAACGACTAGTCTTCACCGGAATAAAAAGCTGAAGCAGTAAGAACAGAACTCCACTATTGGAATTGGATTCCAGTACAAAGCAGTAAACTGGCTAACTCTCGTATAGCCAATCTCCTACTACCGAATGATGAGACTCTAGCAACCTAATCGGATTCTATCTATCTCAGATTGCAGCAGGAATCAGGAAAAGTTGATCAGACTTCAATTGACTCAATAAACATGCATCATTCGATTAAAATCAAACAGTAATATCATCCCAAGTCATTACAATCAATCCCTAACACATAGAACTAGGGTTCTTCATCCCCAAGTGAGAGAGGGGTTCTACTCCATAGAGAGAGAGAGGAAAACAAGATACAAAGCAGTCATACTCATAATTATGGGAAGAATCTGCTCTGGGATGATGATTTCCACTCCTATGACGATCTCCAAACTTGATTTGATGAAACCCAGCTCCAAGATTGGTTCTAGGATGTGTTCTTCGTCCTTTCTCTCTCTAGGGCTCTGTTTTTGCTCAAGAAATCCGATTCCTCTTCCTTGGCTCGAATCTGCCTTCAAAAAGGGCATCAGTGGCCAAAGCACGATCGAGGGCACGGCCGTGTAATGCCTCAGCCCGCCCGTGCTTTGGCTAGGGTTAATTACACGGCCAGTGCATTGGGCGAAACACGGGCGTGTTTGATGATGGACACGGCCGTGCTTTGGTGGCCACGGCCGTGCTTTGTCTAAGCCCTGCCCGTGTTTTTAGCCAATGTTTGCCAAACTCGAATTTGCTCTCGGCAGTAAAAGCACGGCCACAGAACACGGTCGTGTTCTGTTTTAGGTCTGCCCGTGTTTTGGCTCCAGCTCGACGAAATGACTTCCAAATGCCCCGAAACTCGTGCTTAGCCTTTTCTTTGATGCCCGGGACCTGAAATATGACAAAATAGCACAACCCGACGTAAAATAGGCCAAAAACACACGACTATGCCCCTCAAACGGCGTAAGAACAGGGGTGAAAACATGTGTAATTAACGGTCTATTCTCAAAAACAAAAGATCATGGACTCACATTTTTCAAGGTGCTCTATTTTCTTCTTGAAGATGGTTGGAACCCCTTTTCTTTCTGTTTTGCTTGTTTTCTGTTATTTTATTTCCTTTTTTTTTCTTTCAAGGGTCCGAACTTGCTCTTACCGGCCATGCCAGGAGCGGATGTCTCGAGCCTCGTGCGGGGGAAAGACATGTAAGGGGGCTAGAGGTAGTAGGTGGAAATGGGGAACGGATTCCCGTCTCCCCTTACACACTTTCGCCCTATTCGCACGGGAGACGTTATTTTGAAGCACATTTTCGAGCACCTGTTAAAATCAAAACATGAAGCAAGAGTCCATGACAGGTAGAGAGTCCACAACACCACACAATTCAAGGGTCCTAAGATCACTAATTTACTCAATCAACCAACACAATATGAAGAAGAAATGAGACTTCTTAAATGCATCAACATCCTCCATAGTGCTACACTACCTCCCTAGGTTGCATATTACTATAAAGGCTGTCAATTCAAAGCATACTGAGCAGGCAATTGCAAGGAACACGTACTTGGAGCCCTCAAATGTAAAAATTTGGACAGTGGACTAGGCTCCAAGCACACAAACATATCTAATGCAGTCAAAAGATAAACATCCCCCCACACTTAAGATCGACATTGCCCACAATGGAGAAGAGGGAAGGAAAAGGGGAACGATGTTACCGGTTTGCACGGACTGCAGGAGACTGGAGACGGACCAGTTGAGTGAAGCGGACTGGAGAGGGACCAGTCTGGAACAAAGCACAGCGAAAGGGGAACAGAAGAGCTCAAACACAATATGTTAGGTCCAATGGTCAGCCCAATAATACATCATTCAAAACAAAAGAAAACAAACCAAAACCAAACCGGTTTACAATCCGACTCAAAACACAAGAAAGAAAGTCAAACCGTGGTGGGGTTGCCTCCCCACAAGCGCTTCTTTACCGTCTTTTAGATGGACGCCAGTCGGTGGATGCTCAGTGAGGTGAATGAGCAGGTGCCTTCAAGAGCGGATCCACCTCGCTCTTGAGGTACAGCTTCAAATGGTGGCCATGCACACGCCGAATGTGGCCACCAGCATTTGCCAACTCAACTTGGCCATCCGGCAGGATGCAAGCAAGTGAATACTCAGATGGCCAAGGTGGGGGCGGGACCAGCTCATAGTGGTCTCCGACTTTCTTTCGAACAGGCTTAGCTGCCTGCTGTTTCGGCCGCCACTCCTCCCTGATTTGTTCCTTCGATGACGGAGTGGACGGGAGTGGCGGCGAAGGTATATGGGAGGCGGATCCTGCAAAATAGGCAACACAGAAGGATACACGACAGACTCGTGCTCCTGGTGAGATACAGCATGCAAAGGCGAAGAAGCAGGGAGGGTATTAGTGATTGAAAATGTTATTCGCTCATCACCATCCCTCAAAACTAAGGTCCCATCATGCACATCTATGAGGGCCTTGGCGGTGGCCAGGAAAGGCCTTCCCAGTATCAATGGCACATCCACATCCTCATTTATGTCCAAAATCACAAAATCAACAGGATAATTGAATTTGCTAACCTTAACCAGAAGGTCTTCCACTATGCCCCTAGGATGCACTACAGATCGGTCAGCTAATTGAAGGTTCATCCTAGTAGCACGGGGTTCACCTAGGCCTAGTTTCTTAAACAGTTTATATGGCATAACATTTATACTAGCACCTAAATCCGCCAAGGACCTCTCTACATGCAAATTATCTATAGAGCACGGGATAGTAAAACTACCTGGGTCCTTCTGCTTCTGCGGAAGCTTGTTCTGCAGAATGGCCGAGCACTCCTCGCTGAGCTCCACAGTGGCCAGCTCGCTCAGCTTCTGCTTCTTTGAGAGAAGATCCTTCAGGAACTTCGCATACTTAGGCATTTGAGATAGTGCCTCCAGGAAAGGTACTTGGACATTCAGCTTCCTAAGCATGGCCATGAAGCTCTCGAACTCTGCCTCCAGCCTGTCTTTGTGCAGCCGAGTAGGGAAGGGGAGTTTAGGGATATACTCCTTCACTGCCGGTTGCGGTTTAGGTGCAGGCACCTCAACCTCCTTCTCTGCTTCTTCTTCAGCTGCTGGAGATGCCGAGGCAGGGGTCTCTCTCTCTTGTGCCCGAGCAGGTGGGTCAACATTCATCTTGCCACTCCTGGTCATGATGGCATTGCAGTGCTCATTCGGGTTCTGAGGGTGAGGGATGGTCTGACCGGGCAAAGTACCAGGAGCCCTTTGTGCCACTGCTTGAGCCACACTCCCCAGCTGGGTTTGGATATCCTGCAAGACAGCCTGTGTGTTCCTCTGGCCAGCTTCAAGAGCCATGAATTTACTCGATGCCTTTTCCATGAACTGCTCGATAGTGTTAAATTTTTTAGCACTAGAACTGGCGAGAGAACCCACCAATTCCCGCAGTTCAGCCATCTGATCATTCTGCACTGGGGCGGCAGGGGCTGCACCTGGCTGCTGGAAAGGTCGCGGCTGTGATGGAGCAGCATGCCCCTGCATGGGCTGGGAGAGAGACTGCTGTTGCTGCTGGAATTGCCCCTGTCTGGGCTGATATGGTGGCCTCTGGAAGCCCGGTGGTCCCTGGGGGACTGGTGGTCTAGAATTTTCCTCACCCCAGGAGAAGTTGGGATGCTGGCGCCACCCCTCATTGTAGGTGTTACTGTAGGGGTCATTGCGCCTGACATTGTTGATGAAGTTCACCTGCTCCTGGGGTGTGGTTGATTCCTTCATCGCCTGGCAGTCTTCCACTGTATGATGGGTGCTCTCGCACCACTGCAGTGCATCGCCTGCGGCTATCCTATACCTGCAATCAAACCAGAATGATCGATATATGAAACCAGCTTCGATACCACCTACACCAAATCAGATGACTGGGTGCCCACAGCATGCACACCCCGTCCTGGTGCTCGTCTCGATCTCCTGGCAGTGCCCCAATCGTACCCGTTCTCCGCCATCTCCTCAAAGAGTTGATTCAGCTGTGGCGGTGTTTTGGTCAGCATGTTCCCGCCACAAACCGAATCAATCAGCTGCTTGTCCTCCGGGAAGAGGGCGTGATAGAAGGTGCCCACCTTGAACGCATCATTGAAACCATGATTGGGACACCTGAGGAAAAGACTGGTGTATCTCTCCCAAGCATCCCTGATGGTCTCATCCTCATCCTGGGTGAAGTGGGTGATCTGCTTCTGCAAGTCCGCCGTCTTCGACGGAGGATGGTAGCAGGTAAGGAACTTGTCCGCCAGGTTGGCGAATGTGGTGATAGAGCCCGGAGGTTGAGTATCTAGCCACTCCTTGGCTTGCCCCTCCAGGGTGAATGGGAAGTATCTCAGCTGGATGGCATCTGCTGGGACCCCATTGATCTTGATTCCATCAATGAGCTCATGGAATCGCCTGAGATGTGATCGGGGGCACTCCCCCTCTTTGCCACGGAACATCACCGAACCGCGCAGCATGGTGATGACTGAGGTGCTCACCTCAAAATTATTGGCTGGGACATGAGGGTGTTGAATGGGTGACCTCATGTCTGCAGCCCTGGCGGTCCAGTAATGTCCCATGGTCTGCTCCTCGGGATCGACCACAGCATGGTCTTGTGGATCAGCCATCTCCTCCTCTTCTTCTTCTAACTGCAGCTGTGATAGCGCCTCCTCCGCAGCCAGTCGCGCCTTTAGAGCCCGCTTGAAGTTCCTGCAGGTTCGTTCAAGCTCCTGGTCTAATGGTAGTAGATCTCCCAACTGGCTACGGGTCATGCACTACCTGCACACAATCAGCAGAAACAACCCGTGAAGGCACACAGGTGGAGGAGATAAAATGCAGTAAATAAAAAGCTAGAGTAACAAATTCTCACGTTTCCCCAATAACCTAGAGGGTTCCCCGGCAACGGCGCCAAAAACTTGATGCTCTAAAACACAACACCAATCTGCGACCAAGTTTAATCGCAGACTGGGAATGCAGTAAAGTGACAAGTAATATTATCAACCCGGGGTCTCGATCTACTCCTTACTCAGTGATTATCTATTATCTAGCCAACTAAAGTAAGTGATTGTTTTTTAAAAACAAAAGCAGAAAGAAAGCAGGAATTGGTACGGTTTTCTCAAGCAGGTAAGAGTCACTCGGGAATGAGTCCCCCTAGCTCCTTAGTTAGGTTTCAATTGTATTTCCCTGGGTTGATTTACTGTTGATTAGACTGGGGAAGATCCGACAGTAGCTTGGAATCTCTTAAGCTGACCAAGCCCTCTCAGTCTAACTACCCGGCAGACGACTAGTCTTCACCGGAATAGAAAGCTGAAGCAGTAAGAACAGAACTCCACTACTGGAATTGGATTCCAGTACAAAGCAGTAAACTGGCTAACTCTCGTATAGCCAATCTCCTACTACCGAATGATGAGACTCTAGCCACCTAATCGGATTCTATCTATCTCAGATTGCAGCAGGAATCAGGAAAAGTTGATCAGACTTCAATTGACTCAATAAACATGCATCATTCGATTAAAATCAAACAGTAATATCATCCCAAGTCATTACAATCAATCCCTAACACATAGAACTAGGGTTCTTCATCCCCAAGTGAGAGAGGGGTTCTACTCCATAGAGAGAGAGAGGAAAACAAGATACAAAGCAGTCATACTCATAATTATGGGAAGAATCTGCTCTGGGATGATGATTTCCACTCTTATGACGATCTCCAAGCTTGATTTGATGAAACCCAACTCCAAGATAGCTTCTAGGATGTGTTCTTCGTCCTTTCTCTCTCTAGGGCTCTGTTTTTGCTCAAGAAATCCGATTCCTCTTCCTTGGCTCGAATCTGCCTTCAAAAAGGGCATCAGTGGCCAAAGCACGGTCGAGGGCATGGCCGTGTAATGCCTCAGCCCACCCGTGCTTTGGCTAGGGTTAATTACACGGCCAGTGCATTGGGCGAAACACGGGCGTGTTTGATGATGGACACGGCTGTGCTTTAGTGGCCACGGCCGTGCTTTGTCTAAGCCCTGCCCGTGTTTTTAGCCAATGTTTGCCAAACTCGAATTTGCTCTCGGCAGTAAAAGCACGGCCACAGAACACGGCCGTGTTCTTTTTTAGGTCTGCCCGTGTTTTGGCTCCAGCTCGACGAAATGACTTCCAAATGCCCCGAAACTCGTGCTTAGCCTTTCCTTTGACGCCTGGGACCTGAAATATGACAAAATAGCACAACCCGGCGTGAAATAGGCCAAAAACACACGACTATGCCCCTCAAACGGCGTAAGAACAGGGGTGAAAACATGTATAATTAACGGTCTATCAATCGTTTTTTGTTTTTTTTAGCAGAAACAATACATGGATTGTTTATATGATGTGACAGAAACTATCACTCATTTTGAGTGATTGTTATATCTCAACTTTTAGTTGTGATTGTTGAGATAGTTGAGTTGAGATTGTTTTGTCTCAGCTTTTAGCTGATGCGACATACACAATCACACATACCAAACGTTGTATTCTACAATGCATCAAATTCGACAATACATGTATAATATTATACATGCATTCTCAACAATACATCTATTTAACAATCGCAACTTCCAAACGACCCCTAAATAACATATAAAGTAGTGATTTTGGAACATTAATCTTCAGAATTATCTTCTGTAAAAAAAAAAATCTTAAGAATTATCATTTTAAATGTTATGTGTCTTGGTGTTATTAATGATTTACCTTATTAATATTATTATATGTTATGTTTAATATGGTACTTAAAATCCTACGATTTTACGATTCCGATTTTACCTCAGTTTTCGATTTTAGGTAACATTTCGATTTTGACTGCTTACTCATGCTATCTCACCCCTTACGCAGAATGTAGCCAAAATCGCGTTTTAAATTTTAAAACTTACGATTTTACGTTTCTAGGTCACTAAAACGCTTCTACACAAATTCTCAGTTTTTATAACTTATATAGTTAAAAACTTACGATTTTACACTTCTTGACACGAAAACATTTTCACGTAAAAACTCGATTTGACTACCATGATTACGTCATGACCATAAATGAATGAATGACATCCATATATACTGGTCCTAGATAACGTAAAAACATAATTAAGAGAGTTATAGTAGACTAGTAGTCGTCGTGTGCACTTTCCGCCGGTGGCCACAGAGAGTCCCAACAGAAGTCTGAGTTTGGGCATGACCAGGTCCTTTCACCCTTATTAATGTATGTACGTTGTTGAGATATAGACAGATCACTTCACTTGATTTCGATCTCATCAAAATTCTAAGTCCACTACTGTTTCACAATTTTGTCACACCACATCTGCGAAAATGTGTTCGTAAAGGTACGTATCACGCTCAACCATTCTTAAATGAAAGTGGTGACAGCTTTGTAAATAAATTGTCATCACTTCCATCCAACTACCACAGAACGCCTACCATTTTGATCGAAATTGGGTATTTTGTGCATATTATTTTCACATTGACTGTTTCAGGGATAAAGAGATCTTTTTTCACATAGACATTTTTTTTTTATATGTTGAGTCAGGTGCAGGCATAGCCAACTGTCCGCCATTGGCCTAGTACTTGGGTTTGCCCTTATTTCCAGGTACTTCCCCCCGCAGGACATATGGGCTGTTTGTTTGGCCTTATTTATAAAAACCGTCATGGTCGTCAGTCATATATTCTCTGTTTTCGTAACCGGATCGGATGCTGGACGGAAGTAGAGAGTGGTTTAAGGTTCATTGGTTAATTATTACAAAATTGTTGGTGAATCGTTGATAGAATCGTTTATGATATATAACATATAATATTTGTACAATACACTAATTTAAGAATGAAGTTATCATTGACCATAAATAATTTCAAATTCATATCATCATCATCAACATATCTAACAAATCGGCTAAATTACCCGTTTGGTCACTCAAATTATACAAATCTTTCACATTTACCACTCGAATTGCTTTTCTTTCTTATTCGCCACTAACTTTAACAATCGTTTCACATTAGTCACCGGCCGTTACACTCCGTTAAATTTATCCTACGTGGCAGTCAACTATAAAGTTTGACCGTTAACTCGATGACGTGGAAATTAAAAAATAAAAAAAATTAAATTTATTTTTCCACCTCATCACCCCACTTAGTTTGTTAAACGCACGGAAGCATCTCGATACCTCGACGGAAGCGCCTGGCTGCTCCTCCCTCTCTTCGATTTCGATCCCGCCACTGCCGGCTGCCGCCTCCGTCCTCATCTCATTCTTGTCCCTGTACAAATCCACCACCCAACACTTGTTCCTTCTATTCCTCTTTGTCCCCCGCAACGCAATTCGTCCACCGCCGCTTCCCATAATCGACGGCGAATGAGGCTCTAACTCGTCCTTAGTCTCCTCCGCGGCAGTCGTCGGCATCTCGTTCGGATCCCAACTGGTCGACGACAACAATCGTCACCGGAAGCAAGCTCCGCAGCTTTAATCAGGACCGTAAGCCGACTGACGATTTGGAGAGGAATCACGTACATGATCCCGAAATCGATACAACGCCATGAAAAATGAGAGAAATCGCCTCTGTTTTCTTTCTGCTCGCTCTCTGTTTCCGCCGCGCTCTGTATTTTCTTCTTTCGGTCCCGTTTCTTTCTTTCTTTTTCGTTGTCTGTCTTTTTGACGACTTTTGACCTTGAATTGCCTTCCTTTGGTTCCCTTCCTAGAAGTTGCCTTCTTCTGTTGCCTTGGAAATATTCCGGTTGCAAGTGATGTCGTCTAGGAGAGCTAAGATAGTCGGTGGCAGGGGGAAGGAATTGATAAGAGAGAATACGTAATTAGTGACGGAGAGCGGTGTGGTTGCTTGTGGAAGTGGTGCTGGAGATCTGAGACACTGATAGATCTTTGTTTTCGGGCAGAATCCGCTCCTCGAATCGATTGGCGACGAAGCGTTAGAGTTTCGCGACATCGGGGAAGGCATTGTGGAAATGGAGCGAGTAATTGATTCTTTAGCCGGCGAAATGCAAGAAGTGTCCTAGCAGAAGATGAAAAGCCGCCGTGGCAGAGACTGGTACCAATTTGTCGTCTCGATTGCTTTTGTCCTCATCGTCGTAACGCGTAAGTTTAGGCAATATTTTTGTCGACGAGAACGGATGACGTTGCTGAAACTCATTATCGTCGTACCGACCGTCAATAACCCTGAGAACATGGACCAGGCGGTGATACCTTGCCTCTGCAATTTCTTCCTGCCGTTGATAAGTAATTTTTATAATTTGTTTTTTATTAAATAATTCATATAATAAATCAGACAAATTAAGTGAAATGATGAGGTGGAAAATATTTTTTTTTCATTTTTTAATTTCCACGTCATCGAGTTAACAGTCAAACTTTATAGTTGACTGCCACGTAGGATAAATTTAACGGAGTGTAACGGCCGGTGACTAACGTGAAACGATTCGTAATGTTAGTGGCGAATAAGAAAGAAAAGCAATTCGAGTGGCAAATGTGAAAGATTTGTATAATTTGAGTGATCAAACGTGTAATTTAGCCCTAACAAATCATTCAAACCGTCTCACAAAAGAAATCATAATTGTTTAATTCAAGTTAAAAATTACGATGCCAGTCATTAGTGGACCACGTAAAGTCGAAATGAGGTTGGAAAATGAGATGAGGAAGCAACAATAAAATTAATAATTATGGTTTGATGGTCTTAGTTTACGTTAAAGTACATTTTTAAAAAAATATGTGGTTAAAATGTGTGAACCAGTGGACCTGTTAAATCGTGGTGGTTCATTTGGTTTTATGTTGAACTGTGAAAAACCGTTTGATCCCTCAATAACCGTCGAAACAATGAACCGGACCGCTATCGTAACTGATTTGGTGATTCGTGAGATTTGCATAGTATTTTTGAATGGCTAAATCACCAGGACTGCAAACGGCCGGGAGGTTCCACATAAACAACGCAACCAAAACTCCGAAAGCACAAAATAAATGTCTGCAAAGGAAACCAAAATGCAGAAACAAATCGCCTCTCCTTCGATCTATCTATTAATAATAATCCCTCTTGGATAAGGATTAGTTGTTTCATGTTGCAACTTTCCCTTGTTCTTGCTTTTCGGTAGGCTAAGTAAATTAAGAGGGATTGATCGAAAAGTAAATGTAGATAGATAATCTATCAGTGGACTATAAGAAGCGGATCCAGAACACAGAGAAGTATTGGGCCGCATTTCATTAGTAAATTTGGAACCGTAAAAAAAATAATGATTGTAGTTTTTTTGCAATTTAAATTGTACCCGATAGTATTTTAATTTAGAGAATGCATCAATAATGGAGACATAGAGTCTACAGAGCAATCGAAGAGAAATTCATCGCTCATTTTGTTGAGCAAATCAGTTCTCACATGTTTCATTGTTGAAAAGATTCTCTTCGTAGTAGTTGTTGAAACGAGCAGCATCAACACTAGACAAATCAATCGACTAATCAATTTGCATTGTGTGTCCATCCCTGCATCCACCATCTGCTCTAGTAAATTTTTAAGGGAACAAACCTCATATTTCTCTTAGTCTTTTCATTTTAAACTTTTAAAATTTTAGGTTTCATTGTTTTTTTAGACGCATAATCTTTGGGGCTGAATTTCTAGGCTAAATTTAGAGTAGTGATTTGAGTATGTTCATTTGAATCATTTTTCTAGTTATATCCAATCTTATTATAAAATAACACTGGACCGAATGCCTAAAATCGAAAAATTCATAACGACTATACTAACTACGGATCCAGAGGAGGCCTGGGCTGGAGCCCGGGGTGGCCAATAAGTATTTCTCGATATGTATCAATAAGACCATTAGACATGAACCAGTTCTCAAAAGTCTGTCTACAAGATAATCTCAGACATTTGTAAAACTATCTCCAAAATCCATCAACGCAAAACTCCTTATTATAAGTTTGCACACAATTAAAAAACGCGCTTAACTTTACGCTTAGGCCGCCAAAATATTTCGCATAGAAGTTTCGCAAAGAGTTACGTATCCGTAATTCGGTGATCGAGTAAAGTAATATCTATGTGTAGCCTAGACATAATTAGGCGAAACAAAATTAAATCATTGATGGAGATCAATCGTACTTGGTGCTCACTATAAGCACGTCAATTTCATAAAAGCTTTCCTTGGACTTCTCCATTTTCTACACTCCCACCAAATTGTCTTATTTTGTTCTGGCAGTTGGTACTCGTTTCCACCTTAAGAAGATAAGAAATTTGCTTTTCCTACGTTGAAATTAATTCTCTGCTGAAAACAAGGGGGGAACTGAAGGGAAACTTGTCAACTCTTTGTAACAAAACAAGACCCGCAGGTTGCCCAATAATCACCGTCATATACAGTACCAAAAAAGAAAGAAATTCAATCATTCCATCATCGTGATAAAAATGGTGCTTACCCTCTTCCATGGCCTTCCCAATTGTCAGGCAGTCTCACCCTCAAGTGCCAACTACCACTATGTCCATCAAATTAATGAAGGACTAGTACAAGTTGTAATATTCCAAACATTTTCCCAATATTCTTAGGGTTGACATCTAGACTCGAATGTTTTTTTATTCGGGTGTATATTAAAGTAATATGGATACAAACGTTTTAAATAATAAAATAAATAAAGTCATATATATGTTTTTAAAAGGAGTCTTTATTTACCATGTTTGAAATACGGTTGATAGCTTTTATTTTGAAATATCCAAGGAGTATTATGATCGGTTGATTGTAAGAATAATAAGTAGAAGAGGGATTTGCCGATTTGCCATAGCGAAATTTAAAAAATTATATGTTTTTAAATCAGTGATAATTTTCTGTAAAAAATTTGCGATTAAAGTGGATAATGTGCAACGAGTAAATACAAAATGAACATAAAAATAAAATATTGCGCTAAATAATGCTTGGAATGTATGGATCTCCAGAATAATTTTGGGTTGGAAAACGTTATCAAGACATAAGAGATGTCGGGTTGCTATCAGGACATGGGTCTTAAATCTATGTTCACTTCTGATAGGGTATGCTAATTGCTTAAGGGGCAAAACCCTAGTTATTCCCTAGTTAATGGTATAATGAATAAAAAAGACAAAATAGCCTAAGAAGACAAGATCAAAGGACAAAGCCAGACACCTGACATTAGCAAGGACAGAGTACAAGGGGACACCCTTTGAGAAAGTACAATGTACAGTATCAGAAGGTCTGAAGCACCCGACCACAATATTTATGACTTGGTAGGCGCCTGAACCACTACCTAACTCTCAGACTTGTATAAATATGAACTCTTTCCTCATAAATGGCAATCTATCTACACTTCACTCTTCACTTCAACTCAGCGGCGGTTCCAGGAGGCCGCCCCCGGGACGCGGCCCAGCCCTCCTCTGGATTTCGAGCTAGTATAGCACTTGTAATTTCCGATTTTTTGTATTCGTTTTAGTGTTTTCACATTACGACCCAACCCTCTCCGTCTTTTTTCAAAGGTGGCTCAGTGCTCTACCCTATCCTGGATCCGCCGCTGCTTCAACTTCTCTCTACTTTCTCTCTACACTTATCTTTTCCTATATATTCTTAGACGCTTCCTCAAGGTCATGCCACAAGGTCATGCCAGACGCCCCAAACTCCTTTATACCCAAGTAACCCTCAGTCGAGCTTGAGCTCAAACCATTTCAAATCTCCATAATTTTAGAATCAACCTTCTCTATTTTCTCTTGGGACAACTAGGGGATCCCATTTGCACAACAAGGCAAGGAAGCATTTTCGACCCTATTAGCACTTTGAATCTTTGATGATCAAGTCTAATGGCCCTTTATACAGATCTCTTAACTTGAAAAACTTAAACCTGTAAATCTCATTAATTTTTATTTATTTTTTATAATGGGTAAATCTCAGTAAACATATGAACAGACTTTGAGACCTAGTCACGTATATTCTAATTTGTTATCTCCCTTGCAAGTGTTGTCAAGGCTATTAAGTTTCATTACTATTGGTACATCCAAATTTTGTGGAAACACAAATTCATAGACGACTCTTAATCTGAAAGGTGAAAATGGAGACAATACTTATTTGGCCAAATTGTTTATTTTGGTGTATAGTTCGGACAAAGATGTTATAAAATTTACCTTCCAGTCCTCAAAATATTTTCACCAAAAATATCATACCCACCTTTTTCCTTAAAAACATAGGATTAAGGAAACATCCCGTCACTAAACTACAATGAAACATGACAACCATCAAAAGATGGGAACAAACTACAGGGCCGCAGAGCGCCCATACTTGGGATGAATTTGATGTCAAGTGACAGAATAGATAGATAGATTTGGGACCTTGGAGTGTGGGCTAGGCTATAACCATAACAAAAAAGCTTATTGCAGCTTCCTTTCTTTGCCCACTCTGTCTGTCATCATGGAAGTAGTGCTCTCCTCCACTACCAAACAAAACCAGCCCATCGTCTCTCTCTCTCTCATCTTCATTAATGTACCCACAACCATCTCCTGTCTGGTTCTGAACTGGATCGAACCAAACACTCCACCTAGGACAACTTGCATCTCCTCCTTTGTTCCTCTGGTTTAGTGGGTATTACTCACCAGTGGAAGATCAATTCATCCCAAGATTCGGGGATTCTCACCTCAACCAAGTTTGTGCTGTAATAGGAAAGGAACAACAAAAGATCTCCACCTCCACTTTCATGTATTTACAGACCCCTTTTATGCAACTAACTGTACTACTTCACTACTACAACAAACCCCAAAATGATGGATCACAAAGAAAACCCCTGCAAATCAACAAAGAAGGGAAATAAAGTACAAAACTGACCCAAAAGACACAAGTAGACTCGAGAGAAAGGAACCCACTCAATACGTTTTTGAAAACCCAAATGATCTTCTACCAAAAGAAGAAAGACCAAATGATCAAAATATCGAACAAAAAGAGGAAAGAACTACAAAAGCAGAAAACTTGGAGCTGAAGTTTCTGCAATTCTCTACTACCATAACATTCTTGATCTCTTGGAGCCGTTGGGTTGGGGGCTGATCTGTGGAACAGTGAACACATCCTCCATGGTCCACCGTCGACTATTTGATTTCAGGATTCCTACCTGATTATGATTTTGATCCTTTGTCTCCTTGTAATTGAACCCATTTTGCATCCCGATTTGTTGATAATGCTGCTGGTTTTGAAGAGATGGGTATTGATGAGGAGTTGGTGGCGCCTGAGGAACCCATATCCCTGAGCTTTCAGATGAGAACGAGCTCACCTGATCGCCGCTAGCCATGAACGGAGTGAGAGCTTCATGATCATCAGGCTAAACCCAGGAGAACAAAACAAACAAACCCATTTGAGAAACAGACAAAACCCACAAAATATCTTAACAAGATCAGCAAAAAGTTGAGAACTTTAGGTTCAAACCTTGCAGAAGCCAAAAGGGGTCGATGGGTTCTCAAGAAAATCCTCTACGTGCCAACCAGGGAGCGTCTCGATCAAGTACTCTGAAATACTGCTCGTAGCCAGCGAACCAAACCCTTCCCCTGCCACCAACATGTTATTACTCCCGCTGTTAATATTGTTATTAGTACTATTACCCCCAAATTTGATGGCTTCGTTGTTGTTCGCAGAATATGAGGTCTTGGCGATTGAATTAGGAGCAGGTTTGGTCAACAGTGACACTGGCTTTTTCGCTGGCTGTGGCAAAGTAGGCTGCGGCGGCGGAGGCGGAGATTTAGCAGTCGTGGTCGTGGTGCAGGGGACGAGACTTCCGGTGCTGGCGGTGGCGGAGGAGGCAGGGGAGGTGTAGAGAGCGGAAGTGGAGGAGAGCTTTACTCCGGTGAGGAGAAACCGGCTGTGCTGCTTTGTAAACTCGTTGGCCGTGTGGATTGGGACGTCGCAGTCCTGACACAAGATCGCCCGGTCCTGCTGGCAGAACAGGAACCCCCGTTTTTCCTACAAAGATCGTGAAAACCCAAATCAAAATTAGTCAACTTTTCGCTCTAACAACTCGGAAATAGTTTTCATTTTTTTACAGAGGCATATCGACGAACACCTGGCAGACGTCGCAGAGCGGGAAGGATTTCGGGGAAGAAGGAACGTGGAGGGAGAAGCGGAGGTGCTTGGAGGCGAGCTTGTTCGCGTGGTGGACGCCGCGATCGCATCCGTCGCATAGCGCCGCCTCGTCTGCGGTGCAGAAAACCGCAGCCTCCTCTTTGTTGCAGACGTCGCACTGGATTTTCATCTTCGCCGGCGGTAAGACAGAGGAAAGAGGGGAAATAGGGTGAATTGATTGATAGCTGCCGCGGTGGCAGCGGCGGTGGTGGAAGAGTGGTGGTTGGCGTTACGAGAAAAAGGGAGGGAAGAAGGAAGAGAAGAGAGGAGGTGAAGAAATTGGGATGACGGCCATGGAAGGATGGAAGGAAGGAAGGAAGTCAGAAGAGGGGAAATGATGTGATGGGAAGGAAATGGTGGTGGGGGTTAATAAAAAAAATTCTTTGCGTATTTATATATATATTTATTTATTTTATTGGCTTTCCTTAATTAGATGGATGAGAATATAAAAAAGGGAGGAAAAGATTTGGTAATGACATATAATGTTAAGGTACAAAGGATTAGATATGAATAAACAATATGGGAAATGGGAATTCGATGCTACGAGAAGGAAGATAATGATCAACAAAAAGAAAATTGGATAAACGATGCATATATGATATAGGTTTGTTTGAGTTGTGAAAGGCCAACCTATCTAATGAAGAAGTGGTCCAATAATGTGTCTAGAGAGAGATTTGGAATGAGAGCCCTTCCATATATTGGTATTTGTAGATACAAGTCGAACCTATCTTATATTATCCAACGTATAAGTTTAGTTTATATTTTTAAAAATTTATATAAAAAAGTTTATAAAAAATAAATTTTGTACCACAACGTTAAAAGTACAAATTCTTACACTGGATAAGTTGGCAACTCCTAAGAAGGAGGGGGACTAGGCATCAGAAACTTTAGTGTATAAAACAAAGCTTGTGTCTTGCGGCATTTATGGGAAATCCTTACACTGGGTGGTTCTCTTTGTGTTGCCTGTGTATCTAGATACAAGTTGAAAGGTAGAAGTATTTGGGAAATCCCAGCTACTTTTGCAGGAACATGGATCTGGAAACGACTATTGAAATGCAGGTCAACTGCTTATCCATTTGTAACTGGAAATGGAAGATGTATACTGTGGCAGGGGGAGCAAATGAAGAAATTCTCGGTGTCTAGGGTGTGGAATGACATCAGGGAGAAGAACCAAGAAGTGCTGTGGTGGAGGTTAGTTTGGGCGAAGGAAGTCATCCCTAAGCATGGTTTGATTTTTTGGCTAGCTATTCACAGGAGGCTGGTAACCCAGGATAAGTTGTTATCTTGAGGCAAGAACGTTTCTGTTTGCTGCTTATTATGCACAGGAGGTAAGGAGAGTAGAGATCATATTCTTGTGCACTGCCCTTACTCAATATTTGTGTTGAAGCTGTGTATGAAAAGCCAATCACCACCAGTTGTAGGGAGCTGGGAAGAGATAGTAGCTTGGTGTGCAAGGGAATGGAAGGTACAGAATGCTAAGTCACGATTATGTAGAGTTTTGTGGAGTGCTATTATGAGTCATATCTGGCGTGAGAAGTGTGCTCGGATGTATGTGTCAAAAGTGATAAAAGATCCTGCTACGTTGGTAAGGTTGATACGCGAGGAAGTACTCTATCGAGTGTGTGAAGATCCTGCCCTTCAACTAGAGTTTGATAGGTTGCAGTAATGTAGATAGGAGTGGTTTGTAATTCTTCTTATATGAACGTTGTTAAAGTTTGAGAGGTGCTGCAGGGTTTCTTGTATGTGGCCTGGTTATAATGCTATTTTTTTATTTCACATAAAAAAATAGAAGTACAAATTTAGTTTATACTGCAAAGAAATTTGTACTAAAAAATATAGGTACAAAATAAATTTATATCATAAATCTAAAGGTGCAAGTTCATATTGTACCATGATTTATTTTTTTTGGATAAACCAAACACCTTAAAGCATTGTAGATCTTATTGGAAGTGTATAATTCGTTCAAATCGAATCAAGCCGATTCATAGCAAAGAAAAATAAAAATAAAGTATAATTATTATTCAATTTTTGTGGAACAATTTTGGTTCTTGTCACTTTTCTTAGTAAAATTTCTATTGTCATTATAAAAAAAAAATTATTCAATTTTTTAAGAAAAATACTAACTAATATAAAATAGAATAATTTTTTCTGATAATTATTTTGGTATTAATTTGATTGACTCTTTGGCTACCCCTAATACACCAGACAAATGAGTCTAATGATCTAGATCTAAAGGTTGTGCTAAGTGCTAGCTTACTAGCTAGCTAGTGAGGCAGACAAAAATGAAGTGGGAAGTGTTTTAGCTATGAAAATCAAAAGGAAATTTCTATCAAGTTGGCCCTCTATATATAGTGACAACTTGATTAATTCACTCATAATTTTATACTATATAAAACACTTAACTGTTCATTGTTGTTTTTAATAAACATATCTAAGAGATTATGGTCCTAATTGATAAATAGTAGGTTCCGTATTAATTTCGTATTGCCAAGCTAGCTGGCTTCCTAATAAATATCCCTCTCCACTCGTCTAGCTTGATGCTTTGATTTACTTGATGTTGTCCATTGTATTTGGCTTTTTAATGAACTTAGTTTCCATAAAATAAAATAAAAGGTTATTGACATTCGAAAATATCTGGATTTCTATATGTGGAAACTATTTGAGGATATTTAAACTATATACCATATGATTGGATATACTTTGCTCTAATGTCGTTCAATATTTTTTTCCTTTTCCTTTGCATGTATTTAACTTGAGTGGCCACTTTTAGTACATTATCTTTGTTAGATATAACAACTAGAATCATACATACTTCAGTTATTGTAAAAGATTAATTACCCTTCCTGCCAAATGCTTGTGAAACGGTAGCTTTCTATTGTATAGTTTGTCTCATAATTTTGTTACGTTATTTCGAGATTTACTAGTTAACCTTGAACATTTAACTTTATTGGTTCGACCACCATTGTACAATTACACGAGTATGGTCAAATACCTTATTGTGACCAAATGTACAATGTTAAAGAAAATGAAAACCAAGCAAAGGTAAAATCTCAATGAGATAGCTACATTTGCCTAAATTTGTTCAAAAATTAGTATAAGTGATGAATTTGATTTCCATAAACTCATATATCGGTATTGATTTAATATATATATAAAAAACAAAAGCAAGCAATATAAGCCTTTTTATTATCAAACCTAGGAAAAGCAATGATATCTAGAAGTTAAGGCCTTATTTGTCCTTTGGACACGAGAGTTATTTTCTTGTCGTTGCAAAGTTATATTAGAGATTGAATATTGAGTTATCTTATTGATTAATTTCGTTTAATCTAAGACAATATTGATACTCCATGCTCTCGTCCATATCACTCTCTGATCTAGAATCATACGTGTATTTGGACTAAATACCCTTCCTCGTCTTTGTACTCAATTATGAATGCTCAAAAAGTCTAGAACTATTCTTATGATTAAATGAAATCCACCACAAGGACTTCCATAAATAAATAAAAAGAACAGCACTGATATCTTGTAGTGAATAATCTCTTTGCTAAAGCAAGTGAAAGAAACATAAGCACATTCCTTGACTTTTTGTTGGTAGAAAACAAGACACTAATAGGCTGTGCTCCAAGCCGAGGTGTTAAATTAGTTTCATCCAAGTACAATAAAAATGAAGATTACCTCCATTAGCAATAGACAAATGCTCCTCCAAAACTAATAAATAACTAGGTGGAAATGTTGCGCCTTGTCGCGGGACGGAAATGGCCTAATGGCATGTACTATGTGACTCGTTATGGTGTTTTGTTAGTATTATTAGTCTAAATCTAATTTTTTGTTAGCAAGTTTGTTAGTAATATTGACTTGATAATATGATCTTGAGTGAGAAGAGATATATGGCGGTGAACATCCAATTTTGAAAATTTTGGCTAGTAAATTATAGATATATACCTAAACCCAAGTAGACCCATTGATCAAAGCAGTTAAAATCCCGATTTAAATCCTATAATCCTACGGTTTTACGATTTTACTTACCTGTTTTGATTCTGATTTCACTATAAAATCTATGGACCTTAAAATCCTACACTATTCACGATTTAAATTCTTAAAATTTTTATAATCCTATGATTTTACGATTCAAATCTTTGGGGCAATTTTACTTTTTTTCCCCGGAATTTGGAAAAATACGCCTCTTTTCCTTCTCCTCCATCAACATCATCTAGATCTCACACACTAACCACAATCGACCATCGTCAATTCCTATAAACGTATTCATCATCATCAATTCACCACTTCCCAACATTATCCTTAATAAATCAGAATATTAACCTTGAGAAATTATCATTGTAATTGTTATGTGTTGTTGTGTGATTCATGAGTTTCCTTATAAATATGATTCCACATTCATTTTTAGATGAACCTTAAAATCCTACGATTTTACGATTAGATTTTATGATTATGATTTTACCTCCCTTTTCGATTTTACGTAAAATCCCGATTTTGACTACTATGCCATTGATTATGGGTAGGGTATGGGCAACATGTATGTGGGTTTGGAAGTTTGTAGATGGGTTTGGGTAGGATATGGATATTTACTTCCATAATCTGAATGTGTATGAGTTGGGTATGGATATTCATTTATTCAAGAGTGTTTTAATTACACATACAAAAATTAGACCTATTTGTAGAACTTCAAAAGTATAGGTACCAAAATATAATATACAAAAAATTTAGGTACTAAAATATAATGTCCATCAATATTTTGAGGACATATATGCCAAAAAAATTAATTTAGATTATACATATAATGATCTTAAGTTTAGGTACAAAACTATAATTTGCATATTTGAGGCTTAATTCCTTTTATGGTGATGTATTTAATATGATCATTATTTACTTTTTTATAGAAAATGAAAACTCTTTATTTGATATGTGTAGATACCTAGCCAAATATTCCATGTATAATTGTTGAAAATTGCAGCCCAGGTGAAAAAGAAAAACTCTAGAGAGAAACAAAGTGGAAAATGACGAATTTCTAATAAGTAATAACCATATATATTTATTTTTAATTGAACTTGACATTGAGCTTAAAAGTTAGTGGTTCATGGTTCAATTATTAGTTCTCTAGACTATTGGTGAGTCGTTTATGGGTCCGTTCATACTTGTGATTAGAATACATAAACATAGTATACTAATTAGGGTTAGATGAAGAAGGGAAAGAAAGAAACAAAGAAAGGGTTATGGAAGGCGAGTGAAAAATGAAACGAATAGGAAGTAGATGATGAAAAGCTTTTGACCAAATCTTTTAGTTGGTCGTCAATACAACCACCAACCCTTTTCACCGTAGCAATTTATTGACACTTGCTTATGGAGATGTCGCATATTTTGTTACATGTAGTTAGTAGAAGTTAGTGTAGTACACCGTAAATGTATTGATTGGGTTTATAAATTCGCTCTTGCAATATTTTAGAGTCGTCTCTCTTTTATCATTTATTTAATGTTTCACGTAATGAGCAAATATAAAATGGTCGAATCTTTTTCTACAGTTGAGTGATACAACATCTTGTATTGTACAAACTAAATTTGTACTTTTATATTATGGTGGATTGGATTCATGGATTGGTTCAAAAGGATTGGTGGATTGAATGCATGGAATCAAGTGAAATCTAAACATTGGACCAATATGTAAATTTAAAAAATTGTAGGTACAAAAATCTAATAAAATGTAGATACCAAAACGTAATTGTTCAATGAATTTAAATTAAAATTAAATTTGAGATATCAAAATGCAAAATACACATTATAGTAACTAAGTTCTGATTTAATTAAATTTGGGTATAAAAAGTAAGCTTTTATGCAAAATCAACTTACTTCATATATATATATATATATATATATATATATATATATATATATTAATTAACTTGATAAAGTAAGATAATATGCTACAATTTCTTCATTTTCTATAGAAGTACATTGAAAATTAATAATGTAATTTCTAAAAATGACTTTTTATTGTAAAATTAGGGGAAGAGACTAGAGAGTGGTGGGACCCTGGAGTGTGGGCAATTGGGAAGCATGGGGAGAGGCCATATGCCTTGAAAAGGTGTGTAATTAACTAATTATGAAATCCCCATCAAGTAGCTCTTTTATCCTTAAATAGTATACAAATTGTTAATTATTCATTGTCCCACCCTTTCTTGCTTCCCACAAGCAGTGTATTAGTGATCCTAATTGCGAGAATTAGTAATTTTCTAGTGCTTGGTTATGGAGGCCATCAAATCATGTTCCCTTGTACAGTGACTCCTCGATGGCGTGCATCATTGATAAATTTTAATCCAATATGCATTAGTTACCGGTAATGAGGCACTTTTATTGTTCAGATCTTGATATTTGTTTAGCAAAAGAAAAATCACGATTAGAGGTCGAATACAATATTTGTTAGAAGAGTGAAATATAGGTCAGGGTTGGCAAAAATTTTATAAGTGATTTTCTACTTTAAAAGTTGAATTTAGGCCAAACACTTTTATAAGTTTTACTTTTGAAAAAGTATAAAAGTAATATTTATAACATAAAAAAGAAACTTCATATTTTTAAAAGCTAATTCATCTTTGATCACTAGGATATTATTGGTAAGGAAGAGATTGAAGAGGTAATTCTTGTGAACTCTACAATATTTACCTTTGATTGCAATCAAAGTTGCCTAGTTGAGAATGCATGAAAGATTATCGCCATGTATCATGTTGCAATGTACTTTTCAAAGAGATTTCAAAACTCTTGGCTAATAAGATTGTTCTTGTTCTCACTAAAGTGATTAGTAGATCTCAGACATCATTTATTAAGGGTAAAGTCATCAGTGATCATATTCTCCTGGTTTCATAGCTTGTTAGAGATTATCAGTAAGCCATTGTTTCTTATAGATACGTAGTTAAATTTGATATCATGAGGGCTTTTGACTTCGTAAATTGGGAGTTTTGATTGTTGTCTCCAAGGCTATGGGTTTTTTGAGTGATTTGTTACTTTAGTCAAAGCATGTATCAATACTCCTATTATTAGTGTTGCTATAAATAGTGGTCTCTGTGGAAAAATCTCAGCAAAAAAAAAAAAGGCAGTTTAAGGCAAGGGGGACCCCTTGTCCCCTACCTATTCACTGTTGGAATGGAGATGTTTGAGTGTTTGATGAAGAAAGTGTTGGGACTTTATGGGGCGAGGGTACACGTACGATAGCCCGAGACCGGGTGACTAGGATTATGATAGAGTCGTGAACTACGTTCACTTTTCGAAAAGAATATTTCCACCCTCAACAAGCCTAGGGTTACAGGAAATTTCTCCCGAGGATAAAACTATCACCACTTTAGGTTCCAGGCTCAAGAACACTAAAACATACTTAGAAATTTTTGGAAGAAAGAAGAAGAATATGTTTGATGGTATGTAGCATCATGCACCCCACACACATATTTATAGGGGCCGAATCCATGCATTGTTTCATGAAAGGTTGCCTCTATCCTTATGAAAGGTTGTCTCTATCCATATGAGGGGTTGTCCTTATCCATATGAAGGGTTATCCTTATCCATAAAATAATGCAACCGCCACTAGGCCAAAGGGATGTGTCCCTTCACGAAATTAGAATATCGGTTCGGTCGGTCTAATCCCAAACCGGTTGGTCAGTCCAACCCAAAACCGGTTTGACTTGGTTAGTCCGGTTCAACGAAATTTCCAACATAAAGCAATGTCAGATTCCCTATCATCCTAGGTGTAAACCGTTAGGGATTACTCACCTTTGTTTTGCTTATGACTTCATGGTCTTCACGAATGGTTCCATTCGAAGAGTAGCTGGTATTCAAAAGTTGTTGGATGAGTTTTATCATGTCATGTCTTGGGTTTGAAGTGCAATCGTGCAAAAAGTCAGTTATTTTGTACATGTATACAAAGAGGTGAAATGGAAACAATTTCTTCATATATTGGAATCCTTTTGGGTATATTATCTATCAGATATCTTGTAGTCCGATTAATAACAGACAAACTTACAAGAAAAGACTGTCAAATAATGATTGATGAGATTATTAAGAGGTTAAGGAGTTGGACAACTAACCTTCTTAGCTATGTTGGGAAGATTCAGTTGGTTTCCACAATGATCTCTAGTACACTTCATTACTGGATGAATCTCTATCTTCTATATCAGTATGTGATTAAAGAAGTGCATAGATTTTATAGTGTGTTTTTAGGGTTAATACCTTATTTTGGCCCGAACTATGACCATATAATCAACTTTGGTCCGTGGTTTCAGAAATTAACATCCTGGCCTCAACTATGCAGCATATAGACTCAATTGGCCCGACACATAGTTTGACCGTCAATTTGGACGGTCAACTCCGTTGACCGTTAGTCAACACGCCATGTCATTGCCTAGTCAGCCTAAAAATCATTAAAATTTTATTTATTATCAAATTAACCAAAAATAAATTATAAAAAAACATAAATAAATTTATTTTTTTATTTTTTGGATAATTTGAAAATGATAAATTTTATAAATTAACCAAAAATTATCAAATTATTTTATATTTTTAAAACTTCCCAAAAAAATATAATTTATATAATAATTTTTTAATTTGATAATTTTGGTTAATTTATAAAATTTATCATTTTCAAATATCGAAAAAAATATTTATATTTTTAGAATTTTATTTTTTGGTTAATTGGAAAATGACAAATAATAGAAATTAGGAAAATAATTTTAATTTGAATTTTTTAATGATTTTTATGCTGACTAGGCAATGACATAGCATGTTGACTAACGGTCAACGGAGTTGACCGTCCAAATTGACGGTCAAACTATGTGTCGGGCCAATTGAGTCTATATGATGCATAGTTGAGACTAGGATGTTAATTTCTGAAACCACGGGCCAAAATTGATTATATGGTCATAGTTCGGGCCAAAATAAGGTATTAACCCGTGTTTTTATGGAATACTGACGAGACATGGGGTAGAACAAGAGCATTGATGGCCTAGGACAAGCTGGCAAAACCAAAAGGGAGGGAAGTCTTGGAGTGATGAATTTTTGGATCTGGAATATGGCAAGTGTTACTAGACACTTATGAGAAACTTTGGCTGAACGTGGCTCAATATGGGTAGCAAGGGTTTGTAGGTATAGGATCAAACATCACAATGTCTGGTCTTCAGCTGTAAACTGTTGGGAACTGGATTTGGAAGAGGCTTTTAAAATGTCGAAGTATAGTGCAACAACATTTTTCTGGTTCAGGGAATGATATCGCATAAGATGGTATGTCAATCGACATACATAAAGTATTCAGTGAAGAGGGTATGAGATTCGACAAGGATAAAGAGGAGGTAAAATGGCACCCTCTGGTATGGAATATAGAGATTATTCCTAAGCATTGCATTACTCTATGGATCCATGGATCAAATGGATTGGCCGATTCATGGATTGGATGAAATGGATTGGTGGATTGATCCATGAATTCAAATGACATCCAATCCTTGGATCATTATGTACATTTAGAAAAGTTTAGGTAGTGAAATAGCATAATGAAAAATTATAGGTACCAAAACATAAATTTCCAATGATTTGTATAAAAAATAAATTTTAGGTACCAAAATGTTAAATATAAAAAGTATAGGTACTAAATCATAATTTATCATTTGGATCCATGGATCAATCCATAGAGGTTTGGCTCTGTCATGAGACACGAGTAAGTTTTGGTAAAAGTAGTGTTATTAAAGCCGAGCCGAGCAGCTCGGCCCGACCGATAAAACCGCCACCCGGTCACAATACCGGCTCGGAACAGTCTAAAAGCCGCTCCGGTTTTATGTAGCGGTTGGCGAGCGGCCGAGGTGGTTAACCGATCGAGCCGCTCGTCCGGTTTTTGCCATTCTGCCACTAAATTTAATTAAAAAAATTGTAGAAAATTGAAAATTGAAATAAACCGAAAACGTCGGGCTCTCAAATTGAATCCTTATTTCCATTTCACAATTTCGAAGGAAAGAGATGAGCTCTAATTAAGAAATGTCCACTATTTATACTGATAACGTTTATTAGATACCGGTTCTCTAACGGTTTTTAAACGGTCTAATGCCGGTTGGACCGCTAAAGTACTAGCCGTTCGCATTACCGGGTCATGCTCCGGTTCGGTTCTGACAACATCGTTAAACGATTATAAATCCCTATGTATGCACATGAAAAGCATTGAACTCACCGATTTAAAGTGACGTAAATATATTTTGCCACGGTATTAAAGCTCTTTTATTGTTATATAATTGTCATAATTTGATTTAGTACACTATAAGTGAAAATCTCCAATCGAAATAATTTCTATTATGAGAAAAAGGACACACTTAATTCTAGGTCTGGCTCCACCACGAGATTAATCCAAGAATCTTCCAAGCCAATTAGATTTTGATTAAATGGATTGTATTAGGTGGATAATTTGATAAATGGATTGAATTCAGGAATATAAATTCTAATTGCCACCTCGACTCAAAATATATGCAAAATGTTTATGTTACCGACCATCATCATTTCCCGTTCCCTTGGTGAATTGGAAGTGCCCTTATATAGCCCCTCTAAAGTACAATTGGTTCTTGTTGGAATTCCTAATTTGTGAGTATTCTTGATTGAAGTTTAAAATTTATATTTTTTTATTATATGATGTACTTGTTGGGAAAAAAAAATTCATGCCACTAAATAGACAACCATGATACAAATGTAACTAAAAAAAGTCACACGAAATCAATCAATACACGAATAAATGACTACCACCTCTTGCAGGATAGCCCTACCCATAGCATCCGTCGGTTAGTCCAATTTCAATTTGATATTGTCAAGTATAAACTCATATCTAGCCAACTGAATGTATACCAAAATAAAATGTTCTTAATGCAAAACCAAGAGATCCATCAAATAAGAGCTAACAGAGGATCGAAAATTGATTAAGTACTCTTAAATTCATTCCAAATTATCCCGGTTAAATTTACATGGAAAATGTGTGATAATTTCTGAAAATAGACTAGTTGGTAAGCCACTACCCCTATTCCTCATCAATGATCATTGTTTAAACCACTCAAATGTATATTTTTTAGCTCCACTCATTCAATTTTGGGCTCAACCACGGGATCGGATCGTACAGTGTTTAGAGGAGGAAACATCCATCTTGCTACATGTTGTAAGAATCAAGTATGTGATCACTTACTCAAATATTCAATGCTCAACAAAATCTTAAACCACTAGATTTGTTCCCTTTTTGGAGAATGGAAAGATGTAAAATACTAAATATCATGTGCCGAAGCCCATGCCACCACTAATTGATCAGTCTCCACTTGCCAATTCTTAAAACCTACGTACCTACTCTCTCATAATGGAGATTGAAACAATAATTATTATTATTGGTTATTAATTATATGTTTTCAGGGCCTTGGGATAGAGTATTAATAAATTAAAAATATCTTACAATTTGCATAACATAATTGGCCTTGGCCCCTAGTACATTATATGTTTGTCACCACAATAAAATATTATATTATTATGATGAGATGCCGTCTCATCTTAATCAATCGTAATTCAAATTAAGGTGATAAATTTAAATTTGTTAATAATTATCAAAATAACCACGATATCTATTTTGTGTCAGCTAGAAAACTGGTCAACGTAATGATATTCCGCCTCATAATATCAACACATTGATATATCTAAAATTTTGCATTTGTGCTTGAAACTTAGGAATGGGAAACAAGAGACACCTAATTTTTTTTTTTTTTTGAAAAATTAAAAATCTGGTGGGTATAGTCAAAATTGAAAATGGACAAAGATAAGAAGACAGATATATACATCATGATAGATGCACTTGAAGAGGACTACTAAAAGTTACAAATACTTAAGAGACAGGGAAAAGAGGATGATGGGGAATTATAAAGGACAAAAAAAGAAGAAGAAGAAAACAAGGAATTCATTGGATAACAATAAATACCATGATGCTCACCTGATGAAAACCAGAATCCAGAGACCAGGTGGGTAGCAAGAGATTAGGGAAGAAGAAAAAGGTTATCGCTGGAAGAAGAAGAAGAAGAAGAAGAAGAAGAGTTTGATGTCTTTTTTTTTTTTTTACAAAGAGAACAGTTTGATGTCGATGAACATCGGATTCGTTGGATAAGGTATGGTGATATATCAGATTCCCTTTCTACTTCTTCAGGTTAAATGTTTACTCCCTTTGACTTTTCTGTCACTATTATTGTGGATGCTTGGATGTAACATTTACATTAGGTGTTTCTGGAATAAAATGATATTTTATTTATTTATTTGTTGTTAGAAAATATTAGTATTATTGAGAAAATTTGAAAATATACTAGAGTCACAAGATTGATCACATCAAAAACGAAAATCAAACCTACCAAACAATGATACAATAAAGGATTTTTTTTTATAACTTTTTTCTGACCACTACACCTACGATGGCAAAGTCTTCATTGAAAGTACCCTGGTTTGATTTTGTAGATTGGATTGAATGATGTTCGTTGTTTTAGGCTTTGGGGGTTCAGGGAGCATATATAGTGCAATCTAACTTGTTATTTGGGACCAATTACCACACAAATACCACATAATATAAAACATGTTATTTGGTATGTGATATTTGGTCTCAAATTTGTTATTTGGCAAATACCTGCCCCTCCTCAAGTATTTGGCAAACAACACTTTTTATGTTATTTGATCTCAAACCTGTTATTTGACAAAACACTAGATTCAAGTAACGCATCCCACTTTTTGTCAGCCAAACATGTTATTTGGGGTCAAATAACAGATTTTCGGTTATTGACCCCAAATAACACCTCAAATGCTCAATCCAAACGACCCATAAGTTTATCTAGTTATCTCTAGGCTGGGGGAAGAAAACAAGGATACTTGTGCTATCATCACTTACTAATGAATCAAAGAAGTAGGCCGGCCCAGTTTCAAGTGAAGATGCGGCTTATGCTCCAAATAATGGCCCAACGGGTAAACTAAGACCTACGATGGCTAACGTCAGTTTGAATCAGGGGCCATATATAATGCAGATTGGGCTTTGGCTTCACGGCCTACGGAATCTGACAACAAAGATCTTATGACCCAATCTGAAAAGAGGATTTTTTTTTTCCCACAATACACACGTTTTATAAAAAAAATTCAAAATACACCTGTTTTATGAAAAATTCCCAATCTACACATGATTGGACATCACCGTGCCTGTCGATTGCGGTGAATGTATCACCGCGGTCGAGAAATATGGTGAAGGCCTAACCTAAGACTGAAACTTCAAACGAACATAACTCTGCGCTCGGTTATCCGATCGTAGCAAAAGAAGAAAAAAAAATTATTGCGCATAATTTTTCGAGATTTTATAAGCTAAAGGCACTTTTGCCACGCTATCATCCAGAAAAAACGTCGTTTGCTACCCCGAACAAGCAATTTTTAGACTTTTCCAAACTTTGGAAGGCCATAACTTTGTGCTCCGCAATCCGAATGTCATGAAAATTTTTCCGCATAACATTTTAAGGACTACAACTTTTATCATAGTCACTTTCGGAATGTATGTGGATTTGTGAAAAGAAAGGGCAAAGTTATTCCCAAAACCCCGTCTATCCAAAAATATTTCTTGTTTTGAAAATTCCCTCTAGTAAAAGTTATGTGCAATAAAAGAAAAATTCATAACGTTCGGATTGCGGAGCACAAAGTTATGGTCTTCCAAAGTTTGGAGAAATAAAAAAATTGCTCGTTCGAGGTAACACGTTTTCCTGGGATGAAGGCGGGACTAAACCGCCTTTGGCTTGCAAGAACTCAAAAAATTATGCATAATCAAAAAACATTTCGCTACGATCAGATAACCGAGCGCAAAGTTACGTTCGTATTAAGTTTCAGCGTTAGGTCAGGCCTTCACCGCTTTTCTCTGCCATGGTGATGCATTCACCGTTTTTCCTCTGCCGTAGTGATGCCCAAACATGTGTAGATTGAGAAATTTTCACAAAACGTGTGTATTATGGGGAAAAATCCCCGAAAAGATAAATATGGATTACATGTTCAAGTTTTCTTGAATAGGATAAAACAAATATATCACTAATGAAAAAAAAAAAAATTCCTCGCAAATTAGGGTTATACAACAATCCAGTTCTATCGTAACTAAACTTGTGAGAAGTGCGGATAAATAGTAAAAGAAATTCTAGGACTATCATAATATTGTATTCTGCCCAATCCAAATGACAATTCGGTCAACTTTTCTTCCGTATTTTATAAAATCATAGAGACCAAAAATTGGATCACATTATTTTCGTTTTGATATAGTTAAGTCCAAACGTTAATTTGGTCCTACGTAATCTGGTTTGGAGCACATTTTGCTGTAAACACGTCCGTTATAATTGATAAGAGAAAGTAGATAGCCCATAGTTCTTTCAATCGTCCAACCCAAAATGACAAAAAGCTCTAAATAATTCTGCTTATACTACTAATATATAATCTTTCTACGATCATGGAATCATCCTCACCGGCCAAAATCTCTTACACTCCACCACCGACTTCTGATCCCCACCGCGGCAAAAGAAGAGATCATCAGGACACCTATACAAGCAATTCTCCACCAGGCTCACATTACCCGACCCTGGTTTCATCCCCATCATCGCCGCCGGTATCTTCCCCACCAGATAATTCCCGGCCAGCAACAGCCTCTCAAACGCCGTCGACTCACCCTCCGTCCCCGCGGCCGCAGCCTTAACGCCATACGCGGCGGGAATCATCCCGGTGAACCTATTGTTCTCCAGGGACAGAGCTGAAAGCTTCGGCATCGAACAGAGGAACGCCGGCAGAAGCCCCCGGAGGGCGTTGTCGCTCAGGTCGATAGCGATGAGCTCGCTGTTGAACCCCATTGTCGCCGGAACTTCAAGGGAGGTGAAATCGTTGTGGGAGAGAGTCAATTGCTGGAGAGAACGGTGCTCGAAGAGGACGGAGATGATCGGACCGGATAACCGGTTCATGCTCAGATCCAGCACTTGTAAGAACTTCAAATCGGCGATGGTCTTCGGCAGGTGGCCCGAAATGCTATTGTTCCGCATTGAGATCTCGACGAGGGAGGGAGGGAATGCAGAATCGCCGAATTCGCCGGAGAATTTGTTGTCGCTGGCGTCGAGGTAATCGAGACTGTGCATCGAACCCAGATCAGGAAACACGCCAGAGAGATTGTTCCTTTGGATTTCGACCCGCTTCAGGGTCGTCAGCGAGCTGAAGCTCGCAGGAACACCACCCGAGAACATGTTGCCGTCGAGGTAGAGCTCCTCGAGGCGAGGAAGGGTGGACAGAGTAGGCGGGATTTCCCCGGATAGGAAGTTCCGGGAGAGACCAAGCCGCCGGAGCTGGACTAGATGGGAGAGCGAATCGGGCAAGGAACCGGAAAACGAGTTGTCGGAGAGATCAAGGGCCTGCAAGTAAGGCAAGCTGGTCCAATTGGTGGAAGACAGCGAGCCAGAGTAACCAACAGAGTCGAGGGCGATCTCGGTGACCCGGAACAGATCGTGCACCGCCCTGTCGCAACGGAGGCCGCAGGTGAACTTGTCGGTGAAGAGGCGGTCGCAAGGGTCGACGGCGAAGTCCCATGAGCTCAGGCAAGATCCTCGAGCTATGGATTTGGGGTCCAGCCCATTTTTCAGATTCTTCAGAGCTTCAATGTCAGCTGAGTAAGTTCTGGAATTGGCTTCGGGGAAGAGTTGAGAGATTGTAGCAATGAAGAAGAGAGATAGCAGAGGGAGAATCTTCTGGTTTGGCATTGTTTTGGGGCAGGGGAAGGTTTCTGAAGATGTAAAAATGAGTATCTATTGACTATTAAGTAAGATTTTGAAGGGGTAAGCAGACCTTCGAGTTGGCAATAAGATAATCTGTGTACTTTGGTGAGTCACTTGTCAAACTTAAATGTGGATGACACGATCTGGTCTGAAGAAACGGAAGCATCTCTGCATGCAAAATTTAATAAGCGGGAAGTAGATCTGAACAACTATATGGTAAAAAAGGGGTCAACTACATAGACAGTCACTAAACTTCTGCGTTACTAGAGAATCAGCCACTGAACTTTTGTGTTACTGACAAATCCATCACGTATTAATACAAGTACACAAAAATGACTTTGTCTGCCTCTGTCAAGTTATCTGTGTCCATATTTCGCCAGACTAGTACATCATTCAAGCCACATTCATATACTAGTAACATATAGATCATATGGCTCCTAATTAGCTCAAATGAACTGCCATTTTAAACCTTACCTGATCCTCATGCTACCCGACGAGGCCCAATTCACTCCGCCCTACCCGATACCTAATTTGATTTGGAAAACTTGGACGAAGAACGTGATAGGGAATGACGAGTTACTGCTACATTCGAACTTCAATAGCAAGTTCGTTAAAAATCAAAATCGGAGTGACCAATTTTTCAGTGAGCAAAGTTGCATGGCCATTTCTGTAAATTGACCATACGACAGGACATTTTGCTTGCCTTAATATCCTGGGGTAGACCAGATAATTATGAAGGGCACAAGTAAAGGGCACGCCATAAATGAGAACTGGGGTCCCATTGCATAGATTTCATAAGCACGTTGTCGGAGGGCTAACTACTATGGGATTAGACATTTAATTTTTCTAGACTATCCTTGTTGGGAAGGGATTCATTCACATGAGAAGAAATTTACAGAGGCATAAGAAGGGGAGGAGAAGGAAAACCCAGAAAGTGCAGCTGGTGTAAAAAAATATATGAGCACCTTCTGATAATCAGTCAGGGAGATTTCCTATGTGCTTCACTTCAGGATTGCAGCAGCTCTTGGGTCGATGAGCGTTCAAGATGCCTCTTCACGCAGCTTTGGTTTACCTCGAACACAAATGGCTTCCCCCTTATCTGCAAATCGACGGAAGATTTAAGGTATCTGGTCGATGGTGCAATTGAACAAAGAATTCGTAGGGGAACAAACCTCGATGAGACAACTGGGAGTAAGGTTTAGACTCTGGCCATGGGTTATTTCCTTGTCATTGACTGAGATGGAAAATTTGCCTACGTTCTTCAGGTGGAAAAATCCACTTTGGTCCAGACTAATGATCGCCTGTAAGCATTTAGCATAGTTTGTTATGGGTTCAAGGGAACCAAATAGTGGAGATCTCAATATCTCATTACTCTTTGAATCTGATCACGTTAACAAACCTGTCTTCGTGATATTTTGTTTGCACGTCCTTCTCTACTCAAGTCAATGTCGACGGTAGTGTCTTCTGTCCCTCGACCAAGCAAAACCTGCACAATTGGGGAAGCTTAGAAGGAAACCATACTCAAAGCATCTGTTTAGGAAATGTTTGTTGAAGTCCTTGTACCTCGGACTTCTTGATATAATGCTTTGAATAACGACCATATAGAACAGCAAAAGCTCCATGTGAAGCAATGGCTCTTTGCATGTATGAATGTGCGCTCTGCTCCATCCTCATGATTGCAGCCTGTGTTTCCTGTTGCAGGTATCTCAACACTGCAGGAATTAATTAGATGTAAGCATCATGTTAGGAATGGTTACTGATTGGGAAAAAGGCCCCCACTGGATGTTCCAACATCAATTTAGTAGCAGTAAGTGAATGAGGAACAAGACTGAAAAGTGATGAATTGCCTGAAACTTATATGTTTACTACCTTGCTCGTTGGAGAATAAGTCCTGCTCTTCTGGATCTAAGTCCATATCAAGTATCTAATTTCAGAAAGAGAGGAAAAAAAAAAAAGAGTTAAAAATGGAAAACAATACTAAAATCAAGAGACATTCAATGATAAACAAAATAATCAAGAAAAGATATAGGCCACTGTCATACCATTGTTTCAATATCTGAAAAGTATGGGAGATCATCTTCACTTTCCAGGTAAAGGTCTTCTTGATCCGACGTACTCTTTGCTCCTTGTTCCGAGACAGAACTATTGACAGGCTCAACAGCAGCAACTGAGCCTTGCTGAATTGGAAAACCTGATGATGAAGCATGTATTTCCTGTTTAACACTACCAACATTTGTTGTGCGATGGCACTTATTATAGCCATTTCCAACGGGAGCTGCTGGCCTTTCCATTAACAAGCCAGTGTTACTGAGACTTGTATGCCTTGCCATGGCAGTCCCTGAAGTTTCTTCCTTCATCTTAGCAGGCATGTGAATTGCAGTATTTCTATCATTTGTTGACTTGACTTGAGTTGTTGAATCACCATCAGCAACGACACTGCTGGAAGCCCTTTCAGTGTAATCATTCCTAGCAAACTCAACCCTAACTCCAGGATGAGCAACTGAACGATGAACACTGACCTCTGGTGTCACTTGTTGTGACAGTGTTTTCTGAGAAGACTTGGGTGGTTTTCCAGGATTTCCCAAATCCATCTGCAACAATGGTTTCCCCCCTTTGCTACTTTTTTGTTGATTGTTGGTCATCACTTTAGAGGATGAATTCAATTTCCCAGGAGTTTGTACAGTTCGTTTTGATACAGTAGCAGCTGCCTTACGACGCGAGTGGTTGTTGGTAAAGACGACATGGTCATTGCATGGGACCTCGGGATCTTCTGTGCTCAACACACAGCAAACAACTTCACAATCGAGTTCAGAAAAGTCAGGGTATGAAGTTGATGGGGTATCAAGGCACTGGACTTCACCAATGCAAACAGAATCTCTTCCATGGTGCATTCTGATATCTTCATCGGACACTTGCGCAGGACTTGTCTTCAACTGATTTTCAGGATGATCAACAGTCAGAGCCAGATGATCTTGATTGGCGTCATGACTGGGTGAACTCAACAACAGGGAACTAAGGCCGTCATAGTAAGACTTATCAATGATATCATCTTTCCCATCGACGTCCATGAACAGAAGTTCATCATCATTTGTAAGGTTCAATAGAGAGTGTGATAGTTCAGCCAGATAACCCTCTGTTCCAATAGTAGTATCTTTTAGCTCCTCATCACTTGGTATCTCTAGCCTCAAATCAGAACCCATGTTCACCATACCATCATATCCTGATTGATCCGAGTCTTTAGCAGCAGCAGCATCGATGTGAAGAGAAAACCCATCCCCAGCACGAAGCTCTTTCCCTCTCAAACCACAGTCAGTAGGTTCAACAGGCATCGACGCCATGCCTTCACCAGATGTCCAATGCGGGATTTCAGGAAGGGAACACGAGTACTCCAAATTTTGAAATGGTGACCCACATTCGATAGCCTCTGAACTAAACCCTTGGTCTCCATCATAATTTGGGCATCCTTGTACCTGATTACCATGCAAGGGTAATCTATCCCGCAAGCAAAATTCATCTACTACCATCCCATTGCCAGGGTGAGACAAATTCTCCCCCATCATACTTGCCATCTCATTAGGCAGATTATCTTGCTGCATTAGAAAATCTCCTTGAGCTGTATTCTCGAACTGTGAATGAAAGACTGGATCACCATTACCAACCTCAATCTCAGTTGAAGTATGGCGCATGATATTCATGTTGGAACCCTGAAGTTCAAGACCTTGAACTGGATCTCCTATGATGCAATGTCCAGATAAAGGGACATCTTCACTTCCAACATAATTGTTATCGCTGGGCCCCATAAGAAAATCCAAATCAATGGATCCAAATGGCTCATTACGGATTCTTTTACGCAAAGCATAGTAACTAGAACGGACACTTTCAGCTTTCCTTTTTCCAGTAATACATTTGTTATCCTTTGAATTCCCACACCTGGTAAATTTTGATGGAAGAGCTGACGAGGTGTACTCAAACTCAATCATCCTTAAAGCAGCTTCTTCAGACACGATTGGATCATATAGGAGAGAATGCCAGCGGTCTTGCAGTTCACGAATGGTGAACTTTCTGGAGAACTGCACAGCACCTTTAGCAAGCGACTCCAAGGAAGCACCTGCCTATAAACATCAGAGGAAAGAAACTAATCAACTGGATTCCTTGAAAGAAAATCCAAATTATCTAGAAACCAACACAAGAAGAAACAAACATGATTCTTTGCGATCATTTATATGTACCAAGAACAAAAGGGATATATCCATCCGCCCATCAGCACTCAGCAGAACAGTCAAATGGGAAAACAATATGGTTGACAAACAAGTCAGGGACAACAAAACACAAAGATACCTACAGTCGAAATGTGGCAGAGAACTTGGAGCTTATTAACTAGATTTAAACATTCTGTTGATATAGACAGGTACTCAAAGGGTTCATCTACTAGGCTGAGATAGGATACTTTGTCCATTGCCTGGAAGGATGTATTGCTTCGTTGCCAAAGTACAAGCTGTACATTATCAGTACGTGCGGAAGTGTATACACCTTTCAGGGTTGTCGCTAGCAATCCTTCCATTCCATGTAAAACCACCAGCTAGGATAGTAGAACTTTCGAGATGTTCTAAGCTGTTCAACTGCATCAAACCCTGTAATGCCAGACATTGATGCCTCTATATGAGAATCTTCTATCTACACCAGTACAACACAAGTGAAAAGCCCACAACGCCAGCCTTTTCCGCTTTTCTCGCCTTCCTTCCCATCCAACAGCTTCTTCCCTTGCCCTGAAACCTGAGACACAAATGCTGCTACAGCTACCTCATTCAAACCTAACCTAACCTAACCTAACCTGTAAAAACCTAAAACCCTGATTCAACAAACAGAGTGATATTTCAAGCCACTCTTCTGAATGCCATTTGAAAACAGGCATGCAGCATAACAAAAAAGCTGTTCCCTCTAAATTCAAACCCAGTCTACCTAGGCACAACCATTTTTCAGCAATGAGCTCAAAACTCCTCCAGAAAACAGATGAAATTAAACCCCATGGCACTGGTTCTGAACTAAAAGACCTCTCAATCAAAAGGTACAAACACAAACGAGCAACAACAAGAAAAAACTTGCTCGAGAAGTAAAAGAAGGAAGAAGGAAATCACCTCGACGGCATTCTTCAAGAGAAGATCGTCCTCTGGTATCCAAGGAGCGGCGAGAGGAGCCAGAGCCCCCATGGCGGCTGCCAAAACAGCGCAGCAAACCAACAACAAGAACAAGCCGCGTCTGTCCGTGAAATTTACCTTTCGTCCTCCTCACTGTTCAGTGGCCTTGGTTTTTCCTATATTTTCCACCCCTTTTCTCCAAAGGGAGTGATTGTTGTGCTCTGAGAAAGTGCCGAGAAAAAGGAACAGGAATAGAGAAAGAGAAGGGGGAAATAACGGCACGGCGCGCTGCTGGAAAGGGAAAGAGAGAGGAGAGAGAGGGCTTCCCTTTCTTATTATTTATTTATTATTTTGTATTTATTGAGAAGTGGAGCGGCGGAGGAAGGAGGAGAACGGTTTCGGTGGCGGAGGGGTACGGCGGCGCTCGGCGGACCGCACGAATTTTCTGTGAAATCGCTGTCGGGAGTGGGGCACGTGCGAAGCAGTTCATTTTCTTCGGGGATTCGGTTTCAGGTGGTGACGGTGACGGGGGAACCGGGGAATTGCTGGTACCCGGTGGACCGGAGATAAAGGCCTGGTTCCTGGTGGGCCGGGGCCGGCCTGGCCGTGAGGAGTTGGTGTTACACCAAAAATCTATTTAAATTTATTTTCGACGTTTTAAAATTTTTAGTCAGAATTTGGATTTTGCGATGAACGGAATGACAGAAAGGGATTTGGGATTTTTTTAAAACGTCCATGAGAAAACAAAGAAACTTCTGAAAAAATATAAGGAATGAATTTATTTGCTTGCCAATCAAGGCAATAATAATTGTGGGGGGTTAGTATTTTATTGTTACGGAAACTTCTCTAATTTTGTTTCGTGCTTTTTAACGGGTTAAGTATCCATATTATTATAAAATTGTTTCACACATTTCATTTGATGACTCTAGTACAAGGAAATTATAAAAAATGTTTAGGACAAAGATGTACCCGGTTATGCTATGTTTGTGGTTTGTCAAAAGCTTAAGGAAGTAAAGAACCAATTGAAAAAGCTTAACAGAGAGTTTTATGCATAGATTTCTCATCTAAGTAAAATCACCAAAGAAAATACTAGAAGATTTGCAAATGAAATCAGCCGGTGAATGAAACCTTCTTAGCTCTCTGGAAGGTTCAATCTGAGCTGGTTAAATGCTAAGTTTGGTCACTAGATTTATTTAAATATGCCATGTTTAGTCATTAAAAAAATTATTATCAATTTTGGTCACTCGAATTAGTAAAATGGTCCATGTTTAGTCACTCTCCGATAACTCTATTTTGTGTGGCAATCAACCCTAACAGCTGACCGTTAAATTTCTTAAGCGGAAATTAAAAAATTAATAATAAATTAATTTAATTCTTTTAATATTTTCACATCATTAAAATAATAAAATAAATAAAACCAAAAAAATCCCTTCCCCATCCGACCTATGCACAGGAAAATCTCCACCACCAACAGTCCTTGGATTCCTCGTAGGAATCATGGGCGGAGAGCTCATGGACCGTCGTCGCTGATACCAGTTGCGACCCCCTGCATCCCCTTTCTCTTTCACGTTTCCATCCTAATGAAATGAAAACCAAATCCAAACAGAAAATTCCCCCTAAAACAAGGAGCAACAAAGTGCCCTACTCTGCCACCTGTCGAGAACCAGTTGCTCCCAATAACTCGAGTTGTTGGGAGAAGGTTCTGCTGGATCTTATACCACACTTTAACACGCCCCCTCAAACGAAAGCCAACCCATGGGCTTGAAGTTTGCACAGGTCCACCATACCATGTGCTTGAAAGACAACGGTTAATATTGGGGGTCGTGGAGATTCGAACACATGACCTTTTGGTTCGAAGCTCTGATACCATGTCGAGAACCAGTTGCTCCCAATAACTCGAGTTGTTGGGAGAAGGTTCTGCTGGATCTTATACCACACTCTAACACAATTCACTCTGTAGCTGTTGCATTTTCAAGTAATTCGATTACCACTCTCCTACCCATTTCTCTTAGTAGCCTTCTCCCTGGTCTCCGTCTTCAATTGATTAACTATCTTCACTGAAAATCCATTAAGTCTCAGTTCTCAACAGCACGAAATCACACTCTGTTAATCGAGCTCATATCATGTTTTGAGTTTTTGAGCTACCCTCTGTTTCTCAAATGCCGAAAGATGGATTCTTTCTTATTCCAAATGGGTCGCTTTTGATTAGTTGATAATCACCCGATGTGAAAGTCGATCAGGTTCCCATTCGATTCGTTAATGGCGGACAGTAAAGGGGGTTGCTGGTATGGCTGGATGAAGATCTTCACTTGCCACCTGCCAGAAAAGGTCGCTTCTTTCCCTTCTCTGTTTCTAATATTCATGATGTCATCCATGGAATGTCGGAAAAAGGTATAGAGACTAAATGATTCGCTTACTGGGTTGAAGGTGAAGAACATGGTGACAAATGAGAAATCGATTCGGGTCGACCATGAAGGTATCGGTGATGACGGACATTCAATTATTTTAGTTTATTATTTTAATGATGTGGAAATATTAAAATAATTAAATTTATTTTTTATTAATCATTTAATTGCCACGTCGGACATTTAAAGGTCAACTGTTAAGGTTGACGGTCACATCAGATAAAGTTAACAGAGAGTGACTAAAGGTGGACCGTTATACAAATTTGAGTGACCAAAATTAATATTAATTTTTTCAGTGACTAAACATGACACGCTTTAGTAAAGCTAGTGACCAAACTTGACATTTACGCTCAATGAGCTGTTGTTGAAGGCTTAAGAGTCTTTTTATAGGCAGAAGTCTACAGCTTTGAGTCAAAATGGTGATCAAAACAGAATTTTTTCATAGTATTCAGTGAAAACTAGACAAGTTAGAGCTACTATCAAGAAGCTAGTGACTACTAAAGCGGTTGAACTAACTGATGTGAAGGAAATGTGTGAGAAAGCTGTTAAGTTCTATGACGAACTCCTAAGATCAGTAAACTCTTAGGTGCAACTAGTTACTAATGAGTAATGAGCTTATGTCCAAACTACTTCACCACAAGCTTCCCCCGAGCACACAGGTTTTTCTGTCACAAGTAGGGCGAGAAGTTTGGTACTGGTATTTGGGATATACCAAATACCGTACCAAATTTGTCTATATTTTGTGTTACCGAATACATGTATTATTTCTTAGAATTGGGATTAATTTCAAATGTTATTTGGTATTAAGGATTGCGGGATTGTGATTGGTATATACCGAAATGCTGAACAATTTCGAAATATAGGCTATTGTGTACTTTATCCCTCTCAATTAGACTTTCTCATTCACTACTACAAGATCCTCAACCACCAAGAGTGTCATTTAATTATACATAACTCATTCCCTCACTATTTGACAACTCATACCAAGATTTTTTAGTATGCTTATGGGTTGCTTAGTCATGTTTCAGTTTGTTGCTTTAGTTTGCTCATGTGCTTCTTAGACACCACATTTTCTAGTGTGTTGTTATTATACTTTAGATTTATTTCCTCTTTGTTTTGTTATGAGTATAGACACCACACCATTGTTTGTTTGTATATTTTTGAGATGATTTGTGGAGCTAGTATTTGCGCTTTCATATTTGATTTGTAATTTTGAAAGAAACTAATTTGGTATGCGGTTTATATCGAATCGAACAAAATTTTAGGGATTGGGATACCAATTAATTTTGGAATTGAGATTGATTTTAGGGCACTATTTGGTATTCGCTATTTAGTATTACGATACCAATACCATAACGATTTCCACCCTAGTCACAAGTGAAGAAGTGAAAGATGCAATTTTCACAATGCAGAGTGACAAATCACCTGGTCCATATGGATTTACAGCGGCATTTTACTAGTATTGGGAGATTGTAGTGCCAGAGATGGTTCTGGATATTCAGAAGCTTTTTAACTCAGGGTATATGCTCTCAGAGGTAAATCCACTTACCTTGCATTCATTTCTAAGGTGTTAAATTATAATTCTACGAAGCTTTTTCGACCTATTTCATGTTGTATTATCCTTTAAAAAAAGCATAGTATTTTTTTTACAAAAGATAATATATATTACGAAGATCAAACGATATTTACAACTTGGATATCAGCCAGGCCTGGAAATCAAAGAAACGACATGCAGTCGGAGACAAACTGAGGGCCTTTCGAGCCACCAAATGGGCTATCCTATTGCTATTCCGACCTACAAATCGAACACTAAGCTCAGTATAAAACGAGAACACCCTAATGATCTCTTCTAGCACCGGTCCAACCCGATTATCTCGCGCATCCCGCCCATTGATTTTATCAATTAACACCTTGGTGTCCCCCTGGAAACAAGTCGAAAGAAATCCTAAATCCAGACACCAACCTACTGCCTCCCGAAGGATCAACAGTTCTGCCACAATCGGATCATCAGTATCAGGGAATTGCAGACCACAGGCCGAGAGGACGTTTCCAGTGGGGTCCTTTAGCACCATCCCCTAGCCTAATGAGACCCAGCACTCGTCGCCCCATCCCACATACAAATGACAGATTGCGGCGTGCTAACAGGCCCACCTAGTCTAGGAGGAACGGGGTTATTGAAACTTCGACCACCGGAAGTGAGACCCATTCCTGGTACTGCTGTTGAAACTGCCGCATCAACGCCTGGATTCCAAAATGCTTTCCCTCAAAGACAACCCAGTTACGTGACCGTCAAATCCTCCACAAGATCCCCACGACTGCCGTGAACAACTAGGGTTGATCTATCAAGGACAACACTTTCTTAAGGAAAAGAGGGAAGTGCTGACGAGGCAGACCTTGACCCATATATTCCAGGCCAGAAAGATCCCAAAGGCCCGACCTACTGGGCACTCGAGGAATAAATGCTCCATCGTTTCCCTTTCCGCCCAGCATACCGGACACCAAGGCAACACCTCAACATCTTTCTCAATCAAGGCTTCAGTCGTAGGGAGTATTCGAAGGAAAATTTGACACATAAACACCTTGAGTTTAGGTTGAATATTGGCATTCCACAAGCGAATCCAACTTGGATTGTCCATCCAACAAGCATTAGACCTCCACCGGCCACCTCTTTTATCATACAAGACTGCCAAATGATAGGCTGATTTGACGGTGAAACACCCATATGTTGTCTCATGCCAAATTAACTTGTCATCTATATCCGCACGGGGAAGAGGAATAGCCTTAATAGCCCTACAAGTTTCCGGGTCAAACCAGCTATTGAGCTTCTCCTCATTCCACTTACCCTCGCCTTGAAAAATCACAGCGGCCACCTGAAGATCTCCCCCAGTCGGAAGGATCCGCGGGATAAATGTCGCGGCAGAAGGGTGGAAAAGCAGCAACCAACTATCTGAGATGAGAGAAGCAGTCCTACCATTCCCAATTTGCCACCTCAATCCTTGGGTGAGCAATTGACGGCCGAAAAGGATGCTTTGCTACCCCCAAGAAGGTCTAGACCTGGCTATAGCCGTGAGGAAACTCCCATGTGGGAAGTATTTCCCTTTATAGACTTGAGCTAGCAAAGACTGAGGCTCCGACAAAATTTGCCACCCAATTTTGGCCAACAGAGCCTGGTTGAAGTGCTCAAACCTGCGGAATCCCATACCACCATCATGCTTGCTAGTACACATTTTACGCCTGGATACCCACCTAATTCGGGAGCGATCCCCTTCCACCCCCCACCAAAATCAAGCCACATGCTTATCAATGAGCCGGCAGAGGGACATGGGCAATTTAAATCAGGACATCACATGAAGGGGTAAGGCTAGAGCGACGGATTTAATCAAAGTCTCCTTCGCCGCCCACGACAAGGTCGTTGCTTCCATCCTTGAAGTCGGCTAAGCAGTTTCTCTTCCAAAAACCGGAACGTGGCAATTTTCGATCGCGTAATCAAAGTTGGTAGCCCACTACAAGGTCGTTGTCCTGGACCCCGTACCGCTCCACCCCCAGAATATCCGCCAGGAACTCCTGATTAGGCAGAGAGATATTCTTGCTAAAACAAACCGCTGATTTTTCCAGGTTAACCCATTAGCCACTGAGTCCCTCATAGGTGTTAAGAACCTTGATCAAATTCTCACATTCCTGAAGTGAGCCTCGAAGAAACAAGTAAGAGTCATCCGCAAAGAATAAATGCGAAATCCTGGGCGCCCTGGGAGCCCCTTTCACCCCTTCCAGCCTCCCCAAAGCAATGGTCTGACGTAGAAGAGCCGCAAACCCTTCCGTACAGAGCACAAACAGCAAAGGGGATAGAGGGTCCCCATGTCGGAGCCCATGGGATGGGGCAAAGAAACCAGAGGGGGTCTCATTCATAAGAACTGAGAAGGAAGTTGATTGGAGGCATTCATGAACCCATCCACACCATGTTGAGTTGAAGCCTAATTTTTTCAAAGTCGCCAGGAGAAAGGGCCATTCGACTCTGTCATAGGCCTTTTCCATGTCAACCTTTAGAGCCATGTACCCTTTCTTGCCCCGCGTTTTGAGTTTCAAATAGTGCATTAACTCATGGCCGACGAGAATATTATCCACAATGTGCCTTTCCCGGATAAAAGCATTTTGTCCATCAGAGACAATTAGAGGTAATACTTGGGCCAACCGTTCTGCCATAATTTTTGGTAATGATCTTATAAACAAATTGACAGAGGCTAATGGGACGGAGCTGTATCATATTTTACGCATTATCCACTTTGGGAATGAGTGTGAGCCACGTATGATTGAAACTGCGAAGTATTCTGCTTGTACTAAAGAAATGGCGAACCGCAACAATCACCGACTCCCCCACTACATCCCAGAAAGCTTTAAAAAATTTCCCAGTAAAACCATCCGACCCAGACGCTTGCTTAGATCCCATGGAGAACACTGTTCGACGAACTTCCTCCGGAAGTACTTCCGCAGTGAGGGAATCATTCATTTCCATAGTGATCGTGCAATCAATCGGGAGATCTGCAATTCGGGCATCCATATTATGTACGTGGGATTCAGAGGTAAACAAGTGCTGGTAAAAACCAGTTGCAATGTCCGCTTTCTCTTTCTCCTCCGTAATCCATTCTCCCTCCGCATTATGGAGACCTTCAACAAAATTATGTTTCCGACGAGCCCGGGTCACCGTGTGGAAGTAAGAGGAATTCTGATCACCCTTTTTAAACCATCAAACTCCGGATTTCTGTTGCCAGTAAGCCTCCTCAGCTTCCCATTGCCTGTTCAATTCAAGTTCCAACTCTTTGACTTTATCCCAGTCAATTGGGTAAACGAGTTTAACCCGATCTATTTCGGCTTGGAGAGTCTTAATATTCCTAAGAGAGTTCGTTGTCCCAACTCAACTCCAATCATAAAGCAAATGCCGGAGCTTCTTCAGTTTCTCCCACAAAATAAACATAGGGGAACCATGAACCTCTTCAGACCATGCATAGGTCACCATAGCCCGAACTTCGGGATTAGCAGCCCAACGGGCATCAAAGCGGAAAAGAGGCCCACTTTGTCTAACATAAGGTTTATCTGAGAGTATGATTGCTCGATGGTTAGAACCCTGATCCGTAAAATGCTTGAGAAGGGTTTCAGGGAAGGAATCGATCCAGGCTGGGGAGCAAAGAGCCCCATCCAACCGTTCTCGAATGCAAGCCGTCCCCATCTGTTTGTGTTGTCCAGGTGAATTGGTCACCCTGGCAACCCAGATCCAGAAGACCTAGATCATGAATAAAGTTCCAGAGCGAAACGGATGGGGCCGCCACCCAGGATTGCCACTATCTTTTTCAGCCTCACTCAAGGTCACATTGAAATCGCCTAAGAGTACAAAAGGCAGGTGAATCTCAGTGCACAACTGTCGAAGCACATTCAATTGGGTAGCCCGTCGGCCTTCATGGCAACTCAAACAAACACAAATCACCACATACGAAAAAGAATTTTCATTAATCTAAATACAAATGGAAAAATAAGAATGATAAAACACCGAGGCATCAACCTCGGGGGACCAAGATACAACTAAACCACCAGCAGTATCGATGGCATCAACAAAAAAACAATGATTCAAATTAAACCCTAAGCCCCTCATCCTACGGGACACTACTCTCCGGTTCGATCTTGTTTCTGAAAAGAAAACAAGGTCCAGTTTATTGGAATAAATTAAACCTACATCAGTTTGAAATGTGAGGGATGGTCCAATTCCTCTCATATTCCAGGCAAGTAGCCTCATTTGACCGTTGGGGGCCGCTCCAGGCTGGCTTCCTCCACCTTATCTTCACTTGAAAATTCTTCAACAAACTGTTTCTTTGGGTTGGGAGAGTCCTCCATATCTCCCCCCATTTCTTCAAAAGTTCTTTTGCTCCCACCTGCTCCGATATCGAGGATGTTTGACCATAGTCATTCATCTTGGAGATCATTTCCCTCTCCGAGATTAAGGTCGATTCAGCATCTTTCACCGGCCTATGTCCCATGGACAACTTTGCCCCCATCTCGTCACGACCAGCATTGAGAGTCATGCAAGCCTCAATGGCCGCCACCACCTGGCCTACATGACCCTGAGCATTACGTGACACTGTATTCTGCTTCTTCCCTTGGGAATGACACCTAATTTCAAAATCTTGGTGCTCTTCGTCAGGAGAAGACACATCAGAGGTAGCCATGTTCAGCTTAGGGTCGTTCCCCAAAGGGTTCAAAGGAGAGTGGCCGCCCTGCTTAGGTGAAGAGTAAGCAAGTACCGGGACATCAATCAATGTCTCTTCATTCTCCCCTGGTGGCACTATATTCTTGTGCACAGGGTTCACCATCGATGACTTGGAGCTCGTGGCAGCCCTGAATTTCCCTTTTAAGCCCTTTCTTTTCTTCCGAAGGCTTTGCCTTTCTTAGTTTCCTCGGGGTGGTTTTGGGAACCTCCCTCTGAGAAGGCTCCTTCCCATTCTTCTTCGCAGCTCGAGTAGGAGTGGGGTTCTCACTACCTTGATCACCCTCACTTGAAACCACATTCGGCATGGTGTGGGAAGACTGCTGCAGGATTGGGAAATCATCCTCGAATTCCTCTTCGAGGATCATCCATCTCCGGTGAGTCATTGCCTGGGGGTGAATAAGGTCAGCCTTCTCCGGGTCACTATCCCGCGGCTGCTCCCACTGATCCGCCACCACCGGCCTTGTCTGACTCCTCGGGTTCACATCATTCCTCCTCTGCCTCTCCCTCGGGCTTGGCCGGGCTTGCGCCTCACTGATCAATGATTCATCCGTCGGCAGGGACATCGTCGGCTCCTTCCCGCCGCCGTACATGGTGTATCTTCGCCCGGTGATGAGCGCGATCTTTCCCATCATGCAAATGCTCACCAGCCTCCTTCATTGGCGTGGAATGTCGGCCACTTTTCCCAAACGAAACTCGTGGGGACTTTTTCATGGGGAAGCCACGTGGGCTATTACCACGTCGCCGAGTTTCAGCACCCATCGTCTCCATCCCCATCTGCGGGAAACGAGCCTCGGGTTGGGACACAGGAGCCACCGCACTGTCCTCTTTGATTGCGAGACCTGACCTAGGTCTCTCTGCAGCTAGTTTTGTCTCCCGAATATCCTTGTTAACCCAAACAGATTTTGCTCCTCCGCGGTACGAGGGAATATCATCATCATTATCATCATACATGCGAATCTTTCCTTTCGGGTAGGAGGATCAAATGAACAGTCAGTCATCATGTGACCCACTCGACCACAGTGAAAGCAGAACGTAGGAAGGTGTTCGTATTTCAAGTTGATCCAAAAGCAACATGTTTCCTCACTGGAGGCCTTGATTTGCGAGCGTAACGGCTGAGAAAAGTCAATCATGGCCTTTACCCTGACAAAACATTGGTTTGTATCCATACAGGAAAACACTCCTGATTCTAGGACACGGCCAATTGTGTCGTTCGCCATTTTTCTGCTAAACTGCTTGGTACAACATTCATCCGGAACCCCCCCATAGTTGGACATGAAAGGGGGGAACGGCCAGCTCATCGAAAATCTTCTTACTGATAGAAGGAATCCAAGAACGGACATGTAAGATCTTATCCATGATCACCCAAGGTGTCCGTTTGAGCACCCAATTCCGAGAAGCCTCACTCGGCAGCACAAACTCAAACAATCCGTGTTTTGCCGCCATCACCCTTATCTTTCCCTTCCCTTGCCAAGGGAAATTCTACCATTCTCTTAGCTCAATTTCCGTGACAGGACTGGAAGTGAAAAGCCTTCCCACCAATGCACACGAGCTACGGAACCGAGCAGGTTTGACTTCAGCCAAAGAGAACTGGACCACTTGGTCTTGCTTAATGCGGCCATTTCAATCACCTGTGAAGAATCAATGCGGGTTTTTTCATTAGATACCCTGGGGAGCTTGGATTCCGACTTGCCCAGATCGCCATCATGGCCACTGAGGAGGCAATTAGCCGGAGCAAAAGCATTATATGAGGTCTTAAACAGGGGCTAAGATCAGGTGACTAAGGGGGGTCTCTTAGTCACATGACTAAGTCAATCTCCACCCTTGCACCTCATTAAAATCCAATGGCCCATATTAATCCAATTTAATAATGGACAATATAGTAATTGCATGATTATTTAATTTATTAATATATATAATAAACAAAGAAAAATAAATTTGTCCGTTGCTACCTTCCGACTTCCGTGGTTGCCCCGGCCGGAAAAATTTCCCGGCGACTCCTCTAACCGGCGGCGTCTCCTCTGTCCATTTCTATTAATGGTTGCTGTAAATGAAATGTCCCAGGTGAGAGAGAGAGGGTGGGATTTTTAATCCCCCATCCATTGATATGTGCGGCCAGAGAGAGAGAGAGAGAGAGAGAGAGAGAGAGAGAGAGAGAGAGAGAGAGAGAGAGAGAGAGAGAGAGAGAGAGAGAGAGAGAGAGAGAGAGAGAGAGAGAGAGAGAGAGAGAGAGAGAGATTTTGTACTGTTAGTATGCTTTGTATTGTTTGTCGTTTATTTTGTAATGTTTGTACGCTTTGTTATTTTGTAATGTTTGTCGTTTTTTTTTGTAATGTTTGTACGCTTTGTTATTTTGTAATGTTTGTCGGTTTTTTTTGTAATGTTTGTAAACTTTGTTATTTTTGTGTACCGTGTTTATCATTTTTGTCAACCATGTTTGTAATGTTTTTTATGTCTAAAAAACAACCTGGTTGACTTTTGGATGGAACTCCTCTATATAGGGATGGAGCCTCCAAAGTCAACTCGGGTGTTTTTTCCAGTTCATATGGATTGTCGGTCTAGTTTGTCATTTTTGTCCACCATGTTCGTAATGTTTGTATGTCTAAAAAACAACCGGGTTGACTTTGAGACGGAGCCCTCTATATAGGGATGAAGCCTCCAAAGCCAACCCAGGTGTTTTTCTAGTTTGTATGAATTTTTGGTCTAGTTTGTCATTTTTGTCCACCATGTTTGTATGTCTAAAAAACACCCGGGTTGACTTTGGGAAGAAGCCCCTCTATATAGGGATGGAGCCTCCAAAGTCAACCCGGTTGTTTTTTCTTTTTTGTATGGTTTGTATTGTTTGTCAGTCTAGTTTGTATTGTTTGTACAGTTCATACGTTTGTAATGTTTGTAAATCTGTTTGTATGTTTTGTCGCTCTAGTTTGTACTGTTCGTATGTTTGTATGGTTTGTACTGATTGTAAATCTGGTTTGTATACTTCGTAATTTTCCATAATACCCAAACTACCCCTGTCATTAATTAAATAGCCCTTCCCACTTTTTAACCATTGGATTGAAGTGTCCAGATCTAATGGCTAGGAGGGGCTTAGTCAAGTGACTAAGGCCCCCTAGTCATGGGATCCGCTCTCCTTAAACAGCACTCGAATATTACAAAGTCGGCCACGAGACGCAAGAGGGAAGGGGAGGTGCAAACCTGACTTTCGCACGACACCTGATTGGAATACACTCCTTAAAGTCGGCATCCAATCTATTTCACAAAAACGATTTCTGTGAATAAGTAGTTGGGAGGTTGCTTTAAATAGAGATGAGTGTTTAAATGTCCATCCACCTCTATGTCTGCCGATAAGGCTTGGGAATGGGGATTACGTGTTTGAGGGGGTTTCCTACTTTGGGTAGGAGTCAAATTAAAATTCTGGTACTGGACAGGAAGAATCCCCCCAAATCCGGGACAACAGATCCCCCCCGGGAGGATCGGTGCCTTAATGGTTTTGTTTCTGCCACCCTCCCGTCTCTGCCGCCCGGTCGTTCACCGCTGGGAGAGGAACGGCGACGCGGTAGTGTCAGGGAAACAGTATAGAGAAAAACGGAACGGATTGAAGGCGTGATTTTGATCACTCTCCATAGAGTGTTTATTTGCCCACACTACTTAGTTGCTGGTAGGATTTAGGCAAACCACCCCCAAGAGTCCCTCCAATCAAAGTCAGAAAGCATCACTTTTCGTGACTTCTGTGTTTGTGTTTTTGGAGAAGGAAAAACGAGGAGAAGAAGATGAACGTTTGACGAAAAGTTCGGCTGCAGAAGACTTTTTATAGTGAAAACGGCAGTTCCCTTCCGAAGGGTTACGTCGTTTCACAAAAGTCAAAATCAAATAATTATCCGGGTTAATTAATTAAAATAATCCGGTATTTAATTAGCCAAAAATTCAAATCCGAACGCGTCACGCAAACGTGCAAAGTTTTTTAATATGTCAAATTAAATAGCCCACACTTTTTCCAAAAGCCCAGTAACCACTTTATCCAATAACTAAAATGGAAAGCAAACTTAAAAACAACTTGCACTTTCCTTCTCCCACCAATGTGGTATTTCTTTTACTCTTTGACTACTCTAACAGGTAGCACCGTGAAATAACGGAATCGCCCAAGCAGCAATCCTCGTCCCCCACTTCTTGTATTCGACCGAAATTGGATCTCGGTTTGATCTATGCAGGAGCAAGTGTCGCCATGAACTATTTGGTCAGGCGAAGCAGATTGGGACGTAGTAACATCGGTCCCCGACGTACTACCGTCGTTTTCATCATCCTCATCAAAGGTGGAGGAGGAGGGGAGTGTGAAACGCCACACTTCAATTTTTGAGAGCTTGGCATGTTTATTGTCATGCGAAGCCTCCATTTTTATTTCCTGGAAACACACATGCTTCCGCTTTTTGTTGATCCAAATCCTGGATCTTCGTTTTTGCTTGGGATTCCCAGACCAAGCATCACTCTTTCGTGTTGCAGGGCGGGGGAATGGTATTGAGATTGTATGGCCAATACCTCCATCTCCCTGGGTGAACAATCAACCCTTCATCCAGATCTTCCGATCTTTCGCCGACCCTACCCTCTCCTTGGTAGTCAGTGTCGTTGGCAGCACAGTTGAACTTCCCCCGGATCGCATCCTCTCCTTGATTACGCAGACTCGCAGCTATCATATCCAGCATCACCGAACAAATTATCCGGCCGACGGAGCGGCTAAGCGTCAGGAGAGAGGAGAGAGCACTCAGGATCATGTTTTTTTTTATAAATGATATTATCTTATAGTATTTCTTAGCTGATGGCTCCTGGTAGAAATATGATTTATATGTAATAGGTGTGATTTATATGTTTAGTTTCATCTTGACACTTGTTGTTCAGAATGGGAAGCGGTTACGGTGCTAATTGTACAATAGTTAGCACCGTGCTAACCAAGGGAAAAACTATTACTAGTTTGAATTAGTAGTGATTTAGCTTAGATGTTGTATTGATTTTATAATAATCCGTAGTGATTTCGTTATTTTTAGTAGTGTTTTTTGCTAGTTATCACGTGCTAACCACTATAAGGGTTAGTACCTAATCCCATCCCTTCAGAATGGGATAGTCTTATGTAGAGTTTAAAACCGGTTGCCAGTTAGGGTGGATTTCACCCTTTCTTAATGAATACTAGATTCGTTATTGCTCTTTGCTGCGGTTAGTAATGTAGATTTCGTTTGTGAGTAGTTGGATTGAGTAATAATTGTAATGTGATTATTTGTTGTAGAGTAGTTTTATTTTTGTTAATACGTAATTTAGTATGAAATTTGCTAAAAATATAATTTTTATAACAAAATTAAAAATTAAAAATAATTTATGGATAAGTTTTGACCAAATTTTTGGTTGGCCTTCAATGCGAACAACCAATTTTTTTTATCGTAGTGCTTTATTGGACAAAATTAATATTTTCTAAACAAAAAAATCGGACTCATGATCAATATGATCAAATTTTCTTCTCTCTTTAACTGTGCGATGTTAAGACGACATCTAGTTTCGGCTCCTGTCAACAAAATACAATAGTGAAAAACTAATTTAAACGTATTCTATTTAGAGAGATTTATGGAAAGTAAATAAATTAACCCAAGTCCAAGACCCCCCAAGTAACACAACCAAATTTAATAGTCCATTTTTAAGTAAACACTAAAACTGATTTGGCTTTATAAGAAAACGTAAAAAATAAACAAAACAAAATGAAATGACCCACCGTACAAAAGCCCAAGACCACAAATAACATATGGCAAATTGAAGAGCCATTTTAGTGAACAGTAAAGTTGATTTAGCTTTATATATAATAATAACTAGGTGGTGATGCCGCGTTTTGTCGCGGAGCAGAGATGGCCTACATGCATGTATTATGTGACCCGTTATGGTGTTTTGTTAGTATTATTGGTCTCAAATTATTTTTTTGTTAGCAGTTTTGTTAGTAATATATGGGTTTGGAAGTTCGTAGATGGGTTTGGGTAGTGTATGTATATTTACTTTCATAATCTAAATTTGTATGAGTTGGGTATGGATACCCATTTATTCGAGGCAGCTTTAATTACACATACAAAAATTAGACCTATCTGTAGAACTTCAAAAGTTAAGGTACCAAAATATAATACACATAAATTTTAGGTTCTAAAATTTAATATTCCATCAACATTTTGAGGACTTATATGCCAAAAAATACATTTAGGTTATAAATCTAAATATTTATTAAGTTTAGGTACCGAATTGTAATTTGCATTGTTGAGGCTTAATTCCTTTTATGGTGATGTATTTAAGATGATAATTATTTACCTTTTTATAGAAAAATGAAAATTACTTATTTTATATGTGTAGATACCTAACCAAACATTCCATGTATAATTGTCGAAAATTCTAGCCTAGGTGAAAAAGAAAAATTCTACAGAGAATCAAAAGAAATACAAACTGGAACTCGCTTAAAATTTCACGCTTTCAAATCTCATAGTGCAAAATGATGACTTTCTAATAAATAATAACCATATTTATTTATTTTTAATTAGACTTAGCATTGAGCTGAAAAAGTTAGTGGTCCATGATTCAATTATTGATTCTCTAGACTGTTGGTGAGTCGTGCATGAACCCGTTCATACTTGTGATTAGAATACATAAAAATAGTATACGAATTAGAGTTAGACGAAGAAGGCAAAGAAAGAAATAAAGAATGGGTTATGGAAGGCGAGTGAAAAATGAAATGAAAAGGAAGTAGATGATGGAATGTTTTTATCAATTCTTTTAGCTGGTCGTCAATACAACAGTCAACCCTTTTAGATGTCTCATATTTTGTTACATGTAGCTAGTAGAAGTTTTTTTAGTACCTCGTAAATGTAGTGAATGAGTTTATAAGTTCGCTCTTGTAATATTTTAGAGTCGTCTCTCTTTTATCATTTATTTAATATTTCACGTTATGAGCAAATATAAAATGGCCGAATCTTCTCCTACAGTTGAGTGGTACAACATCTTGTATTGTATAGACTAAATTTATAATTTTATGTTATGGTGGATTGGATTCATGGATTGGTTCAAAAGAATTGGTGGATTGGATTCATGGATTCAAGTGAAATATAAAAATTGGACCAATATGTAAATTTAAAAAATTGTAGGTGCGCAAATATCATAAAATTTAGATACCATAACATAATTTTTTAATGATTTTATATTAAAATTAAATTTGGGTTATCAAAATATAAAATGTACATTATAGTGACTAAGTTGTGATTTAATTAAATTTGGAGTATTAGGTACAAAAATCTCATAAAATTTAGATACTAAAGCGTAACTGTTCAATGATTTTACATTAAAAGTAAATTTAGGGTATCTAAATGAAAAATGTACATTATAGTAACTAAGTTGTGATTTAATTAATTTTGGGGTATCACAATGTAAATAATTATGACATAAAATTTAGATACCAAAACATAATTGTTGAATGATTTTACATTAAAATTAAATTTGGGTTTCAAAATGTAAAATGTACATTATAGTGACTAAGTTGTGATTTAATTAAATTTGGGGTATTAGGTACGAAAATCTCATAAAATTTAGATACCGAACATGATTGTTCAATGATTTTACATTAAAAGTAAATTTGGGGTATTTAAAAGTAAAATGTACATTATAGTGATTAAGTTGTGATTTAATTAAATTTGGAGTATTAAAATATAAATAATTATGCACAGTAAACCAACTTCATGTTTATATATAGTATAAGTAAATTTGGGGTATTTAAATGTAAAATGTACATTATAGTGACTAATTTGTGATTTAATTAAATTTGGGGTATTAAAATATAAATAATTATGCAACAGTAAACCAACTTCAGGTTTATATATAGTAAATGTAAAATGTACATTATAATGACTAAGTTATGATTTAATTAAATTTGGGGTATTAAAATATAAATAAGTATGCAACAGTAAACCAACTTCATGTTTATATATAGTAATAAGCTCATTCATATATTTAAAAAAAAAGAATTAAAAATCATTCGTGATATCGCAAGCTATCAAAAACACATAGCTACATTCCAGTACTAGTTCAACCTAACATGAGACTTATATGAACTCAATCAATTCGGTTGCTCACATGAGATTTCTTATTTCTAAACGCATGAATTGGAGACTTGGAGTTCTCCTTTAGGTGTAACTTTCAACCCGCAGACCAAAAATGTGTTGGAATTTCTATGAAGCTTCCAGATGGCTCATGCTAAAGAAACTTTGTACAAAAAGGTCGTTTTTCATGAGGAAAGAAAGATTCCCCCAACGGTGAAAGCTTTGCACATGAAGCTGTCTGGTAAGAGTGCGTGGTAGGATAGTGGAATCAAAAGCCATATGCCCATATCCATTTCGAAAAGAAAAAAAAAAAACAGAGACCACTGGTAGACGAATGATTTTGGAAATCAACCCATGCAAGATCTTAATGCTTCATCTGCTGACGACTCTTGGAAATGGCTTTGGTCTCTCAACCTCCCACCAAAGATTTGCTTCTTCTTATGGACGTGCCTCCGCAATGCTCTGGCAACAAAAGCAAATTTGCACCACAGACATTGTGCTCCTAACCCTCGTTGCCAAATTTGCAATGCCGATTGTGAGTCCCCCATCCACTGTCTCTTTCTTTGCCCTCACGCAAAGGAGACTTGGGAGAGGATCCTCGCATCATGCACCCCCTCCTCTGAATTTCACGCAATGGTTCTTCTCATTAAGAGATGCGGAGACTCTTCTTTCTCTACGTCTCAAGGTCTTTTGACTGTGGAACATTTGGAAAGCACAGAACTATTTCATCTTCAGAGGCAGCAACTTGTCCCCATTGATGTCCTCAATCACAGCTTTCTGAGAGGCGTCTGAACCTTCTCCTTGTCGTAACTCTATCATCCCTACAAACCAGCCAAGGGACACTCCATCACAATCTCTTCCACCACAAAGTGATGACCTTATTAGGGCACCATTGCTGTAAACTCTTCTTCTTTCGGGATTGAATGAATGAAATCTTTCTTAAAAAAAAATGACATACAAAGCAGCCCCAGCTCTTTTGATAGCAAAATCGGGTAAGGAATACGCGACTTTGTGTTTTGACTTTTGAGCTGTGAAATGGGTTTCTATGATGCAGTTTTTTCACTTTTTTGTTTCATGAAGGTGGTGCCCTCCCGGCAAGAGAAGCTATTTAGTGAATAGTGATCACTATTCACTACTACTACCACACAAAAGAAAGCTTAAAATGGAAAGGTATCCATTCTTCTCCAACTATATCACAACAGTAAATTGCCTTCACACTTATCAATGGAAAAAGCTCACCAGCCACCCTACCCTAGGCTCTGTAGATAGATCATCAACGGGTGATCTAATTCATATAGCTTGGTGAATGTGGTGTTTGTTTGTTGAATGGAAGTTTAAAAAAGGAAAAAATGTTAAATGGTTAATTTGGTGTTTATTCACAATGATTGTTAGTAATTTTAAGGACGTTATATAGTGGTGGAAAACATATATAATTAGTGGTGGGACATTTTTATTCTAAAATCAAATTATGGTGAGTTCTATGATACCCAGGGTGAAATTCGGGGTACCGCATACCTTGAGTATGAAAAGACTATCCAGATTTTGAATTGACTGATCTTTCGGACATGATACTATACTCTAACACTTGAAGATCAAAATCTAGGTCATATTCCTCTAAATCTTATACCCCAAGATCAATTTAATTAGAAACAATAATCGACGCGGTTATGATTCGTCCAAATATAGGCAAAAAAGTGAATGCACCATCGATTTATAGTTTATGATTTAGATAATTAGGACCTAGGGTTCACTCAATAAGGATTAGGGTATTAAATCCTGCTAATTCGAGATCTAGATAGCATTTTCAAGGTATGCGGTACCCCGGATTTCACCCGGGGTACTGTAGAAGGCACCATCAAATCATATATATTACTCTCAATATAAGCTTATAATAAAATCGGACGAATTATCTTTCTACCGAAAGATGACAAGCTATAACAAAATCATAAATAGTCAATTTAGAAACATAATAATTTAACGCAACTGCTACATCTCAATTTTCTACAAATCCATAACATGAATAATAGAAATAGCATACACAAGAGCAGCGAGTCTTTACTTGTACACTTACACTTATAAAAGCGACCGGTCAGATACACTTTCTAGGTCAAGATACATATTGAAAGAAGAAAACTCATTAAGGGTCACTTACTGTGCACGCAGACACATATTACTTTCCATCGTGACCCAGAGTTACTGTTTCAACTCGGCTTGGACTCTGGTGTGGGCGGTCGCAGGTGAGGTCTCTTTCGTTCAGGATTGGATTTCCCCAGTTTGGTTCCGTTTTTATGTTAGTTTACCTTTTGGTTGGGAGCCTTCTTCGCATCCCTCACGCGCATAGATCGCTCGGAGGATTGTTTGGCCCTCGAGTGGTGTTCTCTCTGCAGTCTGCAGAGACGGGGAGAGGAACGGAAAGGTCGCTGATGGAGACCGGTTTTTTCTTACGCTGCACAGATTGGGAGAGAGAGGATGAGTTGCTGATGGAGACAAGTTTTTGCTTTATTGCTTTCGCGGCAGAGATGGGGAGAGAAACGAGGAATTGCTTATAGAGACTGAGTTTTTATTGCCTCTTTGGTTTTTGACGTCCTTCGTACACTATGCGTCCTCAGAGAGAGGCTGGAAGGAGAAGAGACCGTTTTTTCCGTTGTTCTAGGTGATGAGTGCTGCTCAAAAATACAACGACGGGACTGAAAAGCAGAGATTTTACTCTAGTTACATAGACAAGTCAACAAAACTTGACAGGTGATAACCCAATGTGTTTGATGTGACTTGAATTGGACTATCAGTCGCTACGATTGAAAGTCACGGGGTCTCGTCGACGGTGTACGGGCTCAATGTTATTTGGGTTCGGGTTCTAGGCCTAGTTGTAACCGCTTTTCCTTTACCATATTGGATTAGGGTTGGCCTAGGAGAAGTAGTATAAATACTTCTCATACTCTTCTGTAATTTGTAGTCTCCTCAATATAGTGAAAACTGGCTCTCTCCTGCCCGTGGACTAGCTAACACACATTGTGTTAGTGAACCAAATAAATCGTGTGTCGTGTGCTTCCTATTTTTTGTTTTCTTACTTTTTCTATTTCGCCGATTTCCCAATTTGTAGCAGTGTAGTTCTAACACAAGCCACAACAACAATAGAGCCCAAGGAAGATATATAACACACACAAATATCATTAACATTTATATGGTTGGAGACAAAGACAAGGAAATCAGGAGCCGAGTTTCCCCCCAAAGATACCAAGCCTAGAACCATTATACATTACAATACATTATAGCATCCACCCAGCCTCCCATCCATTCTTAGTAGCAGCAGCGCACACGGTTGATGATTTCACTCAAGCAAGTGGAAAGTGGTGAGATCAGATCCAGTCCCGCCGTGGAGATTGTGGTGGTGATTAGGCTGAAGCCTCAAAGCGAAAATGCGAGACGAGCCAGCCGTTGGGAAGCCAATCATAGCTGGTGAATAGTAATCCCCTCCATTATCCACTAAACCATAGTGTGGATCTTCATCTCTCTCTTGCTTTAATCCATTCATCATATTCACAACCCCAAAAATAGCAACCAACCAACAACATTAATGACTCTATAAACAATGTTCTTTGTGCTTTGCTTATATAGACCTTAACCATAGCTTAATTAGGAAATGACAAGATAATTAGGAGAGAGTCCAAACATTCATGATCTGGATGTGAATGAGTCGAATTACTTATCCCTCGGTCTATTAGTGAACTATCTCTCCAGGGATTGTGAAAGATGTTCCACTAGAAATATTCTTGTTATTGCTTCGACTCATATTCCCCAAAAAGTGGATCCCGCTCTAATAGCTCCGAATAAATTAAATACATGCATTAAGATACGAAGGCTTCTTATTCCACAACAACGAAAGTACTTTTTCACTCTTTCATATACTAGGGGATTTCACTTGGAAAAGAAAATGCTCCATACTAAGGGATTCGGGTCCATAATCATGGGTTCCAATGTACGAGATCTGTGTATCTCCTCCACGTTCCTGACCTGTTAAACAAGGAATTATAAGTTTTGATTAATGAGTTGTATATACAGTCCCAAAGTGCAGAATCAGTACTCAAAGGTTGGTCATTTTCAGTAATCACAATTATAATTATTTTACCTTTTTCTTGTGCCTCTCGATTTGATTGGAGATCACCTGATTCTGTGGACCACCGATGAAACAGAAAGTCAGCAGTTGGGGGATTAAAGGAGATGATTAGGAGGGGAGTAGTGATCATTGTTAACATGAAGCGCGTGTGCGAAAAAGTGGAGAATGCAATCATTCCCTAATCCCTACTCAATATTAGGGCTTGGGATAGGGTCAGTAACCACTTGGTTACTGATCTGTCAGTAATAAATGGGGACCGTAGATCTAGGGGTGGAGCAATCATGCGGTAGGGCTGGACATGGAATGGGAAAGAGTATTTTTATCCGTTTCTATATTAATTATTTTTTATTTTATCCTGCATTTAATGACTACCTTTTAAAAAAAGGAGAGAGAACTCTGCAACTCTCATTTATTTCTTTCTCTCCTCCTTATTCTCTCACAGTCTCCTTTTCAGATTCTTTCTCTTTTTCTCTTCCAATCTATTTTTCAGATCTAGATCAACTCCATTCTCTTCTTCTTCATTTTTTTCTCCAGCAATTGACGAATAAAAATTGCAGCCACTCTCTTGCATTGCACATTTCTTCTCTTCATCAAATCGTTGGCCTCAATTCCGATCTTTCTTATTTTTTCGGCATTTTGGTGTTCTTGATTGCGGAAGAGGAAATGAGAGGCGACAGAAGATGATTTTTTTCTCTCCATCCTTCTTTTTTTCCTTTTAGATAATATATATTGATATATGACTCTATACCATATGGTATTGGGTGGTAACGAAATATATATTGATATTACCACACTATACCATATGGTATTGGGTGGTAATGAAATATATATTGACGTGGTAAATTTTTCATACCATATGGTATGGTCTTATTTAATACCAGTCAATACCATATGGTATAGACTGGTAATAACTGGAAAAAAAAATTTATGTCCAAAAAATATCAAAGTGGATATAATTATGAATAGCACAATTAATCTGATCTAACTGCGCAAAAAAATTAAATTTGGACTTAAAACGAGTGAGAAATCATCCGTTAAAGATTAAAGGAAGGAAAATTAAAGGTTTTTCGAGGTGAGAGAAGGGGACGCTGATGTGGTCCGGTCAAAAGTCAGAGTTAGCAATAAATAGGGGTAAGTGCAATTTTACTTTACTGTCCTTTCGCATTTAATTTAAATGAAAAAAGGACTGACACGTGGGGACAAGGGAAGGGGTTATTGACCCATCAGTTACTGACATGATCTGCTCCCCAATACTAGGTAGGGTTCTGTTCAAGTCAATAAATTATCATATACTATTTTATTCAATTGTCGGGGTCGATTTAACTAAATTAACTAAACTCTCTTTTCGTTACCATCACTTATCAATAATATACAAAATCACTTATCATAAGCAACAAATCATGCCATAGTTAATTCCAATCCCAAAAAATCATGACAAATAATGAAATGGAATCTATTTAGTAATTGTTTTGTGATGTATTTGCTGGGTCTCTTAAAATCGGGGTTTTAGCTCCGAAATTCAGATTTGGAACTTAGGTCATTTCGTTAAGTAGTACCTAGCTAAATTACAAGAAATAAACCTATACCTCCCTTATATAAAAAAAGTTCATTTCGTCATCAACTTAACAAACGGATAGTAGTATGGGAAAAAGGATTAACAGATATAATCATTGGATTAGCGGGAGATAAGTGCGGGAAATTAAACGGGCGATGTGTTTGGGGATTTTCAATTAGTTCAAGTAATTAAACCTTGCGATCGCGGATTATCCTAACGGCTTTATCCATCTCCTGGTCAAGAACGCGCATCTGTTCGAACTCCAGATCGTTCAAGCAGTCCCCCATCCTTTGCCTGTGGATTAATTAATCCATAATTCATCATATATCGTCAATAACCCGAAATCGAAACCCGATTCTGAATCAAATCTAGAAAAGTTTCTTTCTCACCTTATCTGCTTCTGCAGATTCCTGTTGATATCCTTCAGCTTCTTCAAGTGATCTTACATCTTCTGCACTCATACAAATAGATTGATTAAGAGAAGAGAGAGAGAGAGAGAGAGAGAGAGAGAGAGAGAGAGCTTCGTCTTCTCATTCAGTAAACACGAAAATGGAGGAAAATAAGATGAAAGAAGAGAGAGAGAGAGAGAGAGAACAGACCTCATAGTGAGTAGTCCAAATGTGGACACCGAGAGCTCTCTGGTACTGATCCAGCATCCCCTTAGTTCTGCGCTAATTACTAAATCACACAAAAGAAAGCAAAAAGCGCCGAAGCTCATTAGCTCAACGAAATTGAAGAGTTGTTAATTTGATCCAAGGTCGGATTGAAACTTCCGAGACGGAGACGAAGAATCAACTCAGATTCAGCTCGCTCTCATCTGGAATCGGGAATCTAGGGTTTCAGAGAGAAAGGGAGAGATTGAATTGAAAATAGAAGTAGCGAGGGAGACCGACGTGGCGGCGGGGTTGATGAACTCGCGGAGCTTGCCGGTCCTGGAGAACATGATGATGGAGACTTTGGCGTCGCAGAGGACGGTGAGCTCGTTGAACTTCTTGAAGAGCCCGTTGCGGCGCTTGGAGTAAGTCGACCACCTGCCGGTTCGTCGAGTTCTCGATCCTCTTGATCTGGATCTTCCCTCGGGCCATCGCCAGCTTGCCTTGAATCAAAGTTTCTTCTCAGTCTCAGTGCGCGTGTGGATACGGAGGAGGAGGAGGAGGACTGTGATGTGAGGAAGTGCGGCTTTTGGTGGTGGAAATGGAAATGGGAGGTGCGAGATGGTGAAAGCCAATTGGTTCTGTCTTTTCTGGAAGTGGAGGTTTTGATGTGAAATGAATTTCCAAGAAGAACGGCACGGAAGGATGGGGAGGAGGAGGGGACCACGACTTTCCGTCCATCTCTCTGTCAATTGGGACGTCCGTAAATGGAGTTGAATGTTGGTAAAAAAATGTGGTTGACGGGGGTTATTATGGCGTTAGGGTTTTGGTACTTTTGATACTGATAGTTCTCTTTCAGTTCAATTACCTAAATGCTCACTAAACTTTATGGGGCTCCAATTAGTCAGTCACGTACCGTTTTGATTTTCAACATATATGTTAACGAGGATTGGAATTGTAGCTTTATAGTCAATCCCTGCAATTTTATCAAGTTTTCCATTCAAAACTTCAAGGTCAGGCATGCCAACTCCGAAATATAGCTAAAGGTCTAAAACTCATTTTTCATCCTATTTGAACTAACTCGAGTTGGGCTTTTAACTAGTTTGAACTCCCCTCACTCTTAGTTCAGCTTGAGATTGGCTCTAGTTTTGAATCAATTTATGAAAGATCGTTCGAACTCAACTCAAATATTAATCATGAAAATCATTCGGTTCTACCTCAAAACGATGAATGCTCACAAATGGAGTCTTCCGAGCTAAGAATAAGTTCAACTTGAAATGTTCTTTTTGAAACGATGGCATTTAGATCCTCATTGCCAAAACACTCAATAAGCAACAATAATAACAACACTAAGAGAATAAACTTAAACGGTCAACAATTTCAAGCCACTCGTAAGTTCTAAACAAGTTTGTTTGTTAGTTGAAATCAATTAATGAACCATTGAGTGGAACCAACTCATGAGTTATATGAGATGGACATGCCCTAACTCAAACTTTGCTCATCTACCAGCGAGCTAACTCGTTAAGTAATGAGTTGAAAGTTGAAACTAACTTTTTCCAATTCTAAGACCTAGATACTTACCTAGTTTCGTTCATTTGCACCCTAATACCTGGTCCAAATTATCAAATCAATTTTTTCATCGGACTTCAAGTCATATTACCGAAGCCCACCGCAGTCCTTTTTGTTAGACGTTAAAGTTCAGTGATTAGTTTGTTCTGACCTAAAGTTTAGGGATCAATAGAGCCATTCTTGTTTTGACATTGAAGGGAAAGAATGGACGAGGGACTGGGGTTGAATTACACCTTTTTGGGAGAGAGTAGTTTTTGTTGAGGGATGAGCATCTTTGTTGACCTTTTCTGCAAAATTCTACTTCCTACAAACTTCCAAATCTCCGCTTATATACTCCATTAGACAAACGATCATAAGAACAAAACAACAGGAAAGGAAAATTATCCATTGTCTGAGCCGTATATACCAAGAGGCAAGATGCACGAAGTAATTAATTACTTTCATTTCTTATTTTGCATGAGTGTATGCGTACAATTAATGTTGTCATAACCGAACCGGAGCATGACCCGATAATGCGAACGGCTCGCACTTTAGTGGTCCAATCGGCAATAGACCGTTTAAAAACCGTTAGAGAACCGGTACCTAATAAACGTTATCAGTATAAATAGTGGACATTTCTTAATAAGAGCTCATCTCTTTCCTTTGAAATTGTGAAATGGAAATAAGGATTCAGTTTGAGAGGCCGACGTTTTTGGTTTATTTCAATTTTCTGCAATTTTTTTAATTAAATTTAATGACTGAATGGCAAAACCTGACGAGCGGCTCGATCGGCTCGAGCGGTTAACCGCCTCGGCCGCTCGCCAACCGCTACATAAAACCGGAGCGACTTTGAGACTATTCCGAGCCGTTTTGTGACCGGGTGGCAGTTTTACCGGTCGGGCCGAGCGGCTCGGCTCGGCTTTAATAACACTGGTACAATACACTACTAGCAATGGGCCCGGCCAGTTGGCCGGTTTCTTTTATGAATCGCGTTAATGCTAAATAGGTAGGAATGTCGGGGTCATTTGGATATTGTGTTTATGTAGAATAGAAGTAGCATGAGTTTTGTGTGTTTTGGTTGTTGACAAAAATATAGATTGCTGAAATTATCGAGATGTAAATTTCTTTGTAGCATAAATGTATACAAATTATTAAAGTACTTGCAACAATTTTAAAAATGAACATCATAGTATTCCGGGACATCCTAATCGACTCATCGAACATAATTAATTTACCAAAAAACAACGACTAACACTTTACCAAGTAATCGAAATCTACAATTATTTTGAATAATCTTTACCTTTTCTCATTGTTCGTGTCGTGCTCATCCTCATCCTTCCTTTTTGGTGATTCCATGATTTTAACCGGTGGATGTGGTCCATCGCTGGCACTATTATCATAAAAAAGGAATGATAATTACACTTGTTTTGGTTTGTTGAACATCAAACTCATAACACGCTTGCAAATATGGTGAGTAAATGTTTAAGAATTTCACCTTTGTCCAAAATTAATTTATTCTGGAATTCTTTGGTTCGCGAGTAGTAAGGTCACTCTTGAAGAGGTGTAATTAATTTTTCCTGCAAATTTAGCAGTTCTTTCATTAAATGTCGTTAGTTAGTGTCAATGTTTGATGAATGAAAATAATTTAATTATGATGCCTCCTTACCGTCATATGAAACGATGCATAAGGAAGTGATAACCAAGATGAGAGGTTGGTTGGCTGCATTTTCAAGGATTTAGTTTAGTTGGGTGACTATCTTACTAAAGATAATGACTTTGACAACCAATTCCCTATATTCACATTGAATATTAGAGTTGCGATTATAGTCAATAAAATACATGATATTTTAAATTGTGAATAAAAAGAGCACGGTAAGTGAAAAGTGCAGTGGGAGTATTGCATTGCAGTTCAAATAAACTTCATGAACCATATTCGAATGTGCTAATTTTGGTGTTTTGGATTTGCCTCTTATAATAATAAAGAAGTGCATATAATGCTCCTCATGCACGAAGCGACGGTAGTTTATTAGACATGACATTCTAAGAATAACATTGAAATAACAAACTTGCAACAACTTTTTATAGAACAGAAACAGGTTATCAGCAACCTATATCCATCACCAGAGAAAATTATTCATACAACACTTAAAAATCACACAGCTATACTATATATATATTGGTATTCAACACTATTGAAAGCAGTGATGACTTCAACTTCAGGAGGCAATGGCTTTACCCAGTGGCACTGATGACTCACAGAGTCAGAAAGGGAACTGCAGGGGATTCAATTACACAATCCTCCCAGCTGGAATTTAAGGAAATCTAAAATTATATGCACAATAGGCCTTCTTTCATAGGCTTCAAACACGATCCAACCATCAAGGGGTGTACATACCAAAACACAACAGTAAGTTTAAACAACATGGCTATGGCAAAAACAAAAATTAAGCAGTGTGGTACACATTTCTACAGAGTTAATTGATTTCTTTAATTTTCAAAACCTATACTTGCAAATAGCATTATTACAACACCATCACCTAGATAAACTAAGAAGATGTCACTCCTAAGCCCTAGCACAAACTCGCTGGTTACACTTACACCATGAGATTTTCAATTGCATAAATTAATAACTCATCAATTGAACTGATGACTCCGAGTGACTCTGATTAATAGAACTATCTCAAGTGAGTGTGCTGCTGCTGTTATCTTGGAGTGGTGGCTACAAAATCACCGACATTCAGGGCAACAATTGCCAAATCAGAAAGAGGGGCAACCATCACCAAATTAGAAAGAGGGTAACCTAATGAAGATAACTTACAGAGCAGGGCGATTGATTAATCTCTCGAACTGGGATGTGGAAAATTCGGTCGGCAGGGAGAGAGGTAGTGGACGCGAAAGACAGGAAGAGAGAGACAGGCACCAGGGCGATTGATTTTACGTGGCGGTGAGGTTCGGTCGGCCGACAGCGAGAGAGGAGGCGGACACAAAAGAAATGAAGAGAGTGACAGGCACCGGGGCGATTGCTTTTACGCGGCGGTGATGTTCAGTCGGGCCGGCAGCAAGAGAGAAAACGGCGAGAAAGAGAGAGAGGAAGTAGAGAGAGGTCGACGTGTTAGGCTTCGAGGGAGGGGGAAAAATTGATTGGCGGCCCAGTTTAGTGTCGCACAATTCCATTTTACAAAAATCTCCTCTCGTGGAACGCGCAGAGCGCAGGAAAAGGCAGGATAAAGGGGTTCTGACTAAGAACCTCCTTATAGTATTGTTAGGATTATGATCGTCTTAGTAAATTATTGGGCAATTTATATTTTTTACCCAAACCTTACCAAAATTCTTTTATTTTATCCAAACCTATAGAAATTCTATGTATTATCCAAACGTTAACTCATCGTCAACTTTTCCTTTAATATTGCTGACTCAACATCACAAATCTGAGTTGGCTTCTAACGTGCCGGTCAACATATCATTTTATATTTTAATTAAAAAAGGATAGAAAACAAATTAATAAAGTGAGTCGCCGTCCACAGCACCCTCCTCTCCTCCATTCAGTTTCTTCTCCATCATTGCCATGCTCTCGCACTGCAGAAATGTAGAAAAAACCCCAAATCAATTAGCTTCTATTTTTTACAATTTCTCGATGAAAATGTTGAATTGGGTAATTTGGGGGAAGGGTGGGACGAAGATGAACTTGGAAGGAGATGTGGTTGTCTTTCGGGTTTATTTCGCTGATCTTGGGCATGCTTTCTGGGTCTTCGGACTGAAGCAAATGGATTCCGATTCCGTAACCAAACAACCTGCAGGAAGAATAGAGACCCAAAATCGAATCAGAACCCTCTATTTTCCCTTCGTCAAAATTTCAAATTGGGGGAAAGAAGTTTTGCGTACCAGGCGCCGTCGAAGGAGCCAGGGTGGCGAATGGGGAAGAAGCAAGAACGTGTTGGTAGAAATCGAGGGATTTCTCGACGGATTGACAGACGATGGAGATGTGATTCAGCGACTTGAGCTGAGAGAGTTGTTCATTCCCATGCCCATTATAATTCTTTTCACTTTCCAATCTCGGAACTCTTAATCGAACAAGTGTGGTGAAAGAAGGGGGAATTGGCAAGGGGGAATTGCAGAAGGGAAGTGGGGAAAGAAGAGGGGGATTGATGGCAGAGATGGTGGTTCCAGACCCAGCAACCCTCTTCATGTTCGTCGACTGTTGGCCAGTATACTACTACTAACGTCTCTACTTCTCCCTGACTCTCTTCTTCTTGGCCGCTTCCGCCGTGACCGTGATGGACGCAACCCTCTGCTACTTCCCTCACGCGCCCCTTTTTCTGTCATTTTCAAGTTACAGATATAGATTTCAGACTTTCCTCCGCTCCTCGTCATCGAGTTTCGTCGCCACTAGCGGAAGAAAGAATTGTGAAGGCGCGATTTGCGAGATTCTCCCTCTGTCCGAAGAGGTTTCGAACGCCGGCGATGGAGGCAGAGACTCGATTATCTTTCTGTGCGGTGATTCAATGGAGAATGGCAACTCGATCAGCAATCCAGAGCTCACAGGCCTGGAAATCGAGTGGAGTTGTAGGGGGAACGGTGGAGTATAGTGGGGAGAGAAGGGCTTTTTTATTTAATGATTTTTTATTTTATTAATTTCTGATATGGACGCTGACGTGGACGCTGACATGGAGATCCGTTAGTAAAAAATTAATGGTAACAGAACGAATGCCCAGACTATGAACAGATACAATACATTTGGATAATAAATAGAATTTCTATAGGTTTGGGTAAAATAAAAGAATTTTGAAAATATTTGGGTAAAAAATAGACATTGCCCTAAATATTTAATTACAAATTCACCTATATAGACAAATATTTTTATAATTTTCATAAACCACTCGTTTATAAGATGAACAAATATTTTAGTTAAGATATAAACTGACTCGATAATACAAATTAAGATATAAATTCATTTACACTACAAACTGAATTTATCATAAAAAAATTTAATTTTCATTTCAAAACACTAATATTGTAAAGTATATGGATATAGTCAACCATATGATTCTCTATAACCATATTAAACACTCGTTACCTTCAAAATAAACACGCATGCAAGAACTGTAAGTATCAAGGTTGTAAACCCGCGGGTTGACCCGGACCCGATCGAGCTAGTAAGTCAAGGATTAACGGGTCACTCATTTTAGTCCGTTTTAGCTTTGAAATATGAAAATAGTCATTATATTGTACTTATTCTGATAAACTATATAAAATCTCTTCTAACATATAAGTAAGAACATATAACATTACACCATAATAACATGTCGTACTTAGATCCAACATATAGTAAAATTTCGCACACACTTATATAATATCAATATTAAAATTTTCAACTATGGATTCCAAAGATTGAGTTAGACGAAAAGAAAAATCGAAAAATAGGTGCATTTCGCAAACCAAAAACAAAAATGACACAATTTGACCTCTAACCTGATACCTTACAGCGGTCAACCCGGTGGATATGTTTGGCCCGTTTTGTCACCGGATTAGAGTCAAAATGGGTCCACCCACGGATCAACAACCTTGCTATGTATAGATTATAATTAAGTATCCTGTATCCCAATTTCAACTGTTGGTCATAAGACTAATAACTGCCACCCTCGAGATCAGCTAAATAGCTATAGCTAGGAGATGGGACGCGGGGCATGGAGCAATTTGCTAAAAAACCTTGGATTGATTTGCTTGTAACTGCATATTTCACGCGTCTCAACAACTGGCAGCCACGGGCCCGATTTAGCTAGGTTAGGGTTCTGGTTTAACTAGATTGGGGGGATCGAGCAGTCTCAAGAGGGTGTTCTTTCCTCCTAGGCAATCCGTCGAACGAATGATGTGCATTTCGGCCATCGCGTCATAATTGTGCGCAAACAGTGCGCTGCCACCCCTCTAACCTAACCCCCGCCCCAAGAAAGGAAGCGTGGACACGGTGGTTGCGCTCCTTGGCCCATCATTTAAATCATTGCGCTGGACACTACAGATGGGTAAATATAGTGGCATTCTAGCTAAGCTGATTCTCTCTGTCTGCAGGTTTTCTGAATGTGTTATCACTTCAGTCAACATATGTTTAACGTTGTTGATCCACGAAAGTAATGTCTTTTCTCAACATGGCTAGCAAAATTGTCCAATCCATGGGTTTCGGCCCTCTATTTCCCCTTTCATTTTGGCTGACCACACCTTGCCATATTGCCATTTTGACAATGTTGCGATTTGCCAAAATAAATAGTAGTAGATACATAAAGCTAACCTTTTTTGGGAGTCTGCTGATAGAGATTTTCAGTCAACTAAAAAAGATTGGTTCAGTTGACCAAATAATTAATTAGGTCAACCACGAGATTTGTTGATGGAGTTTCTAGTTAGAGATCTCCCTATCGACATCTTGACCTCAAAAAGTAACCCGTTGGTCAGAATGACATTGAATACAATGTATGTATGATGTGTATTTAAAATTTTTAAATCACTTGAAATGTCGAATTTCGTATGACATTAAGGTGACATCGAAATTATTTTTCATTTTTAAATTCTTATAACTTTTTATCAATGATGAACATTGTAAGCTTAATTGTTATAATGAAAGTTTTCAAACAGGTTTAAGTTGTTGAGCCGGTCAAGCAAGTAATTTGAAATTTAATGGTTTGATTGAGGTCCAACCTATTGAGCCGTTTTACACCTTTTCTAAATATATTTACATATAAGATAGAAATTTAGTGACTGAAATGGAATGTAATAACTTATATCTATTAAAAACTCAAATTCCATAAGAAAACATACTTATTCCAAGATCCACCCACCATCCTCTTGCCTCTCTCCCACTCCTCCTTCCCTCTTAGACACTTGGTTTTGTAGAGTCGGTTTTGGAACACGAATTTGGTTGGACCTAGTCCAACCAGCCACCCGGTAGAGGTGTAACAACCTTGGTTATAACACTCGTGAATAACCATTCATAACTTGTCAATTTAAAGATGTTGTCACTTTGAAAAGAAAATTGACATAACAATAAAAAAAAAGAGTTTGTCTGAAAAAGCGTAGCATAAATAGGAAACTCGTGATCATAACCTTTATTCAATATTTATTTCTTATACTTGAGAAACAATACATATATAACAGTATCTAAACCTTAAAGTATTATGCACAATACAATAACAAACTTAGTAAGAAAATAACATTTTCCATTCACAGTCTATGCAATGAAAAAATTATTTATCAACCAACATACTCTGAATTTAGTTGAAGTACAATCTTATTCACTCAACAAAAAAATTAAACTTATCTTGCGGTACCTACCTTGCTAATGCACATGACCACATCAATGCGTCCATGAAAACTCCAGCTCGACTTTCATGATTTGTCTTGTACTTCGGTTATTTCATATTAAACTAAGTAACTATAAATGATACATATGGTCAGTTATCCTATAAGATAAAAGATTTAAATAATTGAAATTATCTAGAAAAATTGGTATTCATAAATTGTGTTCTTTTAAACTCACTCATTTGTCCAATCATGCCATATTATCGAGAGAGTGAGGATTTAACAGTAAACCAAACTAAAATTTTCAAAAATCTGGTCACTTACAGTTTGCATAACAATATCGTTGCTTTAATAGTTCTAAAAATTAATACAAAGTTAAGAATTCTACATACACATTCAATACTGCAATTGAATATGTAATATTCCAATCAATGATATTTGAATTTCAATTTTAAAATTATCCTCCATTTATAATATAGACATAAATTAAATTTATTATTAAACTCAAATTAAAATAATCAAAATATGAAAATTCAAATATCAAATAACAAAGAAAGTACTTACGAGAAAGTTAGCGGGCTAGCTAACAGTAGTGGAAAAGTCGTATGATTTTTGGATTTCAGGTTTTCAGATTTTTTACTTAAAAAGATACAAAAGATTTTTTTTAGCGTAATTGGTAATGGTTGTTGTCATATTTTGGAACCATGGTTTGAATACCAAGATTGATGTATTTTTTTCTTGTGAATAAAAAATAAATAATAATTTTGAAGACACAATTACCCTTCATACTTTCGCTCTCATTGCAAGAAATTTGAAATGCTGAAAAACTGCCCCCAACTCGACTATAATATATTTGTAGATTATTCACGATGAAGTTGATTGATTAGGACTTAGAAACTATGCATCAGGAATGTAACTAAGAAGAATGATTGGAACAACAAATATCCATCTCGTTGGTATTTTGGATACTTATATAACCACTGTTGAAGGGAGCCTCCTTCTAAAGCTGTATTATCAAGGAAAACAACACCAACATACCATTTGGTATAAATGAATTCCATAAGTTTTGAGAAATTCATTATGAAATGAAACAATTTTGTGTTTGGTATTTGAAAGAATTCATTTCCAATTCTAAATTTTTAAATTTATGGAATTGGAACTAGTTATAGCAATTCTAAGGAATTGAGATGGAATTTCCAAATGAATTCCACAAGTATTTACTAATTATAATAAAATGACATAATTATCCTCTTTTATTAACTAAATTACTTATACATTAGTAAAAAATAATCATTATTATGATCACTAAAAAAAGCGCAAAACTAGGCCCAATTTGGAAGGTTTATATCACATATAACAGCTCTTAGTCTAAGTGGACAGTAATGGGAAAAGCCAACCAATATTTTGGTTTTTATATATACTAGGTGGCGATGTCGGGGGACGGAGATGGCCTATGGACATATATTATGTAGTCCGTTATGGTATTTTGTTAGTATTATTAGGCTAAAATTAATATTTTGTTAGCAGTTTTGTTAGTAATATTGACTTAGAAGAAATATAAAGCGGTCAACATCCAATTTGAAAATTTTGGCTAATAAATGATATTTACCTATACCCAAGACGACCCATTGATTATGGGTATGTAGGGTATGGGTGATGTATATATGGGTTTGGAAGTCTGTAGATAGGTTTGTGTAGGGTATGGATATTTACTTTCATAATCTAAATGTGGACGAGTTGGGTATGGATACCCATTTATTCAAGGGTATTTTAATTACACATAGAAAAATTAGATCTATTTGTAGAACTTCAAAAGTTTAGGTCCCAAAATGTAATACATAACAATTTTAGGTACTAAAATTTAATGTTCCATCAATATTTTGAGGACTTATATGCCAAAAATAAATTTAGGCTATAAATCTAAAGATCTATCAAGTTTAGATACCGAACTATAATTTGCATAGTTGAGACTTAATTCCTTTTATGGTGATGTATTTAAGATGATAATCATTTACTTGTTTTTTATAGAAAATAGAAAACTATTAATTTGATATGTGTAGATACCTAGCCAAACATTCCATGTATAATTATTGAAAATTCTAGCCCGGGTGAAAAAGAAAAGCTCTAGAGAGAAGCAAAAGGGAAACAAATTGGAACTACCTTAAAATTTCACGCCTTCAAATCCCATAGTGGAAAATGACAACTTTCTAATAAGTAATAACCATATATATTTATTTTTAGTTAGACTCGATATTGAGCTGAAAAAGTTAGTGGTTCAATTATTAATTCTCTAGACTGTTTGTGAGTCGTGTATGAACTTGTTCATACTTATGATTATAATACATAAAAATAGTATGCTAATTAGGGTTATGGAAGGCGAGTGAAAATGAAACGAAGAGGAAGTAGATAATGGAATGGTTTTGACAAATTCCTTTAGTTGGCCGTCAATACAACAGTCAACCATATTCACCATAGCAATTTTTCAACACTTGCTTATGTCGATGTCGCAAATTTTGTTAGGCCATCTCCAACAATTAATTGGAAAAATGCTAGAATGCCAAATTGTTTTGGCATTTTGGCAGTCCAAAAGTGATTTTTGCTCCAACAAGCAATGTCAAAATGCCAAAATCCCAAATCTTTTTTTTTGTGATAATCAAGTTTAGTGTAGATTTTATCATTTGAATTATATAGTTTGTATATTTTTGGTATACAGGTATTAGTAATTAATTAAGACAAATATTTTGATAAATTTTTGTAAATTTTGACATAAAAAATTATCGATAAATACGATTTCATTGATGATAGAGCTGAGAAAAAAAGAGTTGTTGGAGGCTAGAGTTGTTTGGAATTGGATTCAGAGACTGAAAAATAAGTTTTCCCCTTATTTTTTTTTGTTTTCAACGTCTATAAAGAGAAAAAGGGACTCAGATTCAAGAAAAAGGAGAGACCCACTGATAAAATAGAATTTGGCATTTTATGTCTTTCTTTAGTGGGTATTTGGCTGAAAATTTCCCAAATTTTGGCTTTTTAGAAATTTTCAATTGTTGTTGTAGGAGGATTTTTAGCATTTTTGGAAATTTGGCTTGGTTGTTGGAGATGGTCTTACATGTAGTTAGTAGAATTTATCTGAGTACCCCGTAATTGTACTAAATGAGTTGAATCTCTTTTATCTTTATTTAATATTTCACGTAATGAGCAAATATAAAATGGTTGAATCTTCTCCTACAGTTTAGTGATACAACATCTTGTATGGTACAAACTAAATTTATATTTTGATGTGATGGTGGATTGGATTCATGTATTGGTTCAAAAGGATTATTGGATTGGATTCATGGATTCAAGTGAAATCTAAACATTGAACCAATATGTAAATTTAAAAAATTACAGGTATGAAAATCTTATAAAATTTAGATACCAAAACATAATTGTCCAATGATTTTACATCAAAATTAAATCTAGGGGTATCAAAATGTAAAATATACATTATAGTAACTAAGTTATAATTTAATTAAATTTGAGATATCAAAATGTAGTTTTTATGCAACAATAACTAAATTAATTAAATTTGGGGTATCAAAATATAAAATGTATAATGTAGTGACTAAGTTGTAATTTAATTAAATTTGAGATATGAAAATATAGTTTTTATGCAACAATAACTAAACTTCAGGGTTATATATCAACAATGGTTTCACACGTTTCTTCATGGATACCATGTTGATATTCCATTTCTCCATGAAGCTTCTTTGTGGATTAAATTGGGGTGAAAACGGTTATCAACCATTCGTTTATATTTCTATATATTTCTGTCTTTTATATTTATTGAGAACTTCATAATTAATTAATTAGTTGGGAAAAACAGTTAATCCCATAGTAATGAACTAGCTTATTACCCTGCCCCTTGGCCGGAGATAGCCCAAAAGAATTGGTCGCAGAACTGTTGCGAATATCTACACATCAGCTTGCGTCTTGAATGCGTCTTTGCTCGGCCCGTTAGTCTGTTGTGAAGTAATCATTATGAATAGATTTTGGTAATAATTAAGTAATGGTCGGTCATTTTGCATTTAAAAAATATTAGTATCGATACCCACAGTTACATCACGAAAGATTTAGAAGTATTTCATACATTTAAAAGCAATATAATGTTGATGAAAATACATATAAATTATATAAAGTAAGGAAGTACCATATTTTTTTGGCAAATAATATTGACACTTTACACAACCCGGTCCATCAATTCATATTTCTTCATGAATTTACTTGCCCGACATCAACTGCAATCCTGATACTATGTGCTTCCCAAGATTAAAAAAAAAACAAATATTAATATTTAATAGGATGACAACTGACAAATGCTAGACGAATCCTTTTTCTAGAGGGGCATCTTAAATCGAGATCCAGAAGACCATTGAATCCGCACCGCAACTGTAAGTTCATAAGCTCTAACACAAAACCCAGGAGAATCAGTTAACCTCTATTAACATTTCCGAAGCTGCAGTTTGACCCTTTATAAAACAAATAATGCATCCGAAACTTAGTTGTCAACACTTCCCGGTTCTTGCTTTACAGCCTACATGTCGCAAATAGATAATTTGGACATGAACATATGGGTTGGGAAAATGGCAAGTCTGCTGGTGTATACAGAAAAGAGCACATCAATTTTTAAAACAAAGGAAGCATAATATATCCTACCAACATATATAAAACAAAAGTACTTCCACACTGCAACATACTGCATATATCCTACCAACATACTGCGGAAGACCATTGAATCCGCATCACCTGTAAGTTCATAAGCTCTAACACAAAACTCAGGAGAATCAGTTGACTATATTAACATTTCCAAAGCTGTAATCCTGATACAAAATTGTTTAATTCACGCCCAACAATTGAGCTATTGTGCAATTTTGGGTTTGGAACAGTCATTAGTAAATTGGAGGGGGCTCAAACTATTTGCCACACATCCTACATATAAATTCCTAATTATCATAATCCCTCGTCCGGATGGCCCAAAAGAGTTTGCAACTCAACCATCCGAAAGTTCTAGCAATATATGGGTCATCCAACAACTACGTATAATTGCCTACTATATATGTACATTAATTAAGAAAGGAACGCATAATTGCCTACTATATATCTACATTAAGAAAGGAAGGTATATTTGCCTCACAAAACCTTCAGAAACTCCATAAATAAATAAAGTCACGACCTTTGACCAACTACTTTCAGTAACCCATTGGCAAGAATAACTTGAGAACAACCAAATCACAGTAATCTTCCACATCGTTCCACGGCCCGATCAAATCACAGCTGGTATTTTTTTCTCAGTTACCACTTACCATCTTGTCGTAGTTATACCACTACAATTTCTACTTCACAAAACAGTTATAAAATATTAAAGTATGATGCACCGACAAAGAAAGAAGACTCATTCACCAGTAAAGAGCATCGGTCAAGATAACGAACAATGTAGCATACATGAGTTATCTTTGGTTTCTGTAATAGGTTCGAAAAACCCCAACAAAGCTCCAATTATTTGGTAAAGCTTAAAACCAAAATGGGAATGGAAGAACGAAGTAAAAGGATAAACTTTGGTACCTAAAGCTGGGTTTGCCAGCTGCAAGTCTTCCGCATGCAAGACTACTGTATGTTACCCACTTGTGGAATGGGAGAGAAAGCAAGTGAGAATGAAGGGATTGGGATTCCACTTTATTAGGACCAACCCACTAATCTGATTCTTCCCGACCCGTCCTAACCTAAAGGGTCAGAAAGAGTCAATAAGAAAATACGAACGGAGAGGATTAGTCATATATCTTGACTCTTCAGAAGTGGGTCAAACAGGTTCAAGGTTGGGCGAGGGAAATTTTTAGCGCTAAGCAGAGTTCTGGGTTGAATAACTTAGGCCTAGAAATTGGTGCTGATGCAGACTGCAGTTTTTATTATACCATCATCAATCATCATTAAATTAGTCCTGGGCATTCCTCCCCGTTGTCGGTCTGAATTCTAATGATGGCTTTCGTTCCTTGCACCAGCCATATTAGCGAGTAGTCATCTCGAGCATGATTTGCCTATGTACAAATGATACAATTAGAGTATGAAACTGAATTCAAAGAAAAGGAAAAGAGATTTCTATCACATGCCAATAAATACACACATAATAGTTGAAGTTAAGTGAAAGTCATTACTCGCACATCAATTCTCAAAAATTACAGACTAAACAATGGCTAGAATGACACTGAAACTACCAAGAATCATGGACGAAACAACTTGTCAAATTAAATAATCCTTATACTGAAACTACCTTCTAACTTGAAATAAGACATGATCACAGTTCATAGCTCTCTTCTCACTATGAATTGGTTGCAGCTCGTCTTTAACACTGCCTCCCAAGCTCATTTCAAACAGAATAGAGACCGTTATGTAAGATAACCATATTCTTACTGATCATAATTCCTTTCTTCACTCCATTTTTGTCGGAGAAAAGAGTTACCCCCCTCTCCTGCATTTCCCTTTCCCCCTCTCTTCTCCCTCTTCTTCACAAACCGATCCCTAAACCAGCAACAACAACACAAAAATAGCCTTCGACTCTGCCATCTCCATCTACTGAAAGCGTTGGTGGCAAGACAGGACTGCAGAAGCAAAATTTTCTAAAATCAAACTAAAATTTTTGAAGGAGACTCAACCACGAAAAAAGAGTAAAGCAACAATGCTAATAGTTCATATGGTTGGTTTTGATGTGATAAATTGCTTTTGTTCTGGTCTCCAGTATATCAACTGCAACAGAAATGTTTCCTCCAAACATCTTTAGTGCACGATTTAGAAGCAATTCCTCCTGTTTGTGTCAAACGGAAACATTCATGGGTTCTTAACTCCCCTGTTAGTATAAAAGCAGCAGCAACAGCAAAGAAGTTTGACAACACAGCAAGCACCCAAGGAAAATGATACAATGCAGTAGGTGATATGTGTCTCGAAGGTTTTGAGTTACTAAAGTTCATGTTAAAAATAAACATGAATTAAAATATATTATTCTATTAAGCAAACATCCCCTTTAATCATACAAAGATCAGATATCCAATTCACAAACAATTAAGCCATAAAAAAATCATCACACATCCACCACCTTTGATTGCCTAAATTTGGTTTTTCGCAAAGTTATGGACCCTTAAGGGTAACGTTCATGGGTAGTCTATTTCATAACTCTAGAGAGCACAGTAAGCAGCCACCAGCCAGACACAGTGCGGTAGGCGAATATGATTCTCAATTCACAATTTCTCACCACCGGAAGTAAGAACAGACCATAATAAGCGTCGCGTTCATGGGTGGTCTGTTTCATAGCACTACTACACAATTTGTTAAAAAAGAAAGAAAGGTATTTAGCATCACGACTGAACAACTTTTACAGGCCAACAACGACAACATGCTGCAACCACCAGAACTGGTATCACAACTCATAGGGAAAATCAAAAGATTTACTCTCAAATTAAGCAGTTACAACATCGAGCAATCGTCAAGCACATACACCATCACAAAAGTCACGAAAACTGATTCACAATGCATTCAAACATTTGAGGACATTTCTGCAAAGGTACAACTTATATGTCTTTTTTCCAAGCCATTTCCATCAACATGCTAATAATTTTGCAATGCATAAAACAAACGGGCCAAAACTTGAAATTCAGCCTGTTTGACCGACCCATGCCAAATTCTAATTATTCTTTACTTTTAAACTTTCTATTTGAAAATAAAAAATAGTGAAAGAAAAGAGACGACTACAATTCGCCATTTGCACATCACTTATTCGGGAATAAAACCATAGAAATTCAAAAGGAACTGAAAATATTTAGGATCGTTTTAATGTTTAAAATAACTAAATAGATCTTTTATGTTTAGTTTTTTACTAACAAATACCAAACGACTCCCTATAAAATACACTATAATTTGATCATTATGATATCAAATAATTATAAAATATATATTTGAAATGATAAAAATTAGACTAATTGGGTTGGTCGAGGTTGAACCATGGAATAACTCTAAAATACATTATATTTTAGCCAATAAGATATAGAATAATAGCATAATATATATTATGCCAGAGAAAATAGCTTGTTTTAGAATGACAAACCAATGATGTTCATTTGTTTCACTTGATGGCCAAATCCCATGTAGGTCAGGCCCATTCAACTCTTTAATTTTATGGTTAGCGATTAGCTCATTAGATACCATGCATTCAACTCCTTTTCATATATATTTTATCACAACAGAGAAATAAAAGGGCTTAAAGAAAAAAATTGACACTCCTGGGCCCGTTTAAATTCGCATGTGTACTGTAAGTTGGCCCGTTTGGAAAGAGAAAAAAATTGACACTCCCTATTCTACCTTTCCTACAAACGCTCCTCGAGCAGAGAATTTGAAATGGGGAAAGGGTTTTTTCCTCCCTGCTATTATATGTTTTTAATTTAGAAAGATACAACAAATGTACTTAGTGTGATTGGTTGTGATCTTAGCTTTTCTTTAAAATGGTCATGGTTCGAATCCTAGTACGTGTCTTTTTAATGAATAAAAAAAAGTAATTGTGAAGACTAAAATGTCCTTCCTACTTTCACTCTCGTTGCAGGAAATTTGAAATGGGGCTCCCGTTTTTACCTTCGGCGTATTATATTATGTGTAGATATGGACGGGCATATTTTTAATATGTACGTGAATTAGGAATAGTGTGGAAGTTAGGGCGGGTATCTCGATACCTATATTTGTTCAGTGGCAGGTCGGGTAATTTATTATGGGGTGTCGGTCAGCGCAGGTCAATCGACCTCTATAATTATTTAATTTCAACATAGAACTTTGAAAATATTCATTTTTTCATACAAGAATCAAGAAACAAATTATAACATGATTAATGTTGTTAAATTATTCGTGAGTTTTTCACTTATTCACAACTTTATTAAAGATTAAATATTAGGTAATAAAAGTAAAACCCTAAGTAATTTGATTAAAATTACATGTAATTTAAGCAATAACGGGTCAAAATAGGGCAGGTCAGGTCGAGGACATTATCCATGCTTGCCCCGACTCATCCACTACCCATAAACAGGTCGGGTAAAATGAGTTAGGGCAAAATTATCATCCCTAACCTGAAGTGTAATAAAAATTATACATCTCAATGGTAATTCATGTATCAAAACATATTTTTAACTAACTATGCCTTTTAGCATGGGAAAATAGTAAAACTAAAAAAATAAGAAATTATAATGATTAAAAATCATGAATAAGACCCCCAACAAATCTACAATATAGTGACTAAGTTGTAATATAATTAAATTTGGGTATCAAAATGGAGTTTTTTATGCGACAATAATTAAACTAATTAAATTGGGGTATCAAAATATAAAATGTACAATATAGTGACTAAGTTGTAATTTAATTCAATTCGGATATCAAAATATTTTTTTTTATGCAATAGTAACTAAACTTCAGGTTTATATATATTGACTAGAAAAGCGTCCGCATGATGCTGCGGGTGCAGGAGACCACGATAACATTTGTATTAACTATTCAATTTTATATTTACATTATCTAGATTAATTTTTTTCTTTTAAGTGTATTATTGAGTGAAGCCGATCATTATTTGTAGGAATACGGTATAAGAAAAAAAAAATTCGTTATTTATAGTTAGAGCAAAATAATTAAAATTAAATATAATTTATTAGTCAGAATTTTAAATATTTTAGTCAAAGATTTCAAAATAAATTTTATTAGCCAACCGTTAACTCTTGTTCGCACTTCTATTTGTAATGGTTACTTTGAAACATGATGTTGAGTTGGAATAGACTACGATCAATATTTCAAAATTTTAGTATTTAATTAAGAAAAAAATTTAAAGTAGATATTTTTTTTCGTCTCTAAATTTTTATTACATCATTAGAAATTTGACTAATATTTAGTATTTTAATTTAATTCAACTTAATATACTAACATAATTACGTGATGGGTTGGAGTAGTTGCTACTGGTGAAACCGGCTGTCTCACCTTATAAGGATATAAAATAAACATTTTAATTTCTCTATTAGTGGTTAGGAAGCTCCTGATGTTGAACTCCACTACTCGACACTACTCTTTAGTTTTTAGCTCTCATTAGTTGTAAATTGGGTATTAAACCCACACTCCTACTCACTGTAAATCATGTCATTAATCTCTCACATGGTATCAGAGTTGCGCTTTGATCTCCTTAATCCTTTCCTCTTTGCTTAATTTTCCCAGACTCCAATCTCTTCTCCTCTCTTTCTTCTTCCGCTGCTGCCAAAAACTTAGCAGCAAAAATTGTTCTACCCGACATGCAAAATTGCTCACTCTTCTACGCGATCTCGCCCTTCTTGGCTTCATTGAAGGCACTCATCCTTAGCCGGCTTCCGATGCTCCAGTCGCTATTCGCACACGCTGGTCCAGGCAAGACCAACTACTTCTTCACACAATTTTGGCTCATGTCTCACCTGCTGTTGCTCATTATGTTACCGCTGCCAAATCCACTCACGAAGCCTGGACTATACTCGAACGCATGTACGCTAGCCAGTCCCGGCAGCGGGTTATGAATCTCAAACAGAAGCGATGCACATGACCGCCACTGAGCTTGCTCTAGTCCAAGTTCCGGTCGCCTATGAAGATTTGATTCTTCATATTCTCTGCGGTCTTCGAGAAGAATATGACACTCTCTCTACCGCCATCCGTGCTCGTGACACTACTATCACTCTTGAAGATCTCCATGATCGTCTGGTCGATTATGAGACTGAGCTTGCAACCGTTCGTCATTGCCCTTCCTCGGCTCCAACTACATCCTTCTCCACTAGTCGCGGTCGCTCTTCTCCTCCTGCTCGAGGCCACGACAGTCCTCGTCGACAACAAATGATTGGTCCTTCCTTTTATTATGATCCCACTCGGCATGGTCACTCCCTATCTCGTGGTCCTCCTGTCTCGGCAGCTCTCCCCTCATCTCCCTCTCTCCTTGGCCGCCTACAACTCCTCTGCCAGTTCTGAGATAAGCTGGCTCACACCGCCAGGGAATGCTACCATATTCGCGGCCGACCTCAAGCACATCACACCGCCATCGCCATCTATTCTTCTCCAACCAGGCTTGTTGACTCCCGGCCTCTGCGGTCTCTCTCTTTATACAGATTATCATGGTCCCGGTGAGGTTCTAGTCGGCGACGGGTAAAGTCTAACGATTTCTCACACTGGCGACTCTCATATCTCTACTTCTTCAACTTGTTTATCTTTCCGTGATGTGCTTTGTGTTCCGACTATCAAACGTCACTTGTTATCTGTTTCCTAGTTATGTAAATCTAACCAGGTTTCGGTGGAATTTTTTTCTGATTGTTTTGTTGTGAAGGACCTAGCCACGGGGGAGCCTCTACTACGCGGCCAGAATAAGGATGACGTGTATGAGCTGCCTATGGATGTCTACCTAGTCCGTCTCGCCATGACCACCACCAAAACTCCCTCTACCACTTGGCATAATCGCCTGGGCCATTCCAATCACCGGCTGCTTGCTTGTTTGCTTCGTAACAATTCTCTTCATGTCTCTTCCATTTCACTATTTCATTCTTGTGCAGCTTGTGCCCTCAATAAGAGTCATAAACATCCCTTTTTAGTTTCTAGTTCGACTAGTACTCGACCTTTCGATTTGATATATATGGATGTTTGGGGGTCCTTCTCCGGTTCTTTCTATCGAATCTTTTTCAAATTACTTGGTGATTGTTAATCATTTTAAGGGTTACACATGGATCTATCCTTTGTCTCGCAAATCTAATGTTTTCCATGTCTTTACTACCTTCACCAAAATGATTATCGATTACTTTCATACATTTATTCGTCGTGTGTTTAGTAATGGAGTGGGTGAGTTCCAAAAATTATGTTCTTTTCTTCAATCCACCAGCATTACTCATCTGCTCACCCCATCGCACACCCCCCAACATAACGACTTGGCAAAACGAAAACATTGCCACATCGTGGAGACTGGTCTTGCTCTTTTGCATACAGCTAATCTCCCACTCACTTTTCGGTCCCATGCTTTCCAAACCGCTACCTATCTCATAAATCGCCTCCCCTCTTCCTCTCTACATGGTGCCACCCCTTACTTCTCTCCTTTTAATGAACCCGCCAATTACCTTAAACTGCGCACCTTTGCCTGCCTTTGTTACCCTTGGTTACGTCCCTATTCACCACATAAACTAGCTCCTCACTCACCCAAAGTGCCTACAAATGCTATGACCCCGCTACCGATCTCTTGTTAATCTCCTGTCATGTCCAGTTCGACGAGCATTCTTTTCTGGTATGCTTATCTCACCACCGCCCTCTTACTCCTCCCCTGATTGGCTCGCCATTTCCACTCCCCCCATCTACCAATATCCAGTCCCGTACCCCCCTTCTGGAACTAACCCGCCCTTCTACTCCTCCACGGCAGTCACCTCTTTCACCACGTCCATCCACTACCGCCGACGTCTCTGCTTACCCTCCGGCTACGTCCTCATAGCAAGATTGTCCTCCTCCACCTCTGGGAAAGATAGCTCCGCTTTGGTCTCATACGATGGCTCTGTTGATCGTTTTAAGTCCCTTTTGGTTGCTAATGGATCCACACAACGTCTTGGTCTTGACTATCATGATATGTACAGTCCAGTGCTCAAGCTCGTCACTATACAGACTGTGTTCTTTATTTCTCTTTCTCATGCATGGCCTATTCATTAGTTTTATATCAATAATGCATTTCTGCAAGGCTCTCTACAGGAAACCATCTACATGTCTCAGCCACCTGATTCCATGATCCTTCTCATCCGCTATATGGTCTCTGTCAAGCTCCATGTTCATGGTACATGGAATTATCTGCCTTCCTTCACCAAGAGGGTTTCGTCCACACCACCTTCGACACCTCTCTCTTTGTCTATCAAAAGAATGGCACCTTCTATACTTCTTGGTCTATGTTGATGACTTGTTACTCACCGGCAATGACTCCTGCTTGCTCGCTGACTTCCAGGCTTGCCTCGTCGCACGCTTCTCCTTCAAGCATCTTGGTCTGTCAATTATTTCCTCGGTAGGTGGTTTTGTGCTCTCTCAACATAAGTTGATTGCTGACATTCTTCACAGGATTGACATGCTAGATTCCCAACCAGCTCCAACGCCGCTAAGCTCCATCGCCGCTCTCTGCCTCCACGACGGCTCACCCCCTGTTGATGCTACTAAGTTGAAACAGACGCTCGAGTCCCTCTAGTACTTGCTACATACATTGTTTTTACGGTGAACAAGCTTTCCCAGTTCATGCATTCCCCATCTCATTCGAATTGGCAGCCAGTCAAGCGCTTGCTCCGTTATCTCAAGGGCACCATGCATCATGTTCTTTGTCTTGCTCCTATTTCTACATCGTCTCTTGTTTCCTTTGCTGACTCTGACTGGGTCGGCGACCCTGAAGATCGTACCTCCACCATGGGCTATCTTCTCTACTACGGCGACAACCTCATCTCTTGGAAGTCCAACAAACAATGCTATGTTGCTCATTCCAGCACTGAAGCAGAGTACCGAGTGGTGGCACATGCCATGACCGACCTGTTATGGGTTCAAAACCTTCTTACTGAGCTTCATCAACCACTCCCACAGCCGCCTATTCTCTACAGTGACAACCTCGGCGCGGTTAACTTCTCGGCCAACCTTGTCTTCCAATCCCAAATGAAGCACCTCGCCCTCGATTTTCATTTCGTCCGCGAGCTTGTCCACGCTGCCACTCTACATGTCCGACGCCTCCCTACTACTCATTAGCTGGCGGACTCCCTTATCAAACCGCTACCTATCACTCATTTCCAGCTACTACGGTCCAAGATTGGAGTCGCACCCACCTCGATCTTGCGGGGGCGTGATAAGGATGTAAAATAAACATGTTATTTTTCTCTATTAGTGGTTAGGAAGCTCCTGATTTTTAGCTCCACCACTCGACACTAGTTTAGTTTTAGCTCTCATTAGTTGTAAATTGGGTATTAAATTTAAATCCACACTCATACACAATGTAAATTACGTCATTAATCCCTCACATTGCCTCCCACGTTCCTTTTTCTCTACCTCCAAATAGGTTGTCAACCCTCGGGTCGACCTTTGGTTGGCAAAATGCACCTATTTTTCGATTTTTCTTTCCGCTTAACTCAATTTTTAAAAATCTGAGTTGAACATTTGAATATTTTTGTTATATAAGTGCGTAAATTTTAACTCTATGTTGGATCCAAGTATAACATGTTATTTTGGCGTAATGTTATATATTATTAATAATATGTTAGATGAAATTTTATATAATTTATGGCTAAATTACACTTTTGGTCACTCAAATTATATAAATCTTTCACGTTTGCCACTCAAATTACTTTTCTTTCATATTACCACTAACTTTAAAATTCGTTTCACCATTAGTCACAAACCGTTAGCCTCCGTCAGATTCCGTTAACACTTAAGATTTTTTATGACGTGGCAAACAAAAGTTCTTACTGGACTGACAGAAAGGCTGAGTCATGCAATTTGACTGCCTAATCAGCAATAATACAGTAAAACAAAACTATAAAAAAAATACCCAACCCAATTGTCGAAAACCAGTTTAAATTTTCTTATCCTATATCTCGATCTTTGCCTTGCTTCTTCTACCTTCCGCCGACAAACACGACCATGGAGAGACAAGAGGGCTCGACGGCTGTATCAACCGGTCGGCCCTCCTCCGTTCTCTCTCGCCCTCTCTCTCTCTCTCTCTCTCTCTCTCTCTCGGGTCGGTAACCGCACTATGATTCAAAGGCGTATGTGGGTTATGGATGTTTGCCATCGGAGACAGAGAGGTAGGAATCACCAAGGCTCGATCCCTTCCAAGCCTCCACCGCTCCAAACAAAACACCATCCTCCACCGGTGTCCGTTGCTTTATCCTCTAAAAATAAGATGTTATTCCCTCTTACTCCAACCTAATAGTAATACTCATCTGTCAACCCACACCATTTTCGACCACCTTCAACCACCATTTATGCCACCAGGAATGGCGAGAAGAAACAGAGATGAAGAATGAAGGAAGTAGGTAGGAATCAAAAAATGAAACTAATTAATTAGCCCTTCTCTCCCCTTTGTTTATATCTCTACAAAAAACACATTTTAGCACTAATTAAACTCCACAAGGGCGACACATCTGGAGTCAATCACAGTGAAGTTGATAGATCGACAGATTTGGAGACGATTGGCGACTCTTCGATTCCTTGACATCTATGCCGGAAGATCTTAGGACGCTCGGCAGATTAAGACTAGCATGTTTCTTTTCCTCTTCTTTTGCTGCATTTAAGGAAGAGGGTCATAGAACGACGACGTCGGGGGCAAAGGCCTGCAGGCAGAAGACGGTCAAGGTAGGTTGAAGAAGGGAAAGGTGGGGTCCCAGATTTTTGTCTAATTATTTTTTTCGATTTTTAATTTTGTTACATTGACATGTCATTAAGTTAACGGTCTAGTCAACATTTTCGTTTGCCACGTCATCAAAATATGATGGCGTTAATTCAGTCTGACGGAGACTAACTGTCAGTGGCTAATGGTGAAACGAAATGTAAAGTTAGTGACTAATATGAAAGAAAAGTAATTTCGGTGGAAAACGTGAAAGATTTATGTAATTTGAGTGAGCAAACGTGTAATTTAGCCTATAATTTATAAATTCATGAACAATATAATGGCTTTCTTAATATATTATATCTAAACCAGACTAAAAAGGCCGGACCATTAACCCTCGACCTACTTGCTCCACCGAGCCAACGAGTTAAACCAGGTTGACAACCTTGCATCCAACTATTACCTCCTTCCTAAAATAATTAAACTTGCCTTCTATTTTATTTTATTTGAAGAGTGAAATTGATAGAAAAGATATTACGGTATTATGGGCTATTGATTTCTTGTCCATCTGAATATTGATCATAGGCGCAAGGACAACCAGATTAAAGCATCTTAGGAGCCCATGTCTTAAGTCCAATCAAATAGAATACTTAATGCCCAGCCTACCTATAGAATACTTACTTGCTTACTTACTTACTTACTTACTTACTTACAGGTTCGGATAGCTTGCTAATCCCATAAGGGGTTGGAAAATGACATCCCTTAGTATTAAATGCAACTTATATAATTTAACATAATATAAAATACACATAGAGAATTAAATACACCATATTAATTACTTACTTTTTTAATTTAAACCTACACTAAATACAATTCTCTCTCCTTATTTCTGATTCTTCCTTTTCCGGCAGCCTCCGACCACCAGGCTTCCTTCAACCGCCACACTTCTCTGGTAAAATCCAACCTGCAGACTCTCTTTGACCACAAGCAAAAATGTACCAATACATTAAAGAAATGTACACGTGCAATGATACGTCGTACCACTGCACTGATATTTGTACCACAACATTTAAACTAAGATATGATATTTGTCCCAGTGCACTGGTAGCAAATATCATATCTTAGTTTAAGTGTAGTGGTACAAATATTAGTGCAGTGGTACAAAAATGATAACTGGAAATCGAAAAGCCAGATCGAGAAATTGATACTTGCACGGAGAGGAGATGGGGAGAGGAAACGGCGACATCAGGATGAGATGGGGGGGGGGGGGAGAGATTTTTTTTTTTTTGAAGAGAGAATTGTATTTAGTGTAGGTTTAAATTTGAGAAAAGCAAGTCTACAATCTTCATCTACAAATCTACAAGTATATTAATAGCCAAAAGTTGTAATTTCCACCCCATTCAAATTTTCCTACAACGAGAGTGAATGTAGGAAGGGTATTTTTGTCTTCACAATGATCTATTTGTTTCTCATCTATTTGAGAAAAGCAAGTCTACAATCTTCATCTACAAATCTACAAGTATATTAATAGCCTAAAGTTGTAACTTCCACCCCCACTCAAATTTTCCTGCAATGAGAGTGAATTTAGGAAGGGTATTATTGTCTTCACAGTGATCTATTTGTTTCTCATTTATTCCTAAAAAAGAAGCACATACTAGGCTGCGAACCATGATCATTTTCAACAGTGACAAGAATCTTAACCAATTAAACTACATAAATTAGTTGTATCATTTTAAAATAAAAACATACATGAAGCTAAAATTAAAAAAATCACAGAACTTTTCAACGCTTAGCTAAGGTCACTAAATCTTAGCTCGGTATTGATTTGTGCTTTGAAACTTTGATTTTCATATTTAGTTATTTTAATTATACTTGACACTTAATTTAAATTTTTATTTATCATATAGATAGAGGATAACTTTAGAATCATAGAACAAAGGCAAAATACACTTGTATAACCAAAACTTTTACGTTTGTGCCAATAATAGCCAAATTTGGAGAAATACCACTTATGGCCAGCTTTTAAAGTTGTTGTAGGACAAATATAGCCATTTCCGTTAGATACTTTAACGGAGTTACTAACACCGTTAACTTTTTTGACGGTTGACTCACTTCTACTGTCACTCTAGAAATTGGCCAAGTGAAACCACTTCCTAAAGTGTAGTATAGCGGGTTTGGGTTTAAATGTCAACCCGGGTCCTAGATTTGATGACTACTCGGTGAATTCTTGTTATCTAGCAATGAAACTTTAATGCAAGTCTAAACTAACAAACAAGCAAAGCAACTAAACGGTTGTATTCAGGTTAAGAGAGGTCACCCGGATATGGTTCCCCCTAGACTGCAGTTAAGCAGGTTTGCAATTACCAAGTTTAGTTTCTATGATAGTTATACTGCGGAAGGTTCTTAAGCAGTCTGAAGTCTCGACTAAATGTCTCCAGACCCTCTCAATCTGAGTCTCCAGCGGGTTACTAACCTCCACCAGAGTAAACAGATCGAGGCCCTAACGAACAAAACCTCCACTACCGAAGTGAATTCGGTACAGAATAGTGAGTTGGCTCCTCGACTAAAGTCACCAACTCCCTATCTTCAATCAAGGATGCTCTATCAAACTAGGAAGATATTCTCATTCTAGGTTAAAGCAGAAACAACAGGAATTTGATCAGGATTCATGCCATTCAATCATTCAAACCTCAATTGAATATAATCAAATCATAGAATCAGTACTTGGGTTCATGCAATCAGACCTAACATACAAATCTAGGGTTCTCCATACCCAGATGAATGTGAGAACTACTCCATGGAGAATGAAGCAAAAGCAGAATCAGACGCGGAATTCATACTGTGAAGGATGGATTCCTGCTCCTAGACGTTGATCGGTACTTCTCCAATGGTGATGAAGACCAAGCTAGGGCACTTGGGAACTCTTGCTCGTCGCTTTCTCTCTGTAGGAATTGCTATGTCTCTCTAAAACTCGAATCCCCTTCTCTTTTGGCTGAAATCTGCTTAAAAGGGCATCACTGGGCAAAACACGGTCGAGGGCACGGCCGTGTTCTGCCTCAGCCCGCCCGTGTTTTTCCAAGGGTTAATTACACGGCCAGACTGTTGGGGAAAACACGGGCGTGCTTTTGGTGGACACGGCCGTGTTTTTCCTCAACCCTGCCCGTGTTTTGAGCTCGTGTTTTTCAACCCCATATCAAGTCTCGGCAGTAAAAGCACGGCCTAGGAACACGGCCGTGTTCTGATTTAGGTGTGCCCGTGTTTTGGCTCCAGCTTGACCGAATGACTTCCGAATGCCCCGAAACTCGTGCTTAGCCTTTCCTTTGACGCCTGGGACCTGAAATATGAAAAAATAGCACAACCCGGCGTAAAATAGGCAAAAAATACACGACTATGCCCCTCAAACGGATAAGAACTAGGGGCGCAAATACGTGCAATTACATCGTTATCAAATTCTCCCACACTCAACCGTTTGCTTGTCCCCAAGCAAACCAAGTCAGACACAAGGTAAGCTCAAAACAGGGCATGTCATATCGGCACAAAACACGTGGATCATACTGGCTTTCGATCATTAACACATGGACAACCTCAATGACAACCTAGACAACCACCATAGATGACATTCGAATGCAGTAAAATCGAGCAAAGGAAGAGTCTCCCTTCTGTTCACCAACCAACATAGACTTAACCACTTATTCAAAACAGTCACTTCATGCACAAAGCTCAAGATATCAGAATTAAGAACGAGCAATCTAGGTCCTCACCGGGATAAAGAGTATAGAGAATAAGAGAAAATGAATCGCTCACTCTCGACCAGTGGGGTCAGGACAATTTGATGTGAAAAATGCACATGCTTAATCTCTCAATCCCTAACATCTCTTCATCATGAATGCAGCCTCTAAGTGCTAGAGTTCACATATGGGGTGTCACCACTAACTAATCCGGAGGTCTTAGACACAGGTTCAGATGACTGGCTAGGGTCTTGGACATGGGGAAAAGGCCTTTTAGGTGGTGGAAGTATTCATACAGCACAAGGTTCCACATTTCCAAACCCAACAGACTCACTGTCAATCAAACCAATAACTTTCTTTCTGCTATTCTGCATCACTCAAATTCTTCAGAGCACAAGAGCGAAGGAGGTTACATAAATGCTAGTATTTCTAAGCCAGACTGCTAAGAAACACTGCTAAATGGGCATTATTCAGATTTTTGGTGGTGGCTCTCTTTTGCTTTCATTTTTTTCTTTGTTTTTCTTTCATTATTTTTCATTTCTTAAGAGAACCACCGCCTCTGCACATTTTCAAACACCTGCCCAACTTTCAAGCACTACCTCCAACCCTCACATTACGTTTAGCAGAAACAGCAGAAACATGTAAAAATCACTCTGTGGAACCTTCTAAAAGATGCAAATGGGTGACTTTTCATTGAAGACCAAAAGAAAGGAAAACACACGGCTCAAAGGGCTGACTAGGGGGTATGGCACACCAGGACAGTCAATTTGGTCGTGGGCTAATCCTATGCCTCCATCATCTTAGCTAATGACAACGTGAATGCTGCACATCATGGAAGAGGAAACTATCGCACAAGAAAGAAACGAGTAGGCTCAAGTGTCACATGGCTACCTATATGCTCTATCGCTCGTTCTGATTCCCTGAAATAGATGCATAAATGACTGTCAAAAGCAAGTGATCAAACCAAGTCACATTTGGAAAGCAAACAGTTGAAAAACTGAACCCTTACACAATTCTACTGCACATCTCAGTCATCATAATAAGTTTTCTAAGTCACACTCAAGTTGTCATGTATCAAGTCAAAAGCCATTCAATTCACTAATCACATCCACAGTGCCAATACGATCAAACATCAAGCAAACAGCCGTGCTTGGAGCCCTCAAATCTCAAGATTTGGATAGTGGACTAGGCTCCAAGCACACATATATACGTTCCAATTCATACAAAGAACCCCCCCCCCCCCCCCCCACACTTAAATGTGACAATGTCCTCAATGGAGCAGAGGGAAGGGGAACGATGTTACCGTGAAACAATGGTCAGGAACGTTGCCTGGATGGCGGACCAGTCAAAAGAAGGAGGCACAGAGCTAGAGACAACAAAAACACACACACTGGGTGATAGAAAATCATAGTACCAAGTCTACAATCCAAAATAAAAAAAACAAAACAAAACAAAACGAAACCACAAAACATGGAGTCTCAGTCTGGAACACAAATAAAGCACAGAACTAGCTCTAGAAGGCATCACCACCATCGCCAGTGGGTGGAGGGTACTCGTCCTCAAACCCCGGGGACTGCACGAATGGGTAGTGGACCGCGTTCGGGTCCAAGCCCAAGTAGGACATAATGTAGTGCTGCCCTGACATGAGACGACGCCCTCGGTTCCGCTCACGATCAAGGCGGGTGTGGATGCGCTCCTGGCCGGCCAGGATGCGCTCGTTCTGCTGAGCGATCGCCGCCAACTGGTCGGAGATGGGCACCACCACTGGAGGAGGCGACCCTAGGGAAGGAGACCGGGGAGCAGGAGAGAGGCTCTCGGGAGCCTGTTCACGACGGACAGCGCGACGGGGAACGCGGCGTCCATCAGCGGCGCTCGACTCGGCCTGGTCGCCCGCTGCAGGTAGAGGTGGCTGAGGAAGGCCCGCGATCCAGTGCACACGCCCGTGGTGAGCAACCAAGTGCTGGTGGCGTAGAGTAGCCTCGCTGAGTGGGGTTGGCCCGCGGACCAATGTCATCCCCGTGTAGTCAACCCCGTAGTTGCGGGCTAAGGCGGTGATCACCGGGCCACATACAAGGCTGCGAGTCGTGCTGCTGGCGGCTTTAGTGAACGTCCGGGCGAGCACAGAGCCCAGCTGGATGGTGTCCTCAGAACGACCCATCGCATCCATGAACCAGAGGGTCCGGAGTGTGACCCGGTTGGATGAACCTTTGCTGGGTGTGTAGGAAGTGCAGAGCAGGTGGTTGAGGATCCGCCACTCCGGACGGAGGAGAGCGGCCCGCGTCTGGCTTGCCACGTACTCTTCATCCACACTGTTTGGCAGGCAAATGCGCTGAAAGTACGATTGAGAAGCGAAGTCGGTGGGATCAGAGATGTCCAAGCGGAGAGGCGGCCCGCCGGCCGCCCGGGAAATGAGACGAAGTGCATTGGCGAACTCCCAGTAACTGAGGGAGTGCTCCATCCCGCCGAGAGTGAACTGAACTGCATCAGCATGGTCGGAGTTCCCCTTCGAGTTGTGGTGGAAGGTGGCGTAGAACTCCTAGACTAGCTCCTTGTAGGTCGGCTCGGCGAGGGTGAGAAGACGCCGCCAACCATAGGTGCGGACCACGGTCTCCATCTATGGCCTGGCATGAAACGCCTCGAACACCTCCCAATCGAGGTGCAGGTGCTCGGCGATGTTGCGGTTACGGAGGTTCCGCAGCATATGGCGCTGGGTGATGCTCATCTGGTCGAGATAAACCTCCATGATCCTGCAAAACCCGAGGAAGTACAAAGGGTACACAAGCAAAAGGGGTCAATGTTAGGCCAAAACCACAACGGGAGCCCTCATATCGAAAGATATGGACAGTGGACTAGACTCCCTGCGAAACAAGCATACCCATCACACGAGAATTTCACAGCAAAATACACCGAGGACCCTCAAATTGAGCGATTCGGACAGTGGACTAGGCCCCCGGTGAAACAAGCATACCAAAACTGTACTAAATAGCACCCATCGAGGCATCACACACCAACCACACAACACGCAAACCATGCAACATGCAATCATCCCAATCATCCCCCAAACCCAAATATCCCCAAACCATTCCACAATCAGAAGTTCTTCACCTAACTCTAGGTATCGATTCTCCAGAAATAAAAGAAAAGGCGAGGAGAACACACCTGGAGACGCAAGGAGAGACCACGAGAGAGGTGAAGAAAGTGGACAAAAGGCACCCAAAGTCGCTGGAAAACACACTGGAGACTCGCCGGAAAACTCACCGCCGGCAACCCAACCTCGGCCAAACCAGCCCAAATCTTTGGGGAATGTGGTCCTCGACGCCAGGAGCGTGGGGGCGTTCGCGGTTTGTGATTTGGAGGTCGGGAGAGGGAGTTATGGCCGGAAAATCGAAGGAGAAGGTGAAGAGGCCGAGTTTCCGGCAAGAGGGGGCTGGGAATTTTTGAAAAAAATGAGGCTGGAGGGTTTTGGGGCAGAAAAATCGATTTTATAGGGGGGGGGGGGCAGCGAAACACGGGCGGGCTGGAACACGGCCGTGTTCGGCCTGTTCCGCGCCCGTGTTTTTAATGCCGAGGGCGAATTTCTTACCTTTGAAAACACGGGCGGGCTCGAGCCAAAACACGGCCGTGTTTTCGAAAGGCCAGCGCCCGTGCTTTTTATGCCGCGGCCAAATTGCAAAACACGGGCGGGCAAGGGTAAAACACGGCCGTGTTTTGGCCCCCTAGCGCCCGTGTTTTTACTGCCGAGCCCAGAATGCCTTTTTTTCAAAATTTCAGTCTCAAACCACCAAGACTCATTCGTGCCCCGGCTCTAAAATTTACCCAATCACACATTCAAACGAACCGCCCGAGGCACGAAATACTTTCCAGACTGACTCCAGACCGACTCAAAAACTCAAAAACAGACAAAAAATGAAAAAAAAAACAAAAGGTAATATTGCAAACCGTGGTGGGTTTGCCTCCCCACAAGCGCTTCTTTACCGTCATTTAGCTGGACGCCCATGGCGGAACTAAGGGTCCGCGAAGTCCACTGCCAACTCCGCACGTTCGACCTCGCCTCCCAAGTACAGTTTGAGACGATGGCCATTCACTTTAAATGGCTCAGTTTGCGGGTTGGCAATCTCGATCGTGCCATACGGGAACACCTGTGTGACCGTGTACGGTCCAGACCACCGGGAACGGAGTTTTCCGGGAAAGAGCTTCAGGCGAGAGTTATAGAGGAGAACTCGATCACCAACCTGGAACTCTTTCGGACTCCGCAACCGTGCATCGTGCAGGCGCTTAGTGCGCTCCTTGTACAGCTTGGTGTTCTCATAGGCGTGATAACGCCACTCTTCCAGCTCCAACATCTGCATTTTGCGCTCAATACCTGCAACACTGACATCCAAGTTTAGCAGCTTAAGGGCCCAGAAGGCCTTGTGCTCTAGCTCCACGGGCAAATGGCATGCCTTTCCATAGACAAGCCGGTACGGTGAGGTACCAATGGGCGTCTTGTAGGCAGTGCGGTATGCCCATAGAGCATCATCGAGCTTGGTGGACCAATCCTTGCGGGATAGATTCACCGTCTTCTCCAGGATACGCCTGAGCTCCCGGTTCGTCAGCTCGGCCTGCCCACTTGTTTGAGGATGGTAGGCCACGGACACCTTATGAGTTACACCATAGCGAGACAACAATTTATCGAACTGACCCTGGAAATGGGTGCCTCGGTCGCTTATGATGGCTCTAGGTGTCCCGAACCGGGAGAATAGCTGCTTCAGAAAACCACAAACACGTCTAGCATCATTAGTGGGCAAAGCTTGCGCCTCAGCCCACCTAGAGACGTAGTCAACAGCAACAAGGATATAGGTATTACCAAAAGATGGAGGGAAGGGGCCCATGAAGTCGATACCCCAGACATAAAAAATCTCACAAGTTATAAACACATTCTGGGGCATCTCATCACGAGCAGAGATGTTACCTGACCTCTGGCATCGGTCGCACCTGCGTGCGAAGGCGTCTGCGTCCTTGAAGAGCGTGGGCCAGTAGAAGGCCGACTGGAGCACCTTCCTCGCCGTGCGGTTCCCTCCGTGGTGACCACCAGCAGGTCCTTCATGACAGTGAGATAGAATGCCCTCCATCTCACTCTCCATAACACATCGACGGATGATCCCGTCGGCTCCGACCCTGAAGAGATGAGGGTCATCCCAAAAGTAGTGCTTCAGGTCAGAGAAGAACTTCCTCTTGGCGTGAGTTGTCATCCCCTTGGGCAGCTGCTGGCCCACAAGATAGTTCGCAAAATCAGAATACCAGGGGTGACACTCTCCACCAGGCACATCATCATCAGTCTCTCATCTGGGAAGAAGTCGTTGATCTCCTCCTCGAGGTTGTCCGCAGGGGGTGCGTCCAACCGGGAGAGGTGATCGGCAGCAACATTCTCCGCTCCCTTCTTGTCCCGAATCTCAATGTCGAACTCCTGCAGCAGTAAGATCCATCGTATGAGCCTAGGCTTGGCATCGGCCTTGCTCATCAGGTATCGAATCGCGGAGTGATCTGTATACACGGTTACATGGGACAAGACCAGATAAGGACGAAATTTATCTAAGGCAAACACCACCGCGAGCAGCTCCTTCTCCGTGGTGGTGTAGTTCTCCTGGGCATCATTTAGGGTCTTCGAGGCATAGTAGATAGGTCAAAAATGCTGATCTCGCCTCTGCCCCAATACAGCTCCAACAGTAAAGTCACTTGCATCGCACATAAGCTCAAATGGCAGAGACCAGTCAGGAACAACCATGATAGGAGCTTGAGTGAGCTTCTCCTTCAAGGTCGTGAAGGCCGTTGTGCATGCATTAGTGAACTGGAAGGGGGCATCCTTCTCTAGAAGCTTAGTCAGGGGCAGAGCAATCTTCGAGAAATCCTTGATGAACCACCTGTAGAACCCTGCATGACCAAGAAAACTCCGGATCCCCTTAACAGATGTAGGAGGAGGCAACTTGCTGATAGTCTCGATCTTCGCTCTGTCCACCTCAATCCCCATCTTGGATATCTTATGCCCAAGAACTATGCCTTCTCGAACCATGAAGTGACACTTCTCCCAACTCAGTGCCAGGTTCGTTTCTTCACACCGTTTAAGGACAAGCTCCAGGTTATGGAGACAGTGAGAGAATGAGTCTCCATAAGCCGAGAAATCGTCCATAAACACCTCCATAATCTCGCCGACCAGACGGCCAAAGATAGCGAGCATGCATCGCTGAAAAGTGGCCGGGGCATTGCATAGCCCGAATGGGATCCTCCGGTAGGCAAAAGTGCCGAAGGGGCAGGTGAAAGTGGTCTTCGCCTGGTCCTCCGGTGCAATAGGGATCTGGAAGTACCCGGACATCCCATCCAGGAAACAGTAGAACTTGTGCCCCGCCAGTCTCTCCAGCATCTGATCAATGAATGGCAGCGGGAAGTGGTCCTTCCGAGTGGCATCGTTGAGACGCCGGTAATCAATGCAAACACGATACCCAGCTCCCGGAGAAATGCATACTCCAAATGAGGAGGGAGGGGCTTAAGCTCCAGCTCTGGTGGTTCCTCCAAGGAAGTAGCGATGCGGGTGGAGGATGAGATCGGTTTGAAAAGCCTGTCGCCCTCCAAGAAGGGGCCACTCTCCAACTCGGCCAACTGCTCCGCCAGCTGCGGCTCCTGCAATGCCTGCTCACCTAGCAAAATACAACGCTCAAGAGCATCGTCAGTACCCGCACTCGATATAGCGAGTGCGGTCTCAAAATCGGTAAGCATATCACAATAATCTATGTCATCATGCAAATGAGAGTGTTTCCCATTCTCAGACACAGAGAAAGTAGCATGTTCATCACCAGCACGCAGAATCAATTTACCACTATGCACATCAATAAGCGCCTTGGCGGTGGCGAGAAACGGTCTACCCAAAATCAAAGGTACATCCACATCCTCATTTATATCCAAAATAACAAAGTCAACAGGATATGTGAATGCACCCACATTAACAAGCAAGTCCTCAATGATACCCCTAGGATGCACGATAGAACGATCAGCTAACTGAATGCTCATCCTAGTAGTTCTAGGTTCACCTAGGCCTAGCTTCTTAAAAAATTTATAAGGCATGACATTTATGCTAGCGCCTAGGTCCGCCAAGGACTTTTCTACATGCATGCTGCCAATAACAAGAGGGATAGTGAAACTCTCTCGGTCAGCTTGTTCTGCAGGATAGCAGAACACTCCTCACTCAGCATTACTGTCGAAAGATCCCCAAGTTTCTTCTTGTTGGTGAGGAGGTCCTTCATGAACTTGGCATACTTGGGCATCTTTGACAGTGCCTCCACGAACGGCATGCTGATGTTGACCTGCTTCAACATTGCCATGAACTTGGCAAACTCAGTCTCCAGCTTGTCTTTATGTAGGCGAGTGGGGAAAGGAAGCTGGGGTACATGCTCCTTGACCACTGGCTGTGGCTTGGGAGCAGGCGTTCCTTTGTCTTCCCCCACTTCTGCAGTATCAGCTGGAAGTGTTGAAGCAGGTAGTGGCTCATCTCGACTGGGCTGGGCAGGAGCAGCTGATGTGGTCTTGCCACTCCTAGTAGTGATGGCATCAAGCTGCTGGTGCTGGTGAGGATCACGAGGATTCGGAACAGTGGTGGCAGGCAGAGTCCCCGGTGCTCTGGTAGTGTTTTGGCGGGCCAAGATACCCACCTGGTTTTGCAGATCTTGCAAAATGGCACCTTGGTTCCTCTGACCTGCCTCCAGTGAGGCTACGCTCTGGTCCAACCTCGTGATAGTTGCCTGAGTGCTAGTCATGAATGAAGCTAGAATATTCTCCAGCTTTGTCATCTGATTATCTGGGGCAGGAGCTGCTGCTGGCTCGGCATACTGACGCTAAGGCTGCTGGAATGGTTGCCCCTGCCTAGGCTGGTAGGGCTGCTGCTGTGGGGCTGGCCCCTGTCTAGCCTGGAAAGGCTGCCTCTGCTGAAAACCACCAGCTGGTGCTGGGAAACCAGGTGGTTTAGTGGTGTTGCTGCTCCAAGCGAAATTGGGATGCTGGCGCCACCCCTCATTATATGTATTGCTGTAAGGGTCGAGGCGACGAGCATTGGCGATGAAGTCCAACTGCTCTTGGGGAGTTGTAGAATCCCTCATAGCCTGGCAGTCTTCCACTAGGTGATTTGAGCTCTCACACCACTGACATTGAGCTACTGGAGGTGTAGCCAAACCTCTGCCGGGAATAAGACTGTTGGGCTGCTTCAATGTCTGCACTAACTCAGCTACCTGCTGCTCGAGCCCGGATCTGGTCTCCATGGCGTGCACACCACGGTCCCGGGAATGTCTGCCTCTGCTGCTCTGCCCCCAAGAATGATCTCTGGCAGCCAAGGTATTGATCATCTGGTTCAGCTCGGGTGGAGTCTTAGTAAGAATATCCCCTCCTGCGCATAGAGACTCAATCACCCGGTGGCTGTCCGGAGAGAGGGCACTGTAGAAGTTCCCCACTGTGAATGCATCACTGAAGCCATGATGGGGACACTGCCAGAAATATCCCATGTACCGCTCCCATGCATCACGAAGTGACTCATCTGACTCTTGGTGGAAGTGAGTGATCTCCGGCTGGATCTCTGTAGTCTTCGATGCCGGATAGTACCTGTGCACGAATTTGTCAGCCAGATCGTCCCAAGAGGTGATGGACAATGGGGGCTGGGTCTCCAACCACCTCTTAGCATTCCCCGCCAGAGAATGAGGGAAAAGGTGAAGGCGGATTGCATCATCGGGGACACCATTCAGCTTGAACCCGTTCGTCAGCTGCAGAATACGGGAAAGATGCACCCTGGCCTCCTCATCCTTCAAGCCATGGAACTGGATAGAGGATGTAATTAGCTGAATTCAGAATGGCTTGATCTCGAAGTTGTTTGCTGGAATAGGCGGGTAGAGGATGACCGGGCGGATGTCAGCAATCCGTGGAGTGTAGTAGTACTCCAAGGTGGGACCCGGCGGCGGGTGATGATGATGAACCCCATCTGCCTGGGGTATGGGGTTGTTCCCCAGGACCTGATTCACCGGGGGAGTCTGCTGAGGATTCCCCTGGTGTGGATTGTATTCTCCGTCCATCCCATACTCTTCCTCAGAATCGCTACTCAGGTGGCCGTCTATGCGGTCTTCCGTAGCCAGTCTAGCTCGGTGTTGTCTCCTGAGTTGGCGACAGGTGCGGTCAATCTCTGGATTCAACGGCAGTAAACCTCCCGACTGGCTACGGGTCATGCACTACCTGCACACACTCAAGCAAGCAAACCCGTGAAGGCACAAGTGGGACAAAGCAAACAATGCGAAAAGAAAAGCTAAATTAACAGAAATCACTTTTCTTCAACAACCTAGCCGTCCCCGGCAACGGCGCCAAAAACTTGACTCACTTCTACTGTCACTCTAGAAATTGGCCAAGTGAAACCACTTCCTAAAGTGTAGTATAGCGGGTTTGGGTTTAAATGTCAACCCGGGTCCTAGATTTGATGACTAATCGGTGAATTCTTGTTATCTAGCAATGAAACTTTAATGCAAGTCTAAACTAACACACAAGCAAAGCAACTAAACGGTTGTATTCAGGTTAAGAGAGGTCACCCGGATATGGTTCCCCCTAGACTGCAGTTAAGCCGGTTTGCAATTACCAAGTTCAGTTTCTATGATAGTTATACTGCGGAAGGTTCTTAAGCAGTCTGAAGTCTCGACTAAAGGTCTCCAGACCCTCTCAATCTGAGTCTCCAGCGGGCGACTAACCTCCACCAGAGTAAACAGATCGAGGCCCTAACGAACAAAACCTCCACTACCGAAGTGAATTCGGTACAGAATAGTGAGTTGGCTCCTCGACTAAAGTCACCAACTCCCTACCTTCAATTAAGGATGCTCTATCAAACTAGGCAGATATTCTCATTCTAGGTTAAAGCAGAAACAACAGGAATTTGATTAGGATTCATGCCATTCAATCATTCAAACCTCAATTGAATATAATCAAATCATAGAATCAGTAATTGGGTTCATACAATCAAACCTAACATACAAATCTAGGGTTCTCCATACCCAGATGAATGGGAGAACTACTCATGGAGAAAGAAGCAAAAGCAGAATCAGACGCGGAATTGATACGGTGAAGGATGGATTCCTGCTCCTGGACGTTGATCGGCACTTCTCCAAGCTCAAGCCAAGCTCCAATGGTGATGAAGACCAAGCTAGGGCACTTGGGAACTCTTGCTCGTCGCTTTCTCTCTCTAGGAATCGCTCTGTGTCTCTAAAACTCGAATCCCCTTCTCTTTTGGCCGAAATCTGCTTAAAAGGGCATCACTGGGCAAAACACGGTCGAGGGCACGGCCGTGTTCTGCCTCAGCCCGCCCATGTTTTGCCAAGGGTTAATTACACGGCCAGACTGTTGGGGAAAACACGGGCGTGCTTTTGGTGGACACGGCCGTGTTTTTCCTCAACCCTGCCCGTGTTTTGAGCTCGTGTTTTTCAACCCCATATCAAGTCTCGCCAGTAAAAGCGCGGCCTAGGAACACGGCCGTGTTCTGATTTAGGTGTGTCGGTGTTTTGGCTCAAGCTTGACCGAATGACTTCCGAATACCCCGAAACTCGTGCTTAGCCTTTCCTTTGACGCCTGGGACCTGAAATATGACAAAATAGCACAACCCGACGTAAAATAGGCAAAAAATACACGACTATGCCCCTCAAACGGATAAGGACTAGGGGGCGCAAATACGTGCAATTACATCGTTATCAACGGTTCGCTGATTAGGCGTCCACTCAGCATACATGTCAGCTCACAAATCAGCCAAATTTGGCACGTAATTGCCACGTCATATTTTACTTTATAAATATATAAATAAATAAAATAAATTAATTTATTCTTCCCCTCCCACCACCCGTCATCTGCTCTGCTACAACACGTTTTGGATCGTCTGTAACACCCCAAACTTCGAGAAATTTTAAACAAATTAAAAATTACGAGGAAACAAGAATTCCATTCCTACGCAAGTAAGTTGCGATTGTAACTATTGATTGATGACATTTTAAGTAAGAATATTATGGGTCAATTTATCAATAATCAGTATCTAAGCTCGACACTCTAAGTTAAGAAATTCTTCTACGATCACGTAGAAGAATTTTACAGACCTTAATTCCGAGTCCAAACGAGTGAGATAAGTTAGTCCATAGTGGAACCTATCGTTAGAGTAACGTTTGCGTACCTAAAGCTAAAACGAACGTATCTTATTCGTTTGACGTCGAAATAACGAGCCGTTTGCGGCCACGCGATCGTATCGACAGGGAGAACATTTTAGAGTGAACAGATATAACCCAGAACATCTATATAATCTTGATGATCACCGACAATTAAACGAGTACAGAAAACAAAGGGGGAGAATTAACCTCATCCACTCGTTACAGCCACCCCAATTCACACTTAAAAGTAGCCTTTCACAAATTAGCCTTCCTAGCATAATTGTATTGATCTCATTTATACCCATCTGTCTACTAACCACCCAACAAGTCCTTTACACCCCATTTCCCTTATCCCATCAGCTCGTGAAACTCTATTATTAGAGACAGCTAGCTACTGCTAGACAACCCATAGCAACTAGCCTCTCTCTCTCGGTCCTTAAATTAAACTTAGGGAAAAGAGTGTGAGAAAGCCATCCATCTGCATCTCATCTCTCACACCTCTCTCAATACTAGCACATTAGACCCTTACCCTGTCATCATTCCATCATCATCAACGTGTCCATCCACTCCTTCCATTTTCATTTCACCAAAGCAACACAATCGCCAAAAGCTTCTCGACGTCGCCATTATCGTCATTGTCGAGTAATGACCAGGTAACTAGCAGCCAATGTAGTCAAAATCCCGATTTTAATCTTAAAATCTTACGATTTTGCGATCTTACCTATTGGTTCCGATCCTGATTTTACTATAAAATCTTTGAACCTTAAAATCCCATAAAATCCCGATTTAAAACTCTAAAATCCATAAAATCTACGATTTCTACGATTTTGTACGATTTCAAGGTTCATATCAATTGGATCAAAATTAGGCCGGTCAAGTTGGGTTATGCCCATAAACCGAGTCAAATTTACTTTCCCCAACCCAATATAATGAAAAACACAACCCCAACCTGATAGTTAACCCTCAATTTATTTTCATTCTCTTCCTCGTATCTTCTTCTTTCGCACATCGGCGCCCAACTCCTTCCATCAACGATATCTTCCACCCTCCCAATTAGCTTGTAGTTTGTTCCCACCACCCTCACAATAATCCAAATCTCCATTACATTGCAAGCTTTTGTTCATCTCCCAATCCTTCAGCACCACTAACCCGACCTTTTAGCAATTAATAAGGGAATGTATCAATCAATGAGTTATCTTTTCCAGATGATGGCAATCAAGAAAATATGGTTAATGGTGAAAGTACTTCAAGTGATCATAAGAGTAATGATATTAGTCCTTAAACAAATAAAAACGATGAGAGTGAGGGTGAGGTTGAGGATGATGACGATGACGATGATGTATAAGTGATGTTAATGTTGATTCTAACGAATAACGATCTTATGTGATTTTATACTCTTAACAATTAATTAACAGTGATATCTATAATGTTTCAGGTTTCTTATTTGTGTGTTTCTATTATGTACAAGAAAAATATATGGATTAGTTGTGTTTGTTTAGCAAACAAACTTATCTTGGGAAGTAATTATGCTTTATGTGGTTGATTGTTATTCAAGATATGCATTTTTATTACTATCTAGTGTTTTAAGTATTTATTTTAATATGAACCTTAAAATCTTACGATTTTACGATTTTAATCTACGATGTCGATTCTACCTCAGTTTTCGATTTTACTTAAAATCTAGATTTTGACTGCATTGCTAGCAGCTACCTCATCGCTTGTCACGCACGCACTCTCCTGATACCAGTAGCTTCGACGACGAAAGTACGAGGCTATCAAAGGATGATCTAAGCGATAAACTGAGGTTCAACAGCCTGTATCTACCCTAGGCTTGCATTGAAGGTGAGTACTCATCCCAATCGATCTCCGAATTTGATTTCGGTCAAAACTAACTCAAACCCACGTATATAATGGTCGTAACTTCGACAGTGGCTCCGGCGTGGTCGACCTCGACCAAACTTTAAAACCTTGGTACCATCGTGAAGAGGACGATCCCAGGATCGTCACCGTTTTGACGAAAACGAATTTCGACGTTAGACGAGCGAGAACGGAGCTACCAAAGTTTGAGACGTGAGCTGAAACGTACAGGTACCTGTCTGCGAGAAAATATCTAGATTAGTCCCCCATGTTTTTAGTATGAGCAGATTGGTCCCCTACGTTTCAAATTTTGACAATGGACCGAAAGTAGTATTTTCTTATGGACATGTTTACTTCCGACGCATTTCAGTGAATATTTTTATGATTTGATAATTTTATAAATTAGAGAATATTATTTCGATGACTGGATAATAATTTGAGAATTTTACGAGCTGCATTTATAATTCTAAAAATTCGTAGAACATCAGTTTTAGAAAATTAAAATACTGTATAACCGACTTCGGCATGTTTGATAATTTTATACGTAACTAGGGTGCTATAAGGTTACTCATAATAAATTTAGAAATTTTAAGAGGTGATTTAATATTTATAAAAATTAAACTAAGGATGGTTTTATTTAAATAAAATAGTAAAAGAAGGCTCCTGACCCATTTGATAATTTTACAAGAATCTAGAATGATGTTTTGATATTATAAAATTATAGATTTAAGGAGGATAGTTTTTAGTGAGTTAAAAGTGATAAATTGAGCAGTATCGACTAAAAGGATATACGTTCAAATTATAGGTTTAAGGTAGCAATCGGAGTAAGGGTTCCACAGCAAGGGAACTAAGTAATCGCCACAAGAGGTGAGTGTAAAGGGGGCAAAATCTACGCCTTACATATTTTCAAGTATTTACCTTATGGTAATTACGTTTGAGATTTGCTGCTATGTGTCATATATGCTTATGTATGTTTACGTGATGCATGATATTACATGTAAGTTATGTTTTCAGTTATAAAGTTGATGACATGTATTTAATTACTAGTAAGTTACTTTGAAGGAGTATTTCACCTTCAAGGAAGTTGAAAAGTTTTAAGAGTTTTTAGCCGCTAGTGCCAGTCTGTTGCCCATATGAGATTTTAAGATGAGCAGCAGTTATGCTCTTGAGAATCATGGTGAAGAGCCACCACGATAAGTATAAGATGTTAGGGGGGATGATCGTTACGAATCCCTTAACTAAGTTTAAGTTTAAGGAAGCCTGGATGGGCTCTCATACGTATGAGTTGGGCAACCGGACTAGCTAGTGGGGGATCCCAGTGTCGGTCAAAGTTTTAAAGTTTTGAGAGTGGGGTTAAGAGTAAATCCCACGTTTTAAGAGTTAAAGTTTAAAGGGCGAAAGTATAATCAACTTCCACTAATTTATTGTTTGAGGAACACTTAAGGTAATAATCCGTAAGTGTTCCAAGTTTAAGTAATGGCGTAGACTGACCTCAACTCACTCACCAGATCGTAGAGGAGGAGATCAAGATCAAATAGTTCGTGGACAACAAGTTAGAGGGGCTCAACATCAGCGTCGTTAAGGAATGGCAGACCAAGCATCAGAGTAAGCGTTGGAGAAAACTTTTAAGTTATTTGGACTTTGTGGCTGAAAGTTAAGAACTGGAGATTCTGGTCGTTTGTTGCTTTTAAGAATATGATTTGGGGTTTTGCCCATATGTTTAGGGCTTGTCATTGAGATTTCAAATTATTGAAGTTTGGTGTATTTATTTTAAGTGTGTTTATGTATAATTTTTAAATATACCCCGGGGTAGAAATGTCTTTTACATGTTTCAAAAAGTTGGGATGTAACATTTTGGTATCAGAGCTGGTCTTCCTCTGTTTCTTGGTTCCTAAGAAATACTGGAATATCGGTCTTAGTTTTTAAAAATTTGTTTAAAGAAAGGAAAGTGAGTTTTTAGTTAAAAGTTTGGCCAAACGAGTCAAGAATTTTCTTTTAAGAGTCTATAGAATCTCCAGTCTACTCTCAACCATGTTAAGAAAGAAATAACTGAGTTCTAACGAGATCGTATATATCTACAGAGCAAGTGTTGGCCAGAATCCCGCCCCGCTTGTGCCACCACGAGTGAGACCTCCACCGGATTACATAGCTTTTCGGAAAAGAAAGGTGGAGGATTTTAAGGGGGACCGTTCAACGGACCCCATGGAGGTTGAGCAGTGGCTAGCTAAGGTCACTCGTACCCTGATCGAGATGAGGGCTGATGACGAGGACAGGGTACTGCTGACAGTATCTTTGCTACAAGACACTGCTTACAATTGGTGGATTAACCAGCCAGCTAGCCGAGAGAACCCACCAGCTATCACCTGGCCAGAGTTCGTGCAATTATTTCGAGACCACTTTGTACCAGAAGCCTATCGGATCGCGAAGCAGAGGGAATTCTTGCTAATAAGGCAGAGGTGGGGCAACGAAGGAAGAGAAAGCGTGGCTGACTACACGGCGCGATTTGACAAACTGCTTGCCTATGGAGGACCTCAATTTCAGGATGCACATGCACAACGCATCCACTACCTGGAAAGCCTGAAGCCTCCTTTTAGGCGTCAGTTGAGTATGCTGAATTGGAACAATAGAGAGGAGATCTATCAAGCAGCTCTCCGGTTGGAGAGGGCAGATACAGCCCTGCACGAGGAGGGGATGCAAAAAGAAGGGAACAAGAGAAAGGCTGCCAGCCTTTCCTAGGGGCCAAGCCAGCTGAGTCATTCGAGGAGGAAACCGAGCCAGAGCTACTATGGGGTCACTCAGAGCCATGCCGGCTCAACCCGATCAGTGCCAACCTATTTTCACCGGGACCCATGTAACAAGTGTGGGAGAACTCACCCAGGAGAGTGTAAGGTACATATGGGAGGCATATGCTATCACTGCAATGAGCCGGGCCACTATGCTAGAGATTGCCCTAAGAAAGGAGGGCAAGGGAGAGCTCAGTCTGAACAATCAGTCTGGGGAGGAGGAGGAAAAACCCAGACCGGACAGCAGTTTAACAACCATCCAAATCGGTCCTATCACCAGCAGGGAGGCAATGCAGGACGGTTCAATCGCAACGAGCGAGATCGAGGGCAAGGATCTCAAGTGGCTGGGCAACCAAGACTGTTTGCCATGAGGAGGGAAGAAGCTGATGTTGCACCCGATGTGGTGACTGGTATGATTTCACTTTACCATCAGCCAGCCTTTGTATTATTCGATTCTGGTTCCACGCACTCTTTCATTTCGACCAAGCTTGCTAGGATCATAGGGATCCCATCTGTGAGATTGGGACAAAATTTAGGGGTAAGAACCCCAGTAGGGGATACCCTAATAGTAGACTCAGTCATTCGGGGTTGTCTTATCACTGTGGCGGGCCACGAATTTGAGGCAAACCTGATTTTGCTACCCTTCGACGAATTCGATATTATCTTGGGTATGGATTGGCTTTCCAAGAACAGAGCGAAGATGGACTGCTATAAGAAAGAGGTTAGTCTGGAGGTAGAAGGAAAAGGCACTGTACTATTCAAAGGGACTAAAAAGCTGATTCCTGGATGCTTAATCTCAGTGATTAAGGCATTCTCATTGATTCAAGATGGATGTGAAGCCTATTTGGCTCATGTCAAGGAGGTGCAAGAGAAAAAGATAGAAGATGTACCTATCGTAAGGGAATACCCTGAGGTATTTCCCGAAGAGCTTCCTGGGCTACCGCCACAACGGGAGGTGGAATTTGATATTGAAGTGATTCCTGGCACAGCACCAATATCTATTCCTCCATACCGAATGGCGCCAGTGGAACTAAAGGAGTTGAAGGAGCAATTGCAGGAGCTATTAGACAATGGCTTTATTCGCCCTAGTGTATCACCTTGGGGAGCACCGGTATTGTTTGTGAAGAAGAAGGATGGCAGTATGAGATTGTGCATCGACTATAGGAAGCTAAACAAGGCTACCATCAAGAACCGCTATCCTTTACCAAGGATAGATGATCTCTTCGACCAACTACAAGGAGCGAGGGTGTTTTCGAAGATTGATCTGCGGTCAGGGTATCATCAGTTGAGAGTGGCAGATGGTTCAGTACCCAAGACGGCTTTCCGGACCCGGTATGGCCACTATGAATTCTTGGTCATGCCATTCGGACTAACTAATGCACCGGCGGCCTTTATGGCGCTAATGAACCGGGTTCTTCATGAATACTTGGACAAGTTTGTCATCGTCTTTATAGATGATATACTCATCTACTCAAGGAGTAAGGAGGAGCACGAAGAGCACCTAAGGGTTGTTTTGCAGAAATTGAAGGAGGAAAATCTATATGCCAAGTTCTCGAAGTGTGACTTTTGGTTGGAGGAAGTATTGTTCTTGGGTCATATGATTTCGGGCCGCGGAGTGGAAGTAGATCCCAAGAAGATAGAGGCTGTCACAAATTGGGCACCACCCAAAAATGTCCCTGAAGTGCGGAGTTTCTTGGGATTAGCTGGCTATTATCGGAGGTTTGTTGAGGGCTTCTCCAGTATTGCAAGACCTATGACACAACTATTGCAGAAGGGGAATCCATTTGTTTGGGATAAGAAGTGTCAAACGACATTTGAGTTACTGAAGGAGAAGCTGACCTCTGCACCGGTGTTAGCACTACCGACCAGTGGTGGGGAGTATTCTATCTATAGTGATGCTTCCTACCAAGGATTGGGGTGCGTTCTGATGCAGGATAAGAAGGTGATCGCCTATGCTTTGAGGCAGCTACGACCCCATGAGGTGAACTATCCCACCCATGACTTGGAGTTGGCAGCAGTGGTCTTTGCCTTGAAGCTATGGAGACACTATCTCTATGGAGAGACGTTCAGCATCTTCAATGATCATAAGAGTCTCCAGCACTTGACTGATCAAAAGGAGTTGAACATGAGGCAGAGGAGATGGATGGAGCTCTTAAGTGATTATGACTGCACTATCAAGTATCATCCAGGAAAGGCAAATGTAGTGGCTGATGCATTGAGCAGGAAGAAAGAGAGTCCCTTACCGGAGTTAATCTCCTTGAGGGCCATGAACGTGGAGCTGAAGCTAGAGGAAGTGACGAAACTGTTAGCAACCTTAAAGGTTCGTCCTATGCTACATGAACGAATCAAGGAGAAGCAGTGTGAGGATATGGAGCTGGAAAAGTACAAGAAGCAAGTGTTAGAGGGGAAGAACACCAAATTTGAACTGGTAGATGGAGTACTAATGTATCAAGGGAGGTTGTGTGTGCCAGATGTTGACAAGCTAAGAGAGGATATTCTGGACGAGGCCCACTCTGCGCCATATGCGATGCACCCCGGGGCTACGAAGATGTACCGTACCCTCAAGGAACATTTTTGGTGGCCAAAGTTGAAGAAGGAGGTAGCCGCTCACGTATATCAGTGCTTGGAGTGTCAAATGATAAAGGCTGAGCACCAAGCCCCAGTTATTGAGCACTTACCACTTGAAATTCCACAGTGGACTTGGGAGAAGGTCACTATGGATTTTGTGTATGGTTTACCAAAGACCCCAAGGGGAAACGATGGAGTATGGGTAATTGTGGATCGATTCTCGAAGGTGTCTCATTTTATACCTATCAGGTTCAAACCAGGGCTAGAAGAGCTGGCTAGATTGTATGCGAGAGAGATAGTAAGGCTTCACGGAGTTCCACGTAGCATCGTTTCTGATCGCGACCCTAGCTTCACGGCACGATTCTGGGTGAGTCTTCAAAAGGCTATGGGCACTAAAGTGCACTTCTCTACCGCATATCATCCACAGACTGATGGACAATCAGAGCGGACAATTCAAACACTAGAAGATCTGCTAAGGGCATGTGTTTTGACAATGGGAGGAGCTTGGGACGAGCACTTACCTCTAATGGAGTTTGCTTATAACAACAAGTATCATAGCTCGATACAAGCGGCTCCATATGAAGTGTTGTATGGGAGAAAATGTCGCACACCACTGTACTGGGATGCAGAAGGAGTGCGACAGCTGGAGGGTCCAGAGATGGTTCAGAAGGCAGTAGAGAAGGTCGAGGCAATCCGTCGGAACTTGAAGACGGCTCAGGACCGGCAGAAGAGTAACGCTGAGAGGCCAGGAAATCAACGAAGTCATGAAGTGGGAGATATGGTATTTCTAAGAGTATCTCCTTGGAAAGGGGTGATGCGATTTGGTAAGAATGGGAAATTGAGTCCTAGGTACATCGGACCATATGAGGTATTGGAACGTGTTGGACCCCTCTCATATCGACTAGCTTTACCTCCTAACCTTGAAAGAATTCACAACGTCTTCCACATCAGCATGCTGAAGGCGTACCGGTCTAACCCTGACCATGTGATCAGACATGAGGATATCCAGCTAGACGACGACCTGACCTATGAAGAGGTGCCAGTTCAGATCGTAGACAAAAAAGAGAAGATGCTGAGGAAGAAGAAGATCACTCTGGTTAAGGTGATATGGAGGAATCAGGGCAGCGAAGCTGCAATTTGGGAAACAGAAAGTAGTATGAAAGAAAAATATCCTGAGTTGTTTAACAGCATTTAGAGAATTATTACGATGACTCAGTTTGTTCCGTCATGTTTAACAACGTTGTTCAGAAAATAATTTCGAGGTCGAAATTTTTCTTACGATGGAGGGAAATGTTATATCCCAGTTTAAGCGTTTCAATTTCGGGGACGAAATTTTTTTTAAGTGGGGAGGAAATGTAACACCCCAAACTTTGAGAAATTTTAAGCAAATTAAAAATTACGAGGAAATAAGAATTCCATTCCTACGCAAGTAAGTTGCGATTGAAACTATTGATTGATGACATTTTAAGCTCGACACTCATTCCTACGCAAATAAGAATTCCATTCCTACGCAAGTAAGAATATTATGGGTCAATTTATCAATAATCAGTATCTAAGCTCGACACTCTAAGTTAAGAAATTCTTCTACGATCACGTAGAAGAATTTTACAGACCTTAATTCCGAGTCCAAGCGAGTGAGATAAGTTAGTCCATAGTGGAACCTATCGTTAGAGTAACGTTTGCATACCTAAAGCTAAAACGAACGTATCTTATTCGTTTGACGTCGAAATAACGAGCCGTTTGCGGCCACGCGATCGTATCGACAGGGAGAACATTTTAGAGTGAACAGATATAACCCAGAACATCTATATAATCTTGATGATCACCGACAATTAAACGAGTATAGAAAACAAAGGGGGAGAATTAACCTCATCCACTCGTTACAGCCGCCCAATTCACACTTAAAAGTAGCCTTTCACAAATTAGCATTCCTAGCATAATTGTATTGATCTCATTAATACCCATCTGTCTACTAACCACCCAACAAGTCCTTTACACCCCATTTCCCTTATCCCATCAGCTCGTGAAACTCTATTATTAGAGACAGCTAGCTACTGCTAGACAACCCATAGCAACTAGCCTCTCTCTCTCGGTCCTTAAATTAAACTTAGGGAAAAGAGTGTGAGAAAGCCATCCATCTGCATCTCATCTCTCACACCTCTCTCAATACTAGCACATTAGACCCTTACCCTGTCATCATTCCATCATCATCAACGTGCCCATCCACTCCTTCCATTTTCATTTCACCAAAGAAACACAATCGCCAAAAGCTTCTCGACGTCGCCATTATCGTCATTGTCGAGTAATGACCACGTAACTAGCAGCTACCTCATCGCCTGTCACGCACGCACACTCGATACCAGTAGCTTCAACGACGAAAGTACGAGGCTATCAAAGGATGATCTAAGCGATAAACTGAGGTTCAACAGCCTGTATCTACCCTAGGCTTGCTTTGAAGGTGAGTACTCATCCCAATCGATCTCCGAATTTGATTTCGATCAAAACTAACTCAAACCCACGTATATAATGGTCGTAACTTCGACAGCGGCTCAGGCGTGGTCGACCTCGACCAAACTTTAAAACCTTGGTACCATCGTGAAGAGGACGATCCCAGGATCATCACCGTTTTGACGAAAACGAATTTCGACGTTAGACGAGCGAGAACGGAGCTACCAAAGTTTGAGACGTGAGCTGAAACGTACAGGTACCTGTCTGCGAGAAAATATATAGATTAGTCCCCCATGTTTTTAGTATGAGCAGATTGGTCCCCTACGTTTCAAATTTTGACAATGGACCGAAAGTAGTATTTTCTTATGGAAATGTTTACTTCCGACGCATTTCAGTGAATATTTTTATGATTTGATAATTTTATAAATTAGAGAATATTATTTCGATGACTGGATACTAATTTGAGAATTTTACGAGCTGTATTTATAATTCTAAAAATTCGTAGAACATCAGTTTTAGAAAATTAAAATACTGTATAACCGACTTCGGCATGTTTGATAATTTTATACGCAACTAGGGTGCTATAAGGTTACTCATAATAAATTTGGAAATTTTAAGAGGTGATTTAATATTTATAAAAATTAAACTAAGGATGGTTTTATTTAAATAAAATAGTAAAAGAAGGCTCCTGACCCATTTGATATTATAAAATTATAGATTTAAGGAGGATAGTTTTTAGTGAGTTAAAAGTGATAAATTGAGCAGTATCGTCTAAAAGGATATACGTTCAAATTATAGGTTTAAGGTAGCAATCGGAGTAAGGGTTCCACAGCAAGGGAACTAAGTAATCGCCACAAGAGGTGAGTGTAAAGGGGGTAAAATCTACGCCTTACATATTTTCAAGTATTTACCTTATGGTAATTACGTTTGAGATTTGCTGCTATGTGTCATATATGCTTATGTATGTTTACGTGATGCATGATATTACATGTAAGTTATGTTTTCAGTTATAAAGTTGATGACATGTATTTAATTACTAGTAAGTTACTTTGAAGGAGTATTTCACCTTCAAGGAAGTTGAAAAGTTTTAAGAGTTTTTAGCCGCTAGTGCCAGTCCGTTGCCCATATGAGATTTTAAGATGAGCAGCAGTTATGCTCTTGAGAATCATGGTGAAGAGCCACCACGATAAGTATAAGATGTTAGGGGGGGATGATCGTTACGACTCCCTTAACTAAGTTTAAGTTTAAGGAAGCCTGGATGGGCTCTCATACGTATGAGTTGGGCAACCGGACTAGCTAGTGGGGGATCCCAGTGTCGGTCAAAGTTTTAAAGTTTTGAGAGTGGGGTTAAGAGTAAATCCCACGTTTTAAGAGTTAAAGTTTAAAGGGCGAAAGTATAATCAACTTCCACTAATTTATTGTTTGAGGAACACTTAAGGTAATAATCCGTAAGTGTTCCAAGTTTAAGTAATGGCGTAGACTGACCTCAACTCACTCACCAGATCGTAGAGGAGGAGATCAAGATCAAATAGTTCGTGGACAACAAGTTAGAGGGGCTCAACATCAGCGTCGTTAAGGAATGGCAGACCAAGCATCAGAGTAAGCGTTGGAGAAAACTTTTAAGTTATTTGGACTTTGTGGTTGAAAGTTAAGAACTGGAGATTCTGGTCGTTTGTTGCTTTTAAGAATATGATTTGGGGTTTTGCCCATATGTTTAGGGCTTGTCATTGAGATTTCAAATTATTGAAGTTTGGTGTATTTATTTTAAGTGTGTTTATGTATAATTTTTAAATATACCCCGGGGTAGAAATGTCTTTTACATGTTTCAAAAAGTTGGGATGTAACATCGTCATTGCCAAGAAAATCAAATTAGCCCTCGTCGGCGAGTGTGACGGCGTGCACTGTTACGAGGACTCTGGAACAGCAACAATGTGTTTTTCATGGTTGTTCTGAGCAGAGTGGCCAATCCCGATCAAGCGAACGCCACGACGATCCAAGCTTCCTTCAATTCACTCTACCTCGGAGGGATAGAGGGTTCGATGCCAATGATGGATGCGAAATTCCCAGATCTGGGTTTGAAAAGGGAGAACTGCATGGAGATGAGCTGGGCAAAACCGATTCTCTACTTCGTCCGGTTCCCACTCGATGCCCCGCTGGAGAGCTTGCTGGACAGGACAATTTATGCAACTAGGTCGATGAAATTCAAATGGAAATTCAAAGCCTCTCGTTCTGAGACTTCGTCTTCTCCAAGAGGAGATTGCTTCAGTGGATGGCAATGGTGATGGTTGCTTGGAAGATGAAGCGGTCGATTGGGATATGGCAACTTCTCCAAACCTAGAATCTCCATCGATTGAATCGGACCTGGCACTCTACACTCACAACCATTATTGCTTCTCTATTCCCTCTCCCTAATTTTTTTCTTCCCATTTCGTTTCCTTGCTCTCCAAATCAGCCCTCATCTCCATTGAAGCAGCCATTATTTCTCTATTGGGGAAGAAGGAGATCAGGAATAACCTAGAACCACTGAAAAGGGGAACCACACAGTACAAATCGCCGCCAAGGAGAAGTGGATTCTGAGATTGGGGATTTGGCAAAGGGGCTCGACTTTGGGATTGGGAATCGTAGGAGTTTCTCTCGTCGTCCAAGCATCTCCGCTTGAGCCTGCTCTATCGTAGGTGGCGAGGCCAGTGGCTCGCCATCACCACCGTCGTCGTCATCTCCATCGTGAGGAGGCAAATCGAGGGATATCGGGAATGGGGAGGGATTTCAATCGGATCTGGGCATTTTTGAAGAGAGAAAGAAGACGATATAGAGGAGAGGAGAAAGATTTTTGTTTGTGTTGTTATCATTCTGGCCTTCTGGGAATAAAAAATGATTAGTCTTTTGTTCTTCGTTGATGGAGAAGAGAAAAACAGAGAGAACGACAGCGATTTCAAAGATGGGAAAGGAAGGTGAACAAGCGACGCTGAGGCTGATTGATGACTCGATATTTGCACATGTTTTCCCCTTAGTTTCTTGATCGTTTAAGCTTTCATTATTGTTTCTTTGGCCTATTTTACGCTAGGTTGTGTTCCTTTGTCTCATTTTAGGTCCTAGCACATAAAGTGAAGCGTAGGCGCAAGTTTCAAGTCAATCGGAGATCAATTGGCGACTCGGGGGAAGAAACTCGGGTATGGCTTGAAGAATAATGGATTTCTACCTCAGTTTTTGACCATATAATCATGTAATCTTGTCATGAGAAGAAAGAGGACAAGACTACGAGTGTCTGGGATCAAACGGCACCTGATTTGGAGTCCGAACGAGGGAGAAACAAAGAATCAAAGATAGGGGACCCAGAACAGCAAAATACCCAGCCATGGGCAAAAATACCCGACCGGGTATTATTTGGAGCAGACCGGGGAAAATTGGTTTCGAAGGGGGGCCTATCGTGAAGCTAAAATCCCCGGTAGGGGATTTTTGGCCTTGACAGGGGATTTTCCCCTGTCTCCAGACGTTGCATTTTGAAAATCCCCGGCCGTGACCTAAAATAACTGACAGGGGATTCTGACCGGGGATCGCAAACGCAGGCTGTTAAAAGCATGTTTTGTGCGTTTTTGCAGGGGAGAGCTGGGTTTTGGATCCCAAACACCCAAGGGACGAACTAAAGAGAGAGAGGGCGATTTGAGAGCATTCTTGGAGTGGAACTGGAGGATTTCTTCGCCTTGGAAGCTCGAGGTATAAGCCAGGACTTGAAGACTGATCATCTGAAGATTCTTACTGCAGTCTCTCTCTTCTCTATGGAGTAACTTCCCTTCACTTAGGTTTTGAGGAACCCTAGCTATGTTTGTTTCATTGGATGATTGTATGAGTACTCTGACTTCATAACCTTGAGTTCATATTCAATCTATGCATGTTTTCATAATTCAATTCTGCTTTAGTCAAGATTATTGATTCTGCTTTGATCCTATGAGAGCGAATACCTGATTAGGTCAATAGAGCACCATAGATTGATATTATTGGATCGATTGCTCTAGTCGAGGGTTGGTTCACTGCTTTGTATCGATTGAGAACCTCATTCGATAGAGGGAATCTAGTTCAGAACGCCTTGATCGGTTGTTCTAGAGAAGGATACATCCCTCTAGGCAATTGACTCAAAAGGGCCTTGTTCCTTTAGTCAAGACTCAAGGTCTATTCAAGGATTCTCCGCATTGTGAATGAAAGTGAAACAAGTTAGAAATCATCAATCGTGAATCTGGCTAGTGGCTAGGGAGAATCATACCTAAGTGAGTTCCCAACCTGTAATTAGATTAACTTTAACTGTAGTTTGCTAGAGTAGTTTTAGTTCTTTCATCTTAATCTGGTTTGCTAAATAATAAACTGAAGCTGAGTAATAGTAACTCTAGAGACCCGTGGATTCGATATTTATCACTTGAGCCACTATACTGCAGTCCCTTTCATTGGTTACACTTGGCCTTTGTTAGGAGTTGTGTCATAGCGAGTCAAGTTTTTGGCGCCGTTGCCGGGGACTTTTTAGAGTATTAGGAAAGGCAAAATTTGTTACTTTAGCATTTTTCTTTTCTTTTCCACCCTTGCTTTTCACTTGGGTGTTTTTGTTTTTGTTTTTGTTGGTGCAGATCTGAATCATGGATCCTCATGGCTTCTCCAACAATTGGGGGTATCCACCACCATCCGAGTGGTATTACCCCGAGACTCCCTGGAGAAATCAAGGAGGAGAAGACTATGGATTCGGGTTCCAGTACCAACCCCCTTAATACGGAGAACAATCAGAACCATGGGCATATCAAGAACAACCTCATTACCAAGAAAACTTTCTCCCGCAACCAGAAAGGCCATCGGAGCTAGAGTTACCCATGGCGGCCTTCACGGGCCATTCTGCAGAGCCATGCTACACTCCACAGCGAGATCCAAACTATGAATTGAGGCTTCTCATGGAGCAGTTTGCTCGAGACAGTGAGAGATCATGCTCCAGGATGGATCATTGTATCCAGGCCTATCGTGAAACAGAGGAGATCCTCCTGAGCCTTAAGAAGAGCGTCGATGATCTTGAGCGATCTTGCGCACAACCTGCTCCAGATCACCCTTCTGCTACCATACTAGAAGAGGAGGAGGAAGAAGAAGGCTACAAGGACATTGTGGAGCACACTGAAGTTGTCACGGAGAGCTCCCGTGATGATCATGATCAGGAATGTCCTGTCGTGGCCGACCACACCTTCCCACATCCCAAACTGAGCTTTGAAGAGGCGGGAATGAGTGAGGAGATGCAAGAAGATCTCATGAAAGAAATTGCTTGGCAACTTGCTCTCCAATCCGTGCTAGAAGAAGAAGAGCGAGAAAGGGTGCAGAAAGAAGTTGTGGAGGATGACGAAAGTGAAGTAGAAGGAATTCTTGATCATTTCCCAAGGGTGATACCACATGAAGAAGGAAGGGAGGTTGAAGAAGCAATTGGCGTCCAGGCTGCAGACGGAGTTAAGGTGGAAGAGGCCTGCACTGGCCATGAGTTACATGTGATATCTCCACCAGACTTCGAGGAACTGCTTAGCAAGGACCCATTTGCAGTGTCTCTTTGCCAGACCAAGGCCACATCAACATCGGTCCCTCTTGGTGGACATGATGGTGGCCAATCGATGCTGTCATATCTGGTTCGGGGCAATGAGACGAGAGAAGAGAGGAAGAGGTCTCGAGGGTGGAGACTTCATCTGCATCAAGTGCACGAGCTTCCATCACATGTCATACCACATGCTCGTGACTTGAGACTCCACCTCATTGACGAGAACCTCAAATTCAAGGAGGTTTTGGGGTGGACCGAAACTTAGGAGCCATCGTCCGGCTCACGACGTGAATTAAGCGCTTGTTGGGAGGCAACCCAACCAGTCGGTTTGCATTTCTTTTCCTGTTTCTCTTCGGTTGAGTCAGTTTCATTCTTTGATTTTATAGTCAATAACTCAACCTTTGTGATATTTTATGTGGTGTTTGTGTTCTGACTACTCTCTCCTCCTGGAATGCACCGTCTGCCCCGTCCACCATCATTCACCCTTGATATGGTAACTTCGTTCTACCCTCCTTATCTTTCCTCCATTGAGGACAATGTCGTGCTTAAGTGTGGGGGGATGTTCGATTATGTATGCGTGTGAATGTTTGACTGTTTGTGTGCTTGGAGCCTAGTCCACTGTCCAAATTTCGATTTGAGGGCTCCAAGTACGTGTTCCATGCAATTGCCTGCTTAGTATGCTTTGAATTGACAGTCTCTATAGTAATGTGCAACCTAGGGAGGTAGTGTAGCACTATGGAGGATGTTGATGCATTTAAGAAGTCTCCTTTCTTCTTCATATTATATTGGTTGATTGTGTGAATTAGTGATCTTAGGACCCTTGAATTGTGTGGTGTTGTGGACTCTCTACCCGTCATGGACTCCTATACCATGTTTTGAAATAAAAGGTTCTCGAAAATGTGCTTTAAAATAACGTCTCCCGTGCGAATAGGGCAAAAGTGTGTAAGGGGAGACGGGAATTCGTTCCAAATTTCCACCTACTACCTCCAATCCCCTTACATTTCTTTCCCCCGCACGAGGCTCGAGATAGCCTCTCCTGGCATAGCCGGTAAGATCCGGGCTCCCGCAAAACCTCTGCTAGGTGGGAGCCCCCATTTTTTGAAAAACAGGTTGGAAAAAAAAGGGAAAAAAAAACACAAAACAAGAAAAAAGAAAGAAAATGGGTTCCAACCATCTTCAAGAAGAAAATAGAGCACCTTAAAAATGCGAGTCCATGATCTTTTGTTTTTGCGAGTCCATTCGTCCACGATTCATTTGTCCTCTGATCACTATTTTCCATGATGCCGACTCGAGACTAGTGTTCTCGCCGAAGAAGCTATGAGATGACTTGTGCGTCAGTTGACCTCATAAGCTGCTAAATGATCTAGAAAATCCTCTATCGACGATCAGGGTTGTTTGTTGCTATAGAGGTCTGGAGAGTTGCATTAGTTTGAGTTAGCTTTGCTTGGGGACAAGCAAACGGTTAAGTGTGAGGTGATTTGATGACTCGATATTTGCACATGTTTTCCCCTTAGTTTCTTGATCGTTTAAGCTTGCATTATTGCTTATTTGGCCTATTTTAAGCTAGGTTGTGTTCCTTTGTCACATTTTAGGTCCTACCACATAAAGTGAAGCATAGGCGCAAGTTTCAAGTCAATCGGAGATCAATTGGCGACTCGGGGGAAGAAACTCGGGTATGGCTTGAAGAAGAATGGATTTCTATCTCAGTTTGTGACCATATAATCATGTAATCTTGTCATGAGAATAAAGAGGACGAGAGTACGAGCTTCTGGGATCAAACGGCACCTGATTTGGAGTCCAAACGAGGGTGAAACGAAGAATCAAAGATAGGGGACCCAGAACAGCAAAATACCCAGCCATGGGCAAAAATACCCGACCGGGTATTATTTGGAGCAGACCGGGGAAAATTTGTTTCGGGCTTCTATGAGAAACAGAAGGGGGCCCTATCTTGACGCTAAAATCCCCGGTAGGGGATTTTTGGCCTTCACAGGGGATTTTCCCCTCTCTCCAGACGTTGCGTTTTGAAAATCCCCGGCCGTGACCTAAAATACCCGACAGGGGATTCTGACCGGGGATCGCGAACGCAGGCTATTAAAAGCCTGTTTTGTGCGTTTTTGAAAGGGAGAGCTGGGTTTTGGATCCCAAACACCCAAGGGACGAACCAAAGAGAGAGAGAGAGGGCGATTTGAGAGCATTCTTGGAGTGGAACTGGAGGATTTCTTCGCCTTGGAAGCTCGAGGAATAAGCCCGGACTTGAAGACTGATCATCTGAAGATTCTTACTGCAGTCTCTCTCTTCTCTATGGAGTAACTTCCGTTCACTTAGGTTTTGAGGAACCCTAGCTATGTTTGTTTGATTGGATGATTGTATGAGTACTCTGACTTGATAACCTTGAGCTCATATTCAATCTATGCATGTTTTCATGATTCAATTCTGCTTTGGTCGAGATTATTGATTCTGCTTTGATCCTATGAGAGCGAATACCTGATTAGGTCAATAGAGCACCATAGATTGATAGTATTGGATCGATTGCTTTAGTCGAGGGTTGGTTCACTGCTTTGTATCGATTGAGAACCTCATTCGATAGAGGGAATCTAGTTCAGAACGCCTTGATCGGTTGTTCTAGAGAAGGATATGTCCCTCTAGGCAATTGACTCAAGAGGGCCTTGTTCCTTTAGTAGAGACTCAAGGTCTAGTCAAGGATTCTCCGCATTGTGAATGAAAGTGAAACAAGTTAGAAATCATCAATCGTTAATCTGGCTAGTGGCTAGGGGGAATCATACCGAAGTGAGTTCCCAACCTGTAATTAGATTAACTTTAACTGTAGTTTGCTAGAGTAGTTTTAGTTCTTTCATCTTAATCTGGATTGCTAAATAATAAACTGAAGCTGAGTAATAGTAACTCTAGAGACCCGTGGATTCGATATTTATCACTTGAGCCACTATACTTCAGTCGCTTTCATTGGTTACACTTGGTCTTTGTTCGGAGTTGTGTTATAGCGAGTCATTAATATTATTCTTTTTACTTTTTATAATTTTTTATTTTATTTAATTAAAGTTAATAAATACATCTTTAATGATTTTCCACCTGGCATATTTTCAAATAAAAAATGCCACGTCAACCATTGTTGTTAGTCCAGTCAGTTTGTTAGATGACACCGTTAAAGAATTGGACGGAAGTGGCTATTTCTGGTATTTCTCCAAATTTGGCTATTATTGGCAAAAACGCGAAAGTTTTGGCTATACAAGGGTATTTTGCCTAGAACAAATATCAATCGTTCAATATTACATATCGAATTGCTATATCAAATTTGTAGAAACGATGTTGAACTCTTACATTAGTATTAGTTTACAGAAGTACTATGAGGCATTCATATTCATATCTTTCTGCAAACTATATGGGGACAGGTTCTTTGAACATTTTAGCTCGGCTAACTATTAAGTTTTAAACATCTTCCAAATCCGATAGGTATGATTTGATCCAACAATCATAAGACAAGGTTGAGTTTAATAGGTTGGTTTATTTCATCTTTTCTATGTATTAAAAAAAATTTATAGAGCAAGGACATGTCTACATATACATTCTATACAATATATATTACTGGCATGATAAAATTGTCGTCTCATTTCAAATTTTCTACAACGAGAGCAAAAGTCTGAATGATATTTTTGTCTTCGTCATTATATATTTTTATTTTGTATAGAATATAGACATGTATTGTGCTTTGAACTAATATATCTTCAATTCGAGTTTGACTCTGCTGGTCGAACCAATTCTACCTAACCCTGAGTATCTCAGCGGGTGCTGAAGGCCCAGTTGGTTTTCTACTCGGGCTCGGTCAAACCCATGAAAACCCAATCAAATTGAGAAATCTGACATATTTAACCAACTAATTCGAGCATCAGGCCACTTCAAAACGATGTTGTTTTCAACAATTCGTATACGTAACTACGCAGTCATATCATCCTTTTACTTATGACATAACCCTACAACATGGAACATCACAGACCATGTTCGACTATCTCTTAATTAAATTCCTATATATCTTATAAATAGAGGATAAATTTAAAATATAGGAAAAATTCCTCATTTTGGTTATTGTTTAATACTCAATTAAATTCCTATATATCTTATAAATAGAGGATAAATTTAAAATCACGGTCCAAATATCATCGATTTGAATATTCCATATTTAATTGCAGTATTGAATATGTTGAAGTGATGTATAATTCTTAAATCATTATTAATTTTTAGACCTACTATGAAACCATTGTATTCAGATCTTTGTGTAAACCATATGGGACTGGTTCTTTGAACACTTTTGTTCGGCTAACCGTCAAATTTTGAACCCCTTCCTATTATGACATGATTGGATCCAACAATCATTAGGAGTTTAATAAGTTGGTTCATTTCACCTTTTTTTAATGTGCTAATGAATTTGTAGGGAAATGACATGTCTTTATATACACTCTACACAATATATAATACTGAAATGAGAAAATTGTTGTCTCATTTCAAATTTCCTACAACTAGAACGAAAGTAGGAATGTTATTTTTGCTTCACAATTATCTTATAGAAACCACAAACTTCCAAAACCCATAAATTGTAGCTCAAACTAAAAATCAGAGCATCAAAAATCAAAGTTCACAAATTTTATTTCGTATATCACTCATTTGAGAGATTTTTCTCTCTATGAAAAAGTAAAATGAAACAAGTTATAGCAAAATCAACAGCTTTGGCTCGAAGACGATGATCCGCTTCTTCGTGGGAGAAAGGATTACATGCGGTGCAGTCAGAAATCTGGAGAGAAAAGACAAAAAGGATAAATGCGGCACGAGATCTCGGAAGGTGAAGATTTGAATGAGTGGTAAAAAAAGTTTCTACTTCCAAAGATTCACCACGAATTCGTGAATGAAGACTATGAAATAGATCATCAAATCACGGGCCGGGCTTGGGGCTAAATAAAAGGATAGGAGGTTAGTTAGATGACCGATGATATAGAATTTGCCAATTTGATACATCTACAAGAGATTTCCAACGAAAGTATAGGAAACAAAAAATCGAAGGGGAAGAAGAAGATACAGACTCTTTTACTAACAACTAATCCAGTGCATAGGGGTGGATAAATGATGCAATCATTTCTATTTTCCTTTGAAATAAAATAAAACTAAAAAGTTAAATAAAAAACTAAAAACAGTATAGTAAACTTTGTTGGGTTTCTATTCAACTTTTGAAGTCTGTTGCTTTTTTGGGTCTAATCAGATTATTTAGAGCTATTATCCTACTAAAATGATTTAATTTTTATTTTTACGCTGCATTGTTGTAATATTTGACCAAAACAAGTTTATTTTTACGCTGCATTGTTGTAGACGATATTTTTTATAAATTTAGAAATATATGAACAATATAATGAATTTTTCATATATTCGGGCAAAATCAGACTAATATGATAGGATCATTACCCCTCAGCCCACTTAATCGATCAGGCCAACTGGCTAAACCGGGTTGACAACCTTTGATATTTTGAAATCTAGATATTCTAAAAATTTTGGGTTCCAATGTTGATGTTTGAGTCAAATTGATCAATAATCAAGGACTTTTAGAGAGTTGTTGAAATTCAAAAGTTGATCTTCAAGGTTCCTTTGTGACAGACAAGTTTTTGCGTTTAATTATTGTTAGGTCAAAGGAAGAGAAAGCTGAACAGATGGATGATAGGATTGTGGCTATTAATTATTGGGAGTTGCAGACGAAGAAGATAAGCCATAAAAAGGGGCAAATTTAATTTGTTAATACGTATATACTATATGGTACGAGGGCATGTTTATTGTGAAAAATAATAGAGGGATAGATTTGAGAAAAATGGATAATATAATGACAAGTTATGCTATTAAATCCACATGAAAAGTACAAGATCGCGTTGGTAGAGTAGAATTTAAGATTTTATAATGTTTGGATTTTCTTTAATTTTGTACGTGCATTAGTATCTAACACTTAGCAGCCCCCACTTATTATTCAAACAAGCTTATACACTACAATATTTTATACAATAAATATTATTTTTTCGTGTTCTTCCACATTTGTGATTTCTAGGCATAATTTTTTTCGTTATTCTCTTGATTTTTTATATACCTTCAATTCCTACCAATTCTAGATGATATATATTTCTTTCCAACTCCAAATTCATATCCGACAATAAAAAGTATACAAATCTCTTCTAAGATACGAAAATGTACACAACTGTAAACTAGAACGACTTGATAAAATAATAGATATTAATAAATTATCGCTAATGTCATAATCAACATATACCATAAAGATTACTTTGAAATAATGAATTAAATATTTTAGGAAAACTCAAATTATTTAAAAACATGAAGAAATTGATCAACATAAAATAAAAAAAATTCATCCGACCAACGGTCAAGTAAAAGCTAGTATATATATAACTGGATACTGTAACTTCCACCCTCATTCTAATTTTCCTGCAAAGAGTGCGAAAGTAGGAAGGGTATTTTTGTCTTAACAATGATCTATTTGTTTCTCATTTATTTCTTGAAAACAAAACAGACACTAGGATTCAAACCATGGTCATTTTCATCAATGACAAGAATCTTAACCAATCAAACTACATAGATTAGTTCTATCAATTTAAATAAAAAACATACATGAAGCTAAAATTAAAAAATCACCCAACTTTTCAACAGTTAGCTAAGGTCACTATATCTTCGCTCGGTACTTATTGGTGTTCTGATACATCGATTTTCATATTTAATTATTTTATTTATACTTTGATACTTAATTGAAATTTGTATTTATCTTATAAATAGATGAAAACTTTAAAATCTTAGTCCAAATATTACATATCGAATTGCAATATCGAATGTGTAGAAGCGATGTTGAACTCTTACATTAGTATTAGTTTATAGAACTACTATGAGGCAATCATATTCATATCTTTCTGCAAACTATATGGGGACGAGTTCTTTGAACGTTTAGCTCGGCTAACCATTAAGTTTTAAACATCTTCCTAATTCAACAGACATGATTGAATCCAACAACATTAGATGCGGTTCAGTTTAATATTGTTTTATTTCATCTTCTTTTTTTATGTTTTAAAGTGAATTTGTAGAGCAAGAACATGTCTACATATACACCCTGCACAATATATACTACTTGCATGATAAAAATTGTCATCTCATTTCAAATTTCCTACAACGAAAGTAAAAATATGGATGATATTTTTGTCTTCACCATTATTTATCTTTATTTTGTATAGATTAGAGACAGGTATTGAGATTTGAACTACTGTATCTTCAAACACAAACAAGAGTCATAACCATGATTGCCAATTCGAGTATGAATCTGCTGGTCAAACCAATTCTACCTAACCCTGAGTATCTCAGCGGGTGCCGAAAGCCCAGTTGGTTGTCTACTCGGGCTCGTCAAAGTTGAGTTTGTCTATCTCAGCGTCAAATCTAGCCGATTTATCCAACTGATTCGACACCGGGCCATTTCAAAATGATGTTTTTTCAATAATTCATGCATGTAGCTATGTTGTCCTATCATACTTTTACTTATCACAGAATCCTACAACTAGAAACATCACAAACCATGTTCGACTATCCCATCGTTTCTTCTTCTTGGTTTAGATTCGAGAGCCTACAATAAAAGACCCAACCATCATAATCCCGCAATAGCAAAGTTCATTTTTTTCCCAACTGCACAGTTATAGAGCTAGTCGACCTCATCTCATACAAATAAGAAGCAAAAATTATTAAAAAAACATACATTTGAGTTTAAACTTTGTGTAACTAATAGAGGCCAAAATCCTCATTTATTTATTGTTTAATACTTAATTAAATTTCTATATATCTTACAAATAGAGGATAATTTTAAAATCGCGGCCCAAATATCATTGGTACACATATTCCATATCCAATTGCAGTATTGAATATGTAAAAGTGATGTATAATTCTTAAATTAGTATTTATTTTTAGACCTACTATGACACAATCGTATTCATCATATCTTTGTGTAAACTATATGGGACTGGTTCATTGAACATTTAGTTCGGCTAACCTCCAAAATTTAAACCTCTTCCTATTCTGACATAATTGGATCTAACAATCATTAGGAGTTTAATAAGTTGGTTCATTTCACCTTTTTAAATTTACTACTGAATATTAGCGAACGAACATTTCTTTATATACACTCTACACAATATATAGTAATGAAATGAGAAAAATGTTGTCTCATTTCAAATTTCCTACAACGAGGGCAAAAGTAGGAATGATATTTTTGCTTCACAATTATTTTACAGAAACTACAAACTTCCAAAATCCATAAATTGTAGCTCAAACTAAAAATCAAAGCATCGAAAATCAAATTTCACAAATTTTATTTCATATAAAATTTATTTGAGGGATTTTTCTCTCAATAAATAAAGTAAAATGAAACAAGTTATAGCCAAATCAACAGCTTTGGCTCGAAGACAATGACCCACTTCTTCGTGGGAGAAAGGAATACATACGGTGCTGTCAAAGATATGGAGAACAAAGACGAAAAGGATACACTATCAGTTCATGAATGGGGACTGTGAAATAGATCATCAAATCACGGGCTTGGGCCTAAATTAAAGGATAAGAGGTTAGTTAGATGGCTGATGATATATAATTTGTCAATTTGGTACATCTACAGGAGATTTACGGTGTCGGCTTTGTAAACAAAGAATCGAAGGGGAACAAGAAGATAAATACTCTTTTATTATCAACTATTGAGTGCATGGGGGATAAACGATGCATTCATTTCTCTTTTCATAAAAAAAAAACTAAAAACTCCAATAAAAAACTAAAAATTGTATTGTAAACTTTCTATTAAACTTTGAAGTTTGTTCCTTTTTTCGGGCCTAATCAGATTATTTAAGGTTATTATCCTACTAAAATGATTTTATTTTTATTTTTACGTTGCATTGTTGTAATATTTTGCCCAAAACATGTTAGTAAGTTAAATGATATATTAATTAAAATAATATAATATTCACGCTCTTTCAGCGCACTTAAATTATAATTCGCGAAGAGAATATGCTCCTACGCTCTCGCTTCACGAATTGGTAAGTTAAATCCGTCGAGTAAATTCTGTAGACAAAGATACTACTGACAGATGTCCCCTTCCATCACATATTGCATTCCCTCACAAACACCCCCACGATCAATTCCCACTTGACCTTTCCTCATTAATTCCACATCTGACACATCACGCCATAGGAGTGCGACCTTCATAGCGTGATGAATACACGTTGTTGGAGTGCTTTTTAGGAGCTCGAAGGAGGATAGCGGAAAGTAGCAGATAGAGAAACAAATATAGGTAGTCCGGGCGAGGAAGAATATTATCCATATGAAAATAAGATTTTATATAATTTATAAATATATGAACAACGGGCTAAACTGGGATGACAACCTTTGATACTTTCAAATTTAGATATTCTAAAAACTTTGGGTTCCAATTCTTCTATGAGTCAAATCGATCAATAATTGTGGACTTTCAGAAAGTGGTTGTGACACGCCAAAACACAACACCAATCTGCGACCAAGTGTAATCGCAGACCGGGAATGCAGTAACAGGCAAGTTATATTATCAACCCGGGCTCTAGATCTACTGCTTACTCAGTGATTCTCTGTTATCTAGCCAACTAGAGTAAGTAATTGTTGTTTAAACTTAAAGCAGAAATAAAGCAGGAATTGATACGGTTTTCTTAAGCAGGAAAGAGTCACTCGGGAATGAATCCCCCTAGCTCTTTAGTTAGGTTTCAATTGCAATTTACCCTGGGTTGATTTACTGTTGATTAGACTGCGGAAGATCCGGCAGTAGCTTGGAATCTCTTAAGCTGACCAAGCCCTCTCAGTCTAACTACCCGGCAGACGACTAGTCTTCACCGGGATAGAAAGCTGAAGCAGTAAGAACAGAAATTCACTACTGGAATTAGATTCCAGTACAAAGCAGTAAACTGGCTAACTCTCGTATAACCAGTCTCCTACTATCGAATGATGAGACTCTAGCAACCTAATCAGATTCTATCTATCTCAGATTGCAGCAGGAATCAGGAAAAGTTGATCAGACTTCAATTGACTCAATAAACATGCATCATTCGATTATAATCAAACAATATAGCATCCCAAGTCATTACAATCAATCCCCTAACATATAGAACTAGGGTTCTTCATCCCCAAGTGAGAGAGAGGTTCTACTCCATAGAGAGAGAAAAGAAAACAGTAATCGGAGTAGTCATACTCATAATGATGAGGAAAATCTGCTCCGGGATGATGATTTCCACTCCTAGGACGATCTCCAAGCTTGATTTGATGAAACCCAGCTCCAAGATGGCTTCTAGGGTGAGTTCTTCGCACTTTCTCTCTCTAAAACTCTGTTTTTGCTCAAGGAATTCGATTCTCTCTCTTGCAGCCCGGAATTGGGTTAAAACCAGGAAATCCCGACTCACACGGGCAGGGTCACACGGCCGTGTGGCATACCCAGTTGCCCGTGTGAGTCAAAACGCACCGTATCACTTAAGTTCGATCTTCAGGCTTCTCACACGGCCAGGATGGCACGGCCGTGTTTGATTTCCATCTGCCCGTGTCTGCTCACGGCAAAAGTCACACGGCCAGAGCACTTTGTCACACGGCCGTGTGAAATGTCAGGGCTGGCCGTGTTTGCTCTCGGCAAAACACACACGGCCAGAAATATGAGCTGCACGACCATGTGATTTGTGGGTGTGCCCGTGTGGCCTCCTTTGTACCTCGCCACGCGTCCGATCTTCATCCAATCGACCCCAAACTCGCTCCCAAGCCTTCATTCACGTACTAGGACCTGAAATATCACAAACAAGCACAACCTAGCGTGAAATTGGCCTAAAACACGAGAAATCATATCTCAAACGGTGTAAGAACAGGGGTAAAAACATGTGTAATTAACGGTCTATCAAACATTCAAACTCCCCCACACTTAACCGTTTGCTTGTCCCCAAGCAAACCGAGTCAGACACAAGGTAAGCTTACATATTTCAATCAATCAACATTGGGGACAAGTCATAAAGGCACAGAACACGTGAATCGAACTGGTTTCCAAACATCAACACATGAGCAACTTCATTAGCAACCTAGACAACCACCCAAAGGACTATCGAGTGCAGCTCAATCGAGTAAAGGAAGAGTCTCCTTTCTGTTCACCAACCAACCTAGACTTGACTCAACCACTTACTCAAAACAGTCAACTCATGCATCCAACTCAAGACATCAGAATAGAGACCGAGCAATCTAGGTCCTCACCGGGGTACAAGAGTATATAGAATATGAAAATGAATCACTCACTCTCGACCAGTGGGGTCAGGACAATTTGATGCGAAAAATGCGCATGCTATTTCTCTCAATCCCTAACATCTCTTCACCATGATGGCAGCCTCTAAACGCTAGAGTTCACATATGGGTGTCACCACTAACTAATCAGGAGGTCTTAGACACAGGTTCGAATGACTGGCTAGGGTCTTGGACATGGGGAAAAGGCCTTTTAGGTGGTGGAAGTATTCATAGCACAAGGTTCCACATTTCCAAACCCAAACAATCACAGTCAAACAAACAGGTATTTCCTTTCTGCTATTCTGCATTACTCAATATCTCAAGAGCACAAGAGCGAAGGAGGTATAAATGTCAGTATTTCCCAGCCAGACTGCTAAGAAACACTACTTACTGGGCATTATTCAGATTTTTGGTAGTGGCTCTCTTTGCTTTCAATTTTTCTTTGTTTTTCTTTCATTTTCTTTTCATTTCTTAAGAGAGCCACCACTTCTGCATATATTTCAAACATCTGCCCAACTTTTAAGCACTACCTCCAACATTCACATTCAATTTAGCAGAAACAGCAGAGAATATGTAAAAACCACTCTGTGGAACCTTCTAAAAGATGTAAACAGGGGTGATTTTTTCCATTATAGACCAAAAAGAAAGGATAACACACGGCTCAAAGGGGCTGGCTAGGGGATATGACACATCAGGACAGTCAAATTTGGTCGTGGGCTAATCCTATGCCCCCATTATCCTAGCTAGTGACAACGTGAATGCTACACATCATGGAAGAGGGATCTATCGCACAAGAAAGAAACGAGCAGGCTCAATTCTCACATGGCTACCTATATGCTCTATCTCACATTCTGATACCCTGAACTAGATGCATAAGAGACTGTCAAGAACAAGTAATCAATCCAAGTCACAGTTGGCAAGCAAACAGTTGGAAAACTGAACCCCTACACAACTCTACTGCACATCTTAGTCCTCATCATAGGTTGTCCTAGTCACATCAAGCTGTCATGCATCAACCCGAAAACCATTCAATTCATCACTCAAAACACAGTGCCAATATGATCAAACAGCAGTACTTGGAACCCTCAAATCTCGAGATTTGGACAGTGGACTAGGCTCCAAGCACACAAATATACATTCCAACCGATATAAAGCACCCCCCCACACTTAAGCACGACATTGCCCTCAATGGAGAAGAGGGATAAAGAAGGGGAACGATGTTACCGGATCGAAACTGCTGGGGGACTGGAAATAGACCAGCCAGCGAGAAACAAACGGGAAGATGGACAGTTTTGCACGAATCGAACACCAAGAACACACTAGCACACGTGTTAGGGAGAAATGTTAGCCCAGACGGCTACAGCAAAAACAATCCACAAAAGAAAACCGAAAACAAAAAACAAACGACAATAAGTTCAAGCTCCTCACACATGGAGCAACCACACACAAGTCTAACATGAAAAATAAAACACACTGAGATGGGCAACGAGTACAGCCTACTCGTCGCCGAGGTTATCCAGGTCGATGTCGTTCATCAAAGCGTCACCACCATCAGCACCATCATCACCATCCGCTGGGGGAGGTGGAAGTGGATAGTCCTCCCAGGGAGTCCTCCAAACTGGCTGCTCGCCCGGTATCAGCTGGAGCAGATGCTGCTGGACCTCCTGCATACGCCGTGAACGGCGCCTCTCGCGCTCGATGTGGGCGAGAGTCACACCCTGCTGGGTCTGGAGCTGGTCCAATCTCTCGTCGTAACTCGCCATCCTCTGGTGGTACTCGGCCTGGTGAGCCGCGTACTGCTGCTGGAACTACAGCTGATGGTCGATGATCTGCTGGTTCTGGAGACGCAGCTGCTCGAACTGGGAAGTGAAGTAATCCTGCCCCGGGAAACTGGAACTACTACCCCCGTGCTCGAAGGTGGTGGGGCGGGCGGCAGTGTCATCCACGTCCTCGGGCTGGACCTCCTCATCCGCTGCACCCTCTGGAACCTCCTACTGGACCGCCTCTGGAATCTGAGGTGGAGGGAACCCCTCGATCCACGTGACTCCTCGGTCTTCTCGAAGCAGGAGCATCTTGGTGAGCGTAGCCCGCCCAAAGGGAGTGGTCGCTCCCTGCTCCGTGCATCCCTGCAGGGATATCTGGAAATACTCTGCCAGGCAGGTGATGAGAGGAGTGCAGTGTAGTCTCTTCAGCTCAGACGCACTCTTCTCGAAGGTCCGCGCCACCACCGAGCCCAAGTGTAGGGGATGATCTCTCTGGCGCATGGACTGAATGAAGTACAGAGATCTCTTGGTGACGGCGCTGGCACTGTCTGAGGCTGGGGTGTAAGACTTGGCCAGCAGGTGATGGAGGAGACGGTTCTCGAGCTGCAGTGTGGTGGCCTTCGTCTTCCCCGCCTTGAAGGGAAGCTGACGTGGCCGAGCGAGGCTGTAGTACAGCCTCCCGAAGTCCACCCCTACTGGCTCGGCGACCTCTGTGATGAAGTTCCTGTCATTTACCAAGTTGAGGCCCAGGGCGTCCGCCAGCTCGTCGTAACTCATAGAGCGTGGTTCACCCCCGAGTCGGAACTGGACTGCAGCTTCATCCTTCCAATCATCCGTGGCTGCGTGCCTGAAGGTGGTGTAGAACTCAAGCACGAGCTCATGGTAAACCGTCGCGCGGATGCTGAGCAGGCGGCGCCAGTATTTGTTGGTGACAACGGGGGCGAGGTGCTCGTAGCAATTGAGCTTCTCCAACTCGCGCTTTGACCAGTAATGGTGCTGCCCAAACTTGCAGGCTAGGACGTTCTGAAAACGATCCCGGTGGGGCGCCCTTCTCAAGTCTTGAACATACTGATGCCGGAGGTTGGGCTTCGACATGATCCTGCAAAAGAACAGCCCAAAGTGGAACCAAAACAGCCAAGAAAAATGTTAATCACACCCCCACACTGAAGAACAGAAAAACAGCCTAACCATGGTTTCATCCATAGTTCGGGGGTCAGAAACTCGATAAATCAAGCATAATCTAAGTGGGGGTGCACATTCACGATAAAACAGGCAACTTAAGGTTCACATCCATACCAAATACACCCTCAAAGCACAAGAGCGAAGGAGGTATAAATGTCAGTATTTCCCAGCCAGACTGCTAAGAAACACTACTTACTGGGCATTATTCAGATTTTTGGTAGTGGCTCTCTTTGCTTTCAATTTTTCTTTGTTTTTCTTTCATTTTCTTTTCATTTCTTAAGAGAGCCAAAACTTGACACGCCAAAAAACTTGACACGCCAAAACACAACACCAATCTGCGACCAAGTGTAATCGCAGACCGGGAATGCAGTAACAGGCAAGTTATATTATCAACCCGGGCTCTAGATCTACTGCTTACTCAGTGATTCTCTGTTATCTAGCCAACTAGAGTAAGTGATTGTTGTTTAAACTTAAAGCAGAAATAAAGCAGGAATTGATACGGTTTTCTTAAGCAGGAAAGAGTCACTCGGGAATGAATCCCCCTAGCTCTTTAGTTAGGTTTCAATTGCAATTTACCCTGGGTTGATTTACTGTTGATTAGACTGCGGAAGATCCGGCAGTAGCTTGGAATCTCTTAAGCTGACCAAGCCCTCTCAGTCTAACTACCCGGCAGACGACTAGTCTTCACCGGGATAGAAAGCTGAAGCAGTAAGAACAGAAATTCACTACTGGAATTAGATTCCAGTACAAAGCAGTAAACTGGCTAACTCTCGTATAACCAGTCTCCTACTATCGAATGATGAGACTCTAGCAACCTAATCAGATTCTATCTATCTCAGATTGCAGCAGGAATCAGGAAAAGTTGATCAGACTTCAATTGACTCAATAAACATGCATCATTCGATTATAATCAAACAATATAGCATCCCAAGTCATTACAATCAATCCCCTAACATATAGAACTAGGGTTCTTCATCCCCAAGTGAGAGAGAGGTTCTACTCCATAGAGAGAGAAAAGAAAACAGTAATCGGAGTAGTCATACTCATAATGATGAGGAAAATCTGCTCCGGGATGATGATTTCCACTCCTAGGACGATCTCCAAGCTTGATTTGATGAAACCCAGCTCCAAGATGGCTTCTAGGGTGAGTTCTTCGCACTTTCTCTCTCTAAAACTCTGTTTTTGCTCAAGGAATTCGATTCTCTCTCTTGCAGCCCGGAATTGGGTTAAAACCAGGAAATCCCGACTCACACGGGCAGGGTCACACAGCCGTGTGGCATACCCAGTTGCCCGTGTGAGTCAAAACGCACCGTATCACTTAAGTTCGATCTTCAGGCTTCTCACACGGCCAGGATGGCACGGCCGTGTTTGATTTCCATCTGCCCGTGTCTGCTCACGGCAAAAGTCACACGGCCAGAGCACTTTGTCACACGGCCGTGTGAAATGTCAGGGCTGGCCGTGTTTGCTCTCGGCAAAACACACACGGCCAGAAATATGAGCTGCACGGCCATGTGATTTGTGGGTGTGCCCGTGTGGCCTCCTTTGTACCTCGCCACGCGTCCGATCTTCATCCAATCGACCCCAAACTCGCTCCCAAGCCTTCATTCACGTACTAGGACCTGAAATATCACAAACAAGCACAACCTAGCGTGAAATCGGCCTAAAACACGAGAAATCATATCTCAAACGGTGTAAGAACAGGGGTAAAAACATGTGTAATTAACGGTCTATCAGGTTGAAATTCAAAAGTCGGTCTTCAAGGTTCGTTCATGACCGACAAGTTTTTGTGTTTAATTATTGTTGGTTCGAAGGAAGAGAAAGCGGAACAGATGGAGGATGAGATTGTGGCTATTAATTATTGGGAGTTGAAGATGGAGAAAATAAGCCATAAAAAGGGGCCAAATTTTATATGATAATACGTATATACTATATATTACAAGGGCATGTTTGATGTGGAAAATAATAGAGGGATATATTTGAGAAATATGGATAATAGAGTGACAATTTATGCTATTAACTCCACATAAAAAGTCAAAGATCAAATTGGTAGAGTAGAATTTAAGATTTTATAGTATTTGGATTTTCTTAACTTTGTACGTGCATTAGTATCTAACACTTAATAGCCCCCACTTATTATTCAAACAAACCTATACACTAAATTATAGTAATTTATACAATAAGCATTATGTTTTCAGGTTCTTCCATATTTGAGATTTCTAGCCATAGTCTTTTGGTTATTCTCTTGAGTTTTTTTTATATACCTTCAATTCCTACCATTCTAGTTAACATATGTTTTCTTCCAAATCTAAATTCATATCCGATAATAAAAAGTAAACAAAAATTTTCTAAGATATGGAATAAAAATACACAACAGTAAACTAGGACGAGTTGATAAAAAAATACATATTAACTAACTATCGCTAATGTCATAATCAACAACTACCATAAATATTTCTTTGAAATAATGAATTAACTATGTTAGAAAATCTCAAATTATTTAAAAATATGAATAAATTGATCAACATAAAATAAAATTCATGCGACCAACGGGTCGGATAAATATTTTAAATATAATTATAAATGAATCAACGTAAAGAATAAAGCTAAACTCATTCGACCAAGGACCGAGTAAAAGCTAGTAATTAATATGAGGTATTTAATTCCTAATGTGTATGTAATGTGAGTGTTAAATTCTACAACTTTCATTAATACTTACCAAATGATTGAGTAAAAATGGACCAATGAAAAGTGGGTGTCAAAACTCAAACCTCTTTAAGGGTAGTCACTGTATCCTTGTTACATAGATGTGCCTTCGGGACGGAATTCTACGTACTGGACCTTTTTTTCTCTGGACTTCTGGATACGTTGCTCGACGCTCTCGAGTAAAGGATCTCTTTAATGGCGAGAACAACCTCAAAATAACTACAAAACTACTAAACTGAACAAAAGCTGGTCGAGCTTGAAAATCAATGTCGAGCTTCACTAAAACCTCAACCAGATTGGGCCTATCTTTCCAATGCTTCCGACGGGGAGGAAAATTATTCTGGGTCGGGTTCCGACGACTTGAACCGAAATGTGAATGGTTACAATCGCGGTCACGGCTGCAGTGTCAATTGGAAGCCTTCAAGGAAGAAGAACCAGTGAAATCAATGTCAGAGAACAACAAAGCGACGCCGGTGGTGGTGGTGGTGGAGGAGGAGCCGAGGGAGGTGCAGAAGCTGTCGGAGGAGCTGATGGCGTACGAGAACTACATGAAGTTCTATCAGATTCTGTATCTCGATGGGCAGCCGGTGATTCATCTGAGTGCAGCTGAGGAGAGTGTCGTTGCAGATCTTTGGAACTTTAACGACAATGAGGACATCACTATTTGGCTGCTGTTTAATCTTTCACGGTAGCAGCTGGTAGTTTGTAATTTGGTTTGTTGTAGAGGATTCCTTGAGAAGGCAAAGAAGACGAGGGATGGGAAGATGGCTCCTGATTTTTCTCTATTTTTTTTTAAATTGATATGTCATTCTTTAACGGTCCAGTCAGCTATTCTATTTGTCACATCATAGAAAAATAGACGGAATTAACGGAGTTTGACATTGACTGACGGCCAGTGACTAACCGTGAAACGAATCGTAAAGTTAGTGGTGAAAATGAAAGAAAAGAAATTCAGGTGGAAAACATGAAAGATTTATATAATTTGAGTGACCAAACATGTAATTTAGCCCCGAACGAAAGAAATAATCAAAGCAAACAAACATAAATTGGATTCCAATCTTCTTCATGGCCTTAAACGAACGAAACAAGTACATATTTATAGGCATAGAAGACTCTACCTTTTCCTATCTAGAACTTGAATACTACTCCCACAAGAAAAAGATAACCAAATCCTAAACATAATGGAAAACAATCACAATCCTACTAAGACAAGTAAACAATAATAATATCCCAATTAATTACTTAATACAAACTAATAAGAAAGATACGCAAGCCCAGTAATTAATGAAATGCTACGATGGCTCGATCTCATAACATTCTTCCCCCCTTAAGCACGACCTTGCCCTCAAGGTTGTTGGAATGATCACATTTACTTCAACCTGGATCGATATAGAAAAAGCTTCCTCGTAATTTATGGTAGACTATGATAAGGGTAGAGTGACTACACACGCGTTTTCGATACTTCCAATTACGTTCAGGTAGTGGATCAAAGTGTATACCATCCCAGATTCCAGCCTCCACCGACTCTGCTCCAAAAACGTAACTCGCATCGTGGAGACCATGGCTATCCGCATCCTTCCTTTCCACGTCCATAAGCTAATCTTTGAAAGTCACCTCCTATGCTATCGCATTAATCACATCAAGGTCTCCTTTCCACTTTGGCAGCACCACTCTCTCTTCCTGTGCATGAACATGGACCAATCACCTTCCTCCAAATCATTTCTTTCATGCAATCTTCCACCGCACCCACGTTTACTCATGTGAGGCCATACTTCACTTGCAAACTACGGCAGGTCATTATACACCCTTAAGTCTTCGATTAAGGATTTCACTGCCGATGGTAGCCGAGAGGACACCATGGATACGCTAGAAACACTCGTTGTTTTGTCCCTTGACCTAAACTCCAACCGATACGTCGTCCCACGCGTGCAATCCTCCTCCCTTGGAAAGTCTTCCATAACGTCACCATGGGCGGCCACTGATTCAGCCGATCGACCCGAGCTTCCCAGTCGGCCCCCTGTGGATGCTCGTGGTTCTCCTTCCACGACATTGGTTTCATAGCTTCCCCGTCCCATCCTTCTCAAAGTCACGCTAACGAATGCACCCATGATGCACCTATTTTTCCAATCCAACACAAACAAACTCCCTTCTTCGTGTTCATAAGCTGACGTGCATGGAACTTCTCCTTCTTTTTCCAGTCGTACACCAAACATAATAACTACCTTTTGGTGGGCATGAATATCATAGACGACAAGTTCATTCTCAAAAAACTTTCCCACTTAGAGAACCCAGCGATCGCAGCAGCTGCAAACCCCTTGGACACCCTCTATGTTGTCGTGGTGAACGAGATCTTTATGGTCGATGGCGTATCACAAGTATCGACATGATCGCTAGCTGGGGTTGTTGGCGCGGCCTTACGATTCTTCGAAACCCTCCGTACTTGACCACCACAATGTATTGCCCAAGAAAGTGGCCTTCCCCTGCCTTGTCGACGTGATCCTCTAGAGGAGCCGCCTTGCTAACACTTTGCTTTGGTGGCTGATCGATAGTGGAACTTGCCCTAACGACCCGTATAGGCAGAACAACGCTAGCGGCGGCTTCAATTGACACGTCTGTGGCAGTGGCATGAATCGAACCCTTGGTGGTGGCAAACGCGACCGAACTACCTTTCTCCTCCACGGTAGCTATGATGATGGCGATTTTGTTGACGGTGGCTATTTGACAGCCGCTCGGTACGCCATCCCGGTGTAGTCTCAGCTGGAATCGAGCTCCCTTAGATCGCCGGATAACAATTGGATCGCGCTCACGGTGGCGAGTCACTAAATCTTTGCAACGGCGGTATCGAGCTCTTTTTCGAAGAAGGAACATATCATTGAGACTCTTCTTGTTCGGTTGTGGCCTTTCGTCAGAGTTTCCCGATGTTCCCACCATCTCCCTTTTCTCTTTCATCTTTACTCCAAACTTGAATCGATCAAACGTCCCATAATTCTCCAGTTCACCAAAGTGAGTAACCCCGGAGTGCATGAATAAGCAAGAGTTGGTGTGGCTGGCTCTCGATTTTCCATTCGGCTGGTTGCTCTTCCGCTGAGGGCACCTTTTCGATTTTATCATGCCCAGCTTGTGAATGGTCTTAGCCGAACAAACAGTTCTGTCTATGATCTCCTCCAGTAAGATTTCGGTAGCTGGGAACACCATCGCTGAAGCTATGCCAAACCCCTCGATGATTGGTGTAACGACGGTTGACGGCCCGGCCACGACGGGTTGGCATGACGGCAGCGGAGCTAGGTCTATCTCTCTGGTTGTTGAGGGCGCTGTGACGGACGTGGCTGTTAGGAACGGAACAACAACAAGCACGAGGTTATCAAATATGGAGTTGAGTCACGGATTAGGTCGCTTTCTTTAAGACGTTCGCGGCACTGCCCTCGATGCGCACGGCAGACTATCAACCGATCGTCTCCAGGATAAAACAACTCCTCTCAATACTCGCGGTTTTGTGCGGAAATCCAAGCTCTCTGAACACTCTCTCTATTGTGTTTATGCTCGTTGTGGTGTGTTTAGAGGGACTAGGGAGGCGGCTATTTATAGGAGCCGAACCCCAAGGAATATGCCCTCTTGCTTGGGGAATAAGTAGGATTAATTAAGGAAGATAATTACTTCCTCAATTAAAACCCATGTGTAAGATAATTCCTGGCGAGATTATCCTTCGAATATTCCTTTTAACCGATTATCCTTAGAATATTCCTTCGAATAACCGATTAATAATTAATTATCTAATAATTAATTTCATTCGGAATTTCTCCAAAAAATATATAGTCTCAAGTGAACCAACCAACCTGTCGGCCGGCGCGCGTGTGTGGTGGTCTGTTAGGTCCTCCCTCTTCCACAAAAGTGGGTAACCCCAAGGGGCATGCCCTTAGGAGAGAGGCTCCTATCTTTATACACATTTCACCAAGTAAAACTATCAATGTGATAGTTTTTCCAACTTGAGACTCTATAGCTTTCAAAGCTATTCACTCATTTTCAACAGTGGTTGTCTCCTCCACTACTACGGTCAGGACACCAACGACAAACGGTGGTGTGACGGCTAGCGGCTCGAGAACAACGGGTGGTGCAACAACTGACGAAGAAGCTACAATAACTCTTCCTGTGGCGCAACGGCGACTAATGATGATGTAAGCAATAACTTCAGAGTTACGCTTAACTCCTCTTGTGGTGTGGCAGCCACTGGCGATGATGTATGCGACAATTTTGGACCTACAGTTAGCTCCTCCATTGGCGGTTCGATGTCGGCGGCAGCTGATATCACGTGTGATGAAGATTTAGGTACGGTTGGCTCCTTCTCTGGCAACCTCATGGAGTCAATGAGATTGGGACAAAACCACTCCACATATCGGTTCCACGCATCGACCAATTCTCTTGCTTGAATACATTCAATCATCATGGTTTTGCGGTGCCGGAGAACCGGACTCTAATACCAACTGTTACGTAGATGCGCCTTCGGGGCGGAATTCTACGTACTTGACCTTTTCTTCTCCGGACTTCTGGATACGTTGCTCGACGCTCTCGAGTAGAGGATCTCCTTAATGGCGAGAACAACCCAAAATAACTATGAAACTACTAAACTGAACGAAAGAAATAATCAAAGCAAACAAACATAAATTGGGTTCCAATCTTCTTCATGGCCTTAAACGAACGAAACAAGTACATATTTATAGGCATAGAAGCTTCTACCTTTTCCTATCTAGAACTTGAATACTACTCCCACAAAATAAACGATAACCAAATCCTAAACATAATAGAAAACAATCACAATCCTACTAAGACAAGTAAACAATAATAATATCCCAATTAATTATTTAATACGAACTAATAAGAAAGATACGCAAGCCTAGTAATTAATGAAATGCTATGATGGCTCGATCTTGTAACAATCCTACCCCTTAGTGAACAGTAAACATGATTTCACTTTATATTAATTAATTAATGTCATTATCACAATGTATCAATCTAACTATTAATAAACTTAAACAACCTACCCTACATAGACTACAGTCGAAGTTGCTATGTCACAATCAAACCCCATCATTTTATTGTTGCCCCAAGGCCAAGAGCCAAAACGTCATAATCGATGGTTACTGTATTTAAATTCCAAGAGGCTAAACGGCATTACTCAAACAGAAATTTTACAATGCTATATAGTATTGGTGCTATAGGATTTTGTCTTTATGGTACAACTTAAAATTGTACATTTACGTTATGGTACAACTTCAGATTGTACCTATACTTTTTGTACAAATTCTTTTATGGTACAACTTGAACTTGTACCTTTATGTTATGGTACAACTTCAAGTTGTAAAGTTGTACGATAACATAATGGTACAAATTACTTTATGGTACAACCTAAACTTATACATTTAATGTTATGGTACAACTTTAAGTTGTACATTAAAGCACCAATACTATATAGCATAGTAAAGGTGCTCTTACTCAAATAGAACTGCACCTACCGCCGATTCCCCTATTGATTTTGGCTGTTTCCATTGGACTATAGTACTTGTTCGAAATGATATGTGTTCCTTCCACTTCAACGACATTACTTAATTCAACGATGGCCAGCGAGTTGCATGTCAATTTAATTCTAGCTGCACCTTAACATCATAACATGATCGCATCGAATAGCAAGGTTAATGACGAAATCAACCCTAAAATTAGGGAATTATTAATCCTCACACATGTCTATATGAGATTTGAATACTAAATTTGTATCTAATACAAATAAATTTATATACAATAAAATAAATTGAGTTGGATACATTGTATAATATTTACTTAAAAGTATATGCAATGAAAGTTCCTTAAAATTCTCCCATAGCACGAAAATACCTCAGAGATGCTTTTACAAAAGAAAAACTCATTAATCACTTGACTTTTAAATTTTCAAATACTAATTTATATGTCTATATTATATTAAAGACTCATGTTTCGATCTTCTGAGTTTGCCACTGAGTAGGGGTGTTCAAACGGTTTGGTTACCGTGGGAACCGTTTTAACCGGTACTATTTGGATAATTTGGTTTGGTTAATTTGGATAATTGGTTTGGTTTGGTTTGGTTAAAGTTTTTAGCTTGTTTGGTTTAGGTGGTTTGGTTTGGTTTCAGACACTCCTAACCACTCAAACCAAATTAATCAGTTAAGTAATTAGTCATATATCTAACATATACTATATACACATAATACTTTGCATAACCACTCAAGAGTTAATGTTCATCCCTTTTAGACTCATAAAATATAAAGCTCAATATTGCTCATATAGTGTATATTTGTATATGTAAAGTCTAGACCACAACATATGGACGCCTAATTTAGATAAATTTCATACATGATGATGAATGAAAACTTGAAAGGAAGGTCATTTCCAGCCTATGATAATTGCTAAGAGACTAAGTCAATTTACACAAACACAACAATTCATTAACCCATACCATTGTCATAATTTTTTGTTAGGTGAATACTTCTATACTAATCGTAAGATAATTGTCTTAGTTGCATGTATTTTTGTTAAGGGTCAACTATAACTACGTGTTGATTGTTATGTTTTATTCATTATATAAATTGCGAATTGTTGCATTAACCGGAAAATTTTCATCGTCAATGATAATGTGATTTTATATTGGTTAATCTGGTTAACCAATTAACCAAACCGATTAAACTTTAGTTTGCTTAATTTGGTTGTTGTATTAGTTTGGACGGTTTGGTTATGATATTGTATTCCATGATTAATGGAATTTAGCCTTATTTGATTTGGTTATAACCATGATAACCATTTGAACACCCTACCACTGAGTCTTTACACGTCTTCTTGTTTGTTATTTTAACGATCATGTGAGCCTAGAAGGAATAGAGTAAAGAAAAGATAAATATCAATTTACTACTGCTTTTGATTTTCTACGGAAAAACATCAAAAGTCTAATCCGAAAATCAGGAGTTCAAGTCAAGAAGTAATCCTTTCAAAACAATCACTTGAAACTTTATGAAATCCTTTTGACGAGTCATTGATTAGGTCAATTTAGTCAGATTGCTTTATAACGAAGTATTTGACTGAATTTTTTTGCCTGGCAATATAAAAGGAGATATTTTGGAAAGTGCTAGCTTAATAAGGATACCTCATTCTCTGTCAATTTGAGTCGTCAAGACAACGGGAGAGAGTGACCATTTGAATCAACCCTTTGATACCATTTAAAGATTTGTAAATGGTTGAGAACTTGCCTCATTGATAAAACGAGAAGCAGGTATTTATACAAAGCATAATACATGAACCTGAGTGATATTGAAAATATGAAGTGATAATACACATGAACCTTGAGTAATATAAATGAGGAAGAATTATTCAACGAAAAAAATAAATGAGGAAGAATTGGATGTATTTTTAATACGATAAACCAATACGGTAATCGAACACAAAAATTCATAAGACATCTCAAATAACAAAACACATTTAAGACTATTTCGTTGCACTCTATATCCTCAAGTTTTGGCAATATCAGCCACAACAAGGCTTGTGTGTAAGAATCAACTAAAATGTCTTTTCCTCACCATAATCGCTAATCGCTATACATGCTGATAAATAAATATAGTAGAGCCTTTCATCGATCTTAGCCAACAATGAGACTTCTCCTAGGCGCGTGTGTGGCGACTGAGGAGATCGGCGGTTGGGTCGTTGTCAGGGAGAAGCATTTTGGTGTTGAACAGAGTAAAGACGGAGAGAGCAAGCGAGACCACGACCGAGACGAACAAGAGGACGAACATGAGCGCGTTGGGAACACCGCCTTTGACTTCTCGTGCGTATTCGGTTGAAGCGAGTGCTAAGACAGTCAACGGGAAGGAGTAAGCCCACCACGCTACACTGAACCTTCTCATGGATCTCTTGAACAAAGCCGGCCTGCAGACCTGCCTTACAATAAAAAACAGGCCCACAAAATAAATCAGCCCATAAATCATAAAATTTGCTTTCAAATGTGAAAAAATTCCAAGTTACACATGTTTTTAACAAAAATTCTCAAAATACACACGTTATGAAAATAATTTCCAATCTACGCATGTTTGGGCCTTCACCGCAGCAGACGAGGACGGTGATTGCCTTCACCACATGTTTGAGAATTTTTTTTAAAAACATGTGTAACTTGGGATTTTTTTTCCTTGAAATGTTGCAGTTCTAGATTCTAATAATTGTATGGAAACGAAAAAAAAAATGTTCAATGGAGATTTTGCCGACACTTGCTTATTTGATGGCTCATATGTTTTGCACATGAGATACTGAGAAAGGCTGGATGAAGAGACCACCAACTTTTATGTGGATGGATTACGTCATAAAGTTGATTGTAGTGACTCGAACATTAGTTTCTTACCCGCTTATAATGAGTTAGGTTCAAATAATTTGAGTTATTTGAGGTAGATTAATTATGTTGTGTGCTTAAATAGGCGGTTATATTGGAGGTCGTGGTGATTTAAACATAAAACATTACAATCAAACCAATTCTGATATCGTATCACAGATTAGTTGGTCTCAATAACTCGAGTCGTTGGAAGAAGGTTAATTACAAGTTTTAATGAGTATTTTTTTGACAACTTACTAAGTTTTACTAAAACAACAATTGTTTCATTTTTATGAATTGTTCCTGAACAATCTTTTTGCATTATTTATGTAAGCTTGACTATATATATATATATCAATTATATAAAAATTATTTGATCATATTATAATTGTTCGATTTTGGCTATTTATTTTAGCTCATATCTTATCCTATAATTTCAAGCCAGTTTACACAAAACCACGATTATCTATTTCCCATACCCGTTACCTAATAACTAATTAGAGGGTCTCAATGGCTTTTTTCTTGCTAAATAACTTATTAATTAGATTAAATGTTCTGTGACAGCTATGTTAATTACCTATGGTCTACCCTACCTTTTCTCTATTAATTAAGCAAAAGCCTACCAAGAAACATCCTTATGAGTAAGTAGTCTAGAAGGACTGAAGTACAAAATACAGTACAGCTATGAGATATTTTGGATCTAATGGTTAAATATCATGACACCATAGAATTATATTATTTATTTATTTGCGCTCTCCGACCAACACTTTGACTACGTAGAAATTTCAGCTATATTCAGTTGCCAATCACATATTCAACAAACAATAATAAACACCTAGAAATTGAAGGGAAAATATTTTAAAATCATTAATTAGTATTGCATGGAAGCACGCAACTTAACACAAAGACAAAAACCCTAAAGATCCTCCCAAAATCTCAAGCTTAGCTTTATTATTTGATTAATAAATACACTAATCCCAGCGACGCGACGCGACCCAGCCCTTTTGTCTTAATTTCTAAACTTATTCCCAACGTACGTACAAAATCGATCTAACAATATATACTATACTAACCTAACGTCGTTGTTTCATTATATTAAAAGTAAAAACCTAGCTTTAATATCTTCTAGGACGAGTCTTATACTTAGTCTTAGTTTCTTACCAACGAGATGAAGAGGAAGAGCGAGAGAAAGAAGAGCATCTTCGACGCCGTATCAAAAGCCCCCGATATGGATTCCCAAGCCAGGCTGGCCACGCTCGGCGCGGCGAAGAACAAGAAGAAAACCGGCCGGAGCATCGCCGGCAGCCTCGCGCCACCGGACAGCCGCTGGTAGAGCGTCACGAACAGCACAAGGTAGTGAACCATACCCAACGAGAATAGGCACACGGCGCTCTCCTTCCACCCCATCTCGGCCGCGGCCCGGGCTGCAACGAGGTTCCCGATGACGGACAGCTGGCTGGTCGGGTTGGCGACGGTGGACAGGAACCGCCTGCCCTTGGTAAACCACTGGCCGTAGATCTTGACGTCGAGGGCCACGACGGGGGCGGCGAAGAGCCACCAGAGCGGCGGCGGGGAGGAGAAGGGCGCGGACTGGAGGAGGAGGAGCCAGGAGATCCAGGGGGCGAAGAGGTAGTTGACCGCCACGTGGTTGGAGAACTCGGCTTTGACCGTGTGGAAGTAGAAGGCGCAGCGGAGGGTGTAGAGCAAGGAGAGGAGGGAGAGGAGGAAGAGCGAAATGGACCAGAACACGAGGAGGATAACGTGGATGGAGTGGTGGAGCGGCGGGTGGCCGGCGGCCGAGTGGGAGAGGTTGTTCCAGAGGAGTGCCTGGCCGCCGAGGGAGAGGGTGATGCGGAAGTAGCCGGCGTGGAGGTTAGTGAGGATGGATTTGAGGGATCGTTGGGCTTTGTCGACGAACATTATGGTGGTGGTTGGTGGTGGTGAGAGGTTGCTTCTGTGGTGGTCACGTGGCGGTTGTGGTGACGTGGTGATTGAGGGTTGGATTGTTACTAGCTCGATGATCTCTTGGGGAGAGGGGAAGAATTGAGTGGCTGCTGCCTGCATGGTTTTGGATTTGATGAAGGATGCTATATATTGTCTTCTGTTGTGTGGGTTTAAGAGCTGAGTCTGAGTGTGGAGAAGGAAGCTTGGTGGGGAGTTGGATTTATAGATTAGCTCAAGAGAATAAGGTGGTGAGGTTTTACGTTACTGGACAAAAAGTGATAGTTGGAAACAACTGGAGGGTGGTGGAAAATTTTGCTCCAACAATTGGACAAGTTGGATAGTTTCGGATTGTATATATATTATATGCCAATGTTATTTTCAGGGATGTACTTTCATTTTATTTTAATTAAACACCGGAATTTGATTTTGATTTATCTTTGTCGAAACAGAAGCGCGTGCAATCGATAATACAGAAGATCAATACAAACAAACACAAATTTAATATGGTTAACTAACACAATATGTGCTAGCTAATGTACTAGCAATGGAGAACTAATTTCACTAATTTGAGAAGAGTACAAGTTACAAACCAAATTCCGGAACGGACAAACCAAACAAACTAACCCGATTGACCTAACAACAGATTAGGGTGATGGAGAGTATTTATAGTACTCTTCTCCTAATCCCAAACAGAAAACCAAACACTTTTTCCAAACCTACATGGAAAAGGCCAAACCAAATCCCAAACACAAACCCAAACAAGATAGGCCAAAAACACAAAACAAATGAACAAAGCCCAAATCAAATTCAAGTCATATATATTCTAACAATCGCCACCTTGACTTGAATTCTCTCTCAAGACAAATGAACAAAGCCCAGATGTACCAGACGCAATCAAAGTTGCCAGATGTGCCCATACGCGATACATATCGCCAAACTCTAATGCAATGCAAATCGCCAAACTAGATGCAATCAAGATTTGCCAGACGTACCAAATTCCTCCAAATAAGTTGTACCAGAATCTCCTCTGTCTCCAAATGCCCCTAAGAGCGGTCAACAACTCAAACCATTCGGGAAATCCAATTCATGTTGGGACTTGCCATTCAGAACCAGCTTGGTGCACTTATCACCAATGGAATATGTCAAAACAGAACCTTGTAGACCATACAAGGCACCAACTTTGACACCTTTCAGAATCACCTTAGAACCTTTATAGACAGTCAACACTCCACCTTCACCTTCGAAACTAAAACCCTTGCCATCGAGTAGACTCAAAGATATCAGACTCTTAGTCATCTCTGGAATATGCCTAACACTGTTCAATGTGCGAACATAACCATCATGTATCCTTATCCTGACGGAGCCTCTTCCAACAATCTTACAGATAGCACCATTGGTCATAGAAACATGTCCTCCATCTATCTATTCATAAGTTGAAAACAACCCCTGCTTAGACACATATGATAATAAGCTGCAGTACCTAAATACCACACATCCGGATGATGTACATGTGCATTCATTGCTAAGGCTAAACCATCTTCAGAATCAGAGTTAGTTTCTTCCGCCATAGCAGATGATTCCTTCTTCTCCTAATATTTCTTTAGCTTAGGACAATCAAATTTCCAATGTCCTTTATCCTTATAGTAATGACATATATAATCATCCTTTCAACTAACAGAATTCAAATTTATATTCGCCTTTCTACTACCTGATTGTTGTCTCCTACTACCCGTAGCATCCAACCCGAATGCCTGATTTTCCAACCCAGAACCATATGCCTTATGTCGAATTTTTCTAATATGTAAAGCAGATTTGACATCTTCCAAAGATAAACTTTCTTTCCCAACAATAAAAGAATACACAAAATTCTCATATGACCGTGGCAAAGATACTAATAACACTATATTCGAACATGTTTTTCTCATCATTTCTTGATCGTTTGAGCTTGTATTCTCGTTATCATGGCCCGTTTTACGCTAGGTTGTGTTGGTTTATGATGTTTCAGGTCCTAGTACGTGAACGGGGGTGAAGGGGTGAGTTTTTGGGACGAGATGGAGCGATAAGGGCAGAGAGCTAAGAAGAGTTATGGGCTGGACTTGTGAGTTACGGTTGCAACCGTAACTTATCCCAAGTGGTCGTAACTCCTTGCAGGAGAAGATACAAGGTTCCATTCGAGCTCTTGAAGTTACGGCCAGACCTCTGATGTTACGGTCTGGACCGTAACTCACTTCTGGCACCATAACTTCTGGGAGTATTCTAAGAGTTACGGGCTTCCCTTTCATGTTACGGTGGCGACTGTAACTTCTTCAACGATGTCGTAACTCTTGGTTTACGGAGCGCCGCGACGAAAACGTTTTACTGATGAGTTCAGCATATAAAAGGGCATCTCGGGAGATTGGTTAAGGATTCGAATTGTCTGAGTTCTAAAGGCGGAAAAAGAACCCTAGAGAGAGAGTGACAAGGAGAAACCTTTGGAAAATATTTGGAGCGATCTGAAGTCTTTGAAGCTCGATTCTTCAACTTCGGACTACCAATTGACCGCCAGGAGCAGATCCCCATTGTCGGTCTGGCGATATCTCCTCTGATCATTACATTCTCTCATCTCTCCATGGAGTAATTTTCCTTTTCATCTGGGTATGAAAAACCTAGTTGTGTATGTTAGGAATGGTTGTATGAACCCCATTTGTGAATGATTGATTTGATAAATTCAATTGAGGAATTATCCAGAATTGCATGAGTCCTTATCAAACCTGTGTAATTTCGGCTTTAACCTAGAACGATAGTCTCTGCATAGGTTAAGAGAGCAACCCTTAATTGAAAGTGGTCAATCGGCTGCTTTAATCGAGAAGTCAACTCACCTACTCTGTATTGGAGCAAAAGCCAGTAGTGGAAGTTTAGTGTGGTTAACCTCGGTTAGTGTATTACCGGTGGAGGTTAGTCTCCCGCCCAAGAGGGTCTGGATAACTTTAGTCAAGAGTCCAGACCAGTAAAGAACTTTTCGCGGTTTATTTGTCAATCTGAGTAAGTTGTGAACTTATAACTTGAACTAGTTGCATACTAGGGGCAACCGTACCTGGATGACCTTTAGCACTTGAAAAGAACCCAAACATTACTTGCTTTTCATTACCTTTGCATTGAAATCATTTCACTCACTTAGTCCCATTAGATAATAGAAGTTCACAGAGTAGTCATCACATCTAGGACCCGAGTTGACAATTAAAGCTAAACCCGCTATACTACGCATTAGTAGGTGGTTGCACTTGGCCACTTTCTAGTGTGACGGTACAGGTGAGTCAAGTTTTTGGCGCCGTTGCCGGGGACGACTAGGTTGTTGAAGAAACGTGATTTATGTTACTTTAGCTTTTCTTTTCCGCATTGTTTGGTTTACCTTTTCCCGCTTTTTCCTTCACGGGTTGGTTTGCTTAGCTGTGTGCAGGTAGTGTATGACCCGTAGCCAGTCGGGAGCATTACTACCATTGGATCCGGAACTGAACGCACTTGTCATCAGCTTAGGAAAGCACAACGAGCGAGGATGGATACGCAGGAAGCGCTAGTCGACGGCCATATTAGCAGCGACTTCGAGCAGGAGGACGATATGGTAGACGAGCACAACAGGATGAACCTAAACCTGGGCCAGAATCCACCTCTGGGGATTCCTCTCCAGATTCCCCCAGCAAATCAAGTTCTGGCTAATAACGACATCCCCCAAGCAGATGATGCTCACCATTAACCACCTTCGCAGGGTCCTACTATGGAGTACTTCTACACTCCACGGATCGCCGACATCCACCCAGTCATCCAGTATCCACCCATTCTTGCTAATAACTTCGAGATCAAGCCATGTTGTATCTAGTTAATAAAATCCTCCATCCAGTTTCATGGACTGAAGGATGAAGAAGCGATGGTGCACCTTTCTCGGTTCTTGCAGCTGACCAATGGGTTCAAGTTGAATGGTGTACCAGATGACGCGATCCGCCTTCACCTCTTCCCCCACTCTCTGGAGGGGCATGCAAAGAGTTGGCTAGAGACTCAGCCGACACTATCCGTCACTTCTTGGGATGATCTGTCCAACAAATTCGTGCACCGATACTACCTGGTCTCGAAGACTGCGGAGATTCAGTGGGAGATCACTCATTTTTGCCAGAAAGATGATGAGACACTACTAGATGCCTAGGAACGATATTCTAGACTCTTCTGGAAGTGCCCCCACCACGGATTCAGTGACGCATTCACCTTGGGGAACTTCTATAGTGCCTTATCCCCAAAGAGCCAGAGGTTGATTGAGTCTTTATGCCCGGGTGGAGATATTCTTACTAAAAATCCACCAAAATTGAACTAGATGATCAGTACTTTGGCGGCCAGGAATCATTCCTGTGGGCAGACCACCAGAGGCAGGAACTCGAGGGACAGAGGTGTGCATGCTATGGAGGCCAGATCAGGGCTTGAAAGAGAAGTGGTAGAGCTGCTTCAGACATTGACGCAGCCTCATACCATGCAGAGGAATGGCGGAACCTCCAATAGCCCAGTGTAGTGGTGCAAAAGCTCGAATCATCTAGTGGAGGATTGTCAAGCTATGCGGGAGTCCACCACCCCTTAGGAGTAGTTGAACTTCATTGTCAATACTCGGCGCCTCGATCCCTACAATGGTACGTATAATGAGGGATGGTGCCAGCATCCTAATTTCTCATGGAGTGGTGGCACCAGCAGCACCACCAAACCTCCTGGCTTTCTAGCGCCGACAGGTGGCTTTCAGCAGAGGCAGCAGTTCCAAACCCGACAGAGACCATTTCCGCAGTAGTAGCCTTACCAGCCCAGACAAGGGAAACCATTCCAGCAGCCACAACAACAATTTCCTCCACTTGCAGCAGCCCTAGCGCCAGATGATCAGATGAGTACGCTAAAGAACATGGTAAATGCCTTCGTGAGCACTAGTACTGGGAAGTTGGCCAGGATGGACCAGTTCCAGGACTTCGCTATGGGGAAATTCAATGCACTGGAGGCAGGTCAGAGGAACACGAATGCTATTCCGCAAGATCTCCAAAACCATATTGGAGGGATAGCCTGGAACAACAGCACGAGAGCACCGGGAGCTCTACCTGCCAACCATCCCAAATCCTTGCGAGCCTCACCAGCAGTTGGATGCCATTACTACTAGAAGTGGCAAGACGACGACTGCTATTCCTGATCCGGTTAAGCAGGATACACCAACACCTTCTCCAACACTTCCAGCTAAAGAAGAAGAGGTGGAGATTGAGAAGGAAGTACCAGCTCCCAAACCACAACCAGTGGTTAAGAAGTATGTTCCCCAGCTTTCCTTCCCCACTCGTATGCACAAGAACAAGCTGGAGACTGAGTTTGCCATGTTCATGGCAATGTTGAAGCATGTGTACATCAGCATGTCGTTCGTGGAGGCACTGTCGAAGATGCCCAAGTATGCGAAATTCATGAAGAATCTTCTCACCAATAATAAGAAACCTGGGGATCTATCGACAGTGAAGCTGAGCGAGGAATGTTCTGCAATCCTGCAGAACAAGCTGCACGAGAAGCGCAAAGACCCAAAGAGTTTTACTATCCCTCTTGTTATTGGCAGCATGCATGTAGGAAAGTCCTTGGCGGACCTAGGAGCTAGCATTAATGTCATGCCTTATAAATTGTTTAAGAAGCTAGGCCTAGGTGAACCTAGAACCACTAGGATGAGTATTCAGTTAGCTTATAGGTCGATTGTGCATCCTAGGGGTATCATTGAGGAATTGCTTGTTAATGTGGGTGCATTCACATATCCTGTTGATTTGTTATTTTGGATATAAATGAGGATGTGGATGTGCCTTTGATTTTGGGTAGACCCTTTCTCGCCACCGCCAAGGCATTGATTGATCTGCATAGTGACAAGTTAATTTTGCTAGCTGGGGACGAACAAGCTACATTTTTTGTGTCTGACAATGCGAAACATTCCCATATGCATGATGACTTGGATTACTGCGACATGCTTGCTGACTTTGAAACCACACTCGCCATCACGAGTGCGGGTACTAACGATGCCCTTGAGCGTTGTATTTTGCTTAGTGAGCAGGCATCGCAGGAGCTGCAGCTTAAGGAGCAGTTGGCAGCACTAGAGAGTGGCGAGTTCCTGGCAGTCGAGAGGTCGTTCAAGCTAATCTCATCCTCGACTCGTATCACCACCTCTCTAGAGGAGCCACCATAACTGGAGCTGAAACCCCTCCCTCCTCACTTGGAGTATTCATTCCTCCGGGAGGGGAACAAGATTCCAGTATTAATCAGCTCGACCCTCACACCCGAGCAAAAGAACAGACTGGTGGCCCTACTGAAGCAGTTTGAGCGAGCTATGGCGTAGAAGATCACCGATATCCGGGGGATAATCCCTTCTTTCTTTTCCCACCGAATATTGATGGAGGATGAGATTCCGCCGGTGAGACAACCCCAGCGGAGATTGACGGGGAAACCTGGAGGCTGTGGTTTGGGCGGATATCATCAAGTTGATGGACGTGGGAATCATCTTCGCCATCTCCGACAATGATTGGGTCAGTCCCACTCAAGTGGTGCATAAGAAAGGTGGGATGACTGTGGTCCCAAATGAGAGGAATGAGCTCATACCGATGAGAACAGTGACTAGATACCGCGTTTTCATCGACTATCGACGCCTTAATGATGCCACTCGAAAGGATCATTTTCCTCTTCCATTCATTGATCAGATGCTCGAGAGGTTGGCGAGGGCCGATTTCTACTATTTCCTGGATGGGATGTCCGAGTATTTTCAGATTCCCAAAGCACCGGAAGACCAGGCGAAGACCACCTTCACCTGCCCTTTCGCACATTTGCTTACCGGAGGATCCCATTCCGGCTTTGCAATGCCCCCGCCACGTTCCAGAGGTATATGCTCGACATCTTCGACCGTCTGGTCAGAGAAATCATGGAGGTGTTCATGGACGATTTTTTGTTTTATGGAGATTCATTCTCTCATTGTCTTCATAATCTGGAACTCGTCCTGAAAAGGATTGAGGAGACGAACCTGACGTTGAGTTGGGAGAAGTGACACTTCATGGTTCGCGAAGGCACAGTTCTGGGGCATAAGATCTCCAAGATGGGGATAGAGGTGGACAGGTCCAAGATTGAGACAATCAACAAGTTGCCTCCTCCCATATCTGTAAAGGGGATTCACAGTTTCTTGGGCCATGCAGGGTTCTATATGCAATTCATCAAAGACTTCTTGAAGATTGCCTTGCCACTGACAAAGCTCCTTGAGAAGGATGCCCCCTTCCAATTCACTGACATGTTCACATTGGCATTCACGACCTTGAAGGAGAAGCTCACTCATGCTCCTATCATGGTCACTCATGACTGGACCTTGCCCTTCGAGTTGATGTGCGACGTAAGCGACTTTGCAGTTGGAGCTATCCTGGGCCAGAGGCGAGATCAGCATTTCCGACCTATCTATTATGCTTTCAAGACCCTTAATGATGCCCTGGAGACTTGCACCACCATAGAGAAGGAGTTGCTAGTGGTGGCGTTCGCCTTCGAAAAATTTCGCCCTTATCTGGTGTTGTCTCGCGTGATAGTGTACACGGATCACTCCACCATAAGATACATGATGAGCAAGGCCGACGCCAAGCCTCGGCTCATATGAAGAATCTTGTTACTACAGGAGTTTGACAAGGGGATCTGGGATAATCGTTAGAGTGACAAGCAAGCACACTTAGATGAGATCCGAAATGATATTCAGGATAGTAATCCAGTCTTGAGAGAGAGTAGAGTGAGCTTGAGACCTAACCACCCAATCCGCTCTGCAGTTCAAGCGACGAGAAAAAGCTTCCACCTTGATGAGATTTGTTGATGAAAAGATGTTTTGCATAGTTTCCACCGATGCGAAACATCTCCAAGGCCAAGCATCTTGGCAAGAGGGGAGGGCATTGACAAGGGTCTCGCAGTCCAAACGAACAAAACACTAGAGGTTAATTTGGTGTTTATTCAGAATGATTGTTAGTAATTTTAATGGCGATATATAATGGCGGAATACATATATAATTGATATGTCTATTAGTGGTGTGACATTTGTATTCTAAAATCAAATTATATATTTATATATATATGGTGCCTTTACGGTATCTCGAGTGAAATTCGGGGTACCGCATACCTTGAGTATGAAATCGCTATCTAGACCTCTAATTAGCGGGATTTTGGGCATGATACTATACCCTAACCCTTAATGAGTGAACCCTAGGTCCTAATTATCTAAATCATAAACTATAAACCCTAAGATGGTGCATTGATTTTCTTGCCTATATTTGGACGAATCATAACCATCGATTATTGTTTCTAATTAAATTGATCTTGGGGTATAAGATTATTGATAAGCCGTTAATTGCACATGTTTTTACCCTTATTCTGGAGCCGTTTGAGCTGGTAGTTCTTGTGTTTTAAGCCGATTTCACGCTAGGTTGTGTTTGTTTGTGATATTTCAGGGGTCCTAGCAAGTGTATGAAGGTTTAGAAGCGAGTTCGGGGTCGATTGGACGAAGATCGGGCGCGAGGCAAGTCAAAAAGGAAGCCACACGGGCACACCCACAACTCACACGGCCGTGCAAGTGACCACTTTGGCCGTGTGGGATTGTGCGAGACTTCAGACGGCCAGCCCTGATTGTCACACGGCCGTGTGAAGTTGCACTTTGGCCGTGTGGAATTGTGCGAGACTTCACACGGCCAGGCAGGGTGAGTTATACGGCCGTGTGACCCTGGCCGTGTAGGAAGCCTGAAGTGCAATTAATCGGAACGCGGCATTTTGACCTCACACGGGCAACTGGGTATGCCACACGGCCGTGTGGCCCTGCCCGTGTGAGTCGGGAATTTCTGGTTTTTACCCAATTTCGGGCTGCAAGTGGGAGAATCGAGTTTTGAGAGCAAAAACAGAGCCCTAGAGAGAGAAAGTACGAAGAACACATCCTAGAAGCTATCTTGGAGCTGGGTTTCATCAAATCAAGCTTGGAGATCGTCATAGGAGTGGAAATCATCATCCCAGAGCAGATTTTCCTCATCTTTAAGAGTATGACTACTCTGTATTCTGTTTTCCTCTCTATCTATGGAGTAGAAGCCTTCTCTCACTTGGGTATGAAGAACCCTAGTTCTATGTGTTAGGGATTTGATTGTAATGACTTGGGATGATATTAGTGCTTGGTTTTAATCGAATGATGCATGTTTATTGAGTCAATTGAAGTCTGATCAGCTTTTCCTGATTTCTGCTGCAACCTGAGATAGATAGAATCTGATTAGGTTGTTAGAGCCTCATCATTCGGTAGTAGGAGATTGGCTATACGAGAGTTAGCCAGTTTACTGTTTTGTACTGGAATTCAATTCCAGTAGTGGAGTTCTGTTCTTACTGCTTCAGCTGTCTATCCCGGTGAAGACTAGTTTTCTGTCGGGTAGTTAGTCTGAGAGGGCTTGGTCAGCTTAAGAGATTCCAAGCTACTGTCGGATCTTCCGCAGTCTAATCAACAGTAAATCAACCCAGGGAAATTACGATTGAAACCTAACTAAGGAGCTAGGGGGACTCATTCCCGAGTGACTCTTCTTTGCTTGAGAAAACCGTACCAATTCCTGCTTTCTTTCTGCTTTTGCTTTAAACAACAATCACTTGACTTAGTTGGCTAGATAATAGATAATCACTGAGTAAGCAGTAGATCTAGACCCCGGGTTGATAATACAACTTGCTACTTTACTGCATTCCCGGTCTGCGATTACACTTGGTCACAGATTGGTGTTGTGTTTTGGAGTGTCAATTATAGAATTAAGACCTAGATGTTGATCTTTAAGGGTTAGTGTATAGTATCATGTCCGAAAGATCAGTCAATTCAAGTTCTGGATAGCATTTTTTTACTCAAGGTATGCGGTACCCCGAATTTCACCCTGGGTACCGTAGAAATCCTCATATATATAGTGCTATATATATGGTAATGACTGGTGTACGTCAGGCATATACTATACGTCAGGTGATCTAACCGTTAGATGTACTTAGATGAGCTCCGGTTGATCTCAACGGTCAATTTTTGCTTTTCATTAAATCAAACTTCGGGTTGGGGTTTATAAAATCGGTGTCTGGGGTTTATCATTAGAGGTTAGGGTATAGTATCGTACCCCAAACTTGATTTAATTCATGGTCTAGATAGAGATATCTTAACTAGTAGTACCTGACGTATAGCATACGCCTGACGTACGTCAGTGTGACCTATATATTTTAGTGCATTGAGTGCACCCAACTCTAAAAGTATCCATAATACATCAAATTTTGAACTTCAATTAGTAGTCTCAATCTAATATGATGATATGACATAGAATCACAATAAATCAATCTATTACCCTAACCCCTTAACCTTCAATTGGTATATATATAAGGTGCCTTCTGCGGTACCCCGAGTGAAATTCGGGGTACCGCATACCTTGAGTATGAAATCGCTATCTAGACCTCGAATTAACGGGATTTTTGGGCATGATACTATACCCTAACCCTTAATGAGTGAACCCAATGTCCTAATTATCTAAATCATAAACTATAAACCCTAAGATGGTGCATTGATTTTCTTGCCTATATTTGGACGAATCATAACCGTCGATTATTGTTTCTAATTAAATTGATCTTGGGGGTATAAGATTAGAGAATTAAGACCTAGATGTTGATCTTTAAGGGTTAGAGTATAGTATCATGTCCGAAAGATCAGTCAATTCAAGTTCTGAATAGCATTTTCTTACTCAAGGTATGCGGTACTCCGGATTTCACCCTAGGTACCGTAGAACTCCTCATATAAATAAATATATATATATATATGGCGAGTTCTACGGTACCCCGGGTGAAATCCGGGGTACCGCATACCTTGAGTATGAAAATACTATCTAGACCTTGAATTGACCGATTTTTCGGACATGATACTATACTTTAACACTTAAAGATCAAAATCTAGGTGTTAACTCTCCCAATCTTATACTCCAAGATCAATTTAATTAGAAATAATAATCGACGGTTATGATTCATCCAAATATAGGCACAAAAAGGAATGCATCATCTTAGGGTTTATAGATTATGATTTAGATAATCATGACCTAGGGTTCACTCATTAAGGGTTAGGGTATAATATCAGACACAAAAATCCTGGTAATTCGAGGTCTAGATAGAGTTTCCATACTCGAGGTATGTGGTACCCCGAATTTCACCCGGGGTACCATAGAAGCCACCATATATATATATATATATATATATATATATATATATATATATATATATATATATATATATATACTCTCAATAGAAGCTTATAATAGAACTTGACGAATTATCTTTTTACACAAAGATGATAAGCTATAACAAAAACATAAATAATCAATTTAGAAACATAATAATTTAACGCAACTGCTACATCTCAATTTTACATGAATCATACAAATAGAATAAATAGCACAACAACAATAGAGCCTAAGACAGATGTATAACACACACAAATACCATTACACATTTATATGGTTGGAGACAAAGACAAGGAAATCAGGAGCCGAGTTTCCCCGAAAGATGTCAAGCCTAGTACCATTATTAGTTATTATTTTAGTCTACAAATCTACAAATACCTATATGGCAATGTCAACAAAAAGCAATTGCCACATCAGCTCCTGCGCTTCAACCCCCACAAATCGGAAGGTTTTATCTGTAACTTCACACCCCCTTTTTATTTTTACTTTTTTTCTCTTTTATTTGTGAGTTTGCGGTTGAGAATCATTTCATTTCCAATTTCCATCTCCCCTCTCTTTTTTTTTTTTTGAAAGTGTGGTTCATTAAGAATGCAATGGGCAAGCCCAAAGGAAAAGATACAAGCAGTATACTACAAGGGCTAAAAGTCAGCAAAAACAAGGCCCAGCAAGCCTGGAACCCAATAGGGCCCAAAGAGCAGGACCAAAAAAACATTTTCTAACCCTAACCCTAGCAGCCACTGCTCCCCTCTAGAAACTCCGCCGCCAAGGATGGAACCGCCGCCACTGCCGTCGAATGACAAGAACCAAACAACGCCTCCACATCAGAGGAAGAGAAAGCAGAGGAAAAGGATCCACCACCCGGATGGCAGGCTGGTGGAGAGACGATCTTCAACGAAACCCACCCCAAGCCGCTCGAAACGTCCGCCTCCCGCCGCACGATCCCATGGGAAGCCAAACAAACTCGAACAGTCAGACAACGAAGGAAGTAGAGGGGAGACGATCTTCTGTCTTCAAGCTCTCCAGACCGCATCCGTCGCCAAGGGCTGCATCTCAGAACCACCAAGATCTGCAAGGTGAGAGCAAGGAGGTAGATTTTGGAAAGGAGAGGAGAAGACAAGCCAGATATGAAATCAGATCTAGCCTCCTTGCAACTTAGATCGGACAATCATCTCTAGTTCTGAATCACCAGAACAGAGGGCCAAAAATCAACCCATCATAGGGGAAGGACATCAACCCACAAGGGGAGGAGGAAACATGCATGAAAGCAAAGCAACAAGGACTCGGAAATGCAGAAAAATGAAAACAAAGCAAGGAACCAGAGCTGGGAAAACGGAAAGGACAGCAGAAAAACAAAAAGGGCGGAGAGCTGCCACCGGTCGCCGGAGAGGCACCGGCGGCAGCTCCCACGACTGCCTGGAAGAGGGGGTTTTTAGAGAGAGTTCAGAGGAAAAAGAAATAGAGAGAAAGTGATCCATCTCCCCTCTCCCTGTTCCACCGTCCACATCCCTTCTATTCCATTATCTTCGCACCCATAATCCAAATAAAACACTAAACAGAAGCTAATCCCAACATCTCTTTCCTAACCCTTTCTATTTATCTTCAATCAAATTGCAGCTGCAGATTCGTAAAAATAAAAATAAAAAACCAAAAATTGTGGATGCATCTTTGTGGCTTCTACTCGCAGCTGGTGCTTTTAATCGCATCCCTGATTCATTAAATTTGCCATTTATTAGACTTGTCCATTTTCTATTTCTTAGTGTTTGATCGATTGATCATTGTCACAACTAAGTCATTTTGTTTTTAATAGACCCATCGGATTTCGTTTAATTCACTATTTTTATCAATTTCTTCGAATTTTTACGTGATTGTGATGATTTTAAGCTATCATGTACGTTCAGCAAAAATAATTACTACATATTTGGAATGATATATGCTTGGCATTTCAGGTTCAATCTTTTGGCGTGCTTTATTTATTTATTATATATCTTTCTCACAACATAGGAGTTTTTACTTCCCATTTGATAGCTAAATAAAATTAGGCAAAAATTGTATTGAAATTAACAATAATCCGGCCAACGGGCCGGGCACTCAGCTAGTAGTTTAAAAGAACAAGTAACAATTTTACTGTTTCATAATGTCACATCAAAACTAATATTTTATTAATTAAAATTAGCCAATGAGATTAACTTTCATTAATTAATCAAACTATTTTTCTTTTTGTGTTTTCTTACTCTCTCTTCCATTGTACCATTGAAATGATATTAACTTTCAGCCAGTGGGATTAACTTTCATTAATTAATCAAACTATTTTTCTTTTTGTGTTTTCTTACTCTCTCACATCAAAACTAATATTTTTCTTTTGTACCAAAAAAGCAAATGTGAAGCTGATTTTTTGTTTCTCCATGAAAATTATAATCATAATTATTGTGCCGAAATAGTCACATTAATTAGCCTCGGGCAGTTTATTTGTGAAAATATATGTATGGCCAAAGATGGACCATACCTCCAATATGGTCAAGTTATAGCACTGTTGTCAGATTTAACTAGCATAGAATGTATCAATAGCTTTTTACTCGAAGTATAAAATTACCATATAAGATAAATAAGCGCAAAAATAAGGGTTGGATATCCCTTCAATACAACATAGGTCATCGAAAGGACCTTGGAGACCCACCAAAGCACGAAAGCCTGGATCTTTCAGAAAATGGCGGCGAACTTGCCTTGGGCAAAAACGTATTCGTAGCATATATGCCGTGGGAAGGTTACAATTTTGAAGGTCCCAAATCTTTGGGGTTGCTTTTTCCTATAAACATTGGTTACATTTCTTTTTGTTATTTGTACCAGTAACCAGTTTATGGATGAGTGCTCTTGGAGTAGTCGGTCTGGCTCTGGAGAAAAAGGTTTGGGTTTTATTCCTTCCCCTTAACATCATGAGTTTGTTCAAATTTGCTTTCTGTAAATGAATTTAGTCTGTGACAATCATAGTTTGCTATAGTAGCCAAACATACATCCTAATTTTTTGCTTTCTCTTCTGGTCTGCATTTACAACTTGCGCCCCTGTTTCACAGTTACTGTTTTGGACCCTTTTTTTATTTCACTAGCATTAGCCATATGCTTGAGAGTTGAGACTTCTACCGAGTTTAGAACCAAAGGTTGTGTTCTTATACTACATATGAATTAAGAAATGTGGGATCATTTCTGATAACATTGCACCCTTCTATCCTTTACACAGTTGGGCCAAATCTTTTATGGTTACTCTGCATATGCTGTGTTGAAGTTTCTTGATACTCATTTTGTTGTTAACTCAATTCTTTTATGTTTTCATGAACTTGGATTTAAGAGTATGCCGATTTGATAAAGCACCATTCTGGAAATTATTGTGCAGCTATTTGAAACTTAAAATACATATGTCATTATGGGATGTAGATGATGTTACCTCTATATGACTAATTTACTGACTTAACTATACATTGTCAAATTTGAATGAGGGAATGCAATCGACATGATGACTATAGTGGCAACGTCAGGGAGATTTACTGGAGGTTCCTTATAAGAACATTTTTCCTGAAGCATGCTGGAGTTGAGGAGAGTTAACGGAGACTTACTGAGAATTAGCAGCAAGTGAAGCTTTATGGAGAAATAAAAAAATTATTGAAACTTGAATTTTTTGTTGCTGCAAACTTGGATTTGTTGCTCATTCTACGAGTGAAATATTATAAGATGGATTCTTGGGCCTTTTATGATTGGAGTTATAGGACATATTGGTTCTCGGAACTTTGCAAATTTTCCATATTATATTGAAGAGAGGACAACTAAAGTATGTTATATGACGATGGTGTGTGCATTAGTGAGCCATGAGTTTGGACCAATCTAGAGATGATGGCTGAAGGGATGAAGATCATAAACTTAGAATTGCAGTCTAACATGCTGATTTATGCTAAACTTCCTGCCTAAACTCAGAATATTAGACTACTAAGTTACGAAAAAGATGGGGAAGAAGCATAGGAAAATGAAAAAAAATTATGAGAATATTTTCTTATACGATTGAATGTATTGAAAGTATGAATGTTGTTTAACTTCTTACCTCCTTTTTAGTTCGACCTTGATTCTAAATCCACTTATAGTAACTTTCGAATATCGTTTTACTTTTGTTGAGTGAACCACCTATTGTCCGAATCAATGTTGTATTAGTTGTTCAACAAAAGTGTGAAGAACTTGATGACGTTGTTCCATAGGTATAGTAGTAGTATTTACAAATTCATGTACAAGAAATAATATAGATATAACCCTATATTTCTGATGACAAATTTAATTTTCTATTAACATGATAACTTTATAAACATAATTAGAACTTTTCATTCGCCGCGAAGCGTAAGCGAGCGGGTCCTTGCTAGTTATACATTACAATACATTATAGCATCCAGCCTCCCATCCATTCTTAGTAGTAGCAGCAGCAGCACAAACGGTTGATATTTGAACAACATTTTGACATCCACAGATTGAAGAAGATGCAGATTAGCTCTAAATGCTTTGATGATTTCACTCAAGCAAGTGGAAAGTGGTGAGATCGGATCCAGTCCCGTCGTGGAGATTGTTGTGGTGGTGATTAGGCTGAAGCCTCAAAGCGAAAATGCGAGAGCCAGCCGTTGGGAAGCCAATCACAGCTGGTGAATCGTAATCCCCTCCATTATCCACTAAACCATAGTGTGGATCCTCATAGCCAAAACACTCAATAAGCAACAATAACAACAACACTAAAGAGAATAAACTTAAACGGTCAACAGTTTCAAGTCGCTCGTAAGTTCTAAACAAGTTAGTTTGTGAGTTGAACTCAATGAACAATTGAGTGGAACCAACCTCGTGAGTTATATGAGATGAACATGTCCTAACTCAAACTTTGCTCATCTACTAGCGAGATAACTCATTAAATAATGAGTTGAAAGTTGAAACTAACTTTTTCCAATTCGAAGACCTAGATACTTGCCCAGTTTTGTTCATTTGAACCCTAATTACCTGGTCAAATTAGCAAATCAAGTTTTTCAATCGGACTTCAACTCATATTACCGAAGGCCACCACAATCCTTTTTGTTAGACGTTAAAGTTCAGTGATTAGTTTGTTCTGACCTTAAAGTTTACGGATCAATAGAGCCATTCTTGTTTTGACATTGAAGGGAAGGAATGGATGAAGGGCTGGGGTTGAACGAAACAGGGGTATATTACACCTTTTTGGGGGAGAGTAGTTTTGGTTGAGGGATGAGCATCTTTGTTGACCTTTTCTGCAAAATTCTACTTCCTACAAACTTCCAAATCTCCTCTTATATATTCCATCAAACAAATGATCATAAGAACAAAACAACAAGAAAGCAAATTCTCTATTGTCTGAGCTGTATCAAGAGGCAAGATCATGCACGAAGTAATTAATTATTTTCATTTCTTATTTTTCATGAGTGTACGCGAACAATACACTATCGTCTTAGTAAATTATTTAATTACAACTTCACATATATAGACAAATATTTTTATATTTTTCATAAACCACTCGTTTATAAGATGAACAAATATGTTAGTTAAGATATAAACGGTCTCGATAATACAAATTCAGATTGTACTTATGTTTTTTTACATATTTGTTTATGATACAAACTAAATTTGTATATATAAAGATATAAATTCATTTACACTGCAAACTGAATTTATCATAAAAATTAATTTTCATCTCAAAACACTAATTTTGTAAAGTATACAGATATAGTCAACCATATGTTTCTCTATAACCATATTAGACACTCATTATCCTTCAAAATAAACACGCATGCAAGAACTGTATGTATCAAGGTTGTAAACCCGCGGGTTGACTCGGACCCGATCGAGCTAGTGAGTAAGGGTTAACGGGTCACTTGTTTTAGCTCGTTTTAGTCTTGAAATATGAAAATAGTCATTATATTGTACTTATCCTGATAAATTATATAAAATCTCATCTAACATATGAGTAATAACACATAACATTACACCATAATAACATGTCGTACTTAGATCCAACATATAGTAAAGATTCACACGCACTTATATAACATCAATGTTCAAATTTTCATCTATGGATTCCAAAGATTGAGTTAGGCGAAAAGAAAATTCGGAGAATAGGCGCATTTCGCAAACCAAAGAAAAAAATAACACAATTTGACCTCCAACCTGATACCTCGTAGCGGTAAACCCGGTGGTTACATGCGGCCCGTTTTTTTCACCGGGTCGGAGTCAAAGTGGGTCGACCCGCCCTTCAAACAACCTTCGTATGTATAGATTATAATTAAGTATCATGTATCCCAATTTCAACAGTTGGTCATAAGACTAATAACTGCAACCCTCGAGATCAGCTAAATAGCTATAGCCAGGAGATGGGACGCGCGACATGGAGCAATTTGCTAAAAAACCTTGGATTGATTTGCTTGTAACTGCATATTTCGCGCGTCTCAACAACTATCAGCCACGACCCGATTTAGCTAGGTTCAATGGCGGATCCCGAAATTCAACGTAGGAATGTCTTTTATAAAAAAATTAAATTAAATTAAATTAAATATTATAATTAAAGTAAATAATTATTAAATTTGAAAATATCTAACTAATAAAAATTATACTAAAAGTTCCGACGTTTTTCTTAAAATGGTAAAATGCATTCGGTGTTTATACTGCTAAACAAATATCTCTCGACATATCCTACTAGATAAGGGTATCCCGTAGTTTAGTTTAATCGTTAGGTTTTCAAAATAATTTGAGATAAGAATAACATTTTACTATTATATTTGGATCTAAAACACAACAACAAATGAGTTGTAGCGTAACTGAAAATACATTAACTAATAGTGGACGTATCCCAAGTTTAAATCACATAAACTACTACTTAAATATTATTTGCACTAATATGCAAACTCAGCGGCGGATCTAGGGGCCCGCCCCCGGGCCACGGCCCAGTCCTCCCCGGATCCAAGGCTCGTATAGTACTTGTAAATTTTCGATTTTGGGTATATATTTCAATGTTTATAGGGTTACGGCCCAGCCCTTTCCATCGCTTTTTAAATGCGGCCCAGTGCTCTAACCTGTTCTGGATCCGCCGCTGTGCAAACTACTACGGGGTCGTTTGGATGAGCAATTGTAACGGATCAATTTGACACAATTGTTTCGTTTTGAGACAATTGTACCAAATTGCCTCGTTTGCCAGCAAGAAATTTGGATGGATCAATCTGCCTGAGGTATTTTGAATTGATCTGTTTTGAGTCAATTTCAATTACCTGGGGTGGGGGCAGGTAATTCGAATTGACTCGTTTTAATTGCCTCGTTTATAAAACGAGATAATTGATCAAATTGACTCATTTCTAGATTGATACATCCAAACGACCCCTACGGGATAATCATTTTCCCAAATTTTAAAGGTGTCCCAGCCCCACTACCACAGTACCACTTAAATTTTTTTTTTTCCTCATACGCAAACTACTATCGTAGGTTGAATAATCGTGTTTTTAAATTTAGGAGTGTCCCGGAACACCCCTAAAGATGCATGTATCCGCCACTGACTAGGTTAGGGTTCTGGTTTAGATTGGGGGGATCGGGCAGTCTCAAGAGGGTGTTCTTTCCTCCTAGGCAATCCGTCGAACGACTGATGTGCATTTCGACCCTCGCTTCATAATTGTGCGCAAACAGTGCGCTGCGACCCCTCTAAGTCTAACCTAACCCCCGCCCCAAGAAAGGAAGCGTGGACACGGTGGTTGCGCTCGTTTACCCATCATTTAAATCATTGCGCTGGACACTACAGATGGGTATATAGCAGGGACCAGGATACCGGACCGGCCGGTCGGACCGGAAAAACCGGAAACCGGACCTGGCCCGGCACAACATGGCCTGTGTATCATCCAAGAGGCTGCCGGCCGGTTTTTACGGTTGGACCGCAACCGGCCGAAATTTCGGCCGGTTTTATTAAAACCGGCGGTCCCTTTAATTAGCTGAAACGGCGCCGTTTTGAATAAAAAAAAAAAAGGAAAGGAAGCAGCGAAAGTCGAAACCCTACTCTCCTCTCCACACTCTCCTCTCGTCTCCCCCCAGTCCCCCGCGCCGCTCTGCCTTTCCAAGTTTCCATCCAAAATCCAAATTCCTTTCCATCTGGTGCGACGGCGCCTCGCATCCTCTCGTCTCCCCCCGTGCTGCTCTGCCTTTCTCACCACCGGCGACGGCGCCTCGCATCCTCTCGTCTCCCCCCGCGCCGCTCTGCCTTTCTCACCACCGGCGACGGCGCCTCGTCCTCCCCAGCAACGGCGCCTCGTCCTCCCCGACATCGGCGACTCGTCCTCCGCGGCAACGGCGCCTCGTCCTCCCCGGCATCGGCGCCTCGTCCTCCCCATTTTCTCAATCCAAAGTCCAAACACCACCGACGAACACAACCACCACCAACCGCCATATTTAGTAAGATATTATACTACACTTGTTCCATATTTAGTAGACAATGACAATCCAGATTCATGGCACATAGACTAATTTTCCTTAAGCAATTGGCCATAGAGGAGATCTTCTCCAACTTACGTTTTGGACGCTTCAACCACATTTAATACAGTCTGAAACTAGGTTCGGTTCAGCACTTGGATTGCTCAATGCTACGTGTGTACTTGTATTAAAAATTACCATCAAGACTGCAGATTTCCAAAATTTCAAAGATGCTTCATTTTCAAGATCTGATCAAGAAACAGTGGAGTCAAGATGCTCCAATAAAGTTTAATTTCTTATTCAAAATATGCTATTTTCTTCGTTGAAATCCGGTTTACTCTTTTACAGTTTTTTAGGCGGTATAATCCGGTTTTATTCCGGTATTTTCTCGGTATGGTACCCTAATTTTGTCGGTACGGTTTTTTAACAAAAAAATAATTTTTTATTCCAAAAACGGTATTTGCCGGTAGAAAACGGTTGAACCATGGTTGTACCACGATTTACCATGCCAAAAACGATTCCGGTTTGATGTCCGGTACGGTTTCGTAATCCATGGTATATAGTGGCATTCTAGCTACGTTGATTCTCTCTGTCTGCAGGTTTTCTGAATGTGTTATCATTTCAGTCAACATATGTTTAACGTTGTTGATCCACGAAGGTAATGTCATTTCTCAACATGGCTAGCAAAATTGTCCAATCCTTGGGTTTCGGCCCTTTTTTTCCCCGACTACCTGCCATTTGATAATGTTGCGAAAATAATTAGGAGTAGATACATAAAGATAGGGTGGGCATGTGGTTGGGTAATCCGCGGATTGATATTGATTCACCCGCAGATAAGCCGACCCGCAAGCTGTGGGTGATTGTCTGATTGATGTGGGTGGATTGCGGATTGATAAATCTCCACCCGCACTTGTGTGGGTGAGTGGTGGGTGGATTGCGGGTCATGCGAATGACTCGCTTCCTATTTTCACATGAAAAAATGTTGTTTCTTATAGTATCGAATATTCATTATATTTCCAAACCGCGCTACGGTCTGACCATATACTTCTTAATGTGGAGAATAAATAATACTTTTGACTACTGTTATTGATTATTGTGATGTGTAATATCCATTTATTTGATATTGAAATGCAAATTATTGTTAATATCCATTATATATTGGGATGAAAACTATAAATTATTAATTGTATCAAAATCACAACATGAGTAAGTTTTCTCTAGACAATTGGTAGATAGATTAGTAAATTTTTTGATGCAAATACTATATGAATTCACTAGAGAGAAAGTGATAAGTGTCTATTGATACAATCTTACTACTTTGCTATGAACTTATTATAAATGTTAGTCAACTTTTTTAATAAGTAGTTGGAGAATTGTTTTTACGAGTTAACTCACGACCCAACGTCACCCACCCAACCCGACCCGCATAAGAATGTGGGTGGATTGCGAGTCACAATTATTCCAACCTGCTAGTAAGCAAGTGGGTCAATTTGAGACGAAAACCCACCCAACCTATCCATTGCCCACCCTTACATAAAGCTACCCTCATTTGGAGTCGGATAGAGATTTTCGGTCAACTCAGAATATCCATTGATGCAGTTTATCACATAATCAATTAGGTTAACCAAGCGGTTGACTATCTCTGTTTAAGTAAAAATATTGATGACGAGTTTTGAAGAGTTTTATCATGCACCATAAATAACTTGAGGAGGTACAGTTAATACCTCAAAAGTGGAAATGATGAACAGAACATTAAAAAAAACACGGAGATAAAATTGAAGTTTCGGAACGGAGATACTTCATTTGAGATTGTTAGATTTTTTGTTACAACTACATTCATAACTTTTCTACTTGTACTTCATTTTATATTAACTTATAAATACTACAATAATTATCACAAAAATAAAAAATATAAATCACAAAACATCAATTTTCTTAATTATATGAGAAGTTAGATCGTACCGGCGGTCAATTTGGGGTATCGCGCATATTCTAAATAAAAAATACTATCTAGATCTTGAATTGACAAGATTTTGGGACATGTTACTATATACTAACCTTTGAATATTAAAATTTAGGTATTAATTATCTAAATCTTATACACTAGATCCATTTTATTATAAATAAATCACAATTATGCAACAAATTACATGCATCACTTTAAGGTTTAGTAATTATGATTTAGATGATTAGGACCTAGCATTTACACTTATTGAGTGTTAGGCAGAGTATCATATTTCAAAATCTGATTAATTAATTAACTATATAGCTAGCATTTTTTTACTAAAAATTTATTGTATCGTAGATTTACCAAAATCCGATAAAAGTCACCTTGTATTATATAGGGTTAATAACATTTTATGCCCATGTACTATTGCATTTTAACAAACGTGCCCATGTACTATGATTTTGTACAAACATGCCCATGTTCTATTACGACGTAACAAAAATGTCCTTCTGTCGGAAAATCAGTTTTCTCTCCGACTGGAAATTACCCAAATACCCCTTTGACTAATATTAAAATTTCACTTTAATTTACGGTCGAATTTAGAAAGGCAAAAAGGAGCCCCATAATACGCTGACTCCCCATTTTCTCCTCTCACCGGTTAGCAGTCGATCATCGGCCGGTGTCGTCTTCACTACCGGCGTGATCCAACTCTGCCGACGTCCACCAACTCGTTCATCTCTCATCCGCTGAACCTCTCATCTAGCTCCGTTGGCGGAAGCCAGTATCTTCTTCGACAACTAGCATCTTCTCCTGAGTTCATCGTCCTTTCCTCTAGCGATGTTGCTGGCAGCATAAGCCTTGGCGAAAATGGCGACTCAGCCCGTCGAAGTTAATTCCACCAATAACCTCTGAGGTGCGGCTGCAACAATTTTATTCTTAAACCCTAATTTATACTAAGAGGACAAAAGGAGGAAATAAATATTGTTCTTTCCTGGACCATGTACAAAACATAGATGGACAATGAATTAATAATGAAGTTGGGGAAAGCAATTGAGGACAGATCTTTGGAGGAACGTTTGGGACCAGGAAGCATCTGGGTCCCTGTTCGGGTGGAGGGAGCGGTAGGTCCGCCGGAGGGAGAAGTTCGATCGGCGGAGGGAGTAGCTGGTGTGGTGGATGAGATGATGAACGAGAGTTGGTGGATGCTGGCATAGTTGGATCATACCGGTGGTGAAGAAGGTGCCGCCCTAGTTGGTGTGGCCGAAGGCCGATGATCCCTTTAAAATTAACTCAGTCGAGGCTCCTTTTTGCCTTTCTTAATTCGGCCGTAATCCCTTCAAGATTAAAATGAAATTTTAATATTAGTCATAGGGGTATTTGGGTAATTTTCAGTCCCATTTAACGGAGAGAGAATGAATTTTTCGACAGAAGGGCATTTTTGTTACATCGTAATAGTACAGGGGCACGTTTGTGCAAAATTATAGTATAGGGGTACGTTTGTTAAAATGCAATAGTACAGGGGTATAAATGCTATTAACCCTATTATATATATACTGATCATAATATTTGATTTAACTATTACCAAAACCAATCCAAACCATGTCTATTTGATTTAAACAATGCAGTCAAAAGCGCGATTCTACCTAAAAGCGGAAAATGGGTAAAATTTTAAAGTATAAAATCAAAGCATAAAAGAGTAAGTTTTTTATGCATATTGTAAAACTAAAAATATGTTGAGTACGACATATACGATGTAAAATATGAGCGCACAGAATTTAATTTTTTTTCAATAAAGATTTCATTCATTCAATCCCGAAAGAGGATGGGTTTACAGCAATGGTGCCACAATAGAAAGGACTGAGATCCAATCCGACGGAAGAGAAAGACAACGTGCATTACGAGCGACCCAATCGACACATTTGTTCACACGACGACTGGTGAAAGAGATATGAATTCATTTACACTGAAGGAGCAACTCTTTCACATGAGAGAGAAGAGCAAAGCACCGCATGTCCAGAGGGATTCATCACCTTCAAGTGCATCCACCAAAATCTTGCATTCCGAAAGGATAACTGAAGGAGAGTTATCAAGGACCGCCATCCGGCACGCTTCAAAAAGTGCAAAGGCCTCAGCCTCAATCGGAGACGAACAAATGACCCTGCCAGCCCTCCCATCACAAATTTGTCCATGGTAATTAGTAATAACTACCCCAAAAGCCGCCTCAGACGAATCATTGTCAAATGACCCGTCGTAGTTGATCCTAATAAGGTCATCACTTGGCGGTGGAATAGATTGTGATGGAGTGTCCCTTGGCTGGTTTGTAGGGATGATAGAGTTACGACAAGGAGAAGGTTCAGAAGCCTCTCAGAAAGCTGTGATTGAGGACAACAATGGGGGCAAATTGCTGCCTCTGAAGATGATATCGTTTTGTGCTTTCCAAATGTTCCACTGGCAAAAGACCTTGAGACGGAGAGAAAGAAGAGTCTTCGCATCTCTTAATGAGAAGAACCATTGCGTGAAATCCAGAGGAGGGGTGCATGACGGAGGATCCTCTCCCAAGTCTCCTTTGCGTGAGGGCAAAGAAAGAGACAGTGGATGAGAGACTCACAATTGACATTGCAAATCTGGCAACAAGGGTAAGGAGCACAATGTCTGTGGTGCAAATTTTCTTTTGTTGCCAGAGCATTGCGGAGGCACCTCCATAAGAAGAAACGAATCTTTGGTGGGAGGTTGAGAGACCAAATCCATTTCCAAGAGTCATCGGCAGATGGAGCATTAAGATCTTGCATGGGTTGATTTCCAAGATACCTGAAGTGTCTCCTCACTCCATGGTAGGCCAATTTCAAAGAAAACCTCCTATTAGTTGTAAACTTCCACACCCATCTGTCTTTGGATTCGATCGGTCCAATCTGAACTTTAGCAATCGCTTCCGCTTCCGAAGGAGAACAATGATTATGGACCAAACTCCAATTCCAATGATGCGAGTCTTCTTCGATCTAGTCACTAACTCTTGAGTGGGACATGATATTAGATGACATTTTGTGGGCTTCAATTGATGGGATCCAAGGGTCCTTATCAAACCATGTATCATCTCTATTACCAATGACACGGATAGTTCCCAAGTCCATCGACTTCCTTGCATCACAGAGGCTGTACCAGATCCATGAGGCGGAGCTCCCCTTTTTTGCAGAGCGAAAATCAGAGTCAAGGAAATACAGGCTCCGAAGGAGGCGAGCCCACAAGGATACTAGTACATTCAGAAGCCTCCATCCATGTTTAACAAGCAAAGAAAGGTTAAACATTTGGAAATTACAAAAACCAAGCCCCCCTTCATATTTCGGGTCATTAAGCACTTCCCCTTTCCGCCACGGAATCGATCTTTTGTTCATCGACCCTAACCAGAAGAAGTTCCGAAGAAGAGAATCCATCTTCCTGGTCAAAGATGTAGGGAGGAGAAAAACGCTCATAATGAAGGTCGGGATTGCTTGTATAATTGCCTTGAGAAGAGTCTCTTTACCTGCATGTGACAAAGTGAGACTTTTCCAAGAGGCCCCCTTTTTCTCCATTCGCTCGACGAGGAAAGCGAAAGTCTCCTTCTTCGATCGGTCCCATTATGTGGGAACCCCCTGGTATTTATCATGAATAATGATAGAGGGGAAGCCAAACCGAGAAGTAATTTTGTTCACTCTCCATTTTGTCCCTTAAGACCCAAGATTTTATTAAAATGCCGACGAAAGATCGTAGAGTTGTGGAAGAATTTTGTGTTACGATCACCCTCAACAAGCCACTGAATCCTGGATCTTTGACCCCACATCTTCTTCTCATCTTTCCACAATGCATCCAGTTCAGCAAGGAGACCACGTTCTTCCTCAAGGATATCATCATATCTGAACAAGTGTGTAATGGCCTCGATTCAGATAGTGATCTCCTTCTCCCTTTGGTGTTGGGATTCAATCATGGATCGGCCCCAGCTCCTGAGGTCGTCTTGGCATTTTCGAACACGTTGATCATGGGTGCCCACTATTGCCCATGCCTGCATAACGATCTGATCGCATCTCTCCTTTCCAGCCCATCCATCATCAAACCGGAAGAGCGGGGATTTTCCAGATCCACCAAAATAGAATTCCAGTCTTAACACTCTGTGGTCAGAACCAATATCACTACCAAGGGTGATAGTCCTTTCCGTAAAGCTTTCTCTCCATGAAGGTGTACAAAGGCACAGATCCAGTCTTCCTTTAATGTTTCGATCACCCCCTCTCTTGTTGTTCCAAGTAAAGAAAGGGCCTTGAAAACCCACATCCAAAAGGCCATTATCGAAGATAAACCTTTGTGAAAGGTTCGACGGGCGCTCTCATCAAAGGGCCGCCACCTTGTTTCTCGTAGCTAAATAAAATTGCATTAAGGTCTCCCAACACCACCCAAGGGACATGAACATCATTCCTAATACTAGAAAAATAATCCCAAAAGACCTTCCTCTGATTAACAATTGAGGGGGCATAAACAAAAGTCATAAAAAACCACTACCATAGTTGATAAAAACATCGATAAAATGAGGATCACTATCCAAAAGTTGAAGATCAAATACAGTCGTCCACCACAAAGCAAGACCTCCTGCTGAATCAACCGGATCGACATAATGTTTATTCTGAAAATTGTTTTGGATGCGCTTCTCTTTCATGGTCGTCTCTGAGTTCATTGTTTCCATCAAGAAAACAATAGATGGGCGAATCTTCTTAATCATCCTTTTGAGATGATTTCCAGTCCGGGGTAGCCCAATTCCCCGGCAATTCCAGCTAAGGCAACTCATTTTCCACCGGGTGGCTTATTGCAGGCCACCTGCGCTTCAGTTTTCTCGGGTTCATATTGTTGTTGTTGTACCTTTGTATCTTCTTCCTGTCTTTGAGCCATTTTTCCCATCCCTAGTTTATGCTTGTAGCTCTTAGTTCTTATTCGAGGATTCCTTGGTTTGGCTGAATTGTCACCAGTGGAAAAATAAGGACCTTCAAAGTCGAGTTCCTGGCCCCTGCTTCCTCTTCTTCAGCTCCCTCTGATCCTCCCCTGAAAAAACAACACACTGTTGTTGGCCTTCATCTGCTTGTTTTTTGTTAAAATCCATCTTCTGGTTAATATCAATCATAACTTGGGCTAAGTTTGAGTGATTGGGCTGATTGTTGCTGCAAAGGAGTGAGGCTTGGGCCTGGACCCCTTCCAGAACAGAGTGAGTGTGGTGGGCTTCATGCATTCCAGCCCATTGCCCTTCATTGAGGTCCAGGGACAGGTTGCGTACAATAGAGGGGGAGAAGAGTCGATTGTTGTTTCCTCTAGGGGGAGAAAAAGCAGCTGCCTGGGCCCCATAATAAACCATGTTTTGAGCAGAAAGTGGGCTTTGGAGCCGTTGAGAGTGGGGCCCTGAGACAGACCCGGAGCTTGAAGAAGAATCCCCTCCTAGGAACGGGTGTGGGGTGAACCCCTGCGGTCCTCGGATAGCGAGTCCCCAGCCTCCGTCAGTCGTCGGTGAGGAGGAATCTGCCAGATTAAAGCTGTCGGCTCGCGGCAATCCCCCGCCAGCCACCCAAATTTGATTTTGCACAAAGCCTGGCGAGTTGGAGTTGGACCCTATATCAGCAGTTGGCAGCGTCATGACTCGACCATGGAGTGAAGCGCCCCTCTGGAGGACCTGCCACTCTAGCTTCTACATCAGCAATTCTACGGGGCATTCTTGTTTGTTGTGGTCGTATCTGTCGCAGTAATAGCACAAATAGTAGAGTTTCTCATATCAAAACCCCAACCATTCACGACACCCATTGTTGTTGAAGTAGGAACTTGGGGGAAGAGGGCGGTTGAGATCAACATGGACCAGCACGCGAACGAACTCCATATAGCGCTTAGAGTTCAAGCACCTCATACCAATAACATGGATCTGTTTGAACATTGCCACTGCCGATTGAATATTAGAAACCATCTTTCTGTGTTCTGGGATTCCATGGATTTGGATCCAGAAATCAGCTAGATCAAAGGGAAGATCTTGTGGTCTGATGGATTCATCTCATTGCTTCAATTGAAGCATACACCCTCACACATTCCATGGTCTGCCTACCCAGGCCTTTTCCATCTCAATAGCCGTGCCAAAAGTGAAGATGAAGGTGTTTTTTTCTCTTTGTACCTCATGGACAGTAGGTTCACAAGAATGAGACCATGCTCCATTGATCTTTCCCGAGATAGTCCATAGGTTGATCTCTCTCTTAGTAAAGAGCTTCCCAACCAGGCGCAGACGTGGACCCTCATGGGATTGTGGCTTGAAAAGACTGGGATTTATGTTCTCTGTTTCGACTACTAACAGGCAAAGTGGAGAATGGAAATTTAAGGAATAAGATTTTGCTTGGCTATGGTTTGACAGGGGACTGGAGAAGCTAGATGGGTTAAGTGAGGTAGGGACTCTCTTCTGGTTTCCAGATCTGGTTGCAGGGGAAGAAGAAATGGTAGTAATGGCGAAGGATGAGCTTTTAATGGAGGGTAGCAGGGAGCGTTGGGGCCATTTACTTCTGAAGAGACAATACAGCTCATTGATGGTTGGTTTGCAGAAGATGAAAATCTTCTTCCTCTCCATTAGGATCCCTAAGGAGGTCGAGAAAGCACCTTCATTGAAGGATCCGGATGGTAACCCATATTCGAAGTTTGAAATTTCAGAGAGTTTAGAGTGAGAAAGGGGAATTAGAGAGAGCCATTTTGTGTGTATCATTTACATCATAGCATCTTAATAATAAATTTATAAACATAAATTTATAAACATAAATTTTAACAATAAGCTTCCTTCCCCTTTATGCTAATGAATTTGAGAAGGGCCTAGTTAGTGAATTATATTACTCTATTGAAGCTGAGAATGCATCCAAATATCTTATATGTATCTTTTAATCTCAAATGTATCATATTGTTGGTGATTAATCTTTAAAATAGACTTTTTATAATTAATTTCATGAAAATAATATCCATTAGTGAACTAGATGCGTAAAAGCGTAAAGCGTTTTGGTGAACTAAAAGCGTAAGCTCTTAAACTTTAAAGAGCAATTTTGTTTGATTTAATACACTAAAATTTATATGAAAACAAAAGCGTTTTGATAACTTAAAAACGTAACACCGTAAGATTTTAAATTTTAAACCGCGAGTTTGATATCAAATTTAACTAAGTCACAATCAAACCACAGACTTTTATGGTTGTCCCAAATGCCAAAACGTCACAATCGATGCTTACTGTATATGAATTCCAAGAGGCCAAATGGCATACTAAAATAGAACTGCACCTACTACCGATACCCCTATTGATTTTGGCTCAAGGTTGTCAAACCGGTTTAAGTTATTGAGCCGGTCAAACAAGGAATTTTTGGTTTAGTTTGTCTGATCGGGGTCTGGACGGTTTGAGTTATTTTAGACATTTTCTAAATATATTTATAAATAAGTTAGTAATTAAAAATTTAATAACTGAAATGAAATTTATCTTATATATATCTATAAAAAAACTTATTTTCCAAAAAAATTTAATAACTGAAATAAAATTGATCTCTCGTGCCTGCAGCCAATCAAACATAACACCAGAAGTCTTCTTACAAACATTACTAGACGATTTTTTAAAAGGAATCTGCTTTGTATCTCATGAAAAGTTGAAAATATTTTTGACATGCATGAAATTCTCGTGTATTATGATGGTCCCAATCCAAAAGCATATTCTAAATCATTTATAATCCTTCTTTTACCTTGCTAGAGAAAGCCTAGATACCTCAAACAAACCAATAAAACAAACTAATTTCCCCAAATTGATACAAAAGCTATCCTGCATTCATTCTCTGGACAAATTCCTATTTTTTCGAAAATTAGTCTACGATGCAGTGCAAAACTTCTAAATTATTGAGAACTTACTTCTAGAGATAGACATTTATATAGGAGTGATACATAAACTTTAGTCCTTAGTGGTATTAGAGAACAATAACAGATGAAATGCATGAATTTCTAGTAGCATAGAAAATAGGAAGATGTAGGATACATGAATTTTGAATGAAATAGATGAAGAAGAACTATATGTATTAGTAACACGATATACCAACATTCCTCTTACAATAATCCAACACCAAATCTCATTTATCAATCTAGATAAGACATCTCAAATGACACAAACACATTGAAGACTATTTCGTCGGACTCTATATCCTCAAAATTTGACAAATTCAGCCACAAGAAGGCTTGTGTAAGAATCAACTAAAATGTATTTTCCTCACCATTATCGTAAATCGCAATATGTGCTGATAAATATAGTAGAGCCTTTCATCTATAGCCAACAATGATACTTCTCCTAGGCGCGTGTGTGGCGACTGAGGAGGTCGGCAGTTGGGTCGTTGTCAGGGAGAAGAAGCATTTTAGACTTTTAGTGTTGAAGAGAGTAGGGGTGGAAATCAGTACGATATCGATATTTCAATATCAAATACCGAAATCCCGAATACCGAATTATACCCTGAAATCAATCACAATCTCAATCTCTAAATAATTTTGATATCTCAATCTCAATCCCTAAATATTTTGGTATCCCAATTGGTACCTCGGTATCACAATCGGTATAATCAAATACAAAATTAATTACCTTTGCAATTAATAATTAAGTATATAAATTGGATTTTATTGTTTAATTTAGGACAAAGAGACTAAGCAAAAAGTCTTGAGTTGCCTAGAGCTAACATCTCAAGTTTTTGTAATTGGTAATCATTAATTTGATGAATTTGAGGTTGAGAGACGACTAATACTAGTACCGAATAACAATTGAAACTCAATCCCAATCCCACAAAATAATACGTGTATTCGGTAATACCAAATATAGACAAATTCAGTACGATATTCGGTATATCCCAAATACCGGTACCAAACTTCCAGCCCTAAAAGAGAGTAAAGACGGAAAGAGCAAGCGAGACCACGTCTGAGACGAACAAGTGAACGAGCATGAGCGCGTTAGAAACACCGCCTTTGACTTCTCGTGCGTATTCAGTGGAAGCGAGTGCCAAGACCGTCAGCGGGAACGAGTAAGCCCACCACACAACACTGAACCTTCTCATGGATCTCTTGAACAATGCCGGCCTGCAAACCTGCCTTACGATAAAAAAAAAACAGGCCGACAAACAAATCAACCCACACACCATAAAATGTGTTTTTAAATAGGCTAATACTATAGTGCCGCTGATAAAAATGAGGCATTGGTGCCGCTTTTATTTATTGATCCACGTAAGAATGACGTGGAAGTGGTTAAGTTTATTAGATCCAGCGTAGACCCGATGACCACGAACCAACCCAAACGACCGTCTTCCCAAAACGGATGGTGATAAGCAGTTCCGACGAACTTCTCGGTCACTGATTCAATTTCCATTCTCTACCATAAGCATCAACTGAACTCCACTGTGTTCCTCCTCCATTTATTCTGTTGAACTCCACTCACCGTTGGAAGAGTCAAATTCTGAATCTGAAGTTCCTTGGAGGCAGCCCTTTCCCAACAAACTCCAAACGCTTTCAGGTAAATCAGGTCGTGTGTATGTTGAGCAGAGCACTGATTCAGATCGTTTCTCTGTTGAATTTATCTGAGTTTCCTTTTGCCTCTGAAGTGTTAAGTTAGGGATGCAAATGGGAGTCTTGTTTTCAATGTTCTTCTTCTTCGTAGTTCATTAGTCTTTCTATGTGTATCAAGCAACAGAGGTTCTCTGTCCCTGTTCTGCTTCTATTTTTTTTCCTTGTGTTTGTTTTTTGGCTCTTCCCTTTTGTCTGCTCGTTTTTTCTGGGTGAATGGAGATGTTGCCATTAGCAGAACAACAAGGCATTTAGCTGGAATTTTGTCGGTTACGAGCATCTGCATAAAGCCCTGGCATTCTTCGATCAAAATAAGATTGGTTACAAAGAGGAGGAGGAGGAGTTGAGAGAAGCCATTTTTTATGAGGTGGACCTCTGTGGTGAGTTTGTTTGTATTGCCATCATTCAAGGTGTTGTTGATACAGACTGTTCTTGGAAATCATTAGGGATTATAGGTAGTATAGAAAGCAAATAGAGTGATATTAGCAATATTGTTCTTGTGGTTGTTATTGTGTTTGTTCTTCTGTGAGTTTGTCCATAATTCTTTTGTTCAAACATTTGTGTACATATCTCTCTTGAATTGGTTGGTTAGAAAAAAAGGTGTGATGGTTAGAAGCTGAATAATTTACAAGTTTTCAGCCTCATCATCTGTAGTGGTTTGCTGCTCACTACCTGACGTGTTTCTAAGTTCAAAAATTTCACAAGTATGGGGAGGTGATTTTGGAGTCCAGCTGAGGAAAGGGAGGAAGTCTTACATCGTTCTGGGTGTCTACTGGTTAAAGGAAAGCAAAAAGTTTAGCGCTGGTTCTGCGGGTAAATGACATTTGAGTTAAGGAGACAAAGGAAGTAAAGATAGGAAGAGGCTTTGGTTTCGCAAAGCAAGACTTGTTTGATCTGATCTGCTGCTGTTTTTGAACTCTCTTATGGGAAGCCGACCTGAATTGGGTTGCCTGCTATAGTTATGTGTGTCTGTTTTTTTTCTTTTCATATTGTATAGTTTGCAGGTTACAGTTCTCAGGATCTCTCTTTCTAGTGCAGATTCTCTCCAGTGTACAATTCTTTCGAATTCTAGTTCTATCTTAGTTCAGCTCTTTATGCACTTCGAACTAAGATGATCCAAGAGCATTAACAATTGATTTCCAGTTTTATAATTCCCAACAATAAAGATCAGTTCAATAATTTAGATTCCATTTTCATGAAGACTTTCAGTTAAGCATGTATATTAGAGAGTAGATACTAGAAATTGGATCACCCGCGGCAAAGCTCGCCGTTCAGTTTGTTACTTTCACGGAGATTAACGAATGCATATTTTATTTTAAATGATTTAGTGAACATAAAACAATAAAAGGAAGAAAAAAGTTAATACTATGTCTGTCACTTTGAGTTTGGGCCAATATCGGTTTGGGATTTATTTCTGGTCATCGGGTTTGGGCTGGGTTTCCACACCCAATCAATGCCACATCATGTCCAAGTGGACCAATTAGAAATCGCGGCACCGGTGCCGCATTTTTTATAGCGGCACCATAGTATTGGCCTTTTAAATATTGAAGTTCTAGTAGTTGCATGGAGATGGGAAAAAAGGTTAATTTTGTACGGTGCTCAAATAGTCTGTTGTATTGGAAGTCGTTGTGATTCGAAAATGTGACCTTATAATCAAATTAGTTCTGATATCATGTCACGGATTAGTTGATCTCAATAATTTGAGTTTTTGGAACAAAGTTAATTATAAAGAGCCCTTCTAGTGTGCTCTATAGCACCCGTGCTATAAAAAACAAAAAACAAAAGGGGACATGTTGGGAGGTAAACCCGCTAGATGACTGGTCTCACATCATTAATGGCAATCTTGTAAATAATGAATCAATCTATGGAAGTGTAGGTACAAATTACAGTTGTACCATATCATATAGGTACAAGTTTCAGTTATACCATTGAAGAATTTGTTTCACAAAGTGTAGGTACAATTTTGAGTTGTACCATAGAGGGATTTGTGAGAAAGTGTAGGTACAACAAAAAGTTGTACCATAGATATAGGTACAAATTTTTAGTTGTACCATAGAGGGATTTGTGAGAAAGTGTAGGTACAACATAAAGTTGTATCATGGTATAGATACAAGTTTGGGTTGTACCCATAGAAGGATTTTGAGAAAATGTAGGTACAACTTCAGGTTGTACTATTAGTATATGTACTAGTTAGGGTTATATCATAGAAGGATTTTTAGAAAGTGTATGTAAAACATAAGGTTGTACCACAAGTATAGATACAATTTTGAGTTGTACCATAGAGGAATTTGTTAAAAAGTGTAGGTACAACTTAAAGTTGTGCCACAAGCATAGGTACAAGTTTGGGTTGTATCAAAGAAAGATTTTTAGAAAGTGTAGGTACAACATAAGGTTGTACCACAAGTATAGGTACAATTTTGAGTTGTACCATAGAGGGATTTGTTAAAAAGTGTAGGTACAACTCAAAGTTGTACCACAAGTATTGGTACAAGTTTGGGTTGTACCATAGAAGGATTTTTAGAAAGTGTATGTACAACATAAGGTTGTACCACAAGTATAGGTACATTTTTTAGTTGCACCATAGAGGGATTTGTTAAAAAGTGTAGGTACAACTTAAAGTTGTACCACAAGTATAGGTACAAGTTTGGGTTGTACCATAGAAGGATTTTCAGGAAGTGTAGGTACAACATAAGGTTGTACCACAAGTATAGGTACAATTTGAGTTGTACCATAGAGGGATTTGTTAGAAAATGTAGGTACAACTTAAAGTTGTATCACTAGTATAGGTACAAGTTTGGGTGTACCATAAAAGGATTTTTAGAAAGTGTAGGTACAACTTAAGGTTGTACATTAAGTATAGGTACAATTTTGAGTTGTACCATAGAGGGATTTGTAAGAAAGTGTAGGTAAAACTTAAAGTTGTACCACATGTATAGGTACAAGTTTAGGTTGTACTATAGAAGGATTTTAGAAAGTGTAGGTACAACATAAGGTTGTACCACAAGTATAGGTATAATTTGAATTGTACCATAGAGGGATTTGTAAGAAAGTGTAGGTACAACTTTATGTTGTACCATAGTGTATAGGTACAATTTTGAATTGTACCATAGAGGGATTTTTGGGAAACTATAGGTACAACTCTAGAAAGTGTAGGTACATCTTAGTTCCACAATCGTTATTTTGCCAGAATGAGCTGTGAGAAAGTTTGTGTGTTTCAATTTCACGTGAGATTTTGACAGGCGTGAGAATGTCAAGTAGAAGTCGTGAAATTTCCTGGGATAGTGAGAACTGCTCTTTGCATCTCACGGGACATCTCACGGCCATGAGATTTTCCTGAGTAAAGTCAAGTAGGAACAGATCTAGTAACAATACATCATATCATATGAGATACCCTATTAACAAAAAGTAAAACGCAGTCAAAGCATTACATTTTTCTAATAAAACAAGCATCCATAACACTATTAAATTTGTCTAATTAATGCTTAAGTTTAGCTGCATGTAGCCCACACCGGTGCATCATCATATTCAAATTGGAAAACATACAAGCACAAACGCAAACACACATAGCTAAGTACTAAGGACTTTGGTTGGCTCATCTTTACTGCCCCTCTTCCTCGTCAGTGCTCTCATCCTCGTCATTGTTTTCCTGGATTTTCTCATCTTCATTGACGTCACTAGAGTCACTGCCCTCTTCCTCATTGGTCTCTTTGTCCTTTTGATTGTTTTCCTTGTTTTGGTCATCGTCATTGCCCTCGTCGTCCTCTTCACTGTCGTCTTCCTCATTGGTCTCGTTGTCCTCTTGATTTCTTTCCTTGTTTTGGTCATTGTCATTTCCCTCGTCATCCTCTTTACTTCCCTCTTCCTCATTGGTGCCATAGTCCTCTTCACTGCCTTCCTTGTTTTACTCATCGTCATTGCCCTCGTCATCCTCTTCACTTCCCTCTTCATTGCTTTCCTTGGTTGGCTTAGGAGATAGTTCCCAAGGTCTTGGGAATTTTTTGTAGTCAATCCTCAAGGACCTCATGATGTGATGGTTGCATTTGATTATGTAGAGTCGAGCTTCCTTCTCTCGGTCAAGGCGGGAGAGAATGAGTGCATTTTGCTCCATAATTTGGGCATTCTGCCGACCCAATGCCTCCAAATGGGATAAGTATGTGTCGGTGGATGGTCTGGCTTGAGTCATAGTTTGGTGAGGTTGTGCAGGATGTTCCGGAGTCTCCTCGACCATTTTCTCAACAACATGCTCCGATGCGTTTGCCTCATCTGTTGCAAGAGGAGGAGGAGGATGTGGGAGGCCAACAATGCCTAGCACACCATTCTCCTTAACCACCAAACACAGACATGATCAATATCAGAATCATTAGTTACATTTGCTCAATGTTCAAAAGGAACTAGACTAGCAAACAATCCAAAACTTAGCACAAAATCAATCCTATATTGTTAGAATCCCAACTAGTTCTATTGTAGCATTCACTGTGAAAAGGAAAGTGTTGGTTGGAACATTTACCTTTGACACCAAATCTAGATCTGTGGTTGGCTTCTTACCACCCATGTAATGTGAAAAAACATTTAGAATCCATACGTAGTTCTCCGTCGTTTCATCCGCAAGTAAAGCACATGCAAAACCAGTGGTTGCATTGTGATTATTTACACCAATGAATAGAAGAAATGGAAGATTATATGCATTAGTCTTGTACGTCGAGTCAAAAACAAGAACATCTCCAAAGGACTATAATCCAATTGTGAAGTAGAGTCAGCCTATAACATATTGCCTAGTTCGCCACCATTACTTACTGTGTATCTACAATAAAAACGAGGATCGGTAGTTGCCAGTGCTTGTAAGTAGGCAAGTGCAGCTTCACTATCACTATCCAAGATCTCCGACCTCCGATCCGCACTAACAAAATTGTAGACATCGGTCTTAGTGAAACCCAAGTTCTGAAATCTTCCCGCACAATTCACTAGATAATCCATGATTTGATTGGTGCGAACACCAGCAGCCCTAAGTGATCGAATCTGAGCCTTACTTGCGTCATCTACCTTGTGATGAGAACTCAAAAACTGCACTTCATGTGCTCCATCTAAGTGATGAAAATGTGTTGGTACAAACTGCTTCATCTTGAATCGATTAGTTACCTCAACAAAACTGACTTTGAAAGCAGCCGGATAATGGAGCCTTGTTACAGGCCTAGGTTCACGCTTTTTGTTCTCCTTGTCATTGTGCACTGGCTGACGCTCCCCCTCGCGTGAGCAAACCCATCGCTACATATTTTTAACTCCATATTTTGAATATGTGTGAGTGTTCTTTCGTACGCTGAATCCCATGGCACAACCATAAGTTGAATAAAACTTGCCAGCCTCCACAAGGGTTTCAAACTCATAACCCACTACATCATCTGAATCCCATTTAGCATACGGCTTCTCATTCCCGACTTTATCAAGCAGGGTCCAGTCATACATACTCGAGGACGGTGGAGCCTTGGCTGGATTTGCAGCATCTTTGTGTAGAGGTGCATATGAGCTATGTGGATGTGTTTTGAAGCTGTGCAAATGCTCATATGAGATGTTCTCCTTATCATCATCGCCAATGTTAGTGTTATTATCATCCTCAGAATCACTATCGCTGGTGTCGACATTGTCCTCCATATCGTCACTATCTCTAACACCATCGGTATCATCTCCATAATCCATTCCCCAATCTAAACCAACATTCAAGTCAATTCTCGTGTCCTTGCCTGTGCTCATATCATCAATCAACCCTTCCATAGTTGATCAACTGAAAACAACCAACAAAATGAAGTTTAGAGACAATTAAAATCCACATATTCACCATCCACAACCCACTGAATCCAACAGTACACTAATCAATTAACAAGCAATGAAAAGATTTCACGCTAGATTAGAGGCATATGCATATAAGCCGTATAGGTGCCTAGTTCATTTACTAAGAGATGGGGTAAAAATCAATGAAACTAGTATTGCATCATTCATGGTGGTAGTCACAGAAACCAAAAGCAAAAGAATCAAACTGAGTACAAACCCTAAAGAGGACGCAAAAAAAAATTACTAAAGAAGACAGCAAACTCTATTTCGTTACCCTCTATGGAAGCTACTCTTCAATTCCAGAATCAATACAGCTTGAATTTCATCACATTTCGTGAATTCCAGAATTAGTGTAATAGTCATTAGTGTAAAAGTCATATTAGGAGCAGCCACTTAGTAGGAGAAGGGTAATACAACTTGACTTTCATTTGGGATCATAGGAGCAGAACACTTGCTAATTGAATATGCACAAGTTACCTCTAAGTAAGCACACTGATCAATGGCAAGAACTTACAACCAAGAATCACTTAGTGTCAAAAGGAAATTTAGGAACCCAGCAAATCAATCATCCTGTAAAATGAAAGCTATTCGGATACAATGTCTAGTCGTGAAAGAGTTCTATTCTGGTATTCAGACGTAACCATCTCTTCACTAAATGCACTATGTTACCAGACGTCAGAGGTCAAATTTCAAAGGTAAATCCAAGTGCTAACTGAATCTCCTCGTCCAATTTCAAGAAGCTAGTGCAAGATTGATTGCACAGGAACGAACAATCTATAAAAATTACGATGGGCTAGTAGCCGAGACCAAATGTAACCCCTAATTCTTTTCACAATAATGCATAGTGTAGTATTTGACTGGTTGTCCCATTTTCGCATGAGATTTCGCTAGTCAAAGTTAATGGAAACGAAGACTAAGAGAAGAGGGGAAGCAAGCTGAATCAAGGTAGATAAAAACAATAACAAAGGGAACGATAAAAACCCCAAATGAAACCCAGTAGGAGGGAGAGAAGGATACCAACCTGGATTCAGGATTAGAACCAGCGACTTAGTAGGAGAAGGCCGATACAAGGAATTGATTGGCGGAGGGCGATAGCGTATTAGGAGCAGCGACTCAAATAGGAGAAGGTCGAGACGAGGAATTGACCGGCGAAGGCTGGGAAGCGGAATTGACCTACGGGTATGATGACCGTTGACGCTAAAGAAGGAGCAGACGAAGGACGACAATTAAGAACCGAGGCTGGGGAACGAAATCGGTCGAGTGACCTGCAGAGGCTGGGAAACAAGAATTGGCCACCTACATATGGAAGAACAGAGGTAGGATGGAGGGAGGGAAGTAGGAAGGAAGAAGCCGACAGGGAGGAACCGAGGATCAGTCCTCTGGCGCCGACGAAGGACGAGAAGGAAGAAACGACATCATTGTTATGACTTATGACGGTGAGGGTTTAAGATCTAGGAATTTCTTCATTATCTTGGTTAAAAATTAAACCGACCCAAAAAACCATTGGTTTACAATTAGATGGGTTAAACCCAAAACCATAGTCAAACGCTCAGTCAACCATATATCGTAAATCAATCCCACATCGGTTTACAATTAGATGGTTTAAACCCAAAACCATAGTCAAACGCTCAGTCAACCATATATCGTAAATCAATCCCACATCGGTTTACAATTAGATGGGTTATACCCAAAACCATAATCAAACGCTCACTCAACCATATACCCTAAACCAATCTCACATTGTTTTACAATTAGATGGGTGGAACCCAAATCCGTAATCAAACAGTCAATAAACCATATACCCTAAACCAATCTCACTTCGGTTTACAGTTACATGGGTTGAACCCAAAACTGTAATCAAACGCTCACTAAACCATATATCATCAACCAATCTCACATCGGTTCATAAGTAGATGGGTTAAACCCAAAACCATTATCAAACTCTCAATAAACCATATACAGTAAATCGAATCCCACATCGGTTCACAAGTATATGGGTTAAACCGAAAACCATAATCAAACTCTCAATCAACCATATACAGTAAACCGAATCCCACATCGGTTCACAATTAAATGGGTTCAACCCAAAACCATAATCAAACACACTACTCAACCATTTACCCTCAACAATTCTCACATCGGTTAGCAAGTAGATGGGTTAAACCCAAAAACATATACCGTAATCAAACCCAAACCCGTAATCAAACGCTCAATCACTCATATACCGTAAACCCAATCCCACCTCGGTTCACAATTACATGGGTTCAACCCAAAAACATAATCAAACACACTACTCAACCATATATCCTCAACCAATCTCACATCGGTTAACAAGCAGATTGGTTAAACCCAAACCCGTAATCAAACGCTCAATTAACCATATACCGTAAACCCAATTCCACGTCGATTCACAATTACATGGGTTCAACCCAAAACCATAATCAAACACACTACTCAACCATATACCCTCAACCAATCTCACATCGGTTAACAAGTAGATGGGTTAAACCCAAACCCGTAATCAACCGCTCAATCAACCATATATCGTAAACCCAACCCACGTCGGTTCACAATTACATGGGTTCAACCAAAAACCATAATCAAACACACTAGTCAACCATATATCCTCAACCAATCTCACATCAGTTAACAAGTAGATTGGTTAAACCCAATCCAGTAATCAAACGCTCAATCAACCATATACCGTAAACCCAATCCCACATCGGTTCACAATTACATGGGTTTAACCCAAAAACCATAATCAAACACACTACTTAACCATATACCCTCAACCAATCTCACATCGGTTAACAAGTAGATGGGTTAAACCCAAACCCGTAATCAAACGCTCAATCAACCATATACCCTCAACCAACCCCACGTCGGTTCACAATTACATGGGTTCAACCCAAAACCATAATCAAACACTCACTCAACCATATATCCTCAACCAATCTCACATCGGTTAGCAAGTAGATGAGTTAAACCCAAACCCGTAATCAAACGCTCACTCAACCATATACACTCAACCAATCCCACATTGGTTCACAATTAGATGGGTTGAACCCAAAACCATAATCAAACACTCAATCAACCATATACTTAACCTCAATCTCACATCGGTTTACAATTACATGGGTTTAACCCAAAACCATAACCAAACTCACTCAACCATATATTCTCAACCAATCTCACATCGGTTAACAAGTAGATTGGTTAAACCCAAACCCATAATCAAACGCTCACTGAACCATATACCGTAAACCCAATCTCACATCGGTTGACAAGTAGATGGGTTTCAACCCAAACCCGTAATCAAACGCTCAGTAAACCATATGGTAAATTAGGAATAGGTTTTAAAATGCAAACAGACTATGAATTTAGTAAAACATGTTAGGTAGTTTGACTGGTTAATGCGTTGAATTATTATGCTAAGGGCGCGGGTTGGATCCTCGAAAATGGGGTTTTTCATTCACTAACTCACGCCCAAAATCTCATGGGTGTGAGATACACCTTTCAAGGTCGTGAGGTTTCCTGGACTCTAGGGGATGATTTTTTCCTTCTCACGGTTACTCTCACAGTCGTGAGGTTTCCAGCATCGGACCGTGAAAATGACAAGGTTCGATTTTCAACCATTTTTAGGTATATGTCATTCATAACTTCTTCCTTGTCGACACATTAAACATAATATAGAGAAAAGAGAACATCACCGAATAATGCTTTATTCATAACTTCGTTGTAATTTCAACATTTTCCTAAACTTCATTCCACATTAACATTCACTAAACTTCATTCAACATCTACATTTTCCTAAACTTCATTCAACATGCACGTTAACTAAACTCTACATTAACTACTTCACTGTCGACACATGAAACAAAAGAAGCACAACTCTCAATACTCTTTAGACTCTTGGAAGTTATCAATGGTGGAAAAGGCAAAGGCCTTTGAATTTCATTTTTTTATCCAACATAAAGAAGGAGGTTATCTAAATTAGCAACTCATTTGTTGTTGTCTACATGATTCTACAAGAACAAATATAATAGAGGAATAATTATGAGTCCAATATAGAGAAGCGCTCTTGAGTAGGTATACAAAGTATTAACTATGTGAATATAATATATTAGTTATATCGCCAATTTCTTAACTAATTTAATAGGTAAGCGATGTCTGAAATCAAATGAAATCACATAAACCAAACATGCTAAATTTTTTAACTAAATCAAACCAATTATCTAAATTATCCAATCAATCAAACTATGTATATATTATACGACCAATACTGTCACTAAAGAATTATAATAATTAACACAACAACCACTATTTTTCAACGGGTTAATAGCATTGTATGCCCTTCTACTATTACAAGTTGATATTGTCAAAATACTATTACAAGTTAACAAACATGCCCCTCTATTAATTTTTTGCACTTTTATGCTGTTCAACTATCGAACTGTAACAAATGTATCCTTATGTTACTAGTTCCATCAAATTCCATGTAATAAGGCCTGGAAATAACTATATTACCCCCTGTATTATCACTTATATGATTATTTTGTAGCAAAAAATAACTATTAATTCTTTAATAATTTTATTTTTATGCTCTTTTAATTCCCCTACGACTATCGAGGAGAACCCCCGCCCCCTCTACTTCCTTTCTTCTTCGCGTAACCCCGCCATCGTCGCTTCATCTTTGTCCCCACGACTCCGGTGCAAAGCTTTCAGGCAACCTACTGCTACTTCGGCGCCAAGTAGCTCCTCGAGCCCCTAGTCAAACACCCGAAAGTCAAAGCGTCTGTGTCATGACGACCACATCGCAACAAAAACGACTATGACTGTGAGCGAAGAATCAGTAAAACCAGAAACTCATGATTTCACATATATTCGCTTGCTTCTGTTGCTCACAACGAGACTCGGGAAAGGAAATAACCTAGAATCCTTTGATACGAGTTTACTATTTTGCATCCCAGATTCCTTTGATTACTATGAAAACTTAGAGCCCTTCTAGTGTGCTCTATAGCACCCATGCTATAAAAAAAAAAAAAGGTGACCTGTTGAGGAGGTAAACCCACTAAATGACTGGTCCCACATCATTAATGGCAATCTTGTAAATAATGAATCAATATATACAAGTGTAGGTACAAATTAGAGTTGTACCATATCGTATAGGTACAAGTTTCAGCTGTACCATTGAAGAATTTGTTTCACAAAGTGTAGGTACAACTTAAAGTTGTACCATTAGTATAGGTACAATTTTGAGTTGTACCATAAAGGGATTTGTTAGAAAGTGTAGGTACAACTTAAAGTTGTACCATGGTATAGGTACAAGTTTGGGTTGTACCATAAAAGAATTTTGAGAAAGTGTAGGTACAACTTAAGGTTGTACCATTAGTATAGGTACAATTTTTAGTTGTACCATAAAGGGATTTGTTAGAAAGTGTAGGTACAACTTAAAGTTGTACCATGGTATAGGTACAAGTTTGGGTTGTACCATAGAAGGATTTTTAGAAAGTGTAGGTACAACTTAAAGTTGTACCATGGTATAGGTACAAGTTTGGGTTGTACCATAGAAGGATTTTGAGAAAGTGTAGGTACAACTTAAGGTTGTACCATTAGTATAGGTACAATTTTGAGTTGTACCATAAAGAGATTTATTAGAAAGTGTAGGTACAATTTAAAGTTGTACCATTAGTATAGGTACTATTTTGAGTTGTACCATAAAAGGATTTGTTAGAAAGTGTAGGTACAACTTAAAGTTGTACCATGGTATAGGTACAAGTTTGGGTTGTACCATAAAAGAATTTTGAGAAAGTGTAGGTACAACTTAAGGTTGTACCATTAGTATAGGTACAATTTTTAGTTGTACCATAAAGGGATTTGTTAGAAAGTGTAGGTACAACTTAAAGTTGTACCATGGTATAGGTACAAGTTTGGGTTGTACCATAGAAGGATTTGGAGAAAGTGTAGGTACAACTTTTAGTTGTACCATTAGTATAGGTACAATTTTGAGTTATACCATAAAAGGATTTATTAGAAAGTGTAGGTACAACTTAAAGTTGTACCATGGTATAGGTACAAGTTTCCATGATATGTAGATTGTGAGCTGAAGATGCAATTTTGAGGAGTTTGCATTGTTGCTTTTGTAAGGGCTTTTGAGTGGTTTTTGGCCAAAAGGACAATTGGCATCCGGGAAAAGTTATAACTAAATCAAAACAAGCATATTGTTATGCTTTCTATCAATACAAGATTCTTTTGCTTTTCCTTTGTTCCTGTTGTTTGTGGCTGGTTTGCGTGTGCTCTTTTGTTCCGTCTTTAACTTGAATATGGTCTATGCCTTGCCTTTTGCTGCCCTCAATATTTGGTTTCTGGACTGCATTGAACTGTGATATAAAGGAAGGTCATAAGGTGGGTTTGGGTGATATGCCTTGGAATTCGGGTAGACAGATTGGTTCGGTTTGAAATCTATTTAGTGGTTAACCAACAGCAGCTAAGCAGAAACTCAGAGCGAAACAATATGCAACTCTTAAGCCCATTGATCGAACACTGCCATGGCTATCCATGGCACTCTAGTAAATGTAAAGTTTGTGTCTTTCTTCATGGCTTAGAGTAGATGGGCTCTCAATTTGTACAAACACACGTGAAGAAGGCGAACCACCAAAATTTGTACAACAGTCATGTCCTCGTTCTTTATATACTACTATGTGGTTGTTTACAAGATCAAACTACTAACTGTTCTTCCATATCTCCCTCAGAAGGTCGTACCTTACCGGGTTCTGTCCCTCCTTCAGTTTCCAGGCTGCAGGGGATGATGATGAACAAGGCATCAGCTCGGGGAAGATTGAAGCCAGAGGCGATTTCAGCTCGTCGAGCTCATCGTCGCTAGTGTATGCTTTTCTCAGCACGGACGAACCACTTCTCCTGAGCTGGTTTCCGAGCTCTCCAATTGTGGCAGCAACAGAAGCTGATGAAGATGGTAGATAGATTGGAGGAGCTGCAATGCATGGCACAGTCGTTGCCACATGACTTTGCCACTAGAACCATTCCTGAAACCGCACTTCTGGCTGCACTGGCTCTCCTGGCGACTCCAGAGACATTAAGATACATTCTTGAAAGGCGCCTAGCCGGAGCATGCACCTTACTGATGGAGCTTCCATGTTCAGCAACAACAGAGTAAAGTGCAGCCTCAATGGCAGCAGCTTCTCTCAGCTCTCCTTCGAGCACCTTGATCTTGTGCTCCAACTGCTGCATTTTGCCAGCTAAAACAGTGGTGCTGGTGTCCTTCGGAGAGATCTTGGCACTTTTTCTTTCACTAATTCTCATGCTCCCAACACTGTTCTGATCATCTCCAGCACATCAACTTGTTCAGTTTCGGGCAGACTTCTGCTAACACCTCCATTACTCCTACCTGAATCTGATGCAGACCTGACTGATCTCACGTTCTTCAGTCTATCTGGTTTCGTAAAGCTTCCTCTCATTCCAATGTCTGCAGTCAAGGGAAGTCCTTCATCTATGGTTTCAGTGCTTAGTTCACTTCCCTGGTTTTCTCTTTCATTCATGTCTTCACTGCTTCGACTTTCAATTTCTACACCATCTACATATGCTGAACTTCCATGGTCATCACTGCTTCGACTTTCAACAGTCTCCTCTACTATTACATCCGTAGTGTATGACAAAGAGGATTGAAGGCTCTGTTCATTCCTTGGATTTAAGACTGAAGCGGAATCAAGAGACTTCGCCACAGAAGCATGACCGTTGATTGGGCTGCCTGGATCAGAAGATAAATCTACAGAAGATGATGAACGTGAAGAACTCCCCTTCAAACTTTCTTGTGGATTAATATTGTTTTCAAGCCTCAGTTTTGAAGCATTTTGCATGCTCTTGCATGAGCACTCCATTACTATTTGTCACTCCATGTGGTTCATTCTGCAATTCAAATGCCAAGTTATCAGCATCTCTGCTGTATATATATTTATAGCACAAACCCATTTACTATTTGTGATTCCTAGGGACATGTGGAATAACAGTGCCCCAAAAGTGGTCCTGACAAATGAAAGCATGATAACATCTCATTGCATTAAATACAATATATTTACTATGTCACATGATACTAGCATGAATTATTGTGAGAACGGTAATGTAATAATATAAGGTCATTTCTGGGGATCTCCCAACAACTCGAGCCGTTGAAACAAGCTGGTTCTCTACTAACTGAATTGGTAATCCAAATGAAATAACTGTAGCTTACCACAAGATGCAAACATACACATCTTATATACTCCATTTATACATATGTACCTTTTCATGAGCAGGAACTCCGATGTTGCTCATGGAAGAGTGAGATGACACATCATCATCAGTGAAAGTAGAAAGCTCAGCTTCCTCGGCAAACTCTTCATTCATCAACCCCAACACCGAATCGCCACCATTCGTATCAAGCCATACACCTCTAGATAAGCCTCCATCCTGAACTTTAGATCCAGGATGGCCTTTACTAGCTGGCTGGATCTTAATGAACAAAACAGGCTGGATCTTAATGAACAAACGTACTAAAAACTAAAACAATTCTCGATCAACACAAAATTGCGATTTTGACGTTCTGCCACTACTGCAGGTTCATATGATTGTCGTCACAGACGGAAGCGGGATAATGGGACTGGGAGACCTGGGCGTACAGGGGATCGGGATGGCGATCGGGAAACTCGACCTCTATGTAGCGGCGGCGGGGATAAACCCGCAGAGAGTTCTCCTGGTGATGATCGATGTCGGGACCAACAACGAGAAGCTGCTGGGAGACCCATGGTACCTGGGACTGCAGGAGCGGCGGCTCGACGGCGACGAGTACGTCGAGATCATCGACGAGCTTATGGAAGCGATCTTCACTCGCTGGCCGAACGTCATCGTCCAATTCGAAGGGTTCCGCGGCGAATTGGCTCACAAGTTGTTGAACAGATACAGAAACGTCTACAGAATGTTCAACGACGACATCCAGGGCACGGCTGGGGTTGCAATCGCCGGAATTTTAGGAACCCTAAGAGCGAGGAAACGCCCAATTTCCGATTTCCCCAATCAGAAGATCGTCGTCGCCGGCGCGGGAAGTGTAGGAATCGGGTTCCTCAATGCGGTTGGGAAAACGATGGACCGATTTCTGGTACAGAGTACCGGCGGTGAGAAGAGGGTCTCAGATCTGCTTGGAGAGGAGAAGGATAAGAGAATGGGTTTCCAACTTTTTTCACGTACAACCGGTTGTACCGGTTGACCATAAACAAATAAAATACTATATTAATAATCTAAATAAGATCTAATGGCTGATATATTTTGAGCATGATCTAATGGCTGTAAACGTTTTATAGCACCAATACTATAAAGTACACTAAAATACCTCGAAAACTTAATACTTCACTTAATTAGGCTTGAATTCCAAACGAGGAGAATGAAACCCTGCCATTTGATAAATTTTGGGTTGAATTTGTTGGGGTTTGTACTTTGTTCTCGGTCAGACTTGGCATCAAGTTTTGTACAATGAAGGTGAAGGAATAGAGTAAGGAAGAAATATATGGAAAACAAAACAAGGTTAGCGGTGACCATTGAATACGTTTCTTCGGCTTGAGTTGGGTTAAACGCACGGAATTCTATTTGCTGTGATGTTCATGAATGGTTCAGCCAAATCCTGTTTTCCGAAAAAAAAATTCCTAAAGACAGAATAAAACAGGATAGGTGCAGAGACTCGATGGAAGCTGTTCCTGATCGGATCAATAAAATTATGAAAAAATAACTCGATTTGACGGTGGTGGGGGCACACAGAGAAGAAAGAACTGGAGGGGTGGGGTTCTTCTCGAAAGTACATGGGTAATTAAAAGAGTAGAAAAGTAAATAAACTTAATATTTGTTTATAAAATAATTATATAAATTGATAATGAAGGGGGTAATATAGTCATTTCCAGACCTTACTAACGGGAATTTGACGGAAATAGTAACAGAAGGGTACATTTGTTATGGTTCGTAATTAAAGGGTATAAAAGTAAAAAATATAGTAGAGGGGCATGTTTGCCCTTTTTCAACACCCTTAGAATAAAGACACATCACCTCACGTTACCATTGCCAGACTTGATGTCAAAACCGGGCCAGACCGGATAAAACCGAACCGGGCATAAATCCGACTCCGGAAGAATGAAAACGGGCGGGCTGTATGCATCCATTCCGCTTTTATTATTTACTTTTCAGTTTAAAGTAGACAATTGCCTCCTTTTTTGTTTGTTTCCATTTCAATTAACAATTAATAAATGCATCAGACCACCTACTCTATGCCTTTTGAATTTTGACATTTTTTTATTCCCATTTTTACCATTATTTCTTCTTATTTGGGAGTCAAGCTCAAGCACTGGTTTATGACCGATTTTTAGTGCCCGTTAATCATCGGTTATTCGATAAACCTTGAACCTCTCGTTATCCGAACCGATGTTCGGTTCGATTTTGACACCATTGAAAAATAGTATTCACTTATGAGCGAGTTTAGGGCTTTTTAGATACTCGAGCATACGAGTGGAGAAGGCCCGTCATGCCTGCGAATCCCATAGATCCACCATGCCACATCTAGTTTCCTACTGAACCTGGGCCGAACTCATGATCTTGCTCGTATCCACCGGTGGACCCACCACAAAGTTAAGAGCCCATCATAACACAGCCGTCTTCCTTTTTCCAAATCCTATTCGTCTCATTTATTACCTGTTAATTTTCTCTAAATACATACGCCAATGATTGACCTATCAAAATTGATTTATTTTTTCTCCAAACTAAAAATATCACCCTTCATATGTTAAGGAAAATAGCCACTTGATCCACTATAATAGGGTCAAACAAAACTATATTTCCTATCTATCTCTCTATCCACTCCTGTTTTCGATCAATTTATAAATAATAAACCCCAAAAAATGGATAAATAATTGAAACCCCAACAGAATCCCAAAGACAGACAATTAACAAGCCCAGCGGGCCCTCTACTTTGACCAGCCGTTCGGCAGTGGACAGAAAATAGAAGGCCCACCAAAGTCCCCCCTCTTGGGAACAAAAGGCAAAAGGAGTTGTGTTCATGGCTAATGTGGTCGAGCATGATCAAGTGTACATTAGGGGATCAATGGTGATTTGCACGTCTTTTTAATAATATCTTCAACTTTGTAGGCTTTTTTTCTTCTTCCAAATTTTAGAAATTGAGTTGATATTGTATTAGCAAGTATTATACACCTAGACTAGGATTGAGAAGTGGTGCGGCTTGGTCTATATCGAACCTTACATACGATCTATAATTTTGATCGAGAAGATGGAGCATAGAGCAAGAACCAAACCAATATTACACGGAATAGACCATATCACATCTGTGTGCGGACTGGTCCAGTAAGGTATTGACCATGCATGCCAAATTGAGCAAAAAAAAAAAAAAACAAGTTGTTTAGTCGTAATCACACGAAAAATCAAACCAATATAATTTTTTTATTTTTCTATTAAATCATAAATTCCAACATGCATCATTTTGATATCATAAATCCAACTAAATAATAAAAATACAAAGTCAGAGCAACCCAACTTACACCATAACGTCAAGTCAAATGAAAAAAGCATACTATTGAAGTAGAGTACTTTTTCAATCTTGTTAGAAATCAATTTATATTTCGATTAGGGCTAGTCTCCGCTGCTGGACTATCTGCTTTCTTTGATTATTTTGTTGATACAATACCCCATGTTGTCATTAGTCAAAACAGTATCAAGAAGAAGAAAAAAAGAACTTTTGGCTGGAAATGGAAAGCTTCATCAGAATGAGAGACTTACCCGATTCAGCCTCCATTTCTTCTATAATATTTTGGATCCTTTCTTCTATAATGTATCTGAACAATTGGGTTGAGGAATAAAAGCAACAAACACTTACCACTGTAAAAAAAAAAAAGCCTCCATTTCTTCACAAAACCCTCCAATTAATTACTTCTGCTTAAAGGAAAAGGAAGGATATACTGACGCAGAAGACTGATCATGAGCGTGAATACGTGATGTAAAACTGTAACCTTGCTGTTCGATTAGGCTACTAAATGAAGCTCATTTCTTTTCACAAACTGAAGATTAAAGGTTTTACCATTTCTGTCTACTCATTAAAAGAAACTAAAAAAAAAAGACAGACTAGCAAAACTAGGAGACCCATCAAAGCTAAGCTCTAAAAGTTGGTTAATTTGACAGGTTTAAATCTCTGCATATATATAGCTATACCTCCTCCCATTCTTCTCCTTCTTCTGCTTCTGCTTCTGCTACCACGTGCAGCTCTTCTTCTGCTTCTACCTAGCTAGCTAGCCCTTCGATCTCCTTCGATCTCCAGTTCTTCTTCTACTTATTTCCTTAGGGCTACCCTACAAAAAACCCAGATTGGAAAAATCAAGAGGATTGAAGTATAGCCAATAGGAATAGCAGCACTACTAGCTAAATCGAGCGAAAGATAGAGAGGGAGACAGATCAATATAGCGATAGGCACGTGAGAGTAAGAGTCGTTGTATTATATTTGTATCCTTGGCTGGCGACATATGGGCGGGCATTGGCTACCAAACCCTGGCTCTACGTACTAATAATAATAATGCTTAAAGGGAAAACCTAAGTTTTACCCTAATGGCCTATATTAGTTTAAGTACGAAACGTTAGGTCTAGTAATCTATCTATCTAATCTAATCTAATCTACTAACCAATAACCGTCGATGTTTTACTTTTACTCTGTATGAGTGAGTGACTATCATCATATCGCTCACATGCAACGGGCCCCACCCGCATATCGGCCCAGATCCAAATCTATCTATGTAGCCCCCTCGAGGCCCTAAAATTTCCAAGCCCTAGCTATGAAACAGCCAGCCGGCCGGCCGAAGAAACCAAAATTTTGAATTGGGATTGGGAATAGGGTTTTTGGGACCATGCATAAAGATCGATTGTGGTGTTATGTCGTCGGGGGTTACGTATTTTCTTTGACATGTGAACGTATAGCTAGGGCTAGGGTTTTGTTTTGTGTATATGTGGAAGCAAGAGAGAAGGAGCCAAGGAGGTACGTAGTTGGTTTGGAAGATGAACACATGATAGGTTACTTTATATATATAATAACGTGACATTAATTTCTCTATGGCAAAGTATATGCATGGATGAGCCGTGAGTAGTTAGTTAGTTGCTTACAAGTTTCTATATAAGAGGGAGGGGGTCCGGGCTAAGCTAGGGTGAAGGGGTCATGGATGAGTAGTCATTAGAGTGATGGGTCTAGATTGAGGATTCTTGGCGCGCAATTAATGAATATGTGTGGTTAATTTGAAATTGTTTTGCATGGATGAGTTGTTAATAAATGTTGAAACCCTTACAACTTAGTGATAAATTTTAGTATTTCTTTTTTTAATCTTTAACGGACGATTTCTCACTCGTTTTAACTCGGGGGGGGGGGGGGGGGGGGGGGTTGCACAGTTAGATCTGATTAATTGTGTTATTCAAAATTATATCCACTTTGATATTTTTTGGAACAAAAAAATTGGCCAGTTAATAGTTATTACCAGTCTATACCATATGGTATTGATTGTACCATATGGTATTGACTGGTATTAAATAAGAGCATATCATATACTATGAAAAATACCACCCCATACCAGGGTGGTATAGTATGGTATGGAGTTGATAACGAGAGGTATGAAATTTTTTCACCCAGAAAAATTTGAAATCCAATAGATCATGATTAAATCGTTACTTCTGTGCAAAAATTTTCGAAAACGACTAAAAACAAAGGAGATATCATATGGTATGGAGTTGGTAACGAGAGGTTTTTCTCAAAAAATATTGAAAATGGATACCATTTTGTAAAGCACAACGAAATCGTTCCATCTGTGCAAAAAAAATTAAAATCCGAGTTAGAATAAAGAAGATATGATTCGATCAAGAAAACTAGGGAAAATAAATCCCTTTAATTCTCCACCCTTAGATATGCAGCCACTTAAAAGAAGAGTCCAGATTTGGTTACTCATAGTTATGCACCATATCTTGAGCCGAGGTGGAGAACTACCTTGGATGTGGGAAATGGAAAGAAAGGGAAGAGTTTTAGGAAGGAAGTAGGGTTGGACAATCAGTTAGCGGTTAACCAACCGATTACAAACAAAATCGGTCGGTTATCCACTAACCGATAACCGAGATAACCGAAACCCGGTCGGTGTTCGGAGGATGGGTGATATGGTTTTGGTCTTGGGAGTTGTTCGGTTACCCGAAAATCAAGATAATCAAAAGCTTAAGTCCTCTTTCGGTCGGTGGTCGGTAGGGTTGGGAGGTGGTTTGGTTGACCGATAATTGATCATTCGGTTATCAGTTATAATCGAACCGACCGGCCCTCCACCCCTGAAGGAAGAGTGGGGAGAGGGAGGGAAGCGGTTGCTGCTCCAGAGGGGAAGAGAGGGTTCGGCAGATAGGAGGAGAGTAGGGAATTAGGGTAAACAATTAGGCTTAATCTTGGCTTAGTGGCTAATGCCTACTTACCAGAAATATATATATTAACCGATAATTACACATAGCTAACCCAACTTATTAATCTCTCAAATTACCATATAAATCCCCAATCAACATAAAACAATAAAAATAGTTCAATTTGCAAGATATAAATAAATGCAGGTTTCTATGATAAGCAAAGAGGAAACTTGGGTGTGGCTTTATTTTTGGAATTGGACAGTATGCTACTAAGGAATGCAAATAGCCGGGGGGAAGGGCAGGGTTTGTTTATTGGGGGGCCAAGTGGTAGTATTGCTTTTTACAATCATCACATTGCAGTATTGTATTTTCAGATTTAAGTCTGGAGGCAAGGGCAAAAACCAATTACAAGGTTATAGGTTTGGTCATGCCAAAGTACAGAAGAAGTTTGTTGACCTTTCGGAAGACCATGTTGTGCCCACACATCCTGGTCGATCTAGTGCCTCTCCCACCCATCTAGCTTACCTAAGCTTTTATTAAATTCTTGAGCTCTGCTGTAATATGATCGTATTCGGTTTGGAGTGGTGGACGTCAGCTCGATTGACCCTTATTTGATGATCTTTGGTTTTGAGATTTGCGTTTTTCTGACGAATTGAGAAAACTCCGCATATTTTTGCCAAATCAAAGGAAATTCGCATAGATTTGTTTGGCTGATCAAATGAAAATCTGCATCTGGAAGCATGATGCTGCAATGTGTTTGGAGAACATGGTGATGCGGTACGTGGGTATCACCGTTTCGATTGGAATGACCGCGCCACTTTCGTAGGTTAGCGCAAATGGGGTCTCGCCCGCTGCCGCCTTGAACATTGTGCGGTGTTCCCACAGGACTGTGTGTAGCCCCTCTGTCCAGTTGCCTTTTGCTTCCCCGAGGGTAGTATGCAAGCCATGTAGGATTGACTTATTTGCCGCTTCCGCTTGTCCATTAGCTTGGGGGTACGCAACTGACGCGAACCAGGCTATGGCACCCACTAAATTGCAGAAGTCTATGACTTCCACGCAATCAAATTGCTAGCCGTGGTCGAATATGAACGAATTTGGACACCAAATCTGGTGAGCACATTGTTCCTCAAGAAGCGAACCACTTGTTGGGCGGTAATTGATGCCAACGCTTCTGCTTCTTTCCATTTGGTGAAGTCGTCTACCGCGATAATGATGTATTTGTGTTTGCCTTTCGCGATGGGAAATGGTCCCAGTAGATCTACGCCCCATTGTGCAAAGGGCCATGGGCTGGCATTTCCTTGGAGCTCGGTGGATGGTGTGTGATGTTGACGCGCGTTCAGTTGGCACTTGTGGCATTGCTCAACTAATTTCTTTGTGTCTTTCTTTATTCGCGGCCAATAATATCCTTGAAGAAGGATGGTGCGTTCCAGTCTCCGCGCGCCACAATGCATTGTGCAAATGCCTTCATGTATATCTCGCACGATCAGTTGCGCCTCGTCTGGTCCTACGCACTTTAGGTAAGTGCCCGAGTGTGAGCGCCTGTGGAGTGTGTCATCAATGAGGGTGCAGCGGGCGGCTTTCTCTCTGAGTGCCCAAGCTTCCTTTGCATCTTCCGGTACTGCGCCATTTGTCAAGAACGTGATAATTGGCGTTCGCCAGTCGCCCTCTTCTCTTTGTGTTGTGTTCACGATGTGCGGCGTGCCTTGGTCTTCTTTTTTTACGGATACCATCCTTGTTGCGTCGAAGTCCGTCATCGTGGCAAGTTTGGAGAGTGCGTCCGCGTGCATGTTTTCTTTCGCATTATTTGGACGTATGTTACTGTTTCGAAGTGCGCTTCTCGCGCTTTGACTCGCTCGATGTATTGGGCAAGCGTTTCCTCTTTGGCGTCGAAGATTTCGTTCAGCTGGTTGACAGTAATGGCAGAGTCGGAAAGAATTCGCACCGCTCTTGCGCCTAGGTCTCTGGCGGCCGTTAGTCCTGCCAGTATTGCTTCATAATCAGATGCGTTGTTAGTCTTTAGAGTTTTGAAGTGGATGGCGATTTCGTGGATAGCTCCCGCGGGCAATTTTATGACAACGCATGCGCCAGCTTCATGTTTGCTGGCGGTCCCGTCGATGTAGACCTCCCACACTCCGTCGGGTTTGTCTATCAATGTTACTCCTTCCGCGATGAAATCGGCGAGGATTTGAGCCTTGATTGCTGGCCTCGGCGCGTATTTGATGTCATATTCTGATAGCTCGACTGCCCATTTTGTTATCCGCCCTGACACTCCATCGAGCTTAAAATTCTTTTGAGCGGCAGGTTTGTGAGACTTGTGATCGCATGTGATTGGAAGTAGGGGCGTAGTTTCTGCGATGAGTTAACTAGCTCTAAGGAGGCATTTTAGATTGGGGAGTATCTTATTTCCGCACTTGCCAATATTCGCGATGTGTGGTAGATTGGCCTTTCTGTTTGCGCGTCTTTCCGCGAGATTAGTATTGCGCTCACTGCTCTTGCGTACACAGACAAGTACAGAAATAACTTTTCATTAAGCCCGGGGGCGGTCAATATAGGGGGTGATACCAAGTACATTTTGAGCTCGTTGAATGCGGCTTCACATTCTGGGGTGCACTCGAATCGAGCGCCGTTCTTCAAAGTTTGGAAGAGTGGAGTGCATTTGTCGGCGGATCTTGGGATGAATCGCCCTAAAGCGGCTAGCTTGCCGTTCACAGATTGAACTTCAATGGCGCTTCTGGGGGCGCGGAGTTGTTCTACTGCTGTGATTTGTTTAGGGTCGACCTCGATTCCGCGTTTGATTATCATGAATCCGAGGAACTTTCATGCTTTCGCGCTGAAGACGCACTTCAGCATGTTGAATCGGAGGCTGTTTCTGCGTAACACCTCGAATGTTTCGCGGAGGTCTTCCAAATGGGAGCCCTCGCCCTTTGTCTGAACGATGAGGTCATCCACGTAGGCCTCAATGTTTCACCCCATCTGGGTGCGGAGACTGTATCGATCATTCGCTGGTATGTGGCGCCCGCGTTCTTTAGGCCAAACGGCATTCCCGTGAAACAAAAATTGTCGAATGGCGTCAAGAAGGAGGTTTTCTCCTCGCCTTCGCGGCTCATTGGGATCTGGTGATACCCTAAAAACATATCGAGGAACGATAATGTTTCGTGGTTGGACGTCGCGTCGACCAGTTGATCGATGCGCGATAGGGGGGTATGGGTCTCCCGTGCATACTTTGTTAATGGTGGTATAGTCTACGCACATTCTCCATGCACCTGAAGCTTTTTTTACCAGGACAACATTTGCCAACCACCTTGGGTATCTTACTTCCCGGATGAGACCGGCGGCGAGTAGGTGCTCCACTTCTTCTTATATAGCCTTTAGTTTCTCGCCTGTGAACGTGCGTCGTGCTCTGCTGGTGGGGTTCCGCGGTACTGGCCACCGCGAGGCAACGTTGCGCCACATGCCTTGGCACTCCTGGCATGTCTTCTATGCACCAGGTGAAGAGTTCTTGGTACTCTTGTAGCAGTTTCACCAACGGCTCAATCATGTCGTCCGGGACGTGAGTCGAGATGCGCACTTTTTTGTTTGGCTCTTCTGGATTCAGCGCGACTTCGAAGTCAGAGTCCATTGACTCTGGCGGGGATCGTCGGCGCGGGAGACGATGATGTTGGTTTGTCGTGGTGTCACGGCGGGGCGCAGGATTTGTTGTTTGCTCTCGGACCATGGTGAGCCGCGCGACTCCCCAGTTCCAACCTTGGTGGGGAATTTGAGTTTTTGGTGGCATGTGGATGCTAATGCCATGAATTTTGCAAAGAATGGGCGGCCCAATATGCCGTTATGTGGTGAGTCGCAGTCTACAATAGTAAACTCGACTTGCTTCGTCTCCGATTACAACTGGCAGAGTGACTTCCCTAATGACGGCGACCCTCGTTCCGGAGAATCCCACTAAGATGCCTTGCGCCCGTTGGATTAACCGCGGATCTATGTCCATCTTATCTAGTGTGCGCTTGAACAAGACATCCACTGCGCTTCCTCCGTCTATCAGCAGGCAGTGTACTTTGCACGCGGCGATCACCGTCGTTATGGTGAGGGGTTCCTCTGACGCAATTCCTTGCGGGAGCTCTGAATTGCCAAAGCTCAGGTCACACTTTGTGGCGGCGCTTGTTGTTGCATATTCCATCGCGCGGTCTCGCTTTGTCTTTTTCCTTGCTCTGACACCTTCTATTGTGACGACTCCTATTTCTTTGCGGACGATGTAAGATCCATTTGACTCGTTTATAGTCTGCTTGGGGAGGCGGTGGTGGGATGTTTTGATGGTCTTTCCGCTCCTCTGTCCCCTTTATGCATTCCGCTAGGTATCCTCTTCTAATGAGCGTCTCTATTTCTACGCGCCAGTTGAAGCAATCTTCCGTCATATGGCCTGATTCTCGGTGAAAGTCGCAATGCTTTCTGTGATTGCGCATGTGTGCCAGGGATTTCACTGGCGCCGACCAATTAACGCTGTACCCCTTCTCTTTGATGAGGTGGAATATATTCTTCACTGAGTCGTTGAGGGGGTGAAGCTCATAGGCGGGCGGCTTTCTGGGGAGCACCTGCGTTGTGGGGGTTCTTGTGGGGCTGGCTGCTTGCCATATCCGCTATGGTACTGCGAGAGCGGGGTCGTCTTTGTTCCTGTCTAGGAGGCCTGGTCGGTTCGTAGCGGCGGACTGATCCCGCTCCCAGGGTTTTTTTTCAAGGTGATAGCTTTCTCGATCTTTGCTTCCAACTCCGAGGACAGCGTGACAGGTCTTTTTGCCAGCGCACACTTGAGTTCCGCGTTGGTGGTGGCTTCCATGAGGTGGTGGGCGGCAGTTTCCGGAGTTAGGTCACGTACCGCCATCGCGGTCCTCGACCATCTGGCGTAGAATGGTCGCAGGCTTTCCCCGTCCTTCTGTTTTAAGTCGATCAAAGCTTTGAGGTGGAGCGACCTTCTTTTTTGGGAGGCGAACTTCGTTGTGAATAGTAGTATAAATTCCTCGAAGGTGCGGATGATTCTGTTGGGGAGGCGGTTATACCAATCTAGGCATATGCCCGCGAATGTGGATGGGAAGTTCCTACACAGTGCCGCTTTGGAGTTTGTTTGCAGCTGCATGCGGAGGCAGAAGCTGCTGACGTGGTCTTCCGGGTTTGTTGTCCCGTTGTACGTGGGCAGGGCGGGTGGGATTTTGCTCAAGAGTTCCGCCATAATTTCCATGCATAGTGGTTGGTGCAGAGTTCTTTTGAGTGGAGCGCGGTACTGTGGGAACAGGTGCTGCTCTAAGAAAGTCAGGTCCGCTCTCGCTGGCAGGTCCTGCTCACGGGATTATGGGGCCGCTTGTCTGATTGTTTGGCAATCTGTGGGCGGTGGGAGCGTCATCGCTGGCCTCTCTGACGTTGCCGCGGTGGTTTCTTTGTTCATCATCAGGGCGATCACTTGATTCATTTTCGCCTGCATGTCCGCGATGACCTCGTTTTGTTTGGTCATTTGTTGGCGGACTTCTTTGGCTGTCAGCTCTGGCTCTTCCTCTTCGATCAAGACCGTGTTGAGGTTGCTAGCTTTTGTGAACAACCTCGGGTTTGTCATTGCCTTGATCGGGGTTGCTTCGTTGGGAGTGTTACTACTTTGTCCCGCCATCGTGATTTGTTGTCCTACTGCTTCTCTACTCTTGCCCCACGGTGGGTGCCAATTGTTTGAGTCTAACTGAGAGTAGGAGTGAGACTCAGGTTAAAGAGGGTGAGAAGAGTAAGCAATAGGGTAATCCGGACAGAGAGAATTCTTTAGAGAGAGAAAGTTTCTTAGTATAGGGTGAGATAGTCAAAATGCGATCCCCTCACCCACTGGAGTAAATGACGTATTTATAGGCTACATTGTGGTGGATGAGTATTTAATGTGACATGACTACTTACTTGTCAGACGTTTAGGCCATGCCTCTACCTAGGACTGGACGATTTGCCCATGATTATACCTAGGACTAGGATGTGACCACTCTTCGGGGAATATGATGTCGTTTCCTGATTTCTGGTTCACTCTGAGTCTGAGCAAAACGGCGTCGTTCGGCATCCTGGTTCTTTGTAGCGCGATCCGCCTCGCGGAACTTCGTCCGCAAGTGCGGCCTTCTCCGCGCCCGTGATCTTTCCACGAGTTGTTCCGCGCCTTGGTCGTGATGGTGCTAGCGTGCATGGCTTTCCTTGGACGGTGCCGGGCTGCTTCCTTGGCGCGACTAGACCCGAGCCCTACCCCCAATAGTTTGATTTATCATTGATGATGCATATAATTGCATATTTATTGCTTATATTAGGGCTGAAAAATAATTTAAAAGTGAGAAGATACAAATAGTTTCACGAATTCGGTTTCAAGTGTGAAAACCCGAACCAAATTATAATTCGGTTTAAACCGACCTAACCGAATTATAATTCGGTTCGAATTCGATTTGAGGTTTGGGAGAATTCGGGGACCCGGTATTCATAATTTTGGTTTGGTCAAAACCGAACCGACCGAATGCCCACTCCTAGGGAGACCCTCCAAATATTAGGGGGCCTCCACCTAGATCTTTTAGTTAATCCGAGCGTGTTTTGTAGGTTGTATGTAGTATATAATTAATTGATCATAAGTATGATGAAGAGTTTAATTATATTAATGAATATTAGTGTTAATCATTGTTTAATATTTTCATGTATATATACCCTAGGCACGCATATTGATTGTTAAAGTATTGTTTGTGTTTCAAAAATCATATTTGTATTATATAAATAGTACAGAAAAATCTTAACTGAATAACTGTGGTAACCATTGAAAATGATCTTGTAGAGAATAGAAAAATGCAAGAGAGCAAATAATTTTATTTAAAACAACGTTAAAAAGATATTATATTTCAAATAATGATGATATATTTTAATTTCATTATAATTAAACGTCAATTTGCACCACATCTCAATATTGGAGCAAGACTTCCACGATCTATTGAATGGACGATCCAAGAGCGTAAACCAAACTATAGAAACCTACTTCTAACAACTTAATGCGAGGCTAATCATTCACCGTTGCATGCTACAATGCAGAAACAAGATATTGTTGCTCTAAGATGCATACCTAGTTATAGACATTGATATCTTTCTCATTCATGAAAGAAAACCCTAATTTTTCCGGTGACCTTTGTATGACCTCAGATTTACCGTATGGGTGCGAGGGAGGGTAGAGCAAATATAATTATGTTGGGAAGGGTTCGGAATTCAATGGCATGTATGATTATTTTTGTATTCACAAACAAAGGTAATGGTTGTTTAGCCGCTCAACTCTGGTCTCTGTATCTCTCCATCATTTCCCCTTTAGAAACGTGAATATTAAACTTACTCGATATATCTTAACATGTTTAGGCCTCAGTCCATTAGTACAAGCTCCGAATCAATTATTCTCACTAGCAATTACCCTGAAACTACTAATTTGCTACTCGGAACCAATTTGAAAGTGGACCACACCCCCCTGATGTACATAGCTTTTTAGTTTTTATTCATGTGTTCTTAGTTCTTAGTATATTTTTCTCGTAATCTTATTACGATCTTGTCCCTTTCGAACTGATTCGAGTGCTCGGAGTCATGACAAGCCAACACCAACTTAAATATTCAACCAACTAGCTATCCGGAAACTAACATGAAGAAGAGAGATGGCATGCATCAAAAGATGGAACATTGGAAGAAACAAAAAGAAACCATGGTCTAAAATGAAGGATCAAAGGATGTAGTTGTTGTTGTTGGTGGGATTGGATTGGATTGGATTGAATTAGTTCATGATGATTGATGAGCAGCTAGCACCCAGACAGGAATGGTGGCCTGTTGGAAAGAGAGGAAAAAGGAAGACAGAGAGGACAGAGGAGCAGCAAACTTGGGAGAATATTAATGTTGCAGAAAGAAAGAGAGAGAGAAAGAGAATGAACGAATGAGCCCAAAGAAGATGGGAGTCAACTAAGCAGGGTACAGAGCAGAGCAGAAAGGAGAAAAGGGAAAAGAGCGCAAGGCTCGAGGGTGGGAAAGGAAGGGACACAAACACACAATTATTGCCCCATTTCCTCCCCAACACGTCATTCAATTCTCACCAATCCACATTTCTTTTCACTTAACTCTCACCCCCTCCTTCTATATACTACATCGGCAACATATGAGGAGCGGATTTGTTCACTAAGGGTCGTTTGGAAGTTGCGATTGTTAAATAGATATATTGTTGAGAATGCATGTATAATATTATACAGGTATTGTCGGATTTGATGAATTGTAGAATACAATTTTGGTATGTGTGATTGTGTATGTCGCATCAGCTAAAAGCTGAGACTATACAATCTCAACTATCTCAACAATCACAACTAAAAGTTGAGATATAACAATCACTCAAAATGAGTGATAGTTTCTGTCACATCATAGAAACAATCCATGTATTGTTTCTGCTAAAAAAACAAAAAAACGATACATTGTAAACAATACATGCATAATGACAATCTCAACAAAACAATCGCAACTTCAAACGACCCCTAAGTTTATAGTAAGTAATCATGAATAACCCGTCCACATAAGCATGAAATCAGAATCTCTCTTATGGAAAGTCTTTCATCTTTTTCTCTTTAATCTTTAACGGACAATTTTTCTCTCGTTTTAAGTCAAAATTTAAATTTTTGGCACAAATAAATTAAATTAATTATGCTCTTCAAAATGATATTCAATTAGATCTATTTTTAGAACAAAAAAATTAATCATTTTTTACCAGTCAATATCATATGGTTTGCTCATTTTTAATATCATATGGTTAGAAAACGTACCATGATGGTATGTGTTAGAATATGACTTGAATTTGATTTGGGTTTGTTTTGTGTTTTGTGTCTATTCTGTTTGGGTTTGTGTTTGGGCTTTGTTTGACCTTTTTCTTTGTATGTTTGGGAAAATGTGTTTGGTTTTCTGTTTGGGATTAGGAGAAGAGTTCTATAAATACTCTTCACCACCCTAATCTATTGTAAGGTCAGTCAGGTTAGTTTGTTTGGTTTGTTCGTTTGGAATTTGGTTTGTAACCTGTACTCTCCTCAAATTAGTGAAATTTGTTCTCCCCTGCCCGTGGATTAGCTAGCACACATTGTGTTAGTGAACAACGTTAAATTTATGTTCGTTCGTGTTGGTTTGGATTATCGATTGCACGCTTCTGTTCTGACAAAGTGGTATCAGAGCCTGATTGTCGATCTGGAGAATAGGTCTGAGAATATTGGTCGCCGGCTGCGGTACTTAGGAGTTAGCCTTCAGTTTGGGTTGGCGGAGGAATCGCTTAAGGTGTTTTCCAATTTTGGTTCGCAGTGGAGTTTTTTTGGTTTCTCCTAGATTAGAGTTTGTCCGTGTCTTTCTTTCTTTCGGTGGCCTGAGATTGAAGGAAGGAAGAAAAATTAGCCGCAGCTGGAAAGTAGATAGTGTTTGGAAATTTTATTAATTCCAATTGGAGCTGCAATTTTGATTGGGCGGCGCTTAGTAACTATTGGGAGTGGAAGCTAATTCCGGAGCTAATTTTTATTAGTTGCTGGTGTTCGTTAATTCTTTGTTCGGCGGCAATTTGGTATTGGGTGGTTGATGACTCGATATTTGCACATGTTTTCCCCTTTGTTTCTTGATCGTTTGAGATTTAATTATCGCGTCTTTGGCCTATTTTACGCTAGGTTGTGTTCCTTTGTCACATTTCAGGTCCTAGCACTTAAAGTGAAGCATAGGCGCAAGTTTCAAGTCAATCAGAGATCAATTGGCGATTCGGGAGAAGAAACTCAGGCAGGACCTGAAGAGGAATGGATTTTGTAACACCCTATCCTATACGTTTTGCCTAATCATATTGTTCATACAATTGCAGCGGAATTAATCTCGGGTGTTACATTAATTATCAAAATTTACCCAAATAAAGTTTCGACATGAATTACTCGCGTAATGGGCTAACAGTTCTTGCAACTTATCTTGCAAAATAATTCATCTGGATCCATGCATTCAATGACAAACATAAATACTAACAACCATATACATGGGCTTTCATAGCCATAGTCACAGTTTCATACTACACAACTGCATACCAAACTTATACATACCATACTCGTCACAACTTACACCGTTACACAACATATACACATATCATCAATTTTCCACACCTGTGGATATCTCACACTACATCAGAAGCTAGTATGCACATGAAAAACGTTCTCAAAACATTTTTACAAAAGGGTGTGGATCACTGGCCAAAATCCCGAGTAGTAGTCCAAGCACAGAATAGTTGAAGACCATACCTCATCTTGCCTTCAACTCTTGCTCAGCTCCCACCTATACACCTATCTACTGCTGATGATGATGATCTGCTTACACATAGCATAAGCAGAGAAGAAGAATAAAAGAGGGTCAGCTCATAGCTGAGTGAGATAATCATAGCATCGTGAGTTCATAACAGAGCATACCCCTATCATACATCTAACAATCAAGCCAAAACACTAGGATCGGACCTCAGCCATCCTCATATCCCAATAGGCAAAAGACTCAACCACCTTGACTTATGCATATGCATCTTATCATGTTTTACTTATAGGCGCCTGGCTACTCCCATGCTAATAACTCTCCCGGGAAACATACCCCACATCCCGTCGGATGTAGTCATACATACCCCAACATCCCGTCGGATGTGGTCATACATACCCCACACCACTATGGGTGTAGTCATACCCCGACACCGCTTTGGGTGTGGTCATATCTCGTAAGAATTCTTCAGTCACCACCACATGAGAGGTGTGACTATCATACATATCATAATAGAGTAATAGCATAGGGAGCCCTAATTACTATGTAGTTGACCGTGAGACCACAACATTCATATTTGGTATCCTTGTACATGATTCATATCTCATCTTGCTTAACCATAATTCATTACTTACACATGTACTTGACGTGGCCATAATTGGCTCAACATAGGTAAATCAGGAGTCGTATAATTGCACTTCCTCGGGATGAACCCTCGTGCAAGTCATCCTCCTTAAACATCATAATATCACCAGGGAATATATATTTTCCCACTTGTGCATCCAAATACAACAATCATGAAAAATCATACATAATCACCTTCTCGAACCATCGTAAAGCATATTAATAGTCAAGCCCACAATTTGTAACATATACATAATCATCAGCATAAACAAGGTTCATATCGATTAGGGCAAGTCAATAATATCATACAGCAATCCAGGGTTCAACATATAGCACAAAAGTTCATACACCCCTAATCATGTCATTCTAGTTCACCTAGATCAATTCACAGCATCAATATAATTATCGTGATACGACAAACCCGGTATGCCGTGCTAATCCCTCACCAGTTCTGGTCGTTCAAACACCGGTTTAACCTCCCCGTACTAAAACGTCAATTTCAGGAACGAACCCCGAATTAAAATCCGAGACCGTCCTAATATCCCCTGCGGTATCCCCGTCAATATTAGTTCTAGGCTCCGGGTCAAATTCTCGATAAAAACACATCAAACCCTGGCCGGAGCTAAATTCAGCGGATTGGACCCCGGCCTAAATAATTGCCAAAATTCAGGGATTAGAACTAGAGGATTGATTACCTCGCAGCAGTGAGCTCGTATATGAAATTTGGGCTCAATCCGGCTTCCGGATACTCCGAAACCCTAATTTGGCTTATCGGGAATTCAAGAAATTCCTGAACCAAAAACTCGTTTTAAAGCTCTAAATAGATAAATCACGATGTATAGATGAATTAGGCATTACTTACGGGATTTTTGGATCACTGTAGCTCAAGAATCGAGCTATCAAAGTTTTCCCCAAGCTCCCCTGTGCGCGGCTCTGCTCTCGGTTCTCTCGGCCGGAAATGAAAGAAGAAGAAAATGGATGGGAAAGACACGCACGGGTGAATTAAATGGACAGATTTTATATATATATATATATATATATATATATATATATATATATATATATATATAAAATTAATACGTATACTTATCCGATCGATAATCCGATTTTCGCCGAAATAGTGTCGAAATGCTCGTTTTTAAATCGCGAACTTTCTAGCGATCGAAATATGGGTTTTGCCGGAATGTGATGTTACAATTTACCAAACTGTAACACCCTACCCTATACGTTTTGCCTAATCATATTGTTCACACAATTGCAGCGGAATTAATCTCGGGTGCTACATTAATTATCAAAATTTACCCAAATAAAATTTCGACATGAATTACTCGCGTAATGGGCTAACAGTTCTTGCAACTTGTCCTGCAAAATAATTCATCACAAACATATATACTCAAACCATATACATGGACTTACATAGCCATAGTCACAGTTTCATACTACACAACTGCATACCAAACTTATACATACCATAATCGTCACAACTTACACAACCACATAAATATACACATATCATTAACTTTCCACACCTGTGGTTATCTCACACTACATCAGAAGCTAGTATGCATATGAAAAACGTTCTCAAAACATTCTTTTACAAAAAGGTGTGGATCACTGGCCAAAATCCCGAGTAGTAGTCCAAGCACAGAATGGTTAAAGACCATACCTCATCTTGCCTTCAACTCTTGCTCAGCTCCCACCTATACACCTATCTACTGCTGTTGCTGATGATCTACTTACACATAGCATAAGCAGAGAAGAAGAATAAAAGAGGGTCAGCTCATAGCTGAGTGAGATAATCATAGCATCGTGAGTTCATAACATAGCATACCACTACCATACATCTAGCAAACAAGCCAAAGCACTAGGATCAGATCTCAGCCCTCCGACATCCCAATAGGCAAAAGACTCAACCACCTTGACTTATGCATATGCATCTTATCATGTTTTTATCATAGGCGCCTGGCTACTCCCATGCTAATAACTCTCCCGGGAAACATACCCCACATCCCGTCGGATGTAGTCATACATACCCCAACATCCCGTCGGATGTGGTCATACATACCCACACCACTATGGGTGTAGTCATACCCCGACACCGCTCTGGGTGTGGTCATATCTCATAAGAATTCTTCAGTCACCACCACATGAGATGTGTGACTATCATACATATCATAATAGAGTAATAGCATAGGGAGCCCTAATTACTACGTAATTGACCGTGAGACCACAACACTCATATTTGGTATCCTTATACATGATTCATATATTATCTTTCTTAATCATAATTCGTTACTTGCACATGTACTTGACCAGGCCACAATTGGCTCAACATAGGTAAATCAGGAGTCGTATAATTGCACTTCCTCGGGATAAACCCTCGTGCAAGTCATCCTCCTTAAAAATCATAATATCACCTTGGGAAGTTTATTCCACCACTTATGGATCCAAATACAACCATAATATCACGCCATGTCAAGAAAACTTCTCAACTCCGACACATCTTTTGGTGGAGCCCAACTCACCACTGCTTCCACCTTTTTCGGATCCACCTCAACACCTCTTCCAGATATTACATGTCCCAGAAATATTACCTCCTTCAGCCAAAACTCACATTTTGAGAATTTTGCATATAATTGTTTCTCTCTTAGAATTTGCAACACAATTCTAAGGTGAGTTTTGTGCTCCTCCTCGCTTTTAGAATAGATGAGAATATCATCTATGAACACGATCACAAACTTATCAAGATATTCATGGAAAACACTGTTCATAAGAGCCATAAATACCGCTGGCGCATTAGTGAGTCCAAAAGGCATTACCAGGAACTCATAATGCCCATATCTTGTTCTAAAAGCTGTCTTTGAGGTTGCTCCATCTGCCACTTTCAATTGTTGGTATCCAGACCTCAAATCAATCTTAGAAAAGACCGATGCACCCTCCAATTGATCAAACAAATCATCTATTCTTGTAAGGGGATAACGATTCTTCACTGTCGCCTTATTCAACCTCCGGTAGTCAATGCACATTCTCATGGAGCCATCTTTCTTCTTGACAAACAAAACCGGTGCACCCCAAGGTGAGATGCTAGGTCGAATAAACCCCTTGTCTAACAATTCTTGCAATTGTTCTTTAAGCTCTTTCAGCTCAATTGGTGCCATTCTATATGGTGCCATTGAAATTGGTGTTGTGCCAGGTACCAATTCAATATCAAACTCTACTTCCCTTTCTGGTGGAAGGCCGGGAAGTTCTTCGGGGAATACATCAGGAAACTCCCTTACCACCTCTACATCCTCAACCTTCTTATCATTTACTATAGTAACTTGAGCAAGAAAGGCTTCACAACCTTCCTTCACTAATCGAAAAGCTTCCAAGGCAGAAAGAAAACCATGAGTCTCCTTTTTCTTAATGCCTCGGAATACAACAGGACCTTTATCTGGTGTGTTGAATAACACTTCTTTCTTTGGACAATCCACAACAGCTCCATGTGTTACCAGAAAGTCCATTCCAAGGATGACATCAAATTCATCAAAAGGTAGCAGAATTAAATCTGCTGCTAGGAAAGCTCCTTCCACACAAATGAAGGAACTTCTAATAACTGAGTCTACCTTCAAGGTATCTCCCACGGGTGTTTTAACACATAAGGTATAACCTAGCTTATCTGGAACTAAGCGTAGCATATGTGCAAACGTATATGACATGAATGAGTGAGAGGAACCAGTATCGATCAAAGCATATAATTGCTTGCCAAGGATAGAAAGCATACCAGTCACAACTTCTGGTGCCACTTCTGCCTCACCTCGAGTCATTGCATAAACCCTCGGTGCTCCCTGTGCTCTGGTACCCTGTGTACCACTTCCTGATGGCTGATTTCGACCACCACCTCTACCGCCCTGTGAACCACCACGACCACTCTGAAATCCACTACGGCCTCCCTGGTAACCACCCCTGAATGGGGCTCTACTAAATTGCACTGAAGGCTCGGACTGTGTAGCTCTTACTTCTCTCGAATGCGGGCAATCCCTCATGATGTGCCCAGGTTGGCCACAGTGAAAGCATACACCAGAAAATCTCCTACACTCTCCAGGATGCCTCTTCTGACAAACTTGACAAAATGGAAATTGTGTGGCTGAGGAAATTGGTGCCCTGTATGATGTTCCTGACATAGATTGACTCGATGTTCTCCCAAAACTGCTAGGACCTCTCCTGGGTGGGTAACGAGGTCCAGCATAATTTACTCCAAACTTCCTCTTCTTCTCCTCTTATTTGGCCTTGTGTTCCTCTCAGCTTTCAACTTCATAGGCTTCATACTTAAGTGCTGCCTCCTTGATTGTGGCCATGCTCTCTTCATCAACCCTGTGGATCTTTTCTTTCAATCCTATGCGCAGACCATGCAAGTATCTCATCTTCTTCTTATGCTCAGTATCCGCCAACCCATCTTCAAAGTAAAGTAGTCGAACAAACTTGATGGTGTACTCAGTAACTGTCATGTTCTCCTGCTTAAGGTTGGCGAATTCATTGTTCTTTGCCCTGATAAAAGCTTCAGGAAGAAACTCTGTCTTAAAGACCTTCAAGAATTCCTCCCAGGTGAACTGAACTCGTTCACCATTAACTCTAGAGACAGAGGACCACCAGCTCCTCGCGTACCCCTTTAGGAGAAAAACAACATATTGTACTTTTTCCTCTGGGGTCGCATAAAGATACTCAAACACATCTTCCATCTCTCTCAACCACTCTACTACAGCATCTGGGCTCACATCTCCCTTGAAGTCCCTACCACCCAAACTCTTCATCTTTGCATACTGGCGGTCTTGCATCAACCGCCCCCACTCCTCTCGACTGGTCAGTAGGAATATTTTCACAACTTCCGTGCGAGCTACAAGGAAATATTGGCCTTAGATTGATCCACACAAAATTCATTCTTCACCAAATCTCTCACTTGGTTAAAACGAAATTTTTCCAAAATAATTACTTGAAAACATAGAAGTTCAAAGCTCAATTTTGAAAACCATGATGCAGATAATTTCATCCAACATACCAATACACATAATCATGTCAAACTCAATTCCCAGTTTAAGTCATTATGGGGTACTCCCCTCCTTAGGAGTGTTTAACCTCCCATAGGGTATAGTACGCAATAACAGCAAAAAGAGGGAACCGGGCTCTGATACCAAACTGTAACACCCTATCCTATACGTTTTGCCTAATCATATTGTTCATACAATTGCAGCGGAATTAATCTCGGGTGTTACATTAATTATCAAAATTTACCCAAATAAAGTTTCGACATGAATTACTCGCGTAATGGGCTAACAGTTCTTGCAACTTATCCTGCAAAATAATTCATCTGGATCCATGCATTCAATGACAAACATAAATACTAACAACCATATACATGGGCTTTCATAGCCATAGTCACAGTTTCATACTACACAACTGCATACCAAACTTATACATACCATACTCGTCACATGTACTTACACATGTACTTGACGTGGCCATAATTGGCTCAACATAGGTAAATCAGGAGTCGTATAATTGCACTTCCTCGGGATGAACCCTCGTGCAAGTCATCCTCCTTAAACATCATAATATCACCAGGGAATATATATTTTCCCACTTGTGCATCCAAATACAACAATCATGAAAAATCATACATAATCACCTTCTCGAACCATCGTAAAGCATATTAATAGTCAAGCCCACAATTTGTAACATATACATAATCATCAGCATAAACAAGGTTCATATCGATTAGGGCAAGTCAATAATATCATACAGCAATCCAGGGTTCAACATATAGCACAAAAGTTCATACACCCCTAATCATGCCATTCTAGTTCACCTAGATCAATTCTCAGCATCAATATAATTATCGTGATACGACAAACCCGGTATGCCGTGCTAATCCCTCACCAGTTCTGGTCGTTCAAACACCGGTTTAACCTCCCCGTACTAAAACGTCAATTTCAGGAACGAACCCCGAATTAAAATCCGAGACCGTCCTAATATCCCCTGTAGTATCCCCGTCAATATTAGTTCTAGGCTCCGGGTCAAATTCTCGATAAAAACACATCAAACCCTGGCCGGAGCTAAATTCAGCGGATTGGACCCCGGCCTAAATAATTGCCAAAATTCAGGGATTAGAACTAGAGGATTGATTACCTCGCAGCAGTGAGCTCGTATATGAAATTTGGGCTCAATCCGGCTTCCGGATACTCCGAAACCCTAATTTGGCTTATCGGGAATTCAAGAAATTCCTGAACCAAAAACTCGTTTTAAAGCTCTAAATAGATAAATCACGATGTATAGATGAATTAGGCATTACTTACGGGATTTTTGGATCACTGTAGCTCAAGAATCGAGCTATCAAAGTTTTCCCCAAGCTCCCCTGTGCGCAGCTCTGCTCTCGGTTCTCTCGGCCGGAAATGAAAGAAGAAGAAAATGGATGGGAAAGACACGCACGGGTGAATTAAATGGACAGATTTTATATATATATATATATATATATATAATACGTATACTTATCCGATCGATCGATAATCCAATTTTCGCCGAAATAGTGTTGAAATGCTCGTTTTTAAATAGCGAACTTTCTAGCTATCGAAATATGGGTTTTGCCGGAATGGGATGTTACAGATTTCTACCTCACTTTATGGACAAAGAATCATGCAAGCTTGTCATGAAAAGAAAGAGGACGAGAATACGAGCGTCTGGGATCAAACGGCGACTGATTCGGAGTCCGGACGAGGGAGAAACGAAGCATTGAATATAGGAGAACAGGTTCGGCAGTAAAAACACGGGAGCGCCTAAATCAAAACACGGCCGTGCCCATATTTAGGCACGACCGTGTTTTGGCCGACGCGCGCAGGCGTGTTTTTAACACGAGGCAAAGCACGGGCGGGCTGGAGCAAAGCACGGCCGTGCCCTCGACCGTGTTTTGCCCATTGATGCCCTTTTAGGCAGATTTCAGCCAAAACAGAAGGGGATTCGAGTTTTAGAGAGACAGAGCGATTCCTAGAGAGAGAAAGCGACGAACAAGAGTTCCCAAGTGCCCTAGCTTGATTTTCATCACCATTGGAGATTGGCTTGAGCTTGGAGGAGTGCCGATCAACGTCCAGGAGCAGAAATCCATCCTTCACAGTATGATTTCCGCGTCTGAATCTGCTTTTGCTTCTTTCTCCATGGAGTAGTTCTCCCATTCATCTGGGTATGGAGAACCCTAGATTTGTATGTTAGGTTTGATTGTATGAACCCAAGTACCGATTCTATGATTTGATTATATTCAATAGAGGTTTGAATGATTGAATGACTTGAATCCTGATCAAATTCCTGTTGTTTCTGCTTTAACCTAGAATGAGAATATCTGCCTAGGTTGATAGAGCATCCTTGATTGAAGGTAGGGAGTTGGTGACTTTAGTCGAGGAGCCAACTCACTATTCTGTACCGAAGTCACTTCGGTAGTGGAGGTTTTGTTCGTTAGGGCCTCAATCTCAATACTCCGGTGGAGGTTAGTCGCCCGCTAGAGACTCAGATTGAGAGGGTCTGGAGACTTTTAGTCGAGACTTCAGACTGCTTAAGAGTCTTCCGCAGTATAACTATCATAGAAATTGAACTTGGTAATTGCAATCCGGCTTAACTGCAGTCTAGGGGGAACCATATCCGGGTGACCTCTCTTAATCTGAAAAAAACAGTTTAGTTGCTTTGCTTGTTTGTTAGTTTAGACTTGCATTAAAGTTTCATTGCTAGATAACAAGAATTCACCGAGTAGTCATCAAATCTAGGACCCGGGTTGACATTAAAACCCAAACCCGCTATACTACACTTTAGGAAGTGGTTTCACTTGGCCATTTTCTAGGGTGACAGTAGGAGTGAGTCAGTGGTGATTCCAATCTTTTACCAGTTTGGAGTTGCATCGTTTGGCTTGTCGAGAAGAAAATTTGGAATTTGCAGCAGAGAGCTAGTTGGCGGATCAATTGGAATTTGGAAGCAATTACTTGAATTTATTGTGTTCGGTAATAGCTTGTGGTTTGGGGAGAATTATGTTTGTTACCCTTGGTGGTGATCAGGGTTTTCGATCACCAAGGATGTTTGTTCAGGATTTAAAGATTGAGAAGTCGATTTGGAGTTGCAGGTTTGGAGTTGGAAGTAAATCTGATGTTGGTGTTATCGATGGAAATAACACCAAGTTGGTTATGCATGGCAAGTCCCAACATGGGTTGGACTTGCTGCATGTTTTGATTTGTTGATCGCCCTTAGGGGCATTTGGAGTCAGGGGAGATTCTGGTACAACTGATTTGGAGAAGTTTGGTACGTCTGACAATTTTGATTGCATCTGAGTTTGGCGATTTGCTTCGCGTTTGGTCTGGAGATATGAATCGCATTTGGATATGTCTGGCAATCTTGATTGCGTTTGAGTTTGGCGGTTTTGAACGCATTTGGATACGTCTGGCGATATGTATCGCGTCTGGGTACATCTAGCAACTTTGGTTGCGCTGGTACATCTGGTATTTGACAAAGAAGTCAAGTCAAGGTGGAGATTGTTAGAATATGACTTGAATTTGATTTGGGTTTGTTTTGTGTTTTGGGTCTATTCTGTTTGGGTTTGTGTTTGGGCTTTGTTTGACCTTTTTCCTTGTATGTTTGGCAAAAGGTGTTTGGTTTTCTGTTTGGGATCAGGAGAAGAGTTCTATAAATACTCTTCACCACCCTAATCTGTTGTAAGGTCAGTCAGGTTATTTTGTTTGGTTTGTCCGTTTGGAATTTGGTTTGTAACCTGTACTCTCCTCAAATTAGTGAAATTTGTTCTCCCCTGCCCGTGGATTAGCTAGCACACATTGTGTTAGTGAACCACGTTAAATTTATGTTCGTTCGTGTTGGTTTGGATTATCGATTGCACGCTTCTGTTCTGACAGTATGAACATACCAATATGATAGGAAGGTTGAATACATGATAGTAGGAGTATACTAAATGTCATTTACGACTTTCATCATTGTTTACCACAAGTTACCACCCACATACCATAGTGGTAAAGTATGGTAATTTTTGGTCCTGTATTTTTTTCACCCAGAAATTTGTAGATCCAATAGATCATGATGAACTCGTTATTTCTGTGCAAAAAATTGCAAAAACAAATTAAAAACAAAGAAGTTACCATATGGTATATAGTTAGTAACGGGACGTATGAAAAAAAATTCCCGAAATATATTGAAAATTGATCTCATTTTGTAGAGTACAACGAACTCGTTCCATCTGTGCAAAAAAATTTGAAATATGAGTTAGAACAAAGAAGTTAAGAGCCGATTAAGAAAACTAGAAAAAATAAAATGTATTTAATTCACAACCCTTAGATCTGGATTTTCTAGACTCACTTAAATCTAAAAGTCCAGATTGAGTTAATCATAGGTAAATAGCCATGATTACTGACTGTATCCCAAACCAAATATATGAAAACTTTATTGTGGGTCAATTCCCAAAATATTGTTTTTTTAAGAAATTGCATCTTTTTAATTTATTATCAATATGGTAGTTTTAAAAGTATTAACACAAATATTATGTTTTGGAGAGGAAAAATAGCGAGTCCGCTCGAGACTCAGGCGGAGCCGCTTTTTAATATGAAATGGGCGGACCCGCGTGAGTCTGAGGAGGATGCGTTTTTTTTTTTTAATAATTTCGTTTGCGGAAGAAATACGGCGAACCCGCTCGAGTCTGAGGCGTGTTTGGTGGCGCAGTCTATGAAGATTCCCAAAATAATTGACTAGTGGATTCGCTCTAGTATGGGGTGAGAATCCGGTCACCGCCGACGAGAATGTGGCCGTCGCCGGCGAGAATCCTCACCTCGGTAATAGCCACCCCGAGCTCGCCGCCCTCTCCCCCTTACTCTGTCGGCTACCCATTCCTCGTCGGTGTCAGATATTTTCTGTCGAACCAGATCTACTTGTTTTTGCTCCGTGCGCGAGAGAATAAGAAAAATAGCGGGCGGTGTCCCCTGGGACTGAAGTGAAGCTGTCTCTGTCTCCATCAGGTCCGCTTGTGGCGGAGGCGATGGCGCTGTTGCAGGCGTCGTGGGCGCTTGGAGTCGGGCGGGTTCGCTGCTCTTTGTGGTAGTTGTTGGTTTGGGGAAGAGGAAGATATGATAAGAGATAGGGCGCGTGGACAGGTAAATAAATAAAAAAAGGAGGGGGAAGGCGCGTCCGCCTGAATCTCAAGTGGCCCCTCTGATTTTTCAATAAATTCGCCTCAGACTCGAGCGTGTCCGCTCATTTTCATACTAAAAAGTTTAAAAAGCGGCTTCGCCTAAGTCTCGGGCGGACTCGCTGTTTTTTCGCTCCAAAACACAATATTTTTGTCAATACTGGCATATTAATAGTAAATTAAAAAAAACTATATTTTGGGAGTTACCCTTTTTATTGTCTTGTACTCTTATATGCACACTTGTTAGCTCAAAACGTTCTTCAATTGCCTTGTAGTTGATGTTGTTGATGTGAATTGAATCGGACTGTCAGCCGTTACGACTAGAATGGCGGGGGTCTCACTGACCGGTTTGGGTTCGGGTTCTGGGTCAGGTCTGTAACCGTTATCTTTACCAGATTAGATTAGGTTTAGACCCACATGGAGAAGTACTATAAATACTTCTCATCTTCTCTGTAATCTGTATTCTCCTCGATATAGTGAAACGGGCTCTCCTGCTCGTGGACTAGCTAACACACATTGTGTTAGTGAACCACGTAATCTTGTGTTGTGTGCTTTCTGTTTTTCGTTTTCTTGCTTTGTTAATTCTAATGATTTCCCGATCCGTAGCAGCGCGGTTATAACAAATACAAATCCAAATTAAAGAGGCGGTTATAGGAGGAGTTTGTGTAAACTTTTTTATGAGAAGGAGAAATTTGGGGTAACCAATTCCTTTGCAATCTTATTGAAATGGATGTTAAAAGTTTTACTTTTTCTGTTGTTACTTCGCATTCGCCTTTATAGAAGTCGAGCATGATTTATAATTAGAGTACTATGAAACTTGAAACAAATCAACCATTAACTTATTTTGGGATACAAATATGCCATGACTCAAACAATATATTTCGAGTCCCAAAAGATAACTTCGACCATTGTCGATGACAAGCTATGTTAAAAGTTTTACCTTTTCTGTTGTTACTTTGCATTCGCCTTTATAGAAGTCGAGCATGATTTATAAGTAGAGTAGTGTGAAACTTGAAACAAATCAACCATTAACTTATTTTGGGATACTAATATGCCATGACTCAAACGATATATTTCGAGTCCCAAAAGATAACTTCGACCATTGTCGATGACAAGCCAAATCTACTATATCTTATGGACTAATTGATGTGTTAGGATCATATACTTTGAACCATATTAAGAATAATTATATTTTTGTCAATTTAATAATATAGTAAGTTCATTTCGTGTTATAATTGAAAATTTACATATAAAGTTTTAGATATTAGTAGTATTATCCACGAGTACCAAAAAACCAAAAATATGAGATAAAGCGGATATGAATTTGAATATTTAAAAACAGGAATTAACATGGTTTAAACAAACTATACATTTCGAGTTCTTTATGTCTTTTAACTTTTCACAAAGAAGAGGAAAGGAAACACAGCTGAATTTTTGTCGCGGTGGGCACGGAAATGAAAATTCGAAAAGGAGAGAAAAGGTATATATTACACATATATTTCCTTTAGTCACTCACTGTATTATAATTTTTTTCGTCTTTCACTAAAATTGAGACATTGGTAAGCTTTTTATAGGTTGTGCTTTGGTTTTGTTTCTCTCTTTGGCACGCTCGATCTAAGCCTTGTATGAATCGAATGCACCCCTTTTCCTTTTCCTTTTCTTTTCTTTACCGATTCTCCTTTGTTTTAGCTTAATAAGATGAGCTGCAAAATGATCTATTAGCTGCATGCATAAACACAAAAAGACAAACAGTACGTACAATCATGCATCTTTTTCTGCTTCATATGCCAAAAAATAATTCGCTTTATTCCTTCATTTTGTTAAAAAAAAGGGGAAATATGTGATACTTCAAGATGATCTAGTGGTTAGTTCCATTTTAAGTCGTTAACTTTAAAACTAGGAAATGTGCCGCACTTGGTTATTCAAAGCACACAATGCAAAAACGAAAAAATCAGTGGTAAATGCCACATGTGGTCACTAGATTACTAAATCGTGTTATGTTTAGTCACTAGAAAAAAATAATATCAATTTTGGTCATTCAAATTACTAAAACGGGTCACATTTAGTCACTCTCTCGTTAGCCTCCGTCCAACTCCGGTCACTCGAATTACTTTTTTTTATGAATGTCACTCGAATTAATGAAACATGTTACATTTTAGTCACTCTCCGTTAGCCTCCGTCCAACTCCGTTAATGGAGTTGGACGGAAACTAATGGGAGAGTAACTAAATGTGACATGTTTCAGTAATTCGAGTGAACAAAATTGAAATTAATTTTTTCTAGTCACTAAACATTACATGATTTAGTCTTTTTTTTGCCATTAGATAACTCGTATAACCAAGAAACAAGAGATACAGAGTCTAAAAAATCAAAGTGACCGGAGCCACGCAACAAAATCGAACCAAACCAACATAGGCAGGCTCAACGAAAGGGCTTTCCTTGCCACAAGATGGGCAACCCTGTTCCTACTACGTCCCACAAAGACACACTCAAAGTGCACAAACATCAACCGCAAAGACTGCACTTCGTGTAAAATACTCCCACCCAAAGCATCCCACACTTCACCAGCACGGATTTTCTGGATAACCCCTTGTGAATCCCCTAGGAAACTCACAGACAACCACCCTCTATCAGCACACCAACGAACTACATCTCTCAATGTCAGGAGCTCGACCAGGAACGGATCTGTAACACCTAAGTACTGCGGATCATAACTCGCAATCAAGGACCCCGCCTCATCTTGAATCACCCAGCCACTCGATCCAAACGCCCCTGATTGAACCGCACCATCCACAAAGCACCTAAAAACACCCGACCCAACAGAGGACGAAGGATTACAACCAGATACCCTGGGCGGAGGTGGAGAAGCCTCAGGCGGATTATTCACCCATTCTGCAACCTGCAAGGAAAATGAAAAGCGAGGACAGAAGGCTGCAATTGAACCAAATCAAACACAACTCCATTCCTGGACTTCCAAATTCTCCAAAGAAGCGCCACTAGCTGCATGATCTCGCCCGAACCAACAGTCGACTGCTCCAACACACGGCTCCAAAACATGGCCATATTCCCCAACGGCATTCCAACCAGCAGACCGTGCAAACCTGTCAACTGCCAAAGAGCCAAGGCAATCGGACAATGAAAGAAAAGATGCTCCATAGTCTCCTCCTCCTCCTCCTCCCCGGAACAAACCGGACATCCTCACCCATTCCCAATCCCCCGAACCCTTAGTGCTTCCCCCGTTGGAAACACTCATCTTAGCATTTGCCAGACAAAAAATCGAAGTTTAGGGGGAATGGGTAGGCCCCAAACTTTCCGCCACAAACCTTTATCAAGAGGAGAGACTGAATCTTTTAGCACCCTAGGCAGATGATGCCCAATGGTAGTAGCCAAATGATAACGTGTTTTCACTGAGTAGACCCCAGTTGAGCTGTAATGCCATATCAAAAGATCCGACAAAGGTGCACAAGGCAGGGGAATGGAAGGAGTTGCATCAACTGTTTTAGGCGGGTACAGTTGAGTCAAACGATCACGCCGCCAAGCCCCATGACCATGATAAATAAGTGATTCCACCTTCCCATCATGCGGAGCAACACCGGGCACCAGCACAGGTGGATGAGGATGTAGATTCGGCACCCAAGAGCAACCCGTCAACCGGATAGACTCCCCCATCCCAACCTGCCACCTTAATCCCTTCATAAGAAGCTCCCGTCCAAATAAAGTACTACGCCAACCCCAAGAAGGGAGCGAACCCTCCCGGGCTAAAAGAAAGGACGAGTTAGGAAAGTACTTTCCCTTATAGATACGAGCTAACAAAGAAGTCGGATCCTAGAGGATACGCCAACCTATCTTTGCTAACAAAGCTTGATTAAAAGCCTGAAAGCCACAAAAACCATACACTCCCATCCTCTTTACTCAAACACAAAGATCGACATGCAACCCAATGTACTCGCCGTTCACGTCCATTTTCCCCACAGAAAAACCGAGCTAAATGATTATCCAAATCCCTACAAGTAGAAACCGGTAGTCGAAAATAGGGCATAACATGGACAGACAACGCATTCACCGCTGCTTTCAACAAAACTTCCTTCCCTGCACAGGACAAAAACGCTGCTTCCAGCCTTGAAGACGTTGCATCACCCGCTCCTCCACAAACCGGAAAGTTTCCATCTTTGAACGTCCAACCAAGGAGGGAAAACCTAGATATCTATCTGTGACACCCACCGCACCAACACCCAACTGCCCAGCCATAGCCTCCTGTTGAGGAGGCAAAACATTCTTACTAAACACCACCGCCGATTTCAAAAGATTAACTCGTTGCCCACTGAGATGCTCATAATCTGCTAGAACATTCAGAAGAGTAGCACACTCAGCCGTGGACGCACGAAGAAATAAATAAGAATCATCGGCAAATAATAAATGCGATACTACCGGACACTGCCAACTTACCCGAACCCCCGTTAGCTCCTTAGCCACCAATTTCTGACGAAGTAAAGCTTCAAAACCTTCCGTACAAATGGCAAAAAACAGAGGTGAAAGGGGATAACTCTGCCTCAGCCCTCGAGAAGCAGGAAAGAAACCGGCAGGGCAGCCATTCATCATGACTGAAAAAGTCGGGGTAGTTACACAAGCACGAATCCACCTGATCCAACTCCCACTAAAACCAAGTTTGGCTAAAATGGTGAATAGTAAGGGCCACTCAACCCGATCATAAGCTTTCTCCATATCCAACTTCAACGCTATAAACCCCACTTTCCCAGTCCGTTTGTGCGTTAGATAATGCATAACCTCATGACTAACCAGAACATTCTCAACAATCTGATGCCCACGCACAAAACCATTTTGCCCAGGAGAAACGATCTTCGGTAAAATTCTCCCTAACCTCCCAGCCAAAATCTTAGTGATTACCTTGTAGACAAACTGAAGAAAGTGATCGGGCGCAATTGCCGCATATGTTCCACAGTATCCACTTTAGGAATGAGGGAAATCCACGTATGATTCAAGTTCTTGAGCATAACCCTCGTCCGGAAGAAATCCTCATCCGCAAGAATCACATCATTACCAACAATTGGCCAAAACGCGCGGAAGAAAGCACCTGTGAAACCGTCAGAACCAGGAGCTTGGGAGGCACCCATGCTAAAAACAGTGCAGCGTATATCTTCACCCAAAACTGGAGCAATCAGCTTCGCATTCATCCGGCTGGTGACCTTCTCCACCAACGGAAGCTCCGAAACTCTCGCCTGAACCCAGTCTGTATTTGTACATTCAGATGTGAACAACGTTGAATAGAAATCCATAGCAACAACAGATTTATCCTGCTCTGATGTAACCCACGAACCATCAGGACCAAATAAACCTCCTATATGATTCCGACGCCGCCTCGCACGAGTGACCGTATGAAAATACTCAGATGTGAACAACGTTGAGTAGAAATTCATAGCAACAACAGATTTATCCTGCTCTGATGTTACCCACAAACCATCAGGACCAAATAAACCTCCTATATGATTCCGACGCCGCCTCGCACGAGTGACCGTATGAAAATACTTAGAATTCTTATCCCCTCCATGGAGCCAACTCACCCGCGACTTTTAGCACCATATAGTTTCCTCAGCACGCCAAGCATCCCTAAGTTCATTCTCCAAGAAACGGATATGTGCCTAATAAACCTGAGGCTCCTCTCGAAGATGATCAATTTCACTCCGCAGAGACTGAATCCGACGTTCGGAATTGTTAACCCCTGACCGCCCCAAGAATATAGGAGATGGCACAGCATTTTGTGCTTTGACCATAGCCGGAACATAGGAGAGCCATTGACACTCTGGTTCCAACCATTCTCCACCATCACCCAAGCCTCCGGATTTTCACCCAACGAGAGTCAAACCGAAAGAGTGGGCGGCAGCGAGGGGCGATGGGTTCAGTGGAAACATGAATTGCCCTATGGCCCGAGCCACTATCTGTTAAGTGATGAACCAGACTGTTGGGGAAGACATCTAACCATTGGAGAGAAGCTAAGGCCCGATCAAGCCTTTCAAGAACAACACGGGTAGGAACCCTCTTATTCGTCCAAGTAAAAGGAGGCCCAACAAAATCCACATCCTGAAGCCCTAGATCATCAATAAACTCGCAAAAACGAAGGGACTGGGCTGGGCGCCAAGGACTACCACCCTGCTTATCTGCCGAATGAAGAACATTATTGAAATCACCAATCAACCAGAATGGCTCATGAAATTGGGAACACTGATTTTCCAACACATCCAACTGATGGAACCTAACAGAATCCACACAACTCAAATAGACACAAACAACCAAATAGGAAAGATTGTCTTTATTAATTCTAGCAACCATAAAGAAAGACTCCTTACATAAAACCTAGACCTGCGCCCTGGGAAACCATCTTATAGCAAGACCACCAGTTGAACTAACAACATCAACTAAAGCAAAATTTGCAAAACCTAGACTCCTCATACGGCCAGCAATAGTGCGACGTTGAGAAAGAGTTTCCGAAAGAAAAATAATATCAGGGAGAAAATGATTACTAAGACCAAATGTGGAAATTTGCCTGTCCCGTTGCTGATCTTGTTTGACCCGTCCCTGAAGGGCCAAGATGTAAAAATGACCCATCCCATCCCTGTCTCCTTCCTGACCCTGTCTGACCCTCAAGGGTTGGGCCGGGTCGGGACAGGCCGGGTCAGTGGGTTGACCCTAATCAACACACTACTTTTTTACAAATTACGTTATGGTACCCAAAATTATTTTTTCTTACAATTTAGTACCTTAATTTTATTTTTTTACAAATAAGTCCATAAATTTTGATGGTAAAATTGCGTTTTGGTACCCACATTTTTTATTTTTACGAGTTAGTACCTAAACTTTTAAAACTTTACAAACAGGTCCAATATGGTGTGAGATATTTGTTGTTGCTAAGGGTTACAGGGTCAAAAAGTGACTTGTCCCTATGTTGTCCCGACCCATCCCTACCCTTACAGGGTCAACAAATGACCCGTCTCTAATGTGACCCTGTAGACAAACTAACCCGTCCCGACCCTTAGAGTCAGGACGGGTCGCGACGAGTTAGTGGGTCTTTCGGGTCAAACTTTCACCCCTAAAGCAAAGCATAGAAACTATATGCATGATTCATTGGGTAGGTTATCAAATCGATTCGGATCCTCGTTGTTGAAATTTTTTTGGCGAGAAACTGCATGCAGCCTAGCTGAATTCGGACGCCAATTCTATGGTGCAGTGACAGCACTAATGTCGTCGGTCTCTCAGCCGTAGGATCCACCACTTTTATTTAGAACCACTGATAATAACCAATAAAGAACCAGAATAGGTTGAACCTTGTCAAACCAATTCAGATCGCCCTAATAATACAAAAGCTAGTGAAAATCTATCGCTAAAAATGGATAAAATGGGAAGATTAATAACAGATTATCATGAAAGTATAACAAATACTTTAGAAAAAATAATAAGCATTACAGAAGAAAATAATAAGTATTTAAAAACAATATAGAATATCAATACGAAATCAATAAAATTATAAACAATAGTGAAATAGTGTTGGGGAAATCAACTTTAGAAACTCAAGAAATAACTTTACCAGATCTTAAGGAAACAATAAATAAATTTTAAGAAATTGCTACCAAATTAGATAATAAAAGATGTGTTTGTTGAATGTCATAGTTATTCGGTCCTAAGGCCTTGTGTAAAAAGGGCTCGACCCATTAGGTGTAGATCATCGTCACGTTACGATCAACATGGTATCAGAGCCAGGAACTATGGATATGGATAGTATTAGCACGCTTCTCAACTCGAAGAATTTCGCACTATGGGATTTTCAATTTCGTACATTCATTGAAGGTCACGGATTTTTTGGATTTCTCGACGGCACAACAATGAAGCCAGCTGTACCTCCTTCCACGTCACAAGAGCAAGCCAAGTGGATGCAATCTGATGCTCGAGTTTGCTCATGGATCTTGAAGTATGTGGATCCCTCTATCGTCCTAGGGCTTCGTCTCCTTCCGACGTCGGCCGAGATGTGGAAAGCAATCCATGACACGTACGCCACCACAAGCGTTGCTCGCCAGTTCGAGAGAGAGGTGGATCTGGGAAATCTATACCAAGGTAACAAGGATATCACGACGTATTATAATGAAGCAAAGAAATTGTAGACCGAGCAAGACCTTCTCTCGGCAGCTTTGCTCTCGAGATCGACCTCCGCTGAAGTCGGCGCTGAGAAAGCAAAGATTAGAACCCTACAATTTTTGGCTCGCTTGAAGCCTGAGTATGAAGTTGTTCGTTCAACCCTACTCAATCGAGAGGGCCTTCATCTGGAGCAGGTGTTGGGCGCGTTAATCCACGAGGAAACCAGGCTGCGCACTCAAGCCGGCATCGACGCACGTCTTGGGAACGATGAACCTTCTGTTTTTGCTGCTGTGAAGGGCGGTGCGCATCCGAGCCCTAGTGATGACTCCAGCCAATATGATGGAACAAGTTTTGCTGCCTATCGCCCACCGTCGACTGCTCGTCGTGAGGTTGAATGCTTTCATTGTCACGCGAAAGGCCACACGAAGAAGTATTGTCAACGTAGAAATTTCTGCATCTATTGCAAGGAAATCAGTCACATAGTCACGGATTGTCCTGTTGCTCCACCTCGGCCATCCCATAATAATCTAACTATGAACAATGGAGGAATGCAGCAAGGGATGGCCTCTCGGCCAAGTGGAAACTGGCGTCACCAGCAAGCTCCCGCTGGGAATGATGCTCGCCAAGCCTTCGCCACTCAAATGGCGCCTGATGATGATGGTATTACAGTGACTGCGGCGATCCTCGAACAGCTCGTCAACAAGGCAATTAGTTCCGCCTTTGCTAGCCTGCAAGCATCGGGTAAGTTCCCTAAATGGATTCTCGATTCAGCATGCTTCAATCACATGAGCAGTGTTACTTCTAGTATCTATAATCTATCCCCAGTGGATGATATCTCACTTCAAGTTGCTAATGGTTCTCGTTTGCCTGTTGCGGGAGTGGGGTTAGTTAGAGAACGTGATTTAGCTTTACCAAATACATTTTATGTACCTGATCTTGTCCCGAGTCTGGTTTCTGTTGGACAATTCACTGAAAGTGGTTGTCGTGTTGTGTTTGCACCTTCTGGTGTTCTGTTCAGGATCTAAAGACGGGGCGGGACATAGGCAGGGTAAAAAAGCATGGACGTTTCTTTTATTTGGAGCAGCTCAGCACATTGCCATCATCATCATCACTTCCCTCCTCATCATTGGCATCTAGGTCTTTTCCATCCATCGTTTTTTCAAGTCTTGGTGATCGTACGTTTCAGCTATGGCACGCAAGACTAGGTCATCCTAATTCGTCGCGTCTGGGAGTTATGTTTAAGAAATAATTATTTGGCAATAAGGTACCTCATTCGTCGGATTTCTCTTGTACTAGCTGTGTTGAGGCCAAAACAACTCGTATTTGCTTTCCATCGAGTCGTACGATTATCACTGAACATTTTTACTTGATTCACACTGATCTATGGGGCCATAGCCCAAACACTTCACGTCATGGTTACAAATATTTTGCTCTTTTTGTGGATCATGCTACTCGTTACACATGGGTCTACTGTTTGCGTAAAAAATCTGACCTTTTGACCATTGCCACCGAGTTCCTTCACATGATTCGAACACAATTTGATATAACTGTTTGTGTAATCCGATCCGATTCAGGAGGCGAGTTTAGCTCCAATCCTCTTCTTGAGCTTTACCGCTCCCTGTGCATTCTCACCCAAAAATCATGTTCCGGGGTTCTGGTGATCTCTTGACAGACGGGGGGAAACAATACCGCAACATAGTGGGTAGTCTTATCTATCTTGCCTCTACTCGGTCGGACATTGCATATATAGTCCAGATTGTCAGTCAGTTCATGTCTGCTCCTCGCACTAATCATTTGGTCGTTGTCCACAGGATTCTACGATACTTACAGGGCACTAGGGATGTTGGTCTTCACCTACCCTCACATGGGTCTCTTCTACTTCAGGCTTTTTTTTATTCTGACTATGCTGGTTGCGTTGATACCTGTCGTTCTACGACTGGCTGGTGTATTAGGCTTGGCTCTTCTGTTATCTCGTGGCGGTACAAAAAGCAGGATCTTGTCTCTAAATCCTCCACTGAGGCAGACTACCGGGCCATGTCCGATGTCACTTTGGAGCTCGTGTGGTTACATCGTCTCTTGGGTGATCTTGGGGTCACATGTGCCACTCCTATGGAACTATATGTTGATAATACGAGTGCCATTCGCATTGCTACTAATCATGTTCTCCATGACCGCACAAAGCACATAGAGGTACATGTTCACTACATACGAGATCTTATACGTGATGGTACTATTCGCATTTTCTACATCTCCTCTGAGGACCAGCTCACATATCTTTTTACCGAGGCGTTCACTGTTACTCGACACTCATTCTTGGCTGGAAAATTGATGATGAGAACTCCCCATCAATTTGGGGGAGGGTGTTGAATGTCATAGGTATTCGGCCCTAAGGCCTTGTATAAAAAGGCTCGGCCCATTAATTGCAGGTCATCGGCTAGGGTTAACTGTAGATAGTCGTGTGTATATATGTAACCTAGTGTGCTACGTTGGAGATACAGAAAATAAGAAAGCTACGCCCCTTCCCGTGGACTAGTCTTGTTCGATCACTCCCGTGGACTAGTCTTGTTCGATCACTCTCGATCATCGTCACGTTACGATCAACAGTGTTAGATTAGAAGATATGAAAAATATTTGAAAGAATATAGAAAGTCGAGTGTCCTAAAAATTGCAGCACCATTTAGGATAGGCTTAATTGCAAGTATGGTCACTGGAATTGCTTAAAATTTTCATATTTGCCACTAGAATTATTTTATTCCATCCGTAGTCACTTAAATTAGTTCATCAGTTCAAGTTTGGTCACTCTCTGTTAGTCTCCGTTAATTTTGACTGACGTGGCAGTCAACTCTGAGAGTTGACCATTAAACGTGTGACGTGGAAATTAAAAAATAAAAAATAAAAAATTTAATATTTTCAATTTCCACCTCATTATACAAATGTACGTAAACTAAATGTACGTCTTCGGCCACTCCACCCTCTCGGCGCCTTCCGCCGCCACCGCGTTCATCAGCTCCGCCCGTAGATCTCCCTCTCGAACATCATCCTCTCCGGGTCCTCCCGCCCCAGCGTGCACTCGAGAATGTCGAAAAGCGACAAGAAATGGAACATCGCCTCCTGAACTGCGTCACAAAGAAGGGAGCCTTGTACGCGCCGTTGATCACGGTCTGCACGAATATGTCCGGCTTCATCCTCTTGATCAGGTTCAGCACCGCGTTCCTCGGGGAATTCGAATCGAACGACTCTTGGAAAATTCCATCCCACCAGCACCGTAATGAAATCCGCCAATCTTCCCACCCTCACCGTAAGTACCCCCAGCTACTATTGCTGGCGACGTCTGACTACTACTTTTACCCCACTACCACAAAAATTACCAACGAATCAAGTTCCAAATTGCCAAAACGTGTTTCTTCACGACAACTGTGATTCCCTTCTAATTCAATTCCAAGCGGTAGACTTTCCCTGCACCTCCAAAGCCAATCACATTTTCTTCTTCCAAATTGTTTATCTCATCCGCCTGGATCTCGACTTGGTGAAACGAGACGTTCCATTTTGGCTCTGCTTCTTCTTCCTTCTTTTTATCCCTCTCCAGGCCGAGCTCTGAATCGGACAATTCATGCTTGAAGTTCATGTAGCTCGCGGATAGAAGCCAGGCTAGAGTGAGGACTAGAGCGACCGCAGGAGTAGTGAACAATGCGAGCTTTAATGATCCAGAGCTCTTCCCTTCTCCTTGAACTAATTGCCACCGATTTCCACTTCCGCAGTGAGAAGGAAAAAATCAGGTTGAATTATAATTTGTAATTATAATGATATTTTGTTTTATGTATTTTTTATTTTATTGTGATAATGAGGTGGCACTTTTAAAATATTGAATTTTAATTTTTTTAATTGCCACGTCACTTATTTAACGGTCAACTCTCAAAGTTGACTGCCACATCAGATAAAGTTAACAGAGACTAACATCCAGTGACCAAACTTGAAATCTTATACTAATTTTAGTGACTACGAATGAAATAAATTAATTTTAGTGGCAAATATGAAATTTTTAAGCAATTCAGGTGACCAAACTTGCAATTAAGCCATTTAGGATATTATGACAACTTTAGACAAAAATAAACAAGCTAAATGATTTAATAGCAGCAATTACTATCGACTCCGAACCACAAGACAAAGAAAATATTGAAATGATAAAATCATATTCGATTACAGTAGTGATGAAATCTGTACAAATTATGTAAAAAAAAAGAAGAACAAATATATGAATCTGATAAATCAGAATCATCTCGAAAATGAAATTTTAAGGGTTAATACCTTAAATTGACCCGAACTGCACCAAAATAGACTACTTTGGCCCGTGGTTTTACAAATTGCTATCGTGATCTCAACTATACACCATATAGACTAGTTTAGCCGGGGCGTGTTTTAAGAGTCAATTTGGATGGTCATCACCGTTGACTAACGGTCAACGGCCAGCTCACTGCCATGTCCGCAATAAAATCATTAAAAATTCAAATTAAAATTATTTGTTCTAATTTATATTAGTTACCATTTAAATTAATAATGAAAATAATCAGAAATATTTTTAATTTTATTCCATTCTTGAAATTGTTTTATTAATTTAATGTCTACATGGCATCCACATAAGCAAAAAATGATGATTCACCATTTAATTTTACGGAAATTCACGGACCAAACCAAATTAGTCTAGATGGTGTATAGGTAAAGCCAAAATAGCAATTTTTAAAATCACGGACCAAAGTAGTCAGTTTGAGTATAATTCGTGCCAATTTAAGAAATTAACCCAATAGTTAATGATTATAGAGACGGTCAATTATTTTCTTATGAATATTTATAAAAAAATCCTATGTTCCTCATGGAGGGGAGGGGGGGATGGAGTAAAATTTTGATTATTGTCTTATGAATATTTATACAAAAATCCTATGTTCCTCATAGAGGGGGAGAATGGAGTAAAATTTCGACTACATACATTCCAAATATGCAACAAAAAGTTTTAGTAGTCCTGATTTTTTAGAGAGCTTCAAGTTTTGATTGTACTTAATCATTCATCCTTGGTTCAAACTTTGATGGCTTGTCACTCGTTTGTACTTTTTGTTTTTTTCGCTTGGTCGTTTAATAAAGTTTATCACCATTATAAAAAAAGAATGACTTTAAATAATAAGTTATCATGTTGATGTTAACAAATGTAGAACACATTGAGCAAGAAATTAGAGAGCTACAAGGAGAAATAGAAATAGACAATCTAAATATTCAAATGATGAATCAATTTAATATAGAAACCTTAACTCAACTTTATCGAGAAAAAAGTTTAAAGATAATCTTAGTACGAGTAACTACATTACTCAAACAAATAATTACAATGAAGAACCTACTTAATTAAAATATTAATGTTGGGCATGTGACTCGGATTCCGCCGCGCTAAAGAAATACCGACACCAAGAGACGGGCGCACCGACAGCGGCGCGAACAAGAGCATAGGCGAGCGCGAATACCTACGGACGGGCACTTCAGTGCCAGCGCGCCCAAGGGGAGCCCGAGCCCAGCAACGACTAAAGCGACGTGAATGAGAAGCGGCGTCGTATCCCACCTATCGGGTAGTCACATCATGGTCTTAGTGGTCACATCATGGTCATAGGTATAATGAAAGGCTAAGTGTACTTGTCCTAGGTAGCGATATGGCCTAATCCTCTGACATGTCAGTAGTCATGTCACTATGACAGGTCACCATGTAACTCACCCACCACCATGTAGCCTATAAATAAGGCATTAACTCCGGTGGGTGAGGTGATCGGATTTTTCGGACTCTATCTCTAAAATCATCAACTTCTCTCTCTAAAATCATTTCTCTCTCAACTCCCTTCGTAATCCCCTAAATCTCTCCAGAAACGACTATTTTCCTCATTGCTTACTCTCCTTGACCCATTTTCCTGAGTCTCCCTCCTACACCCAGTTAGGCTCAAACAATTGGCGCCCACCGTGGGGCCAAGTAGAGAAGCAAAGAAAATCGACCTATGGCAGAGCATAACTCCAACTCACCCGACGAATCAACCCCCATCAAAGCGATGACCAACCCAAGGGAATTCGCGGAAGCTAGCAATCTCAACGCGGTGCTCTTAGAAGAGGAAGAGCCCGAGCTCACAGCCAAGGAAATGAGACAGCTGATGGCGAAGCAAAACGACGTCATAGCTAGCATGCAGAAACAAATGATCCAGGTCATGATGCTCATGATGAGCAAAGGGGGCGCGGCAACGGTGGGCGCGACACCATCTGCGCCCCAACAAGTTCCAGGAGAAGCGTCGGGGACTGCCCCACCACCGCACCCCGCGCACGAAGCGCAACAAGCCGAGCTCACGGTATGCGCGACACCAGTCGCGACCCAACAAGCCCCAGGAGAAACGTCGGGGACGGTCCCACCACCGCACCCCATATATGAAACACAACATGCTGAGCTACCAGGCAGGGCGGACCTCAGTTTTCTGGAGCAACACCTGTCCCCGTAGTACCGACTCAATCCGCCCAAGAGCGCGCTCCACCAGCCGCTAAGCGCGGAAATCATGGCGGAACACCTGAGCGGAATGCCACCCGCCCTCCCAACATACAACGGGACGACTGATCCCGAAGACCACGTGAGCACCTTTTGCCTGCGGATGCAGCTCCAAACCAACTCCAACGTGGCGCTATGCCGAACCTTCCCATCAACATTTTCCGGGATATGCCTAGATTGGTATAACAGGCTCCCAAACGGGATCGTCCGCTCGTTTGAGGAGTTCATACTCCTATTCACGACAAAGTTTGCATCCAAAAAAAGAAGGCCCCTCCACCTCAAGGCGCTGGTAGACCTCAGGCAAAAAGACGGGGAGAGCCTACGATCATTTTACGCCAGATGATCCAGGGTGACGATGGCAGTGCGTGTCAAGCTGCGAGCAGCCACCTTCGAGGCGGTAACTTACGTGCAAATACCGAGAGAGGAAAACGTGCATGCTGACGCGCTATCCAAGCTAGCGACCGCCACCGACTTCGAGACGACTCGTCACGTGTCGGTACAAAAAGAAGAGGAAGAAAGTCGCCAAGAAGCGGCGATTAACACCACCTAACTCATGAGCGATGAGGACTGGAGAGCCCCAATTGTGCGGTACCATAAGAGGGTACGATACCGGAAGACGCTAAAGAGGCATGGACGTTGAGGCAAAAAGCGGCCCGATGCACACTCATTGAAGGAGAACTGTACCGGCGGTCGTTCTCGGGTGTCTACCTAAAGTGCATCGGACAAGAGGAGGCGCGCGACATGGTGCGCGACATACATGAGGGGTTGTGCGCAATGCACGTCGGCCCACGCAGCATGGAGCGCACCATTTTGCTGCACGGATACTACTGGCCGCGAATAAAAAAAGACACGAAGAAATACGCGGACCAGTGCCAAGTCAACGCGCGCCAGCACCACCTCCCATCCACCGAGCTCCAAGCCAACCTGAGTCCATGGCCTTTTGCGCAATGGGGAGTGGATCTCTTAGGCCCCTTCCCAACAGCAAAAGGGAAGCGCAAATACATCATTGTGGCCGTAGACTACTTCACCAAATGGATCGAAGCTGAAGCACTAGCCTCGATAACGGCACAACAGGTGACGCGCTTCCTAAAGAACAACATCTTGTCGCGCTTCGAGGTCCCGAACGCGCTCATCTTTGATCATGGGAAGCAGTTTGACTGCGCAGAAGTGATAGACTTCTGCGACCAGCTGGGAACCATCGCAAGGTTCGCATCGGTAGCTTATCCCCAGGCCAACGGCCAAGCGGAATTCGCCAACAAAGCAATTCTGCACGGCCTGCACACCCGCTTGAACGACGCCAAGGGTAATTGGACCGACGAACTCAACACTGTGCTATGGGCGCACCGCACCACATACAAAGTGGCAACGGGCGAAACTCCTTTCGCCCTTACATATGGCACATACGCAGTAATTCCCATAGAGACAACGGCCCCGACCTATCGAATCACGAAGTACAGCGAAGAAACCAACGATGAAGCGCGTTTGCTGGAGCTGGAGTTGTCTTAGGAAAGGCGCGAGTTGGCAGCAATCAAGCTGGCCGCAATGAAAGAGCAGGTAGCCAAGTACCACAACGCGAAGCTCGTTCCACATAAGTTGATCCTCGAGACCAAGTGCTGCGACGCAACTTCCGCCCCGACCCCAAGCACGGAAAGCTCGCCTCAGTGTGGGAGGGTCCATACCTAATCCGCGAAGTGGTCGGCGCCAACACCTTCAAACTCACCGAGTTGGGGGGTAACAAGATACAGAGGACGTGGAACGCGCAAAACCTAAGGATATATCACCGAGCAACTTAAATATGTATTTTTCATGCTACCGCGCTTTGCCGCAAAGAAATGGAAAGAAGTCACTTCGCAAAGCAATAGTCCACCATTACTCGCGCTCACTCAGTTCGCAAGAACAAAAAATTAGCAATAGTCCAGCACTATTCGCGCCCATTAAGTTCGCAAGAACAAAAAATTAGCAATAGTCCAGCACTATTCGCGCCCATTCACTTCGCAAGAACAAAAAATTAGCAATAGTCCAGCACTATTCGCGCCCATTCAGTTCGCAAGAACAAAACATTAGCAATAGTCCAGCACTATTCGCGCCCATTCAGTTCGCAAGAACAAAACATTAGCAATAGTCCAGCACTATTCGCGCTCACTCAATTCAAAGGAACAAACAAACGCCATGAATAAGTACTCTTTGGATTCAATTAATCGGGAGCAACAAAATATCGCAACTACACTTGATAAAAAGAAAGAGGAAAACAAGAACAACAGTATCAGACAGAAAGGAAAATGACCCAGCGCGACGACACTCAAGCACCAGCAGTATCAGACTGAACATCCTCTCTGCTTGCGGCGCAACAAGGGCTGAACATTCTCTTCCTCGTCGTCGTCAGCTTCCGCGCCTCCTCCACTCGCGCCTCCTCCACTCGCGCCCCCTCCACTCGCGCCCTCAGCTTTCTCCCCTTCCGGGCGCTCCTCCTCTTCCTCCTCATCCTCCTCCCCAGACTCATAGTCAGATTCCAAGGGCCGCTTCTCGCCAATCCACACCTTGACGTGGTGAACCATCTCGCGAGTGTCCCAACGGATCCCCGGGTTCTCTGGCCGAACCTTCTTCCCGACCGCGATCACGGCCTTAGTCATGGCGTCCGCCAAAATCTTCCCGAAGGAGGGGGAAGACTTGAACTGACGAACGGCCGCGACTTCGGCCGCACGGACAGCTTTCGCTTTCGCGACTTGATGAAGGCGGACTAGGTCATCCTTCTCCTTCTGCAGCTCCTCGCGATCCTGCTTCAACTTCTCGGCGTAGGAGGCCTCCAGCTGCGCGCGTATGGAGGCACGCTCCTCAGCCCGCACTTGCTCTTTGGCCGCCTCCACGTCGGCAGCCAACTTACTCTGCAGGACGCCGAGTTCCTCCATGGCCTCGTTGGCCTTATTGGTCGCCACATCGGCACCGCTATTCGCCCCAACGACCTTCCCCTCCAGTTGGATGATATTCGCCTCGTCGTCCTTCATCTTTGCGCACTGCACCGTGCGATCCTTTTGGGCCCGGAAGGCCGCCAGCACCTGCGCCAATAAATTGTAAGAGAGCGGTTAATATAATCGAATGCATAAGGAAAGAGCCGTAACTAACCATCAGCAAAAAGCTCCGCCAAACAAGCTTCGCGGACCCCGCCCAGGTACAAGTTGAACTTCTGGTCCAGGACCGCTTCATACTCAGCGTCGAGCCTGTCATATTTGCCCAGGTCGCGCTCGTAGCCTTTGATGCTACCCTTCTTCCACACAGTGGGTTCCTCCATGAACTCACTCGCCCACTCCCCCGGCGTGGGCTTAACATAGAAGAAGCGCTCGAACCAAGTCTTCTTCAGCTTTGGAGACCCGTACACAAAACCGTCGGGCCTATTGTCGCGCCGCCTGATGGAGAGACAGTCACTCCTCTTTGTTGGCTCATTGATTTTGTACATCGCGCGGAACAAACCATTGGTCGGCGTGATATTGAGCCTCTTGCACGCGAGGCGGAGGCAACTCGCGTGCATAATGACGGAGGGGGAAAGACGACCCACAGAGCAATTGAGTCGTCTGTAGATCGCGCACAGTAGCGGGTCAATGGGGAATTTGAACCCCATCACCCAGTATTCGGTGTACACCCCGATCCACCCGGCGGGGCAATTACCAACGGTGCTCCGCGTTGAGGGAATCGCATACTCCCAATGGGGGGTAACCCCAATCGGCGCACGATCTCCGTCACTTCCCGCCTCCCGTAGATCGACGCGTGATCGGGCCCCCTGAGTAGACCATCTTGAGGTGCTGGCTGATCGCCCCACATCTCCGTCCAATCGATTATAGTGTACGCCGCGCCCACACCGAGGAACCCTAGGCGGCTTATAGCCTCGGACACGCGCGCGACGCAACGCTGCTCTGGCTGCGCGTCCGACTCTTCGCGCGCATCACGATTCGCGCTCTCAGATGCACCCGCACGGTTGCGCCTAATAATCAACACGCCACGGGCACCGGCGCCGGACGGCACGTTACCGGACACCGTAGCCTCCGCATCTCGTGAGCCACGGCTGCCCGGTTCCGAATCGACGTCGTAGGACGGCGTCGCCGGAACCCCACCACCACCATCACCGCCGTCGCCCCCGTGCCCAGAATCATCAAGATCCAACGAAGGATCAGTAGAAACATGTGAGGGGGAGGAGAGATTACCTTCTTCGTCTTGTACGACCCCGATCTCGTTGATGTTAGCCATAGCAAACTCCGGAGTTTGGAAACAACAGATTGAGAAGAAAGGTTGTAGAAGAAGGAGAAGACTCTCGAACACACCCGACGCAGAGAGAACATAGAATAAAATCGATAGAGGTAGAATGGCAGAATAAAACCCAGCTCCCCTTATGGTTAGCTATTTATAACCGAGGGGGGGAAGCTGAACAGTTAAAGTTACTTCGGGATACGCAACCGTCAGAGTTTTTCGAAATTCAAAACGGCCGCCAAAACAAGCCAATCACACAAGGACACGTGGACACCTAGCATAGGCATAGGCAGTAGGCACTATCGATGACGTTGCAAGCTCCGCGCATCGCCTGGGGGGCATAGTACACCCGCGGGGAAAAAAACATAGTAGAAAGCGTCACGCGCAGCTAGGCCGATCGCGCGAAAACCGAAGGAAAACTGAAGGGGCGCCAGCCCTAAACAACACCAGGGGGCATAACACATCCTCAGAGGTCCAAGCTTATCAGAAGGCGTCACGCGCAGACAACAAAAAAAGAGAGAAAGAGAAAAACACCGATTTCGAACTCAGGAAGATCGCGCAAGAATCAGAATCAAACGCGCCCGAAGATCGCGCGGACCGAGTCAACCGCGCGGAAGCAAAACAGGCGGCGTTCGCGGAACATCCCCTGATGGGGGGCAATTGTTGGGCATGTGACTCGCATTCCGCCGCGCTAAAGAAATACCGACACCAAGAGACGGGCGCACCGACAGCGGCGCGAACAAGAGCATAGGCGAACGCGAATACCTACGGACGGGCGCTTCAGTGCCAGCGCGCCCAAGGGGAGCCCGAGCCCAGCAACGACTAAAGCGACGTGAATGAGAAGCGGCGTCGTATCCCACCTATCGGGTAGTCACATCATGGTCTTAGTGGTCACATCATGGTCCTAGGGTATAATGAAAGGCTAAGTGTACTTGTCCTAGGTAGCGATATGGCCTAATCCTCTGACATGTCAGTAGTCATGTCACTATGACAGGTCACCATGTAACTCACCCACCACCATGTAGCCTATAAATAAGGCATTAACTCCGGTGGGTGAGGTGATCGGATTTTTCGGACTCTATCTCTAAAATCATCAACTTCTCTCTCTAAAATCATTTCTCTCTCAACTCCCTTCGTAATCCCCTGAATCTCTCCAGAAACGACTATTTTCCTCATTGCTTACTCTCCTTGACCCATTTTCCTGAGTCTCCCTCCTACACCCAGTTAAGCTCAAACAATTAACATAAAGAAACGTTTACTGGAAACTAATCCGGCACTCCGTTTCAGTAAAACAAAAAACAAAAAAAAATCTACCGCACTGAATTCCGCACTCCGGTTTCATTTGGTATCAGACTCACCCAAGCCGATTCAAAACCTAACCAATAATAACCGGTCAGCAAAAAAGACTGCAACCCCAACCTAGCTAAATTCGGATCCTCATAAATCAAGTAACAGAAACTAAAAAATATTTGTCTACTCGCTCTATATTGTGTTTGATGAACTCTGTGAAGATTAATTTTTTTTTTTGGTGAGACTCTGTGAAGATTAATTAAGCTACTCGCTCTATATTTGAGCGGTTAAAAATACATGATTTTATTAAACAAATAAATTACTGCATAAGCTAGTGCATGGTCAAAGAAATTGTGTATTCTTGTTTGAATTTCTACCTCTTGTGTGCACCAGCTAGTTGTTCATTGAGTAAAAGGTGGTATCAATCAATAAAGCCCGGACAAGTAATATATAGAGAGAGATTCCCTGGATCTTCCAAATTGCACAACCATTGAAGAAAAGAAAGGAAGAAGAAGAACAACAAAAACAAAAAGCATTCGTCTTGAGGGGACCTAATTTTCTGGGTTTATGTTTACGCATTCCATCCCAGACCCAAAATGGAGGGAGGGAATTAGAGTCACGACGAGTCAAGGGTCAAAGAGTCAAGATATTAGTCCATACCTTTAGACCAAGCCATGAAGTGACACCAAAGTCCCAAGAGCATTTTCGAATTTCGGCTTTTCATATTATAATATATTGTCAATTAAATTATATAAATAGCTCACAGAAAAATCTTAGGTAACAATTGGTTGAAGATACTCCTAGTAACCATTGATTACTAACCTATGAGTAACTAAATTTGAACCTTTAGATCTAAGTGGACCCAATAAATTCATATTTAAGGCTTGTGAATTAAAGACATTTTATTTTGCCTAGTTTTCTTAATCGGCTCTTATCTTCTTCGTTCTAACTCGGATTTTAATTTAATTGACAATATATTTTGAGAATTATTTTTCATATCCCCCATCACCAACTAGATACCATATGGTAACTTCTTCGTTTTTAAGTCGTTTTTGAAAATATTTGCTTAAAAAGAACAAGTTAATCATGAGCTATTGGATCTACAAATTTCAGGGTGACAAAATACAGGAACAAAAATTACCATACTTTATCACTCTGATATGGGGGTGGTAACTTGTGGTAAAAAATGATGAAAGTCGTAAATGACCGTTAGTATACTCCTACTATCATGTATTCAACATTCCTACAGTCTTTATATGTTCATACCATCATGGTACGCTTTCTTACCATAAGGTATGCTCCTATTTAATACCATATGGTATTGACTGGCAAAAAATGCCTCAATTTTTTTTTTGTTCTAAAAATATATCAAAGTGGATATCATTTTAAAGAGCACAATATGAGAGAGGGATGTTGATGTCATACTAATGTAAACGGGTTACTCATACTAAGGTTACTGATCTGATCCGCTCTTGTAAAAATTTGTTTGAGTACTATAGTTGCAATAAGAATTGGTTGGTTTTCTATCAGACGGGTGAAAGGTTAACTATTATCTCATTCATATGTCCAAAAATTTAACCGTTTTAAATATTTTCACCCATAGAGCCGGTTTTGATCTGAAAATGAAATAATATAAATCGTCTGTTTGATTTGTATGTGGAATTGGAACCGACATAAGTGAGATTGAATAGCCATATGTAACTATGTAGTTCAAACACGATCGAGTACGAGAAAGAGAATAATGCGATGAATAATAATGTATATATTATTATTATGTAAATATTAATATATGGATGATCATTGTCATTGCCACATTAGATGCTCACTTGGAAATTACATGTAACCCCATTCCTACATTTGATAGCTTCTTTATGTTTCATTATCTCTCATTAATATAAGAATGTAGTGGTTACCAAGGTGTGCCTATAAATAAAGCACATCATTGTATCAAAAGAGAAGGATGAATAAGAAAGCTAGCTCACTTCCCTCTATCTTCTTTGTGTCTTTCCCTCTCTAGTCTTCTCTTGTAGTTGTTTATATTACATTAGTTTCATAACACGTTATCAGCACGAAGCTCTGCCAAAATTATCATTGCTCAAGCCTCAAAGACTCTCGACATAATCTAAGATACTGGAGTAAGATCACAGTATGATCAAGGTATGTAAATCTTAGATCCTTTCTTATCGTATTGTCTTATTTGTGTTGAGATTATCTCATTCCAATATATCAAGATGGGTGCTACTTCTCATATCCATTGATATTTTATCACGTCGATCTATTTGGATTAACAAGAAAAGTAATATAAGTGATGAGTTAATTTTTCAGTTCTCCATATTATCCTATTCTTATCAATCATACATTGATATGTAGAAAATGCAAGTTCCAAGAGCCCATATATTCCCCAGAAGTGGAAATTGAAGAATCCAAGGGCAAAGAAAGAAGTGGAAATGGTAACAAGAAGATTGGTTTTGTATGTTACCATTGTAATGGAAAATTGCATTTGTCTCGTACCCGTTGTACGCAAAAGACCTTATTCTACCAAGAATCAAAGGGAAAAGCTAATTCATATATGCTCCTGCAATAGCAATATTATGGAACATATTATTTGTATTATAAGTTGGTATATTCTCCATTAAAGATGAAAATGATATTGTACTTGAGACATTTTCATTCCCGGAAGTGAATGAAACAATCTATTCCCCGAAGTGAATGAAACTATAAACATAATTATATATATGGTAAATGTATTGTTTGGATCTTTTCACCAGAAGTGAGAAAAGAGGAGAAAAAGGAGAATTATAAATAAATATTACACAACAATTATATTATCAAAGTCATGATAACATAATGTACCTATTGTACATTGAAATGTATAATGAAAGACATATATAAATTTAAAATCACCTAGTTAGTGATGGTATTGTTCCAAATAAAGCTTATTTAAATTTTCACAATTGTAGTATTATGATTCTTGTTTTCTATTATTTTTAATTATGTCATTATTTTCATGCATAATTTAACTTGATAACTTTTATCTAGAACGATTAACTTGATAAGTTCGTCATTTTTGTCTTAAGTTTGAATATTCTCATTTATTATTTTAGTGTGTTTTTGTAAAGTATGATTATTAGAAAATTCCATATAAACTATATGGTAGAGTACATAAATGAGAAAAAGCTTCTGAAGAGCTTATGTTTGGTTACTTGAAGTAACTACATTATATACTCGTGATAATAATTTGTGATGATATTCACTATGAATATGTGTTTACTAAGAATGCATCAAATCATAAGTCTCCGGAAGGGCGAAATATGGTACAAAATATGGTAAAGCTCTAAAAGAGCTAATGTTTTGTGGCCTGAAGGACCCAAACTACCTAGTGATGATGCATTACCCAATTAAAAGGATGTTCGTAAAATGAGTATCTTATCAAGAAAATAGTAAAACTAATATTTGCATCACAAATATGTACTACATGTATATTAGTACTATCGGTACACATAAAAGTGTAAATCAGAAGTTTACAAGATTTGATAACTTGATAATTTGGTTGGTCCGGTTAGACCATTCCGGATCTTGATATGGAAAAATTTCTTCGAGAATTCATGAGAACATCATATGAGAATTTAAAGAATTCCTCAAGAGTTATTATGTCATGCTTGTTCTCAAGAAATATAGAACAATTGATCATCGCTTGTAAAAGGGTTGGCAAATCTCTTGAGATTTTATGGACGTGTATGCAGCAATGTTGTTAGAACCGAACCGGAGCATGACCCGTTAATGCGAACGGCTCGCATTTTAGTGGTCCAACCGACATTAGACCGTTTAAAAACCGTTAAAGAACCGCTACCTAATAAACGTTATCAGTCCAAATAGTACACATTTCTTAATCAGAGCTCGTCTCTTTCCTTCGAAATTGTGAAATGGAAATAAGGATTCAATTTGAGAGCCCGACGTTTTTTGTTTATTTCAATTTTCTGCAATTTTTTAATTAAATTTAACGGCTGAATGGCAATAACCGGGCGAGCGGCTCGATCGGCTCGAGCGGTTAACCGTCTCAGCCGCTCATCAACCGCTACATAAAACTGGAGCGGCTTTTAGACTATTCCGAGCCGATTTTGTGACCGGGTGGCGGTTTTACCGGTCGGTCCGAGCGGCTCGGCTCGGCTTTAATAACACCTATGCAGAACAATACATCAGTCATGTGGATCATTTATGAATTTTATGGGTTCCTGCATCAAATGGATGATCACATGTATTTTATCTAATCGCAACCCGATGTTTGCGAGATTGGTTGCCTCACTATGGATACATTTTGATGGTTATCCAATCAAACATCACTTTGCTTAATAAAACAAGCTGAGCCTTCCAGTCTCTTGTCGAGGACATGCTAGTTGGCAAGTGATAGTATTGGTTCGCATCTAACCAACAAGTTATCATAAGTTTCCCCCTTTTTACAAATGGTTTTGGTCAGAAACCTAACATTTCCCATATGAGAATATAAGGGTGTGCCGCATACATCCCAATTGCTCCACCATAGTATTTTAAGTTGATTCTCATTAGAGATTGAGAATTTGTGTTGAGGTTTGAATCCCAAATGGGAAATTTGTTTGCGAAATTATTGTTTTGATGGATTACTTTTCCAACATTAAGGGAGGAGGAAAAAAAAACAGCTAGACAAAGAGATGAGTTGGAATGAGTTATCATTATCTAGTTTTGATCCTTAAAGTAAGAAACATGAACCTGAAGTTCATAAGATGAATTATCGTTACCAACTATCAAATGCATTTACTGGCCATACGAAGTGACCAAGTCACATATACTAGCTATGAATGCTCCAACTAAATTTGATATCCTTGTTGGATACTCTAATATATAAAAAATGTGTATGAAAGAGCGCATGAAGCGTGATAGACCAATCGGTTCCAATGATGAACATCCTCAAGAAAGAAAAGGAGCTGTAATTAGAATAGTCAACCCGAGGACATGAAAACTCAAGAAGAGTAACCAAGAATTGAGTATAATTTTAGTTCCAGAAGAACACATGTCTCTGAAAGTTGTGAAAGGGAAGAGATCTCAAAAACGTATTAGACTACAATACTGGAACCGAAATGAAGTCATTGTCGACGAAATTTGTTTGTTGTACTTCAGTACTGAATATGATATATATAAGTGAGGATCAAGAGTAAAACTCTATTGATGCATGCAAATGATGATGTTATTGGCCAATATAGAAAGAAATCACAAAACTTGCTCAAAGAGCATAAAGTTTAAGGACCAGAAGTCCTTACACCTGAAAAGGGCAAAAATAGCGGGATACAAACAAATTTTTGTTCTACTGGAAATTATGAAATTGTGCGAGATATCGCACAATGTTTTGCAATGGGTTTCTCGAAAAGACCTATTATTGTTTAAGATGAGTTATACTCCCCTGTGGAGGGTGCAATTACTTTTTCAAATCAATGTTTGAAAATTGTTGTGATAGCCTATTTGTTTGAATTCCCTGAAGATGTTAAATATATTTGAAACTCCCAGAAGGATTAATTACTCCTAGAAGGATTAATTTACCTGAATTAAACAAGTAAAGTTTTTTTTTTGTGACAATCTCATATTATGTTGATGATATGACTATTATTGGAGCTCCTAAAGAGCTTCCTAAAACAGTTGATTGCTAGAGACATAAGTTAAATTGAAGGATTTAAGATCCTTTTTTATGGGCAAGGAAGGTAATGTTGAAAAAGTGAAAAAGTAATTTTGCGTGAACAAATTATGTTCATCAAATAACATTAGGATCCTAAGATCACTAGAAGTGACCAAAGATCCATTTAGGCATCAAGAAAGAAGTGAAACATTAGGTTTTGAAGTACTCTACGTTGATGTACTAGGTCCTGAAGTACCATATGTTGATGCATCAGAGCACCAATGCAGCTTGCTAGCCAAGCACCATATAAACTATCATTTTGGTGTTGATAATATTAGCAAAATACAATGTTTCCCTCAATGGAACGTTAGAAATACTTTGTTACCTTCAGGAACAATATGTGCGATTGTTCTATTATGTTACTATCAAAGAGAGATTTGGTGAACTATATATCCAAATCCTATATATTATTTGATTCTCATATTGGTTGATTAGAGACGAGCTATCTCTTACATATGGTGATGTGATTGTTTCATAGATATCCAAAACAAACTATAGTAGGCAAGTCCTGAATGTATTTCGTTACACTTTGTGATTCACCATATCTAAAGGACTTGTGGTTGTAAACTATTTCTAAAGGAAATGATCCTGACGATCATGGTCCATGGATAAAGAAAATCTAAAGATCATGCATAAGATTGACAATCTTGAAGATTGTTCACTAACTAACTCCCAGCAACAATCTTTCTAAAAGTTGTTCGTGAAATTTGAGTTCAACGACTCAAATATTTGAAGTGATGTGGTCATGAGGGGGAGCATATACGCACTGCACTCTTTTTCCCTTAACCATGGTTTTTTCCCACTGGGTTTTCCTAGTAAGGTTTTTAACGAGGCAGTATGAGATAGCGTAATGCAATCTAGTGGTCATCCAAGGGGGAGTATTATGTAAATATTGATATATGGATGACCATTGCCACTACCACATTAGATGCTCACTTGAGAGTTACATGTAACCTCATTCCTACATTTGATAGCTTCTTTATGTTTTATTATCTCTCATTAATATAAGAATGTAGTGGTTACCAAGGTGTGCCTATAAATAAAGCACATCATTGTATTAAAAGAGAAGGATGAATAAGAAAGCTCACTTCCTCCTTTTTCAGTGGCGGATCCAGGGGGTGGCCACCCTGGGCCCCGGCCCAGTCCTCCTCTGGATCCGGTGTTAGTTTAATCCTTGTGAATTTTTCGATTTTATCCATTCAGCCCAGTTTTATTTTATAATAAGATTGCGTATAACTAGAAAAATGATTCAGATAAATATAATCAAATCACTAGTATAAATTTAGCCTAGAAATTCCAGGCCCAAAAATTATTCGTCTAAAAAATAATGAAACCTATAATTCTAAAAGTCTAAAATGTAAAAGAATAAAAGAAATATGAGGTTTGTTCACTTGAAAAATTACTAGGGCACCTGGTATATGTAGGGAGGGACACACAATGCAAATTGATTAGTCGATTGATTTGTCTAGTATTGATGCTGCTCGTTTCAACAGCTACTACGGAGAGAACCTTTTGAATAATGAAACATGTGCAAACTTATTTGCGCAACAAAATGAGCGATGAATTTCTCGCCGATTTCTCAAGTATTTTATTTGAACAGTTTATATTATTGGTATGGATGTGGACTCCATTATTATTGATGCATTCGCTAAATTAAAATACCGTTATGTACAATTGACATTGTAAAAAAACTATAATCACTCTATTTTTTTGTTTAATTTTATAATAAAATGCGGCCTAGTGCTTTTTTGTGTTCTGGATCTGCCGCTGTCCTTTCTTCTTTGTGTCTTTCCCTCTTTAATCTTCTCTTGTAGTTGTTTATTAGTTTCATCACATAGAATTTCTTAAATATGCATTTCGATGGCAATTTTAATTTACAAATCTTAATTGACGACCCGCTTACTCAAATAATTTTTGCGGAACTATCCCTCACTAAAGTAGGGGAATTATCAAACTTAGGCAACTTCATTATTTGAATAGGTCCTTTAATCTAAGCTGGCCGGTGGCGAAAAATTAAGCGACGCCACGTTCAGACAATCCCTTGTCTCGGGCCCCTAATTACCAAAAGTCTCCCATGCTTTTCAACGTTGTTTTGGAGACAAATAAATTAACTAATTAGTGGTATTCTGGTTTTGATTATGATTATTATATTGTTAACCCCATCATGATTAGCGGGGAGGAAATCAAAATGGTAAGCATGTTACTGTCAACGGCAGTGTGTCCCCGTGTGTACATGTACGGTGGGGACGGCCTATAAGTACTCTCATTAATTTACTCTTGTAGGTCTTACTTAGTCTACAACTTATGTATGGAAATTATGTAAGTAGATGTGGAGATTATTAGATTAAGGCTTTGTAAAAACCATGACTTGATACCTAGTTACATGCATGTCACCGTATTGGTCGCTATAGTGCAATATTTATATAAATATTGTTATGTTTACATCGATATCGAACTCTAAATGGAGATCATAATCTGACGAAATAGAGTATGAATATAATTAGTAAACCAACGAGCCAATATGACACGATTTTTTAAATCAATCATGTAGCCAAAAACTCTGGCTGATTGGAAGTAACTTGATGAATCATATAAGCTCAAGATTGGATTTATAGGAGGTTTGAGCTGGTAAAAGCGTGTATGGCTTCACAAATAAGAATACCGGAGAACTTTATGCGGGTTTCAATAAAAAAAACTACACTTATGAACATTTAGTTGTGAGACGATTAAGTTGAAAAAGGACCTACATAATAAAACAATCGAAATTCATATATACTCATATTTATGATTTCAAACAGCTTATTCGATATGCATATATATTAGTTTGATTTTGTACCGGAAAACTGCACCGCAGTCAAAATGTATGCATTATCACAATGAAAGCATAAAAATGTCATGTTCCAATTAATTCCAACCAGGTTAATATGCTATCCACGTATTAGTAAAGGTTTAACTTAACCAAAACATAAATGATCTAATTTAGTCATGCCTATGTCACATGTGTATCTATAACAAATGTTATCTATACGCGCCATACGGATTCTGAGGCATTCATGATTGTCCTCTACAGAAGAACATCCACACTTGTCTCTAGGAATCTACTAAATACAGTCACCAAATTGTTGTTATTATTATATTATGAAAGGTGGCGATCGAAGAAGAAGAAGAAGGCAAAAATCCGTTCCTTGAAGGCTTTGCTTCGATAATTACGTTTTGCTTTGTTAAATCCAAATAATTAGAGAACCAAATCTGCGGTTCACGTGATCGTTTTAAGGCTAAAGAAGCTAATCGTGATCCTTCCTTTATCTTTTTCTTAATTTCTGGCAAAAGCCTATCTACCAACCAAGCCATTGCAACTGTACCTGACACTAGTTTTGCAATTTTGATACATCTTCTTGTGTTGGTGACAGAGGGGGTAGGCTTGTTTAATTTCTACTTATATTGGACTGAGTTGATTATAGATTGATATCTAGATTAAATGATTTTCTATTTAATGATAAAAATGTTAAAATAGAACACGTACGTATGTAAAAAATAAACAAAAATGTACAATTGAAAAATGATGAGATCTTGTGTTGGTTATGTTTCCAATCGGTTATTGTTAGAAACCGAACAGGAAAAATTAGGGTTACCGAATCTGGAGCTGAGTCACGGACTAGGTCGCTCTCTTTAAGACGTTCGCGGCACTGCTTTCGATGCGCACGGCATACTATCAACCGGTCGTCTCCAGGATAAAACAACTCCTCTCAATACTCGCGGTTTTGTGCGAAAACCCGAGTTCTCTGAACACTCTCTCTATTGTGTTTATGCTCGTTGTCTTCTCTTTTAGGGTTAGGCAACTCATCTATTTATATTGGATGAGACCTTCAGCCTTCCCCTCTTGGTGGAGGATTTGAGAATCTTCTTAAGGAAGGAAATCAAGAGTAATAACTCCTGATTAGACCTTTTTTTAATGCAGACAATTAATACCAGAAATCAATCCAATTGATTAAAATTTCCGTTAATTCGGTCAATTAATTCTGATTGAAGAAACGTTTCCTTCAATACGGAGAATTAATTTGAATTAACTTCACTTACCTTTTTTCAAGGACTTTCCTTTAGTTTTTTTTTCAAACTATTCACATTTCTCAACAATCCCCCACTTGAATAGTTTTAAAACTATCTCTGAGCATAAACAGTTCCATAAGACGGGCATAAGCTAAGGTATCGCGAAGATTTGAACCTTAGCGTAGTGGTTACACTTCCGATTTCTTAAGGGTGACTCGTAGTCTTGAACCCTATCTCAGACAGTGTAGCACACAAAACCCGAGTTCTCTGAACACTCTCTCTATTGTGTTTATGCTCGTTATCTTCTCTTTTAGGGTTAGGCAACTCATCTATTTATATTGGATGAGACCTTCGGCCTTCCCCTCTTGGTGGAGGATTTGAGAATCTTCTTAAGGAAGGAAATCAAGAGTAATAACTCCTTATTAGACCTTTCTTTAATGCAGATAATTAATACCAGAAATCAATTCAATTGATTAAAATTTCCGTTAATTCGGTCAATTAATTCTGATTGAAGAAACGTTTCCTTCAATACGGAGAATTAATTTGAATTAACTTCACTTACCTTTTTTCAAGGACTTTCCTTTAGTTTTTTTTTCAAACTATTCACATTTCTCAACAGTTATTTTGGCCTAAACACGAATCACTTTCTCAATTAGCTGTTATCTGGTTAACCAAAAAAATAAAACTGATAACCGACTATACGCTTATGGTTAACCGATATATATAAACGGTACAATTAATGATGATATAGATTGCTTAACATTTAACAGATAAAAGACTAAACGGTTATGACTTAACTGAACCAACTAACAGTCCTAGGTGGCAATGTTATTACAAGTGAAATTTATCATCAGAATAGTTAATTAGCTCAACCATGAAAGTAAGCGATTCAAAACATAACAGTTAATTCAATCCAGAAATTACTCAAATAAGTCTGCTATGTCAGACACCTCGACTATTATATCGACGATCAATCACTTTTACCAATGACATCACTAAAAATTCCAAGCAGGCATGACACTCATTATGATAAACCTAATTAACATCATTTCGATATAGAATCCCACTAAAATTCTGTAATTAGTTGATGGTTAATTCTCAGCTAACGACAAAGTAATATATACATTTAATTATTTAACTGTCCCGTTCGGGATCTTTTCGAGTCCTTTCAATGTGGAGATGTGATTATTAGTGATGAGTGCACATTTGATGAGTGGTGCATTTGTTTTGGGATTCATAATTCGTCATGATTGTTGGTGATTAATTTCTTGGCTTTCTATCTCGTCTTGGGTGAGATTATCAAAATGAAAATTTTCGTTCATCCAAATTGTATTATCTTTGTTGTCACACATGAATTTGATAAAATTACTTGTGTGTTCGAGAATTATATAAAGATTTATCTTTGGTATCTGCTAAGGTCTCAATAAATCTTTAGATATAATAAAGTTCGCATGCTCATTGTTTTAATCCTTAAATTATTGAAACTTTGATGTAAGCTCGCAATATGATGCACCGATACGAACTTATGATTTGATTTGACTTTTGTTTTCATGAATCTGTAAGTGAAACATATTAGATCAATTGTCGAGCCTGATAGCGTGGACTTGTGACCAGAGCGGGGGGCGTTGATTTGGTGGAACATCGTGCGAATCCCTGAGGTTGGGCCCATTGTTGTGGAAACTGGAACACTAGAATGCTGCTCTGACCTTGGAGTAGCGGAACTGCTTCATCAGCGAAAGTTGTGGAGATTGGTTATGCACCAAACAGAAGGTGAATCAGTGTACCCCCAACGAGTTGTCCAGATTTTGAAACCGATAACCAACGGGAAAATATGGTATAAATTTTATTTTTCTCCGCTTACGACTGAGCGATTCGTTCTGACATGACTGCTACGTACATACAATGTGTCACACCAGTTAACTGACAAATTAATTAAAATATATTTTTTGTTGTTTAATGTTTTATGAAATCATATATTCGTATTATGGGTTTAGTGGAGGCTAATTAAGAACAATGATGGACCTCTAGTTAGTAGCTAGACTCCAATTATTAAAGGCCTAAAAAAAGGAAAAATCCAAATATTTATTGGTGCTCTTGGTTTACAATATGAGCGACCGAGACGGTACTACGGGGTGAGGGATTGTGTTTTGGTTTTTTTTTACCAAGTGGATGGATACATACAACAAAAAACAACGCAACGTTCATTCATCATCTCATCATCCGCATTTTTCGTTTTGTTCATGTGAGGTAGTAGGGTCCGTAATGATCTATCATATGAAAAAGAAGAGGGAATGCCACTGTTCTCTTTTTTTTTTTTTTTTTTTTTGTTGCTCTTCGCCTTAATCTTTTAATGTACTTGGATAATATTAATAGTGATGATATCATCAAGCAATTAAATTAGAATTGAAAAAAAAGTATAAGCTTGAGGGAAAATATGGCTACTGAGCCAAATTATTTGACTCAACTATGTTTATATGATATTTTTGCGTGACCATGTATTATAGTAAAATGGTTTGATTTTATGTACAAGACAGTGTATTGAATCCGTATATTGAAGAATAAAAATCGAGTAAGGACACACAACAAACTTGTGAACCCTAAAGTCTAGAATAATTAGAATATGTTCCATAAGCTAGTATCGACAAAGACATACGAATAGAAAACATTAGGAACAACAAAAACATATTAAATATTTAATTATAGTCTTATCATCCTGTTTGGGATACCATTAACACAGATAAATGAATTTATGTACCTCTTCAAAAATCGCACGTAGCAAGTACATAATTGACCTTATAATCCGGTCATTGAGCACTCAATATTGATATATGAAGATGATATGATTCCTCACGTAATGTCGTCTATAATTAGTCGATTGTGCTATTGAATATCGGTAGGCGGGTTAAGACTTGTACTAAGATGTTGAATAATACACTATGTACCACAAACTATCCCTCTCATCGTAATAATGCACCAAGGCAACTTGTTGAAAAGTTTGATTAATTGATTTAAGAAAGGTGGTGATTTGCGAACAAGCCTGCTAATGTACGTGTTTAGAGTGTAATCACACACTAAATTTGATTAGTTGATTCCGTGCTCACCAGCCCAAGGCTTACGGCTGAAAAATAATTAATAATAATGAAAAAATAATTAAACCACCGCAATTTCTATTACTGGAAACGGCGGGGGGGGGGGGGGGGGGGCTCGTTTTTCTCTCGACACAATACCTTAAAAACAAAAAAACGTGTTGACTTGTTAGCAGTGAACTTCCCTCGAATTATTTAATTTATTATTCCATTCGTAATTTATAAAATTAATAAAATCCATGCAGCCAAGCAAGTTGTAAAAAAATTTATATAAAATTACATTATTTCTGTGGCCACTCTTTCTCACATTCAGTCAATCCAAAAAATGATTGCCCAAAGAATTTCCCCAATTCTAAATATATCTCTTAATTACGGAAAATCATCTCCCAAGCAGCGGTCTCCTCGCGTTACATCACAGACATCCTCTCAGCCGTCCGATCCAAATCACGCGTTGCATTTATGATTAACTAATAATTAAAAAAAACAATTTTCTTCCAATTTCCTAGAGCGAAGCAATCTTAAATTACAGTAAAGGAGAGGGGTCAGAAAAGTACTGAGCGGGTTTTCCGGTGCAAAGGACGAATAAGGAAAAGCTGGCGCCTCGCCACGTGTACGCCCGTCCCACCGTCCGATCACGCCCCATCGCCGTTCGATAAATGAGAAGGGGAGAGAGAAAGGAAAATGCATCGAGACTGGAAGAAAACTGTAGAGAAGTGCCCAGAGATAGATTTCCTTGTCTTCCTCCTCTCCTCTCCTTTTCTCTTTCATTCCTTATTTCTCCTTTGCTCTTCTCTCTCTCTGGCTTTCGCTCTCTCTGTCTCGGGGAGAGGAGACGAAAGAAAGAAAAGAATTGATGAGAAAAGTAGGTTTGGTGGTGGCCATTTATTAAATGCAGATCGACAGCATGAGGAAGCAGCAGCAGCAGTAGAGCCGCGCGGGAAGCAGGAAAGAGTTGCAGTTTCCATGGCGGCGTTTGCAGAGCTCTAATTCCGTGCCATTATTGCCGCCTGCTACCACAATTCACACACACACACACACTCCGAAATACAAAAAACAAACAAAATTCAATTTCTCCTTTCTTCTTCTTCTTCTTTTCTCTTCTCTTCCTTCCTTCCTTCCTTTCTATCTACTACTACTTCAACTGTTAGTTCTGCAACTCTCTCTCTTTCCCTGCTTCTCTCTATCTGCCCTACCAACCTGAAATTCTTGAGGTTGAGTAGAGCCAGCTGAGTTAGGTTTTCTCTTTTTTCCGGGGAAGGGGAGAGATTAGGATGTTAGGCTGCCGAAATTGAGCTAGTTTAGAGAGGGAAAACGAGCTGAATTCCGTCCCCGAAACGGCGCCGTTTCTTTCTGCTATGGATTTGGGGAGAAAATTGGGGTTGGATTTAGGCAAGAAATGGCTGGGTGGTTCTATCTGAGCGGAAGAGACGCAACTATTTCATCAGCAGCGGCGGCGGCAGCGGCAGCGGCAAGTAGTAAGAGAGAGGAGGATAGGGAGGACAACAGCTTGTTTCTGTTTCGAGACGAAGAGATCCACAACAACAACAACAACAGCGGCGCAAACGCAACCACGGCAGGCGGTGGGGGAGGACACAGAGGGTTCGGGTTCGAGATATGGCCGCAGTACTACCAGCAACAGCAGCAGCAGAATCAGGCCAACATCTACGCAGCGGCGTCGTTCGGACCGGCCGGGACGAGCCGGAGCTCTGATGATTCTTCGAGATCAGGCGGAGGCGGAGGAGGGATCATGATGAGGTCCGGAGGAGGAAGTGGTGGATCGGCCGGGATCAACTGTCAGGATTGCGGCAACCAAGCTAAAAAAGATTGCACGCACATGAGGTGCCGAACCTGCTGCAAGAGCCGAGGGTTCCAGTGCTCCACCCACGTCAAATCGACGTGGGTCCCTGCTGCCAAGCGCCGCGAGCGCCAGCAGCAGCTCGCGGCCGCGCTGCAGCAGCAGGATCCTGCTCAGCCATTGCAGGTTCCGTTCCGCGGCGAGGTCACGAAAAGGCTCCGAGAGAGCAGCCACCATGGAGTAGTCGGCAGCAGCTCGTCGCGCTTAGCGACCGCATCTGCTGCTGCCACCGGTTCAGGTAAATGTCATAGTAAAGATTTCCCCATCGCAGTCCGAAAATTTGTTTCTGGTTGTAAAGAGGTTGACTAATTGAGTGACGGATGAGTTGACTAAACATAACTGAATGGTCTGTATACTGTTTGTTAGTAAGAGTGACGAGTAATATAGACAGAAAAAAGAAAATTATGAGAAAAAGTTTTGACATGAAATTTTGGGTTTATGGTTTAGGGTTGGAAGTGGGAGGGCATTTCCCGAGCGAGGTGAACTCGTCGGCCGTGTTCCGGTGCGTGAAGGTGAGCTCGATCGACGACGCGGAAGAACAGACGGCGTATCAGACGGCTGTGAACATAGGGGGACACGTGTTCAAGGGAATTCTCTACGATCAAGGCCCTGATCAACATCACCATCATCAATCTCGTTACGGTGGAGAGAGCTCCTCGGGCGGCGGAGGAGGAGGGCAGCCATTGCATCTGATAACGGCGGGGACAAGCGGAGGTGCGGCGGGGGCGGCGAGCGGTTGTGGGGGTGATCAAGGAGGGAACCCTGCGGCTTCCGGGTCGATGATTGACCCGGCTTCTCTATATCCGGCTCCTCTCAATGCGTTTATAGCCGGTACGCAATTCTTCCCACCCCCAAGGTAGAGAAAAAAAAGATTAAACTCAAATTTGTAGCAAGGCGGGCGCCTAATTGTTCAGCGCAGGCAGGTTTTTCTTTCTTTCTCTTGTTTAAAATCAACTCTTTTAGCTTAGCTAGATAGCTAGCCCAAGTACGTGCTTAGTGTATTAATCTGAATTTGCATTGGTGCAATTCTTAACGAAACACTGAAATACCACTTCTACTGAATCTTAATTCAGTCAGAGATTCGATTCGAAACTATGCTAATTATATGTCTAAGGTCCAATACTGGAAAGATTTCAGAGGTTTTTCTTGACTTTGTCCGTGTCAACAAGCAATTTGAAATGCCTCGGCTTACGGATTCGAACCTAGATGAAGTTCTGATAATCTACCAAAGAAAAAAAAAGAACGAATGGATATTATAAGATTTCCAAGAATTTCTTCTATTTCTTGGTCCTGAGTCTCATTCGATGAGCTTGTTGGGTATTCTGATCGCAATAGTGTAGGAACTTTTGTGTCCTGATAAAAATGTCGCTCGCGGCAATATATCTATTGGGTTACTGAAAGGGTATTAAGAATATTAGGCTGATGTTACCTAAAGAGGGAGAAGAAAGAAGCTAGAGATGATGATACTTAATATATAATAGCTAGGTTAGCGTTGAGATTCCTTGCTGCTACTAAATCATTGTTGGATTTGGGTAGAAAATCTTATCGTTAATTGCAGCCCATAATCTTCGTTTTTGTATGGCCATGTGGATACGTGCTAGGCTGTATATAGGTTCATTGTTTCGGATTTTGGTTCAACCCATCATTAATTTGGATTTGTGGGTTTGATTTATTGGGGGGGGAAGGGAATTTCCTTTGTGGCCGGGTTTCTGAAATGTGCTTTCTGGTTGGGTGCTGAACTCGATGCCTGCTTTTTTCCCCGATTATCGGGTTGCCTTGCCGGACTTAAATGGGGCGGGAGAGAAATTGCAGGTTCCGTGTTCGGCTAACCAAAGAATTTCCCCCCCACCCAGCATAATAAATAATAATATTGGAAAACAATATTGGAAAACAATGAAAAAAGCTCGTATTGATCTTCGTAGAATGAAGATGTGGAATTAATAAAGAGACATGGCGGCAGCTTTATTTCCATATTAACACATGAGAAAAGAAGAACAAGTCGGCACTCCAATCCTGAAAAACCAAACCAGATTTCATTGCATAAATTAAATGCATGTGTTTCTATATAGTTTGGTATAGATGCAAAGTGTAACATGACTTGCTTGCTTTTCATGTTTGGAGTTTTGTTTGAGTGAAACGATCTCGTATATCTGATTATTACTCCGAACTAGTAAGATGTTAGTTCGATTAGATGTATAAGTTGTAAACAAAGTGTTTTTCTTTCTTTCTTGAACTTCTTGATATTGTTCTCTCCTAATTCCAAATCTTCTTAGTTGCTTATGTTTTTTTTATTTATTATCAATTTCATGTAAATGAACAAAAAGACTTGTTTGAAGTTTGTGTTTATTCCATTGTGTGTGGTTCTTGAAAAGCTCTCTACGTTGTGTGGGAAACCGTAGAAAGGGAGATGGCATACAATACCCAAAAGAGGAATGTGGATGGGTTGTCCATCTCAAAACTACTTATCTGCAGAAATTACAGTTTTTAGGCAATTGAATTGACGTGCATGGATGTGACCTAATATGTATAATAGCGAGGGATTATCAGCAAAGAAGAGAATAATTGCATGGGGCTTTCATTGTTATACACATGTATAAACAAATACCTTCATCATTGCATTTTTTGAAGTTTGGGAATGTTTTTTTAATGTGACAGAGACGAATGAATATGTTTATATGCAAGCAGAATAGGATTCTTTCTTGAAGATATATTGGCTTCTACAGTTTACTAGATTTGCTACAACAGGGAAAGCAAAGAAAAAAAAATATATATATATCAGCAGCAGTAGTGCAAGCTAGCTGGTATAGCTTCTGTTACTGGATATTCATGGTGTGATGCATTAGGGAGAGAGGGAATCTTTTCCTTTAGTGCTATTAGTGGATGCAAACAACAGAGGGTTCGGTTAAGAGTAGAGAACTCCATCGTTTTAGAAATTCATCAGGAAGAATGTTAGTCATCATCTAGCTAACTAGACTCTAGCTTCATCTACTGGATTAACTTTCTAGCTAGGGTTCTTACGTTTATGGGAGAAAGCAACAATGTATTTTTTTTTTTCTGTTATTGTTGTAATCCTATTTGCTGAAACCCATTTCGTGTCGCTTTAGTACGAAGTAATACTCATTTAAAAAAAAAAAAAAAACAACACCTAAAATTTTGTGTTTTCCCCTGCCCTTGGGTGAAAAGAGAGACCGTCAGAAAGGGAGAACATGTTTAGTTTTTGTTTTCGTTTGTTGTTGTCGAAACCTCATTGTCAATAATATTTTCATATATATTCTCTTTTGATATTCTCATAACTTGTCATATCATATTTATTTCTATACTTTTGTCTTAACATCAACATTGATACCAAACAGGTCCTAAAAAATAACTAAACGTGTTTCTAGTTGTCAACTTCCATAATCGTTCAGAATTACCAATTAAATTATGTTTTCATGTTGTTATGGTTTAACTTTTGTTGTTAAAACTCTACCGCAACAACAACAAACAAAAAAAATATACTAAACGGAGCGTAAAGGGTGTTTTGTTGTTAGCAAATGATGCATTGCGTCCACGAAATGACCCGGGTGCCTTGGATTACAAGTTGAGTAATGTCTGTCATAAACTCATAATCATTATTATAATCATTTTGGTGAAGCAAGAAGCTTCAGCACACCATATCTACAATAAGATTTCTATTATCAATTGTGTATATAATGAGGATGTAAACTAATGATAATGCATGGGCAGACATGTTTGAATTATATTATCATGGCGTTAATTCTATCATTCCAAGGCTGATTAATTGATTGTCAGGCACACTACAATTAATTAGTTGGCACCCTCATTATAATCAACGATCTTTCATGTTACAGCTTTTTTCCACGAAAAAAACAAAGAAGAATCTTCTTCGCTGAATTGTCATTATCGTTAATCACCTTTGATTACGTGTGTGTTTACTCTATGTATGAACTGACCACCGTGTTAGTTAACTAACCTACTGACGCAACGTCACCATGAGCTGAAGTCTCTATACTTTGGCTGTCATTAATTAGTAGGTATGGTTCCTAATCAAGACTTTGATCCTACTTTAGGAAAATAGTTATCTTCTTAACCCTATGATTTGTGACTTTTAATCCCCATGAGGTGCGCGAAAATGACAACATTTGTTAATTAATTAGCTAGATACGGCAAGAACCAAGGCCAAGGATTAGGATGTGAACCATCTCTACTTTTCTTGTAGGACATTGGTTTCGAAATTCGAACCCTAGACCTCTAGACGTTGCCTTCATACTTAATAAGCTCTTTAATAGTGATGGCAATGGAGCGGGTACCTCAATTCTCATGTCCCGCCCCACGCTACTATGGGGCGGGCAGGTAAAACCCGCGCGGGTACGGGGCGGGGCGGGTCGACCCACTCTTACATATTGTTCGAAAAAAATACAAGTAAATTTTACTTTTTACGATAAAACGAAGGGTAAAACAATTTAGGAATGAAAAATAGTGATAATAGAATGGGTAATTGAGTCTAACAAGTTGAAAGAGCGACTCTAACTAGTTGAAGAAAAGTCAAAATAGGAGAAATATGTATAGAAATTGTAAGAAATTGAGATAAAATGAGTCTAGAATGGGGCAGGGAGGGCCGGAAGTAGATACCAATGCCCCGGCCCACGCTACTGCGGATCGGGTAATACCCGCCCCATCGCGGGTCAGGTCAAGTAATACCCGCGGGGCGGGTTGAAATTGCCATCACTACTCTTTAATAATACTATAAAACTATATTCAATGTGTCAAGTCTCCAATATTTGCCTACCAACTATTTTACTTTAACCAATCACATTGATCATTTTAGTATGTACCAATAATCTTATGGATTGATCTTTCACTAGCTACTGATTATTGTATTGTGTTTATCCTTTTAAGTAATAAAAAAAATTGTGTTGGAAATCGTATCTGAATTCTGAATGTACGTGACTTTATATTGAGATATACTCAGCTAGTAAACACACTTAATCTTCTTACATATTATCTATGCATGAATTTTTTTTTTTTTTTTGTTCATATCAATCATATATGTTACGCACCGATGATTAGACATTATTTTATTTCATTTTTTATGAGAGAATCGACGAGTAGATTAGACGTTTGGCGTATTGCAATAGACATAATATCATAGGACGCAAGCAAAAGAAATACTCCGGCCTCCTCTCCCCGGCCCACAACCGGCCACGATGGAAGAAGAAACGACGGTTCTCTTTCTTTCTTTCTTTCTTTTTAACAATTTTCTGATGGAGTGTGCTTCGGTTTAGGGAATGAGTCAAAGTCAAAATTCTTTCGGATTTCCTCCTCCCTAATTTCGGCAACAAGATTCGTAAGCACGGACGCCGGATGGCGAAACAAACATAATCCCTGAAATTGTATATTGTTTTGTTCCCCCGCATAGCTACAAACATTATCCCTTATTTGTTTCACATTAATTAATAAGGTGGGAGGAATTCGAAGATCTTTTGGAGAATTCTTTTTGGAATAGAATCTTAGGTTAATATGTTCTTCTATACTTTTTTCTCATTAATCTTTTCTTCCTTGTAATTTTTTTCCTGGGTGAACTTTGCAGCTTTAGATTATTTTTTTCAAATTTTTGTTTTGGGTTGTTTGTGTTCGACATATTTTTTCATAGGAGTTACTTGGATGAAGAAATGTGAAAAATGAGAGATTTGACTTTAAAATTTTTCAAATAAAACTCATGAATTTTGATTGTCGGATTTGATCCAAATAACTTGTTTGGGAGGTGTTAAACGGATCGTAACCGAGACGCGGTTAACCGTCACCGCTAAGGACCCCAAACCGCACACCTAGCCGACACCGAGAAGTAATCGATTAAACCGAGATCGAGAACAATCAGAAGCGATGCGGTTTTTCGAGTAGCCTTCGACCGAAAACAAGCCTCATAGAGTCCTGACAGCCGGCAGCTGGTAGCTTCAACCTTTAGAGAGAGGCTCAAGATCAGCTGGTTTCGGCGAGCCGACGTACGATCGAGGGAGGCTGGCCACTGACTAGTGATGAGTCTTCTATTCAACAACGATCGAAGGCGGGAGGACAAGGCGACAACGACGGAGAATGATCCGATGTTGACAACCAAGGGTTAGGGTTCACCTTCTCTTTGTTGTTCTTCTTCTTTTTCAGTGAATGGATTTGGGGGTTAATTAGGTTTAGGTTACAAATAGGGCTTGGGAGGACTCGAGGATGAAGATGATAGAGTTGGGCGGCTGGCTAAAAATCAACAAGTAAGAGGTAAGGATGATTTCGTCCACTAGTTTATGAGATGCGGTGCGGTTTTGTGGTGCACCGTTCGGTGAGAGGTTATTCACTTATACGTGTTCGGTTACCCGCAGTGGCCAATCTGTACAACCGAGAAACCCAGATTGACGATGCGATTTTGCGGTTGCCCGAGTAACCGCTTAACACCCATAGAACAAACAATAGATTTTAAAGACAATCAAAATTACAATTTTAGTCATCCCAACTCTTATTTTTCATTTCTTCCTCCCTCATTTCCTATCCAATTCCGCTGTCGGCAAAAGCCAATAACAGCCGACCAATGTCAAACTCGTCTCTAGGGCTGGAAGTTCGGTATCGGTATTACTGTACCGAATTTGTCTATATTTGGTATTACCGAATACACGTATTATTTTTTGGGATTGAGATTGGGATTGAGATTGAATTTCAATTGTTAATCGGTATTAGAGATTACGAAATTGAGATCTGTATATACCGAAATACCGATTTATACCGAAATATAAACTAGCTTGTATTTTATCCTCTCAAATAGACTCTCTCATTCACTACTACACGACCCTCAACTACCAAGAGTGTCATTTAATTATGCATAGATCATTCCACCACTATTCCACTACTGAGAAGTCGCCATGCAACTCAAATTTGACTTTCCAATTTAAGTCACTCTTGTTTCTCACCTAATCTCTTGTAATTTTCATAACACCAAAATGAAAACACTAGTATTAGTCGTTTCTCAACCTCCAATTCGTCAAATTAAAGATTACCAATGACAAGAACTTTAGATGTCACATCTCCTCCATTCTCCTTATCCATATCCTAGCTCTAGACAAATTCAAGACTCTTTGCTTAGTCTCTTTGCCCTAAATTAGACAATAAAATCTATTTTATATATTTAATTATTAACTGCAAAGGTAATTAATTTCATATTCGATAATGCCAATTGGGATATTGAAGTACCGATTGGGATACCGAAATTATTTAGGGATTGGGAATAAGATTGGGATTGATTTTAGTGTGTAATTTGGTATTCGGGATTTCAGTATTTGGTATTGGAATACCGATACCGTACCGATTTTTACCTCTATTCGTCTCTCTGTCCACTGTTCCTGGTTACGGGCTGGGGTCACGAGATCTCAACTGGTCACAGGATTCTCTTATGCTTTTGTGGCGTTACATTAAAGAATGCATGAATGAACGCAAAAATGCGTGAATTAGGTATATTGTGACTCACTCTTTTAAGTGCTACCAAACCGTTCCATTAATCCCAACCTGTTGCACGTTGCCACCGCATCTAACCAACCATTTTTGGTTCTAACTTCTTACTCATAAATTACATTAAAGAAACCAGGATTGATTAAACTCAAGTCCTTAATTACTCTAAAACAAAGCACATCTCAGATCCATCTGCTATAGGATAGAATGAATTTGGGCGCCATCTAACTAATAATCTCTCGCTCCCTCACTCTCCCTCTCAACCAAACACTACTTACCCCAAAAAAGGAATGGACTTTGGGTTGTTTTTTTTTGTGGATATGTAAAATACGTAGCTTAGCTATAGTGGAGTGGAGAGTTTGATCGTACGTATAGGGATAGCGTATTAGGGTTATGGTTGGTCGGGAAATTTTTTAGGTTTGTGGGACTAGCAAGTAGCAACCAGCCAGCCAGACCCACCTCTACACCCAACCCCAGAGCGGCCAGCTTGCACGCAGAACTGGCGCGCATGCACATTTTCGTTTTCAATTCCATTCTTTTGTTTTGTTTGTTTGTTTATATCTGTTTTATTCTTTCAATACTCGTCGACCAGTACCCGCACGCAGCCGCGTTTTAGCTGCAATCTTCAATAATTGTGCGGTCCCGATGCATAAGCTTGCAGTAAATTGCGGCCGGCCTGCTTCTTTTGCTGCAGGCTTTTATGCAATGCTGATTTATATGTCTCCCTTCCGCCTCGCCGCAGGCCGCCCCGCAGCCGCATGCATGCAAGCAAGTGTACAAATATGTCCTCGATCGGTCCGTTTTACTGAATGATTTATATATGTGTTGCCTTTGACTTCTTCTTCTTCTTCTTCTGAGAGAATGAGAGAGATAGATTCGACTTAATTGACATTAATTTTTTATAAGCTAATTGACCTTATTATTCAAAACAAACAAAAATGTGGAAAATTGCAATGGAGAGGGTTCATTTTGTAATATGTTATCTTTGATGCTACAAATTCAAATCAATGCGAGGAGTTGCCTCTTCTGTATTTTTTTTTTCCGCCAAGCCAATACAGCTGCAAATGAGCCGAGTCGAGTCAAGTTTTACTCCAGCTTGAGCTTAGCTCGTTAATAAACGAGTCGAGCCGAGTCGAGTTCGAGCTAGCTTGTTTACTAAAATCTTGACTTTTATTTGGTACTTCATTTTGCATATCATAATACATATGATTTATATTGTTAGCTAATCTCATATTTATACTTTGTTTGTATCATATATTCACATATCATTTAGTTAATAAATTTTAACTACTCCAAATCATGTTATTTCATAGTATCGAAGTAATCTATGATACATAATTTCTTCTTAAAGTAGAAAATAAGATATATTTGCTCACATACTCAATGCGTTAAACTTTATATATGGTGAGATATATAATTTAACAACCATATGAATTAAAATCATAAAATATAAATTGGTTCGTCCATAAGTCGGTAATCGAGTTGGCTCTCTAGCCACATATTGAGACATATCATGAGCTCTAAACGAGCCAACTCACGAGTTTAGCTCAACGAGCCACCGAGTCGAGCTAGCTCACCAGCTTCACTAGCTGAACAAAGCTTAGCTCATTTTCGGCTCGTTTATTAACGAGTCGAGTTTCGAACGAGCTTTTCTCGAGTCGAACGCCGAGCCACTCGCGAGCAGCTCGGCTCATTTGCAGCCCTACCAATACTAACACCAAGATTCTTCTCATTTTCTCCTTCATGTATTTGAAGCAATGGTAGGGTTTCTAATTTTGTCTAATCCGAAACGAAAGTACTTTGCACTCGCACCATCAATTTGATCGTGGGGAAACTAAGCTACCAACTAACCCTCGTTTATAAATGTGTATAGGAGAGTGATTTACTAATCACATCTATTGTTTAAAGATTGCGTTGTTGTTTGAACTATGTAAAGGTGAAAGGTGAAAAGAAATGGGAAATTAAAGGCTAGAGATCATATGGACTAGCAGACCTTTTGATAACATTCATGCCGGCAACAATAGAGAATAGACTATGTATAGAGAACTAGCTAGAGTTGTGGTGAATGTAGATGTAGGAGTAGTTAGCCAGCAAGAGAGGAGAGTTTGTTGGAAAAGGTTGTGCAGCTAGCCTGGCCTTGTGCCCCAAAGCCAAAACCCACACTCAATTTGTGTGCATGGGGGGAAGACGGAAAGGAAAATGACAATTCCTTGATGCCGTCGCTAATTCCCAACCCAATAAGACTCAAGTGTAAGTATTGTAATGAATTGATCATATATATTTTGAGGTCATAGTTTACTCAAAATATTCTGTATATGCCAAGTGTAGATGGTAAACTGTAAGTCGGTTATTGGTAAAATTGACAATAACTTTTATTGGTTAATCGATAACCAATAATTCCTTAATAGTTCATTGATCAGTTCGCAAATTTTACTTAGTGGTTAATGACTAATCGCCTAATTGATTAGTGGCTAATAACTAATATAAAGGCAATTATCAACAAGTATAATACCACATTGCCTTGGGGTTTGTATAAGGAAAAAGTCTCAAAGATTCGAGACCGAATTCACAATTTTAAATATCCGAACCCTTCACCTATCGCAAACAACCCTCTACCCAAAGTCTCAAATGTATCAGAGAGCCAGACGCGAGAAGTCACCCCTCTCTGGTTCTCCTTTGCAGTCGACATAGCGATCTTACGCTGATAATCGGTTTTAATATGTCTGATTCTTGAACTGTATGTGATTATCCCATGGTATGTTTAAGTCGATTGGTGCTATTTTAGGGCTCGCTAACCCGAGAATGGTTGAAAAAACCATTACTGCCTAGTGCCATGAGTTTGATGTATTGCAGGTAAAGAAAACACGAAAAATGACAGCACATGTGGATTTTGGAAGCAGCAGAAGTCGGGTACGAATCGGACTTGAAGCCCAAGAAGCTTTGTACCGAAATCGCAAGGTATGGGAGAGGAAGGAATTGGCAGGGGGAATTTTCTTGGACCAAGTCCATTGTCCATTAGTGGACTTATAAAAGAGAACGAAATTGGTGAGGGAAAGGAAGTTAAGTTTGGGGAATTATTTGGCCCATCTTGTTTGTCTTTTAGTGCGGCTTTTGGACTTGGACGGAGGAGGGAATTCTCTGGACGGGAACTATTTTTTGAGGAACGGAATTAATTTGGACGGGGGCCAGGAGCGGATTTCATTGGAGAGTTTTGGGACGGAATCTGGGGAAAGAAGAAAGAGAGCAAGCGGCCAAAAAGATTTTATTCTTTGATCGAGGACGCGAATTCTTGGGGAGAAAAGGAAGGGCGCAGCGCACGGAGCACACAACAAAGGCGACTCGGCGATTCTCAATCGGCGATGGAGATTTCCAGGCGGTTGGAGCTGAGTTCAACGAGGGCGATTATTTTGGTTAGATTTTCTAAACCGAATTAGTTGTTTATTGCTGATTTAGAACATGATGAACAAAACCCTAATGTCTTATCTTGATTTCGTCATGAACTAAACCCCGATTTCTGGGGGAACACCATAGGATGTAGCTATTTCTTGATTTGATGGATTGATTCATGATTCTTTTCTTCCAATCTCTATTGCATGAAATTACTTAATGCTTTGTGTTGACTGGCCACCAATACATTGATTTGTAGTTGATTAGGTTATTAGCGACAGTGAAGCCCTAATAACTGAACCTATTTCATGTGACATAGTAACTTATCGAAGCGACAGTGGATTAAATAAGGTGCTATGCGGTCCTGAATAGGATATCGATCTTCAGACTATATAGTTAATTCATTGAGCTACGACAGTAGGATTTGAATTGATTATTTAGTACGTAGTAATTCCCGACAGGGATAGCTAGCACATTCGTTATATCCTGGCTGTAGAGAGTTGGATTAAATTGATTGGAATATGTGAATTAATCTGGATATGATAGGTAGTGAATCCCGGTGTTTCTCCCAGAGCTTTCTCCATTGAATTTCTCCCGACCATTTTACTTGCTTAATTAGTTTAATTATTTTGCTAGTATTTAATAGTCTCATTAAACCATTTTCACCTATAGATTGCTCTACAAAATTGATAGAACTTAAGGTTGTACCAGTCCCTGAGAGACGATACCCGGACTTTCCGGATTACTACAAGATAGGAATTGGCATTACGCTTTTGCCCTATCAAGTTTTTGGCGCGGTTGCCGGGGACTGCCATACCTTATTTTTGTTGATTTTTGTGAGTGAACTATTTTGATCTGGGTGTTAATGTGCAGGGGAATTTTTCAGGTTAATCCTCCTCGTGCATGCCAAGGAGGACGACTGGCAATTTACTGCCACTAGATCCCGAGATCGAGAGAACCTGCCGACAGAACAGGAAGCAGGTCAAGTTAGGGAAGAAGCCTACCACATCCACAACTCCTAGGCCTTCCCTAACTCGGAATCGTCAACCGAGAAGGCAGGTGACACCACCTGTCATCCCTACACCACCTACACCACCGCCGCGCGTCATCGAGCCTGTCATCATGGCTGAACAGGATCTTTCGATCAGGGCTCGTCTGAATTGGAGGACTGGAGCCCGAGCTTCATGTGTTGTCATTCCGGCTGGGGATGCAAACATGGAGATTGCCCCAGCCTTCATCAATATGATCACGAATGGGTACACCTTCTCAGGGGCCAGCACCGAGGATCCTCATGAACATCTCCGCCGGTTTGCAAACATTTGTGACACAATGAAGAGCCCGGTTGTGTCTGATGATGCCATCCGTCTTCGGATGTTCTCATTTTCTCTGCTAGGGAATGCATCACACTGGTTCCAGAACTTGACACCCCCGTTCCATCACAACATGGGGTCAGCTTGAGAAGACCTTTTTGGATAAGTACTTTCCTCCTGCCAAGGCAATGAAGAGGCAAGAGGAAATTGTCACTTTTAAACAAGCTGAGGATGAATGTCTGACCCAGGCATGGGAGCGCTATAAGGAGCTTCTAATGAGATGCCCGAGCCACGGTCTTGAAGATTGGAATGTGATCTTCATCTTCTTCAACGGAATTAGAAGACAATTTCGAGATGCTCTGAATAATGCTTCCCGAAATGGTTTCACAAGAATGGAAGCACCAGAAGCATATGAACTGGTGGAGAAGATATGCTCTGAAGATACTGAATGGAATAGTGAGACCAGTATTCGAAGAAGAGGAGGCTTGCATGAGATAGACAGAGTTGCAAGCTTAGAAGCAAAGATTGATGCTAAGCTGGATTCCAAGTTCGATGCACTCGAACGAAGGCTGGCTAAGTTGGCTCTTGGTAGACAGGAGGAGGTTGCTTTGTGCGAATTATGTGAAGGTGCTCATCATAGGGATCTATGTCCACTAGTAGCTGATCAGTTGGAAGATGTGCACTATATCAACAATCAGCAAAATCAAGGCCAGGGTGGTATGTATTCAAATACCTACAACCCGCAATGGAGGAAGCATCCTAACTTTTCCTGGGCAAACAACAACCTAGCTATTGCTCGCAACATTGCTCCTCCAGGCCTGCAGAAACAAGAACCTCAACCAGAGAAGAAACCACAACTTGAAGAATTGCTTCTGGCTCACATGAAGAAAACCGACAATAATCTGAAGGGACTGGATCAATTTGTCACTCAACAGCTAGCCATCAACAATAATATGCAATCATCTATGCTAGCTATGGAGAGGCAAATAGGCCAGATGGCTCAAACTTTGGCAGATATTCAAGGTAGGATTCCCGGGACTTTACCAGCAAATACTGAGAGGAATCCGAAGGATGCCATGGTTGTAGCCGTCACGTTGAGGAGTGGAAAGGCCTTGGAGGATCCAGAGAGTTCAAGGAAGTCAACAAAAATCTGAAAAAGGAGTTGCAGAGGTAGACCATGAAGAAAGTGCAAAAGCTGAAAAATCTGACTTGCACAGGCAAACTGCATGCAATCTGCCTGTGCAAAAGCATGCTGCCCGTGTACCTCAAAAAGTGGAAAAATTGAAAAACGAAGAGGTAAAGCCTTATGAAGCTCCCGCACCATTCCCTCAAAGGTTAATGAAGCCCATGGAAGACCCAAACTTCAAGAAATTTGTGAATATCTTCAAGCAACTTCATATCAACATACCGTTGGCGGAGGCACTTGAACAGATGCCTACATATGCTAAATTCTTAAGGGAGTTGCTGACAAAGAAGCGCAAATGGGCTGATCTGGAGAAGGTAACCCTTACTTCTGAATGTAGTGCTGTGAATGAGAATAAATTACCAGAAAAGAGGGATGATCCGGGCAGCTTCACCATTCCATGTGTCATTGGAGGTACAAAATTCAATAAATCACCTTGTGATCTTGGAGCAGGAATTAATTTGATGCCATACTCAGTCTACAAGAAATTGGGATTGGGTGATGTTCTTAAGCCTACTCGGATCACACTCCAATTGGCTAATCGATCAGTGAAAATTCCAAAGGGAGTGGTGGAGAATGTATTGGTGAAGGTGGGGAAGTTTATTCTCCCAACAGATTTTGTAATTCTGGAGATGGAAGATGATCGGGGAGTGCCTCTAATTCTCGGCAGACCTTTTCTAGCAACCGGTGATGCACTCATCGATGTTGGGAGAGGCAAGTTGACATTCCGAGTAGGTAAGGAGGAGGAAATTTTTAATGTCTTTCAAGTTGACCATAATCATGATGAATTTGAAAGTGGAGCTCGAGAAAGGAAAAATCCCTCTTCCTGTGATAGTGGACCATCCGAAGAACTATCACCTATCCTATCTGCTCAGATTCTGAAGTCAAAGCAAGGGCAGAAATCCTTGCCAGGTCACCTCAAGTATAGATATTTGGGTAAGGATTTCAATCTTCCTGTTATTATTCCTTCTTCACTGACATTGAAACAGGAAGAGAACCTGCTTGAGGCACTGCAGTACCACCTACGCCTCACTAAAGGGTCCAACATGCCAACTAAGAAGATCATACCAAATTTTTGCACACCTGGCCCTGCAGAGGTGACTCATATGCTGGATGGAGGTTATGCGTTCTATCATTGCTCGGGAGGGTATTCTGGATACCTTTCCATACCCATTGGTTGAAAGCTCCATGAACGTCAGGCTGAGGACGTTAAACAAGCGCTTCTTGGGAGGCAACCCAAGGTAAGTTTTCTTGTCTTTATTTTTCGTTTTAGTTGTGTCAAACCCGTGCATGTTTAGATTAGGAGTTGAACATTAGGGACAATGTTCCATCCTGAGTGTGGGGTGACGAGTCTTAGTGTTTGTTTGTTCCTTTTGTCATGTGGTCGGTAAAAATAAAAAATAAAAAAAATGCCATTAGGTTGAGCACAGTTAAACTGCATGCAGTTCGCCTGTGTAAAAAGCATGCTGCCTGTGCAAAGCTAATGGCTAAAAAACACCTAAAAATCAGAAAAATTTAAAACAAAACCTTGTACTCTTGTGGTAACATGATGTAAATGACAGTGATGCGTGTGAAATGAGTTTGTGCTTGAATGAAATCATCAAAATCACCCCACTAGTGTTGAATTGCATGGTTCTTCACAATGAGCTTAAATGTTTTGACTGACTTGATATGCTTTGAATGAGCAAACTTTTTAGCAACATTCTCTTTGGTGAGGATAGTGTAATGACTTTTGGTGAAGTAGTTAGGTGGAGAACATTGACCATTCGACATGTTTGGATACCGTGCTTACTTGCATCAATTGTGAGCTTCTGATTTTGCAACGAGTCTCTGTTTTGATTGTTTTATGATGGGGTGAACTGTATCTTCATAAAAGAAAACACTACCTGACAAGTAAAATATAAGAAAGTTGCCATAACAATTAAAGTGTGGGTAAAAATGCCAAAATCGTGTGAGGCAATCACTCATTGTACATGGGGATGAGGAAAGATTCAATTGAGAATCGGTTCGCGACCGTACGATGTTGCTTATCAAGTACGATCCCCAATTGAGTGAAGTGCCATTTGAGGATGTAATGACCCTCCACACGGACCGAGGAAAAGGAGTTAAAAGAAGCCCTTATACGAGTGCTAAGAAGCAGAAATTGCTCTTGCTCGGTCACCGGTAGTATGAAATAAATCCCACTTGTACTAAATACGACCTCTCGAAAAGCAAAATCAGAAGAGAGAAAGCCTCTCCTTGTCATAAAAGGTAGTGAAGTGCTTAAAGTTAAAATCATGTTTGCGAAAGGCTTCCCCCATTAGTTTTTTAGACTCATGCTTAATTAATTGCTTATGATTGGTGTGAGTAAGCCAGATTGTCCTTACGAGATATGCACCTCACTGATGTGGTTAGATTCTCCTAATAATTGTTGCACCATAAGTTGTTAATCACCCGCTACTGACGACCTGAATTGAGTGTTGCTATTTGAGTTGTTGATGGATTTGAGTCAGTCAATGATAATGGTTGCAAAGAACTTGAGTGTGGGGTGAAAGGTATGATCATTAAAGCACAACTTGTCCATTGAGAAAGAAACTACTGATTACAACAAGAGTACAAGGAAATTTTGTTTTGTTTGAGTGTTTGATTAGTGAGTCTGTGGTGTGTCATTGTTGTGGATGGTTATGTGTTTGTGTCTTTTGAGTCGTTGCTTAGGGACAAGCAAGTATTGAGTGTGGGGTTGTGATAATCGGTTTTAATATGTCTGATTCTTGAATTGTATGTGATTATCCCATGGTATGTTTAAGTCGATTGGTGCTATTTTAGGGCTCGCTAACCCGAGAATGGTTGAAAAAACCATTACTGCCTAGTGCCATGAGTTTGATGTATTGCAGGTAAAGAAAACACGAAAAATGACAGCACATGTGGATTTTGGAAGCAGCAGAAGTCGGGTACGAATCGGACTTGAAGCCCAAGAAGCTTTGTACCGAAATCGCAAGGTATGGGAGAGGAAGGAATTGGCAGGGGGAATTTTCTTGGACCAAGTCCATTGTCCATTAGTGGACTTATAAAAGAGAACGAAATTGGTGAGGGAAAGGAAGTTAAGTTTGGGGAATTATTTGGCCCATCTTGTTTTTCTTTTAGTGGGGCTTTTGGACTTGGACGGAGGAGGGAATTCTCTGGACGGGAACTATTTTTTGAGGAACGGAATTAATTTGGACGGGGGTCAGGAGCGGATTTCATTGGAGAGTTTTGGGACGGAATCTGGGGAAAGAAGAAAGAGAGCAAGCGGCCAAAAGGATTTTATTCTTTGAGCGAGGACGCGAATTCTTGGGGAGAAAAGGAAGGGCGCAGCGCACGGAGCAACAGCAAAGGCGACTCGGTGATTCTCAATCGGCGATTGAGATTTCCAGGCGGTTTGAGCTGAGTTCAATGAGGGCGATTATTTTGGTTGGATTTTCTAAACCGAATTAGTTGTTTATTGCTGATTTAGAACATGATGAACAAAACCCTAATGTTTTATCTTGATTTCGTCATGAACTAAACCCCGATTTCTGGGGGAACACCATAGGATGTAGCTATTTCTTGATTTGATGGATTGATTCATGATTCTTTTCTTCCAATCTCTATTGCATGAAATTACTTAATGCTTTGTGTTGACTGGCCACCAATACATTGATTTGTAGTTGATTAGGTTATTAGCGACAGTGAAACCCTAATAACTGAACCTATTTCATGTGACATAGTAACTTATCGAAGCGATAGTGGATTAAATAAGGTGCTATGCGGTCCTGAATAGGATATCGATCTTCAGACTATATAGTTAATTCATTGAGCTACGACAGTAGGATTTGAATTGATTAGTCTTTGTGTTCTTTGATGTTTGTTAATGATGATAATCTTTTGGTGCTTCTGTTTGGTGACTAGTCTTTGTGTTTTTTGATGTTTGTGAATGATGATAATCTTTTGGTGCTTGTGTTTGGTGACTAGCTAGTTGATACCTGATAATTGAATGAAGATGTTTGATACTTTTAATTTTATGTGTTGAAGTTTGGAACTGGATTATGAATTCATAGTTGATGATGTATTTTTATTGATGTTAATTCTTCTAATTAGTATCTTATGCTCACTATGTAGGATTATAGGTTAATTATTTGGAATGATTTTGTATGATTATAATGGGATGAAGACATGTGAAGGTTAATGGTTAACAGTCAAACTAACTAATAACATGAAGTTAACCGATAAAGATTATCAATGTTTTTTGGCTTAATGATTACCCAGTAAGGGGTAAATTGATTAGTGTTCCACTAAATCGAATTTCATCCTGTCATTTGAGTATTTACTAGGTAGTCACATAATGAACTCTATCCCTATAAAGTATAAACACATATCAAATTCCTTATTTTATTTTATTCTTAAAAAACGAGGTGAAACTCTACTACCACAATCCTTTCTCTAGTGAAATACTGGCAATCCAATTAAGCTCAAATACCTAACCTATTATTCTAAAATAATAAACTGAAAAATATAGATATGCATGTTTCTCTTTTCCCTCTTCTCTCTCCTAGCGAAAGGGTTTTTGGTTAGGTTTTCTTGCCGCCATGGTGGCCTCTCCGTCGGCTATAGCTCCAATTAGGGAGGCGGTGACGTGGGCTTCTTTGTTTGATGTTGCTCATGCTAACAAGATGTAGTATCGCCCTCCGGAACAGATAAATGATGGATTTCGTCTCCCTCGCGAAGTGAAGAAGAGCGGTGAATAAAGGTAGAAGGACTGTTTGATTGGACAATTCGTGGGGGCTATTTCTAAGATAGGGCTTTTTCAGTAGTGGGCGACCGAACTCTGGGGTAGGGATGGCCCGGTGAGTGTATCCCGATTTGGACCGCGATTGCTAGTTTTCCAGTTCCTGCCAGCTGCGACAAGTCAATGGGTGTTCAAGTCGGGGTCATGGCACTATCATGGGAATCAGATCTTCTTCAGGAAATGGGAGTCAGACATTCAAACAGTGGCTCCGGCGATTGAGGTTTTGTCTATTTGGGTTCGTATCAAGGGGATTCCGTTGGAGTATTACACGTTTGATGGGCTCGAATGGGTGGCTATCACTATTGGTCCTCCGGTCTGGATGGATCAAACTACCTGAAAGGGACATCAGCTGGGGTTTGCTAAGGTTTGTGTGAATCTGGTAGCTGATTGTGGCTTTCCATCAAAAATTTGATTATACCTAGATGATGATCCTTCGTTTGAGATTGAAGTGGAGTATCTTAACAAGCCTCTGGTCTGTCCTAATTGTGAGGTATATGGCCATGATTGCACTAAAATTGCTAGTAGTGGTAAGAGGTGGGTTCCAAAATTTCGGTCATATGATGATAAGACTTCTCAGGGTGAGGTAGTACAAATTGAGGTGCAACAAAAAGCAATTAAGGGTAGAGAGATTTTAGAAAATGCAGAAGCGGTGGTGGAGTTTGGTTCCTCAGAGACATCTGTTGATGAAGGACAAACTTCTAGAACTGTGGTTACTTCTGATGTGTGTCTCCCTGTTAATGGATTTCAGGTAGTGAGTTTTGTTGAGGTGGTAAAGGGGTCGTCATGCAAACTGGAAGCCCTAAGACACTTCCACAAGTTGCTTTTGGGGTTTGTTCACCAGATTCTGGGAGGTAGACTCACTTGGCAGCTCCTCCTGATGAATTGCAGAAGAATCCGTGGATCACAGTGAGTAGTCAAGCTAAAAAGAAGAAGACTCCAGTTGTTGTTACTGCTCCAAAGCGAGGGGCCAGGGGAGGTAAGTGTAAATGAAATTTTTGTTGTGGAATACCCGGGGTTTTAAAGACCCAGATAGGAATAAAGTTGTACAGCTATTAGTTAATAAACACAGTATAGATATTATAGCATTGTTAGAACTAAGATTAAAAGTTGATAAGGCTTAAAAGTTAGTGGAGGAAAGGGTCCCGGGATGGGAGAAGAGGTGGTTGGTAATTCCTCTTGTTTAAGTAAGATTAACTTAGTGTGGCGATCTGATGTGAAGATTAGGATCCTCCATAGCTTTGAAAAATTTAGTCATGCCATGGTCTGCTTTGGAATTTCTTTCTTACAATAGTTTATGCTTCTAATGAGGAGATTGATAGACGAGTACTATATAGTAACCTGGTGAATTTGCAAGTTTAATATGAGTTGTGGGTCATATTGGGGGATTTTAATGCTATAGGTGATGTTATTGAAGCCTCAAATTCTCCAACAGTCAGTTCAAGTATGCAAGAGTTTAGGAAGTGGCAGTTTGATACAAAGATTGTTGAGCACAAAGCATCAGGTCCATGGTTCACGTGGATCAACAAGCAATCTGATAATCCAATTGCAAGGAGATTAGATAGAGCCTTTGTCAATTGCCAATGGCTTGAAGTGTTTTTCTCGAGCATAGTGGATATTCTAAATCCTGCAATTTCTTATCACTGTCCAGTGTTTGTTAATACCGATAGTTCTATCAATTCATTGCCTAAACCATTCAAGTTTTTTAAGTTCTGGATAAAGCATGAAAGATACTGTGATGGATCTTGTTAAGGAGGCTTGGAATTCTGAAGTAGCAGGATCGCCAAAGGTGAGAGTTAGTAAGAAACTCAAGATTCTGAAGAAGCTACTCAGACAGTTAAATAAAGATGATTATTCTGACCTTTGAGAAATAGTTAAACTGAAGGAACAAGAGTTACTAATTTTCAATCTAAAGCATTTCAGTGTCCATCACCTAAAACTTTCCAAGATGGATCTCGGTTAGTTGCTGAAGTTAGAACTCTGAGAGAGGATGGTGAATCTTTCCTAAGGCAGAAGTCTAGGGGGGTTTGGTTGAAAGAAGGAGACTCAAAATCAGGTTATTTTCATCGTTCAGTGAAAATAAGACAAAAACGTAATATGATAAGGTCTTTGATAAATGATGAAGGGGTGAGGATCACTATCACCGACGGAATGTGTCAAATGACTGACAAAATTTATAAAAATTTATTGAGAAAGAAAGATACTGAGGTTGAGGCTGTCAATGTTGAGGAGCTTCAAAGACTCCTTCAATCCAAAGTTGATGAGGTTCAACAGCTGAGTTAATATGTCCTATTACTGAAGAAGAAGTCAAAGTTGCTATGTTTGGATTCAAAGGGGATAAAAGTCCGGGTCCTGATGGTTTTCCAGCGTGTTTCTTTCAATCTGCGTGACATATTATTGGCTCTAAAGTTACTTATGCAGGGCAATTGGCCCTGATAGAAAGAAGAAAGCTACTACTGCTTGACACTTTTTAACTCTCGCTAAAAAAAATGTGGTTTGGGCATCAGGGATCTTGTGAGTTGAAACTTTTCGTGTGTGATTAGGCATATTTGGCTAATCCTCTTGCAGTAGGGATCCCTATGGGTGGCATGGCTAAGGGAATACAAGATTAAGAACCATGATTTTTGGACTGTGCATTCAAAAATTGGGTTTTGGATTTGGTTGAAACTGCTGAAAAGTAGGGACAAAATTCGCCAGCAGATGTCCATGATAAATGGTGAGGTTCTATGGAATGGTAAGGTTATGAAAAGATACAACATTAAAACGGTTTGGGAGAATTTTCGACCAAGGGAGTCTCATGTTTCATGGTACTCTCTTGTTTGGAAAAGTCCCTCAATCCCAAGGGATCAATTCCTAGCCTGGCTTGTTGTCAAAAGCCATATCACAACTTGTGATAAGACGATTAACTGGGGAGGAGTAGGTCTCTTTTCTTGTTCTTTCTATACTTGTCCTATGGAGACAAGAACTCACATGTTTGCAGAGTGTGTTGTGTTCAAGGACTTGTACGCAAGGCTGGTGGCTCGAGCTTTTCCCATAATACCATCAGATCAATGGGATAAAGAACTGCAGTGGGCAATCAACAACTTCAAAGGAAAGACGATGCAGAAGCTGATTGCTAGGGTGATTTGGAGGGCTATAATTAGCACAATCTGGAGAGAAATATGTTTGTTGAGGCATGGAGGAACCAGGAAAAGCCACCCAGAGTTGATTGCAAGAATCAAGAAGGATGTTACTATGTTGTTTGAAGTTGAGAGTGTAGAGGACTTTTGGGTTTGTTAATGTTTTACTTTTGGTTACAGTTTAGTCTTAATGTTGTTAATAGGAGGTTATAGTTTCCGAGTTTAGAAACTTTACAAGTTACTCAGTTGGCATGGTGTGTGTTGCCAAAGGTTTGGAAGTTTTTTTTATGATAGAAAAGCTAACTAATTCGTAAAAAAATGAGGTGATCAACCATCACGTCCTCACTTATGGTTCGCAACCTATTTAATTCACGGCCAATACTACAATGCCGCTATTAAAAAAGAGGCACTGGTGCCGCTGCATGTGATTGGTCCATGTAGACAAAGAGAAAAATGATGTGGCGTTATTTGGGTTATTAAAGTTTTAACCAAACCTGTTGGGCGTTGGCCATGTACCGACTCCAAGCCACTCAATTGACCAGTTTCATTTTTCTCTAGGAACAAGAAAAACTAAAATGAAACGCAGAATAAATCTATGTCGTCTTCCTATCCCTCGCCAAAATCTCCTACACTACTACACAAATATTTGGCGGTAGCCCTCTGTCTCCATGGAACTACTCCGGCGGCAATGAATGCACACAATCCGAGCCAAAGAGAGAGAATTGCCATCCCTCTGCATCGTCCCCTTGCTCTATGCCCTCCCATTTAGAAGCGCAACGAAGTTAGTTGATTGTTATTGCACAGAGTTTGTGGTATTTCCTTTTTTCCATCATCCCCCTCCCTCTCCTCTGGTCGTTCTTATGAAAAATAGAGCAAATTTTGATTGGAGGATCGAAGGGAGTGTAAGATTTAGTTAATCTTTGAAAATATTGAGGCAATTCCTTCCAAGCTTGTTGATGATAGGGTGATAAATTTTTATGTTAGAGTGTAAAGACCCTTTCCTTTGTTTTTCATCGTAGCAAGGTTATCTTGGTAGTGTATGTTGTTTGCCCTTTTCTGTTCCATTTTGGGGTTGTCCCTGTTTTTGTTTGGTGTGCTACTATTGATGGTAATGGGAAGTAGTTGTTTGAGCTCATTCCATCTCAGTTGGGTAATACATGCAGAGTAATGCTTTAGAAAATTTACTTCTTTGATTGGGTTGGCATTGAAAGACCTAACTTTCCTTTCCAAACTTTATAATGCCCATTCCCTTCCTGTTTCATACTGAATTGCTTCCAATAGATTTCAGTGATGTTTGTTCTGTCTTCTTGTGTTTATCATTGATCTATGTTAAAATAGGTTTCTTCCTCCTATCTTATGGATCAAGGTTGATAAAGTATAGCTGTCATTTTGATCACCACCATCAGGAGTACATTTCCTTATGATTTTCTCCATTTCATTTCCCTCGTATTTCCTGCCATTCCATCTTTTTCCTCATTCAAGTATTTTTCATATTCTTCTACTTTAGTAATTTTTTAAGCATGCTTCAGTCTAGATTAATGTGTCAGTCAAGCAGCTCCCAGTAACTTTCATAATGGGAGAACTTTCACTAAAAGCGCCAACTTCCTTCATATCAAAATCAGGCTCCTTCCCGTCATCTTTTAGCTCATTGGGAACAAGAGAAATGCTAGAACTTTGAAAAACACTCAATGCAATCCCAACTCCATCAACAAGGTGTCTTATTTCTCTAGGTCTTGGTTACTTGCTAATCATAAGATTACCAATGACGATTTCAGGAAATGGCTACATATAGACATAGTTAAACCACCATGAGGGTTTCTTTTGTTGTGTTTCCATGCCTTTTTTGTTGTTTTTTGGCTTTTTGCATCTTAGTGTGTTTCTCTGCTCCATTTTTTGTTGCAGCTTTTGTTTATGTTTGTGCAGCAGCTGCTTCGTGTGCTGGGCTCTTAGTTTGTTTTTCTTTGTGGGCTTCTTTCCCTTCTTTAGTAGAGTTTTTTTTTTGCTTGTGCTTTTACTTTTGGGTGCATGGTGCTATGCATTCTGAGTACGATATATGAATTTTATGACGCGGCAAACTCTAACATAGAGAACATAACATCCATTATAGCAACCATTGTACTCGTAGTGAATTGATGGATTGTGTAGGCTGTGAGAAATTCCGACTTTTGGGAAAGCTCCAGGTTCTTAGCCTAGGTACTGCTTTGAAGATATTGTTCTCTAATAGCGGGGAAGACAAAATAGTTTCAAAACCTAAAGCTTTTTGGACGTTGAAGATACTACTCTTTTTTGTTTTATTTATTTTGGACGTTGAACTCTTGTTGTTACTTGAATTCAGTTGCATTGCTCTGGGTCTGGAATCTCTTCTCTTTTGCATTCTTGCTTTTTCGTTCTTTCTTCGTGACCGGCTGATTCAATGGAAGCCTCCACCACATGATTGGTTCTGTTTGAACACGGATAACTGAGAAATGAAGTAATCTCTTTAATCCATCTTCTGAATTAGATATCAATATCTGTTTAATTCGTCCATGAAAAGGCTGATGTGATTGAAAGGATCGTGGAAGAGCGGAGTGGCTTGTTCTCTATTGCAAGTATCCTCTTGCAAAAAGTTTGGCATTTTAGTTTAAGCCCACTAAGGTAATAATAAAGCCGAGTCCCTATCGCAAATATCGTTAGTTGCTTACTTGCTTTGTTATTTATAACATTGGCTTCCTGTGTTTCTAACAGTTGGTCCTATGCTTCCTCTCAGGTAGTAGAATATGAGTGGATTGTTCTAGACCATGGTGAAGATGAATGGTTGGCTGAGAGCTTAGTTTCAGTTCAACTCTTCACAATTGGTAGATTGCAGACCTAATCTTGGGCATCAAAAAGACTTCTTACGGGAGAAAAGAAAGAAAATTGTAGAGATGAGTCATATATGTGTGTTATATATTTATATTTCAGTGGCAATAGACAATTTTCTCTGGATATTAGAAAAAGCTGCAGAAAGCTAAAAGTTTCTTAAAAAATCGACTCTTTCTATTCAATATGAATTACATTATGGACCAAAGCTCATAACATGGTATGTTAGTAGCATCAACACACTCTATTCAGTTTGGCAAAAGAACAACAATATAACAACAATAATCCTTAGACACTATTGAAAGAATCATGAAATGTTGTTCATGATACATGGAATTAACACTTAAAGAGTTCCATGCCCGCTGTTAAACAAGCAATAAAAGTCAAGATAAACAAGCCTCGAGTTAACATGGAATAAACAATATTTGCAAGAACTTTCTCCCTGATATCCTCAACAAGAATATGAAACTTTGTCTCAGGTCAACTTCTTGCTTGGTTCCCCATATCGGACCTCCGCTTCCCTCCTTTATTAGAAAACGACGGCTCTAATTCCCTCTCCACTTTACTGTTTTAGAAGACCAAATTAAATAGTTCATCATGATTGTCAACATAACCATGCAAGCAAAAGCCACCAAAAATCAAAGAAGCTGTTGGGCCAAGTATTGGAATACGTGGACCCTAAGGCCCATGGTTACAAAGCCCACAAACAAACGGGCTAGACCGTACCAACCAAACAAACACGATGACCCCGAGGCGGTCTCTCGCTCCCAGAAGACCGCCCGACATGGGTCGTGATCGGCTTGTCCCGATCGCCCGACACAAGGACCAACGGCCTTCTGATCCCCTCCATGAATGACCGAAAAGTCATTAAATGCCCTAGACTCAGCCAGAGTTAGCATAAATACCCCCCAAGGGGCATCATTTATGGTAACTTCTACCTACTCCACTCTCTCTCATTTACTACTCATTCACTTCTCTCTCTAACTTTGGCATCGGAGGAGGTCCCAGGATCCCCCTAAGGACCTTTCTTGCAGGGTTTCGGCGACCGCCCCCGTCTGTCGAAAGCTGCCCGAGGTCGTGAAGTCTCACAAAACCGCCTGGTACGATCCAGGCACAAACATTTTGGCGCCCACCGTGGGGCCTCGCGACTTTGTGGCGGAGAAAGACGGGAGACAAATTTGAAACCCCTCTCAAAGGGATGTCCGAGAATTGCACCCTTCGAGGCCTATCGCCTAGAGTTGAGAACAAAGCAGAGCCAGAGGAAGTTGTCTAAAGTAAGGGCCATCAAATTGCAAGCATGCAAGACGACCTCTCCCTAAACCTCCAACTCTTGAAGACAAAGAAAAACCCCTCCGAGGGTCAAAGGGAAAGGACGCACGAGGAAAAACAGAAGGTCGACCATGTCTTTGGGAGCCCTGCTCAGACAGAAGGCGGAGGACTGGAGACACAAGACGCACGCCTCCCCTTCCACCCAGAACGCATGCGGTCGACTTACAGAAAACGCAAAGTCGGGAGGTTCTCCAAAACTCCTATCAAAATAACTATTTGAAATGCCGGTCCCGCCTGATCTATTCTCCGACGAGACTTCAGATCCCGTGGACCATCTTTGAGCATTCACGTCAAAGATGCAACCCATCAACACATCGAATAAGGCATTGTCCTACACGTCCCTAGTCTCATTCGGAGGTCAGTGCCGAGCGTGGTACACCTCCCTCCCGGAAGGGATAATAGAGATTTTTGAGCAGTCCACAATGCTACTCTCTACGAATCTCGCGTCCCAATGACGTCTCTCGCGAGATCTCACGACCGACCACACGCAATCGCGTGTGAAATAAGAGGCATCCCCTCAATCATAACCTCTAGCAACCTCAAAATATCTGCAGGCAGCATCAGGCTCCAGTGGACTTGGGAGCCGCCTATCATTTAACAAGTCGCTTGTTGTCTCACCTACCAAGCTAAGTATTTTCATCAAGATGACGTTTCAATGTCATACCATGAAGAGGATCATTATTACTACTGGCATGTTCTCCATGACATCCTATCCTCATATCTAAACTCTAAGTATATTAAGCACTAGCTAATCACATCTTTCGCAGATATAAAATCGCATCTCTCTTCCTAAGTGATGCTTCCCCTCGAGATAGAAGCCCGATCCCGCTTCCCATTACGTGCGACATCGGTATAGCCAGAAGTACGCTCTCACCTCCTAACAAGAGTGGCATCGTCAAAACACAAACGACACCACTTCGACCTGTGTGCGACCAGCTCGCATCCAAGTATCCAGTGCCTCCCAGCGCACTGATACGAAGCCCGCCCTGCGCACCTCCGGGCCGATTCAATTACCACCAAGTCCCGACTTCAACGGACCGCCTCCAAGTTGCAAGAAGACAGACCGTTTCGCGATCAGCTCCGCTCCACAAGCAAAGACTCGTCGTGCCCTCAAGCTCCACAAGCAAGAACGCTGACCGGTACTCAGAAAGCAGAAGTTATGCGTCCTTTTCGTAGTGCCCACTATTGAAAACAACCCACTCCTGTTTCAACTAGGGGTGGGCGTTCGGTCGGTTCGGTTTGAACCGAACCGAATGGGTATATATCGAATTTCCGAAGTTGCTCACGTTCCAACCGATTTCGAACCGAACTATCGACCGAACCGAATTATAGCTCGGTTCGGTACGATTTCCAACCCAAAAACCGAAATTCTTCAGGCTGACCAGCAGAACCATTTTTGCCCCTGGGTGCCGTCGTGCGACTCGTGTCGACTGCCGGTGCCGGGTGGGAGTGGGAGGGAGGCGGCCGGCGGCGAGATGAAAAGGAGGGCAGAGTCGCAGAGAGAGGTCGAGAGTCGAGATGGGGAGTCCGCCAGTCCGGAGTCGAGAGAGGCCGTCGGGACTCGGGATTCGGAGTTAGACTCGGGCTCGGGGGATGAGTAGGACGGACGACGCCGACGGCCGACGGGGACGCAGCGGCAGCAGTCAGCTGAGAAGGGTTTCCGATTTCGTTCTCCTATTTGCTCTCTGTCTCTGGTCTGTTTGGCTGGCGAGTGGCGGCTGCGTAGTGCGTAGGGTTCAGCTTCACCCTCAACAGCAAGCGGCAAGGCAAGCAAGGGCAAGGCCTTTCATAAGTTGGGTCAAGTGACAAGTGGGCTGGGTTTGGGTTTAAGAATAAGTTGGGTCAAGTGACAAGTGGGCTGGGTTTGGGCTTAAGAATAAGTTGGGCAGAGAGTGGGCTAACTGCAGCTGAGGTTTGGGCCAAGTGACAAGTAGGGTTTGGGGCTTGGGCCATTCATAATTTGGAATTTCGGTCGGTAGTTCGGTTTATCGGTTCGGTCAAAAAGCGCCTGTCTCCCGAAATTCAGCCTATCTCCGTCCGAATTCTGAACCTAATTACAATTATTTCAGTTTCGGTCCGTTTGAACTCGGTTCGGTTCGGTAAAACCGAACCGTATGCCTACCCCTAGTTTCAACCACCTCCTAGGATACAAAGTGGCATCCTGCCACCGAGCGATGCTTACCCGTTAAAGTAGAAACCTGATTCTACTTCCCAGTAAGTGAAACGTTGGTATAGCTAGGCTCTCTCCTTCACCGCTCAGCTAGACCGGTGGGAGGACAGGAAGCATAAAATTAAAGAGAACACTTCCCACAACCGGCGTTCTGGCTTCCATATTTAGGGAACCAGCTAGAACACTACAAGACGGTGTGGCGAACTAAAACGCGAGTCCAAAAGTTTGCCACCTCCGAGTGATGTCCCCTCTTGTCAATGCTTCCTGCTCCCAAGCGATACACCCCTCTCGAAATGATTCCCACTTCCCTAAGTGGAATGCTCTCGCCTCTGAGCAACGCTCCCACTCGAGAAATGATTTCCGCTTCGTAGCGATGCTCCCTTAGTGGAACAAATCACCCCTTATGCCTCCGGGCCAAGCTAAAAACTCACGCTCAATTTCTAGCCTCCGAAAGAAACTACGAAATAAAAGCGCTTTCCCGAAAGCCAGAATACCGAAACGCTTCCTAGCGGGCCAAAGAATAAAGAGCTTCTCAAAAAAGCCAAAAGACTAAGGAAAAGGAGAGTCCTAACAGGCTCAGGGGCACCACGGATCAAACTCGTTTCATTTCTGTTAAGTCCAACGCAAGGCCAGCCCAGGGCATAACTCAACGCATCCCACTTCGCCATCACGACCGATCGGAAGATTCGCCTTTAACAGAACCGCTCGTCGTAAGCACGAACTCCAAAGTAAGGCCGAACATGGACATATCCTGCTTAATGACCCACAAGTAAATCACCCAACCGCGCATCCTGCTCAGCATCATGCGTTGGCTGGTGGCAAAGCGCCTCCCAATAAAGAAGCGCCTCCTAACAGGCTTGAATGTGGTGCGTCTTCCACGGGATGAAAGACTAACACACTCTTCCTAAAAGCGCTTCCTAGGAAGCCGAGAGACTAAAGTGCTTCTCAGAAAAAAGAAGGACCAAAATTCCCAAAGAGCTAGAAGGAAGAACCCCTCAAAACAGGCAGGAACACCGAACACCTCGTAGTAGGGACAACTTCGGCAAGAAGAAAAAACTCGATCATGCCTCACACGAGTAGGACATTGGCAAGACACAGGAACTCGCAACACACATGGGCACGACGTTAGTAAGACACACGAGCGTTTAGAGCTAAAACTCGCAACCCCACTTTGCCACAAAGCCTAATCTCTATCCAAATTCAAAGACTGCCTTAGCCAGCCATGCCTTCGGGACAATCATCGTGAGACGCCTTTGATAAGACCTCCTCACAAGACACTCCCATGTGCAATTATCGTCTCGGCACACTGCATCTGACCCACAACCGCCTCTGACGGCCGGCCAAAGTGGTTAGCTCGCTTCACATCCAATTCGCTCCACCAACGGCGGTCCGCTTCACACATCCGGATTACTCACCCCTACATTGGGTCGCTGCTTCAACAGTTCACATCCCGTGTCCAACGAAAGATTCAAACCGTCCATCAGTAGGCTACAAGACCGCTTTATGCATCTACATCATTTATCCTTCGCACGTGGGCCACATCCTAGTCCGCAAGTAGGCTCACTCTCACACTGGTTTTCAAAACTCGTCATCAGGAAAAGCATCAAGGCCCGCTCCGCAATAAATTTCTTAAAATAGTCCTGCTCCGACTGCGTCCAGACAGCCACTCCGCAACAAATACCATTTCTTAATTCATGAGCCCATGCCCATTTCACCACGGCCTCCCTTCAACGCATCGCCTCCCAAGAGAAGCGAAGACCACAACGTCCAGTAACCGTCGCCATTGATGGTCACCCTCTTTTTCGTCTCTTTCGGTGATGTCACTGCCCCTATCGATAACTTATTTCGGTCATCATTGGTCAATTCTATGAACACATCAAGAGAAGATCTCCACATCCCAGATCTAAAATTTTGTCCAGATTCCGTCCACCAGAGACAGAGGTGGAGCTGGAGCTCCGATGAAGAAAAGAAAAAAAGGAGGTGCCCGCCGCGCTATGTCTCCCCACACCGATTTATTGATTGGGCCTGATCCCTCGAAGCCCATACAACGAAAGTAGCAACACTAGCTTTCCATCAACTAACAGTGCCCTGCCTCATCACCAGTAATCCAATCCGGCCCACTCTCTACCTCGCATATAAGCACTAGCTACACCTCATTTATGGCTGAAGCGCATCAGGTCTTCAAAGACCGTCCAGGAAGTTTTCACTCTCAATTCGCACTGTTTCAGGCTCTTCAGAAGCCCAACAGATGGCCTCTTCCTCGGTCAACACATGGCTCACCAAGCCAAATGTGAGGCCCGCCTCCCGAATCATTTTGACCTCCATACAAACCGAAGACTTAATGTCTCTCGACAGACAAGGAAGAAATGCCTCCCAGTAGGCTAAGGGCAAAACGCCCCTAGTAAGCTAGAAGTAGACTCTCGGGAAACGTGCACATCACACAAGTGCATTTTCAAGAGAAATCGCTACGCACGCCTCAGGCCTAAGCGCGACCCAGTATTTGTGTCAGGAATTGCAACCTACTCAACAAACGCGGCTCCCCCCGCCAATGAAGCCCATTTAGAAGCCCATGGAGCGGACACAATATAACCTTCCCCAAGTTAACGTGGCACACCCACCCACATATGGAAAATCACAAAAAGATCCATTGTCGTTAACCTAGGCGCTATCGGCAACATGTTATGTTATATTTACACTGTAAAAACATCAGGCAATTACCGCTCGCATATTTCTCAGAGTGCTCGAAGACTCACTCCCTCTGAGACACGCTTCTCACCTCTGAGCGATGCACTCTCCAGAAAAGATCCGCGCCTTATGCCTCGGGGCAAGCCCTCAAAACCGCCTCCGAGCGATGCTCTCTTTGGGAACGATTCATGCTTTACGCCTCCGGGCAAGGCCTCAAAACCGCCTTCGAGCGATTCTCCCATCAGGGAATGATCTACGGCTCCGAGCGATACTCCCTCCGGGAATGATTCACGCCTTCCGCCTCGGGGCAAGACCTCAAAACCTCCTTCGAGCAACGCTCTCTTAGGGGAATGATCTCCGCCTCCGAGTGATACTCTCTCCGAGAATGATTCACGCCTTCCCGCTTGGAGCAAGGCCTCGAAACCGCCTTCGAGCGATTCTCCCTTAGGGGAATGATCTCCGCCTCCGAGCGACGCTCCCTCTTGTAATGATCCAACGCTTTATGCATCCTGGCAAGGCACAAAAACCTCCTCTGAGCGATGCTTGCTTCGTGGATTGATTCCCGCTCCGCACGATGATCCCTTCGAGGAATGATTTCCACCTCCGAGCGATGCCCCCTCCGGGTATGATTTAACGCCTTTTGCCTCCTGGCAAGGCTCGAACACCGCCTCCGAGCGACCCTCCCTTCGGGTAGTGATTTCCGCCTACAAGCGATGCTCCCTTCGGAGAGTGATTTCTGCTTCTGAGCGATACTCCCTCCGGGAATGATTCGACGCCCTCTAGGCAAGGCCCATAAAAATCTCCCCCGAGCGATGCTCCCTTCGAAAATGATTCTCGCCTACGAGCGATGCTCACTCCAGAGATGATTCATGCCTTCCGCCTTCTGGCAAGGCTCGAAAGTCGCCTCCGCCTCTCGGGGACGCTTCCTTCCTCTGATCAATGCATCTATGGGTAATGACCAAAACACTTAGGCGCTTCCCAGACAGCCGAAGGACTAATGAGCTTCCTAAGTCGCCTAAGACTAACATGTATCTTATAGGAAATACTCCTTCCACGAGAATATTCTGCCTCTCGGTGATGCTCCACCCACGGGAATGCCTCTTACATGAAGGTGAAGCCCAATCTCGCTTCTCCAAAGCTAGTCAGCATCATGAAAATTGCCTTCCGACAGGCTCACACACCTCCCGATCAGCTTGACGACACACATCTTCTGCGGGGCGTTAAAGGATAACAGAATGGCCCTTGTGCGCGAAACCGCACCATGGACACCAAGGCATCAGTGGTGTACCAATAAACCAATGGCCAGGCTGAAACATCCAACAAAAGACATAACAAACGCCCCCGTGACGACAAAGGGGTAGGGATGACTGAACTCCTGCACGCCCTACGATCGCATCACACGATCGACAAGACGGCCATGGGAAAAACTTCCTTCGCCCTAACATCCAGTTGTGAAACAATCGCCCCAGAAGAAATAAACTTACCCTCCCTCCGTGTTCAAGTATACAACTCGGAGGACAACAACAAGCAGCTACTGGGACAGCTGGACATGGTAAAATAGCGGCGCAACGCGGCCATGGAATGATTGTAAGTGGAGAAACGAAAACAACTACCTCCTACAACAGAAGGTGAAACCGCGACAAACTTGCCGCAACCTAGGGGTCCCATCCTTCAACAAAGGCAAAGTAGGTCGCAACACCTTTTTCCTAACAACCATGGAAGGTGTCCCAGCCTCCAAAAGACATGGGACGATGTGCACTTAAAAAAGTACCTCTCGTCCGCTACCAAGCAACCGCTTTTGCTAAGCAAATACACTTTCACCTTTTCGGCCAATAACACCGCTACCAAGCAACCGCAGTAGTTCACGAAATCGCAGTTTCTGATTGAACGGCAGGCCCAGCCTTTTGTCATTTCAATCGTTCCTAACACGATCCACATGACACACAACGATATCGCGCTCACTACCGCGCCGAACAAGTCACTCAATGCACGAAATGTGAGATAGCATAAACCCGATCCAACGCGGTCATTCAAAGTTGTTCACATGCATAGTGCGCCCAGCGCTTCCAAAATACCGCTGCTCAAACAATCAAGGTTATATAACGAAAAAAGAAGAAGCAAAATGTCTTAAATATCCGGAGAACTCTCGATACTGTCGCCTTCGCCCTGGAAGGCCTCCGTATCTTCCTCTTCCTCTTCATCCTCCTCCTTCTCAGAGTTCACATATGTTTCAGCCCAAGAGCCAATTGCATCCCAGATGCGGTCAGAGTTATAATTCACTTCAAGCTAATCACGACGAAAGAAGTGTCAGATGGCGGCCACAGTGGTTCCCACAATCTCCTTATACTTCTCATTGTCTAAGGTGAGGAACTGAGCTGACTTCAGATAAGCTAGTCCAGCCTCAACTCGGGCAGCGTCCAACTCTGCCTCGCGGCTGCTCTGCAAGGCCACCTTGTCAAGCTTGAGGGACTCTACCTCCTTACAGAGCGCCTCATGTTCCTCCAGTAATGCTCGCTCCAACTCTTCCCACCTCCGCGCCTTCTCTTGGAGCCGGTCCCGCTCCTTCTGAGCCAATCGCTTTTCGAAGTCATGCGCCACCAGTGGCCGCACTTCCCCCATCAGCTTCTCGCGTCCCTCGCTCAAACTCTTCTTGAGTCTGGCGATCTCTACCGCGTTGTCATCAACAGTCTTGGACAAACAGTCATTGAGCATGATGACTTGAGAAACCAATCTGGGCCTGGCAGAACAACACCAAATAAAGATCGCGAACAACGTTCAAAGAAAAAAGTCTAACACAGAGGCACTTACCGCAAAGAAGAACTGGGTAGCGGTCCCCGCGAGGCGTCTGTTGTCGCCATGCAAAGAGGCAGTGTACTCCAGGGGCACAGACAGCTGTCACTGATGGAGTGAAATGTGAGCTCAGCAGCTTCTCCAGCAGTGGCCGCTCGAGGTGACAGGTCGATGCCATTCACCTCGTCGGTTTGCTTCACACCCTTGGCGCGGTTACCCACGATCTTCACCCGCTTGGCAGTCGCAGCAAGAACCACCTGCTCCAAAGGCCTCTTGCTCCCACCTCGAGTCACCACACCGGAACAACCCGCAGCTTGCGGATCCGGCACGAGCGCATCCCCCAGCCCTGGTCGACAAAGGCACGCTTTACGCCCCATCAGCCTTCGCTACCATCTTCTTCCTCTTCTTCGGCCTATTCGCATCGGCCAACGCTCGCAAACCTGGAAAGAGTAGGCATAAGCAAAAACACATGAGAAGAGGGCGGCATACAGAACAAGGGAAATGCTACTAACCATAAAAATCACGGATAAGCCGATACGCGCTCTCAGAACCGCTAGGGAATACACGTAGTTGAATCCCTTCAACGATGCGGTCTACATGGTCCCTCACAGACTGTTTGAACTGGTTCGTCGAGCACCAGTCATCCTTTGGCCCTATAGCATACCCCGTCAGAGGAGCGGTCTCTCCCGAATACCACTTCCAGGAAGGTCTCGCAAAGAAATACTCCTTGAACCAGGGTGAGTCCAGCTTCGGCGACCCTATAATAAAGCCAATCACGGTCTCCCGCCTCCCAATAGACCAACAGTTGGTCGAGTTCCGGATATTTTAAATCATCCAAAAAGCGTCAAAAGAGGGAGTCTCCTTAAGGCGGTCACACACATAGCGGTACATCACAGAGTGAAAAACGATAGATAACCGTCCAAGGGTACACTGAAAGCAATTTAGAGCCCTAGTGAGAATAGGATCTAGAGGAAACCGCATCCTCAACTTCACATGCTCAACGTGAATGGGAATCCAGCCGCGCGGGCACGATCCAGATCTGTCGCCTTCGACGGAGCCACGTACTGCCACTCAGGGGGCAGACCGAGCACCTTCAAACGATGGAATACCGGCTCAGGTCTCAAGGCCGCCTCATACGACGATCCGTAGGAAAACACTTCAGGAGTTACTGGATCACCACCCCACATACCCTCATGTCGCATAACGGTATAGATGGAATCCTCAATAGCCAGCGGAAGCACTCCACAATCCTCCGACCCAACACCCTCTAAAGAAGATGGCGAACTAAGAACCGCCTCCAAACTCACTCCATCACTGTCAACCACATCATCCTCATCCGATGAACCGCTATCTAAATCAATAGTATCAAACTCACCGAGATTGTCCCCAACCACGAACGAAGTGGCCATAACCCCAACTGGTACAGGGTGGATGTTAGCAGAAAAATCATCTAGTCCTAAAGCATCCCCAAAAAGATAATCGTCTGATTCAGAACCGCTTCCGAAGTATAATTCAAGTCTGGACAAGTCCCACACACACTCAGAAACGCTTCGAACAGGAGTAGAACATGTCATACCTTGAGTAGTGGGTGCAAGGCCCGCAGAGGTCGCCGAAGGGTTCTTCCCGGCGGCAAGAGGATACGACGGAACAATCGGTGACGCCCAGGTCCGACCAAGAGTGTCCGTCGGAACGGGATCAGCCGCGGAAGCGCCTCCTGGGGTAGCAGCAGCTTGTTCCAGATCGCCGGACGGCGGAGCCTGGTCCTCGTTCGCCATCTGACAGCGGAAGAAGAGCCACACCCAAGCGATTCATCACACCGACCAAAGGCGATGTTCGAACAAGAACAAAGATCGTAGAAGAAAGCAAGTAGCACCCTACAAAATATGAACCGAGCCAAGACGACAAGTTACCTGGAGATTTCCCGATTGGCCGGGTTTTATAGAGATCGGCGGCGGAGGGCCCTGAACTCTTCGCAGAAAAAGGAAAGGGGAAGCAGACGAACCCTTTCTGAAAGAAGAAGCAGTAATAGCGGGGGAAATATCCCCCAAACCCCATTTAAAGCAAATCGGGAAAATCGAAGCGTTGGAAGTGACGTTCGCGAATTCCGAAGTACAAAGCCCCCAGAGGTGACGCTTTGTTTGTTAGGGATCCGCTCCCGAGATATGACACGTGGCGCTATGAAAAGTAAGGGGCAGAACGTGTCGCACCCTAAAACGCGCATTGCCTCCTGAAACACCTCCTAGGCGTTCACGCACTAGGCCTTCACGGCCAGGGGTAAGCAGGTAACCATGGGTCGCACGATCCGGGACCGCTTGTTAATAAGATATCCGCGAAAACCTAATGCTTCTCACGCCTAAGGGGCAAATGTTGGGCCAAGTATTGAAATACGTGGGCCCTAAGGCCCATGGTTACAAAGCCCACAAACAAACGGGCTAGACCCTACCAACCAAAAAAACACGATGACCCCGAGGCGGTCTCACGCTCCTAGAAGACCGCTCGACACGGGTCGCGATCGGCCTGTCCCGATTGCCCGACACAAGGACCAACGGCCTTCTGGTCCACTCCGTACGCGGAATGTCAGAGTTCGTACTGACAAAGCATGTAATGAGCCCAGAGGCGTCCCTGAACGCCCGACAAGTCATTAAATGCCCAAGCCTCAGCCAGAAATAGTATAAATACCCCCAAGGGGCCATTTATGGTAACTTCTACCTACTCCACACTCTCTCTCTCTCTCTCTCATTTACTACTCATTCACTTCTCTCTCTAACTTTGGCATCGGAGGAGGTCCCAGGATCCCCCTGATGACCTTTCTTGCAGGGTTTCGGAGATCGCCCCCCGCTTGTCGAAAGCCGCCGGAGGCCGTGAAGTCTCACAAAACCGCTTGGTACGATCCAGGCACAAACAAAAGCAAAGTTCATAATGATTGATTGCACATGAGCAAGAAGCATAGCTACTACATTCCCTAGCTATTGCTAAATATGGCCAACAAAGTTCATGACTTTCAACTACATTGGAAGCCACCTCTCTAGTTGAACTTCTATCTCTGCCTACAAACTGTTGAACTGAGTCCAACTACTATAGACGACTAGACACGTCGCAAGACCAACTCAGCCTTAAAGACATTATCGAACGAAATTCGCCTTTATAACAATAGTTCCTCAACACATCCCCATCGCTTTCAATTATTCTATTAATTTCGTTTCCTTCCTTCCTAGCCTACCCAAATCCCATCTGGACATGAATTTTTCACTTTCATGCATGTCAAGAACATGTTTCGAAAAATTGGATGAAGAACGATTACGGACTGCAACCTGCAGGGGAGACATAGAGGAACAACGAACGAAATACGATGACAGTGTTGCATTACCTGAAAGCCTTTCGAATATGTTCGAAAAAGTCGCTCTGCCACTCCAATCGCCGAGAGTGAGGGGATGACGAAGCTGTTGGGAAAATTCAATATGCAACTCCAATCACCGAGAATGAGGGGATGACGAAGGAGAGGAAGGAAAATTTTCCTTTACTCTGGCTGACTGGCTTCCGATCAACTGGATTGGGCAACAGTGGTCAGTTCGACGAAGACAAAGGACAGAAGGGAACGACAAATTAATCCAGGAAATATTTTTCCAGAACAAAACTAGGAAAAGAAGCAGAAACAACTTTGAATGGAAAACAAAAAAGTGGTACGAAGGACAGAAGGATAAATGAAAACCAAAAAAGAGATTCCATTGATCGGTTGTGAAGGCTTGAACCAAGTTGCGGATGTAGGACTTTGGCCTCTAGGCTGGTTTTCGGAAAGACCTTTTATGCTACATTGGCACAGGGCAGCCACGTGACCCAATAAAAAACGGCGACACCGGTGCCGCACTTTTTGACAGCGAGTCTTGACCTTAATTCACGGACCAAAATTCCAACTGCAGCCCAAAGGTCCCTCAAATGGCAATCGACCCCAAACTTAGAAGAAGGCTACCAGATCTAGAATCTGTTTGCGGTTTTCAAAACTCGGGCTGGGCTGGTCACGGCCCAAGCCAGCATAAACCATTATCTTGGCAAAAGCGTAAATGCCGAACAATGAAACGGAGCGTTTGACACTTGTCGGCCGGAAATAGCCAGCAAAAAAAGGGCGACGGTGATGCTTTTACAAATGAAACAAAAAAAAAATTCCCCGCATGCCCGCGCGAAAACGACGCTGAGGCTTCCCAGCAAAAACATCACCAGTCGAGACCGGCCGTTCAGAAAATCAAAATACACGTTTTGCTGTCATTTCAAACACCGGCCGATTCTCTCCGATCGGAGTTTCGATTTCTCTCCATCTCTCTCTGGTGCAGATTCGATGCTTCTACCCGTCGATCCGTGAAAAGCCGGTACGACGTTTGTTCGATTGTGTTTTTTTTTTCCCCCTCTGGAAAGAAAGCCGGTAGAGTATGGCGGAAGGAAGCTTTTGGCCAGCGATGGATCTGTTGCGGTCGGAGCCAATGCAGTTGGTTCAGCTCATCATTCCGACTGAGTCGGCTCACCGCACTATCTCGTATCTCGGCGACCTCGGCCTCTTCCAATTCAAAGACGTAAGACTTCCGCTAACACGAAATTCTCTTCGTAAGCGAATTTGAATCGCATTTCTGCGTTAGTTCAGAATTTAATACCTTATTATACCTGCTATTCTATTTGATCGTTGTGTGTAAAGATTAGCAAATGGAGTTTCAATTTCCTTTTTGTGTTCTGATGAATTCCAGATTGTTGAATCGTTTATGGAAATACAGTTGTCGAATCCATTTTCACAATGTAGAAGAAGAATCTCGTTCTGATTCCACTACCACGGGCGTTGCTCTGTGAATGGTTTCCGTTATAGTGTTTAGGAATAGTTTGGATAGGGAGCTACAGAGAATCGCTGTCCCCAGGAAATTTAATTAGATGAACAGTTGTAAATTGTATGTAGGTTTCCAGCGAAATCATTTTCTGTTAGAATCAGCATGCAGTGAGTTGGAGGCACTAGAGATTAGGCAGAATAAATTCAGAGAAGGATGTGGATATCAGTTCGATCTTGTGATCAATTCGACTTTTAGATTGATTCGGAACACCTTACTTGGAGATTCTGTCTTTTGAATGTAGGCGTACTGTTTTATCTGCTGTTATGGCTAATTGCATTAGTACTTCTTCTTGCAGCTCAATCCGGAAAAGAGTCCATTTCAGAGAACATATGCTGGTCAAGTGAGCTTTTTTTCACTCTGGATTAATATGTCGACTCTAGTGATTAAATAAGTCAGTTTCTAAAGAACATTAGACTGATACACAGTGTTATCCTACATACAGATCAAAAGATGTGCAGAAATGGCACGCAAGCTACGTTTCTTCAAGGATCAGATGAAAAAGGCTGGCTTGTCACCATCAACGAGGAATATAAGCACTGACGATGATTTAGACAATTTGGAGGTATTCATGGATTGATAATTCTGTGTTTGAACATAGATATTGATATTAGTGAAGTTAAGCTCTCTTCTTGTTAATTGAAACCTGATGTTGTCATGATCAGGTGAAACTAGGAGAACTAGAATCTGAGTTAATGGAAATCAATGCCAATGATGAGAAGCTGCGGCATACTTACAGTGAACTGTTAGAGTACAAGCTTGTTCTGCAGAAGGTAACAACTAACTCCGCTGTTGGCCACCTGAGTTGCAAGGGCCACTTGAATGGAAGAGTAGTTTTGCTACTGAAGTTGGACATGTTGTATCTATGAATTAATTTCAATGTTCTTGTTAATCTCATTACAGGCTGGCGAATTTTTTAATTCAGCTCAAAGCACTGCTGCGGCTCATCAGAGAGAGTTTGAAGCACAAAATGGTGGAGAAGGGTCAATGGACAGTCCATTGCTATTGGAGCAGGTAAGTGTTTCAATATAGTCTGTGGTGGAACAATTGTTCAATTCATAAGAGTCATATCTAAGGGCCAAGAGCTTAATGCAGGAAATGACAACAGATCCATCAAAGCATGTTAAGTTGGGGTTTGTTAGCGGCCTTGTTCCTAGAGATAAAGCTATGGCTTTTGAGAGGATTCTGTTCCGTGCAACCAGGGGCAACGTGTTTCTGAAACAATCTGTGGTTGAAAATCCAGTCATTGATCCAGGGTCAGGAGAGCAGGTAACCTTGTGCAAGTTGATTTTAATGTAGGGCCGTTATACTCATTACTAAACTTGTTAAAGAGATGAAATAGAACCAAGGTATATCTTTTTGATCCGAGGTTGAATCGATCATCAGAAGAAGAATTAGGCCAAAAATTAGGATACATTCTGGGAAAATAAAACTTCCATCGAAGAGAAGTGCCTTTAGTCTGAATGTTAACAGATTACATAAATTTCATTAGAGAAACTAAAAACTTACCATTCTTCAGGTGGAGAAAAATGTATTCATAGTTTTCTATTCTGGTGAGCGAGCCAAAACCAAAATTCTGAAAATTTGTGAAGCTTATGGAGCAAACCGCTATCCATTTACAGAGGACCTTGGCAAACAGTTTCAGATGATTACAGAGGTACATAATGCTTTGATTTGCCCTTTATGTAAATATCTGAAGCTTTTTTTTACCTTCAATTATTGTTCTAAATCCTTGATGTGGTATTTGCATTACTTGTAGTTGCTGAATTTCATTCTTTGAATCCCTAGATGACCATGATAAACATTTTTTTGTCTTTTTACTGTAGATACCAATCAGGGAGGTAAACTAAGTGCTGCTTTTGAAATGGATAACTGACTTAGAAATTTCAGTGGAAACTAGAGGAAAAAACTTAAGCTGGAATAACATTCATGTCATCTGTCTTTTGAATTGCCAGGCAATATCTTCATTTGGAAGTTCTGTCAATGCCAACAATGTATGTAAAACTTAGATGAACATGATCAACATTTTGTCTGTTACTTTATATACCCACCAGAGAGGTCAACTAAGTGCCTCCTTCTGAAAGGAATAACTGAGTTGGAAAGTTTAGTAGAAGCGATTCCTTTGAAGTTTGCTGAAACTGAACTTGGAAGAAAATCCATGTCATCTGTATTTTGCATTGGCAGCGAATATCTTCATGTGAAAGTTCTGCCAATACCAACATTTTCGTTGAGCATTAGACTGTTAATGTACTGCGAACTTTTTGCAGCGCAACTCTTTATTTCACTTACCTAGTGTTTTTTGTTGCTTTGTCATTAATGAGTCCAAAATCTTATGATTTCTAGGTCTCTGGAAGACTTGCAGAACTCAAGACTACAATAGATGTTGGAAAGGCACACCAGAGCAATCTATTACAGAGAATTGGCTTTCAGATTGAGCAATGGACTGTCCTGGTATGTTTTGACTCTTTTCCTTCCATTCTTAGGATGATTCCAAACTTTCTAGTGTGATTTGAAGTGTTAATAATCTTAACTATTTCTTCTTTGTTCCACCATGAATAGGTAAAGAAGGAAAAATCTGTCTATCACACTTTAAATATGTTGAGTATAGACGTGACAAAAAAGTGCCTTGTTGCTGAAGGTTGGTGCCCTGTTTATGGAACCCACCAGGTGCGCTGTAACTTTTATGATGCCTTTTACAGTTGTTCATGTTTAATCATCGCCTTATTTTTCGCGAAGCAGTATAGTAATTTACAAATATCTCTGTGGAAAATTTCCCTTTAGATCCAGGACACTCTGCAGCGGGCAAGACTGGACAGCAGCTCACAAGTAGGAGCCATTTTCCAAGTTTTGCAGACAAAGGAGCTACCACCTACCTATTTCCGTACCAATAAATTTACTTCAGCATATCAAGAGATCGTTGATGCGTATGGGTGAGTATTATGAGTGCAACATTTGCTTAATATTTCAGCGTCACTTCTGCCATTTTGATTTGGATTACCAGAGTACATATTTTACCTGGTTGTCTCACTATTGACGTAACCATGGCCAACTGTCATTGCGGTTCTAACTAAGGATTTACTTTGCCAGGGTTGCAAAGTATCGTGAAGCAAATCCTGGTGTTTTTACAATCGTGACATTCCCATTCCTTTTTGCTGTGATGTTTGGTGACTGGGGTCACGGTATTTGCTTAATGCTGGCCACCTTATATTTAATTGCAATGGAAAAGAAGTATTCTACCCAGGTAATTCTTTGTTTTCTGAGCTTCCATTAAGTTAGTTGGTACTGTCGCTCAATTTCTGCAAGTTAGAACTGAATGGAATTCACAATAAGCAGAAGCTTGGCGACATCCTGGAAATGACATTCGGCGGGCGTTATGTTATCTTGATGATGTCAATCTTCTCAATATACACAGGATTCATATACAACGAATTCTTTTCTGTCCCTTTTGAACTCTTTGGTCCATCTGCCTACTCTTGCCGTGACTTATCTTGCAAGTATGATACTTGAACTTTACTTCTTACACAAGTAGTCTTCTCTGATTATTCTACTCAGACATCTGATGACTCCTTATAAAACTGAATCCGCATGGCAGGGATGCATATACTTCCGGTCTAGTTAAGGTTCGTGACACTTATCCATTCGGTGTGGATCCTAAGTGGCACGGGACTCGTAGCGAGTTGCCTTTCCTCAACTCAATGAAAATGAAGATGTCGATTCTATTGGGAGTAGCACAGATGAATCTTGGAATAATGCTGAGCTACTTCAATGCAAAGTTCTTTTCCAATAACCTCAATGTCCGGTGAGTCGTATTTCTGGAGTAGATTCCAGCTGGACTTCTATATCTGCTGCAGAGAAATTTTTACTGTGAAGTGTGAACAAACCTTTTATATGAATTCTCATATAACGGTTCTCTTCATATATATTTTCTTTGTTGGCATTGTTTGAACATGCAAATTTTGTTGCAGGTACCAATTTGTACCCCAGATGATTTTCTTAAACAGCTTATTTGGCTACCTCTCACTCCTCATAATCGTGAAATGGAGCACCGGCTCACAAGCGGATCTGTACCATGTGATGATATACATGTTCCTCAGTCCTGCTGAAGATCTAGGAGACAATCAGCTCTTTTTCGGCCAGAAATATCTTCAGGTCTCTCTCTCTCTCTCCAGGTTTCCCCCTATTTATTTATGAAGTTTCCCTTTGAAGCACAAGACTAAATCTTTTCTTCGTCACATCTTCACAACCAGATGCTGCTGCTTGTATTGGCCCTTGTTGCCGTACCATGGATGTTGTTCCCTAAGCCTTTCCTGTTGAAGAAGCAACACGAGGAAGTATGCTCCTAACTTATCAGTCCAGTTACTTGCTAGTTCTCTTGAAATAACTCCCACTCCACTCATCTTGACTAATTCCATGTTTAGAGGCTTCAAGGCCAGTCCTACACCCTACTTGATAATGCGGAAGGCAACCTTGAAGTTGAATCTGAGCCTCCTACCCCCCATGGCCATGAAGAGTTCGAGTTCAGCGAGGTCTTCGTCCATCAGCTGATACACACCATAGAGTTTGTGCTCGGATCAGTATCTAACACAGCATCGTACCTGCGTCTCTGGGCTCTCAGGTAGGTTGCTTCTGCCTTTCCAGCCTGCAGTAAGCTAATATCGGGATCGTCAATTAATTTTCTAATGCTTGAGTCTCCTTGATTGATCTTCCAGTCTAGCCCACTCAGAGCTTTCCAGTGTCTTCTATGACAAGGTTCTGCTTCTTGCATGGGGGTAAGTTTGATGCTGTCATTTAACTTCAACTCTCAACATCCAGATGCATTTCCACCGAGTATAAGAAGTCTTAACACTTAATGTCTTGCAGGTTCAACAATACGGTCATTCTTATCATCGGCATTGTTGTGTTTGTTTGTGCCACTGTGGGTGTGCTTCTCATAATGGAAACCCTAAGTGCATTCCTCCATGCGCTGCGGCTTCATTGGGTTGAATTCCAGAACAAGTTCTATGAGGGAGATGGATACAAGTTTTCTCCCTTCTCATTCACTCTCCTGCTCAGCGAAGAAGACGAAGCAGCATGAATACGAGTAACCCATAAAGTCGAAATTATTTTGGTGTATAGGCTACAAGCAATTCTTTTGAACTCATTTCTTCTGGCAGCAGCAAATCCAGTCTCCTGGCTGTTGGCAGGACAAACAATCTGGTGGGATAACTTGGCTGTCCCCAGCCATCTATGAACTAGATTTATCGCAGTAGCGACTGGTACATCTTTGCCTCCCCCAGTTTCATTTCTCTGTCACCATTTGTTCATTTGTTCGGCCTCCTAGGTCTTATCATTCGATGATATGTAATGTTCACATTTTTAGCCGCAAATAATAAGAAACCAGTTTTGGCAACCTGCTAGTGCTATTAGAATCAGATTCAAGATGCAGAGCATTCTGTAAGCATATTGACCTGAGAATATTGCACATGCATAAACTAATAACGTTTAGAACTTTACTCTAACGATCATAAACAACGTATACATACATATAACATCAAATCATTGACATAGTGTATTATGATTTTACCTGAATTGAAATTACATGTCACCAAAGCTTAGGATCCACGATTATATTTTGCAAACCATTGCATACAAAATACCTAAAAACAACAGATTTTGCCTACAGAGCTTTTGTCTTCTTCTTATATACACACCCAGCTCCATTTTGCGTTGCATAAATGCTACAGGAAGAGAGCTTGCGTCATAAGATACTCTACTGACGAGCTACGCTAATGGCAGCAACAGGCGGAGATAACAACAATGTTTTCTTTTTTCCCCACCACGTCGGTAATGGTCTAATGGAAGGATGTGCATATCAGAATTGGATGCAAACTCTGTTTTCATAACGGGACCGGAAGATGAACCGGAAAAGTAAGTGGTTTGGGGTTCAGTGGTTAATCGTTACAAAATCGTTAGTTAACCGTTGACAGAACCGTTCATGATATATAACATACAAAACTTGTATAATACACTAATTTAAGAATTAAGTTATCATTAATAATTCTAGTTTGATGGTCTTAGTTTACGTTAAAGTTTTTTTTTTTTTTAAATTTGTAGTTAAAATAGTGAACCAACGGACCAATTAAACCGTGGTAGTTCATCTGGTTTTATGTTGAAACATGAAAATTTGTTTGGTCCATCAATAAGGTCCAAAGAATGGATCAGACCGCTATCGTAGCTGGTTTGACGGTTTACTGGCCCACCCGTTGATCCGGTTCGGTTCTTATAACAATGGATGGAAAGCTAATTGAAGAAAATAAGAGTTTCTACAGGCTTTTGGCAATCATTTTTAGGAAAGATTTAAAGATGGCAACAACAATCTGGATTAGGAGAATGATCGATTCAACACAGAAGGCGGTGATCCGAGACTAGAGGATGGGTCAGAACTTCAATTGGAAGAATGACGAAGTGCGTGGATGCATTGAATTAAACTGGGGATCCCTCAAACAGAAACCCCCAAATTTCTAAACAAATGATGCACTTGTCTGGTTCCAACAAAACAGGGGATCGGGTATGTTGTTTTCGATCCAGTTAGGGAGCAGTTCAGCGAGGATTTTGAGCACCAGAGGCTTCAAACTTTGAGGGCAAACCTTTTTGAACAAGGGGGCATGATATGATCCAAAGTAGCCTCTTTTACAAGTTTTCATTGCTTGCTAATGAATCAATCCAAGTTGGCAAGAAAAAGGGCAGAATTTGGTTAAGTGTTAAAACAGTTTCATGGTGCCTACTTTGCGGATTCATATCTCACAATTGGTTTGATGGAAATGCAAACAAAAGGTTAGGAATTCAAGAGCAGGAGTTTAACTACTTCTCTGAAGGCTGGATTCCTTAAAAACAAGTTCCTAAAGGCATGAACACGATTGACAAAGGTTATATGACGAGCACAGGAAAACTGTGTAATTTTGGCCAAGTCTGGAACTGTGTACGATACCCTACTTTGAGTGCTTATTCGAAATGGAGTAGGGAGATTCGAAGCTAAAGGAACTTGGTACGTGGAAGTACAAGATTTTCTGAGCAACCTGAAGGAATTGGCTGATCAAGATCATACCTCTAAGACTTCGAACGAACCTGTGCAATATCATATGGAGTCTGGGAATTCTGTCTTGCGCCTCAAGCAATCTATTTTCTTATCGGATTAGGATTTCTATTCTTTGTTCGTTTCGGGTTTGGTTTCCGAGTTCCTTTGTGTTTGGGACGTCTTTTAGAGATTTTAGCTTAGTTTAGTCCTATTTAAAGTCTTTCTACTAGCATTGTAATGGAGATTTCGTTCAATTCAATACAAACTTTGAGTTTTGGTTCACAAAGCTTTGCTTCGTGAGTGAGTTGAGTTGCTTAAAGGATTCTAGGTGAGTTGAGTGCTTGTATCGATCAAGTATACCCATCTTGGCCAGCTTCTACCTTATACTTCTCGAGCCTTCTTCCTTGTGTAAGATTGCACGAAAGTTCCATTTCCGAAACACCTAACACTACCTTGTTTGTGAGTTCTTTGTTCTAAGTTTCAATAAAATCTTTGAATTGAGAGGCTGCGAGACTTATGATTCAAAGACGACTGCTTTTTAATTATATTCATATGTTATATGAGAAACTCTTTTTATTCATTTTACATGAGCTCTTATATTAAAATGTATTATTAATATTTTTCAGCCAACACTCAATTATCTATAAAATATATAAAGACTTTTCCAATAACCACCTTCACCGTTTCAAAAATCCAGCCCTCCTACGCATCCACATCAGCACCCTTTCCACCAATAAGATTTTTTCTTAACTTCCCTTTCCACCAATCAGATGTTTTCGTAACTTCTTTTTTTCTTTTCATTATAATTTTTCTTTGTAGTTATTTTGTACTCCAATTAGATTGTGTCACTTAACACACACTCTCTCTCTTATTTTTCAATCACCATACTATTCTTATTCAATCCATATTTTTTCCGCTTCAACTCCGAATTTAAATATTGTTGCACAAAAAAATCAGATTTTATGTGATCTACTCAATGATAGCGTGAACAAAATAGACAATGTAGAAAAAAAAATATTCTATAAAACATATTTCAAACAAAAGTACAAAGCTAGTTATTTTTTAAGTGTTTTTCTAAAAGCTACCCAAAATCGGCTTTCACAAAAGCTATAACAGGACACAAAAAAACCATAGGCGGAGATAACAACAATGTTTTTTTTTCCCACCACGTCGGTAATGGTCTAATGGAAAGATGTGCATATCAGAATTGGATGGAAAGCTAATAGAAGAAATATAAGAGTTTCTATAGGCTTTTGGCAATCATTTTCATGTAAGATTTAAAGATAGCAACAAGAAAAACCCTTTCCTGGAAGAGTTCGCGGTGATTGGATTTGTTGGGTTTATAAGAAAGTTACCACCAGGTCACAAGTGGTAGTTACAAGGTTAGCTTAAAGGTACGCAAACAACTAAAAATAATATCGTTACAATCTTTTAGCCACAAGGCCAAAGTTAACACTTAATCGCCAGAAAGGGATGAACTCCAAGTGCTTTACAAACCGCACGTAGTCTTAGTTCCATCAAGTATAAAAAGCCCTCTTCTTGAATTCTTATGCAAGTTGTTTCCTTTTCCTCTTAGCTTGTTATGTTTTCTGCCTGCTTCTTCTCCTTCAAAAATGAATTTCCTGAGGGGTCGCGTACCTCCTCCTACTGTTCATCGCTCTAGTCACGTTGATAGTGTACCTCATAGTCTTCTTTGTCGTTTGCCTCTCGGGGCCTTGTTTCATAGTTTTGAGAGCAGAGTGTGAGCAGCTAAGCCCACTCCCCAGCCTACCCGAGCACCTTCTGATAAACACTTCCTTCAATCTCGTCCTTCTCGTCAACAACACGAGCAAAAATACGGACGTGTACTACGACAGGATGAGTTTATACATTTCGTATAGGGGTCACAACATAACGGATGAATTTGTGTACGAACCCTTCTACCAAGAAAAGAGGGGGGATTGCCAAAGAATAGGGGTTACTTTGGTTGGGATTGGATTCCATGTGCAGTCACCAGGGGTCTCTGGTCCCGGTTTGGGGCCGACGTCAATGCAGGGAGGGTAATCATACGTCTTGAGGTGAAGGGAAAATTTATGCTGGTTATTATTTGATCTCTAATTAGTATAACAGATATGGAGGATTCATGCAAACTTCTTAAAGCATGTTTGAAAAATGTTCTTCACCCCTCTCATGTCATAATGTGTGTCTGCAGTTTAGATGTCATCGGTAGATGCTTCTCCCGGAAAACAGTTGAAAATATCTTCTCTGCGCGTGTAAGTTAGTTTGACTCCACTTATATCTTCGTTGATATCATGGAGACTGTGCGTCTGTGCCTACCTATATGCATTGACAAACTATTTAAGAATGACTCTTCATTTGTAGGAAAGGGAATCCATGAATATGGCTGATGATTCTATCAATAACACCATTTAGTCACTAAAGAAGGCTTCTCCACATATAATTTTGTAAATATGCCCACAGAGTTTGACATTGATAATTTAAGTCATTTGTGTTCTCTTGCAAGTATCTGCACTTTGGAAGTGCTCGTGTTGACATCTCGTGTTCATGGTTTTTTAATGCATAAAGACCTAAAATCATACACGCAGTTGAATGGTAGATATGCAGAGTATCTTGGAAAGCCTGCTGGTCGTGATCAACATCCTCAAAATACACCACTTTAACGAACAGATGCAATGATTTTAGTAGGGTTTCTCTTGTTATTTTGGCTGCTGGCTTCCCATTTGGTAGTTGTGTGCTAGACTGATAGCATAGAACTGTCACCCCTGGGTAGAAGAATTAGTCTTGGTGAGTTGATTGTGTTCTGGGAAAGGGAAGGGAAAGTGTAGGAAAGGAGAGATTGAGGAAGAAGAAGGGAACAGAGGAAGAATACAGAGAAAAGAAGGAAGAAGAAGAGCAAGGAAAAGAGTTTATGTAATTGATTTTCGATACCTTTCTCCTTACAGCCAACCCTATTTAGAACCCCACATCTGAGCAAGATTGAGGCTGAGCTGATGGGCGAGACGACATTGTGCAGGCAAAGGAAGAAGTAGCCTCGAGTGAGCTGCCGCGGAGGGAGAAAGAGGCGGTTGTTACCATCGATGGGAAAGAAGCCTACACTGCTGCTATTCCCGGTGTTGTTGTCACCCGAGAAAAGGCAGACCTAGTGGTCCCGGACTCATCGTTGGTGGGTTTGGGAGGAAGGTTGTCGCTGGAAGACGAGCTGAAGACGACAGAGCGGCAGGATTTGTCAGAGATGAGAGGTACACAAGAGCGGGTACGTGCAAAAATAGATGTTATAAACGCGCTGCTACGGATCGGGAAATCGCAGGAATCGACAAAGCAAGAATACGAAAGCGAGAATCGAAAACACGACACACGATTTACGTGGTTCACTAACACGATGTGTGTTAGCTACGTCCACGGGCGAGAGAGAGAGCCCGTTTCACTATATCAAGGAGATTACAGATTACAGAGGAGTATGAGAAGTATTTATAGTACTTCTCCATGTGGGTCTAAACCTAATCCAATCTGGCAAAGGAAACGGTTACAGACCAGGCCCAGAACCCGAACCCAAATAACATTGAGACCCCCGATTACCAGTCGTAGCGGCTGATAGTCCGATTCAAGTCACATCAACAATAGATTTGGTGGATCGGAAGGAACAAGGTATGTCTCCAATCCAAGGTGGTGTTTCGTGGAAATTTAGGAAAAAAGGAAATCAGAAGAAAAGAAGAAGGAAAGACCCAAAGATGGGTTAGAGCCGAAATGGCGCCGCGTTGGTCCGGAATCTCCTCGAAGCTGTCGCGGGGATGGCGCGCCGACGAGGAAGGAGATAGAGTAGGGGTTAACAGCGAATCATAGAGACGACCGGGATCAACGCGAAGCAGAGCCAGAGCGAGTTCGCCGGGCTTCTTCATCCTCGACGCAGATCATGTGGATGGAGACACGATATGCGGCCACTCCAGACACAGCGACGACGAACAGTAATCCGTTCATGGCGAGGTCGGATGAACAAAGAAGACAGCACACAATGAATTCTCTCCCTTCTGCCAGATATCGAACGACTAAGTGGGGGGGGGGGGGGGCGAGGGCTTCGATCTCCTCGAGCTTGGCATGAAGCCGTCAGGTTGTTGTAGATCCGACCGGAGAACGGCCGCAGTCGGGGGAAGAAGCTGCGCGACTTAGGTAACCTAATTCGCTGGTTTGGGCCCAGCGCTCCCGCTCTGGAGCGTTAAAATCGCGGATTTTGGATGGAGCGTCAATAATTCGCGAACTGCTTTTATTCAGAGCGCGAATTTTGTGAGGGAGGACGCAAATTTAATGTATCTCGTGAGAGGCCTCTAAGGTTCAGTGGAAGAGAAAGAGAAAGGCGGCGAGCATGAAAGATGTACCCGTCTCCGTGTCGTCACTGCAGCGAGAGCAAGAAAGAGAGAGGATGGTATTATGTCGATATATGCTTCCGGCAAAGCCGTTACTTGCTCGATTTGGTCCTGATTGCCGGAACACCCCTGCCTCCGACAAGCCAGAACCAGATCCTTACCCTCCCATCCAAAATCAACGAAACAAAACAACAACTGGAATTAGAAAGAAAAAAGAAACATGCAGAACCCAAATTCTTTGATCTGAATTGTTTATTTATGATAAATCAATCTGAAATGTTTATAACAAAAATAAACCTCTTGATCCGAGTCAGAGGAGGGTAATGAGTGAGTGAGACGGGACACTTTCTTCTCCATTTACTTTTTTGGTTCACACGAAAATGAGAATTGAAAAGGGACTAGGTAGCTTCAGTGGAAGCTTTCTTCTCTGACAATCGATTGAATGCCTGAACTGCCGTCGAGATAGCGGTGCATGCAACAGAAAGTGGATGGTAGCGAGAAATTGGAAGTAGAAACATAAAGTTGGTTTAAATAGACTGAGCAGATGTTGAAGTCCTATTAAAATAACTCCACTCAATTAGTTGTCTCTGCATATGAGGTTAGGGATTTGAATTTACATAAGAGAGAAGAAAGGAAGACGGAAGGAGAAGACGGTTGGAGAGGAAAGAGAGGAAGTGCTTGTGTGGCTTGGCTTCTTTCTTCCAACTTTTAGTAGGTTATTTTGTGGGCTGGGCTGGGCTTTAATGAAAATACAAACAATTAAAATAACTCAAAGGACCCATTTCATTAATCTGGCAGGCAACCCAAATAAGATTTGAATCCTACTGGAGCAAACAGACTACGGTTTGACTCAACCTGTATATTTCTAATAGTTTTTTTACGGGTTGTATATATTTAATAGTTATTTCCAATAATTAGGTCTTTAGTTCTTATAAAAATTAACTGAATTTATTAATTTAAATTAACAAAATATCGCGCTCTCGTCGCGCTCTCAATATTGAGTTATGTAAAAATGAGCGCTCTCACGCTCTCGCTCCCGCTCTCGCTCTCGCTCCACGACTTTGTTACCTAATGCGCGACCAGTGAAGGATGACTCGAAGCCAGAGGTCGAGTTGGAGGAGAAGCCTCCGCGAGAAGACGAGACAGAGTGGAAGGCGGCGACGGGTTGCGGATGGCCGCCAGGCCGCCGAGAAGCCGGTTCGCCAACGAGAAACAAACGGAAGGAGGAGGGCGGCGCCCTTTCGCTACCCTAGCTCGCAAGGCTTAGGCCACGGGTCGGCTCGTGGGATCAGTGGTACTGGACCCGGATTGGTTCGAGAAGGGCAAAAGCGTGGGCTGAGGATTGAGCTGAGTTGGGCTAGGCACGGCCTGATCCTATGGTCGTCCGAGAGCAGGTTAACAAGAGCTCTCTTGTATGGGTTTGGGCCAAAATCAACAGGCCCAATTGCTGAGAAAGATGGGTTGAAGGGTGGACAAGAAGCAGTCGAGGAGAAGTGGACGGATTAGGCCGAACAAAAAGGTTATTATGGGCCTAACATTGATTGTCTTGTTGGATCTACTTGGCAGGAACAAAACTTGAAGAAAGAAAGTTGTGGGCTTTCAAAAGAGATTAAACCAAGTCCATATAGAGAAGAAGGGAACAAAAATGGACTTGTCATTTGTTTGGGCCAGAACTCCCTCTTTCAAGCAATGGTGGGCCGAGTACAAGGTGAAGAAGGAGAATGTTGGGAGGAGCTATGGGTTATTTTCACCACTAAGCCCATTGTGGAAATTATGAAGCACACCCTTGAAGACCTACTAATGGAGCACAAGGAAGAACAATTATCCGATTCTTATTTCGTGGAATTCGAAAAGGAAGAGAAAGAATTATTCGGCTATGGGCTGGGACGTGGGTGCCGCGTGGTGTGGGAAGAATCGTGGAAATTGGAAGTTGGTGGAGAAAGATTAGTTTTTGGAATTGAGCGCAATTGGAAGCGAAGAAAGCGGAAGGTCAAGAAGACAAAAGTTGACTGCAACCTTGAGGACAAGGTCGCTTCCAAGGAGGGTGGAATGTTAGACATATAATTAGTAGAATAATAATAATTAATAATGTTAGGGTTAGGCAGCTAACGTAGGCCGATTAGGTTAGGATTAGTTTATTAGAGTTTTGGGTTTATTTCCTATAAATATGTACTTTGGGTTTACGTCATAATCAGTCAAGAAAAGTATTAAGCAAAGTATCCTTCTAAACCTAATTCCTCTCTACTCCTAATTTCTCGTCTCACCCAATCCAAAGCTTCGGCCGATTCCCAATTCTATTATGTTCTTCTCATCTAAATCCCTAATTCTTTCTCTCAATCCCTAAATCCCTAATTGTTATGATAATTACGGGTGCCGAAGATCAGTCTCTAGAATCCTTAACAAGAGGGTTCTTTCAATTGGGAATTGCAAATCAACTAGGATTGATCTTGCTTAGGGTTTAGAATAAGATATTTAGGGTTAAGAAATTAGGAAATTGAGAGGGAATGGGGAAAGGAGTGATGCGGCAGCAGCTTTGCAGAAGGGAAGGAGGTTTTGGTTAGGGTAAAGAGAGAGAAGCTTTGAGGTAAATTGTTTATTATTTTTTAAACCTAGTGAGTAAATCCTACGTACAATAATATATAAGTTGCCCAACAATTCCTTTCTATTACCCGAACTAATAATCCTAACCTTTAACTCCCAAATTATCGTAAAGTATGAAAAAGATAAATAACTGACAATTAAGTCCAATACGGAAATACCATAAAAACCATGTTTCTATTATCCTCTCTTCTTGAGAATATCTTTGACATCAAGGTTAGCGGTCACCATCTTTCTTCTCATTTGCCTTCGCGATCTCTTCCTCAACCACATCTTTCAGCACCCCAGCAACATCATCAGATCAGGCTTTGTGCATTGATGCTAGAGAGTGAATCTCATTACAGTTGAAGTACTTCCCTTGTCGCCTCTTTTGCGCCACCTCAGAAGGGGACAACTGAACGAACCCCTTCGGAGGAAACTTGGGTTCTGGTCGAGTCACCACTCACCACTGGAACAGTGGTAGCAGCTAACGCGACTCCTGCACTGGCTCCCATGGCTATAGTGCACCCACCGCCGGCAGTTACAGCACTGCTCCCGGTTCCTCTGCCAGCCTTCTGATATCACCCAATAGTGTTTGTCCAGCTGGTTAGTTCTTCCTCCTTGTGACCTGCAAGTCTAAACGCAGTTCTCAATGAGTCATGTTTAAATACATTCACAGCATCTGCAAAATCCGGTCGAAGTCCTGCCATGCATATGATCGCTATATCCACCCGTAACTGTAGTGATATCCCCCTCGAGGTAGAATGTCGCCGGCTGCGGAAACATTGTCGGCCGCATACAGCCACAACCCAGCATCCTTCTGACCATTGATTTTTGGAAACTCAATGATTGGGGGCTCGGCCCTAAACAAAAGCTCATCATTAGTATCCTCCAGAGTCGGATGATTCCAGAACCACCTGTCAGCCGCACACAACCACAACCCAACATCCTCCTGACCATTGACTTTTGGAAACTCAATGATCGGGGGCTCGGCTCTAAACACAAGCTCATCATCAGTATCATTCATCTGATTGTAACCTCCATACTTGCCAATTCCTAGTGTCCCAGAATGGTGTCTCTAAGGCAACTACTGCTCTCGGTCCTGATTCCACTAGCCTTCCTCACCCTCTAGGTAGTCCTCTGTCTCCCTAACCCGCCTCGCGAGCCTTGTCCAACCTCTAGGTTCCTTCCCTAGTGACGTCCAACAGACCTGGGAGTGGTGAAAGGAGGGTATTGCATGCTGACGTCGCCCGGAAAACCCTTCTAAGTCGAGGACCCCCTGCTGCTCGCTCCTGTACGGTTCTGGTCGAAGTGGTTCAGTTCGATCTCGGCTTGATCGGTTTCATTTCTACTAAGTCTAACCCAATCGACCCGATTCAATTCCGATCAGCTGTCTCGGCCCGTCTCCCTTGTCTGCCCCAAGTCCAGCCCTTCGTGGCCCGGCCCATGCACCTATTCTTCCTCCTAGACTCAGCTCGGCTTCCTCTTGGGCCCGTTTGACCCAGTCCAACTAGGCCCATCAAAACTCCCAGACCACTCCTGCTCCATCTGTGGGCCCGGTCCCAATAGCCCATATGTCGCGTTGCGGGCCAGGTTGTCATATCTCAGCATCTTCGCCTTTATACGCGGTGCTGAACTTTCTTGTGTAGGTGGAGTCGGCAATAAGCTCGGTCCCACGTGAGGGTCCAATGAGACTTAACCCCCACGTTTCTAGTTCTGCCTTAGCATCGTCGCCAGCATGCCCACCGGCACCGACCTACTTGCACTCGTCGAGCCGTCTGTCGCCGTTGAGGCCTCCAATCCATCACCGCCGCTTCCTTCTCGCCTGCCGTGTCGGCGGCCACCAATTCGGCCGTAGTCTTCCCTCTAGTCGTCGCCCCCGCATCGTTCATCAGCCTCGAATTGCGCCCCGAGAGCTCCATGACGGTCGTGGTGGTGATGACCATCACCATCTCTCGCAGGCCGGAGCTCCTTCATCTCTTCACGCAGCTCAGCTTGCGACGCCCTCATCTCCGCCCGCAACACCCTCTGTGCCTTTTATCCATTCTCCCGCATCTCGGTCAATCTCGCCACGGAAGTCTTGAGCATCTCCATGTCTGTGGCATCTTCAACGAATACACCTTCAGTTTCCTCGACGACTTTTTCGGTGGTAGAACCGGCCGCGCTAACCATAGTCTTGTCATAGATCGCCTTCTTGGCTGCCAGCTTATCCTGCGCAGCCTTTTCAGCCGCTTTCTCAACTGCAGTCTTTGCTCTTGATGCAACCATCGCGTCTTTCACTCTGGTTCTTTGCACAGACCTACTCTAATACCAGGATAGTAGAAACCACGATCTAGGGTGCTCCCTTATTGATTTAGAGAATTGGGAATTGCATATCAACTAGGTATTGATCTTGCTTAGGATTTAGAATAAGATATTTGGGGTTAAGAAATTTCTAAAATGAGAGGGAAGGGGGAAAGGAGTGCTGCAGCAGCAACTTTGCAGAAGGGATGGAGGTTTCAGCTAGGGAAAAAGATAAAGAGAAGCTTTGGAGAAAGTTGTTTAATATTCTTAAAACCTAGTGAGTAATTCCCACGTACAATAATATATAAGATGTCTGACAATTTCTTTCTACTACCCAAATTAATAATCCTAACCTTTAATTCCCCAAATTACCATAAAATTTGGAAAAGATAAATAACCGATGATAACGATGTAATTGCACGTATTTGCGCCCCTAGTTCTTATCCGTTTGAGGGGAATAGTCGTGTATTTTTGGCCTATTTTACGCCGGGTTGTGCTATTTTGTCATATTTCAGGTCCCAGGCGTCAAAGGGAAGGCTAAGCACGAGTTTCGGGGCATTCGGAAGTCATTTCGTCGAGCTAGAGCCAAAACACGGGCACACCTAAAACAGAACACGGCCGTGTTCTGTGGCCGTGCTTTTACTGCCGAGAGCTAATTCGAGTTTGGCAAACATTGGCTAAAAACACGGGCAGGGCTTAGACAAAGCACGGCCGTGTCCACCCAAAGCACGGCCGTGTCCTCTCAAAAGCACGGCCGTGTTTGCACCAACAGGTGGCCGTGTAATTAACCCTAGCCAAAGCACTGGCGGGCTGAGGCAAAGCACGGCCGTTCCCTCGACCGTGCTTTGGCCACTGATGCCCTTTTAAGCAGATTTCAGCCAAAACAGAAGGTGATTGGAGTTTGGAGAGAGATAGAGCGATTCCTAGAGAGAGAAAGCGACGAACAAGAGTCTCTAAGTGCCCTAGCTTGATCTTCATCACCATTGGAGGTCAGTTTGAGCTTGGAGAAGTGCCGATCAACGTCTAGGAGCAGGAATCCATCCTTCACAATATGAATTCCGCGTCTGATACTGCTTTTGCTTCTTTCTCTATGGAGTAGTTCTCCCATTCATCTGGGTATGGAGAACCCTAGATTTGTATGTTAGGTTTGATTGTATGAACCCAAGTACTGATTCTATGATTTGATTATATTCGATTGAGGTTTGAATGATTGAATGACTTGAATCCTGATCAAATTCCTGTTGTTTTTGCTTTAACCTAGAATGAGAATATCTGCCTAGGTTGATAGAGCATCCTTGATTGAAGGTAGGGAGTTGGTGACTTTAGTCGAGGAGCCAACTCACTATTCTGTACCGGATTTACTCCGGTAGTGGAGGTTTTGTTTGTTAAGGCCTCAATCTGTTTACTCCGGTGGAGGTTAGTCGCCCGCTAGAGACTCAGATTGAGAGGGTCTGAAGACCTTTAGTCGAGACTTCAGGCTGTTTAAGAACCTTCCGCAGTATAACTATCATAGAAACTGAACTTGGTAATTACAATCCGGCTTAACTGCAGTCTAGGGGGAACCATATCCGGGTGACCTCTCTTAACTTGAATACAACCGTTTACTTGCTTTGTTAGTTTGTTAGTTTAGACTTGCATTAAAGTTTCATTGCTAGATAACAAGAATTCACTAAGTAGTCATCAAATCTAGGACCCGGGTTGACATTTAAACCTAAACCCGCTATACTACGCTTGAGGAAGTGGTTTCACTTGGCCAATTCCTGGAGTGACAGTAGAAGTGAGTCAAGTTTTTGGCGCCGTTGCCGGGGACGGCTAGATTGTTGAAGAAAAGTGATTTCTGTTAATTTAGCTTTTCTTTTTGCTTTGTTTGCTTTGTCCCACTTGTGCCTTCACGGGTTTGCTTGCTTGAGTGTGTGCAGGAAGTGCATGACCCGTAGCCAGTGAGGAGGTTTACTGTCGTTGAATTCAGAGATTGATCGCACCTGTCGCCAGCTCAGGAGACAACAGCGAGCTAGACTGGCTAAGGAAGAGCGCATAGACGGCCACATGAGTAGCGATTCTGAAGAAGAGTACGGGATGGACGGAGACTACAATCAACACCAGGGGAATCCTCAGCAGGTTCCCCCGGTGAATCAGGTCCTGGGGAACAACCCCATACCCCAGGATCATGGGGTTCATCATCATCCACCGCCGCCGGGTCCCACCTTGGAGTACTACTACACTCCACGGATTGCTGACATCCGCCCGGTCATCCTCTACCCGCCTATTCCAGCAAACAACTTCGAGATCAAGCCATGCTGGATTCAGCTCATTACATCCTCTATCCAGTTCCATGGCTTGAAGGATGAGGAGGCCAGGGTGCATCTTTCCCGTTTTCTGCAGCTGACGAACGGGTTCAAGCTGAATGGTGTCCTTGATGATGCAATCCGCCTTCATCTCTTCCCCCATTCTCTGGCGTGGAATGCTAAGAGGTGGTTGGAGACCCAGCCCCCATTGTCCATCACCTCTTGGGACGATCTGGCTGACAAATTCGTGCACAGGTACTATCCGGCATCGAAGACCACAGAGATCCAGCGGGAGATCACCCACTTCCGCCAAGAGCCAGATGAGTCACTCCGTGATGCATGGGAGCGGTACATGGGATATTTCTGGCAGTGTCCCCATCATGGCTTTAGTGATGCATTCACAGTGGGGAACTTCTACAGTGCTCTCTCCCCAGATAGCCAGAGGGTGATTGAGTCTCTATGCCCAGGAGGGGATATTCTTACTAAGACTCCACCCGAGCTGAACCAGATGATCAGTACTTTGGCTGCCAGAGATCATTCTTGGGGAAAGAGCAGCAGAGACAGACATTCCCGGGACCGTGGTGTGCACGCCATGGAGACCAGATCCGGGCTCAAGCAGCAGGTAGCTGAGCTAGTGCAGACATTGAAGCAGCCCAACAGTCTTCTTCCGGGCAGAGGTTTGGCTACACCTCCAGTAGCTCAATGTCAGTAGTGCGAGAGCTCCAACCACCTAGTGGAGGACTGCCAGGCTATGAGGGAGTCTACCACTCCCCAAGAGCACTTGGACTTCATCGCCAATGCTCGGCGTCTCGACCCGTACAGCAACACATATAATGAGGGGTGACGCCAGCATCCCAACTTCGCCTGGAGCAGCAACACTACTAAACCACCTGGTTTCCCAGCACCAGCAGGTGGTTTTCAGCAGAGGCAGCCCTTCCAGGCTCGACAGGGGCCAGCCCCACAGCAGCAGCCCTACCAGCCTAGGCAGGGGCAACCATTCCAACAGCCCCAACGTCAGTTTGCCGAGCCAGCAGCAGCTCCTCCCCCAGATGACCGGATGACAAAGCTGGAAAATATTCTAGCTTCATTCATGACTAGCACTCAGGCTGCTATCACGTCACTGGAGGCAAGTCAGCGGAACCAGGGTGCCATTTTGCAAGATCTGCAAACCCAGGTGGGCATCTTGGCCCGCCAAAACACTACCAGGGCACCGGGGACTCTGTCTGCCACCACTATCCCGAATCCTCGGGATCCTCACCAGCTCCAGCAGCTGGATGCCATTTTTACCAGGAGCGGTAAGACCATATCTGTTGATCCTGTCCCGGCCAGACAGGAGGAACCACTACCTGCTTCAGCACTTCCAGCCGACTATGCAGAAGTGCGGGTGGAGAAGGAAGCCCTTGCTCCCAAGCCACAACCAGTGGTTAAGGAGCATGTTCCCCAGCTTCCCTTCCCCACTCGCCTACACAAAGACAAGCTGGAGACTGAGTTTGCCAAGTTTATGGCAATGTTGAAGCAGCTCAACATTAGCATACCGTTCGTGGAGGCACTATCGAAGATGCCCAAGTATGCTAAGTTCATGAAGGATCTCCTCACCAACAAGAAGAAACTTGGGGATCTCTCGACAGTGTTGCTGAGCGAGGAGTGTTCTGCTATCCTGCAGAACAAGCTGCCCGAAAAGCACAAGGACCCAGGGAGTTTTACTATCCCTCTTACTATTGGCAGCATGCATGTAGGCAAGTCCTTGGCGGACCTAGGCTCTAGCATAAATGTCATGCCATATAAGTTGTATAAAAAGCTAGACCTAGGTGAACTTAGCCCTACTAGGATGAGCATTCAGCTAGCTGATCGTTCCATTGTGCATCCTAGGGGAATCATAGAGGATCTGCTTGTCAGTGTCGGTGCATTCACATATCCTGTTGATTTTGTTATTCTTGATATACATGAGGATGTGGATGTGCCTTTGATTCTGGGTAGACCATTTCTTGCCACCGCCAAGGCACTTATTGATGTGCATGATGGTAAACTGATACTGCGTGCTGGGAATGAACATGCTACTTTTTCTGTGACTGAATTTGATCACTGTGCTATGATTGCTGTCACACCTGTGCATGCCAGTTCTGATCAGGTACACGAGCCTGTCATGTATCCTTCTGCACCTCTTATTTTGCAGGACACTCCTATCATTCCTTCGCCGCCACTCCATCCAGCCTCGCCTCCGAACAAAAAGCTCAAGGAGGAGTGGCGGCCGAAGCAGCAGGTTGCTAAGCCTGCACAGAAGAAGGGTGGAGACCACTACGAGCTGGTCCCACCTCCTGCACCACGACCACCCTGGCCGTCCGGGTACTCACTCGCCTGCATCTTGCCGGATGGCCAGGTCGAGCTGACTGATGATGGTGGTCGCATCCGTCGGGTGCATGGCCACAACCTGAAGCTGTACCTCAAGAGCGACGTGGATCCGCTCTTGGAGGCACCTGTTCCTGCACCTCCCTGAGTATCCACCATGGGCGTCCAGCTAAAAGACGGTAAAGAAGCGCTTGTGGGGAGGCAACCCCACCACGGTTTGACTTTCTTTCTTGTGTTTTGAGTCGGATTGTAAACCGGTTTGGTTTTGGTTTGTTTTCTTTTGTTTTGGATGATGTATTATTGGGCTGACCATTGGACCTAACATATCGTGTTTGAGCTCTTTGGTTTCCTTTAGCTGTGCTTGTCTTGACTGGTTCTCTATCCAGTCCGCTTCACTCCGACTGGTCCGCTTCCAGTCTCCTGCAGTCCGTGTATACCGGTAACATCGTTCCCTTTTTCCTTCCCTCTTCTCCATTGAGGGCAATGTCGATCTTAAGTGTGGGGGGATGTTTATCTTTTGACTGCATTAGATCTGTTTGTGTGCTTGGAGCCTAGTCCACTGTCCGAATTTTTAAATTTGAGGGCTCCAAGTACGTGTTCCTTGCAATTGCCTGCTCAGTATGCTTTGAATTGACAGTCTCTATAGTAATATGCAACCTAGGGAGGTAGCGTAGCACTATGGAGGATGTTGATGCATTCAAGAAGTCTCATTTCTTCTTCATATTGTGTTGGTTGATTGAGTGAATTAGTGATCTTAGGACCCCTGAATTGTGTGGTGTTGTGGACTCTCTACCTGTCATGGACTCTTGTATCATGTTTTGAGTTTAACAGGTGCTCGAAAATGTGCTTCAAAATAACGTCTCTCATGCGAATAGGGCGAAAGTGTGTAAGGGGAGACGGGAATTCGTTCCCAATTTCCACCTACTACCTCCAGCCCCCTTACATGTCTTTCCCCCGCACGAGGCTCGAGACATCCGCTCCTGGCATGGCCGGTAAGAGCCGGTTGGGGCCCTTGAAAAAAGAAAAAATAACAGAAAACAAGCAAAACAGAAAGAAAAGGGGTTCCAACCATCTTCAAGAAGAAAATAGAGCACCTTGAAAAATGTGAGTCCATGATCCTTTGTTTTTGAGAATCTCTTCATCCACGATTCATTTGTCCTCTGTTCACTATTTGCCATGATGCCGACTCGATACTAGTGCTCTCGCCGAAGAAGCTATGAGATGACTTGTGCGTCGGTTGACCTCGTAAGCTGCTAAATGATCTAGGAAGTCCTCTACCTACGATCTGGGTTGTTTGTTGCTATAGAGGTCTGGAGAGTTGCATTGGTTTGAGTTAGGTTTGCTTGGGGACAAGCAAACGGTTAAGTGTGGGGGAATTTGATAACGATGTAATTGCACGTATTTGCGCCCCTAGTTCTTATCCGTTTGAGGGGCATAGTCGTGTATTTTTGGCCTATTTTACGCCGGGTTGTGCTATTTTGTCATATTTCAGGTCCCATGCGTCAAAGGGAAGGCTAAGCACGAGTTTCGGGGCACTCGGAAGTCATTTCGTCGAGCTGGAGCCAAAACACGGGCACACCTAAAACAGAACACGGCCGTGTTCTGTGGCCGTGCTTTTACTGTCGAGAGCTAATTCGAGTTTGGCAAACATTGGCTAAAAACACGGGCAGGGCTTAGACAAATCACGGCCGTGTCCACCCAAAGCACGGTCGTGTCCTCTCAAAAGCACGGCCGTGTTTGCACCAACAGGTGGCCGTGTAATTAACCCTAGCCAAAGCACGGGCGGGCTGAGGCAAAGCACGGTCGTGCCCTCGACCGTGCTTTGGCCACTTATGCCCTTTTAAGCAGATTTCAGCCAAAACAGAAGGTGATTGGAGTTTGGAGAGAGATAGAGCGATTCCTAGAGAGAGAAAGCGACGAACAAGAGTCTCTAAGTGTCCTAGCTTGATCTTCATCACCATTGGAGGCCAGTTTGAGCTTGGAGAATTGCCGATCAACGTCCAGGAGCAGGAATCCATCCTTCACAATATGAATTCCGCGTCTGATACTGCTTTTGCTTCTTTCTCTATGGAGTAGTTCTCCCATTCATCTGGGTATGGAGAACCCTAGATTTGTATGTTAGGTTTGGTTGTATGAACCCAAGTACTGATTCTATGATTTGATTATATTCGATTGAGGTTTGAATGATTGAATGACTTGAATCCTGATCAAATTCCTGTTGTTTCTGCTTTAACCTAGAATGAGAATATCTGCCTAGGTTGATAGAGCATCCTTGATTGAAGGTAGGGAGTTGGTGACTTTAGTCGAGGAGCCAACTCACTATTCTGTACCGGATTTACTCCGGTAGTGGAGGTTTTGTTTGTTAAGGCCTCAATCTGTTTACTCCGGTGGAGGTTAGTCGCCCGCTAGAGACTCAGATTGAGAGGGTCTGAAGACCTTTAGTCGAGACTTCAGGCTGTTTAAGAACCTTCCGCAGTATAACTATCATAGAAACTGAACTTGGTAATTACAATCCGGCTTAACTGCAGTCTATGGGGAACCATATCCGGGTGACCTCTCTTAACTTGAATACAACCGTTTACTTGCTTTGTTAGTTTGTTAGTTTAGACTTGCATTAAATTTTCATTGCTAGATAACAAGAATTCACTGAGTAGTCATCAAATCTAGGACCCGGGTTGACATTTAAACCTAAACCCGCTATACTACGCTTTAGGAAGTGGTTTCACTTGGCCAATTCCTGGAGTGACAGTAGAAGTGAGTCAACCGACAATTCAGTCCAATACCAAAATACCATAAAAACCATGTTTCTATCATAGACAACCATAATAAAATGAGAAGAGGATTTATCTTGTTGTAAGTTAACCACCAATCTTTTTGGTCTTTGACCATCATGTTAGTGAATCACTTAAGTTGTCTCTCTGTAGCGATTGCTCATGAAGTTTTACCGGTACTGCTCCTGAATCCGAGGTGTGATCTAGAGAAAATGGGTGCAAGAAAGATCACAACTTTATAGCTCTTTTGCTTACTCCCATGATATATCAGTAGTTTTAATGGTCTAGTTTTTTGCTATTAACAAGGTGGAGACATATATTGCACTCAACAACATGGCTCGTGAAACACAACAAAAGTTGGAAACAATCCAAAAATGCACTCCAACGCTTGGTAGAACAATCCATGATGAAAAAATAAATCAAAAAATCAGCAAGCGACAAATTGATCGAGGCCAACAAGGGAGAAATCATTACAGGAGACAAACAAAGTGAAATCAGAATAGAACCCTCTTGCTTCCACAACTATAAGTGCAACACAAACAAAGCTTAAGCTCTCCCGGACCAGATAAGCCCATTGCAATTGAACTTGCAATGTCATAATCATCCACCTGGGATCATTCAGAGACGACTCAGCATTCTAGCAACTCGTGTATGCTGGTGGCAGGTTCGCTAGTGGCGGGGTCGGGAATACAGATGATACCTGAGCCGTAGGCGTTGTTGTTGGCAGCCGCATTGTGGTACTTGAAGGAAGAGAACTGTTTTCCGGCAAGAAAACTAGAATTGAACATAGTGGAATGTACCTTGACTTCTTATCAAACAATTACTAAACATAGTCCACACCTTTTTGAACAACGTTCAAACAAGAATGTTTGATGTTTTTTATGATCTACGAGATAATCTACATTAATTTAACTATACTCCTATGGAGATTCAGTGAGGGCTCCAAGACTACAACTATGGCTATGACTACATTTCAGAGGAAAAAAGATAAAGCTTGACAATAGTTTGTCTTGTGTGAATTTGGCAGCCCTTGCTTTGTCATCTTCACCTCATATACATAGCCATTAGAAATAACTACTTCAAGAAACTGCTCAAATAACATGGAACAACGGTTACCTCTCAACTACTATGGCAATACCCTAACATTGAATGTGCCACCCTCTTTAGTCTTGATCCCCCTCTTCTTGATAGCTCCTCCTTAGTTGAGTATTTCCAATGAGAAACCCGGTTAAGGCATGAAGACCCCTCCGTGCCCTGTCACGGCCTTACTCTTGGTCGTGCGGCCCTAGCTCTCAATTCCATTAGAGATACTAGGCAGCCTTCTCACAAGCTCTCAAACTCACTCAACTCACAAGAACAAGACACAAGAAGATGGGAGAAACTCTATAGTTGTATTGCTCACAAAAATGATGGATGAGTTACAAGTGAGGGAGATGGCTCCTTATATAGGCCTCTCCACATACAAGGCATCAATGCCCCCTCATAATGTCCCTCTACTACATCAATACACCCATTAAGTCCCCCCCATTATGCACTCTATCAATGTCACCATTATGTGACTCATAAGTGCACCATTAAGCTCTACATTAAGGTGGAGAATCCTAGGAGCATCTCTATGCTACTAGTCTTCCATGCATGCCACATGTGCAGCCGCCATGTTGTCACCTTGTTGGCGCCATGTCATCTGCCACATGTGACATCCTCCTCCACCTATGCTCGCGACACCCTCGTCGCGTCCTTGCTACGAAATGCCTCCTTCGACCTCGAGCAGCCTCTTTCGACTCTTGAGCCTCGTTGGTGACATTCTCCTTCACTCAATCCACGACGCCCTTGTCGTGGCTCTTTGGCAGACGCCTTCCTTGCCTTAGCTTCATTGCTTGCAAGGTCTCGTTGCACCTTCCTCCAAACCAAGGATGGCCCTGGCTCGCTCTCGAGCCTTGTGCTCCCATGATGTTGCACACTCCTCCGCGGTCTTCTCCGTCGCGTCTTTGAGTGTCCCGCCTTCTCGATCATGGTGGCCTTTCCTTGCTTCTCTTGGCAAGTCGAAGATGATACATCCTCGTCTCTCATGGCTCCACGATGTTGTGCACTCCTCCTTCTCGTCCTTCTCCAACGAGTCTTCGAGTGAGCCGCTGCCTCCACCATCGTTGCCACTTCTCGCTGCTCTTGCCTTGCCAAACACCTCTTGTTTGACTCGAGTTGCTCTCTTGTCATGGGAACCGATCTTGCTCCGCCATTGATGCAGAATCTATTGGCGTAGGGAATCGGGAAAGCTTTCTCCCGCACCATGAATTCCATGCCGATGATGACCTGATAATCATCCAACGACACAACCTCAAAGTCTGCCACCCCGGTCCATCCTCCAAGCTTGAGTGGCACCTGGCGCGCTACTCCATGAGTTCTTGTGGCCCTTGAGTTGGTAGCTTTCATCCACCCTTTTTGCTTCTTCTCGTACGTGATGCCTAGCCTCTGCGCTTCACCTACGTCAAGAAGGTTGCAACTTGCCCCAGTATCAATTTTCCTTTGGTTGAGCTTCGCCTCTACGAAGCATTGGCCGTGCTGCTCGGGTTGGAGAGGCTCTTCCGCCCGCTTGATGGCGCTCAATCTCTTCATGCAACCGATCTTCGCGACATGGGGCTCCACTCTTGGAGCCTCCTCTGCTTCCTCTTCCGAGCTCGAGCACTCTGCCAGTACGGCCTTCATTGCCGACAACTTGTGCTTTCTTGGGCAATCTCTCACACGGTGTGGACCATCACAAAGAAAGCAAGTAAGTGGTTTCTCAACCTTATGACTACCTCCTTGGTCCGGTCTACCACGCCTTCGTGTGTCTCTATCATAGTCGCGTCCACCTCCATTGCCTCCGAACTCCGCACGTTCCTCCGGCTCGTGGTACTCGACTAGGGACTCGGAAATCGCCATTGCCTCGGCAAGACTTTGCACGCCTCGCCGTTGTAGCTCCAACTTCGCCCATGATTGGAGGTCGTCAAGGAAGGTGAACATGGCCTCCTTGTCGGTGTAGTCGGGGATCTCGAGCAACAATTCAGAAAACTCTTTCACATACCCTCGAATCTCTCCGTCGTGAGCAAGCCTCCTTAGTCTCGACCGGGCTTCAAACTCAACATTCTCTGGGTAGAATTGCCTCTTGATCTCCCTCTTGAAGTCATCCCATGACTCCATCACGCACGCCCCTTTATTGATATCGCCTTGGGTCCTTCTCCACCACAGCAAGGCAACATCACTCAAGTAAAGAGGTGCAGTTTTTACCTTAGTATTCTCATCTCGAATACCCGAAGCTTCGAAGTATTGCTCCAAGCTCCATAGGAAGTTCTCTAACTCCCTTGCATTCCTCGACCCTTGGAAGCTCTTTGGTCTAGGAACCTCCATGGTTGAGGTAGGTTGTGCAATGGCAGGTCCGTTAGCCATGGCTCTCTTCACGAGAGTGACCTCACTCTTGAGGTCTGCAATCTCCCCCTTCACGCCGACCAGCTCAGCCTGGACATGCTCTTTGACAACTTCAATGGCGTTGTTCAAGGATGTGTTGATGGTGTTGTTGATGAGGGCCACAAGCTCTTCTCGTATGCCATCATGACCAATCTCCAAGCTCGACAAACGAGCATTCATACCTTGACAATCGCTTTCGACTTGGGCGAAGTTAGCTCCCAAATCCTCGATGGCGGTGATATCTTCCGCCAACTTCACCTCCACTCTAGAGACACGCCTCTCTAGAGACGTCATAGGATCACGAGTGCTTGACTTGTCACCCTTTGCCTTGGGATTCTTCACGGTATCCCGTCCACGGTGCTTCTCCGCATCGTCATGGACTTCTGATCCAGTCATCTTTGGTGAGGCTCTCGCTCTTTCTTATCTTCCTTCTTGAGGAGTGAGGACACCGGTTCTTCTTTCAGAACCAGGCTCTGATACCAACTGTCACGGCCTTACTCTTGGTCGTGCGGCCCTAGCTCTCAATTCCGTTAGAGATACTAGGCAGCCTTCTCACAAGCTCTCAAACTCACTCAACTCACAAGAACAAGACACAAGAAGATGGGAGAAACTCTATAGTTGTATTGCTCACAAAAATGATGGATGAGTTACAAGTGAGGGAGATGGCTCCTTATATAGGCCTCTCCACATACAAGGCATCAATGCCCCCTCATAATGTCCCTCTACTACATCAATACACCCATTAAGTCCCCCCCATTATGCACTCTATCAATGTCACCATTATGTGACTCATAAGTGCACCATTAAGCTCTACATTAAGGTGGAGAATCCTAGGAGCATCTCTATGCTACTAGTCTTCCATGCATGCCACATGTGCAGCCGCCATGTTATCACCTTGTTGGCGCCATGTCATCTGCCACATGTGACAGCCCCCTATGGGTAGATATTCGAATCACATGGCTCAAAATGGCAAAAACACTTAGTCATATTTCACCCTACAGTATTGCACCAGCAAACATGCTGGTTACCTACCCCCCCCCCCCCCCCCCCCCCCCCCAAAAAACAACAAATTATGATGGGCCTCATCGCCACACCCTTCCATACTTAGGCAAATTTTACCCATGTTAATAACACCATGAGGGGTGCTCCAACACTTGGCTTACGCTAATCCCAAAAGTTGATAATATGGAAAATATGCGTCAGTTGAGGCCTATAAGTTATGTCAGTTCGTATACAAAGTCATTGCCAAAATTATGTTTGAGTGGTTGGCTTGTTTCCTCCCCGCTATAATCTCTCCAGAACAGAACGCGTTTATCCGTGAAAGACAGATAGTGGATAATGTTCTCATTGACCATGAATTGATGCATTACCTTAAGATTAAGACCAAGGGAAAGAAAGGGTATATGGCTCTGAAGGTATATATGGAGAAGGCCTATGATAGAGTCGAATGGCCTTCCTGCTTGCGGTTTTAGGAAAAATGGGGTTTAATCCGATCTGGGTTCAGTGGATTGCGAAATGCTTTCGGTCCTCATCTTTTTCTGTACTAAGAATGGGACACCAGCGGGGTTCTTTGCAGGAGTCCGGGTCAGTCCCCACGCCCTGCGTGTTTCTCATCTTTTCTTTGCAGATGATTCCTATATGTTTCTCAGAGGTACACTGTGTGATGGATAGAACTTGTGGTGGTCTTAAATGAGTATGAGGAGCTTAGTGGGCAGCGGGTGAATTTGACTAAATCTGCAGTATGTTTTAGTAAGAACCAGTGTTATCAAAACAGAACCGAACATCGATCCGGATTAATGAGAGGTTCAAGGTTTATCGGATAACCGTTGATTAACAGGTATTAAAAACTGGTCATAAACTGGTACTTGGCTCCAAAAAAGAATAGAAATATAGTGAAAATAATAATAATAAATTCAAAACGATAGTGTGGTGTAGGGAGTAGAGGTAGGGTCTACGTTACCTTCTTCCTTTTCATTATTAATTAATTCAAAGATTGCAAAAGGCAGGCGTTAGTTACATATCCCAGTCTGTCCGTGCTTTTGCTTCCGGGGTGAGACTTGTGCCCGAGTCCGGTTTTTACCGATCTGACCGGCCGGTCCGGTCCTGTTATCACAACACAGGTAAGAACATATTGCCTGTGGATCAGGAATTACTTGCACTTCGGCTGGGGGTTGGAGCGATTGGGATCCATGATAAGTATTTGGGTTTTCCCACCCTGATTGCTCAGTCTAAGATGGCTACCTTCCGTCATTTGGAGGAGAAGTTATTGGCACGTTTATAGGGCCGGAAACAAAAGGTGCTATCATGGGCGGTGAAGGAGACCTTAATTAAATCTATTGCTTTCTCATTGTCGCTCCATGTTATGTCCTGCTTTAAACTCTCTCTCTCTCTCTCTCTCTCTCTCTCTCTCTCTCTATCGTGTCCTGGATAAACATGTCACAAGATTTTGGTGGGGAGTAGAAGCAGGTCGACCGCGAGTTCATTGGATTTCCTGGCGTAACTGTGCACGAGTAAACATGATGGGGGCATGGGGTTCCGGCGTTTAGAGCATTTCAATCAAGCACTCTTGGCTAAGATTCAATGGCGAATTCGTAGTGAGTCGGACTCTCTCTTGGCCCAGATCTATAAGGGTAAATACTTCTCCAATGGGCAATTCCTAACAGCTAGTGCTCCCTCTCGCCTTTCGTGGGGTTGGCAAAGTATCCTTCATGGGCGTACTCTCCTCCAACGAGGACTTCGATGGCAGATTGGAAATGGGGCCCTGACCTCTATCCATCATTCGAGTTGGGTGCTACCATTTCATCCACATCCCCCTATGTGTCTTCCGCATATAGATTTGGAGGGTGATGACCCAAAGGTAGTGGAGCTTATTGATCATGTAAGGGGAGGACGGCGCATCCAATCGCTTCAGGATAGGTTTCCGTTGGAAGTGGTTCGTGCGATATTGGCGATTCCCTTGCCTAGTATGGGTATGGAGGATAGGCTAATATGGCATGATACGAGTGATGGCGTGTTTTCTGTTAAGTCAGCATATCACTTGGCGGTGTTGGTTGATAGGCAGGATGGTATGTGGCGCCCCATGGTCAGCTGGATGGATAGGATGAGCTGGATGAGATTGTGGGCCCTCAAGATTCCCCCCAAGCTAAAGTTGTTCCTATGGCAAATCTTTCATCGTATCTTACCTACGACCGAGGTGCTCATTGAGAAAAGGGTCCAGGTGTTGTCAAGGTGTTCGGTGTGCTAGGAGGAGCCTGAAATGATGGAGCACCTCTTTTGGTAGTGTCCAGTCGCTGCAGCTCTCTGGGCATATTTTGGTTTGGAACACCTGGGTCATGATTTGGCGAGATAGACTTTTCCTTTCTTCCTCAAGAAGTGTATGCTTAGGATGACTCATCCGACACAGATCATGGCTCTGGTAGCCCTCTTGTGGCATATTTGGAAATCTCGTAACTAGGCAGCCTTTGAGGGCAAGCAGTTCACGGTTCCTCATTTAATGTGTCAGTATAAACAACAGCTTCATGAATTGGTATCCTTGCCAGAGGATCCACTAGTTTCGGGTTGGGTAGCACAGAGTCACAATCGGAGGGAGGGGCCTTGCCTAATATCGTATGTATGTGGGATGGAGCAGTAAGTGCTGGCTCACATTCAGCGGGAGGATTGGTGGTAAAGGATTGTGGTGGTGATGTGTTATTGGTCAAAGGAGTGTCTTTTCCAAGCATTGTGGACCCTCTAGTGGTTGAGACTCTTGTGCTCCGTGAGGCAATCCAGTGGTGTCAGGCTCTTGGCCTCCCCCCAAGTTATGTTTGAGGGAGATGCAAAGGTGCTCATTGATAAGATTAATGCCAACGATGCACGTGATGGTCGTGTTGGGGCTATTATTCAGGAGATTTTGAGTTTGCTAGCTCTGAATAGTGGTTTCCAGGTTAGGTTCTTAGGTGTAAATAGCAATAGGGTAGTTAATTCTGTGACTAGAAAGGCCTTGTCTTTGTCTCCGACCTCGTGTCAATTGTACGATTTCCGTGCCTGGGTTGGTTCTAGGATGTAACTTGTGATCTTTTCTTAATCAATATGATAATCATTTGTCAAAAAAAAAGTAGGGGTGCTCCAACACTCAGCCAAATTTTGGTCATATATCATCTTCTAAGGGGGGGTATGCTACCCCTAATCACACCAGGAGGGGTGCTTCTTGCCATACTCCACTTTCTCGTATTTGGCAAATTTGGCCACTACCATACTATCCAAACTTAGCCAAAATTTACCTCACCTCGCCACACTAGTGGGTATGATGATTACCCCCTAATCATATCAGGAGGGGTGCTCCAACACTTTGTCATTCTCCATATTTAGCCAAATTTTATCCATCTCTGTCACACTAGGGGGTATGTTGATTATCCCCCCTTAGTCACACTAGGAGAGTGCTCCAACAGTTAGCCAAATTTTGGAGTGGTGGCGCTTGGGTGATAGAATTGGGTGTCATGGGCTCAAAAACCCAATCCACGTAGCTCATCTAATTAATTTTAATTGTTATAATAAATTTGGCTTAAAAATCCATTTAATCTCTTGTATTTAATCGATGTGGTACAATGCTAATTTTTAGAGTGTACAAGAACGGATGGTGGAGATTGTCATGAGTGAACTCATCCTCATCCAACCCATATGATCTGAGGAAGAGGCTCACTCTATGATATCCAACTCCATAACCATCTTCGGCGAAAGTAGGGGTTCCAAGGGGGCTAGAAAATCCAAAATTCGCTTCCTACTCAATGATTTTTGGGTTGTATTACGCACACATCCTGAAACGAAAGCTGGAAAGTCCAGTTCCTTTTAACACCTAAACTCTTCTCTCCCCATTGTCTCCTGAGTTTGCGTTTTATATTTAAATTATTTCCTAAATGTTGATTTTGTCTGTTGCTTCATGGGAGCGGATCGCTTGCACAACCTGCCACGTCACTATTTATGACAGGTTTTTACCCATTTTTCCTATAAATTTAAGCAGGATATTTCTCTTCCGTTTTAAGTTGTAATTTAACTTTTTTCACATATTAATTGTGCTCTTCAAAATGATATCCACTTAGATATATTTGGGGGGGGGGGGGGGGGGAATTAAAGTATTAATTACAAGTATATACCATGATCATAATGTTTGGTATTACATATAATCATACAACGTGATATGAAAGTGTATCATGGTGGTATGAACAATCATAGTGTAGAATGTTTGAATACATGATAGTACGAATATATGAACTGCCATTCATTACATTCATCGTGATTTACCACCAGTTACCACTTACCACCTATATACTAGGGTGGTATAGAGTGGTATATTTTGTTAATGTATTGTTTCAGAATTTGTAGATCCAATAAATCACAATGAATTCGTTCTTTTTGTGCAAAAAATTTCAAATTTTATGTTAAAAATGAAGATGGTAACGAGTGGTATGAATTTTTTCTCTCGAAATATATTGAAAATAGATATCATTTTGTAGATCATAACGAACTCGTTCCATCTATGAAAAAAATTGAAATCAAAGTTAATACAAAAAAGATAAGAGCCGATTAATAAAACTAGGGGAATAAAAAGCTAATTAATTCTCACCCTTAGATATGGACTATTTTGGCCCCATTCAAACTAAGGGTCTGGATTTGGTTATGCACCCTATCTTAAAGCATTTTCATGTAGCAATGCTTCTAATCTCATGTTGTCTCCGTCGCCAGTGGTCACTCGGGAGCTTTCAGCTCACTGTCATAGGCGGAGGGAGGTGGTTTGGGCTCTGTCACAGCCTCACAGGACACGTGTAAGTTTTGATAAAAAAAACTTCCCAATTGTATGCTTATGTTAGGGACTGAATTTACTATCTTGAGATGGTATAATGGTATTTTGTCATTGCACTAAAATTCACATCTTTTTAGTTGATTGATATAAAATCGATTTATTACACAATAATCCCTAATTGAAAGAAATTTTTATGTTATTTATTTATGGGGTAAATTGCAAGTTTGGTCATTGAATTTACTACAAATTTCACGTTTGGCCATTAAAAATATTTTATTCCATTCGTGGTCACTAAGATTAGTTCTACTGTTCAAGTTTGGTCACTCTCCGTTAGTCTTCGTTAAGTTTTTCTAATCTGGTTGTCAACTCTAATAGTTGACCGTTGAATGAGTGATGTGGCAACTAAGAGTTGGAGCTTTAAACCCCTTGTTTTATTAATATCTAAGAGTTGGTCGCCCTTTAAGCACCTCGCTAGTTCACCCAAAAAAATGCAATGAGTGCACTGAAGACGTATCACATACCATTCGTTAAAAATCTATCTAGACTTTAAATTAACCAGATCTTAGGGCATGATACTATACCTTAACCATTGTTGAGTGAACTCTGGGTCTTAATTATCTATATCCTAAACACTAAGATGGTGCATATAATTTGTTGGATGTATTTCAAAGCATCATGACCATCGATTATTGTTTCTAATTAAAATGATCTTACTATATGAGATTTTGGGAACTAAGACCTATATTTTAATCTTTAAGTGTTATGGTATAGTATCATGTCCCAGACTTCAGTGAATTCAAGATTTAGATATCATTTTCTTACTTAGGGTATGTCATACCTTTTATTTTACTCAAATTACGAGAGGAGTAAGTTTAATTACCCTGCATACAAGACCTTTCATATAGGGGTATGTCCTTAGAAAATTGCAGTAGTGTAAATCCTAGTCAAGCAACCTTAACTAGATATATTCTTAGGCATAACCTTTGTCAATCACTTAGGGTGAAACTATCCTAGACAACGCATTTACTTCCTGATTTCCTACACCCTTGACTTAGTACTCACTACTCTGTGCTCCTTTTCTTTAATTTTATGCATTTTTACTTTGCTGCTTGTACCTCTAATCTCTCATACTCTTTGTTTGTTTAGTAGTAACGACATTAGGGGCACCTCAACCTTACTTATTTACTCAAAACACTAGTAGTGAGGCTAAAATAGAGACATGTGAAGGCCTTGTTGAATACGATCCAAAACACTCATTTAGGTTAATTACTTTTTGGGACACACTCCCATCTCTACCAAGTACCTACGGGAAAAGGTTGAGATCGATGTTCACAAGCCACTAATCTCGGGTTTTGATCTCGAAAATGAGCGATTCACATCGATAAGGAGAAGTGTTGAGGAGTTTCGAGTCTCCGCTGAGGTTTATTTTTACTAGATTGTTTCATTTTGAGACAATCTAGCCACATTGATCCGTTAGAATTCCTATCCAAACGACCCCTCAATGATTTCTTCACATGATTCCCGTAGGAGATAAAAGAATGAACTAGGCAAATTATTACAGTGGATAACCGAAAATTCATCTCGAGAGAGAAATTTGAAATATTTAAATACAATTGTAAAAATACTTAAAATATTATTATAACTCTGTTATTATATTTCGGGAGATTACTTGAAACTTATAGGTATACAGAGCATAACACTTTCATTGAAATCTCTCAATACATTGTCATGGTTGCCATTAATGCATAGGATATGGAGGATTGATTATTTGGGGTGGCTTATTAGCAATAGTAGTAGTGATGTTATTACCACCATCTTCATATTGAATACAACGACACCTGTGCTCTCTACACGGTGTAAGATGCTCGCAGTTGTCGTCACAATCCAATACTGTATGGCATCTCAATGAAATTACGGGTCCCCTTCCATCTGCAACTCTGATCTCCAAACCTTGAACCACAACCCACAATTAGTAAACTCTTATAAATCAATATACAAATAATTGTTACAATCAATACGCAATATCATCAAATGCATACCAGCTACGAATAATAACACGACATTAATGAAAACCTACTTCAACGTTGCACTCTTTTCCATGTCTTCTGTTAACAACTCGAATGTACAAAGGTTTATATCATGTATTTTTTGTGCACGCTTGATGAACACAATTGTTCTTGTTGTTGGCGTATATAGATGTATACTATGAACTGAGATATCAAATCTTATTGATATTATTTCCTTTATATGGACATAGAATCCTAGTAATATTCTTTCCTTTTATATGGATATCAATTCAGTTTTGTATTTATATTTTATTTATGTACTTGCCTTTACTCTTATATAAGAGTAAGGAAGGATGAAAATCATTGTTATGAGAACCGAACCTGATCAACGGCCGAATCAATAGAACCGTCAAACCCGTTATAATAGCGCTCTAGTTCATTGCTTGGACAGTTATTGATGGACCAAACGGTTTTTCACGGTTCAACATAATATCAGATGAACCATCACGGTTTAACTGGTCCACTGGTTCACTATTTTAACAATAAAAGGTTTAAAAAATACTTTAACATAAACTAAGACCATCAAACCATAATTATTAATTTTATATATGCTTCCTCTTCTCATTTACACCTTGTTGTCGACTTTACCTTGTCCATTACAGACTGACACCGTAATTTTTAATTTGTATAAACAAATATGATTTATTTTGTGGATGGTTTGAATGATTTATTAGATATTTTGGTGATGATATGAATTTGAAATTATTTATGGTCAACGATAATTTCATTGTTAAATTAGTGTAATATACAAATCTTATGTTATATATCATGAATGGTTCACCAACGATTTTGTAATAGTTAACCACTGGACCCTAAACCACTAACTTTTCTGGTTCAGCCTCTGGTCCGGTTCTGAAAACAGAGATAAACCATTTTGCATGTTTTAGGCGGTTAAATGTAATTAGTCTAGTTAGTCTTGTAGTTAGTTTGATTAGTCGTTAGATGTTTCCCGCTCACTCTCTCTTCTCCTTTTCCCCCAAAACTCTGTTTATAAACCAACTGATCTTCAATTGATCAGTATGATTCTTTACTGCAAATTTATCAATAATACAAATTTCTATAAGAATCTATCATGGTATCAGAGCTACACTGAGTAGTTTGTTCTTGATTTTTGCTTCCGCATTCTATTTATCTTTTCCTCATGTCAAACCCTAGAATATGTTCTCCTCAGGCAGCATTCACCGATTCTTTTGGCACGTGCGCCATTTTTATACCTTGCAAAGGAGGATTGTCTACTTCTTGCCATCATGAAGTTTCGATGGCAAATCCATCCAGTTCGTTCCTTAATCATCCGAGCGAGAACTAGGGAGAGATTTCGGTATCGTAACCACTCAACGAGTCAAACTTCTCCAATTGAGAGTGCTCTATGATTCTCGTTCTTGACAGCAAGAACAAGCTTGGTTTCCTCAGTGGCCAGATTTTTTTTCCGGTCGAAGGATTACCGTTATACGAGCCATGGAATCGCAACAATAAATTGCTTCTCAGCTAGATCCAATCCTCGGACAATCTGATGATTTTTTTAAGAGTATCCAGTACATGCCTTAGCTGGATGTGCTTGGACTGAGCTAAGGGAGCAATTCTTATAGGGTGATTCTTTTCGCATCGCGATCTTTAAATATTATTCTCTGCCCTGAAACGAGATACATTAACTGTCTCCTAGTATTTTTCCAAGCATAGAGCATTATGGAATCTTCAAGGTATCCATCAATCTATCTCTTATTGTGATTTTGGCTCTAACTGTCAGTGTGTGTTAGCACCTCAAGGAAAGAATCACATGAATGATATGGTGATTAGGTTTCTTAGAAACTTGAATATATTTTGATGGCCCTCATTCCACTGTATGGTGTTAGACCCCTTACCACCTATCAATAAGGTGTTTGCCATGATGGTTCACCATGAAGGAGAGAATGAATTACTCTCCAATCCTTCTGACAATCACAATCCCAATCCTACAAATGACAGTATCGTCTTCTTTACTGGAGGTACTGGGCATAATCTAAGAGTTCAAACTGTTGGACAAGGCTTCAAGAAACTAGGGGGAAAACCAGTTTGTACTTTTTGTGGATATACAGACCATACTGAGGAGGTGTGTTACAAAAAGAATGGTTAACCTTCGGGTTATTAATCTAAAATAAAAATTAGAATCGACAAGAAAGTCCAACAGACTAACACTGCACCATTGATAGTCACAGAATATGTTTCACTACCTAGAAGAAAGTCTATCAGACTAACAAAACCACCTAGTCGACTGAAAAATTATAAATGCTACCTTGTTAGCAACACCGCTCATAATTTAGAGAATATTTCTTATCATATTCAGAACATTCTCACTTACAATACTCTTAGTGCAAAACACAGAACGTTGGCCCTATCCATTAATCTTCAAAGCAATGTTGTCAGAACCGAACCGGAGCATGACCCGGTAATGCGAACGGCTCGCACTTTAGCGGTCCAACCGGCATTAGACCGTTTAAAAACCGTTAGAGAACCGGTATCTAATAAACGTTATCAGTATAAATAGTGGACATTTCTTAATCAGAGCTCATCTCTTTCCTTCGAAATTGTGAAATGGAAATAAGGATTCAATTTGAGAGCCCGACGTTTTTGGTTTATTTCAATTTTCAATTTTCTACAATTTTATTAATTAAATTTAGTGGCTGAATGGCAAAAACCGGACGAGCGGCTCGATCGGCTCGAACGGTTAACCGCCTCGGCCGCTCGCAAACCGCTACATAAAACCGGAGCGGCTTTTAGACTGTTCCGAGCCGGTTTTGTGACCGGGTGACGGTTTTATCGGTCGGGCCGAGCGGCTTGGCTCGGCTTTAATAACACTGCTTCAAAGAGTACCGGAAACCTATAAGCAAGCTTCCAAATCTATTGAATGGTTGCAAGCAGTCAATTATGAACTCTACTAATTAGATAAAACCCAAATTTGGATTCTAGTTGGTCCTCCTCCAGATAAGCCAACCATTTGTAATAAGTGGATCTTTAGAATTAAGTTGAAACATAATGACAACATTGATAAATTCAAAACCAGACTAGTTGCTAAAGGCTACAATCAGACTCTTAAAGTAGATTACCTAGATACATTCTCTCATGTTGCCCAGATGACAACTTTGAAGATTATACTGGCTCTAGCTTCAGTTGACAATTGATTTCTTGAGCAACTTGATGTTAACACAACATTCTTCATCGAGAATTAAACGAAAAGGTTTACATGGTGCAGCCACCTGGTTTAGTTACTCACCTTTTTTACAAACACAAAGTTTGTAAACTAGTCAAATCCTTATATGGCTTCAAACAAGCTAGCAGATATTGGTTTGCTAAACTAGCCACAACATCGGAATCCTTAGGTTACCAGAAATCTCATCATGATTATTCCTTGTTCACATGGTCATTTGGACCATATTTTACAGCATTGCCCCTTTATGTTGATGACATTATCCTCACATCCAATTGTTTTCCAGAGATACAACTAGTCAAACAACACCTAGACATGCCTTTACTATTAAAAACCAAGGACAATTGTTAAAATACAACTAGTCACACAACACCTAGACATGCCTTTACTATTAAAAACCAAGGACAATTAAAATACTTCCTTGGAATGGAAGTATCAAGAACATCAAAAAGAATTCATCAGTGCCAAAGAAAGTATACACTAGATATACTTTCTTATATTGGTTTTCTTGTAAGTAAACCTACCACTACTCCTTCCACACCTGCACTCAACTTTTAGGATGGTGTTCCATTAGATGAAGTTGCTCATGGAAACTACAGAACCTTCATAGGCAGATTCAATATCTATGCAACACCATACCTAACATATGCGTTACAGTAAACCAACTTATTCGATTTGTTGGTGCACCTACTTCACTCCATGAACAAACAAACCATAAGCTTATGTTCTTTCCTTCAAGAACTCATTCACGTCTCACTACTTTTTCAGTTTCAAATTGGGCAGGATGGCCTAATACAAGGCGATCAACTATTGGATACTGTGTTTTTCTTCGCGACTCTCTTATTAGCTGGCGATCTCAAAAGCAGCATTACTAGGCCGCCCATATAGGGGTGCAAATGAGTCAAGTCACTCATGAACGGCTCGATGTTCGGCTAAAGAAAAATATTTTTAATACTCGATTCGTTGCTTAATGAGTTGGCTCGTTAGCTAGCTCGTTTACTAATGAGTTTATCCTAAGTCGGGTCTTGTTAAGCTAATTAAACTCGCTATTTAGCTTGATAATGTGACTCACACACAAACTTTAGTACAGCTCATGAGCCAACTCGAGCAGCTTGTGGGCTAAGCTACAAATGACTCTTGTGATGACTCACCCTTACAAAAAAAAATGACTCTTGTGATGGTTAATGTACATATCTTATATCTTTTGACATAGGGTGATGTTAGACTTTGCTTACAACAAGTATAATCAAAACAAAACAAATAAGAAGTCTCTCTTAATGAGAAATGTTTGTAACTTATGGCCTTCAACCAATAGTCTCCAATTCACTCTATGATAAAAATGCCCACTTAGCAAGACAGTGCCACAATGGTTGCAACGAACGTATCCACAGTCACAGACCACTATTGGTCCTAAACAACCTCCATCTCCTCATGTTGGGCGTGCTAAAAAGAATACAGTGCAATATTTTTAACAAGGCAAAAAGTGAAAATAGTTATGTATTACTTGAATAATGGTTTTTTTTTTTTTTTACATATATTACTTGAATAATGTTTAGTCAAACCTTTGATGAAGCTAGATTGTTAATTATCATTTCGTCATTTACCAGAACGTAGGGGAAGACTAGATACACTGCCTGCTACCAGTTTACAGTATAAACCAACTCTTTGATGAAAGCTCAAATCAATCGAAAAACACGAAACGAAATCACAGAAGCATATGGTAAACATCACTTTCATGACCACGATTAAGAACTGGCAGCGAAGATAATGGCAAAAAATACAACAATCGTAGGTGGCCATTGTGATTGTGTATCAAGTCAGGCGCAGTAATATCTATGGTAATCAACAAGTTATTTCTTCCCTCAGCAAGGGATTGTGTAGTAAGTGTAACCCCTACCTTCTTCACATTCGCGACCATGAAAACGGATTTTGCAGCATAACTACACAAATGGTTACTCAGCGCCTGGCTCAGGAACGGCAGATTTCTTGTATTCGGGCTTCAGCTCGTAGGTCCCTTGATTCGAACCTCTTTTGTTGTATACGCACAGCTCATTAAGAATCTCTTTCAAAAATTGCTAGCATACAAAAGCAAATTCCGATGTCAGCACAATAGTATGACTTAGAAGGATTGGAACAACCAAAAAGTCTTACTGGCTAACAACACAGGGTTAAGATTTTGATGGGGAAAGAGAAGCTTACTGCTGGTTGATCTGTCTCTTGGACAAGCTGCTTCAGGGCCCAGTTAGGTTGTCTCTCAAACAGCTTGAACATTATATCCTCTAGTTCACCACGATCCCTTCTGGTTCTTTTCACCTCAGTTTGCTTCACAGGTTGAGGCTTCCTTTTCTCCTGCTCACAGACCAACCACATTGGCGATTATGATATTGATCATTCTTTCAATAACTTGGGCTTGGAACATTGGGCTTAGCGAAAGGATGGGATGAGTAACTCGGTACACAGCACGAAGAAAACATCTATACCTTTGAGTTCGATGATATCAAGCCCAACATTCCAGGCATTGGTCTCATATGCATTCCCCGGTTATCATCTATCACCTTATTGCACAAAGAGCAGGTAGCAGCCGTATCACATTTACAAGCTTCCAAACTAATGAGCAGATGAAGCTTTGCTTCCAGTTTAAGGGGGATTATGATACCTGTATTTGCCTAGTCCTGATCATTGATTTATTTGTCCTCTCACGACATAACCGGCCATACTCTTCAATGTTTTCGTTATGTGGCTTCAGGTCAAATTTATGATCCACTTTTCCTTCAACAGCAACCATCCCACCTACACCAAATTCACAAGTTTGAAGTCCTTACCAGAATCCAACCAGCTACATATCTATGCTCTCTACAGCAAACCAAATACAAAACAGGTCCAGAACGACAGAATAACAAGCAAATTACGCAGAACCAAATTTCCTATATCCAATCAGATGGTGGAGGACCTTCACGGCCTTCTAGAGCAATCATCCAATTCAACAGAAAGAAAATTATTTGAACATTCGAGAAGAGAAAAGTGAGGCTGACCTGTATTTGGCTCAGAAAAGATAGACATAGGGACGAAGTCTTTAGTCATATTCAAAGAGTAGCTCTTAGGTAGATTCTCAGTCTCACTGTCTGCCATCTCCATTCTGAACTACACGCGAGATAGTATGAACACATTTCAGCGAAACTGCAAATTGTTCCGTGCAGTAAAAGCACAGAACAGAACTGCTCAAACTAAAAGGAAAAGGATGAACTTGTTCAGTAAATACAGAAAATATATAAGACACGTGCTACCGATTTCCGAGCCTTGTACAACAAGCAGCAACCGGATAAAATTAAAATCCATGTATATCACTACCTAATTGCAGTACTGCCGCTTATATATGGCAGCTTTGTGGAATAATAGTGCAGATGATTGAGCACTGAGAGCGTAATAGAAAATCAAAGACGAAACCACATAGAGAATCAGATTTCGTGATACCAAATGATGGCAGAAAACCTCTGCAATTGTCACAACTCATAGGCATAAGCATGAATCAAAAACTTCCATTGCCATTATCAGCCTAATTCTGCAGCAATTCTAATTCTTCCGATAGAGATAACCCTAAAAGTTCCAAACCAGTAACCTAGCACTACCAATAGCAAGTCAAAAGCGACATCACCATAGACAAACTAGCCACCTACAACACACCTAGGGTTTCCAGACGAAGTACAAGCTCAAAGAGCTCCCTCAATCTAACTCAGAAGCCTAATCTCAACAGATCTAGAAACCCCGTAGCAGCAACTGACAACCGATTAAACCTCCAAACAAAGAAAAGTACCTGAGGAGGTTCGTCCGCCTGAAGAGGATCGAGAGAGACGACGACTTTCGCCACTGGCTGCGAATCGGAAGAAGCGGCGTGAGCTTGCCATGACTTCGCCACTACTAACGGGCATTTCATGAGCCACACCGCTCTATCTGCCTTCGCCGTCTCCAACACACCGCCCATGGTTGCAGCGTTACTGCCGTCGTCATCAACCGTCTCCCTATACTCTCGCTTCCTGTACCTCGAGGAATTCGGCCGTCGATTCTCCATTTGACTTAGATTTCAGATCTATCGCAGCAAAGCTTTTCCTTTCCACCTAGTCGCCCTTCCTGTCTTCTACGCTGCTTTGACGGTGTCTGAATTTCGTTTCAAATGACTTTAGTCTAACTACAGTAATAAACTTATAACGGCGAGTAAATAAATCAAAAATAAATATCGGGTCGAAAACGGAGCCCGCTGCGGGTTTATTGTAGATATACGGACCAACAATAACCAGGCCCAAAGCCACAAACGGGTCCAAATGATACTGCGTCCTATTAAGAACATAGTAATAATTTAATTTAATTTAATTTAATTGGAGATGCAACGGATCTGGAAGGAAATTGAGAGATTTTCCATTGAATTTCGATAGCGAATACAACTTCTCTACGAGTAATCAATACACAGTCATAACCACAAACGCTAAACCGAAGCTAATCAAACAGAGCGATGCAATAGAAAGGAAGCTTAAGCCCTTTCGCCTCTGATGCGGCGGGCGAGCTGGATGTCCTTGGGCATGATTGTGACCCTCTTGGCGTGGATGGCGCACAGATTGGTGTCCTCGAACAGACCCACGAGGTAAGCCTCGGCGGCCTCCTGGAGAGCGGAGACGGCACTGCTCTGGAAGCGGAGGTCGGTCTTGAAATCTTGGGCGATTTCTCTTACTAGCCTCTGGAAGGGGAGCTTGCGGATCAGAAGCTCGGTGCTCTTCTGGTACTTCCTGATCTCCCTCAAAGCGACCGTTCCGGGCCTGAAGCGGTGGGGCTTCTTCACACCGCCGGTTGCCGGAGCGGACTTGCGGGCGGCCTTCGTCGCCAGCTGCTTTCTCGGGGCCTTGCCGCCGGTGGACTTGCGGGCAGTCTGCTTCGTGCGGGCCATTGCGGATTCAGAGAGTCGAAGGAGAGGAGATGAGCTAGATCTGGAATTTGGGGGTAATTAAGGATTTGAGAACTTTGAAATAAGGGAATGATGAGGTAAAGTGGATGGAACTGGAGATGTATTTATAGTAGATTGGATTGGAGAAGCGGGAATTTGAAAATTTTCCGCGTTCGTGTTCTTTTGGGTTTGCGAGGCGGGAGGCTGTGGGGAGGATTCTGGAGCGTCGATCAGGGGCAACGGTTGGGAATGCTTAGAGCAGGAGTTGACGCGGATCGCTATCTGCGAGGGAGAACTTGAAATTTTGTGGGTGTTGAGGAAATGGTGGGATCTGAACCGTAGATGGAGAGCGTACGGACGGCTGAGAATGAATTGAACCTTGTGACGCGGATTGATCTCATTTTGAACGAGAGTTTCTTGATTGGGTTTAATTAGGTAAAGCCCAATGGGTAACCATCTGTCGGTCGGCTTTCTGTCTGAAGCCCATTTTATTTGGATTGTAGTTTTCATTGGTAGAAAGACGGTCCATTAATATTATCTCAATTATCACTACACCAATCAGTTATGCACCAACTCTAATCGATCATGAAATGCAAAATGTTCATCAAATTCCCAAATATTTTTCAATTTTAATTAGTATGATCCCAACTTATTTATATCCGTTCACCACCTCCAATCACCTTTCATTTGTTTGCTCCACTGCATGAGCTTCCTTCCTTCCCATCACCTTGGTCACGCAAAATGACCACTTATGGAGATAGGTAAACTGATTACAACATGGTAGTTGATTGATCGATCGATTTGTTTTTCGACTGTATGATTAGGGCTTTGATCCGTGTGACAAACGCTCACAATTTCGCGTGATTTCATACGACGATGATGACTGAATGGAATGAGTAAGTGATATAAAAAGAAGAAGAAAGCACGAGGCAACTTAGCCTGACAATATTGAAAGCACATCAACAAAATAGATTCCATTGCCAAATTCAACAGCAACTATACGTAGTGCTTCCTTTCATGAGTAGGTATCTTGAATATACACAACCAAGAGCATAGACCAACAATCCCAATTAGCCCATTGGCCATACATTGCTGTCCACTAAGTATACCATGGTGCTTTGGCTGTCACATAACGAACCAACATTCGCAAGTGGGCAGGCCATGGAAGATGCGGATCCGTTTGAAAATGACCTAGTTGGAATCTTCTAATATTAGTCAGGCTAAGAAGGTGGTATCTTTCATAAGTAGCTAGCTTTAGCCTCCCTTTTTTTAGTTAGTGTATCACATTTGCTCCAAGATTCCAATGTGATCGAATGTTACTACTAGTAGTTACTACCCTTTGGAGGATGTTAATCATAGCACGAGTTTAACTTGACAATGACCATACACATTGAAACCCTAGGTGGGATTTTGGCTTATAGGGGGCGGTTTTTAGGGTTACCTTGGGGGAGTGAGGAGTGCCCTTTTCCACAAACCATGGGCATGGCTCGCAAGTGCAAAGCAAAGGTAGATGATTGAAGAGGGAGATTTGATATAATGGAGACTTTTGTCACTCTCCCATGGAGAATAAAGGGATCCCAAGATAAAGAGTGGCCCAATAATTCAAGAAATGGATCGAGTGACTGAGAGTGAGATAGTCAAGGATGGTCTTGATCGAAATAGGGAAAGGGTGTGTATTGCCTCCCATTCGCAATGAGATATTTCCTTATCTCATCAAAATATATATATACACATACATAATTTCCAATCGTGGAATACACGAGTCATCAGAAGGAAACATATCTGAATATATAATTTTGATGACCAAAATTGTTACCTAACAAAACAAGCAATTGAGCCTAATAGCTAGGTTCGGTACAAGCAAGATATGCGGAGATAACATGAGAATAAGCTTTTTGCCTTAAGTTTCATGCACGCTCTTAAATTTATTATCAATCGAGATGATTAGCGTCGACACTATATTTGTAGATATTAATATATATATAAAAGCTTAAGCAAAGTTACTGTTGCCTAAAAATTTTGCTAACTTACACCACCTTCATTTAATTTGGTAACCTAACCGCTAATGGAAACAAACCAATATAATTATATTATTCATAAAAGATGGGTAGAGGGAAACATGCAAGACATCTGGTACGGTCGTTCTTACCATTGCAACTAGCACTCACCTACATTAGTGAATTGATGAACTTGCTAATTTTGTAAGGTGTGTTATGGTCCGGTCTTAATCAAATTCATGAGAACAGCGATTCAATAGTGAAATACATTTTAGAATTAAGGACCAGATCAACAGTGCATCCATATGATTTTGGCTTGGTTTAGTCTGGTCCAAAAGTCAATTCAATTATTTTTCTTCCGTATTTATAAATTTATAAGACTAAGGATCGGACTACATTATATTCGATTCGGTGTGATCTGATCCAAAATTCCATTTGAGCCTATGCGGTCTGATACGGACCAACCTGTTGCACACTCCTGTTGATTAGGATTGGGTTAATTATTTAAGGAAACCAAGATTATTACGTGGGCATGGGAAGCCCACTGCTATCATCTATTTTATATAGTCTAATTATGATTTTTACTTTTTTTGTCTAACTATGAATAATGATTAAATTTATTGGTTTTTCAATAGTTACTAGTTGAAATGAACGGCGATCTGCTTTCTCCGGCGACGGCTCTCAGCCCCTCCGACAGACCGCCAGACCCACCCCGACTGTCTTCCGTGCACACGCACACGGCCACCACACCGACTTTAGTGCCTGATAAGGTTGGATCTGATGATTCGATGGCAGTAGATGCTCCGGCGACAGAGGCCCCAGAGATAGGGAAATCAACACAGGGAGTGTCTTCCTATGCGAACGCAGTCCGGGGGGCAAATATGGCTTCCTCCAAGGCGGTGATCCCATGGACCCCAATAGGCGAAAACGACCTTGTTGCCGGATCTTACAACGGCGAACCTGAACTGAAGGTCTCAGCTGGCCTCAAATCCAAACTGAGCGCCCCTTGGCAGAGATCGCTGGTCGTTCGCACGCTAGGCCTGCGGATTTCCTACACGACTTTCTGTCACAAACTTCGGGCACAATGGCGACCGACTGGAACGATGGAGATCATGGTTCTTGGGCAGGAATGTTTTATTGTTAGGCTCGACAACGACGCAGACTACTTCCGAGCTCTGACGGAAGGGCCTTGGATGATTTTTGACCACTACCTGCTGACTCAACAATGGACGCCGGAGTTTCGGCTGTCCAATAAGCTGCCAAGCACCATGATTGTTTGGGTACAGCTCCCAGCGTTCCCAATCCATTTTTACCACAGAGAGGTGCTGTTCTCGATCGGGAATCTGATCGGGCGGACTATAAAACTAGACTATCATACGCAGCACCAACAGAGAGCAAGATTTGCCCGAATTGCTGTGGAAGTGGACCTCTCCAAACCATTGGCGACGCGTATCCGACTCGATGGGAAATGGCAGTATTTGGAGTATGAAAACCTACCGATCCTCTGTTTCGAATGCGGGAGGGTAGGGCACACTAAAGAAGTTTGTCCATCATCAGTCCAATCGGCGCCGGCTCTGTGTCTTGAGGCACCTGGTAACTCGCCGGCGGTGATGTCAGCGGCGACTCAAGCATCGGAAGAGGAAAAGGAAGGTTTTGGTCCATGGATGCAGGTGACGAGGAAATCACGGCGGGGGAGTAGGGATTCAACAAAAGGAAACTCGATCAACAGAAAAGGGGAAGGAGATATTCAGGGGAAAGGTGGAAAAGGAAAGGCTGGTATCAAGGACACCCCCGTAGCAGAATCTCGTCCGCCGAGAACCACGTCATCTGGAAATCTTGAGCTATCGGCGGGAGGAAAAGCAGGGATGGATCGCAGCACCAACCCTAAGCATAAAGGAAAGGCGGTTGTTGAAAGCCTTCTGGGCGGAGAAAGAGGTAAGGGGGTGCTGGGCCCGGTTCCAAAGCCTGTAGGGCCCAGCCCAGGGAAACCCGCTGGAGGGATCTCTATGTCGCGGGCCCAAGGCAAAGGCCCCTCTTCTTCAGGGACGAAACAAGACCCTCCCCCGGCCCTCTTTGTAGCCCCCCTCACTGATGGGCTGGCAGCCCAAAATTCCCCCTCCCTGACTTCAATACCCAGCAATAATGGAACCAAAATTCAGATAGTTAATCTCCCCCAACCTGATCCGAGCGAAGACCCCCCCGACCGACAAAAACTCTCTCTCGGCTGCAGCGCGGACCAAAAACCAGAAGAAGCATCTTAAAAAACATAGCTCCCCAGCCAAAACCCCCCGCCCTGTTACCTCTAAAGCCCTCCAGATTTGGACTCCGATTAAGGGAAAGAAGAACAAGGCTCGCACCAAAATTGCGACCCTTACCCTCCAAGACATTGAAGCCTGGACGGAAGCTGCGGGGCGAAAACAAGGGGAGGAAATGGTCGGGATAGCGGACTGTGACGCCGCCGGCGATAGCCTGGGGAACGCGGCGGCCTCCACCAGCGAATGATTGGCGCCGCCGATCACCTTCTTTTCCCTTTTCTTCTCCTTTCTATTTTTAATTATTATGTCTATGTCGTCAACTCAAAGTTTCAAATGTATGTCTTGGAATATTGGTGGAGCTGGGAGCGCCTCCTCTGCCAGAGCGCTCAAGTTCCTTGTCATGAATTACAGACCTGACTTCCTTTTTATCTTGGAACCGCAGATAAGTGGCGATTCAGCAGATAAGGTGTGCGGGAGGCTGGGGTTCTCCAATGTTATGCGTGTTGAAGCCGAGGGGAGGAAGGGAGGCATATGGCTTTGCTGGAATGCCTCTGATTTTCAGCTCCAAGTGCTCTCCGCCTGCTCCCAGCACCTTTCAGTGGTGGTCACTGCTCGTTCAGCCCAGAAATGGCTCCTCACAGCCATCTACGCTAGTCCGCGGCCCTCCCAACAGCGTTCTCTTTGGCAAACTCTTCTTCACACCAGCCTTACCAATGATCTTCCTTGGCTGCTGTCTGGAGACTTTAATGCCATTAGAACGCCAGAGGAGAGAATGGGCACTCCCTCGGATGCCACTTTTCGCAGATGTAAAACCTTTAATGACAGGATTAACCTAACTGAGCTTATTGATTTGGGTTTTACAGGGCCTCGCTTCACCTGGACTAGGGGAGACAATATCAACTCGGTCAAAGCGAGTCGGATTGATAGAAGCCTCTGCAATGCCCTGTGGAATGCCACCTACCCAAACACTACAGTCAAGCACCTGCCTCGCCTACAGTCAGACCATCATCCTATCCTTACCTCGACTGGAATTCAGGGAGTTCAATCTAATCTGATTCGTCCTTTCCGTTTTGAGGCCGCCTGGCTTACTAACCAGGACTTTGATAATCAGGTGGAAGGTGCTTGGAATCTTCAAGCTCCTCTTCCTGCTGCTCTGGCAGAGCTCGCTACTAGCCTCAATCACTGGAACAGCTCAGTCTTTGGCAACATTCTCCGCAAGAAAAGACGCCTTCTAGCTCGCATTCAGGGCATTCAGGAAAGGGTGGCTAGCAGCTTCTCTCCCGGCCTTTACAAACTTCAAGCCAAGCTAGAGAAGGAACTTGAGGAGGTGCTCGAGCAGGAGGAGCTGCTGTGGTTCCAAAGATCGAGAGAGAAGTGGGTCCAACAGGGGGAACGCAACACTGGCTACTTTCATCAACAAGCCATCATTCGCAGACGCAGGAATAAAATTGACAGTCTCAGGAACACCAATGGCGAGTGGGTAAGCGATCCCCAGGAGTTAGCTATGTTGATTTTTGACTTCTTTGCTTCCTTGTATCTCCAGGATATCGCTGATTACGAGGACTTGATGCCAAAGTCAGCCTTCCCGCGACTCAGTCATGAGGAGTTGGCAGCGCTTCTGCGACCTTTTAGGGGGGAGGACATCCACCAAGCTGTTCATGGGATGAAGCCTTTTCAAGCCCCGGGCCCCGATGGATTTCATGCTGCCTTCTATCAGAGATCCTGGAGGGTGGTGGGGAGAGCCCTCATTGACATGGCTTTGGAGTTTTTTACTACAGGGAGTCTCCCGGAGGGTGTCACCGACTCTACTGTGGTTCTCATCCCCAAAGTCGAACATCCAGAGATGGCCTCACAGCTCCGTCCGATCTCTCTCAATAATGTGTGTCTCAAAGCCATCACGAAGGCGATCACCAATCGGCTGAAGCCTATCATGAGAAAGTTGGTCTCCCCGCGGCAGAGCAGCTTCATTCCAGGGAGACAAACTACAGACAACATTATTGTTTTGCAGGAGGTATTGCACACCCTCAGGAAGAAGAAAGGGAAGAAGGGGGGAATAGTGATGAAGATTGATTTGGAGAAAGCCTACGACCGGCTTCGTTGGGACTTCCTGAGAGACACTCTCAAGGAAATCGGGCTTCCTAGCTCCTGGATTAGCTGCATTATGTACTGTGTGGAAAACAACAAGATGAGATTGTTGTGGAACGGAGACCTCTCTCAAACCATCACCCCGACTAGGGGGGTCAGACAGGGAGATCCCCTCTCACCCTATCTCTTTGTTTTGTGTATGGAGAGACTTTCCCACAGAATTGACCGGGCCATCCAGGAGAAGCAATGGAAACCCCTAAGACTTTCTCCGGGTGGCCCAACCCTTTCTCACCTTTTTTTTGCAGATGATCTAGTGTTGTTTGCGGAATCAGACGCTTCTCAGATAAGGATCATAAAGCAATGCCTTGATGAGTTCTGCAGCAGCTCGGGTCAAAGAGTGAACTACCACAAGTCAGCCATGTTTGTCTCCGCCAACATCCCTAGGCGCAGAGCTAGGGCGCTCAGTGAGCGGATGGAGATCCCTCTCACGGTGGACCTGGGGAGATATCTGGGAGTAATGGCCATCCATGGACGTGTCAAGCGGGGCCGATACCAGGACCTTATCATCAAGATCCAGAGAAAACTAGCTCCGTGGAAAGCTAAGCACCTTTCCATAGCAGCTCGTATCACTCTTGTTAAAGCAGTTACTTCCTCTATTCCCATTTACCCCATGCAGGTGGAGCTTCTTCCAAAGACTGTTTGCAAGACTCTTGACCAAATCAATCGGGGGTTCTTGTGGGGGGAATCGGAAGGGAAGAAGAAACTTCACCTCGTTGGTTGGGCCCAGTTGACTCAACCGAAAGACAAGGGTGGGCTCGGAATTCGCCCAGCCAGGGAGGTCAATTTGGCCATGCTGGCTAAATGCGGATGGCGGTTGATGACTGAAAAGCAGACTCTTTGGGCTCAGCTAATGAGGAGCAAGTACGGGAAAGATAGGGCCAACTTGGATCTCATCAAACCAAAAAAGGGAAGTTCCTTTACCTGGAACAGTATCTCCAAAACTGAAAGCTTGCTGAGAAGCGGCTGTGCTTGGAATATTCATAAGGGAACGCTAACCCGCTTCTGGTCTGATGTTTGGATTGAGCAGGTACCTCTAGAGGAGCTAGCCACTGGGCCGATTCCTGAGGAGGATAGGAATGCCAGGATCTCAGCTTTCGTGGACGAGGAGGGGACTTGGCGTACGGAGAAATTCAGCAACATTCTTCCCGCGGAAATTATTCACCGCATCACAGCGGTGGCAGTGGACCCGATGGCTCCAAATGACGACACTCTTTTTTGGCACCCTACCTCCGATGGACGGTTCTCAACAAAGAGCGCTTTCCACCTCCTCCAGGTGCAGACTGACAATGGGCAGAGCAAAACCTGGAAAGAAATTTGGAAGCTAGAAGTCCCGGAACGAGTTCGCTGCTTCATGTGGCTAGTTGCCCACAACAGGATTAGCTCAAATGAGCAGCGAGCGAAGCGGCATATTTCAGTGACGTCTGGCTGTTTCAGGTGCGAGAATCAGGTGGAGTCTACCTTGCATATCCTCAGAGATTGTCCCCCAGCTGCTTTTGTCTGGATGCGCACGGTACCTGCAGATCAACATCAAGCCTTCTTCAGCATGGACTTGGACCTCTGGCTCGCCACCAACCTGCAGAAGACCGATAGGTATGTGGAGGATACACCTTGGAATGCCTTTTTCAGTATTGCCATCTGGAACCTTTGGAAAAACAGGAACGAAGGCGCTTTCAGAGGAATCGAGAAGACTCTATCACCGCCATCCCTCGTCCAAGCTATTAGGATCAAAGCAGGCATTTGGTACAAGGCGTGGACGGCTCCGAGGGACAGCTTGGGACACAGAAGTGCGCCGACTCAACGGGTGACCAAGGATATCAGCTGGATCCCTCCCCCTCTGGGATGGTGCAAGCTTAATGTGGATGGGGCCGCCAATGGTACTCACGGACCTGCGGGAGCGGGTGGTATCTTGAGAGATCACCAGGGGAGATGGAGGCGTGGTTTCATTGTTAATATGGGGACCTGCTCGGCGATTCAAGCGGAGCTCTGGGGAATTTTCCATGGGCTCGGTTTGGCTTGGCAGAATGGTAGCAGAACCTTGATTGTTGAGACTGATTCCCAACTTGCTCTCCAACTCATCGAGAAGAGGAAGGACCCTGTTCACCCGCTTGCAACACTTTTGACGGCAATCAGACGAAGACTAGCCCAAGACTGGGTGGTGCGTCTTTGCCATACTTACCGGGAGGGGAATAGAGTCGCGGACTGGCTCTCGAAGCACAGTCTCGTCTATCCCTATGGGAAGTATGAATTAGACACACCCCCGGAAGCTCTTCAGGCCATTATTGGAGATGATATGAGAGGGCAATCTTTCCCTAGGAATGTGGTGTTGGAAACTCCAGAGACCCATACCTTGTTGTAATCTAGGCACTCCCCCTCCCCCCTTGTAACCCCTTCTTTTCTTCGGCCTTGTGCCTCCCCTGCTGCAAAAAAAAAACTATGAATAATGATTGATGGTAAGGAGAAAATTTAACATTGATAATGTAAATAAAAAATTAAATAGCTAGAAAATTCTACCATGCCTAACATCATAGGCAGCGAAGATTTTTCCTAAACAAGATTTTTCTATCTACTCCTTTTGAAGAAACGAGTCACATTTCCATGTTGATGCCGTGTGTTTTCTCCTAACACACTCCTTGATCTTACTACGAAGTTGGATGTTAGGCATATCCAAAAAAATTTATGCACACTCATCACATATTCATCCATTATATTTAATGAAAATGGAGACTCACCATTGCGATAAATCTTTTTTAGTGAGTTGTTGTCCTCCTTAAAAAAAAAAAAGAAAAAAAACTGAACTCGGAATATGTGCTTGCGGTGGATATTTATATTTAAACTTTAATAAAAGATAGGGCAATCAAATAATTTTTAAAAATAATGTCGGTACTTGTTTAAATTAATATTATATTATTTACTTATGTAATCTGATTATAAATTTATTACAAAATCTCTTTATCTAATCAAATCCGAATAAAAAAATTATAATATCCGCGACGAAGTGCGGACAGCACCTAGTATATAATTAAAAATAATCAATAAATACATGACTATCGTGACGCTCTGGAAAATTACTCAGCTATTTTTGCTTTCACGTGGAAAAACCATGTTATTGTATGGCCAATAAGTTAAGCTAGGTTGGAGCCTTTTTTTAGCAACTTTAATTTTGATAGTACATTGATTCCACGATGATGAACACGAATGAAAAGTGTAGCTTCTATAGTTATAAACTTATAATACCTGTTTGAACCTAACTGAGTGTAAGAGTGAGGTTCGGGAAAATGGGTCGAGGAGAATAAGCAATGAGAATCTGTCGTGGATCCAAGAACAAAGAAAGGGAAGAATGAAACCGAGAGAGTTATCTTTTAGTGAGAGAAGTCTGTTCTTTTGTCTAGAGATAGAGTCTGAAAAATTCGATCCCCTCACCCACCGGAGTAAATGCCTTATTTATAGGCTACATGGTGGTGGGTGAGTTACATGGTGACATATCATGGTGACATGACTACTGACATGTCAGAAGACTAGGCCATATCCCTACCTAGCCTTTCATTATACCTAGGACTGTGATGTGACCACCCGATAGGTGGGACACGGCGTCGTTTCCCGTACTCGCTAATTTAGTCAACACTGGACTCGGGCTGCCCTTGGACGCGCTGGCACTGATGCGCCCGTCTCTAGGTATTCGCGCACGCCGATGTGTTCGCTCGCGCCGGTGCTGGCGCGCCCGCCTCTTGGTATTGACGCTCGGCGGTGTGCTTGCTCGCGCTGATGCTTGTGCGCCCGTCTCTTGGTGTCTGTATTTCTTTGGCGCGACGAAATCCGAGTCACATGCCCAACAACATTCATATTCTTTGTTTTGGTGAGCTAGCTAGCTAGCTGATAACATGCTTCCTTTTAAGCTTTTTTTATAAGGAATCACTCCTCCATGTTTTCTGCAACTAAAGGGTACCCGAATCCCACCCACCCATTTTCTGCAAGGAAATGCCTAGCTTTTTCACAATAACTAATGAAATTGCTTTAATTAACACGTCATTAAATGCATATTAGTTATAAAATATTAATCTAGAATCAGGTTTAGTTAATTTTTTCCCCACGGACAAAGAAAGAAACTGAGAAAGGTGGGAGACTGGGAGGATATATATATATGCTAGTGATCCAGGAGACAAAAGCAACTTACTGATAAACAAATGCTTTTGAGGATCGGAAGAAGAATTTCAGGGTTTTGATTCACAGAATGAAAGCATCCCAGCTAAACCTAATTAATTAATGGATTAATGAGGAATTAGATTACTTAATTAGGTACCAGCCGGAAAGTAGTTGGAAGAGGTTGCCGTCGAGCTCAGCTCAGCAGCCAAAAATTAGTCAATTTTGATGACTGGTAATAGTTAGTGGTGTGAAATTAGTCAAAAAGTATAAAGGGAAAACGATAAGCCTCTTGCTTGAGAACATATATAACTAACCCCTAAGTAAATGTCGGTATATTTGGTGTCCTGTAGTAAAATATCGGGCCTGGTTAGGCTAACGACAAGCATTTCTTTGGTGCTAAACTAGTAACTAACAGACAATTACACTGAACAGCATCCAATAGCTATCAAATCATGTTGTGAGAGGGGCTTGGTCATCCATTGTTTTCGGTGGAATTTCTTATTATTTTGGTATGAACATCCATCTCTTATATCAGGACAGGAAAAATATTATTTTCTTCATCAAAAGATTGCTTGTATTCGTAGAGGAAAACAACTCAATTAAAGAATGAAGCACCAAAAGAGTTGTTTGTGCTATCAAGTGAGTAACCTTATTACTATTGCATCATTTGCATCCAACAAACGAATATGAAAATGAACACACTCATCACGAAGGATCAGAATTTCCGCGATCCCCATCCCTCAAAGTCTGTCGATTTCCTTGCCATAATCGTATCAATCACCACCTTTGCATCGCTGAAAAAAAAATCACAAACATTAATCTCCGAGACAAACACTATTGGGTCGCTTCACGAATAACCAATAACTCAACCATGAATGCATCAGATATTACCTCGTACAACGTCATCGCTACAAATACCTGATAACTTATCTACCTGTATAAAATAAAAAATCGCTCATTTACGAGTACGCTAAATACACCAAAACAACTAGGGCTGAAAATTACCCTGACCCTGTCTGACCCGCACATGAAGGGTCAAGATGTATAGTTGACCTGCCCTTGTTTCCTTCTTGACCCTGTATGATAGGGGTGGCATTGGTTGGGTTCGGACCGCACCGCACCGTACCACATTCATATAAACCGCACCGCATCTTTGACCGCAAAGTTATCGGTGCGGTCAAACCAAACCGCATAGATTAACGGTTTGGTACGGTTTAGACCGAACTACATTTTGACCGCAATTCCCTGTGCTGACGAAATTCCGAAGGAAAAGAATCAGAAAAATAAAAAATACATCATCCTTTCTCTTTGCTCAGCAAATATGCTATTCCAACTAGTGTTGTCCAATTCGAAGTCAACTGGAGATTTCTCTAACAAAGCCTTAAGCTCCTGTTCATAAGGATGCAAATTGGAACAATTCTCTACTGCAACATTACAGAATAGAAGAAAAGGTTTCAGGCAGTCCATGTGCTTGATGGATCAGGCCGTCCCTGCACAAAAGAATGCGAGTGGGGAAAGACAGAAAAAAACAACAGCATGCCCGGGGAATAGAACCCTTGCCTTAAACGAACCAGATCGATAAGCAAAGAAACACAAAGATCAGTAAAAGCAGAGCAGGGGTTGACTCGTAGATTCTTGAAAAGACCGGCGAATGGACATGACCAAAGTCAGGTAAGGCCTTCAAGCCTGTCGATCTTGCCATGAGCAACAATTCAATCCCTCCACATTGCTCTGTTTCCTGCCACCAAAACAGAGCATATGTTACACAATAAAAAGAAATCAGATGCTGCCACCAAAACCCATATTAGATTCTCTATTTTCTGCCACCAAAACAGAGCATATGTTGCACAATCAATGAGGTCACAGCAAAAACAATGAGACTGATGATTCTGTTACTTTGCTGGACAGTGACCTTGGGTCATATGTTAGAGCAGACATATATGAATTAAGACCTTGGTATGAAACCATTGGGTTGAAGGAGTACTAGCAGGCTTTCTCAAGAATTAAATAATGTAAATAGCTCAAATAGTTAGGACAGGTTCATGAATAGATCCCACATTTTTCATTACACAGTCCCCTCAACAAAAGCCTGATATATCATTGTACTTAAACTAGGTTTATACTTCGGGCAACTACAGTACAAAGACACATCTTTTGGCCACTCTCATATCATTATGCCGGAAACTAATTTGTCCCAACTTAACTTAGGAGAAGAACATCAGCAGCCAGTGTGCTTTTTACCATCTAACTTAAGGATGATCCATCCACCACAATTCAAACGAAACCCAAACCAGGAAGGAAAAGAATAGAGTTTTAAGAAACACTCAATCCTACAGTATGCTTGTATAGGAGATAATACATGAATAAGAAACGAAGAGGAGAATTAGAGAGCAATAAACAAGGCAGCTCAGAAATTGCACTAATGATTAGGTTCAAATGTTACCTTATATGCTTGCGCTTGCCTCTACATTAGGACTCATACGAGGAGTATGGATAAGGGGAAGTGGAACATCGGACATACCAATAGCATTCATTATCATGCTCAACTCTGAAATTCATAAGATGAAAGTTTAACCACCACATAAAACGTACATGGTACATAAAAAATATCTTTTTTAGGTTACTCACCTTCATCGATATTGTCAATCTCCTATGAATCTTCTTCAACTAGACACGCACTAGAGTCTTCCCGGAGCCAACTAGACACTGAAATAAATTGACGAGTACATTAAGAAGTCAACCATAGTAAAGAAACTCACCTCACTAACACTAAGCACATTCGTGTTGGGTATCGGTGCTCGAGCTCGTTTTCCCTGTGAGTCTTTTGATTTCATCATTCCGATAACAGTATCTTTTGTTTCCCTTTTGCTTGATATCGAATTCACAGATTCATTACAGCCCTACAAGCATATGAAAGAAGACAGTTAGAACATTGTGACAGGTAAAAATATAAACATAATTTCATATAATGACATATTATGATCTGAAAGCAAATCCCATCTAACCCTCCTCTACCATATTATGATTTGTAAGCAAAACCCATCTTATCTCCAGAGTTAAAACTAAGCTATAGATCAAACAACTTCACATCAGGAACATAATATACAATGAACATCTTATACCTAACGAATCTAATCCCATCTAACCCTTCTCTATTCTCGACAACATATGATATGGTAGCAAGCAAGTCAGCACCATGGATTGTTGAGTTTCTAGATTGAGCAACGTTAACAACAACCCTATATCCATACCTAACGATTCTAATCAACCCACCAAGCATACCCAATATGTAACTCTATTCCTACTAGAAAACCCACGGAGGGAAAAGGGATCAGTGGGTCGGTCGCCGCCTTGGAGGAGGTCCGACAGGAATACAACGGGGAGAGCTAAGGTTGAGATGCGCTTGATTCGAGATTGAATTCAAAAGAGACCGATCAAGGATATGAAGAGGGAGGGAGAGAGTACCAGAACGGAAGTGTGAGCCGGGATGCGGAGGCCGGCGGAGGTGCGAATCTGGATGTTAGGTCAGGGGAAGCGTCGTCGGCGTCTATCTAGGAAGCTCGGGATCTCTCGTCTCTTGGTGCTGTGCAACGTCGAGAGGAACAGAAGATGGGTAAGGACGAAGGCGGTAGAACGGGTAGCGAGGGAATGGTTCGGATTCGGTGGGGACTGGGTGAGGAAGTAGGTGTCGCGTCGTCGACGGCGGGAGGATAGTTGCGTGGTGGATCTCTGCAAAGGTACTCGAGTGTTGATGGTGGGAGACCTTCAGTAAGAATTAGCGGTTTGCGGTTAGTCCACAAACGAAACCGATAGTTAACGGTATGGTTTGGATTGACTGTTGGAGCGGTTTGGTCAAACCAATGCCCACCCCTACTGTCTGACCCTAGCCTGATTTCCATCCGCGACTCTGATACCACTTGTTATAAACGCGCTACTACGGATCGGGGAATCGATGGAATTGACAAAGCAGGAATACAAAAGCGAGAATCGAAAACACGACACACAATTTACATGGTTCACTAACACGATGTCTGTTAGCTAGTCCACAAGCGAGAGAGAGCCAGTTTTACTATATCGAAGAGATTGCAGAGGAGATGAGAAGTATTTATACTTCTCTATGTGGGTCTAAACCTAATCAAATATGGAAAAGGAAACGGTTACAGACAAGGCCCAGAACCTGAACCCAAATAACATTGAGCCCATACACCACGGGACCCCTAACTAACCCAGTCGTAGTGGCTGATAATCCAATTCAAGTCACATCAACCACCTTGACTTGAATCCTCTTTCTCTTAAATCTCTGATGTACTCTGATCCTTTTATCTCTCTCTCTCTCTCTCTCTCTCTCTCTCTCTCTCTCTCTCTCTCTCTCTCTCTCGCCATCAATGCCTCGTAGGGCGGAGTCACACACTCAAGACATTTAGCAAGTCCAAGCAGTTTTGGAACTTGCCATGTGGAACCGGCTTCGTGAACATATCAGCAGGATTATCCGCGGTGCCAACCTTCTTCACCTTAATCCTCTTCTCTATCCTCAAGAAATGATACCTTACATCGATGTGCTTAGTCCTCTCATGGTGGACTTGATCCTTGGTCAAGCATATTGCACTCAAACTGTCGCAATACACCACTGCATGATCATGATGTAGACCCAGATCACCAACCAGTCCCTTCAACCATATTCCCTCCTTAGCAGCTTCTGTCAACGCCATATACTCCGCCTCAGTCATAGACAATGTCACCGCCGACTGTAGAGTTGCCTTCTAGCTCACTATAGAGTTCCCAAGAGTGAATACATAACCCATCATTGATCCTTGTGTCAACATCTCCAGCATAGTCCGAGTTAGAATACCCAGACACCAAACACTTTGTCTCACTTTCGAAGCTAATCCCCACATCAGGCGTACCCTTAAGGTACCGGAAGATCCTCTTCACAGCCTGCCAATGCTCCTTCCCAGGTTGTATCATGAACCTGCCGACAACACTAACAGCATGTGCAAGATGAGGTCTATTACATACCATAGCGTACATCAAGCTACCTACTGCACTAGCATATGAGACTCTCGACATGTACTCCTTCTCAGCCTCTGGTTGTGGTGCATAAGCTGAGGATAGATGAACATTTGAAGCACTAGGAGTATTTAAGGGCTTTGCTGAAGACATGCCAAACCTCGACAGTATCTTCTGGATGTAGCTCTTCTTTGACAAGAAAAACTTATTTTTCGACCTGTCCCTATAAATATCCATACCCAAGATCTTGTGAGCAACTCTCAAATACGTCATCTCAAACTCAGCACTGAGAAGCCCCTTTTAACTTATGGATATTAGACTTCGACCTCGCAACTATGAGCATATCATCCACATACAAAATAAGATAGATCATCGAACCACACACAACAATCATATGGACTTCTGCTGTAGCCCAGCTCAAGCATGTAACTGTCAAATCTCGTGTACCACTGCCTCGGAGACTGCTTAAGTCCATACAAGGACTTCTTCAGCTTACAAACATAGTCTTCTTTTTCTGGAACCTGGAATCCTTCTGGCTGTGTCATGTAAATTTCTTCCTCCAACTCTTCGTGTAGGAAAGTTGTCTTCACGTCTAGCTGCTCGAGCTCAAAATCTTAATGTGCATTGCTAGTAGCACTCTGATCAAAGTATGTCTGACACTGGCGATAAAATCTCATTGTAGTCAACTCCTTCCCTCTGTGAGGAGCCTCGTGCAACCACCCGAGCTTTAAATTTCATGCCCTCTTTAGAAGTGATTCCTTCCTTCTTCTTGTAGATCCACTTGTTTGTAACAATCTTCCTTCCCTGTGGCCGTTTGACTAGCTCCCTAGTCTGATTCCTGTCATGGGATTCCATCTCATCTCCCATTGCGGCAAGCCACTAATTAGCTTTGCCACCCGAAACGGCTTCTCTATAGGACTGTTGCTCACCTGCATCCACTTCTTCAGCAACCTGAAATGAATACGCCACCATGTCCTCGAAACCATACCTCTCTGGAGGTACTCTTGCAGTCTCTCTCTTCGGTCTACCGGAAGCTATAGACTGTTGAGCTCTTGCACTGGACTTTGAAGTTTCTGGCTCTGTAGAAACATCCTCATGTTGATCTTCTCCACCTTGGTTCTCAAACTCACTCTCATTGAGAGTTTGCAGCTCCACCGACTTATCAACATTCCTGCTACCTTCAACAACAGTAACCTTCAACATGGGGTTAAACATAGACTTCTCATCAAAATTACATTTCTACTGAGTATAACTCAATGATCAGAAGGTGACCACACTCGAAATCCCTTAACTCCATCTCCGTAACCCACAAATACACCCTTCTTTGCCCTTGGGTTCAGTTTACCCTCATCCACATGATAATAAACAGGACACCCAAAAACTTTCAGTGAAGAGTAATCAACAGGCTTATCATACCACACTTTATAAGGAGTCTTAAACTTGATACCTGTGTGAGGTCCACGGTTGATCAGGAAGCACGCCATGTTCACTGCTTCTGCCCAGAATCTTCTCTCTAGTCCAGCTCAACCAAAACCTTCTATTTCTATGCAATGATTCAGACTATTGAATTCGTACATTTAGATTGATTGGATCCAGAGGGGATAATGCTAAATAAAATGAAGGGAAGAGTTTACAAAAAAGAGATTCATAAAAAATTAGTTGTTTATGAGAATGGGAGCATTAGAGAGCATGCACCGTGCTCTCTCCAACAATGTCTGGTTCATCCTTTCTGTAACGCCATTCTACTAAGGTGTATCTCTAACGGTCCGATAACAGGCAATCCCTTCATCCTTGCAGAATTCGTTGAACTCAGAATTGCATAACTCCAAACCATTGTCCCTTCTCAGCTTTTTGACCTTCTTCCCGGTCTGATTCTCCACCAATGTCTTCCACTGCTTTAACTTCGTGAAAGCCTCACTTTTCTGCTTCATCATGAAAATCCAAGTAAATCTCCAATAATCATCAATAATAGACAGAAAATACATGCTGCCTCTAATGGATTCAACTCATGAAGGACCCCAACAGTCGAAGTGGAGGTAATCCAGTATCCCCTTCGTCCGGTGGATACCCTTCTTGGGAAACTTGCTGGGATGTAGCTTCCCAAACACACAATGCTCGCAGCATTCCAAATTCTGCGCCTTGTTCCCGCAAAGAAGATCCCTCTTCGATAGAACTTACATCCCCCATTCACTCATATGCCCCAGTCTCATGTGCCAGAGAGTGGTCATATCTTCCTGATGAACCTGAGATGATGCAACTGCAACAGAACCAGACAACACAGACCCTTGTAATGCATACAAGGTCCCACACTTCACGCCCTTCAGCAACTTCCTTGAACCTTTGCAGACATACACAACTCCACCTGTTCCTTTGAAGCCGAAACACTTGTTGTCTAGTATACTCAAGGAGATCAGGTTCTTTGTCATTCGTGGAACATGTCTGACATCATTCACGGTATAGAACGAAGCATCATGTGCCCGAACCTTTATGGACCCAATTCCAACAACCTTGCAGACAGCTCCATTTTCCATGACCACGTTACCATCATCTATCTGCTCGTAGGTTGTGAAGCAATCCCTGTTCGGAGACATATGGTATGAGGCTGCAGTATCCAGAAACCACACATCCCCACGACGTGCCTTCTCATCTACAGCCAAGGCGAGATCGTCTTCAGAACTGTTGTCCACTTCTGCCACGACAACTAAACCATGTTTCTTCTGTTTCCCTCTTCTCCTAGGACAGTTTTACTTCCAATGCCCCACTTCCTTATAGTTGTGACAAGCATCACCTGGTTGTGGACGGGACCCTTAGTCCAATACTCAACTCTCCTTGACCCACAGAAAAAAATCCATGTGTTGGAGGGGGGGGGGGATTCTTGTTCGAATTCCCTTTACCAGATTTCTTCTTTCCCTTTCCACCTGAAACAGCCAAACCCGATGGCTAATCACCTGTACCAGATCCGGACGCCTTATGCCTGATCTCTCTCGTATGAAGAGCAGACCTAACATCCTCCAACGACACGCTTTCTTTACCGGCAATAAAAGATTCAACGGAATTATCATATGAACTCGACAAAGAAACCAGCAAAATTAGGACAACATCATCGTCATCAACTTGAACATTTATATTACGCAGATCCAGCAAAATAGAGTTAAGTTGTTTGAGGTGTTCCCTCAAAGGCGTACCTTCTTGCATCCTCAAGATGAACAACCGTTGCTTGAGATGCAGCTTGTTGGTTAGAGACTTTGTCATATACAAACTCTCCAGTTTCAACCACAAGCCCGCGAAAGTCTTCTTAGCAGCGACTTCAATGATGACATCATCAGACAGCGATAACATGATGGTCGAGTGGGCCTTCTCCTCCAAGGTATTCCACTCATCGTCATCGACCGCTGCCTTTTTGTGTTTAACAGACAGCGACCCCCACAACCCTTGATGTTTTAATAAAGCCTGCATCTTGATCTGCCAAATAGCGAAGCTGTTCTTCCTCGTGAACTTTTCGATCTTCATGTTACCGACGTCATTCTTCAGAATCGAAAACCCTAGCATGATTTCCAGCCGTGGCTCTGATACCACTTGCTATAAACGCGCTGCTACGGATCGGGAAATTGCTGGAATCTATAAAGCAAGAATACGAAAGCGAGAATCGAAAACACGACACACGATTTACGTGGTTCACTAACACGATGTGTGTTAGCTAATCCACGGGCGAGAGAGAGCCATTTTCACTATATCGAGGAGATGAGAAGTATTTATACTTCTCCTTGTGGGTCTAAACCTAATCCAATATGGCAAAGGAAATGGTTACAGACCAGGCCCAGAACCCGAACCCAAATAACATTGAGCCCATACACCACGGGACCCCCGACTAATCTAGTCGTAGCGGCTGATAGTCCGATTCAAGTCACATCAACAAATCTCCACCTTGACTTGAATCCTCTTCCTCTAATATCTCTGATGTACTCTGCTCCTTTTCTCTCTCTCTCTCCTGCCATCAATGCCTCGTAGGGCAGAGTCACCCACTCAAGACATTCAGCAATTCCAAGAAGTGTTAGAACTTGCCATGTGGAACCGGCTTCGTGAACATATCAGCAGGATTATCCACGGTGCCAACCTTCTTCACCTTAATCCTTTTCTCTGTCCTCAACAATGTAGTCAAAAGCGCGATTCTACCTAGAAGCGGAAAATGGGTAAAATCGTAAAGCGTAGAATCAAAGCGTAAAAGCGTAAGTTTTTTACGCATGCTATAAAATAGCTAAAAATTTCTGTTTAGTACGACACATACTATGTAAAATATAAGTATACGTAATTTAGATAATTTAATAAGCACCTGCATTATTCGTAAAAAAATAATAATAATAATAAGCACCTGCAAATCATGTCTAAAGTAGAGAAATTTATAGCATCTTAACAATAAGTTCCTAAACATTGATCTTAACTATAAGTCACATTTCCCTTTATGCTAATGAATTTAGGAAGGGCCTAGCTGGTGAATTAGATTACTCTATTGAAACTGTGAGTGCATCCAAATACATTGTATGTATCTTTTAATCTGAAATGTATCATATTGTTGGTGATTTAACTTTAAACTATACTTTTTATAATTAATTTCATGAAAAAATACTCATTTGGTGAAGTAGAAGCGTAAAATCGTAAAGCGTTTTGGTGAGCTAGAAGCGTAAAAGTATAAGCTTTTGAGCTTTAAAGCGCAATTTAGTCCGATTTTATACACTAAAGATTTTATATAGAAACGAAAGCGATTTGGTGTCCTAAAAGCGTAAAACCGTAAGTTTTTAAGTTTTAAAGCGCGATTTTAACTACATTGGTCCTCAAGAAATGATACCTTACATCGACGTGCTTAGTACTCTCATGGTGGACTTGATCTTTGGCCAAGCATATTGCACTCAAACTGTCGCAATACACCACTGCATGATCATGATGTAGACCCAGATCACCAACCAGTCCCTTCAACCATATTCCCTCCTTAGCAGCTTATGTCAACGCCATATACTCCGCCTCAGTCGTAGACAATGTCACCGCCGACTGTAGAGTTGCCTTCCAGCTCACTATAGAGTTCCCAAGAGTGAATACATAACCCATCATTGATCCTTGTGTCAACATCTCCAGCATAGTCCGAGTCAGAATACCCAGACACCAAGCACTTTGTATCACTTTCGAAGCTAATCCCCACATCAGGTGTACCCTTAAGGTACCGGAATATCCTCTTCATAGCCTGCCAATGCTCCTTCCCAGGTTGTATCATGAACCTGCTGACAACACTAACAGCATGTGCAAGATCAAGTCTAGTGCATACCATAGCGTACATCAAGCTACCTACTACACTAGCATATGGGACTCTCGACATGTACTCCTTCTCAGCCTCTGACTGTGGTGCATAAGCTGAGGATAGATGAACATTTGAAGCACTAGGAGTATTTAAGGGCTTTGCTGAAGACATACCAAACCTCGACAGTATCTTCTGGATGTAGCTCTTTTGTGACAAGAAAAGCTTCTTCTTCGACCTGTCCCTGTAAATCTCCATACCCAAGATCTTCTTAGCAGCTCCCAAATCCTTCATCTCAAACTCAGCACTGAGAAGCCCCTTTTAACTTCTGAATATCAAACTTCGACCTCGCAGCTATGAGCATATCATCCACATACAGAACAAGATAGATCATCAAACCATCCTCCACCTTGTTGTGATACACACAACAATCATATGGACTTCTATTGTAGCCCAGCTCAAGCATGTAACTATAAAATCTCTTGTACCACTGCCTCGGAGACTGCTTAAGTCCATACAAGGACTTCTTCAGCTTACAAACATAGTATTCTTTTCCTGAAACCTGGAACCTGGAACCCGGTCAGCGAGACGCCCGACTAATCCAGTCGTAGCGGCTGATAGTCCGATTCAAGTCACATTAACCGTTTGTATGTGAAATTTCATATCTAAAGGTCACAGGGTCAAAAAATGTCCTGACCCTAAACTGACCCGACCCGCCCTGACCCTTACAGGGTCAAAAGATGATCCGACTCTAAACTAACCATGTAGACAAACTGATCCATCCCGATCTTCAGAGTCGAAGTGGGTCGAGGCGGATCAGTGAATTTTTAGCGTCAAGTTTACACCACTAAAAACAACTTCACAACTCGCATTAGACACCCCGACCCAAGAAGAGTGGGTAGGTGAAATAGAAACGGGAATACTTTACGTGCCAAAAGAGCTACACATGAAAAGCAATAAAGGAATTGCACTACTCGTGTAGTGTCTCTCTTTGTAGGTATTGATCGAAAGAGATCAAGCAAAGGTCCATAGCTGAATACGAGCCAACTCACATAAAGATGTGAAGATCTTTCCAAATGAGTTATGGCATGGCCGCCTTCTGGTTCTAAAATATAAAGTACCCCAAGAGCATTTTTACTATGCTATATAGTATTGGTGCTTTAATGTACAATTTAAAGTTGTACCATAACATTAAATGTATAAGTTTAGATTGTACCATAAAAGAATTTGTATCATTATGTTATGGTACAACTTTACAACTTGAAGTTGTACCATCAAATAAAGGTACAAGTTTAAGTTGTACCATAAAAGAATTTGTACAAACAGTATAGGTACAATCTGAAATTGTACCATAACATAAATGTACAATTTTAAATTGTACCATAAAAACAAAAACCTATAGCACCAATACTATATAGCATTGTAAAATTCCTCAGTACCCAAACCTAAAACGACACGACGACTTTATGTTATGGGACGTTGCCTACCTATCCTTCTCCCCTCCCCACTAATTGGTAACAACTTCTTTTGGAGTGGCTTCTATGTATCCAAGAACCTACCAAAACCTAGACCTAGTCCTTTTTTTAGTGACCCATTCACATCATTCAATTGAAACCACCCCTCTTCTTGATGTTCCATCACTCTCAAAGTCGGTAACTTTTTCTTGTGACATGTCAATTACTAATTTGTTCCAAGTTACTATCCATGGTCCTCTCTAATTGTGTTCCATAATTTACTATAGGTATACACATTTATCGATATTCTCGACAGACAGGTGCTAAAATCACAAAAATAATATATCAATAGTAAGGAAACTAAAACCACAGATTCGCTCAAAGTAGGATTTAAAAATTATATTTAACTATAAATGCGTTAATTGTCAACAAAAATTAATAATACATTAATGTGTGACATGTTTTTTCACAATTTTCATAGTTGTAAAAAGATTGTCAGCCCAAAAAGAATATACTTATTATATAACAGAAATAATAGTTAAATTTTTTAAATGAAACAGGTAAAGAAATAAATGTAAGTCGAAGATTTTTAAGAAAACAAAATGTAAAGTCAAGGATTGTAAAACTGTACCGGAGGTTGTATCGAAAAAGTTAGCGGTAGGATATTTTATCCTGAAATCGTGGTTCAACCATTTCATATCGCTAAATGCCGCCTATCGGCTTACCTTCTTATAGAAGGTTTTTCTTGTAGAACCGCTGGTAGGGTACTTTTTTATCATTTGTAAAAGTTACTAACTAAGTCGAACTTTTATGTCCAAGTAAAACTAGAAAATAAAAATATGGTGGAGATGGGTAAACCATAGTTTCCGCCAGACTATTGACACACTATTACACGTATTTTTCATTATAAAATAGTAGAAATACATATTTGATAAAACGACATAGTAAACCCACGTACTATACATTGGTGTTCAAGAGAATCGATATATTTGATAAAACCATAGTTCCGCTTCTGGCCATGAGAATCGATATGATCATCTACTAGGCACGGGTAACGATGGTGTCCATGCAAACCTACACAATCAAATTTGGGAAGGGAACACAATAACGCACAGATCGACATTAGAGAGACAGAGAGAGCGCTTTCACGTATGTCCACTAACTGCTACTCATTTTGGGAACATCTAGAGGAAAACCACTTTGTTCTCAGTTGTAAGATCAGTCATTCTCTCTCTCTCTTTCTCTGGGTTCAACTTTTTAATCATTCTCGTTGACGCTGTGCCCATAACAATAAAGTGGTCCGTTAATCAGTCCTAATCATCGCCTTAATTACTTGATTGAAAGATGTTAAACTTAATGAAGAGGAAATTACGAACAAACCTGTATATGTCGCTAGGTTATACACAGTAGTGTGACGATATGGAGTTATTATGCGCTACTTGATCATCCTCGTTGTCATTAGCCTAAAGTCATGGTAGAGCACACCAATTTGACTTGATTATCTGAGTGTCGAGAACGAAGACTCCTTTCATTAATTATGTTTTATTGGTGGAGCATGTAGTTTTAAATAATAATCTTGTAAATTAATCATGTAAGCAAGGACTTGCTGTGCCCTCCATTTTTAACAAACATGATAATTAGGCATCAATTAACCCTGTCATGCACGCTTAATTGCACCGCTCTAATTGGGGGGGGGGGGAATTAGTGTTAATCCCAGCCCCAAATCACACTTTCATCTGATTTTCTTTTTGTAATGTCTAATGTGGATTATCAGCTTTGTCTCTCGTCGTCACATTGATTAAGCTCTCCCCACGTTATTATTCACCTTTTCCCCCTCACCTTAAAGTCCCAAAAAGCTGCTGGCTTGTTGGTCAAAATATGTAATTCTATGTGCGATTCATTAAAAGCTTTAAAGTGATCAATATCCTTTTAGAAACAAAAGGAATTGTAAATTGCAGTTATATTCATACTTGGAAATTGGAATATACGAGAGGCAGTGTGCACGCACACGTATATAAAAGTGTTGAGATCCGGCGGAGGAGAATGGATCTTAGGACCACTACCTAGCTGTCAACGCGCCACGTGCCTCATTCTTCACATGGAGTGTTTTGTTGTCACCACACGCTAACTTGCTCCCTCATGCTAGTGGTGTACAATCCGGAATATAAGAGAGTATTATAAGATTTATTATAATTAAATTTTCGTAGGATTGTTGGGACTAACTGACGAATCGATTGAATATGAATATATGATTTTATGGGGTTCTCAATTATGCAACAGTCATGCGATTTGATTTAGAGGAGCGGTTGATTGAATCGATCTAATATGATTTTCTTCTTCGATAAAGGCAGATAAGCTTCGATTCCTAGACTCGTAATCCCACCTTCTCTTCCTCACCTTGCAACAAACATAGATTTGGGGCTTTAGAACCATAGCCCATCTCGTCGGCGCAACCATCTCCCAACAACGATATAGAGAAGCAAAATCAATATGTACGAGGGTGTGTGTTGTCGACTTGTCATCATCGTTCGAGATCGAGAAGATGGAAGAAGATAGAAAGAGGGCGAAATTGTATTGCAATTTATGTGGTTGAAATCCCATATGAACATCCAAAGAGAGATCTTACTGAAATGTTGCATATAAAAAACCTATACGTTGTTAAACGAGCGATTATAGGAAAAAATCCTCAATTTAACAATCTCTCATCCAAACTACTCCAACAATCCACACAAACTATCTCAACAGTATAACCTAAAACTTGAAATTTAAATTTTTCGTCATGTCAAACAAATTTTGTGTTAAAAAAATTCAATCATAGTAAACAATACAAATATTATTAGTTGTAACTATTTCAACCAAACTATCACCAAAACCAAATATCTCCTAATCTTACCCAAAGACGAGGAAAGTAAAGATATTCTATAGTACCAATTGCTTTCCAATCTGTCTGTAATCTTTGAAGTTCTGCTCAATGGATCCCTCAAAGAGGGAAAAGGGAAATTATCTCGCATGATGAAGGGGTCAGAATGATGTTATGTGTTTCGGATGAAGAGAAGATGTTACCCAGCTCTCTGACTTTCCCTCTGCCATTGTTGCCCCCTGTATATATACATCGAGGAAGCCTCATTTACCCCAGTACTTTTCATTTGTTTCACGGTAATTTTAAGTTTAACTTCAACTATATACAAGCAAGCATGGTGGTTAATTACCTGGTATCGGTTCGATAAAGCAGGACTAAAATGAGCACTTATTGATCAATAACCATGTAATTAAAGATAATGTATATAATATAAACAAAAGACCGAAAAATAATATAATCATCTAACCATAACCAGAAGTCTATAAAACGAAACTCTATTATGGTTGAACCGATCGATTTAGTTCCCAACTATACAATGCCATATGTATATCACATAGATTTGGTTGACAAATTACAAAACATAGTATGATGACTTTTGTTTTCACATATATAAACTAATAGTTTCGGACGTATAAAATTAAATTTCTATAATAGAGAAAAATAATAACATGATACTGATCTCAATCAAACTAGCAAAGAGCTACTCTCATTTAATTAACTAGTGAAATAGATTTGAAGATCTATATATAAAGATAGATATTACATTATTTGAAGATCTACTTCTTCAAAATTAAAGGAATTTACCTTGGAATTCAAAATTTCTTTTCCATGCCACCTTTGTCGTACTATATAATAATTAGAGCTCTTACATCATTATTAGCAATTTAGCATTGAGGGGACAATGTTTTCCAAAAGGGAATAAGGAGGTAATAAATTTAAGAAAAATCCAGCAAAAATAAAATTTAAAAAGAAGTTGGGGTCATCACTCATCAGGGTTAAAAAACAAGAAGAATAATATACTGATGATGTCAAATGAATATATGAAGACATGGAAGAGCGTGTGGAGTTGAGTCGAGTCAGATGGCGCTAGCTAGAGACCTAGATGATGAATAGGTCTCGACCAAAAACAGGCTTTAATTTGGAGATTCTATCGTGTGAAAACCATATCTAGATATGGGTTCGACACAAGGTTGTCAAACCGGTTTATGCCAGTGTGCCGGTTTAGCAAGTGGAATGGTTCGATCGGTGGCACATACCGGTTTGTGCCGGTTCATGCTGGTCAATATTACAAATAAAATTATAAATACTCATTTTAAACATGACATTTAACGTCAATACCTAAACATTTATACTTGAATCCAACAAATAACATCAATATTTAACATTTATACTCATAAAATAAATAATAAAATAATTTTTACCAATTAAAGTGACTAAAATAAGGTTATTTTACTTAGAGATTCGTATATCGATCATGCCGGTCATACCGGTGGTGTCACGCCGATTTTATGACTGGTACAGGTTGAACCAGGTACAATCGGTGGCACGCCGGCCGGCGTGACAACCCTGGTCACTTCGACACAACTAGCTAGCTAGAAGATGCATGTCGTGTCTGTAGACTGTGGTACTGTAATAGAACTCCATTGCCACTTCTGTCATCAGCTTCACAGCTGGCTTTGGTCAGGCTGGTTTCCGACCGGCTTATAATTAACAGGCCGGGTCAGCCAGCCTTCTTAGGCGAAGAAGCATCCTAGCAGCTCCCAGCTACTCTCTCTCTAATCTTTGCTCGAACCGGGGTGCTCGATTGGTACGATATTGTCCGCTTTGGACAATAACGCACTATTTTACTCTTGGTATCCTCCCCACGATGTCTCGTACTAATGAGTTTGGTGAACACTTATATACAATGGTCCATTCTCTTATATTACCAATGTGGTACTTGAATTGTCTCATAACAATCCTCCCCTCAAGACAAGGAGCACGAACTTCCTGTCCTCCCTCAGCGATTATCTTGATCCGCCGACACCTTGTATCGATGGGCTTATCGATATAAGGATTTTCCTAGACGCAAAACTCTCTTTATCAGCCAACAGACGTGGATCTCTCCTGGATCCACCAAACAGACGCATATCTCAAATCCCGAGGTCACCAAATGAGGGTCCACCGAACTGACGTCCACCATCCCGAACTAGGCTTTGATACCACTTGCTCGAATCGGGGTGATCCGATCCATCAGTACGGTCCGCTTTGGGCCAATCCTGCAGGGTTTTACTCTTGGGTATCCTTCCCAAAAGACCTCGTACTAATGAGCTTGGTGGACACTTATATACAAGGGTCCACTCTCTTGTATTACCGTGTGATACCTGGATTGTCTCATAACAAATCTTTATCAAATTGGATTAGAGTTAGGCCGCTGGAGAAGTATTATACATACTATTCATATTTTTATGTAATCTGTAATCTCCTCAAGTATAGTGGACTGACTCTCTTCGTGTTTGTGGACTAACCAACATATATTATGTTGGTGAACCACATAAATCTCGTGTGTTCTTTACTTTCTTGTTGATTGTCGATTGCCCTGGTTCGTGTGCGTGACAATTTTATATTTTCTTTTAACTTAGATTTGTGTACTAATTCGAAGTTTTGAAATTAGAGAATGATGATTAGCTAGTAGTGGGTATTGGGATGAAAGGAGGGTGGGTTCTATTGGAGGGGGGCAGGGTGTCTGGTAAAGTAAAGCTATGTGATAATTTGTACAATTTCTTAGCAGTATCTTTTAATTTACTTTGACAGTGGGAACCTTAGTGGAAACACTTCAGTACCCTTCTCTGCACAAAGGGAATTATTTATATGATATAATTTCTAAAACAAATATTAGTATATACTAAAAATATTCTTTTCTTTTTAAATTTCAAAAGAAAAAGAAGACGACCCTTTTATAAAACAAAAAGAAGATGACCCCAACTTATTAATTTAATCCATTTTGGTTTGGACTAATTAAGATTAGATTCATATATTAATTATTTTGGTTTGGACTAATTAAGATTAGATTCATATATTAATTAGTGTACAAATGTTAGTCCTAGGTAAGAAATGCACCAATTAATATTTACGCCAAATAAAGAATATACCAATATTCAACTTGGTAGGATGATAATCTTGACCTGACTCATTTTACCTGACTTATTTGACCTGTTCTGGGCGGGTAATACTCATCCCGTAGAGTGAGCGAAGCGGGCATAAGTACTTTTCTTGACTTGACATGTCCTAAGCCGTCCCATTCTCGACCCGTTTTTACTTAAATTACATATAATTTTACTCAAATTATTTAGTATTTACTTTTATGACCTCATACTTTATTTATAATGAAGTTTTAAATAGTCAATAATCTCAATTTCTCGGAAAATTTAGTTGCATATACCATATTGTAGTTTGTTTTTTGGTTTTTAATGAAAATACGAATATTTCTAATAATTTTCTTTCAAATTGCATATGAATGTACCCTCACCAGCGCCCTATAATAAATTACCCGCTCAGAATTTAACCTACTACGAGACAAATGTAGGTATCGAGATACCCACTCCTGACCTTCCATTGCCATTCATACTTGTAGACAAAGAAAAATACTTACTCAATAGGTAAAAGAACAAACTAATGTAGTAAGTTAATTAGTGTTTTATCATTTGATGTATTAGACAAATATCTTGTTTGGAGGTTTAGATTTTTTTTTGTAAAGCCTTGAGTGACTGTGAAGAATCTCAACAAAAAGTTGAGATTGATAATCCCTCAATTTTGAGTGATTGTGGTGGGGCCTCCAAAAGTTAATGCATCTATACTAGTTCAATATAAGTCAAAAAACCAATTAATATCAGAAAACATGAATTAGCTCAATACACCATTTGAAATCACAGCTTCTAAACGACCATTAAGACTATGCAAACCTAATTTAAGAAGGGTTAATACCTTAGTTTGGCCCGAACTATACACATACTTTCTACTTTGGCCCGTGGTATTGGAAATTGCTATTCTGGCCTGAACTATGTAGCAAACTTCCTCATTTGGCCTGGAGGCGGGTTTGACCGTCAAATTAGACGATCAAACCAGTTGACCGTTAGTCAATGTGCACCTCACCTGCCACGTCAGCTTTTTTGGCTATGGTAACTCGATGTAAATAAAAAATTGTTTGCTTTTAGAAACAAAAGTTTATTTTTATGTTGAGACTTTCATATCGGATTTTTTTTTGTTACACCAAAAATTTGGTATGGAATCACAGGCTCACAACCATATAACCAAATTAATTTCTACAATTGTCTTATTGAACTCATCCTTATTAAAAATTCTTCATTTTAACCCAATACCTCTATCTAGACTCTTGTAACTACGAAAGTTTTTGGTTTAGATATCTCAACTAATTTTATTATCTCAATAGTAGAATTTAGATTTTTTTTACCAAGACATTCAAATATTAACACAAAAAATTTCAAATTTTTTTATTAATGTCTAGGTCAGTGGTTGATGAAACATGATGTTTGACATAGAGCCTTAACAAAGATTTCTCTAACATTCACACGTGTCATTTTTCAATATATCTTGTGACTCATCCTAAAATATGAAATCAAAGTTCGTCAACAATCACACTTAATTCATTTTTGGAAATTTTGATTTATAATCCTTGACTATTAATAACTCCAAGCCAGAAAACAAAATTTCTTAGCATATGATGTAAGACTTCAACAGAGTTTGCTCAATCAACATGATCTATAATAAATATTGGAAATGTAAACTTAGCATACATTACAAATTACTGCACCCGTGATTCCTATTTTTTTACTTAATCATAATGCATAAGGAGTTTTTTTTAAGAAATAACTATTTTTATTTATGTGTCTGTTTGTTTAAAATGTTCATCAAAATGTAATATATTTTAAATTTGTAGTAAAAATGAGTCAAATTTTACTTAGTAAGCTTAAATCAAATATTTTTTGGTTTTAAGAAAATTGATATGTGTCACTCTAAATACATTAGTCTACTGTTGCGTACATCGATATAATGCAAAAGCAAAAAAAAAAATAAAAACTATTTGTTATAAGAAAAATAAATATTAATAAAATAGAGATAATAAATGTGATATATGTCACTCTCCATACAATATTTGTTACGGCGTACATCAATACAATGCAAAAACAAAAACAACAAGTTCTTTGATAAAAGAAAATGAAATATTAAATGAAAAGAGATAGCTTCATAAATTTATCAATAATTTTTTTTTTTAAAAATGGTCCACCTTAACAACTTGTGAATTCTCTTTTTTTTTATAGGAAATCTGGTAGGAAAAATTAAAAAATCAGTTCTGTTCAGTGGGCCCACGTCCCATCTCAGACTCAATTAAGCAACTTAACATCGCAGGGGGATCGTCGACCCAGACCACTTGATGGTCCCAACCTGACCCAGAATGAGCCAACCAGTGAGCCAAATAGTTGTTCTTCCTTGGCGTGAACACCCAGCGAACCGTGCAACCCGAGAGAGCTTCATTCACCGACGCCATCTTCTTCAGTTCATCACACCAGATACCCAGCTCTGTAAAATCACTCTCCCCGCTCTTCAACAGATTAATCAGCACCTGGCAATCAAACTCAACAATTAGCGGGCTGAGGGATCTCCGATTTGCTTCCCGAAGACCCATCATCATCGCCTTCGCCTCCGCTTCCACTGGCCGACATAGGCCTCTTTCTTTCTTCACCATCGCTCCCACAAACTGTCCCCTCCAGTCACGAATGATAGAACCCAGCCCAATTCCCTGTTGTTGGACAACCCCAGCATCCGAATTCAACTTGTAGACTCCTGATAGACCGTTAATTACACATGTTTTCACCCCTGTTCTTACACCGTTTGAGATGTGGTTTCTCGTGTTTTAGACCGATTTCACGCTAGGTTGTGCTTGTTTGTGATATTTCAGGTCCTGGCAAGTGAATGAAGGTTTAGGAGCGAGTTCGGGGTCGATTGGGCGAATATCGGGCGCGAGGCAAGTCAAAAAGGAAGTCGCACGGGCACACCCACAACCCACACGGCCGTGCAAGTGACCAGTTTGGCTGTGTGGGATTGTGCGAGAGCAAACACGGGCAGAGCAGAAAATCCACACGGCAGAGCAGAAAATCCACACGGCCGTGCAAGGTGAGCTGCACGACCGTGCAAGGTGAGCTGCACGGCCGTGCAAGGTGAGCTGCACGGCCGTGCGATCCTGGCCATGTAAGAAGCCTGGAATTCAACTAATCGATACGCTGCGTTTTGACTCGCACGGGCAACTGGGTGAGCCACACGGCCGTGCGGCCTGCCCGTGTGAGTCGGGAATTGCTGGTTAAAACCCGATTTTCAGCCAAAGGAAAGGAGAGAGCTGGGTTTTGGATCCCAAACACCCAAGGGACGAACCCTAGAGAGAGAGAGAGCGACTTGGGAACATTCTTGGAGCTATTTTGGAGGATTTCTTCGCCATTGGAGCTCGGGAATCAAGCTTGGAGATGGAGATTGAAGATCTAGATCAGATTTCTGCAGTCTCTCTCTTATCTATGGAGTAACTTCCCTTCACTTAGGTTTTGAGGAACCCTAGTTCCATGAGTTAGGATCTTTCTTGTATGAAGTTTTGGATGCTATATTGTTTGATTATAATCGAATGATGCATGTTTATTGAGTCAATTGAAGTCTGATCAACTTTTCCTGATTTCTGCTGCAATCTGAGATAGATAGAATCTGATTAGGTTGCTAGAGTCTCATCATTCGGTAGTAGGAGATTGGCTATACGAGAGTTAGCCAGTTTACTGCTTTGTACTGGAATCTAATTCCAGTAGTGGAGTTCTGTTCTTACTGCTTCAGCTTTCTATCCCGGTGAAGACTAGTCGTCTGCCGGATAGTTAGACTGAAAGGGCTTGGTCAGCTTAAGAGATTCCAAGCTACTGTCGGATCTTCCGCAGTTTAATCAACAGTAAAACAACCAAAAGGAATTACAACTTGGACCTAATTGAGGAGCTAGGGGGAATCATACCTAAGTGAGTTCCCAAACTGTAATTAGTAGTTTTACTTAGTTTAGTTAGTAGAGTAGTTTAGTTAATCAATCCTTAATCTAGCTTGCTAGATAATGAACTGAAGCTGAGTTATAGTAACTCTAGAGACCCGTGGATTCGATATTTATTACTTGTGCCACTATACTGCAGTCCCTTTCATTGGTTACACTTGGCCATTGTTAGGTGTTGTGTTTTAGAGCACCAAGTTTTTGGCGCCGTTGCCGGGGACTTTCTAGAGTATTAGGAAAGGCAGAAGTTTGTTACTTTAGCGTTTTTCTTTTCTTTTCCACCCTTGCTTTTCACTTGGGTGTTTTTGTTTTTGTTGGTGCAGATCTGAATCATGGATCCTCATGGCTTCTCCAACAATTGGGGGTATCCACCACCACCCGAGTGGTACTACCCCGAGACTCCCTGGAGCAATCAAGGAGGAGAAGACTATGGATTCGGGTTCCAGTACCAACCCCCTTACTACGGAGAACAACCGGACCCCTGGGCATATCAAGAACAACTTCATTACCAAGAATAATTTCTCCCACAACCAGAAGGGCCATCGGCGCTGGAGTTACCCATGGCGGCCTTCACGGGCCATTCTGCAGAGCCATGCTACACTCCACAGCCAGATCCAAACTACGATTTGAGGCTTCTCATGGAGAAATCATGCTCCAGGATGGATCATTGTGCCCAGGCTTTTCGTGAAACAGAGGAGATCCTCCTGAGCCTTAAGAAGAGAGTCGATGATCTTGAGCGATCTTGGGCGCAACCTGCTCCAGATCACCCTTCTGCTACCATACAAGAAGAGGAGGAGGACGAAGAAGGCTACAAGGACATTGTGGAGCACACTGAAGTTGTCACGGAGAGCTCCCGTGATGATCATGATCAGGAGTGTCATGTCGTAGCCGACCACACCTTCCCACACCCCAAACTGAGCTTTGAAGAGGCGGACATGAGTGAGGAGATGCAAGAAGATCTCATGAAAGAAATTGCTTGGCAACTTGCTATCCAATCCGTGCTAGAAGAAGAGCAAGAAAGGGTGCAGAAAGAAGTTGTGGAGGATGACGGAAGTGAAGCTGGAGGAGTTCTTGATCATTTCCCAGGGGTGATACCACATGAAGAAGGAAGGGAGGTTGAAGAAGCAATTGGCGTCCAGGCTGAGGACGAAGTTGAGGTGGAAGAGGCTTGCACCGGCCTTGAGTTACAGGTGATATCTCCACCAAACTTCGAGGAACTGCTTAGCAAGGACCCATTTGCAGTGTCTCTTTGCCAGACCAAGGTCACATCAACATCGGTCCCTCTTGGTGGACGCGATGGTGGCCAATCGATGCTGTTATATCTGGTTTGGGGCAATGAGACGAGAGAAGAGAAGAAGAGGTCTCGAGGGTGGAGACTTCATCTGCATCAAGTACATGAGCCTTCATCACCTGCCACACCACATGCTCGTGACTTGAGACTCCACCTCATCGACGAGAACCTCAACTTCAAGGAGGTTCTAGCATGGACCGAAACTTAGGAGCTATCGTCCGGCTCACGACGTGAAAGAAGCGCTTGTTGGGAGGCAACCCAACCAGTCGGTTTGCATTTCTTTCTCTATTTCTCCTCGGTTGAGTCAGTTTTGCTATTTGATTTTAGAGTCAATAACTCAACCTTTGTGAGATTTTGTGTGGTGTTTGTGTTCTGATTACTCTCTCTTTCTGGAATGCACCGCCTGACCCGTTCATCATCATTCACCCTTGATCTGGTAACTTTGTTCTACCCTCCTTATCTTTCCTCCATTGAGGACAATGTCGTGCTTAAGTGTGGGGGGATGTTCGATTATGTATGCGGGTGAATGTTTGGCTGTTTGTGTGCTTGGAGCCTAGTCCACTGTCCAAATTTTTAAATTTGAGGGCTCCAAGTACGTGTTCCTTTCAATTGCCTGCTCAGTATGCTTTGAATTGACAGCCTTTATAGTAATATGCAACCTAGGGAGGTAGTGTAGCACTATGGAGGATGTTGATGCATTTAAGAAGTCTCATTTCTTCTTCATATTGTGTTGGGTGATTGAGTGAATTAGTGATCTTAGAACCCTTGAATTGTGTGGTGTTGTGGACTCTCTACCTGTCATGGACTCTTGTTTCATTTTTTGAGTTTAACAGGTGCTCGAAAATGTGCTGAAAAATAACGTCTCCCGTGCGAATAGGGCGAAAGTGTGTAAGGGGAGACGGGAATCCGTTCCCAATTTCCACCTACTACCTCCAGCCCCCTTACATGTCTTTCCCCCGCAGGAGGCTCGAGACATCCACTCCTGGCATGGCCGGTAAGAGCAGGTTGGGACCCTTGAAAAAAAAGTAAAGAAAAAATAACAGAAAACAAGCAAAACAGAAAGAAAAGGGGTTCCAACCATCTTCAAAGAAAATAGAGCACCTTGAAAAATGTGAGTCCATGATCTTTTGTTTTTGAGAATCTCTTCATCCACAATTCATTTGTCCTCTATTCACTATTTGCCATGATGCCGACTCGATACTAGTGCTCTCGCCGAAGAAGCTATGAGATGACTTGTGCGTCGGTTGACCTCGTAAGCTACTAAATGATCTAGGAAGTCCTCTACCTACGATCTGGGGTGTTTGTTGCTATAGAGGTCTGGAGAGTTGCATTGGTTTGAGTTAGGTTTGCTTGGGGACAAGCAAACGGTTAAGTGTGGGGGAGTTTGATAGACCGTTAATTACACATGTTTTCACCCCTGTTCTTACACCGTTTGAGATGTGGTTTCTCATGTTTTAGAACGATTTCACGCTAGGTTGTGCTTGTTTGTGATATTTCAGGTCCTGGCAAGTGAATGAAGGTTTAGGAGCGAGTTCGGGGTCGATTGGGCGAAGATCGGGCGCGAGGCAAGTCACAAAGGAAGTCGCACGGGCACACCCACAACCCACACGGCCGTGCAAGTGACCAGTTTGGCCGTGTGGGATTGTGCGAGAGCAAACACGGGCAGAGCAGAAAATCCACACAACCGTGCAAGGTGAGCTGCACGACCGTGCGACCTTGGCCGTGTAAGAAGCTTGGAATTCAACTAATCGATACGCTGCGTTTTGACTCGCACGAGCAACTGGGTGAGCCACACGGCCGTGCGGCCTGCCCGTGTGAGTCGGGAATTGCTGGTTAAAACCCGATTTTCAGCCAAAGGAAAGGAGAGAGCTGGGGTTTGGATCCCAAACACCCAAGGGACGAACCCTAGAGAGAGAGAGCGACTTGGGAACATTCTTGGAGCTATTTTGGAGGATTTCTTCGCCATTGGAGCTCGGGAATCAAGCTTGGAGATGGAGATTGAAGATCTAGATCAGATTTCTGCAGTCTCTCTCTTATCTATGGAGTAACTTCCCTTCACTTAGGTTTTGAGGAACCCTAGTTCCATGAGTTAGGATCTTTCTTGTATGAAGTTTTGGATGCTACATTGTTTGATTATAATCGAATGATGCATGTTTATTGAGTCAATTGAAGTCTGATCAACTTTTCCTGATTTCTGCTGCAATCTGAGATATATAGAATCTGATTAGGTTGCTAGAGTCTCATCATTCGGTAGTAGGAGATTGGCTATACGAGAGTTAGCCAATTTACTGCTTTGTACTGGAATCTAATTCCAGTAGTGGAGTTCTGTTCTTACTGCTTCAGCTTTCTATCCCGGTGAAGACTAGTCGTTTGCCGGATAGTTAGACTGAGAGGGCTTGGTCAGCTTAAGAGATTCCAAGCTACTGTCGGATCTTCCGCAGTTTAATCAACAGTAAAACAACCAAAAGGAATTACAACTTGGACCTAATTGAGGAGCTAGGGGGAATCATACCTAAGTGAGTTCCCAAACTGTAATTAGTAGTTTTACTTAGTTTAGTTAGTAGAGTAGTTTAGTTAATCAATCCTTAATCTAGCTTGCTAGATAATGAACTGAAGCTGAGTAATAGTAACTCTAGAGACCCGTGGATTCGATATTTATTACTTGTGCCACTATACTGCAGTCCCTTTCATTGGTTACACTTGGCCATTGTTACGTGTTGTGTTTTAGAGCACCAACTCCCACAGGCGGAGGTGACCATTGCCGATTCTGCACAAAAGAGCTCCGGGAAGGACATGCAGTGGTATCCTGCGAAGGGGAGGATTGCGCCTCGAGATAAGAAGCCAGCCAACCCAGAGTGCGAGGTATTATCTCATCTTCATCCAACTTCCTATTGTTGTACTTGTGACTGCATCTTTCCTTCCACAAAAACAATAAGATTGAGCAAAATTTCTGGATTCTTTCCCTCGGGAATTCTGGATAATCTCCCTGATCCAATCAACGCAGGACCTTCCTTCGCCCACCTCAAAGAGTTCCTTCTCGTCGCAGTTTTGCCAGCGCCGACGAATCCAGGCGCAATTTTGAAGAGCATGAATCTGGGACTCAGGGAGGTTGCAGAAGGGACATTCAGGGGAAGCATTTTCAATTCATTCCTCAATGTGAACTCCAACCGGTAAGATGTTCCTGCACATTTTCCATAGAAATATGCGAACCTTAGGCTGAATTGGAAGATTCCAAATGAAATTCCAAACCTCTGACTCATCCGTGTTTCTATTGTGGATACGGTATAGAGTCTGATGTTGCTTATTACGGATAAATTGGTAGGCTGATTTTACTGAATAAGCTCCATTTTCATTGGCTTTCCAAACTCTAGTATCCGCACCAGGTGGAGAACAAATAGGAATTCTAGAGATGAGAACTTGATCATTGCTTGAGAAAACGCATTTCAGCTTATTCAAATCCCATCCCCCAGAATCTTCATCGATCAGAGAACTAACAGTAGCATTGGGGGGGTCATTAGAGGGGAAAGGGTCAGCATAATAAAAATTCTTCCCAGGAATCCAAGCGTCCTCCCAAACATTAATAGATTTACCATTTCCAACTCTCCATCTGAAGCCTTCTGCAATCTTTTCCTTAGCACCCATAATGCTCTTCCAGATATAGCTTGGTTGATAGCCAAGTTTAGCCTCGAGAATGTCTGTTTTTGGGAAATATCTGGCCTTCAGAACCCTCGCCATCAACGAGTGTGGCCTAGTTAAGACATTCCAGATCTGTTTCCCCAACATAGCGTAGTTTAGAGCTCTTAGATCTCTGAAACTCATTCCCCCATCCTCTTTACTGTCGCAAAGCTCGTCCCAATCAAGCCAATGGATTTTTGTTTCTTTCCCCTTCTGCCCCCACCAAAAGCTGGAGATGAGCTTTTGTATTTCATTCAAAGTCCCATCAGGAACGTGAAAAACAGACATAGGATATAAGCATTGTGCCTGGGCCACAGCTTTTATCATAATCTCCTTCCCGGCTTGTGACATCGTCCTGCTTTTCCAATCTTTTAACTTCTTTCTGACCCGTTCTTTGATCTCCTCGAATAGAACCTTTTTTGACCTCCCAACTATAGTGGGCAAACCAAGGTATTTAGGATGCTTCTCAACTTCTTTAATGCCAAGCGTTCCACAAATTTCAAGCCTTCGGTTGACTCGAACATTCTTACTGAAAGACAACTCTGACTTGGTAAAATTGACGAGTTGACCCGATTCCTTAGCATAATAATTCAGAATATCCTTCAGCTGGTCACATTCTCTTAATGCTGCTTTTCCAAAAACCACACAATCATCCGCGAACAAGAGATGGGAGATGATCGGAGCTTTCCTCCTAACTTGTATACCCTTAAGCTTACCATCAGCTTCTGCCTTCTTTATTAGAGCAGTCAACCCCTCTGCACACAAAAGAAACAGGTAGGGGGACAACGGGTCACCTTGCCTAAGTCCCCGAGAAGGGGAGAAACTTTCACACTTGTGGCCATTAACCAAAATAGAGTAAGAAACAGAGGAGACACACTCCATAACTAGACCAATCCAGCACTCATCGAAACCCAACCTTCTCATAACGTTTTCCAGAAAAGCCCACTCGACACGGTCATAGGCCTTGGCCATGTCGAGCTTCGCAGCAAAGAAACCCTCCTTCTCCTTTTCTCTTCTCTTCATAAACTGAAAACATTCGAAAGCAACGATAACATTTTCAGTAATACTCCTCCCTGTTACGAATGCGCTTTGCTCTTCCGATATAAGATCAGCCAAAATCATTTTAAGTCTGTTTGCCAATACTTTTGAAATAATTTTGTACACCACTCTACACAGACTGATAGGTCTGAAATCTTTCGCCGTAACGGGGGATTTCACCTTTGGGATGAGGGCAATATGGGTGTGGTTTAGCTCTAGGGGTAGAACTCCGTTGTTGAAAAAATTAATCACCGTCTCTCTCACTTTAGGGCCAATCGCACTCCAATTTTTCTGGAAAAATCCTGCAGAAAAACCATCAGATCCTGGGGCTTTATTAGGGCCCATTTGATCCAGGGCATTCTTAATCTCTTCGTCATCCAGGGGCTTTAAAAGCATATCGTTCATAGCAGGGGTAACCTTTTTTTCCAGCGCTTTAATGACAAAATCAGTCTCAGGGGTGTTACCTCTAGTGAAAAGGGTTCTGTAATAGTCGTTGATGCACTTGGAAACTTCTTTTTGTCCCTTGAATAGCCTGCCATTTTCATTTCGCAACACCTTAATAGTGTTTCTTTTCCTTCTAGCAGTGGCCTTAGCATGGAAGAATTTTGTGTTTTTATCCCCCCCTTTCAACCAGTCGATCCTAGATCGTTGTATCCATAGTTCCTCCTCCTGATGAATGAGTTCGCTCCTTTCTGCTTCTAAAGTTTTCCTTTGTTCTAAAACCATAGTTGTCTTAGGCTTTTGTTTAAAAGATATAAGCAGCTTGTCAATTTTCTCAATTCTTCTCCTTATATCCCCAAATTTCCTCTTGCTCCAGCTTAATAATTCAGATCTGCAATCTGCTAATATAGACAGTAAATTTCTATCTGTGTTTTCGCTACAAGCCTTGCTTATAATGGAAGCACATTCAGGATCCTTGAGCCAGAAAGATTCAACGCGGAAATACCAACCCCATTTAATGTCTTCCTCCTCTTTCCCAGCTGTGTAAAGTAGAATCGGGCAATGATCAGAACCGCTTCTGTCCAAGTGAAACACTTGATGATTTGGAAAAGTATTTTGCCACTCCCAACTCGCAACACATCTATCCAGTCGCTCTTCAGTGAAGCCTTCATTCGCTCTATTGTTTTCCCATGTGAATGGATAGCCGTTAAAACCACAATCCAAAAGGCCGCAATGCTCCAGAGCTTCTCTAAACTCCCCAGCCTGGTGCTCATTGATGAGCCTTCCTCCTCTCTTCTCTTCCCCGGAAAGGACCTGATTAAAATCCCCGATGCAAACCCATGGTAATGAGCAACCATTTTTAAGATCTTTTATCAAGTTCCACGATCTGAATCTTTCCTCCTTGTCCGCCCAGCCATAGAAGCCAGTCAATCTCCATCTCTCACTCCCATCCTCGCTACCAACAAGAACATCGATGTGATGGAGGGAAGCTGTTACTTTAACAACATCAATCTCATCTATCCAAAACATACATAGGCCACCCGCTTTCCAACCCTTCTCATTGCTGGCAGCCACACCCCATCCCCCTGGACATCCCAACTTTCTTTGGACCTCTTGCCAACCACTTTCGTCCTTCCTAGTCTCCATAAGAAACAAAATGTCAGGTTGTTGTTTACGGACCAGCCTTTTCAATTTTGCAACTGCCGAGGGGCTGCCCAAGCCTCGGCAGTTGTAACTTAAGATCTTCATTGGGCTCGGCGTCCTTGCTCCTCGGCAAGGACCGCCACATCGCCATCCATAATAGCAAAAGATCTGGCACGTTTTTCGCCCGAGAGGGCAGAATTAATTTCCATATCATCAGGAATACTTCATTTTCCCATATCGAGTTTTCCTTCCTTCCTTTGGGCCGTTAGGGGAGTTTTCCTATCCAATCTCTTCCCACCTTTTCCCTCCAAGGCACTAGCAGCAGTATTCTTCTCTTGAGTCACATGATTTCTCTCTGCCCCAGGCCCATTATTTGTTTCAACTGTTGTCAACAGATCTGCACCCTTTTGGATACTCCCATTAGGATCTGGTTTACCTCTTATTTCCTCTTCATTTCCCCCCAGAGAAGAATTTGTGAGGATGTCATTCACTTTAATAGTAAGGAGATCTTTAGTGAGCTCTTCTGTCTGCTCTTCCACTCCTTTTTGCATTTCTAACAGCTTCTGTTTTGAGTTCCTTTCAGCTTGGACTTCCTCCCATAGTTTTGCCAGTAGCTGAGACTTGCCTTTTTCCTTAAGGGATAATTTCTTAAGTGGGGAATCCTCTCTTAAACAGGGTCCATAGGAATCTTCTTTGGCATTAGCCTCCTCGAGCTGCTTCGGGCAAGATTTCTTAAGGTGTCTGAAAACACCACACTTGAAACAGAAAATGGGAAGTCTCTCGTACCCAACTCTGTAGGAAATGGGGCCATCCTTTCCTTGTAACTTGACCACTCTTCTCAGCGGCTTAGTAACCGGTATAGAGACTCTGATTCTCATGTAGTCACTGTTTACACCCGAGTATAGTTCATCCCAACGAATGAAGCTTCCAAACATAGCACCCATTTTTTCAGCCATTTGAGCATTTCGCATTTTCAGCGGGAGCTCTCTGATTCTAACCCAGAAATCTGCCATAGAAAAATCCAGTCTTTTCATATCTAAATCAGGAGGGACCTCCTTAAAGATTAATAGTTGACGCTCCAGATGCCATGGTCCTCCAAAAAGAACTTTGTTTTTGTCTTCAAAGCAGTAGAGTTGTAGCCTTATGATGTTGTCTCTCGTAATTTGCACGTCAAACTCCCTTCTGAGTTTCCATGCCTCACTAAGAATTCTTTTCAGTATCTTTGCAGATGGAGGTTTTCCAGCAATAAGCTTTCTAGCCACGCCAAGTTCCTTGATGACTTCTTCCACTCCTTCAGTAACGACGGTATCATCAATGCTGATTAACGTCTCTTCCTCCTCTGTGAGATCCATTCCGGATAGTTTGGAGGCTATTTCTTCCTCCATAACAGCAGCAGGGAGACCAAAAGACACTAGACCAAAACCAAGGCAAGAACCGCAGGCGAGACAAAAACCAAACGATAGAGAGGTGAAAGGTGGAATAGGAACACAGACAAGAGGAAAGAAGAAGACCAAAATCAGAAAAGGAAGAAGAGGAATCCAAGATCGAATGAAAACACTCGTTTCTTCCAGGGAATAGGAAGCGTCACCAAAGCACTACTGGGACAGTGAGGAGACGAACCGGCTCTCCAGGGATAGAGAGAAAAAACAAGACTACTGGACCGGTCAATCTCAATCAGCCTTCTCAATCCTACAACTTGTGAATTCTCCAAGTGTTTATGTGGCAAACAATTACTTTTAAATTGCCATAATATTATTATAGATAGATTCGTCAACGATGAATTACTATGCATTGATTGTTAGATGACAGTGAGGTTGGTTTACAGTTTTTCAAACTTGAGAGACGAAAGGAGTCGGTTAGGAGAGGAAGCTTATAGGGTTGAGAGCGCATGGGCGCGCGGATCCCACCTCGTGCGTGCTCTCTTCATATCAATGGCGGCTCCCTTTCTCACTCACTCACCCATTCTTCTTCATCATTATTGGCAAAGGCATGCTGCCAAAAAACAAGCACACTCTGTACACTTGCACACCTAGCTACCTCTAATGCAATCTAATCAACAAACCAACTATATGATTAACGATAAATGATACTCATCCACCCTATAGGTATGATAATTAAACACAAACAGTTCATGCATCTCAAGAACACATGAAATGTCTTCATACGATATTGTACGTAGTGATGTTTATCGTCTTGTCGATCATAAGTATGACTGCTGCTCTGGTAGAATTTATTTGGAGGGCACAACCTTCTTATAGCTTGTATTATAGCATACTCATACAAATCAATAGAGAAATTATACATTGATTGATTGAAAGGATCATGATGATATTAGCAAGACCATACCAATTCCCTCCTAATAACTAATCTAATCTAATCTCATCCTCCCTCTCACTTTGTAACACTTTTTCCCCCTCTCTTGATGATAATTTTTTTTTTTTTTTTTTTTTTGGTAGAACTTGATGATAATTCTTAATGAAAATAGTCCCCCACCCATAGTGCGATTTGGGGTTGTCTTGTCAGCAAAGAAGCAAAAGCAAGCGGTAAAAGAGAAAAAAGGGTGGCCGTGGAATGTATATACAAGAGAGAAAGGAAGAGGAGAATGTGGGAGACAACCCAAAGAGCTGTCCCCACCACACAAACCCTCTTCTTCTCCCTCACAATTCTCAGTAACTATTCCTCCCAAACTAGCTCACCCTAAAATCCTTTGTGTATTTATACCCATCAGTCATCCTCTTTGCACTCCACACTTCCACCCCCATTTTCTCTGATCCCTTATCCCCGTTTTCTCATCTTCCACTAAGCTTCAAACCATGGCTGACACAGCCGGCTCGGGAGGCAGGATGTGGTGCTCGGTGCCAGAGAAGATGCAACTGCACTTGGCCATGCTGGCCTTGCAGTTTGGTTATGCTGGCTTCCATGTCGTCTCCAGAGCTGCCCTCAACATGGGCATCAGCATGCTTGTGTTCCCTGTCTACAGAAACATCATCGCCCTGCTTCTCCTCCTCCCCTTTGCTTACTTCCTTGAGAAGTACGTTACCTTAACCACTGCAAATTCCTCTGCAGCTTCCACATACAGTTTGTTTGTTCATTTTTTGTGAAAGCTTTATGATCACATAAGTAAGTTCTGATTGGTTGATCGATCATGATCTTGACACAGGAAGGAAAGACCAGCCATCACCCTCAACTTCCTGGTTCAGTTCTTCTTCCTGGCTCTCATTGGGTATGTTGATAATGCTTAAGTAGCACAAAATTGAACCTGAAAAGGGCTAAATGAAAGTGGAACTTACTTACTGTATGAGGGTTTTTTTTATTCTTTCTTTGTGGCATTTTCACAAACAGTATCACTGCAAACCAAGGCTTCTACTTGTTGGGCCTCAACAACACTTCCCCAACCTTCGCTTCCGCCATACAGAACTCCGTCCCGGCGATCACCTTCCTCATGGCGGCCATCCTCCGGCAAGTTCCCTCCTTTTAACTCCTCTGCCGGGCTCCAAATCCATCGGGACTTTTTAAAACTAAACAGAGCTTCCCCTGTTTTTTCCCACCCCAGAATCGAGAAAGTGAGATTCGACAGAAAAGACGGGATCTCAAAAGCGCTAGGAACCCTCTGCTGCGTCGCCGGCGCCACCGTCATCACTCTGTACAAGGGTCCGGCGATCTACACCCCAACTCCGCCGCTAACAACCCTGCTCACCTCCCCTGCCTCCGCCGCCGCGACTTCATCCGTGCCCAGCTACGTCTCGAAGCTGGGAGACGAAGCGGACAGCGGGAACTGGACGCTGGGTTGCATCTTCCTGATCGGCCACTGCCTTTCCTGGTCCGGCTGGCTCGTCCTGCAGGCCCCGATCCTGAAGAAATACCCGGCGAGACTCTCGGTCACCTCCTACACATGCTTCTTCGGCCTCCTCCAGTTCCTGGTCATCGCCGGCATCGTCGAGCGCGACGCCCAGGCTTGGGTTTTCCACTCCGGCGGCGAACTCTTCACCATCCTCTACGCGGTCAGTACAATAATAACTATCCCTAAATCACATAATTTCGTTGATCCTGATGGTGAACTAACCGCGCGCGATCGAATTAAAGTGAATGCAAACAAGGGGAATGGATTAAGCTTACATTAATTCAGCTGAAAGGATACTGAAAGACAGAAATGTCGTATTCGGAATCGGAATGGAACCCTTTTGTGGGGTTGCAGTAAGACCAATTGGGTAATGGTTGAAGAGCTTGAAGTGACATGAAAAAGTAGTTAAGTGGGAGGTCAATAATGGTCCCTGAATGGGGAAGATAGAGAGAAGCTTCTTGTGTTTTTCTTTGGGTGGTGGTGTCTTTAATTTGTAAGGTTGGTTTGGTGTTTGTGTGTGTGCAGGGAGTGGTGGCATCTGGGATCGCGTTTGCTGTGCAGATATGGTGCATTGACAGAGGGGGCCCTGTGTTTGTGGCCGTGTATCAGCCTGTTCAGACCCTTATTGTCGCCATTATGGCCTCTCTGGCTCTGGGCGAGGAGTTCTTCCTCGGAGGGTAAGCCAAACTGCAACTTTCCTTCGTTTCTTCAACCCTCTTATTCACTTGTCTAACAAAGATCATACAGGATGATCCATGGCTAGTTTTGGTCCTTTTGATTCATATCTCCACTATTAAGCCAAAGTTCCCTCAAAAACCAGTTACTATATGAGGTTAATCATCACTAGCCATGATGAGCTCTTGTGGGCTCACGTGCATGCAATCAGATGAGAAGTTGGGAACTTTAATTGACCAAAAGTTTTCCTTTTTTCCATAACTAAACTGTGACAACTGGAAAATGACGAAACTGTCCTGTCCCTGGGGTCCGATTCTTGACTCGTTTTGGGTGTCTAGCGGTTTGATTTCAACCGTGGAAAGTGGAAACGACAGGGTCACGAGGGGTAGTGGGGGCAGAAAAATAGAAGGATATTGTTGGGTGGTTGCTGACTTGTTGTTTTGTGTTTGGCGTGGGCATGGATGCACAGGATCATTGGGGCAGTCCTGATCATAATCGGATTGTACCTCGTGCTGTGGGGCAAGAACGAAGAGAGGAAGTTTACAAACCTGGAGAAGGCTGCGATCCAGTCAGGTCAGGACCAGGGAAGCAACAACGGCAGCAGCAGGATCCACGGCCACGTCAAGTCTGCTCTCAGTCAGCCGCTGCTCCCTCCATCCGAAAACGTTTGACCAACTTCGCCCTTGACCCTTTTCTTCCCCCTTTTTACACGCCTGGGCCTGGGCCAGAAGGGACGCTGGGCATATCTCAACAAGGCCCAAAAGAAAAAAAGAAACAAAAATTGAATTAAGATAACCCTACTGAAGAAGGTTTTGTTGGTTTGTTTGTGTTTGTACGAAGCTCTTTATTTTTGTTGGGTTTGTGGTAGTAGCTACATAGGAGATTTTGAGGTACCAGGGTGGGATGAATATGGGAATTTGAGTAGTAGGGGTGGGATTTCTGTTGTTTTAGCATGTCAATTTTCCTGTATGGTCCTCCTACCCTTTTGTAACTCCCACCATGCTTTTGCATGTTTAAGTTATATATAATCTCTATTTGATATGGCTTGCTTTCATCAATGGGACATGATTGAGCAGAGTAATTGGATGTTATTGACATCTCTAATATGAAAACAATATACATATATGATAATAGTTAGTTAGTAAATATACACCATTAAGTATATACTAGAGAGTGTACTATTAATCATTGCCTTAATAGGTGCGCTTAACCTTCCGCTTCAGGGTTAGGCAATGCCAAAGCGTCTCGTCTAGGAATTCAGTTGCAAGTTAGAAATTTAGCACGCGGCCATGCAGTAGTAAGTCAACACATATGTGTCAATATCAAAGGGGGGGGGGGATTAGCATCATTTACAATCTCAATCTTTTCTCTTAATCTCTTCAATAGCTCAAGAAATTTATAAATTATTAATCTATGATTCTATGAACTTGTGAGCTATTTTCTTGTAGTTATGTGTTAAGTAATCTAGCAATCGTTTGAAATGAAGTAGAAGTGTTGTAAAACTTCTATATAACTTATCGGATTTTGCTACGGTGACATGCATGTCACCGTGACATGGACTTTTCGGTCGACCTAATCCAACATGCGGTCGACCGAATGGACTAATTCATGTATGTGGGGTTCCGAGACGCGGTCGACCTCTTACATAATACGGTTGACCGCTTTGGTGGTCTCACAGAATGAAAGGTCGACCCAAATATCTCATAGGCCGACCCTTGTGCACCTAACAGGTCGACCGCATTATGAAGAGGTCGACCGCCTTCACACCGTATCCGTATTGGATATGGATTCCAACACCAGAAAGGTTCCACAATTGGACAAGGAAACGAATTGGGTCGACCCATTGACGTCCTAAATCTCTATAAATACGAATATAAGTCCCCTTCAACGCCTCCAAGTCTGAATTAGGTTTTTTTCCGATTAAGAGCCTTTGTGAAGAAGATCGTTCGCGGTTGCTGTTGTATGTGTTGGAAGTGGTCGACCAGGTCTAAGGTGCGGTCGACCTAATGTAGCATTCGCCGTCTTCTTTTCTAATGCGTGATTTCCACCGGCTAATTTGATATATTGTTGGGTGCAGAATTCCATTCGGTCGACCGTGACGTCAACCAGGTCGACCTGACGAGACAATTCTTCTTATTTGAATTTAGGCCACAACACTTGGACTTCTGTACTTGCGAGGTAACCCAATTGGTCGACCTAATGGTTTTCAAGGTCGACCGTTTCTGTTTTTTTGGTTATTCAACCTGAATGTCGACTTTGGCTTTGTTTGTATGACTATGTTGTGCTTGAAAAGGTCGACCGCGCCAGATATCTGGTCGACCTATCTTTTTTTCGGTTTAAATTTGAACTTACTTTTTGTTGTTAATTGTTATTTTCCTGCTGGATAGGTCGACCTAGGAATAACAGAGGTCGACCTTAATGGTTGTGGTAGTCACTATTTGTCTTCCAGGTCGACCTAATACTTTGTCAGGTCGACCACGTCTTTGTTTTTTGGTCAATTGTAGAAATTTGTAGTTGAATTATGATTTAAATTTTTCTTTAAATTGTTTAGACGATGACGCATGATGAGAAACTGCATCAAGATTTGGGTGAAATCATGAAATTGTTGAAAGCCACACAAGAGAAGCTGGTGGTATGTCAAACACAAGTCAATGACTTTCAGAAGTCCATGCGTGATAGAGTGGAGCAATTGTCAGTTCGACTGACAGATATGACTGGGATGATGCATGACGGGTTTGAGAGGCTAGAAGGTGCTATCAAAGATATAAGTGCAGAACGAATGGAGAATGGCGGAAGAAATGGTAAAGGAAAGAAATTTGACTTTGGTAAAGAGGAAGAAGACCATGATGACTCTGAAAATTGCTACCAGAGCATAGACGATTTATTGAAAGAGCACATTTTAAAGGTATCCAAGTATATTCATATGTGATTGAAGATATTAGTATTACTCTCATTAGTGCTAATTTGTTTTGTTTATATGTTTGACAGAGTGAAACAACGAATGGCAGCAAGGGTTCCTCTCCTAAGTACAAGAGACCGCGATATGAAAGTGACTCCTACACCACTCCACAGAAGGATCAATTTGTAAGAAAAAGGATTATTTAGTGATGATAGCGATGAAGATGAATCTAAGAGTCCTTTCGAAAAGCACGGGGTAAGTTTACGTTACATATTCATCTATAATGTGTGTTTGTGTTCATATGTTACTTTAATTTTAACTATGATTTGTAGGTCATGAAAGTGGAGGGTCTAGAAGGATTCACCAAAAATCTTCAAATTCCAGTTGAAGACTTGTATTATGTTGTTACTAAAGAGAAGGCTGGGGACAAGAATTGGGACAAGTAAGACGTTTTTTAGTACGTGTGGTCGACCGTTTAGGTCATGAGGTCGACCGTTTGTCCAATAAGGTCGACCGTGACTGTGAACAGGTCGACCTGTACGTTGCAAATCACAATTGACATTTCTGTTATTTTGATTTTTGCAGTTTGACCGTTGTGGACTTTTTTCTGAAAACGTGCAACAATATTATTTGAGTTCGGTCATTAGCGAGAATAGCTGGGTTTGCTCATCAGTAAGTACTATACTACTACGACTTTCGTATGAATTGTGCACTATTTATGTTACGATTTACGATGATTTTGTGTTTGATTGTTGGATGGTAGGTAGTGGATTTGTGTGCAAGGGCACTAACAATGTCTGAAAAACATGATGTGAAAGAGCCAAATGTGTGGTATTTGCCAAATATGTTTTCGGTAAGAGCCGTGATGTCAAATTATTTGTCATAACCTAGTTATTTATATTGTACCTTGTCAATTCATCTCAACTAAAACATGGTGCAGAAAATGGTACGCGCTAACATGAAGACCAGACAAATTCGTAACAAGTTGATGAATGATGGCGTGGTCTTTATGCCGAATGTCAGTGCATGCCAGAAGGTTAGTCTAGTCAATGTCCCTATATCATTAAATTTCGAAAGTGCATTTGTTTGTATTCGCTGTTTATAACATATAGTGAGTGTTTCGTTGCTAGATATTTATGCCAGTTCTTGACGATGAAGCACGTCATTGGTTTCTGTATCTCGTCAATGTCCAGCAAAAAACCGCATTTTTGCTTGACAGTCTACCTTCAACTAGTGAGGCGAATCGTAGGCGTAAATCAGCACTATGCAAGAAATTGGTAAGTGTTTCCTATAATTTTCTGACTGCTAAGCGTCACGTATTATGCTAGAAACTTAAAATATTCGTTATTTGTGTGTAGTTGTCCAATTTGGATGATATTTTCAAACCGGAGCGCATGAGCAATGTAGGAGTACCAAATTTTGGAGATTTTAATTTTGATGAGCTACGAGTTCAACGGCAAAGGAATAGTACTGAGTGTGGTGTGCACGTCATGTAGTGGATGCGCTATGGATCCAAGGATCTTGATAGAGTGGTGAGTATATCGTCAAACAAATAACTTGTTTAATTTACACTTTTTTTAGTTGTAACGAAATCTTACATGGCATAATGCAGATAGGAGAAGAACACAAATTACCGGCTCGAAAGGAGATTCTATGGTATCTGGCTACACATTTTGAAAACCGTGCACGAGAAAATCTTTTCAAGCATGTAGTAGATGAATGCATGGAACGAGGCAAAGAGAGACAGAGTTCAAACAAAAAAGCAAAGAAATGAGGTCGTTAAGTTACAATGTCGCATTATTTGGACAATACATTGAATTTGTATTTGCGAGATCGTTTCATTTTGGATTTTGAATGTGTATCGTTTATTAGATTTGTTATACAATTATGGATGTGACTGAATTTACGATTTCAATCGTCTAGAACAAGTGGTCGACCACATACTCAAAGCGGGCATACCCAAAGGCAGAGCACAGGTCGACCTCGTGACGCTTAAGGTCGACCTATGATACCGTAGCAAAGTAAAAAACCATGTAGAATATGGATGGAATCTCGTCTGTTTGGCCTTAATAAAATACGGTCGACCATTCGTGTCAAGAGGTCGACCTGTTTCACATTTATAAACTATGGTCGACCATTTCAGTAAAGAGGTCGACCTGTTTCACATTTACCCAAGACGGTCGACCATTTGTGCAAAGAGGTTGACCGTAATGAATCATGTCTTTGTACAATTAGGATTTTGTGTACTTGTCCTCGTCGAATTATGATTTTATATATCTTTCACCAATTGGATAAGGAATTCGTCTACATTATCTATAAATAGATGGGAGTCTTAAGACTTTAATCGTACTTCGATTTATGCAATTTGTTGGAGTGAAGTTGTAATATCATCGCTCTTATTGTGATCGGGTGTTGGTGGCGGTTTATTTTTATTCCGGTAGACCGTAACAAAAAGTGGTCGACCTCTTTGCTAAGGTATGTCTCGTATGTGCTTGTTAATGGTTGTATGTGGTTAAATTTTTCCCACTATCCGGTCGACCACCTCCACCATGCGGTCGACCGTACTTTTGTAATTATATGATTAGGTCGACCTTTCAGTAAATTCAGGTCGACCGTATGTTTGTTATTTAGTAATAAGGTCGACCGTACAGTTCATTCAGGTCTACCTGGCGAGAGCTAATTGTGTATGTTTTTTACATTAAGTTCGTATTCCGATCGTTGCAGGATGGATAACAGAAATGATACAGATGATAGAGATGATGATGAGGTTAACTTCGATGAGGAACCTAAGGATGCTCGAGAAGGAGATATGGATAATTCAGATGATACAGATAATACGGATGATGAAGTGGTTGGGGATGATAATGAAACCGAGGGTGCTGAAGAAGAATTTTTGGATGATGAAGAAGATACTGAATATGAACAACAAATTCCTTCCATGGAGTTCCAAACATTAGACGATGCAGAGAAATTTTACGATTCCTATGCTAAAGCGAAAGGATTTAGCGTTCGACGTAGAGATCTTCGGAGGAGTCGTCGAGGAGTAGCAATTGGGAGGACAATGGTATGTTCGAGAGAGGGGACTAGAGATAAGATGCATCATGCATATAGATAAAGAAGGTCGGACTCGACAACATCGTAAGATGACAAGACATTCTTGCAAGGCATCGTATACTGTACGCTTTGATCGGAATAAGAAAATGTGGGTTGTTTCTAAGTTTGAGAGGAAGCACTCACATCGTTGCTGCAATGAAGAAGAAACTCAATTCCTTCGGTCTCATCGAAATGTGAGTGAAGGAGACAAGGCTCTGGCGATAGGGATGCGACAGTCAGGAATAAAACAACGCAACATTGTTCAGTTCATGAAGAATAAAGTTGGAGGATATGAGAATCTGGGGTACACTCCAAAGGATTTGGACAATGCTGTTCAGCAATCCCGAACAGTTGACGACGATCTAATAGGAGATGTTAACCGAACATTGGGTTACTTGCAAAGTAAACATACCTCTGATGCGTGCAGCTTCTTCAAGTACACAACCAACGATGAAGGTGAATTAGGCAATCTCTTCTGGTCGGACTCCACATCTAGAGCAGATTACCATTTTTTTGGGGATGTCTTGGCGTTCGATGCATGCTACAAGCGCAACAAGTACAATCGACCATTTGTTATGATGGTTGGTGTAAATCACCACCACCGTAACATCATATATGGTTTTGCCCAGTTGGATAACGAGACAATCCCCAACTATGTTTGGTTGTTGAATACTTTTCTGGAGTGTATGAACTCTAAGATGCCCACTTCAGTGATCACAGACGCAGACAAGTCTATGCGTGGTGCCATTGCTACTGTTCTGGTTGGAGTGCCTCACCGTCTTTGTATTTGGCAAATTGAGACAAATGCGACAACGGCCGTTCATAATAAGGAGTTCGTTAGCGCATTCACTTACTTGGCGAAAGCACGAATATCGATGGAGGAGTTTGAGAGGCGTTGGGAGCATTTGATTAGTCAGCATGGTTTGTCTGCAAATAAGTGGTTGCAGGATTTGTACACTGACAAATTACTGTGGGCAGAGGCATACTTGAAGGATATTTATTTTGGTGGACTCCAATCAACCTCACGATGTGAGTCATGTAACCATTGGATAAATGGGTATGTGGGAACTCAATACAGCTTGCAACGTTTTGTTCAGGGCATTGATGAAGCACTGGAGGGGATGTGTTTCACGAAGGTGCATGATGATTATAATTCTAGGCACACGAGGTTGGTCTGCAAGCATGCCCTTCGCACTTGGGAAATGCAAGCTGAAAGTATCTACACTCATCGTACATTTGCTATCTTCAAGTTTGAACTAGAGAATGAAGCTTCTTATGTATTAGCGGAGAGAAGAACTGAATCAGATGGGACAGAGACATTCATACTGAAGAACTACATGAACCCAGATCGGATAAGGCGGTTAACATTTACTACGTCCAATCAAGATCTAAAATGCGAGTGTGCATTATTTGAATCTAAGGGGTTTCCATGCAGACACATGCTTACAGTAATAAAAAATATGGGATACACCACACTACCCTCGTCGTGGTTCAAGCTTCGATGGACCCAAAATGCGAAGACACTGAATCTTCATCCTTGAGTTGGAGGTGATGTGGGAGAGAAAGTTGGTCGACTGATAAGACATGGAGGATTGGCTCTAAAGTGTAAGCGTTTATGTGACATCGCGTGTGGTAGTGAATCTGCTTTTAATCATGTCTCTAAGACGTTGGACGACCTTACTCAATGGGCAATTGAGTTCGCGAGGGAGAGAACGAACAACACCACACCGGCAAACCCTCCAGCACCCCTTCGAAGTGTGAAAGATCCAAAAATTGGGAAGACCAAGGGGATATTCAAGTCAGCACGAACTGCATCGGGCAAAAGTTTAAGAAAGTGTTCGAAATGTGGGAAATATGGTCATTTTCGCCCTAAGTGCCCGAAACAAAGTCCCAAAAAAGGATCTTAAATTTCTTCTATTGTTTTTTAGGAGTTTATTTATTTTTTAATAACTGTGATTGCATTGTATTTTCTTCAAATTATCTTAATAATTTATGAGTTAATTGATTATTGGTTGAAATAAACAATAGCAATAAACGGTCGACCTCATACAAATTTCGGTCGACCTGACCATACACGATCGACCGAACAAGTTAGTGAGGTCGATCGCGTATTTAATTCGGCCGACCAAACCGGTTTGTTTGCAACATCCACCCAAACCTCCCCCAATCCTCTATTTAAGAAACCCTCCCCCACTCATTCTACACCACAATCAGAACCCTATCCCACCACATCCACTCATTCTTCCTCTCCTTTCCCTTCTTCATCTTCTTCTCCAATTTCCAAAAACTCCAATTTCCAAAAATTCAAAGGAAACTCCATTCCATTTCATTCTCATCACTTAGAAGAAGAACAAGCTATAACTTTCAATCCTCCTTTTCATTTGATTCGATTCTTGTCTTCTTCTTTGGTAGATTAGATTGTTTTCAAAAAATCTAAAGATGGAAAAGAGGGATTCTTCCTTCTGTTCGCCAGAAGCGGTCGACCTTTTCATATTCGTGGTCGACCGCATCTGGCTTTCATTCGATTTTTCGTTTGTTGTATAGACTGAGGTCGACCTATGATGATATTGAGGTCGACCTGTGAAGTTTTGCAACGATTTATGGCCTTATTATTTAGATCTATAGCTTGAAAAGAGGGATTTTCCCTTATGTTCGCCAGAAGCGGTCGACCTTTTCATATTCGTGGTCGACCGCATCTGGCTTTCATTCGATTTTTTCCTTTGGTGTATAGACTGAGGTCGACCTATGATGATATTGAGGTCGACCTGTGAAGTTTTGCAATGATTTATGGCCTTATTATTTTGATCTATAGCTTGAAAAGAGGGATTTTCCCTTCTGTTCGCCAGAAGCGGTCGACCTTTTCATATTCGTGTTTGACCGCATCTGGCTTTCATTCGATTATTGCTTTTGGTGTATAGACTGAGGTCGACCTGTGATGATATTGAGGTCGACCTGTGACGTTTTGGTACGAGTATTTAACCTTATTCGGACTCGTTTCAATTTAGCCGAGGTCGACCTATGATGTTTTTGAGGTCGACCTATGAAGGCAAAAGTTTGAGTTGTGCCATTGTCTTTGAATTATTTGTGCGAAACTAACACTGGTCGACCTCTTCTAATTATGAGGTCGATCGGATCTGTTTTGCACTCAATTGGTACGAGCATTTGGTGCATTTCGGACTCGTTTCAATTTAGCCGAGGTCGACCTATGATGCTTCTGAGGTCGACATATGAAGGCAAAAGTTTGAGTTGTGCCATTATCTTTGAATTATTTGTGCGAAACTAACACTGGTCGACCTCTTCTAATTATGAGGTCGACCGGATCTGTTTTGCACTCAATTGTTACGAGCATTTGGGCCATTTCAGACTCGTTTCAATTTAGCCGAGGTCGACCTATGATGCTTCTGAGGTCGACCTATGAAGGCAAAAGTTTGAGTTGTGCCATTGTCTTTGAATTATTTGTGCGAAACTAACACTGGTCGACCTCTTCTAATTATGAGGTCGACCGGATCTGTTTTGCACTCAATTGGTACGAGCATTTGGGCCATTTCGGAATCGTTTCAATTTAGCCGAGGTCGACCTATGATGCTTCTGAGGTCGACCTATGAAGGCAAAAGTTCGAGTTGTGCCATTGTCTTTGAATTATTTGTGTGAAACTAACACTGGTCGACCTCTTCTAATTATGAGGTCGACCGGATCTGTTTTGCACTCAATTGGTACGAGCATTTGGGCCATTTCAGACTCGTTTCAATTTAGCCGAGGTCGACCTATGATGCTTCTGAGGTCGACCTATGAAGGCAAAAGTTTGAGTTATTTGTGCTAAACTTGTTGAGGTCGACCTGTGATGATATTGAGGTCGACCTCGGGCCATTTAAATCGATTGAAAGCCAAATGTTCATGGGGAGTGCAGTGCAGGACATTAGGCCACCTTGTAATGCACTCGAAGACACAAACGTCTGCTACCTTCACCGAGTTCTCCTTTGCTTGTCAGTGACCGGCATAGGGTTGCAAAGGATAACTCGGTGAAGGCAGCAGACGTTTGTGTCTTCAAGTGCATTCCAAGGTGGTATAATGTCCTGAACTGCACTCCTGATGAAAGTCACATCTGGTTTTCAATCGATTTAAATTTTTTGAGGTCGACCTATGCTTCTTCTGAGGTCGACCTATGAAAGCAATTTTGTACTTGAATTGTTACGGGTTTATGTCGACCCATTCTCGTTTTAAATTAACTGAGGTCGACCTATGCTTCTTCTAAGGTCGACCCATTCTCGTTTTAAACTAACTGAGGTCGACCTATGATTCTTCTGAGGTCGACCCATTCTCGTTTTAAATTAACTGAGGTCGACCGCTTTATGGAGTGGTCGACCGCGTATTGTTCATTTCGAAAATGTGACTAACTTGTATTCTTGCTTGTTTGATCGCAGGATGTTTGCCGGCAAAAAGAAAAGAAAGGCACAAAAAGCTGCTGCCTCAAGTTTGGAATGGGAAGAGTTCAATCCCAATCTGTTCCAGACCAAGGAGCAAAGTGAGAACTATGAAGAGAAGAGAATGCACAACCGCAGGGTGGCTCCGGGAAGGCCATTGACGACGGATGCGTATTCTCATTTCGAGAATTACGGGTTTCTGGGACCCTTCATCGAGCAGGAGTGGCTGAAGGTGATATCACTCAATGTACCATACTACCCAAAACGGGTACAATACTTCTACAACAACATCTTCTACGAGCGTAGTGCAAATGGATCCATTCACGCATTCAAATCCTATGTGAATGGGGTGGCGATGCGCATCAGCAAGAATGTGTTGGCGCAAGTACTGGAGGCTCCAAACGAGGGGAAGAGAATCAATTCTTACGGTGCTTGGAATGAAACGCATTTCACGAGAGCCAAGCAAATCCAGACGGTATGTGGTCTTGATGAAGAGGAAGATGCTCAGGGGCGCAATAGGCCAACGAGTAACCACCTGACAGTTCAAGCCAGAGTTCTTCACCACATACTTTCCTACAACATTCTGCCAAAGGGTGGACATCTTGAGACAGTCACCTACTTCGACATGGAGCTCCTCACCAACCTACTGTTAAACGAGAAGGTGAACTTGCCATACTTGATCTTTAACCACATGCTTACTGCTGCAGAGAGTTCAAACAGGAATCTTCCCTATGGGATGATCCTCACTGTGCTATTTGAGCATTTTAATGTGAATTTAAGTGAAGAGGTGGGGTTAAGAATCTCAAGGCAGGAGTTCTATACTGTTTCATCTCTGAAAAAGATGGGCTTTGAGCTGCGTAATGGTGAGTATGTCAGAGTAAACAATGCTCATGGTGGTGATGATGATGATGATGATGATGATGATGAGGATGATGATGGTGATGAAGGAGCTCGAGACGAGCCAATGGCGGAGGCACAGAGTTCAACTCCACCGATCACCTTACAGCATGTGTGGGAGCGCATGGATGGCATGTACGAGTACATGGGCCAGATGTCCACCCAGATGACTGGCATGTACGACTACATGGGGCAAATGACCACCCAGATGAGCACAATGCAGGTGACCGTGAATGAGATGCGAGATGAGTTGAGATCTTTCAGCGGAAGATACATGCATCCCACCACATCCGACCACCATCATGCTAGCACCACCAATGAAGAAAATGTGGATGAGAGAGAGGGGAGAGATTAGTAGGAGAGATGAGATTTTATATTGTGTGTTTTAGTGGTCAAAACGATTGTTGATTGTTATTCTGTTGTTTTTTTAGTTTTATTTTTATGTGTGAACAATTATGATTTCTGTTTTATTTTTAGTTGTTATGTTATGAATTGATGAGTCCTTGTTATAATTATTTATGACTAATTATGATGGTTTGAAACATAATTTATATGATTAAAAGAACCACACAAATCGACATACATAAGCAAAAAAGACACGGGGCATAGGTTGATTTTCTTGTATTCGGTCGACCTCGTACCGGATTAGGTCGACCGCGAAACCAACACTTGATCTTCATTTTACGTCAAATGATTGGACACTTTGATAGAACACTTATCTTCTATCTGGTCGACCTCTTTCCTTATCCGGTCGACCATTTTGTTAATGACTGCCATCAAATGGTCGACCTATATACCTTAGGTGGTCGACCATGTTGTTTCTGCACCAACGAAATGGCCGACCCAGGTTTTATTCTGGTCGACCAAAAATAACAACTTAAACTAAGTACGGTCGACCAAGTGGTCGTTGAGGTCAACCGCAATGCTTTCTCGTGCTGCCCAAATTAGTCAATTCGATCGACCGCCTTCAGGAATAGGTCGACCGAAAAGTGCATGTCACCGTGACATGCATGTCATAGTAGGCCTAAGCACATTTAGTACAAAATGCTATTTTTTTGAACGCCTAAGCACATTTATGCGACGCCTAGACACTCTCTCCAACTAATGACCGTCAAGTAGGTTAGAGGCGAATATCACAATTCTCATTTTTGAAACCAGACCTATATGGGTCAACATCTTACTTGTTGTCCTCCTCCCGTTGGTTTGTGACTACTTGCCTAGCATATATCTTTTTCTGCATAAATTTCAACATATACTATCGAGACGTAAATCCTAAAATTTGTACAACCCAAGAAGTGCATAAGAAATGTGTTTATGTACGTTATGGTATACGAAGGTAATGCTTAATTATATCGAATATATTTATATGAATATTTATACCGTGGTGGATCCAAATATTACAACAAGAATACTCAATGATAAAAAATCACCAAAATTATTAAGTAATTTTGAATTCAAATACTACCATCACCAATATAAAAGTTTTTAAAAAATTTATCCCAAAATTTTATCAAAATTTCTCAATTGACAAGTCTTTCACCAACCTAGCCCCGTCCCTCGATTTAAATATGCTCGGGGGGGGGGGGGGGGGGGGGGGGGGGGGGGGGTTTCCACTTGAAAAGTGATTATTTTGCCAAGTTGGAACCACGTTTCCTTTTACCCCTACCGTAGATCGAACAAATGTCACAATAGAACTATTTTTCTTTCCATCGATTTGCTTTATTTGCTAAAGATAGCCAAGCATGCTATATTTTTATGCATCTTTGATCATCATTACTCTTTCCCAAATAACATTATTCTGGTCGGCTACTTCTTACATATTCTCTTACTTTAAATTCCTTTCTGTCTCAACCACCATCATGCATATTATTATGTGTCTAAAGTAAGATTATTAAACCAATTTCAACTATTGGCTTGATCAAGTAAATGGGTTAAAATTTCATCAAGAAATCGGGATCGACTTGGTGACCGCAAATTGATTCATATGTGGAGTAAAAGTAGGGAGATGAAGTGTTTACACGAGGAAGCGCATAGTGAGAAGGGGTTTGATTGACTCGATAGATCGAACACAAATCGACAATTTTTAATCAAAGTTCACTAATTTTTATTTAAAAAGCTAAACTAAATGCACAAACTAGATAGGATGTCCGGTTAAGCAGTGGCGGAGCAAGAAAACTGAAGGGGGCTAAGATCCTACACTCAGAGAATTTGAACTGGCAAGAAGGGCTAAAGGCTTACCAACAACTATATTTTCCAAATTTATTACAAAATTGAGTGCGAGATGTTGTCTCTGCCACTACAGTTAAGATAAAACCTAGCTTAACAACCATGGTTCAAAGAATGTAGATAACCTATGTATTTGTATCATAAATCATCCATGGCTAAACTATTTCTAAATTCAAGAGTAGATAATTTTTTTTATTATAAGCTTAATAACGAGATTGAATCTACATCATGAATAGAAAGGTTAAAACCCACCATGCATATTATAACTTCACATTAAATATTAAATAAGCTGTAATTAGTCATACACGTAGATCTGTCACTATATATAGTTGATTTTTTTTTTTGAAAAATAATTACTATCATATGATAGAAATGCTAAGCCAATGTTATCATATACACAAAACAAACGCTAAATTTCCAAATGATGTCAATGAAAGGAGCACAGTAATGGCCATACATAGAGATTGACAAGAGCAACAGACAAGCATCAAGCTATAACAATAAGCTAATAATGTGATCTACTTAAAGCACTACTCTCACAATAGAAGATGCCTAAATATGGATCACTAGCTAGGAAAAGGTAGAGCAGCAAGCTGACAAAAAATTTAGGTAAGATTTTGTGGTTGCCGATGGAGTTATCGGATCCCCAAGACTAAAATGATTAAAGGCAAACAAATCATTTTGGGTTGGCTCATAATTAACATACTTGTATATATATCTTCTCAAAAAGGGTAGTAGTGGCGACTAAAGATGAAGAGATATATGTAATCATCATTGGTTCGATCTCTTTAACTAGTGATGTTTTTTTTTTTACAAGGAATCACTAATATTACATATCCAACCGAAAAAGTGTTGAGAGGTTACACAAGGAGATCATAGATTAAATCAAGGATTACAATCCAGTCACTAGAGAGAGCTTGATGAAGGAGTGATCTGGTAACCCAGTCCGCTCTAGCATTGAGCACACATATGAAGAACCTCACTCTGATCATTGGGCAGCTGGAGAGAATGCCAGTCATGACAGTCAGCAGGGCAAAGCATCTCCATGACCTTGCCAACTGGGTATTCTGAAGAGCAGCAACAAGAGTGAGGGAATCAGAACAAATCGTAACCGGGCAATTTAATCCTTGAGCTAATTTGAGAGCTTCATGTAACGCTTTCGCTTCAGCTTCAATTGGGGATGCGCACAGAAGAGTCCCAGCTCTCCCATCACAAACTTGACCATGGCCGTTGATGATGACAACGCCATAAGTCGCCTCCTGACTAGTGATTTGCAAGAGACCCACTCATTGAGGTCTCCCACCGCTTTGGAGCAAGTCAACGGAGGCCACATAAGTGCATTACAGAATACTTTCTCATTCTGTGTCTTCCAGGTGTTCCACATGGTGAAGATGACTTGAAGTATGGACTGGTTTGGGACATTATCTTTCAAAAGGAAGAGCCACGTGAGAATGTTGACCGTGCTCGATGGAGTGTTCATGAACGGGAACATTGTCAGGAATCTGGTAAAAAAGAATCAGATTGAAGGCGTGAATTAATCACTCTCCTTAGAGTGTTATTTGCCCCCACTACAAATTGCGGTAGGCTTGAGCAAACCACCCCCAGGAGTCCCTTCGATTTTAAGTCTAGAAGCAGCATTCTTGCAGACTTCTGTGATTATGAAATAGAGAAGGAAAAATGGGAAGAAGAACTCTCTCGTCATTTTTATGATAAAAAGAGTCATGACAGTCTTCTATTTATACTTGTGAAAACTGGAAGTTATCTTCTGAAGAGACACATCCTTTCATAGAAAAAGGTAGTTACCTTTCCCGAAAGGACACATCCTTTAACAGAAAAAGAGAGTTACCTTTCTAGAAGGACACATCCTTTCACAGAAAAAGGGAAGTTACCTTTCTGGAAGGACACTTCTTTTCACAATATTCAAACGTTAATTAATTAATATAAAATTAATTCATTATTAAACTTCCAAAAGACTCCATCTTTATAGTTTACTTCTCCTATCAATGTGGTATTACAACTCTATTGACTAATTCTAACACAAATAATTCCAGGTTTCTTTAGCATGGTGACACTCAATGATGCAATGGTGGATGGACTCCAATGGTGCATTGCAGATTGGACATGATGTGGACGAAGAGCATCTTCGATCATGCAAGCGGCTTTTTGTTGCCAAAGCTTTCTTTGCAACTTTCCAAACAAAAAACTTCAGCTTCGGGGGAAGCATCAAGTTCTAGATCCATTTCCTTCTCGTTTTGTCAAGTGATGAAGTAGCTTGGAAACCCTGATCACGAGTCCTTCTGTTGTCATGGAAAGCATGGTAAGCTGAAGAAACAGAGAAATCGCCTTTCTTGATAAATTTTCAAGCCCAGAAGTCCTCTGCGTCTTGACTTCCATTCGGGACGTTCTTGATGTCCTGAATTCAGTGGGGAGGTGCTTTGAGAATCAGTGCTTGATAATTCCATGTTCTATCCTCTCCATTGATGAACTCGGCCACTAGTTCTTATTTTTCAACCGTTCTAGACAACTTCCCCTCAGGAGTGTTCGACAACCATTTGTTGTGACAAATTTAGTTGATTCACCATTTCCAATGACCCGAACAATGCCAAAATCCATCATGGTTTTAGCTTCCCAAAAGCTAGCCCACATCCATGACGCTCGACTCCCTTTTCGTGCCTGCAAAAAATCAGAATTAGGAAATTACAGGCCTTTGATGAGTTTAGCCCACAAAGCATTTGGAGAAGAAAGAAGACGCCACGCTTGCTTGGCAAGCAAGGCAAGGTTGAACTCCCCGAAAGTCCTGAAGCCAATTCCCCCTTCTTCCTTAGGGGCATATAACACCTTGGCATCACACTAGTGAATAGCTCTCTTTTGCATAGAGCCCGACCAGAAAAATTTGCGAAGAATGGAGTCCATTTTCTTTGTGATTGAGACGGAAAGGAGGAAGAAGCTCATGATGAAGGTCAGAATAGCTTGGATGACCGATTTGAGAAGAACTTCTTTCCCTCCCGGAGAAAGCAGGAGGCTTTTTCATGATTCACCCTTTTTTCCCATTCTTGAAACCAGGAAGTAGAAAGTTTCTTTCTTGGATCGTCCCCATTCAGTAGGCACCCCCAGGTAGCTCTTGTGGAAATTGGATGAGGCAAAACCGAGGTTTTGAGTAATAAGATCATTTGTCTCATTCTCCACATTGCACCTAAAGAAAATCGACGATTTCTGGTTGTTAACTTCTTGTCATGTAATACTGTTGTAGTCTGAAATAATACTATGAATGTTAATTGCTTCTTCCAGCAATGCACGAACAAAAATTACTGTATCATAAGCAAATATGCAATGGGTGAGAAGAGGGCAATGTCTATTTAGTTTTATCCCCTAAAAAAAATTTTCCTAGAAGCTTTATCAATTAAGAATGTAAGAGCATTGGAGAGGAGAATAAACAAGAGTGGGGAAAGAGGGTCTCCCTGTATGATTCCCCTTGATGGGTTGAAGAACTCGGTTGCTTCCCCATTGAAGAGGATAGAGAAATTGGCAGTTCTCACACATTCATTGATCCATCCAATCCACTTCTAATAAAAACCGTACAACTCCGAATTTTTTCCAAGCAATCCCAATCAACAAGATCGTATGCTTTTCTCATGTCCAGCTCCAACATCATGTCCCGGAGGTTTCGTGTCTTGTGATTCTTGAAATGGTTGAGCACCTCATGAGAAATGACAATGTTATCTGGAATTTGTCTGCCCCCAGTGAAAGTAGTTCGGAGTTCAGAGACCAGATTCGGCAGCCATCTTTGTAGTCTAGTAGTCATACTCTGTGACAACCTTATACCGGAAGTTGCAGCAGCTGATTGGCTATACTTTCTGGGGAATTAACCTTGGGAACAAGGGAGACATGTGTATCATTACACCCTTCAGGTAGATTCCCAATTTCAAAAAAGGATCTAATCTCGGCACAAAACTTTTCGCCAATCAAGTGCCAAAACTTTCTGAAAAAGAAACCAAGGAAGCCATCCGGACCCGGGGCCTTGGATGGACCAAGTTGGGAAACCGCTTTCCTAATCTCCTCACTAATCACATAAGCACAGAGATGAGTGTTCATATATGCCAACACAAGATGAGGGAAGTCCAGCAGAAGGTGATCAATCTGTACAGGGGTTCTAGCTTGGAACAGGTTGATGTAGTAGTCTTTGGCCAAATTCTTCAGTTGTGGTTCATTTTTTATCCAGTTCCCCTCGTGTCTTTCCATCTGAGGATCCTATTAGAATGTTGTATCTGGATAATACAAGCATGAAAAAGGGAAGAGTTTTGGTCTCCTTTTTAAGCCATCCAACCCGAGATCTTTGAGCCTAAAAGACTTCCTCCTTCCTCCACATTTCCACAAGCTCTCCAGTGAGGGATTTTTCCTCATCAACAACTTCATGGTTTCTGTTCGGTCATTGCAGATCCTGCAATCTTTTTTTTTATAATATCATCCTCTCTTTTCCTCTTCTCGATCCTGTCTTATGTCACCCAATTTTGAATTTCCACTTTTCATTGGTTTAGGCTGACAGTAGAACTCCCTGAGTTTTCCAAGATTTTCTTGATGATGTTACTGCAGTCCTCATTGTCTTTCTACCTTTTGTCAAACCGGAAGGGGGTGACCCTTCGATTGTTGTTGAAATTGATATCCAATCTAATCAAATAGTGGTCTGATTCTATCATTTCTTCGTAAACAACAACCTTTTCAAACGCCCCCCGCCAAGCAGCAGAGCAAAACGCTATGTCCAACCTTAACCTGATGAGATTCTAGCCTTGTTGTTTGTTAGACCACGTGAACCTTTCCCCTTTGAATCCTAGGTCCATCAAAGCGTTATTGGAGATGAAATACTTGAACGGAGTAACATTTTCATTGCGTAAGGGACATCTCCCTTCCTTCTCGTGATCATAGAGTACCACGTTCAAGTCTCCTACAATTAGCCATTTTTCATCTACACTACTATGAAAAGAGCTCATACGCTCTCAAAAAGCCCTTCTTTCCATCGCAGTGGTCGAGGCATGCAAAAGCGTACATAAGAAACTACTGGCATAGCTAATACATGCATCCATGAAATTAGAACTGGAATCTAAAATTTGGACCAAGACTCCAGTCTTCCACCAAATGGCTAAACCGTTGCCACCTTTACTAGGATTAACATATTCCGCATGATTAAATTGCATATGCTTCCTCTTCTCCTCCATCAAGCTTTATTCATTCTTAGTCTCCATGAGGAACAAAATAGAGGGGCATATTGACATGCAAAATCTTCTACAGTAGCTGTGTGTAAGGAGTTGGCCAAACCCCCTACAGTTCCAACTTATGATTCTCATTCCGGATTTGGTGGCTTAAGGCGATCCACCGTTGCCTGAGAATGGAAGCCGAGTCCCCTATTTTCTGAGTTTCAATGTACTAACCTGAGGAAATCTTCTTCTTTCCTATCATCTTCCTTCTTTGCTCCTTCATTCCTACCTCTATTGAACCTGGACTGAACGTCAGGTTCTTGTTGCAACCTGGGGGGATGGTTTCATCGATTGGGCTGGTACCCAAGTTAAGTAGCCAATCTGGCTTCCTTTTCTTTTCAGCTCTGCCAAGGGCCCTTTCATAATTCAGCTAGGCTTCCTGGATCATAGAGAGGTTGTGTTGTCCTCCTCCTACTTCTGGGCCTTGCGAATTAGACCTCCAGCCCTTTCCTTCCTTGCCAGTCATTGGGCTTAAGCCCCTAGGCCCACTATTTTCAAAAGTAGTTGGGCTAAGGCCTCTAAGGTTTGCCTCTATGTTGAGGTCAATAGAATGGCGGACAGCTTCCGCCACTTCTTCTAGGTCTTCTTCAAGTCTTCTAGGAGAGAAGATTTGTCTCTCAGTAGTACTTGGAGATAGAGGAAAGAGATCAGTATATGTTATGGATCTCTAACCGAGAAAGATAAGGCTCCCAACCTGAGGTGGAGTAGCAGGCGAGGATTGCTTGTAAGGAGACAAGCGAGCAGTTGGAGTTGGGTTCCCCAGGCACGTGGGGATGCAGTACTCCCTCTCTTCAGCAGGGCAGTTTCAGTCTCCCTTTGCCCTCGTACCTTGTGGAGAAAAGACTCCGACGGTGATGGTGCCGGTGAATCAATCCCAACCTTCAGCGTCGAAGTGTACAACCCCGATGGCTCGATGTTTCCCCCTTTCCTCCTGATCTCTTCTCTCACCTGGCATACATGGATCAGGTGTCCAATTATGTTGCAAAAGTACCAAAGCTCCGAGACCTTCTCATACTTGAAAATGATCCACATCAGCTTCCTCCCCACAGGGTATTCGAAACCAGTCGGCGCTGGTTCTTGGAGGTCAACTTCCACTAGCACTAAGGTGAATCTCATCCAGCCGGCTGCTTCAAGGCTTGATGTGTCAACTTTGTGCACTTTGGGGAAGACGAATCCAATAATAGTTTCGGTGTCCTGTTCTCCCTTCAGTTCTTCCGGGAGATCGTGACATTGAACCCATAGGGTGACAGATGGGAAATACACTTCTTCCGGTTTGGTCCCTCCATCCCACTTTTGGAATGCCAATAGTTAGGGATGGAAATCAAACTCATGCCCACGGGTATCCGACCCCCCCCTCCCCCCGACCCAGTCAACGCGGGGAATCCCCGCATTGACCGGGTATGGGCCGGGTATGGGTAAAACCCGCAAAAAGTTTGATGGGTATGGGGCGGGTATGGTTTTAGCCTCCCCCGCCCCATACCCATACTCGCCCCATCAAAAATATTTCTTCATATATGAAAAATATGTGAATCAATTTGTAAATTATCAATAATAGTGAGTATAACTGAAGAAAATTATATAGTAGAAATGCAATTGAGTGGCCACCCAAATCAAAATCTAATTTCTTTCTCTCAATTTCCCTTCACTTGTTCAATTTTTCCTCTTGTTAAGAAGATTATGTTATTTAATTATTACTTAATAGATGTATCAGAGTAGAGAATAATGATTTGGATGACATTGTACTCTACTCTAATATGGATTAATGGATGCTTTAGGATAATATGCTTTGAATAGTATTAAAAATGATTGTCTCTTTGTCGACTTCATGATATAGTAGGTGCGTTTAAGGTTATAATTTAAAATCTACATGTAAAATATTTGGTATTATCATGTTGAATGTACGGGGCGGGTATTACGCATGGGTACCCGAAATCCATGGGGATGAGTTTGCAAAACCTTCGCCCACACGAGTATGGGGTGGGTATGGGTATAGATATTTTAAAGTGGGGATGGGGATGGTTTAGGAAAACCCGCCAGTGTGTTTGTTAGGCTCCACGGGCGAGAATTCCAGATCGCCTCTCTAGCAGCAACAGTGTTGAATGAGTAGACGAAGAGGTTTTCCTCCTCCCTTTTGACGCTGAGTTCTCCTTGGCCCCTCCATTTGTTTTGAGTCGCGTTAATTGCCTTCCCCAGAGAAGTATTGTTATTTGCTAGCCATTTAATGATCAGCACTGTGTTCTCCCTTCCTCCAGATCCAGCTCCTTGAGCTTGGAAATTGATAACCAGATGGCCCTACTCTACTTGGTTATTTGCTTGGACCAGCTCCCCGAGAAAATCTTGAAGATCCAATTTGTACTGAGAAGTTCCCTTTTGTGTGGCTCGATATTCCAGCCTCCCTTCACGTAAATGCCATAGTTGATGTATGCTACAGGGGCATATGTTGGTGCAGAGACGGGGAAGAGGAATAAATGTCTTCTGGTTGGGATCCATGGAGGAGGTTTCCAGAGGATGTGTTCTGTAGGCCAGCTGGGGATAGAGGGGTTTGTCGTCACCCGAATAGCAGGATTTCTAAATGGTAGGAGAACTGGGCACTTCTTTACTTTCCTGACTTCAAACCAGCCCTCATAAATGATGGTCCCTTGTTGGATGCAGATTGCATATCTCTGGTGGTTGTGAGATTGGGTTCATCTTCTATTGCAACTTTAAGGCAAGGGTCTGGCACTTCTGCCTTTTGCATATTTGAAAAGAGGTCATTAAATGCTTCCCAAGGGGTAGTTGAAATGCTTGTGTGAAGTTGAGAGGTTTTAGATTGTAGTGAGAGAGTAAAGAGAGACATAATGAGGACTGATGTCAATAAGAATCAATTTTCGAAAGAGGGAAAAAACTAAATATTTTAACTAGTGATGTGAATGGTATCTCCATTATCGTTTGTCTTGTGTATGTCTTTTTCTCGTAATTAATTCTACATTTTCGTGCTTAGGCTAGCAACCCAATTAGCCATAACATCTTCCACCCTTAGGCTAGCAACCCAACGTAATAATTTCCTTGCCAATTGTATTAGAGAATAGTAGGATCAATATGGAGATTTTTCATACAATGTGTACTAGTTATTAAGTTTCTAAGGATCATTACTTAATTTCTTACCTGACCGTTAGGTCTAATGTAATTTTTCCGCTTTCTCTCTCTTCGGTGTATATAAACAAAATTGGGGGTCGGTTAGCATGCTAACCCCCCTTAGGGGTTGGAAAAATGACGCCCCCTAGTATATTAAATACAACTATAATTAATACACAATAATTAATACACACATTAAATACACATTAGGAATTAAATGTACCATATTAATTAGGAATTCTCTCACTATTAAATACACATTAGGAATTAAATACACACATTAAATACACATTAGGAATTCTCTCACTATATTTGATTTTTCCTTTTTCAGCAGTCTCCGACCACCAGACTTCCTCCGACCGCCACACTTCTCCGGTGAAAATCCCATCGGCAGACTCCCTCCGACCACCTCCAAAAAATATACCACTGCACTGATACGGTGTACCACTGTACTGGTAGATATACCACTGCACTGATACGTTGTACCACTGTACTGGTAGATATACCACTGTACTGGTACGTTGTACCACTGTGGTGGTACAAATTAAAGTGGTAATTAATGTGGTGTATTTAATGCTTACTTTGTATTTAATAACAGAACATTTATTATGTTTACTTTCATTAATACTTGTCAATAATTAATGAAAAATTGACCAATTAAATTGGGGTGTCAAAAAACCAACCCCTTAAGGGGTTAGCATGCTAACCTGTCCCACAAAATTGGTTATCTGTATTCACTGAGTTTTCGTGGTCAATCAAAGTTAATTACAAGAAGAATTTATGTTTCTAGTAGATTGGCAGAGGACTCATTCAGCTCGTTTAAGAGAGAGATAAATGAGATTTGTTTTTGTTATATCTTATAACAATGAATTCATACTTACATTTAAGAGGACTTCAAGGAAATGATATATTCGAACATAGTATGATGGTAGATGGTTTCAAAGGTGCTAATTGATTTCAATTTTTTGGTTAACTGTAGATCGAACATGTTAAATTATATTCATACAATTTCTTAAAAAAATCGATTATCAAATAAATTACTCTAGTAAATCATAAAGACATGATACTTTTTTCATTTTCGGAAAAATCCTCTAGCAAAAACAAGACATGAAAAATGGGTCATATATTATACATAAAAAGTGGGTCATATAGGTTTTTGGTTAAATTGTCAAGACTCAAGAGTATAGTCTCCTTTATCGCTCACAATAAAGAGAGAGTGAATGATTGCACAAACAATCGTCGCTAGTAGGCAGATTGGAAATGTGATTAGCATGGTGCTAAATAATTACTAAATAAGATCCACACGCAATTTATTCCAGTAAATTAACTAACAAGTGCTCAATAGAAAAAAAGGAACAACAATGTTTTAAATGCTATTTTCTTTTTGAAATTTTCACAAAACTATGCTCTTCAACTCTCCTCCATTATTCAAACCACCCGCCAAATTCTGCTTATTATTACCTTTTCCTTGATCTTCCCCTGCCTCATCCGTCACCCTCCCAACCATTCCCCTGCTCTTGTAGCACCAAGCAACCACCAAGAACACCAAGAAATTAACCGCATTGATCCCCGTCAGCACCCAGTAAAAATAATCCAACTTGCTCTCATTCAACCGATTCCTCAACCACCCTCTCTCCTCTCCTCCCGTCGCCCGCCCGACGATCTTCACGATCGCCGTGCTCAGCCAGCTCCCGATCCCAATCTCCGAAAGAAACATGGCACTGCTTATGCTCCTCGTGCCATCCGTCGCCTCGTCGTAGAAAAACTCCAATTGCCCAACATAAGTAAACACCTCCGCGCTGCCAATAAGAAAAAACTGAGGGAACAGCCAGAACACGGTCATGTTGGCTCTGTCCTTGTCTTCCCTTCGCCGCTTCTCCACCACTGCCGCAGACAGCGTGGCGAAGATTGAGATGAATAGCCCCACGCCCATCCTTTGGAGGGAAGTGAGGCCTCTAGGGTGGCCCGTGCGCTTGCGGATGCTCGGGACGATCAGTTTTTCGTAGATGGGCACGAGGATTAAGGCGTTGATGGCTGAGAAGACTGGTACTGAACCTGCTGGGATCTCGAAGTTGGAGGACCCGAATTTGCGGTTCATTATAGCGGCTTGGCTGACGAAGAAGGTCGAGAGCTGAGCGAAGCAGATGGAGAGAGCGATTGTTGATGCCCAAACTGGAAGCACTCTGATGAATGACTTGAATTCTTCCACTTGGGTTACGGTGCAGAGTTTCCATCTGCTCCTTGAGTCTACCTCTGCATCTATCACAATCGCTGCTTTGTCGAAGAACCTTACAATAGGAAAATTTTTTTATCAGGACATGACATTATGGAGCCAATTGTAACATAATAGAGAGTAAACCCAGTTCAATTTAGGTCGAATAGCATTAGAAAGTACGATTTTTTTTACGACTTACTGGTATTGGTTGGTATGGGGAAGTTTCCTGGCGCCAACGATATCAGATGACTGAGTCATTACCTCGAACAGTTGGCCTGCATTCTCCACCCGCACCCCATCGAAATGGTTCCTCACGGAAACCACGATTACCTGAACGAACCTGGTAAAGGGGCTCCCCATCGGCTTCTGGTACCGGTAGAATCGGAACCCGCCGGCGAGAATCACGACGGAGATCAACATGGCGGCGGTCGGCACCGCGAAGCCCCAACTCCATCCTTTCTTGAGCTCGAGATACACCATCAGCGTGATTCCGATCAGCGCTCCCAGGTTGATCGCGAAGAAGAACCAATTGAAGAAGGCGTATTTCTTCTTCTCCTCGCTCCGGTCGGCCTCATCGAACTGGTCGGCGCCGAACGACGAGACGCAGGGCTTGATCCCGCCGGTCCCGAGCGCGATCAGCGCGAGAGCCGAGTAGAGGAAGGCGGTCTGGCCGTCGGTCGCCTTCGGGCACGGCCGAGCTGTGCACGGCGGCGGCCGCAAGCCGTCGACGGAGGCGGAAACGGTCAACATCACCATCCCCTATTTTCAGATTTAAAGGAAAGTCAAATTTGAAATTTCGTCATACAGTCAATTGGGCTCAAATTTTGGAAAAAGGCCCGACTCGACGGCACTGGGCCGAGATCTTGTGATCTGATCTGGGCCTTTGTTGGTTACTTACAACAGAGTAGATACCGGAGAAAATGATAATGGTACGGAACCGGCCAAGATACGAGTCGGCGATGAAGGCTCCGAAGAGGGTTAAGACGTAAGCCGCTCCGATCCAGTCGGTGACGTGAGTCGCCGCCGTCGGAAGTGTCTGCCGCATTTCTCGCACCAGATAGGCCACCATGTTTACCGCGATCGCGAAGAAAGCTAGCCTCTCAGCCACTTCATTAACTACATATCCACATTACAAAATGTCTTACAGTCCAAGAATTCAAATGTTAATTTAAAAAAAAAAACGAGGGAATGTACACAATATATCGTACCGATTATGAACGGAGCGCCCTTCCATCCTCCGGTGAGCTGCTTGTCGGCGACCCTGCCTCGAAAATCGAGGGAACCATTCTGGACAAGATTGGTATTCATGGCCGGTACAACAATGGAATCCTGCGATGAGAAGAACATGGGCCCCCCCCATTTTGTTACTACTGACTGTTTTTTCCGACGAAACGTGAATAGAATCCTTTGCAGACGATTTAAACGCACAGAGGGCAACGAAATTACCTGGTCGTGGTATTGGTCTTTGGTGAAGCTCTGGGGCAGAGTGCCAAACTTGGAAACGATGGACTGGGAGAAGGACACCTCGGATGCTTCAGTTTTGCTGTTGTCCATTGGAGAGGTCGCTCCTTATAATTTTGGAAGAAAAAGGGGCAGGTTCGGTGAGTGGCTCTAATGCAAAAGTTGAATCCGATTGGAGAGCTATAATCGTGAGTAAGATATAGTTGAAATGGCCGGTTCCTTTGTGACATGAACAAAGCTTCTAGTTTGTCTTACGCTGTTGGCGTGTTATGATTATGAAGCTACCAACGGGACACATTTGGAGGGGGTAACTAAGCCCTCCTTTGTGCCGGCTACACAGAAGGAAGGTAATGTGAGAGGTCAACTACATAACAATAGCTAAACGTTGGGTTGATCACAAATTGGTCACTAATATTTGATTATTGACAAACAATTGCTTGGTAAAAATCTTAGTTTAACTGACATAATAGTATATGTCATCCACATTCGTCAAGTGTTTGTGTTCGAACTTTTTGGATAATAGTGTCAACACATCCAAATTAGTACCTAAATAGCTTACATGGATAATCTGATTGGTCGTTAGATTGTGGAGATGAAGGGAGTTAATTAACGATGTTTGGTAACGTGGTTTGAAATGAGGTCGAGAAATGGGTTTGGCTAGGTCAGTTAAAGCGTTAAAGTTGAATTATCCTGTTAGTAACAAGTTTGTTCCAGTGACTAGAACTGTTGGAGAGAGTTTCAATTTATAATTTAATACCAAAGTCCCTCAGACGAAAGCGAACTCATACGAGTTTGAAGTTTGCAGATGTCCGAATATCATGTGTTTAACTTATGAGGGTTGTCAGGATTAAAATACAAGACCTTTTGCTCATCAAAGACTCTGATACCATGTAAAGAACTAATTGGTCTCAATAACCCGAGTTGTTGTGAGATATTCGATTACGAAATCTTATACCATTTGCTAACATGTCATGCCATCTTAGTAGCTCGTATGTAATCGTCTTTTATAAGTTCATCATCAATTCGGTTGACTTGACACACTATTCTATACGATTGGAAGTATAATCGATGTAGATGAACACATCGATTACTATGTTAGCTCCTCCAAACTTTAATGACAAATCGGGATAGTAGACAAAGTTTAGTAACGTATTCGTTATAGATCAAAAGTTTAGTAACGATCTATGTGGGTAATTGAGAATTTCCCTTCCTTGTGAAAGTGACTACAGATGATGATGAAATGGTAAGAGGTCAACTGGGAGGGATGCATATGGCTTATGGAATGAGATGGTTCCATATTAAGGATACAAAGAATGGGCCGGCAGCTGGCCGGAAGTACAATTTTGAGCTCACTAGAAAACTCTACCAGTAATCCGCTACAAATGACAATTTGATAAAGTCAATATACTGATTAAATATAAAAAAAATGTGTGCAGGAATTGGATCCCTCCCTATGACGGTTGAGATGAAGAAAGCATCAGAATATTCTGCAGAGGTTGTCCTGATGCTTACTCGTTCGACGTTCACAAGTTATGAATAAAGGGGGTTGGAGCAAAATGATAAAAAAGAGTTTCTAGCCTGGTTAAACTTGAAATATCATTTTAATTGTAATAAATATATTAATCAGGGACCCTTTTCACCAAAGTATAGGCAATTTGTTACAAGGTGACAATTAGGATCCAAATTCATGAATCCAATCCAATTCATCCATTAAATTATCCACTTAATTCAATCCATTTAAATTCAGTCCATTTGATCCAAATCTAATTGGATTGGTGGATTCATGGATCAATCCATGGATCCAAATGGCAAATTACGATTTGGTACCTATGTTATTTATATTTTATATTTTGGTACCTAAAATTTATATTTGTATACGAAAAAATCTTTGGAAAATTACATTTTGGTACCTAAAATTTTTCATCATGACATTTTAGTACCTAAACTTTTCAAAATTTACATTTCGGTCCAAGCCTTGGATGTCATTTGGATTCATGGATCAATCCACCAATCCATTTGATCCAATCCATGAATCCACCAATCCATTGGATCCAATCCATTTGATCCATGAATCCACCAATCCAATCCACGAATCCACCAATAACACGATTTATACAATGATAACCACATTTATTGTAGGAAAATAACGGGTATTTATGATTTCTTTTGAATTTTTTTTGGAATCATGTTATAATGTTGACATTCTGAATTGGCTAAGTGGTAACTTGAAGATGTTGATAATTGGGTAGATTGCGGTAATTTATGTTGGCGTATGGATATTCTGAAGCAGGGTTAATTCAAAGGATCTTGACATAGTTTGATATTGCTAGACCAGCATAACAAAGAGTGGAAAATATCATCCTTCCAACAAATCCAACTCGAAAATCGTGCTAGTTGGAACCCTCCTGAAGAATGATGGATTCAGGTACAAATCGAGGAATTCGTCGTTACTCATTACTCAGATAGAGCATGCTAAGGGGGCGATTGCTAAGGGATCACCTCAACTAATGCATGGAGGCTTTCGTATGTCACCTGTGAAGCTGCTCTGGTGCAAGGGAGAAACTGAAAAGCATTGCAAAAGGCTCAGAATTGCATGGGAGAGAAAGTACAAAAAAGTTAAGGTGAATCTAGAATCCACCACAACCATCAAAATCATCAGAAAATGCAAAAATAATGACCTCCACATGACCTTCGGGCGCATCAAATTGGATCGTTTTTAAGTTATGATTGAGAGGTTGTGATATCCATGTGTAGAGAGAGTAACTTTGCTACTAGATATTTGGCTTGTAAGGACTAAGGACTAAGGAGGGTAAATTGCAAGTTTGGTCACTTGAATTACTATAAAATTTCACATTTGTCACTGGAATTATTATATTCTATTTATGGTCACTTAAATTAGTTCAACAATTCAAATTTGGTCACTCTCCGTTATGTTTATCCTATGTGGCAGTCAACACTCACAGTTGACCGTTAAATGGCTGACATGTCTATTTAAAAAATAATAAAAATTAAAAAATTAATATTTTCAAAATTCCACCTCACTATCTCAACCCATTCAAAAATCAGAAAAATAAAACTAATTTCTTTTAAACCCTCACCACCGTTGGAAGCAGAAACTGGTGTTAGGAGGCAGAGAGCTCTCCCGGAGCGCCGATCTCACAATTACTAATATGTTTTTCGTTCCTCCGCAGCCGCCGCCGTTGTCTATATCTACTCATTGTTTTTCTTTCCGAACCTATTCCTCGATTTCCATCCAAAATTGACCCCAGAAAGGGAGGTCAAGTGGGTTTTGATGACAAAGATTGAGGCGTCGGCAGACGGGAAACTGAAAGAGGGAGGTTTCGCGGTGGGTAGATATGCCGAAAGGGCAGCCCAGAAATCCCATGGCAGTAGCAAACATCAACCAGCGGTGAAGAAGGATAGATAAGGATTTGGTTTGCCACCGCGGCGCTACTCCGGAGGCAATATCATTAAGGTTACAGTAGAGGTATGATTCTTCTTCATTTTGACTTTTCACTGTATTGCAAGTTTGGTGTTTCAATGGGGGATAAGAAAGTTTTCTCAATCAGTTTGTAAAGTCAATCGATTTTGTGTTTGGATTTTTTTATTTCAATGGCTGTTAATGAAACAGGGGAAGTATAAATCTGTCTAGGTGAGAAGTCTATTCCTTCTTTAAATCTTGAATTGGGTTTTTGTTTGTTGTTAGGGTATAAGATGGAGGTGCCGGTTTGACATCCACCGGCGGCAATAATGAGTATATCTTCCTATTTTGTTTCTCATTGAGAGCTATCACCGCCCTTGTCGTCAGATCTCATCCGTCCTTGATTGTCTCTTGCTCGTCTGCAGCGGGAAGAGAGAGAGAGAGGTAGGGAAAGCCACCATCGTCCACCACCACAATCGGGCTTCGCGACGGCTGCCATCGTGACTTGCTGGTTTAGAGGAAGAGAGGAGGAGTATCGTTGTCTAGATCTACTCATTGTTTCTGTCGGGAGAGCTCTCTGCCTCCGAACACCTGCTTCCAACGGTGGCGACTGGCGAGGCCTTAAAGTAAATTAGTTTGATTTTTTCGATTTTTGAATGGCTTGAGATTGTGAGGTGGAAATTTGAAAGTTTTTATTTTTTTATTATTTAAATAGACACGTCAATCTATTTAACGGTCAACTATGAATGTTGACCGCCACATAGGATAAACATAACGGAGACTAACAGAGAGTGACCAAACTTGAACCGTTGAACTAATCTAAGTGACCATAAATAGAATAAAATAATTCCAGTGGCAAATGTGAAATTTTATAGTAATTCAAGTGACCAAACTTGCAATTTACCCGGACTAAGGATGATGACATTCATTTTGGCACACATCCATTTTATGTACAAAACAAAAGGCACAAAAATAACACTTGCCAACTGGATCAGAAAATCCAACTGAAGCCCAAGGAGCATCAGGTAACGTACTCGGTCCAAATGGGCCAGCTAACAGCAGCCCATTGGATCTTCTCCTTTGTTCCCAAATCGTGAAATCCAGTCCACCACCGGCCGTCGGGTCGTCGACGTCAACGAGGTTTCCTTCAGAGTTCCCAATTCCCATTCCTTTCGTGTTTCGTGGCTCTTGAAAAGTCAAACGGAAACCTGCTCGATTTCGTGTATATTCTAGTCTCCACGAATCGCGATGCAGCAAGCAAACTCACGAAACGACGTCGCTTGCCTGCCAATCTTAGACGAAACCCATTCAGCATCTAAACCATGAATATTCCATGGCGCCCATCCCCCAGTACTTCGATTATTTTTAAGCACTGGATATGGTTTTTTAAATGATTCAATAAGGGTTCTGGGTATCTGTGAAACGAGCAGGGAATCGGCACAGAGATGGGGAGGAACTGGGTTATACTGGGTTTGGCTGTTGTATTGGGTTTTGCAGAGATCATCAATGGCGGTATTACCAGCACTTTCGTCAGAAACTCTGATTTGGTTCATGATATGCCGCTAGACAGCGATGTATTCAAAATCCCACCCGGTTACAATGCTCCTCAACAGGTGAACCTGCTTCTTTAACTTTTGCTGCGAACTTCTTTTGCAGTTTGATCCAATTAAAGAAGCAAAATAGCTGCTGTTGCTTGTGTACTGAAGATCTGATTAGTTAATCAGGATCCCAGACGACAACTTGCTCGAAAGTTCCTGACTTTGATTGCATGTTCTGCCTTGATCCCAATAAATGGAACTAGAACAGATTTTCTATGTTTGGCATTGGATTTTTAGTTTGCTGATATCTATATACTCATGATCAATTGAGCATCCAATTCAACCCCTTTGAAGAAAGTGACTTTTAATTTTTCCTTGATTCATTCTATTTCTGTTTATAGTGAATACAAAATAAGTTTAAGTAAAATTTGTTTGTCTTGATTTTCTTTTCTGAAATGTTCTGTGAAGGTGCACATTACACAAGGAGACCATGAAGGTAAAGGGATTTTGGTGTCTTGGGTGACTCAAGACGAGCCTGGCTCAAATACAGTTGAGTACTGGGCTGAAGGCAGCAAAATAAAGAGTCGTGCAGAAGGAATTGTTGTGAAGTACAAGTATGTCAATTATACTTCTGGCTACATTCATCACTGCACCATTAAAGGACTGGAGGTATATACATGATCCATATGATAATTCACTGAGAAAGTTGGCAGCTGGATAGGTGTATTCTAACTGTTGTAAATCTCATGACCATGTTTCTGTACATGAACTGTTACAGTTTGACACCAAGTACTACTACGAGGTTGGGATTGGCAGCAACTCGACCAGGCAATTCTGGTTCACAACACCTCCTAAACCAGGCCCTGATGTCCCTTATACTTTTGGCCTCATAGGTGATCTGGGTCAAACCCCTGATTCGAACCGGACAATTGATCACTATTTATCCAATCCTAGGGAGCCAAAGACATTGCTGTTTGTGGGTGACCTCTCCTATGCTGATGCTTATCCGTTGCATGACAACACGAGGTGGGATACATGGGGAAGGTTTACTGAGAGATTGGTAGCATACCAACCTTCTATCTGGACAGCAGGAAATCATGAACTTGATTTTCTCCCTGCCAATGTAAATATGACCTCACTCAAAGTCTCCTTTGCTCTTGATATTCAGTTATGCATTTTGTGTACGTGATGGATGATCAAAATGGTTGTTTGGTGTTTAACTGCAGGGTGAACCCAAACCCTTCAAGCCTTACTTGCACCGTTATCATGTCCCATATAAAGCATCAGGCAGTACATCTCCACTGTGGTACTCTGTTAAGAGGGCGTCTGCTTACATTATTGTCCTCTCCAGCTACTCTGCTTATGGTAATCGTATTATCATAGATCTGAGCTTCTGGGCTAATTATGGGTTATAGTTATAGGGACTGAATATTGCTTTTAATCTTTGTTTTGACCTCTGTCTTAATTTTGCATATCCCAACATAGGATGGAAGATTATATGTGAATTTGAGTAAATTTCCTTTGTTGCAGGGAAGTACACTCCCCAATACAAGTGGCTAGAAGAGGAGCTGCCTAAAGTGAACAGGACGGTGACACCATGGCTCATAGTCATCATGCACAGTCCATTCTATCATAGCTATGGGCACCACTATATGGAAGGGGAAACCATGCGAGTGATGTACGAGCAATGGTTTGTACAATACAAAGTTGATGCTGTCTTTGCTGGACATGTTCATGCTTACGAACGATCTGTGAGTACACATTTACTCTTTCTCGCCTCTTTCCTAATCTGTTTGCATCCTATATCCGATGGGTGGTTTTGGTTCGCGTTGAACTTGTTTTCGTGCGGTGTCATGTTTTCCTCTCGACGCGTCTTCTGTATTGACTAGAGTCTAAATTCAGAAATTTGTGGTTGTGGTTGGATGAATAGACAGTGTGTAGTTTCCTTTCCAAATAGCAAGTTGTCACACTACTGTCCTTTTTCCCCCTTAAAAAGTTTTGTCCTTGTCTTATGGATTGATGTCATGCTTTCCAGAAACGGAGGTAGCTTCAATATGTACATCTTAAATTGATGATGTTTTGTAGGTTTGACACAAGAACGTGAAGCAATTTAGTTCACACTGTGTGTATTCAATATCTGGTTCAATTAAAGAAAAGAGAAACCTGTTTTCTTGTTATACTTTTATGCTGATTCGGGTTCTATTTTGGACTGGATCGGATCATGCATACTCATAAGTCACATATTTCATGCTCCCCTTCCCCTAAAGTCCATCTGTAACTAGACCATGTAACCATCCATCATAATAATGCTCTTATATGGTCTTCGTCCCCAGGAACGCGTATCAAACATTGCGTACGACATTGTTAACGCACGCTGCACTCCAGTTGAGGATCAATCTGCTCCGGTCCACATCACCATAGGAGATGGAGGGAATCTTGAAGGATTGGTTACAGAGTAGAACTTTTATCTCTCTCTCTCTCTCAAAAGGGTTGCCTTTTGTTTTCCTCCATTGGGTACACTATTAACCATTTTTATGACTGATGGATTCTTTCCCTTTTGTTCTGTGAAGCATGATGGAGCCACAGCCGGCTTACTCGGCCTTCCGAGAACCAAGTTTCGGACATGGAATCCTGGACATAAAGAACAGAACACACGCCTACTTCGGTTGGCATCGGAATCAAGATGGTTATGCTGTCGAAGCCGATTCCTTGTGGCTGCTCAACAGGTACTGGAAGCCCTTGGCTGAATCGCAGGCTGCCGCGATTTGAAGTGGCTCAATTCTGGCCAGTTAGGGGAATGTCTATCATCCGAGTTAATGGGATAGAACCACCCATGTTCCACTTACACAAGCAACACTGTTGTATCGAAATAAAAAAGAGTGCTGTAAATCTTCACGTGCATGTTAGATGAATTGAGGATCAATCTTTCGCTTTCGTTGGTTCCATTTAAGGTTAACACCTGACCATAGTGAATATTGATGTCGATGGATATTGTACGATGGAAGTACACAAAGGTGCAATTTATACAGCAACCAACACTTCAGTCCAAATATTAAGCACGTGGGGGCTGTTCAAGCACACGTGATTTCTATCATAAGCTTCCCCTTACGTACAACAACATTACAAGTTACAACTAACAACGACTACTGAAAACTTTACAGGTATTTACACTGAATGCACACAGACTGAGAAAGCCAGCAGAACCATATCATAGGATGGTGGGCTTTCCTCGTATCATACAACTGCCACTAGCTTTGCCTATTTTCTATACTATTTATTTACACTCCCTGTTGGAATATATATAACAATTTATACATGTTTGATGTATGTACCCTTATTTTCTTTTCCTAACTGGTAATTTCTAAACACGTTCCATCAAATCAGATAGTAATTAAACCTGATTAGTGGACCATGACTTAGATCACTCCTATTAATGTTCCTTTTCTATGGGTTTTCTAAATGAAAAGTGTGTTTAATTTACAATTTACATGCACCATGGAGTTGTGGTGGCCGCGTCCCACCCGCTCCCTCCTTCCATCGCCCCTCCGGCGAACATCCCCGCCGGCTCTTGCATCGGGAAGTCCAGCGACATGGCAGCCTCCGCCCATATGGAATCGTCAAACAGCGGCAAGTTCACGTGCAAGTTCGACCAGAACTCGCTCCCCCCTACCTCGTCCCCGCTCGAATTCGAGTACCCCATGCCGCCGCTGCCGCCGAACACCATCGCCGGCAGGTCGAAGCTGCCCATGGTTGGCAGCACGTTGTTGGAGGAGGAAGACGAAGAAGAGGACAAAGAAGGAGAAGAGGAGAGAGAAGCAGAACCAGTTGGTGCAGTCCCCGAAACCGCGAAACCAAGTGTTTCGCGTTTCAGGGACTGCGTGGGGTCCACAGCCCCAACAAAAGGGGCAGCCTGCCCGAAGCTGCCCGAGCTGTTGGCGTGGTGGTGTTGTTGTTGGAGCGGCAGCAGTTCGGGCAGGTTGAGCTTGGCCTCGGGCCCGTAGAGCTTGCGGGCCGCGGCGTCGTAGGCGAGGGCGGCCTCGTGGGAGGTGTCGAAGGTGCCGAGCCAGAGGCGGGCCCCGCGGTTGGGCTCGCGTATCTCGGCGACCCATTTGCCCCACGTCCTCTGGCGGACTCCCTTGTAGGTGCAGAGTGCGTTCTCGGGCCCGCCTTTCCCCCGCATGCAGCCTTTTCTCGAGCTGGCCTGGGCCGGCGGCTTGCGGACTTGTGGCTGCTGCGGCGGCTTGGAACTGTCAGACCCGGGTCCGGCCATGGTGGACGGTGATGACGTGGCCGTGGTGATGAGATGGAGGGAGAGATGATGAAAGGTGGTGATAAGGAGGGAGAGTTTGTTTGGGGACGAAGGAAGGAGGGCGCTGGATTTTACGTATTTATAATGGGGATGTAGAAGGATAAGACGGGAAATGGGAAACAAAAGAGGAAGGCATTGTTTGGCTTTGGAATTTTGTAACTAGGAAAATAAAAAAGTAGATAAGAAATATATTCAGTCGTGGCAGTTGTGCAGAGTTTCAATACTTGGTTCTAGGCTGATGATATGGTAAATGGCATACTGAAAAGTGGTAGAATGGTATCACTTAGTTTGTTAGGTATTGTTGAGAGAGATCTATAATGTTATGTAATCACTTTCTTTGTATGTTATTTCGAATGAAATGAAACTCATGAGCTTGAAATTTGTACAGGTTTGTAACACCGAGTGATTAGTGAGAATTTGAACACATGACATTAACAACAAACAAACTATGATACCATGTCTAATAAACAAATCATTTAGTTTCAATACTCGAATTTATACAAGAAATAGTTTGTTGTATTTAACGATACAAAATATCATTTCATAGGTTTTTTCGAATGACAAATCACCATTTCGAAATACGCATTAAGAAAATGTGTTGGTACAATATTATCGTGATATTGGCCCAAGTACCAAAATCCACCTTTCACAAATGCATAACAAAACAGCACACGATGCATCCCATCATAATGGGTTTTCATGGGTGGTTTGCGAACCACCCATAAAATCATAAAATGTAACAGGATAGGCGAATCCCACATCGACAAAATACGGGAGAGATCCATGATAAATATGCAGGAAATCAACCTTAACTGACAAGACACATTTTGGGGTGAGATGGATCGGAGGAGTTCTTGTGAGAACTTTAAAGCTAAATGTGTTCAGTATGGAGTACAACAATGATGAGAAACCTTATGAGAAGTCACCTTGAATTGCACCTCAAGTCAAAAACCGTGAGGATCGAAGCCCAAAACATACAATATCTTCGTCGAAAAAAGGTTCGAAATGTTACATAAAATGTTGGCCATTTCCCGAACAATTCAGCAAACCAAACAATGCCTGAAAACGTGGGGGTTACAGATGGCTGCTGTGGGGGCGGAGACTTGGCGGGAAGGGAATCGTGTCCGCAGCTAAACACAAAACGGATTATGTTGCTAAGCTACTATCCCCCCCTCTTTGCCAAGTGGACTTTGTCTCAAGTGGCATTATTAGGGTAAAAAGAACGAGGAGCTAATTGTTGCACGCCCCAAACTAATTGAAACTAATAGGTGGATTTGAATAACATTTGTCGCGTAATCTGTGTGTAATATGACACATGATTGATAATAAGTACAATATCGTTATAGACTACATGTAATTCAACATTACAACTACTGACATCAATGAAATGAATCTCGAGTTAATTGCAATGAATGACATAAACATCTTGGTTTAGGCAAACTATAGGGATCAACTATCCCTGTAATGAAGTGGGTATATAAAGACTAAGTAAGCAAGCTAAGCACACTCCCCAATTAATGAAGCACCTTTCAAATTTCAATGGTTTGGGGTTGAAGGGATTAAGGTTGGGGTGGGGAGGATAAGGCCGTAAGAAATTAAAGGGTGATGAGATCAAGAGAAAGGAGGAATGTATCATTCCCAAAAGGACAAAACAGGAAAATTTTAACACACACCACCAACGTACGGCTGCCTTCAACCTTTTACTTTCATGGCGATGTGGTTTCGGCTTTTTGATACACGTGGGGAATTCCGTAGCACTCAAACTGTACGAGGTGGCAAACTGGCAATCATGTATTTGTACGCATGCATGCTGGTGAAGCAGCAGCAGCAGCTTCAGGGATTTAATGCCTTCGACACACAAGAGAAGAAAAAGGGAGGACAGGAGGTCAATTACATTACTGATCACTTAAATTTGGGTACTTATTAATTTGTCACTATATAATTCGGAGCAACTATCCAAATATTCACAAATCGAACCATACATTATTTTAACTCATATTCAATCCATCTTAAATGATAAATTTTGTAACTATATATAAGTCCTGCAGGCTAACTATGATGAGAAAATCTTATGCTGATCACATACATGGCTGTATACGTTTGAACTGTTAGCTTCGATGAGTTTGCCGTGTGTAGTCGTAGATGCATAGAGAGACAATGGCGTAGCCAAAAGGTTTCATTTAAGATGGGTCGTATGATATATGTAAGAAGAAAATATATAAGATGACTTTAATTAGTTTCTTACAATCTTTCACCCGCTTTTAAAATACATTCATCATTTAAATTGTCACGGGTATTATTTACAAACGGGTTTGAAAGATTATGCATGCGCCATAGCTCATTCAACTCTAAAGTATGTTGTGGTTCGGTGCTTAAAATGTAATTCTTTCAACTCTTACGGTGCTGACTGGAAGTTACAATGTATGAGTCGATACACGTTTGGGTTGTCAGTTTTGGTTCTGGTTTATAATCGTTTTCTTTACAATATTGGATTAGGTTTAGACCCACATGGAGAAGTAGGGCTGGAGGTTCAGTTACCGGTTTCTGGTTAACCAGTCGGTTAAATCGATAACTGACTTGTTATGCACTAACCGGTAACCGATAAAACCGAAATTTGGTTGGTTATCAGAGGCTGGACGAGATGATTTTGGTCTTGGAGGAGGTGCGGTTAACCGATAACCGAGATAACCGAAGCCTATTTCGGTCGGTTGTCGCCTTGTCGGTTGGGAGGCATGCCTTTCGGTTAACCGATAACCGACCGTTCGGTTATCGGTAATAACCGAAATAACTGAAAATTCACCCCTATGGAGAAGTATAAATACTTCTCATCTCCTCTGTAATCCGTAATCTCCTCGATATAGTGAAACTGGCTCTCCCATTCCCGTGGACTAGCTAACACATATTGTGTTAGTGAACCACGTAAATCGTGTGTCTGTTTTCGATTCTCGCTTTCATATTCTTGTTTTCTCAATTCCGGTGGTTTCCCGATCCGTATCAGTGCATTTGTAACAGTTAATTATGTTCTACAAGTCTATACGATAATAGAAAACTTAAGTAAGTGTGCAAGATGGATTTCATAATACTCATGGTAAATATGAGAGTACTAGATATCCTTAGTATAAGAAAAAAAAAATTATCTTCATTTTTGGACTAACCAAATTTTGGAATATTATATTATACTCTAAACTCTAATGAGTAGGTCTTAATTATGTGAACCTTAACTCTAAAATGGTGCATTTAATATGTTGTATATTCCAAAGAATCAGAATCGTTTGATCGTTATTTTTAATTAAATTGATCCTAGGATATATAATTTAGAGAATAAGGAATTATTAAAATTTACTCAAATTGGATATAAAGTATCTTACAATATCTCAAAATGTAGTTAATTCAAAGTCTAGATAATGTTTTATTTTTATATAACGGCGAATTTCATTGGAAATTTTGAAAAATTGAGTATAAAAATTGGAAGGGACCATTCAGGTATTGAAAAAATTAAATTATTTATTAGAAAAAATGAAGTTTGTGACTAATTTATTACTGGCTCCAATGTTGAGTGACCATTCATGTAATAATAATTTTTTTAGCTTAATTTTTTTTTAGCAACTTCACCTAATAATTATATATAGCTCCAAGTCTCCAACCATTAAAAAAAGAATTATACATAATTCGAGAAAAACTTTCAGAAGTTTAGGGGCGCAGGCAAGGGCCCAACACTGTGGGGCCCATTTGCTTGATGAAGTACGCTGTACGCAGATAAGATAAAAGGAGGCGGCTAGCTACTGCTGAGTGCTGAATCTCTCCCCCCTAAACGTCAATACCGCAGATTCAATCTGAGGGCTCTGTTTTGTTTGCAACAGATTGATTCATTTCCTCTTATTACACATATATAGTGGTGTTTTCGGTGTAATTACTTTTTTGTGTGCACTCCCTTTATAACCGTCATTTTAAACATGCAATTTATGTCAAAATGATGTCAATCATCACTTATGATGTGATGAATAATAACGCACATGAATTTGCACTAACCATTAAAGATTTACTCTAATTTGAAGGATTTAGAGTTTAGAGATTTAAGGTTAAGGTTAGGGTTAGGGTTTACAGTTTGCTCAAAATTGGAGGTCTAGGACTTAGAGTAATCCACTAATTAGTTGTTATCATATGTTCATCACTAATTCTACAAATTCAAATTCAAATTCCGACACCTTCAAACTAATTTTTGAGTTAGATGCATTGAATGTACTTATTTTTGTGAGTGCACCAAAGTAGTCACCTATATATATTCACATAATCCCACTCTTGAACTATGGTCTGTTTTACTTTTGCAGAGTCTTCTGGTCATTAATAAAATATTCAGCCTACCCCTTCCTTTTCAAACGTGTTTTTCAGTAACACAATGACGACGATATCCACTATCCAGTCTACATACACACACACCAGCATGCAAAATATGCAGTCAACAAGTGTCATGGGAGATACTCATTTGTAGTAGCATTTGTCTTACGGACCGGACCTGCTGCTGCTATACATCGTATCAACTTACGGCCAGGTACAATGGAACAGAGCATTACAGAGTGGAAGAGTTCAAAGGTACAACGACTTCCGTACCTTGTTTAGCATCATCATCTGTTACTTGGCTGCTGACAACAACACCATATCTCTCAGTAAGCATGTGGCAGAAATGGGGGCGCTACTATTCAATGTCGGACGCAGAAGACGACGTTTTTATTTATGTGGTGTCGGATAGTTACTACTACTACTTTGTTAGATACATTCATTCAGAGAGGACGGGAAATGTGCATCCTGATTTTAGTTAGGAACGATCACATTACAATTTAGTATTCACAGAGTTCATCTTACATGGTAACAGGATTATTATAGCCCAATAGCTCGAATGGTGGACTCATTTGGACCTCTTGGTTTTGTGTTTCAAGTTGAAGCAGCTCGAATCTGCTTCAACTTCTCCTTTAACCTGACTCCTTTCCTGGAAACAACAAGCGAAGAATGTCAGAATTATGACAGGAGACTTCGTGTTCAAGAACAATGGATGAAAATTTGAGCAAAAACTTACACAACACCAACTCCCACAACAGCAAAAGGGGCGAGCATAGTCCTCTCTACATCTTTATCCTCTCTTACATCACAATTATGAGGAACCAATTCATCACTTGCTTTCGGGCACCATTTCTGGGATTGTACATCCTCAATTCCTGCCCGCAACATTACAGGGTCGATTTAGTTCATATCAAGGAGACAACCAGTGAAGTGGAATCCATAGATTTCTCAAGATACCCTGTTTCTCTTCACGATTCTCTAGTCATTCACAGGGTCCTCTACAGCTGCATCGACGACATGAACAAGCACCCGAGTCCTCCTAAGGTGCCTTGGAAAATTTCGTAAAAGACCCTGTGCAGTAAGAGAGATGTCAGGATTTTTAGTCACGAGAAGCCTGGAATTGATTGGTGGATTAAAACCTGAACTCTCATCATACCATGAACACCTACTATAAGACCAAGCAGATCTGCCAATGCTGCTGAAGATGAATGCATCTCAGATCTGCCACTGGATCACCATCAAGACGGCCGAGGCAAGAGATATTGTTGACCTACTTAAACTATCCAATGCATATCATAATTATTCTCTAGGTAAAGCAATCAGGACTCGATCGTTAGCATCGACTATCATCACTCAGAACATTACTGGTTGGTGTCATTAGCTTTTTCTTCTTATGCTCTGGTTCGTCCAACAAGCTAAATCTGTCAGAAAAATCCCACGAAACACTATAGCAGTTACAGAAATTAAAGCAAAGTGGTTTAGCATTCAAGCCACTATCTTGCACCACATATCATCAGGGTTCGTGTCTGGAGGAGCCTGCTTCGACTTTGTAAAATCCTAACTTCTCGAAAAATACTGCGAGGGAAGAAGAGCAGCAGGGCTCAGGTATTCAGTGCGGCATTTCAACAAACACGTAGCCTGCAATTTCGAGGAGGGGGTGGAAAGAAGACCGAACTGCAGACCAAGACGGACCGAGGTATGGAAAGAGAGACAAAGACTTTTATGAATAATGTGGACGGTGGAAGAGCCTCCGGTCGCCGCCGTGGCCGGAGAAAGGAAGATGGCTGGAAAGCAGATAGGGAGAGGCGGAGAGCATTATCTTTAGAGAACTGCGGAGGCAGTTCGTTGGGTTTAGGCGGGTTTCTTAGTAACAGAAAAATGGCGGGTGATCGTTTTGTACGTGTAAATATATGGAACGGGTTTGCCTCTCAACTAAACTCCATGAACTACTGGACTTCAAGCCCATCAACTGAGTCTGAGTGCTTTAGCCTTTAAGCCTCAAAATTTCCATAGTCGAGGTTGCTGTTATAACAAAATCTAATGAGCTGGTTCAACTCCAAAGCATCAACCTACAACTACAAGCGACATTTGCTTTTAGAAATAAGCCAACACAGCTTTATATTCTGAATTGACAAACTGCAGATAGCCTCTTGCAATCTCATTGCCCACAGTGAAACCTAACAAGCCAAGAAGAAAAAACTCATTTTCAAGCCATAGTGATCCGAAATGCCAGTCATCTAAGACTGATTGAAGCTTTCATCTCTGATTTCATCTAAGGCTGAATCCAGATGAGTAGCGCTTGGCCAGAACACAAATCAGAGCTGAACTCGTTGCACAAGCAACTTCTAACTGATGTGTGAGACCGTGGCGACTGACTAATGACTATATATATACCCAGAACCAATTTGGCGGCGTTGACATGCTAGCTGACCGGTGTTTACATCTTGCCGCGATGGTTCCAACACTTCCCCACACAGCCTTAGCCATTGAGAAAGTCCTTTAACGCAAATGGTGGATGCCCATCCTTCAAAGTGGAAGTTTAAAATCAGCCACACTCAATGATATTGTAAGTTTGTGAGAAAGCAAGAAAGAAGGGAGAAAGTTTATTCTTAAACTTTACCTTGGCGTGATCTTGATTCAGAAGTTGCCTGACCACTGCTGTCTGTTGTATCAACCTCTCCATTGGAGTGTGGCTTGGAAGCTTTGCGTGTGCTGAATGATTTAATCACAATCACGAATAAGTAACTAATACGAAATTGCTAATGGTGAAGCATATAGAAGAATCAAAACTAAAAGAACAAACCAAGAATAGCTTGGTTCAAACTGTCGACAACTTGCTGACGGTGCTCCAAGCTGAGAAGATGAAACATTGGAGATTTCTCTGGCTCCTCATATGCAAGTAGCGCCATGAAGTCCTGCCACATAACTAGAGCATTTAATACTTGGTACAATGTTGAAATACTTATCATGATTCTTCACACGGAAAAAGGGAACTTACTTCAAGCTTTTCAACGTACTTCTGCACCTTCCCGAATGGAGTAAGCTTGGTCTGAGCAAATTCCAGGGCTTCATTGCTTGGCACACACAAATAACTAGACATATTAGGTTCTAACTTCTGACTTTTTGGACATTGGATTTTCATATAGTATACTGTTCACTCACCACTTCCTGGAGCAAACAAGCTCAACGAAATGAAGGCTCAAGAGGTCAAAATGCAAGTCCTTGTTGCTCTCTAGTAGATCGGGTGCCAGCTGTTCCGTCAGATCGATCGCCTTGAGTGCATTTCCCTCTAGTGCACACTCAAAAATTTCTGCAAATTTGGCAACAGCTCGAATGAATGATTAAGGAAACTATTAATATTAGATTCCATATCTGCATATCACTAGGCACATTGCACGATAAGGAAGGAAGATGATAGCTATGAATGGATACAGTGAAAATGTATGTCTTCCTAATAGAAGAGTATAACACTCATTTTCACAAACACATGAAACTAATGGCCGGCCATATGAGCAGCAACCTAAGTACCCAACCATGGGAAAGTACTCTGAAGTAAACCATTGCAATATGAACTATTATCACCTACTTTTCCGCTTCTCTATGCCATCCAGATAATCAGCAGGCTGATTCATCCCCGTGCTAGCAGCAAATGACTCCACCGTTTCTCTGTAGCAATTGTGGACCAAGTACGAAAGAACAATACTGTGGACATCACTGTCATTGATTGTCTGCGAACAAAAAATTCGAGGAGCATGACGAAATTAACCAGACATTCAATGGTTGCAAGGACAGCTTCATCTCGGTACAGCCTAATCAGAATAGCTCGGGAAAGAAAACCAAATGGCATTCGTGACCAAAAGCACGCAACTTTGGGCTCAAAATCACATTTTAGAGACACGGGGTGCAAGAAATTCATTCTGCACTCGAAGTACAAACGCAACACTGGAACCCCAGAAAACACCAAAAGACAATCCACAGAGGGTTCTCGTTCGAATGAATGATCCCCTAGCGGGTCAACGGCTGAAATACGTCAACAAGTTCGAAGTAGCATATCAAGGGAACCCAAAAAACAAAAACGTAAACCCAGATCCCAAAATGGAATAGAGAAAGAGAGAGATAGATACTCACAACGTGGTCGTAATTAGGAGGATCAACGTCCATGGCTGAGGGAGATGAAGAGGAGCTCGGCGGACCCAGGTTGCCAAATTTATCAAAACCCAAGAACAAAATCGGGAGACAGGGGACAGTTTTGGTATCTGGGGGTCGTAAATTTTCAAGAGACGAGCTAGGCGATGAATGGCGTGTCTGCGGAAGCGAAACAAGGGAGAAGAGTTAGGTGCGAGGGTGGAGGGATTGCGTCGCTATAGATTAGGAATTAGATATTTGGGTCGTTGGGGGGAACTGCTCGATTCTCTTAAAATCTCTTCTACTGCGGGCTGCTTTGCTAATTGCTATGCTCGCTACTGAAAACTCCACTGCGTTTGTGACTTTGTGGACGGTAGTGATTATAATACTGCTGCTGACTGTTCTACTTCTCCCCGTCTCTCTCTTCCTCCGCCGCTTCCGTCGTGACCGTGACCGTGACCGTGACTGACGCAACTCTCTCTCCTCTGCTGCTCCGCTCCCTCACGCGCCCCTATCTATACATAATATTATGACAATTCAAAAGTAGTTTGTTGTCACATAAGCATTTGGAAAATTTACAAGGTGTCATGGTGGACACTCTTTTTTACAAACAAAAAAGTTAATTAATGATCAATTAGTGTAGTTATATCTATCTTCTTTAAATATTTTTATTTTATTTTAATGATCATTTATGTAGCTATCTCTATCTTCTTTTAATTTTTTCTTTTTTTATTCAATAATATTTTTGCAATATATATGTGTAGCAGCAGTATACTTACGTTCGGAGAGTGACATATATTGTAATTTAAAAAAATAATATTTGATTAAATCTGATCAATTAATTTTTATTTTTATTAGAACTTAATATAGTGAAGTTTAGATAATCAACATTTAATAATCAATTGAATTTGAAAAACCAACTATATAATTTTATGTTTTGGTTAACAAACACTATCTTTTTCTAATATTTGTATCTATCAACAAAAACAAGTATTAAATAGCAAAATACTTCAAAAGTTGTTTTTTTTTTCATTTTAATAGAAACATGACGAAGCCATAATGTAGTATCTGATTGTACAAATGAAGGCGGTAAAGAAATACAACTTTTCTTCTCTCTTATAATGCATGTTTCCACACCTTATTTTCTCTTACATTTGTTCATATTTCCCTTATTTTTCTGAACAGTTTACATATTTCGGTCAAACAAAGGTGTTAATTACACTTAAAATATATTAAAATCTTTATATTTGTATATGTATATTATGACATACCTTGAGTAAGAAAACGATATATAGACCTTGAATTGACTAGAGTTTGACATATGGTATTATTCTCAAAGCCTTAAAGATTAAAATCTAGGTCTTAAATTTATAAATCTCATACACTAAGACTAACTCCAACCCAAGGATGCAAATTTGGAGAAAGGGATGTTTTCCCACTTTTTCCTCTCCAACCCACATAAAACTTGGCTTGCAAATTTGGATAAGTGGGCATGGGAGTGGATAGATGACAGCCAAATGGAAAAATGCAAGGAGAAGGTGGGGACCATGCGGCAGCAAAAGCCCACATGCAGGGGCACGGTGGGGCCGTCCACTTTCCAGCAGTTTTTTTTTTTTTTTTACTTTCTTAATTTTTGATTGGTTGGTTATGAGTTGGGAAGGCAAATTTAGAAGGTTTAGGATTGGAGAAAAAAAGTGTTTTGGGAGGTAAAAATGCACATTTGAGAGTTTGAGAGGCTAAAAATGCACATTTGGGTTGGAGTTAGTCTAAGATAAGTTTAATTATAAACAAAAATCAACGGTCATGATTCGAAAAAATATATGCAACAAATTACCTTCACAATCTTAGGGGTTAAGCTCTATGATTTAGATAACTAAGACCTCGGGTTCACTTATCAAGGGTTAGAGTATAGTATCATGCCCACAAATCAAGTTAATTCGTGATTCTGATAGCGTTTTCTTACTTAGAGTATAGTATCATGCTTAGATATTGATTAGGGATGTGGCACTGCACCAATAAAATGAAGATATTAGTATAAGTAATGAAATTTTTATCCCAAAACAAACACCAAAGATAAATAAATTTTAGCAAATGCATATTTGATAAGTTAGAAAATTATACACTAATGGACCATGTTAAGATTAGAACCCTCGACAGTGTGTGAGTCTCTTGGACCGAGATTCTAAACCAACATCTAAACAACGACCATGAGTTGAGGGTGAGTAAAAAATTAAACTTTAGGTATTAACAATTGATACATATTGTATAAGATATTAAATTGAGTGTCTTGATCGACAAATATGATCATAAACTAAGGTAGTAAACTTTCAATTGGGATGACCAAATTTATCTGATATTGAAGTACCTTTATAAAAAAATTCTAACTAAGTTGTCGTCATCTGAGCAACATCATTGGTTAATAGGGGTGGCTATTTGGACCGGGACCGGATTAAAAACGAAAACCGGACCGTATAACCCGGACCGAGACCGGACCGGGACCGGATAGTAAACAATCCAATCCAATCTTTGGGCTTAGATTTGAGGTAAAAAACCGGATAAAGACCGGATAAGAGAGCTCAACACCCAAAACTTAAGGGTAATTTGCATAAACGGCCACAAACCTTTGCACTTAGTACAAAACTTAACCAACTCCTCACCCTTTAAGGCCTTAGGCCACTCAAATCCCACAATCTCAATGTAAAATCAAGACCGAATTGGGACCGGACCGGATCAAAACCGGACCGGATCAAGACCGGACTGTATCCATTCCAATCTTCGGTCCTTATATTTTCAAAAAGACCGGACCGGATCAATTTGGGCCAATTTAACCGGACCGGACCGTATAGCCACCCCTATTGGTTAAGAGTTCGTCCAAATTCGAGATTCATTGAATGACATATATTGTACAAGATAAAAAAAAAAATTGAGTCTCGTTGTTGGCAAATCTTGACATAAGATTCTATATGGGACGTGATATATCTTTGTGACATGATTTATGATCAGATAATCGAAACATCATAAGTGAATGTGCTAAGTATTGAGAATTTTTAATTTATAGACGCACTGCATACTCACATATGAATGCAAATGTAAAAAATTTAGAAGATCCAAAATAATTTAAACATATAGATAAATTGATTAATGTAAATGATAAAATGAAACTCACCGGCCAACGGGCCGGGTAAAAAGCTAGTTTTGTTTAGGGATGGTAATGGCTCGGGTTTGGCGCGGATGTCGGATAGTGCATATCCGTTACCCTACTTATAGTAGTTAGGGTTTTACCCATACTCATACCCACATATGAAACAGGTAGAAAATCAAAACTATACTCATACAGGTTCGGGTTTCGGGTACCCACGGTTATCCATGAATAATAATTTATCTTCATAACTCCAACCAATATGTTAACATTCAGACGTAATCTCACATTACGTAAGAGGAAAAGTACGACAATAATTCACTAGAATGAAGAAATTAATTAAAACTACACAATTTCATGAAAATATTATATTTATATGCTTAACATAAAATATGTTATAGAAAAATAATGATTATTTCTAGACAAAATACATATGCATGTGTATAATCGGGCGGGTTCGAGTTGGATAGTGAGAAACCCATGCCCACCCATTACCCGTAATATTCGGGTTCGGGTTTTACCCATACCCACTAAATTTCTTTCGGGTTCGAATTTTACCCTACCCAATTAGACCGAATTCGGGCGGATATCCACGATTACGAATATTTTTTTCATCCATAATTTTGTTCACGTGTCTCGCATTTTCACTTGGGCTCTTAGTCAAAGCTACTATAAAGCCCAAAAAGGATGATCCATCAAAGCTTTCGAGACCCATGCTCTGGATATTTAGTTCTTGACCATAATTTTTGCTCATTTTTCTCTCTGTTAATCTATTATGTTTTTACTTTTTATTTAGGGTTAATATCAGGAACGGAGCCAGAAATTTAGGTAGGGGGCCAATTAAATTTTTAGAGGTTTCATAATATAATGTAAAAGAGAACTCATAATTAGTAGGTTAGTGATAGGGCAAAAGCGTATATACCTTAATCCTATCTTGTAGTAAACCGGAAATCCGGGTATCGTCTCTCAGGGACTGGTACAACCTTATATTCTATCAATTTATAGAGCAAACTATAGGTGAAAATGGTTTAACGAGACTAATTATCTAAAATCAAAATAAACTAATTAAGCAAATTAAACTTGTCAAGGGAAATTCAATGGGAGAAAGCTCTGGGAGAAACACCGGGATTCACTACCTATCCCATCCAGATTAATTCACATATTCTAATCAATTTAATTCAACTCTCTACAGTCAGGATATCACGAATGTGCTAGCTATCCTTTTCGGGAATTACTACGTACTAAACAATTAATTCAAATCCTACTGTCGTAGCTCAATGAATTAACTATTGAGCACTTCTACTATGCTATATAGTATTGGTGCTTTAATGTACAACTTAAAGTTGTACCATAACATTAAATGTATAAGTTTAGGTTGTACCATAAAGCAATTTGTACCATTATGTTATGGTACAACTTTACAACTTGAAGTTGTATCATCACATAAAAGTACAAGTTCAAGTTGTACCATAAAAGAATTTGTACAAAAAGTATAGGTACAATCTGAAGTTGTACCATAACGTAAATGTATAATTTTAAGTTGTACCATAAAGGCAAAATCCTATAGCACCAATACTATATAGCATTGTAAAATTTCTCTTAACTATTTAGCCTGAAGAACGATATCCTATTTAAGACAGCATAGCATCTTATTTAATCCAATGTCGCTTCGATAAGCTACTATGTCACATGAAATATGTTCAGTTATTAGGTTTCACTGTCGCTAATAACCTAATTAACAACAAATCAATGTATTGGTGGCCAGTCAACACAAAACATTAATTAATTTCATGCAATAGAGATTGGAAGAAAAGAAATATGAATCAATCCATCAAATATAGAAATAGTTGCATCCTATGGTGTTTCCCCCATAAATCGGGGTTTAGTTCATGACGAAAATAAAACACACAATCATGTTCTTGTTCATCATAATGCTAGTAACGAAAAGGAGAGAAAATACTGATACGAATAGAAGCACAAAATCTGATTCTCTCTTTCGATACGTGGTAATAGTGATATGCTCCAGTCGCTGCGCTCCTCCTCGTTGTTCGCTGCAGCTGTTCCAATTCCTCGCTCTCGATCGCCCAAAGAATTCCTTTTCCCTAGCAATTCCGTCCACTGCCAGCAAATTAGAAGATCCCCCAGCTTCCGTCCCAATTCTCTGTCCAATAAAATCCCCCAGCCCAAATATAATTCCGCCGCCTTCTTTTCTATCCCCCCAAAGCCTTTGCTGCCGTCCTTTTTTTCCAAAGTAATTCCCCCACCAGAATTCCGTCCCCTGTCCAAAAATAATAGCCACCAGAAGATTCCGTGTCCAAAAAATCCTGGCCCAAATCCTTTCGCCAATCCTCTGCTTTTCTTCCACAAAGATTCGCCAAAAGCAAATCCCGACCCATAAGAATTTCCGTTCCTAGTTAATTATGGCCGGCTCAACTAAATGGACCATGTCCACTTAATTCCTCTTCCCGGCCCAATTGCATCTCCTCCCCGAGACAGTTGGATTTGGGCCCAATTACTTGCTCGTGCACTCGCTTCTTTTTCGTGCTTTCTCCACCTGTAACATATCAAACTCATGGCACTAGGCAGTAATGGTTTTTCAACCATTCCCGGGTTAGCGAGCCCTAAAATAGCACCAATTGGCTTAAACATATCATGGGATAGTCACATAAAGTTCAAGAATCATATATATTAAAGCCGATTATCAGTTAGAGTTTTTAAAGTTATTGAAATAATTCGAAATACCATGTAAATTAAAATTTATTATGCCATTTTTTACAACATAAATTACTAATGGAGAAAGAAATTTTTTGCAAAAGAACTTAAATCTTGAGCAAAATTTTGACATTATTAGGATAATAAGACACACCAGAATAACGAAATTTGCTACAAAAAAATTTAGCCTTAGGAAAATAGCTTAAAAAGACTTAATTGTAACAAAAATTTGAGAAAATTAAGACAAAAAATGAATCAAAATAAGAAAATTGTACGAAAATTTGAGGAGTGAAAATTTTTAAATTGAAAATTTAGGGTAAAAGAGGAGATGGGGGAAAATTTGAGGATGAGAAAAATTTTTTGGGGTTAAAATGAGAATTATATTGAATATCAGCAAAAATAATGAAATTTGCTATAAAAAAAATTTAGCCTTAGGAAAATAGATGAAAAGGACGTCAATTGTAGCAAAAATTTGAGAAAATTAAGACAAAAAATGAATCAAAATAAGAAACTTGTAGGACTTGAAAATTTTGGGGAGTGAAAACTTTTAAATTGAAAATTTATGGTAAAAGAGGAGATGGGGGAAATTTAAGGATGAGAAAAGATAAAATTGAAACCTTTTTGGCTTTAAAATGAGAATTATATTGAATATCAGCAAACATAAAAAAACATATCTACCAACCTTCGAACCCTCAACCTAATGGTTACAAGTAAGAATGTCAAGCCATTAGACTATACTAGTGTGGGCCCCGGCCAGTTGGCCGGAGGAAGGTAGGATGGCAATGGGTCGGGTTGGGTCGGGTTTTGCCAAATTCAAATCCAAATTCATGGGTTTATCCGTGAAAAAAATTCGGGCTAAAATCCACTGGGTTTGAAAAACTCAAACCCAACTCAACCCCCTGGGTATCCGCGGGTTCATGGGTACCCACAGGTTTTTGTCTTAAAAAATTTACAATAACAAGTTGCTATCAAAATTAAAGTCAAATATCAATCTCTCAATACAAATTATCCATATATAAAATACCATTCTAGAAAATTCAAGCAAATAACAAATTATCCATAAATAACATGATTAATTGAAAGCTTCTTCCTTTCAATTAAGTTTCTTCACTCTCCACTCGATAACATCAACTTCATTCTACACAATTAGAAAGAAAAAATTAGACATGTCTCCACAAACATAAATAAGATAAGTTGTTTAGAATATTAAATATATCGAGAAAATTAATTATATGGGTGTGGGCGGGTACCCATGGGTCGGGTTTACCTAAACACAAACCCAACCCAACCCGATGAATATTGAACGGGTTTAAACCCAAACCCGGCCCAAAACCCGTCAACACGGATTTTACCCGCGTTGACCGAGTTGGGTAGGGTGGGTACCCGTGGGTTCGGATTTTGTTTTCATCCCTAGAGGAAGGTGAGGTATGAAATTTGATAATGTAATGGGGTGTATAACTAATTGTTGTATAGTTTTTTTGGGAAACACGTGATAAAAATAGTGAATTTTAGCAGGAAAGAGACATTAATGATGCAACAAATCAAAAATCGGCCTTATGAACCAAAATCAAGTACCTGTTACCTTGTGAAACAATATTGTTTCTGGTAATATGATGAGGTGGAGTAAGTTTTATAGAAACTGAATTCCAGAAAATCGAATAAAAAATCGCCTATCCCGTCGGTTTTCGGGAAATGAGCATCTCACAATCGTTGCTAGCTTTTACTCGGCCCGTTGGCCGATTAATTTGGTTTATAAAACTTTCATCTTGTCGTCATTGTGCTTTCTGGTTTTTTTCAGGCTATGATAAAATCTAAGGAAATAAAGAACGAACAACACGATTTGGGATAGGAACCGTCGTTGTCGTATCCCTAGAAAATGGTGGTATACACGGACTCACCTGCCAAACTGGTTTGGATTGAGATTTTTATCGGGTATCAGGGAACCATGTGATTATAAATTAGACTTGATCAAAAGGGGCCAAAACTTGAAATGCAGTCTGTTTGACCGACCCATGCCAAATTCTAATTATTCTTTACTTTTAAACTATTTATTTGAAAATAAAAAATAGTGAAAGAAAAGAGATGACTGCCATTTGCACATCACTTATTCGGGAATAAAACCATAGAAATTCAAAAGGAACTGAAAATGTTAGGATCGTTTTAATGTTTAAAATAACCAAATAGATCTTTCTGTTTAGTTTTTTACTAACAAATACCAAACGATTCCCTATAAAATACACTATGATTTGTTCATTATGATATCAAATCATTATATAATATATACTTGAAATGATAAAAATTGGACTAATTGGGTTGGTCGAGGTTGAACCATTGAATAACTTTAAAATACATTATATTTTAGCCACTAAGATATAAAATAATAGCATAATATATTATGCCAGAGAAAATAGCTTGTTTTAGAATGTCAAACCAATGATGTTCATTTGTTTTACTTGATGGCCAAATCCCGTGTAGGTCAAACCAATTCAACTCTTTTATTTTATGGTTAGCGGTTAGCCCATTAGATACCATGCATTAGTTTATTGTTAAATTTTTTATTTTTAGCAATAAAAAGAAGTATTGTTTTTGCCTCTTCATATATATTTTATAACCACGGAGAAATAAAAGGGCTTAATGAAAAAACTGACACTCTTGAACCCGTTTAAATCCGCATGTGTACGGTAAGTTGGCCCGTTCCACAGAGGAAAGAGGAAAAAATTGACACTCCCTATTCTATCATTCCTACAAACGCTCCTGGAGCAGGAAATTTGAAATGGGGGAAGGGTTTTTTCCTCTCTGCTATTATATCTTTTTAATTTAAAAAGATGCAACAAATGTACTTAGTGTGATTGGTTATGATCCTTACTTTTCCTTAAAATGGACATGGTTCGAATCCCACTACGTGTCTTTTTAAGGAATTAAAAAAAGTAAGTGTGAAGACCAAAATGTCCTTCCTACTTTCACTCTCGTTGCAGGAAATTTGAAATGGGGCTCCCGTTTTTCCCTTCGGTGTATTATATTATGTGTAGATATCGCATTTTGTCTTCATGTTGCATAACTAGATTGTAGAATTTTAGGGGGGGTGGGGGGGGGGGGGGGGCATGGCCCCTCCTACTAACAAGCTGGCTCCGTCCCTGGTTAATACCCTAGTTTGGCCTGAAGTTTAGCGTAAGTGACAGTTCTGACACCATTTTTCAAATAAGACATTTATGGCCTACTTTTGAAAGAATTAAACAAATTTGGCCTATGGGACAGTTTGACCGTCAGAATTGACGGTCAACCATTTTTTCAGTCTATGACTCAACATTTGCTGCTAACTAGACTAGTCCACAAAAAATCAATTGCAAAGAGGTGTTCTCATCAATCAATACACAAAAACTATCATCCAAACGTCGACCCACCCCAGCAACACTAAAAATTAATTGTCGCCATTGTCTTCAATCTCTTCACAAACCCTAATCTTTTTCTGTCGTCGGCAAAGCAGCAGCCAGAGGCAACGACCCGAATCCGACGATGACCACTGCCACTCCCACTCCTCTTCCTCCCGACCCTTTTCTATTTGTATCTCGTTGTCGTCTTTAACCGCCAACGCCTTTCTTGTCGCCGACCACAAACCCACGGGTGATTGGAGGGCGGATTTAGGGTTCCTCCCTCCATATCAGTCTGAGGGAGAAGGCAACCGCCACCACTTGCACAATGATGGCCGCTGCAGCGGCGGAGTTGGAAGGGACAAGGAAGGGTTGACGGATCTGTATTTCCGTCTCGATGAACTATCAGTGCCCAAGGGGATGACACCGTAGAGAGTGGAAGAAGATGAAGGTCCAGTCATCAAGGTTTTAGAGGAAGTGGCGAGAGCGAAGCTCGGCAGGTGGGAGGCGAATTGGAAGATGATTTGGAAGAGAAGAGCGAGAGATTTTAGGATTTATTTATTTTAATTTGTTTTTCATTTTTCATTTTTAATTAATGACTGACGTGGATGCCATCTCAGCACTAGATGTGAATGCCATCTCAGCACTAGATGTTGAGTCATTAATGGAATAAATGTTTGACCGTTAATATTGACAGTCAATATCAGTTTTGGGCCAAATCTGTCCTATATTTTCAAAAGTAGGTCATAAATGTCTTATTTGAAAAATGGGGGCAGAACTGTCATTTACGCTAAACTTCGGGCCAAACTAGGGTATTAATCCTTTTAATATGAATCTTTTATCATTCAATGGAGAAGTGAATCTAGTCGGCCTCAAAGATAATGGAGGAAGAATCTATTACGATTCAATCGATAAGTGAATCTTTTTTGTCTGATAAACATAATTTGGGAGAAGGATTGAGAGTGAATAATAGAGTAGAAGTATGTTCCCAGTCAAGATTAAATTGTTCCGATTACGGCTCGTGACCAGATGTACAAAATCTTAATTTGGAGTCTGTGCATGACGTTGTGATCTAATGGTATACATTTAAGGTCTTGGGAGCATATGCAAAGGTGAATTTCACGTTGTTTTGGTGCTACAAAACTTATGTATAAAACAGAGAGTTGGTGTTATTTATAGAAAATGAAGGGTAAATATGAAGTGATGCTATGGTTCGAGTATATTGCTAATATTTGGACAGAGAAATTATACTCAAAGAGTTGTATTAATTCGATTGGGACAGTTGGATTAGATACATATATATATATATTTATGACAGGTAGGCGCAGACCGCAAAGAAAAGAAAGAGAGGTTACAGGTGAGGCTGGGGAGGATTGACGATGCTCCGAGGAAAGGTAACTCCTCGCTCGTTGTCCTGCAGGATATTAATCAGAGGGGTAGGCGGGTCAACAAATTCATACATACCCTAGGGATAGACGAGACTGTGCTTCGAGAGCCAGTCCGCGACTCTAAACTTCATTAAGACAGTTGGCTTCTCAATATGCATTATGCATGCATGGATTGGGAGGTGCAGAGTAGAAACCTCTTCAATTTCTCTTCCCACTTACCCTCCCAGTCCCATGCATTATTTATTTCCCAGACAGACTTGACTCGAATAGCATCTTCCCCAATGCTGCCCTATTCATTTATCTTCCCGCCAAAATATCACATTCCAAAATTTTGCAAACCGCCAAAACCCTATAATAACCTTCACCCTCGTCACGTCACGGCATTTATAAATAAGTTAGCCGACTGGGGATATAAAGAGGGAGACAGACAGGGGAGCCTACAGCCTGGTAGGGCAAGTGAGTGAAAGAGAAAAGGCAAGAAAGAAAATCTTTCTTCTCATTCTCATTTTGGTTTCTTACTGCCTTTTTTGTTTTGTATGTTTGGCCTAATAATGCTGCTAACTAGACTAGTCCACATGATTTAAAAATTAATAAATTGAAATAGAAAAATTTAAAAAATTTAAAAAATGAAATGGGGAGTCGAATGGTGGGAATGTGATCCTCTCCCCTTTTTTCTTCTTCCTCTCTGGCTTCTCTATATCATCTTCCAAATCCATATCTTATTCTAAAAAATCAATTGCAAAGAGGTGTTCTCATCAATTAATACACAAAAACTATCATCCAAACGTCAACCCACCCCAGCAACACTAAAAATTAATTGTCGCCATTGTCTTCAATCTCTTCACAAACCCTAATCTTTTTCTGTCGTCGGCAAAGCAGCAGCCAGAGGCAACGACCCGAATCCGACGATGACCACTGCCACTCCCACTCCTCTTCCTCCCGACCCTTTTCTATTTGTATCTCGTTGTCGTCTTTAACCGCCAACGCCTTTCTTGTCGCCGACCACAAACCCAGGGGTGATTGGTATCAGTCTGAGGGAGAACGCAACCGCCACCACTTGCACAATGATGGCCGCTGCAGCAACGGAGTTGGAAGGGACGAGGAAGGGTTGACGGATCTGTATTTCTGTCTCGATGAACTCTCAGTGCCCAAGGGGATGACACCGTAGAGAGTGGAAGAAGATGAAGGTCCAGTTATTAAGGTTTTAGAGGAAGTGGCGAGAGCGAAGCTCGGCAGGTGGGAGGCGAATTGGAAGATGATTTGGAAGAGAAGAGCGAGAGATTTTAGGATTTATTTATTTTAATTTGTTTTTCATTTTTTATTTTTAATTATTAACTGACGTGGATGCCATCTCAGCACTAGATGTGAATGCCATCTCAGCACTAGATGTTGAGTCATTAACGGAATAAATGTTTGACCGTTAATATTGACAGTCAATATCAGTTTTGGGCCAAATCTGTCCTATATTTTCAAAAGTAGGTCATAAATGTCTTATTTGAAAAATGGGGCCAGAACTGTCATTTACGCTAAACTTAGGGCCAAACTAGGGTATTAATCCTTTTAATATGAATCTTTTATCATTCAATGGAGAAGTGAATCTAGTCGGCCTCAAAGATAATGGAGGAAGAATCTATTACGATTCAATCGATAAGTGAATCTTTTTTGTCTGATAAACATAATTTGGGGGAAGGATTGAGAGTGAATAATAGAGTAGAAGTATGTTCCCAATCAAGATTAAATTACTCCGATTATGGCTCGTGACCATATGTACAAAATCTTAATTTGGAGTCTGTGCCTGACGTTGTGATCTAATGGTATACATTTAAGGTCTTGGGAGCATATGCAAAGGTGAATTTCATGTTGTTTTGGTGCTACAAAACTTATGTATAAAACAGAGAGTTGATGTTATTTATAGAAAATGAAGGGTAAATATGAAGTGATGCTATGGTTCGAGTATATTGCTAATATTTGGACAGAGAAATTATACTCAAAGAGTTGTATTAATTCGATTGGGACAGTTGGATTGGATACATAATATATATATATATATATATTTATTTATGACAGGTAGGCGCAGACCGCCAAGAAAAGAAAGAGAGGTTACAGGTGAGGCTGGGGAGGATTGACAATGCTCCGAGGAAAGGTAACTCCTCGCTCGTTGTCCTGCAGGATATTAATCATAGGGGTAGGCGAGTCAACAAATTCATACATACCCTAGGGATAGACGAGATTGTGCTTCGAGAGCCAGTCCGCGACTCTAAACTTCATTAAGACAGTTGGCTTCTCAATATGCATTATGCATGCATGGATTGGGAGGTGCAGAGCAGAATCCTCTTCAATTTCTCTTCCCACTTACCCTCCCAGTCCCATGCATTATTTATTTCCCAGACAGACTTGACTCGAATAGCATCTTCCCCAATGCTGCCCTATTCATTTATCTTCCCGCCAAAATATCACATTCCAAAATTTTGCAAACCGCCAAAACCCTATAATAACCTTCACCCTCGTCACGTCACGGCATTTATAAATAAGTTAGCCGACCGGGGATATAAAGAGGGAGATAGACAGGGGAGCCTACTGCCTGGTAGGGCAAGTGAGTGAAAGAGAAAAGGCAAGAAAGAAAATCTTTCTTCTCATTCTCATTTTGGTTTCTTACTGCCTTCTTTGTTTTGTGTGTTTGGCCTAATAATGCTGCTAACTAGACTAGTCCACATGATTTAAAAATTAATAAATTGAAATAGAAAAATTTTAAAAATTTAAAAAATGAAATGGGCAGTCGAACGGTGGGAATGTGATCCTCTCCCCTTTTTTCTTCTTCCTCTCTGGCTTCTCTATATCATCTTCCAAATCCATATCTTATTCTAAAAAATCAATTGCAAAGAGGTATTCTCATCAATCAATACACAAAAACTATCATCCAAACGTCAAACCACCCCAGCAACACTAAAAATTAATTGTCGCCATTGTCTTCAATCTCTTCACAAACCCTAATCTTTTTCTGTCGTCGGCAAAGCAGTAGCCAGAGGCAACGACCCGAATCCGACGATGACCACTGCCACTCCCACTCCTCTTCCTCCCGAACCTTTTCTATTTGTATCTCGTTGTCGTCTTTAACCGCCAACACCTTTCTTGTCGCCGACCACAAACCCAGGGGTGATTGGTATCAGTCTGAGGGAGAAGGCAACCGCCACCACTTGCACAATGATGGCCGCTGCAGCGACGGAGTTGGTAGGGACGAGGAAGGGTTGACGGATCTGTATTTCCGTCTCGATGAACTCTCAATGCCCAAGGGGATGACACTGTAGAGAGTGGAAGAAGATGAAGGTCTAGTCATCAAGGTTTTAGAGGAAGTGGCGAGAGCGAAGCTCGGCAAGTGGGAGGCGAATTGGAAGATGATTTGGAAGAAAAGAGCGAGAGATTTTAGGATTTATTTATTTTAATTTGTTTTTCATTTTTCATTTTTAATTAATAACTGACGTGGATGCCATCTCAGCACTAGATGTGAATGCCATCTCAGCACTAGATGTTGAGTCATTAACGGAATAAATGTTTGACCGTTAATATTGACAGTCAATATCAGTTTTGGGCCAAATCTGTCCTATATTTTCAAAAGTAGGTCATAAATGTCTTATTTGAAAAATGGGGTCAGAACTGTCATTTACACTAAACTTCGGGCCAAACTAGGGTATTAATCCTTTTAATATGAATCTTTTATCATTCAATGGAGAAGTGAATCTAGTCGGCCTCAAAGATAATGGAGGAAGCATCTATTACGATTCAATCGATAAGTGAATCTTTTTTTTCTGATAAACATAATTTGGGGGAAGGAGTGAGAGTGAATAATAGAGTAGAAGTATGTTCCCAATCAAGATTAAATTGTTCTGATTATGGCTCGTGACCAGATGTACAAAATCTTAATTTGGAGTCTGTGCATGACGTTGTGATCTAATGGTATACATTTAAGGTCTTGGGAGCATATGCAAAGGTGAATTTCACGTTGTTTTGGTGCTACAAAACTTATGTATAAAACAGAGAGTTGGTGTTATTTATAGAAAATGAAGGGTAAATATGAAGTGATGCTATGGTTCGAGTATATTGCTAATATTTGGACAGAGAAATTATACTCAAAGAGTTGTATTAATTCGATTGGGACAGTTGGATTGGATACATATATATATATATATATATATTTATGACAGGTAGGCGCAGACCGCCAAGAAAAGAAAGAGAGGTTACAAGTGAGGCTGGGGAGGATTGACGATGCTCCGAGGAAAGGTAACTCTTCGCTCGTTGTCCTGCAGGATATTAATCAGAGGGGTATGCGGGTCAACAAATTCATACATACCCTAGGGATAGACGAGACTGTGCTTCGAGAGCCAGTCCGCGACTCTAAACTTCATTAAGACAGTTGGCTTCTCAATATGCATTATGCATGCATGGATTGGGAGGTGCAGAGCAGAAGCCTCTTCAATTTCTCTTCCCACTTACCCTCCCAGTCCCATGCATTATTTATTTCCCAGACAGACTTGACTCGAATAGCATCTTCCCCAATGCTGCCCTATTCATTTATCTTCCCGCCAAAATATCACATTCCAAAATTTTGCAAACCGCCAAAACCCTATAATAACCTTCACCCTCGTCACGTCACGGCATTTATAAATAAGTTAGCCGACCGGGGATATAAAGAGGGAGACAGACAGGGGAGACTACAGCCTGGTAGGGCAAGTGAGTGAAAGAGAAAAGGCAAGAAAGAAAATCTTTCTTCTCATTCTCATTTTGGTTTCTTACTGCCTTCTTTGTTTTGTGTGTTTGGCCTAATAATGCTGCTAACTAGACTAGTCCACATGATTTAAAAATTAATATATTGAAATAGAAAAAATTTAAAAATTTAAAAAATGAAATGGGGAGTCGAACGGTGGCAATGTGATCCTCTCCCCTTTTTTCTTCTTCCTCTCTGGCTTCTCTATATCATCTTCCAAATCCATATCTTATTCTAAAAAATCAATTACAAAGAGGTGTTCTCGTCAATCAATACACAAAAACTATCATCCAAACGTCGACTCACCCCAGCAACACTAAAAATTAATTGTCGCCATTGTCTTCAATCTCTTCACAAACCCTAATCTTTTTCTATCGTCGGCAAAGCAGCAGCCAGAGGCAACGACCCGAATCCGACGATGACCACTGCCACTCCCACTCCTCTTCCTCCCGACCCTTTTCTATTTGTATCTCGTTGTCGTCTTTAACCGCCAACGCCTTTCTTGTCGCCGACCACAAACCCATGGGTGATTGGAGGGCGGATTTAGGGTTCCTCCCTCCATATCAGTCTGAGGGAGAAAGCAACCGCCACCACTTGCACAATGATGGCCGCTGCAGCGGTGGAGTTGGAAGGGACGAGGAAGGGTTGACGGATCTGTATTTCCGTCTTGATGAACTCTCAATGCCCAAGGGGATGACACCGTAGAGAGTGGAAGAAGATGAAGGTCCAGTCATCAAGGTTTTAGAGGAAGTGGCGAGAGCGAAGCTCGGCAGGTGGGAGGTGAATTGGAAAATGATTTGGAAGAGAAGAGCGAGAGATTTTAGGATTTATTTATTTTAATTTGTTTTTCATTTTTCATTTTTAATTAATAACTGACGTGGATGCCATCTCAGCACTAGATGTGAATGCCATCTCAGCACTAGATGTTGAGTCATTAACGGAATAAATGTTTGACCGTTAATATTGACAGTCAATATCAGTTTTGGGCCAAATCTGTCCTATATTTTCAAAAGTAGGTCATAAATGTCTTATTTGAAAAATGGGGCCAGAACTGTCATTTACGCTAAACTTCGGGCCAAACTAGGGTATTAATCCTTTTAATATGAATCTTTTATCATTCAATGGAGAAGTGAATCTAGTCGGCCTCAAAGATAATGGAGGAAGAATCTATTACGATTCAATCGATAAGTGAATCTTTTTTTTCTGATAAACATAATTTGGTGGAAGGATTGAAAGTGAATAATAGAGTAGAAGTATGTTCCCAATCAAGATTAAATTGTTCCGATTATGGCTCGTGACCAGATGTACAAAATCTTAATTTGGAGTCTGTGCATGACGTTGTGATCTAATGGTATACATTTAAGGTCTTGGGAGCATATGCAAAGGTGAATTTCACGTTGTTTTGGTGCTACAAAACTTATGTATAAAACAGAGAGTTGGTGTTATTTATAGAAAATGAAGGGTAAATATGAAGTGATGCTATGGTTCGAGTATATTGCTAATATTTGGACAGAGAAATTATACTCAAAGACTTGTATTAATTTGATTGGGACAATTGGATTGGATACATATATATATATATATATATATATATATATTTATGACAGGTAGGCGCAGACTGCCAAGAAAAGAAAGAGAGGTTACAGGTGAGGCTGGGGAGGATTGACGATGCTCCGAGGAAAGGTAACTCATCGCTCGTTGTCCTGCAGGATATTAATCAGAGGGGTAGGTGGGTCAACAAATTCATACATACCCTAGGGATAGACGAGACTGTGCTTCGAGAGCCAGTCTGTGACTCTATTCTCTTCACAGTATGTATGTCTTACATTAAACAGCCAATCCTGAGCCAAGAGCCTGCGATTAATGTTCAGAAGCGAAGCTAGGGGGTGAACTTGATCTGTCCTATTCTGAATAAGATAGATCGCCAACTGGGAATCTGTCTCCACAATGAGTTACCTCAGTCCTCTTCTCTATGCCAGCTCGAGGCCTTGCTTAAAGGCCCATAGCTCAGCACACACCGCCGAACAACAACCAATAAAGTAAACGAAGCCTCCGAACAGCTACTGTGATCATCCCGTAGAACTCCACCAACAGCTGCTTTACCTGATTTCCCTGCGAAGCACCATCTATATTAAGCTTACACCAGCCTCGGGGAGGGGCGACCCACCCAATGTCAGCCGCAACCCTGTCCGGCCTGTTTTGGCCTCGAAGCTGCAGTGGGGAAGGCGCCATCCATGCCAAATGCCAGAGCTTCACCTTGATGTGTATGGCGTGCCGAAGAGAGTGCGGTGATAGAGCCTTACTCTCGTTGCTGAAAACTCCATCATTTCGGATCTTCCATATGGTGCAAAGAGAAATGTTGAACTTCGTAGACCATGGGACGCCACAATTGTCACTCCTCGCATGAAGGAGGTTCATGCGAAGCCAATGGTCTAAATCTGCTGTGAGTAATGATATGATCCAAATTGGACACTTCTACAAGTCACAATTACTTGCCAAAGAAGCTATCGAAGTTGGGAAGAAGAAAGGCAGAATTTGGCTAAGTCAAAATCCGTGTTCAGGGTACATACTTTGGAGGCATGGTTCTCTCAATTGGCTTAGTGGAAATTCTATTTTAAGGGTTTGTTTTGCAGATAAAGTTACCATCTTTCCAATGGTATGCTTGGTGGATCCAGATGATGTCATTGAGGTTGTTTTCCAAGGCCTCAAAGTTGCTACCTCAAAACTGGAAAACTGCCAGAAAATGGTTAAGTCTGGAAACTGTTTTGTGAAGCCTACTTTGGAGCTCAATTCAAGGAACATGGATCTGATTCGAGACCAAAGGCTTCTACAACATGAAAATAGCAATGTTTATGTACAAAGGGAAGGAATTGGATGAAGGATTGGAGTTCGGGAAGGCTTTGAACAAATGGCTCGAAGTTAGTACGAAAGCTGTCTTTTGACTGTTAGCTGGCAGCTTACTTGCACTTGAAGAAAGAGAGTTTAAATCCGAATTTTGAGTCCTTTTTAGAGTAGATTTTTACCTTAATTGTTTCCTAGTTCTATTAGGTTTGTATTAGGTTTATTTTCCTTTAAATACTCTTCTATTACGTTGTAAAAACTCAGACTTTGAAGAATTGAATTGAAACCTTTGGGTTTTTGCAAGTTTGCGTACTTGTGTGAGCTTTGGTGGATTCCAAGCTCGTTGAGCTCTTGTATCGATCAAGAACGCGTTGATCGTGGCCGGGCATCTATCCTTATATCAATCGAGCCTTTCCCCAGGTGTGGAATTGCACGTTTGATTCCGTTTTATCCAAACACCCAAGAACATACTTGTTATTGGTTCGAAATTCGTTTTAATCAATCCAATCCTTGGATTGATTGTGTTGCTGCGTACTTTGGTAAAAATCCAACCCCCAGGGTTGCATTAAGTGGTATCAGAGCCCCGTTCAACGCAAGGGCGAGGAGGATGGTAAGAGGATCTGTATTGCCTCGTACAAATTTTGCAATCTATCGACAAACAGAGAGGAGCAGACTCTGTTTTGATTTTGTTTCGTGGGAGAGCTGGTGCTGGCAAGGTAATTGAAAAATCGACCAAACATGGGTGATAAGCAGCTCGTTGGGAAGGAGATTTGTTCTACAGGTCGTTCTCCCGCGGTAGCTCGTCAAGTACCCACCCTTTCTGCAGTTCAGACAGAAATAGAGCAAAGGGACTGCTTGTTTCACACACTGATTCGTCGAAGGGAAGTTGCTATCTGTCGTTGTAGATGCTGGAAGTTGCAGCAACGTGATCAGCGTCGAGGCGGTGAGAAAGCTTGGATTGCGCACTACGAAACACGAGCGTCCTTATTCGCTGTGTTCGCTCAATGAGTATGGCGACGTGAGAATCACCAAGCAAGCTGTCATTGCGTTTGAACTCGGGTCATACAAGGACGAGATCCTTTGCGACGTTGCCCCAATGCAGGTGGCGCACCTCATGCTAGGCCGACCATGGCAATTCGACAGGAACGTATCTCACGATGGCCGAAGAAATTGCTACAAGGTGCAACACGGAGGAAAACGGTTCCTGCTCAAACCGTTGTCGCCGGAAGAGGTTCGAGATGACCAACGCCAAATGGAGCTGAACAGAGCCAAGGAACGTGATGATTCTCTTAGCACGAAATCAGAGGAAGAGGTCGGAGTCACTTTCATGCCTCGGCGTTATATGTTAACTACTCAGGAGAGACATAGAGGGCGGCAGCCCAACAGAGTTGGCGACCCCTGTTTTGTCTCGGTAAAACAGAGTCCCGAGTTGTGTAGCCTGGCCGGCGACGAAGGAGGAGAGTTGGCGCACGACGCGGCCATAAAAGCGTCATTGGATGGTGGAGGAACGACGAAGAATCGAGAGCCAGCTTCTGAGCAGGATAAAAGCAATCGAGTTCCTCTGTCGACGGGAATGGCGCAACTCTGCTATTTTCCAGAGGAGCAGAGTGCCAAAACCGACGATCTCGTCGTGGCTACGAAAGGTGATACGTGTGAAGCCTCTGCTACAAAAACATTCCAACAACATACAGGAATGATTTCGTGGGATTGGTCGAGCCATATCAGGTTCAATTGTTGGAGCCAATTCGAGCTGGAACTCCTCAGGAAACGCTCAAGAACAAAGAACAATTGACTGAATGGGTTGGAGAGTTCCAGGTCGATTTGATCAAATTGGATGATGTAGAACCATCAAGGGAAATGCCAGGAAGCTGTACGATCAATCCATTCATCGCGATAAGGTCTGAATCACAAACCCCCAATATCGAATTGGATTTTCTAGGTTTCAGAAATTCAAATTCGGCTAACGGTGGGAATGTGCAAATCGACGACTTGACGACGACATTGATGATTCGAGTTATGGGAAGGGTCCAGAATTACAATTGGAGGACTGGCAAGTCGTGTGGAATAGGTGAATTGGATTGGGAATGCCTCAATTCAAAACCCCCAATTCGTTCGAGCAAGAACATGTATGAGAGTGACGTCCGACGACCTGGGAATTTTGGCAATCGATTTTCGGTGAAATTGGTAACTCCTACAGGTTCGAATCAATGTCAGGAAGCGTGCTTAACCTCGCTGCAAGTTCCAAACCTGCTGGAACAGATTGAAGCTGACATTGAAGTTATTAAAATTCTGCCGAACCTTGTGTTTGAACAGTCCACTTCCGATCCAATTTGGGATCAGTTCTGTGATGATTTTGAGAAGATGAAAGAACAAGCTTTGAGGGCAAAGCTTTTTGAAGAGGGCGAGCCTGATATGATCCAAATTGGACACTTCTACAAGTCACAATTACTTGCCAAAAAAGCTATCAAAGTTGGGAAGAAGAAAGGCAGAATTTGGCTAAGTCAAAATCCGTGTTCAGGGTACATACTTTGGAGGCATGGTTCTCTCAATTGGCTTGGTGGAAATTCTATTTTAAGGGTTGTTTTTGCAGATAAAGTTACCATCTTTCCAATGGTATGCTTGGTGGATCCAGATGATGTCATTGAGGTTGTTTTCCAAGGCCTCAAAGTTGCTACCTCAAAACTAGAAAACTGCCAGAAAATGGTTAAGTCTGGAAACTGTTTTGTGAAGCCTACTTTGGAGCTCAATTCAAGGAACATGGATCTGATTCGAGACCAAAGGCTTCTACAACATGAAAAAAGGAATGTTTATGTACAATGGGAAGGAATTGGATGAAGGATTGGAGTTCGGGAAGGCTTTGAACAAATGGCTCGAAGTTAGTACGAAAGCTGTCTTTTGACTGTTAGCTGGCAGCTTACTTGCACTTGAAGAAAGAGAGTTTAAATCCGAATTTTGAGTCCTTTTTAGAGTAGATTTTTACCTTAATTGTTTCCTAGTTCTATTAGGTTTGTATTAGGTTTATTTGCCTTTAAATACTCTTCTATTACGTTGTAAAAACTCAGACTTTGAAGAATTGAATTGAAACCTTTGGGTTTTTGCAAGTTTGCGTACTTGTGTGAGCTTTGGTGGATTCCAAGCTCGTTGAGCTCTTGTATCGGTCAAGAACGCGTTGATCGTGGCCGGGCATCTATCCTTATATCAATCGAGCCTTTCCCCAGGTGTGGAATTGCACGTTTGATTCCGTTTTATCCAAACACCCAAGAACATACTTGTTATTGGTTCGAAATTCGTTTTAATCAATCCAATCCTTGGATTGATTGTGTTGCTGCGTACTTTGGTAAAAATCCAACCCCCAGGGTTGCATTAAGTAAGTCCAGGGTCTGCTCCTCGGGAACCTCTCGAACCCAAAAGAACAGAGATGACGGGCAGTCCCTAAGCAGATGAAGTTCAGTTTCCGGGACAGAAGCACACCTGGAGCAGAATGGGTTTGTGGCTATGTGTCTGTCAAATCTTCTCTTGTTGGTATTGATGCGGTGGAGAAGAAGGAGCCAAATGAAGTGTTTAACTTTTTCCGAAACTTGTAATTTTCAAATTCCTTTCCATAGCTGTGTGTTTGTGGCCGGAGGGGGCGGAAATGTCAATTGGTAGGTTGTTCGTGCTGTGAAGCTTCCGTTGGAAGTTGGCTGCCAGCAAAGCTTGTCATCCTCCAAGCTCAAGGGTTCAGTAGACACCGCCGTGATTTTGTCTACTATGTTTGCTGGGAGGAGATGCTGAAAGAGACCAGCCCGCCAAAGTCCCTCATTGTCCAGGTAAGCTGAAACCGGTTTCCGAACTTCCTCCTCCAAGATTGTATTGGAGGCCACCTCCATGAGCGGGACCTGTAAAACCCACACATCAGTCCAAAACTTTGTACCCTTTCCATTAGAAATGTTCCAAGCGCAACCTTTCCTCAGAATGAGAGCAGCTTTGGTAATACTTTTCCAGGTAAAGGAACTTCCCTGTTTTCCATCGAAGATCGCCAGGCCTTCTTTGTTACCCTCGTACTTTCCGTGAACAACTTGAGTCCAGAGGCTCTCCTTCTCTTGCATAACCTGTCACTCATTCTTGGCCAAAAGGGCCGAATTGGTGTGGCGGAGAGAGCAAAGACTAGCGCCCCCATTCTCCTTTGGTTCCAGCAGTTTCTTCCATCCCACGAGATGAGAATGTTTTCTGTTCTCTGTGTCTCCCCAGATGAACGCTCTGTTGATGCCATCAATCTCGTTACAGACCGAGGTTGGAAGCATCTTCGTCTGCATAGCATAAACAGGAATGGAAGTAGAGACTGAATATGCAACTGTCAAACGATCGGCTAATGAAAGTTTCTTAGCTTTCCAGATGGAGAAGTTCTTCTGAAATTTCAGTACGAGGTCCCGAGACCAATCTTTCGTCAGCCGAGAGTTGATGGCCATCACTCCCAAGTATCTCCCAATGTCCAAGGTCAACGGAATTCCTGCCCGGATGTTGTAGGCCACTGTAGTCTCTCTCGATACTGTTGACACCCATTTTTATCCGGATTTTCCCAAACTAAATAATTTCATTTGGGATTCGACGAATAATTCAAATTTCATTAGAAAATTAAAATACAAAATGTTCTCATATACTCTTCTTGATTCGACTTTTTGGACTTGTTTTAGCTGCTCGTACTATTGGCCGATCCATTACAAGCTTTTCTTATACACATTTGGGCTTCTAGCCCATTCCATAAAAAAGAATAAAACAAAAGAGAAATAACAAAAAAGGGGTATAGCCCACGGTTGTGACCCAGCAGTCCGCATGTTAGGTCAAATCGGTTTGGTTCACCAGACCAGACCCGCTCCTCCTCTGCTCCTCCATCATCGCCTCATTGTTTGCAAAAACAGAGAAATACTAGGCTCCATCCTTTCATGAGTTGTAAAAGACAGAGAAATAAATGGAATGGAAGAGAAAGTGGATCTGGTTACAAAGAAATTGAAGGAAGAGATGGGGAGTTAGGTCGTCATTGAAGGAGGTGAGTGTGTGAGATAGTTTTCCTGGTTTCTATAAAAGGGGCAGCAAGGTTAGAAGAACAGGGGGAGATCGGCAGTTGTGTTCAATCTTCTATTACAATTCCATTCCAGAAAATCAATTATGCCATTTCTCTTCAGCCGACACACAAAAACAAACAACAATCCAAACACCCTTCCACCGAATCATCCATCCATCGAATCCTTCCCATAAAAATGCACAGATTCATACAACCCACACACCTTATTCTGCAATCAGGAAATCCCAATAAATAAATACAAAGAAACTATACTCACCGGAGCACCACCACACCGCCATCACCGCTATTCCCCTCCGCCCTCGGCAGCCGTCAAACTCCGCCGCTGCAACCGACTATCCGCGCCACTTCCACCTTTGAGCTTCTCTCCCGACTGTGGCCGTCGCCATAGCTCCACTGCCGCATCTCCGCAGTCGCCGGTCTGCGCACTGTCTGTTTAGCGGGGAAAGACCTCCCCCGTCGATCACTGCCGCAACTCTCTTCTCCCGAGTCCGCCGCCCTCGATCTGCTCAGCACCACCAGCCACCTCCGCCATCATCGCCAGCCACCGTGTCGGCGGTCCATCCCCAGGCTCATGGACCGACGCTACCACCACTACTCGTCGTCGTTGCACAAGAAAGAGGAGGGGGAAATCTTGATTATTGCTCTGGACTGCTCTCTCCGCGTCGGACTAGAGGTAGGGATTTTGACCAATTTCTCTTAATTTCAAAAGTACTACACTAGTCACTAGCCCCGCAACCTAGTAAATAACCGAAATACCATAGGAAAATTATTGTTTTGGTTTCCCAGCTTTCTAAGTCAGCGAAGTAACCACCCTTTTCTCAAAATATGACAAAATGAAGCATTTACTAATTGTCACCATGAGTTCGATCTAAGTTTGGAAACACCAAACCAAGGTGTTAAACACTCAGCCAAAGAACTAATATATTGTTAATTTTACCATTATAGTTTAATTGATTTCTATACTAAAATCAATATAAGTAAATCAAAACAATCAAACTACACGGACTTTGATCCCGAGATGTCGGGTACGTAGACGACCGAAAGGTTCAAGTCCACATAACTCCTAAAATATTATTTTATCAAATTACCCAATTAAATCATTACCCATGGGTACATGATCAACTTATCACCTAACCTCTTTTAAACAAATTACTATCGAAGGATTGTGTTCAAATCAATAAACTATTACGTGCCGATGGGTACGTAATCAATATTCATTTAATTTATCTCAAACAAATTACGATCGATGGATCGTCATCAAATTAAGAAACCATTACGTACCGATGGGTCGTAAGCAAACGTTTTAAAATAACTAAATGTCCTGCGAACTACGAGGGCTTTGATCCTGAGATGTCGGGTACGTAGGCGGCCTACGGGTCCAAGTCCACTAATAAATAAAACCCTTTTCTCCCTAAAATTAACAAAAACGTATATTAATTCTTCCAACGTAATTACATGTTGATGAACATGTAATATATGTAAAAAAAATGACATCACATATTCGATGTAAATCCAAATAATTTCAAACAAGCAATTATCAATTAAGAAGACAAATCAAACTTATAGTACCGACTTAGGGCGATGTAAGGGTGCTAATACCTTCCTTACTCGTAACCGACCCCCGAACCCATAAATCTATTTCGCAGACCGCGCCGAGCCTAAATCGTAACCGATTTATGCTTGACTTCCCAAGTGTCCAATCCACTTTGAGAGATTGGTGGCGACTCCTCTTTTTCGCGCCGCGTCGCGGACGAACCGTTTGCGACAGATACGTTAGGCAAGATATAGATTAGCAACTTCTGGAGATTCACCTTTTGTCAGTACAAGAATACCTATATATAGTGGCTAATTGTCGAGGCAAGTATTGTATTTGCCTCTAGAAGTATACTATATTCAACGGATATACAATTTGCCTCAATAGGTTCTATTATGTTCCCCTAAAGGTAGTAGATATACTACTAATATATAATTTGCCTCTATAGTTTTTTTATAGACTCTATAGTTATAAAATTATGCAACTCCCAATTATTTGTAGCCACGAATAATCTTTTTGCCTCAATAGATGGTTAGTATTTGTTGCTATAGCTAATATATCACTTAAATATTCATATAAATCACTTTAAAAAGACTAGCTGCGCAAGTTTATAATAACTCTTGGGGAGATAAAAAGGAAAGGTTGTAGTTTTTTTTTAAAAAGGAAGGTTGTAATCATAAGAAGAAAAGGAAAGGTTGGGATATGAAGATTTTTGACATCCCAAATCCCTCTTTCCTCTCCCTTCACACTACGTCCGTCCATCTCTACTCTCCGCTTCCTTCTCCCACTGTCGATACCCATCAATCATCATCCTCTTTCACTCTCTTCAAACCCATATCCATCTTCCAACTATCTCATGAAAGAACAATCGGCAGCACCCTCTTGCTTCCATCGCCGCCGTCGAGTTGGGTAATCATAGTCGCCGTCGAGCGGCACCGCCGATCCAGACTCAATAAAAACATCGAGATCGAATCCGTCATTTTCAGGCTACTTCAATCGATCTCCCTGCCACATATTCCTCGTCTTTCGTGCTAACATCATGCCGAATTGAAGAAGAAAAGTACTCTCTCAGTTCGCAATCGCCAGATTTGCAAGAGTTCGATCGCGCAATCCCCAGATCAGTTACCCCTTAAGGTATCAGGTTATTGTTTGAGTAGATCTGTGATTTTTGGTAAACATATTTACCCTTGACAGTGTTCGCATTTTGTGGAACTGATTTCAATATTCATTTGACTTTTTTGGTGCAGGTTGAAGTGGAGAGCAGCTGATAGTTTGACGAAGCCAGTTGAGGTTGGTTCAACAAATAGTGTTCTTGCATTGGCAATAATCGATTCTATGTGTTTCAGAATGTACTGCTAGTTATTCATCGGGGGGAAAATCATGTACTCTGATTCCCCTTGGGAATTTCATGATTCCAAATGAATAAAATCTTCATTTCTAATAATTAATTTTATAAATAATGTACCTAAATTGAAAATAAGTTTCAATGTAGAATATTATTTGCCTCTACAAACACAAACAGAGGCAGATTTTTATGCCTCATAAACTCTATTTTTAGAAACAAAAATGTTTGTCGCTAAAATGCATTTTAGAGACAAAATTTTGTGGCCATAAAATTGGTATCTGCGGCTCAAATGTTAGTCGTTATATCTCTAATTAGAAGCATATATTATTTGCCACTATATTTGCCTCTATAGGACTATAGCCACTGGAGTATTAGAGGCAAAAGTATCATCTGCCTCTAGATACATATAGAGGCAAATAAGTTAATTATAGAGGCAAATTTTCTTAACCACTATAAATGAGTTTTCTTGTAGTGTGTCCTGAGCTACTTCAGAATTCCTCCAGACACTACTTGATTGTCCTTATCTGACTTAGCCCAGCTTCAGCAAACAACATGAGATCATCTGCAAAAAAGAGGTGTGAGAGCTTTGGAGCACCGGGAGAAAAAGTCAGAGGTTTCCATCTTTTCTCCTCGATGGCCTGGTCAATTTTATGAGACAAGCGTTCCATACTAAGAACAAAGAGGTAGGGTGAGAGGGAGTCAACCATTGCATCGATTTAGGCATTTAGCTATTGCAGTATGATCAGATGGGTATAAGCCAACCACTGCATCTGTTCGACAATAAATGGTTTCAGTTTTGATTGGTTATAAAAACCAATCTGACTAGGTACAAAAAATATAATCAAATCAAATTAATTCCAACAAAAAAACCAAAGCAAGTAACAATAAAGGCATTATGGTCCATCTCCTTAGGCTACTTTTAGTAGCCCAAGTGGACTTCTTAAGTTAAATAATCAATTTCAATTCCACATTTCATCAATATGGCACAAGTGAACTACTTTGACTTGGCTATTTTAAGTATTTTTCCTGCATTTCTATTCACACCACAAAAAAAAAAACAATATGCGGGACCAAATTAACGGATGGGGTCGAAGTTATGTGGTTACATTTAAAACATGTAGTTGAGTTCTAATAGGGTAGTTATCCTAAATGGTCACAAAACTATTCACTTTGTACAAAACGGTCACAAACCTTTATTTTTGTACGTTTTAGTAACATATGTTTGGACTAATAACAAAAAGGTAATTCCGTCCATCTCCATCCAAATTTCTGTTAGTTTGGTCCAGTCAGTTATCCCGTCAACATCCACATCATCGAAATAACTAATAAAAAATAAAATAAAATCAATTAAACCCTAACCAAGCCACCACCCCAATCCAACCCAACCCATTCTTCCATACCTCCTTTCCCTCTCTGCAACCATCTCGCACCACCCATCTGCAGAAAAACTTCCGCCCATCCGTTGGTTGTTGGCGGCTGATGTATTCTTCCGCCAATCCACCTCGAATACATTTACTGCCGGCTGCGACGGAGTCCGGATCGGAGGAGGCGACCGCCGGAGGGAGAATCAGAAAACGACTGACTTGGACGAAGGAGAAGGAAGCGGTATCGCTGGCGGCATTGTGGAGGAACAGATACTGGGTACTTATTACTGAGGCATGGGAAAAGTATTCCAAAAGGAATCATCGTCCACCATGGTTACTTCTGTTCCTTTCCCCCACTTTCCCTGTGGTTCCACCAATTATAAAGATTTAATCTTTATAGTATTTACTAGCAACCCGGTAAGGATTTCTTGTTCTAGACTATGCATTTCGATTACCAGTTTCTGGGGTTCTGTGATCGACACAAAAGTATTCCACACATCAAGGGCTTTTGTTAGTCGCTCAACAAAATGAAGGACAGTTCCTTCGAGCTGACCCTTGGAAGCAAAAGGAAAACAAGCGCAATACCTAGCAAGCAAGAAATTAGATGAAGACTCCCCTGAGATCAATGAATCCAGGTCATGTTCGGTGGAAAGCGAAATTCTAGTTATCGAGAAGACTAACAGACCACGCCATAGATAGATAGGTGCCTTGGAGCTGGGGTGATGCGTGGCATATAAAAACTTCCAAGCTCGATTCAATCCTTGGCCAGGGGTCTTTAACTTTGATTTGGGAAAACTTCAATGGGGCTCTCCGCTTTTATACAGGGGAGGGAGAAGAGATAGAGATGAAGGGGTTGGGTTGGGTCGAGTTGGGGTGGTGGGTTGGTTGGTTAGGTTTTAATTGGTTTTATTTTATTTTTTATTAATTATTTTGATGATGTGGATGCTGACGGGACAATTGACTAGACCAAATTAACAGAATTTTGGATGGAGATGGACGGAATTACCTTTTTGTTATTAGTCCAAACATATGTTACTGAAATGTGCAAAATTAAAGGTTTGTTACCGTTTTGTACAAAGTGAATAGTTTTGTAACCATTTATGATAACTACCCAGTTCTAATAACACTGGAAAATACACTTCTCGGCGTCCATGACCGCTTGATTCTCTGACGTTCTAGCAAAATACATTTCCCCGCTGCACCCGTTTCTCGTGGAATAAGTTGGGATTCCGCTGTTGGTGGAGACCATAAGAGCAACTTTGCCTCTCCCCAACTGTTCTCTAGTAACAATAGAGGAAGACCTGGTTGGAGCCACCAATCACAAACGATGGACGAAGGTGAAAAGGGGTAGAGGCGTGTGATTGGAGGAAGGAGAAGGGGCTGGGGCAAATTGGAGGTGGATGACCATTTCGCTTTATTTTACTTATCTTTTATTTTTTGTGTTTTTTAATCAATTCCACGCGACAATATTTTATATTAAGTGACACAAAATCAGCAAAAACGTAAGTCTTGTCATCATTTAAAAGAACTTCATGCAATTGTTTATTATTGTCACAAAATCGATAGTAAGCCTATACAAGTGTATTTTGCCATTAAAGTATGATGTGGCGCCCTCGTGCTATGGCATGTCGAGTTGTCGCTGACATGTGCATCAATATGGTATCCTCATCAACGTCTTGTTAATGTAACTTACGAAATCTCGAACGACATTAAATTTTTTAATGAAAGTGGTTAAATTTGTCAAATATATTTCCAAAAGTTGAACTTTTTCTGTATTTCTCAAAAATTGGCTATTATTGTCAGAAAGTCAATGATTATGGCTATACAGTTGAATTTTTCCTTTCTTTTAGGAGATAAATGTGAGATTTTCGAATTTAGGTGAATCACAAAATCTAAAAACTTATGGACAATAGCCATCCAATCGGTGGGAAGTTTTAAATTTCTAGTCGTTTTTAACAACTATCCATTCACACTCGCCTAGGATGGCAACAAGTTTGGGTCGGGCCGGTTTTCCTATATACTATTCTCGAATTACGGTTTTAAAATCATAACCATCCACTTAACCAAAACAATGTGGGATGTAAAATATAATTAAATGTTTGAGTAATATGGATGAACAAAGCATATAAGCGAGTGACTATAGAACATAGTTATAACACATATTCGGGTGGGTAAATGTGGATACTTAAAATACCAAAACTGCACCAAACTCATTACTCTCTTTGTCGGGTTCGGAGAACACCCACCCAAAGAGAATATTGGTCAGATATTCCCCGAAAAAATTGATTCGAATTCGGTTAGATACCTAGGGTGATGAGTTATTTTGCCTCGCCAACACTAAATAGGGAGGGAAGCATATGATATGTATCAAAGGGCTGGAGCACATATTATAGGTTAGACCAAATATTATATGGTTCATATCAGACCACTCCTATGCGATCTGGTACGATTTCCTCCAAGCAGTCAATGTTGAGAGAAACAAAGAAAAATTTGTTGTATCGATCACACTAAAGATCAAACCAATAAGCGATAAATATCTTTTTATCTTTAAGTAGGGATAAATAGTGGGTGGTTTTACATGAATTTTGGTACGTGATGGGTGAAGGAGAAAATGTTCCACAGCCACTCATGTATGTGACTGTGGGTGGGTTAAGTTGAGTGATTGCAGATAATGAGTGATTGAATGTATCACATAATTCACATTGTTCGAAATGTAATATGAAATTTATCTCCAAACTAAACAACGTTTAATACATAAAGTATAGGCATTATTTATCTTACAAAATTACTACTAGTAATTGTTCAAAAATCACATAAATATTCAACTGATAATCATAACAAAATAATAAACTGAAATGAAATTTCATCATAATCTAGCTAATTGGCCAAATCTTGAGCTACAATCACTCACCAAACACCGACGAAGTAGACTTGGATATACAAAACCCAACCCATTATCCTGGAGTCCAATTTAAACGTGAACTTTGCAATTGATCTGCCAAAAGCCCAGATCCAGCCGCATTGAATGAATTCCCCAAAGGCCCAGCCCATGACGGAACTATCGGGGCAGCTGGAGCGATATCCACACGTGGGAACTGGGAAGAATTCAGTCGGCTAAGCAGCAAATCTAAACTTTGCGTTACAACCCACGCGCCAATCAAGAAAGCCCGCCGTCGCCGAGATTATCTAAAACTCCGCCGTTCATACCCGAGCCGGCGGCACCAGATTCCCACGGCATCGTAAGCGCGTGTATGCCCCGTGACGTATTGAAACGCATCACATCTGCTTCCTTCGGCGCGTATCTAAAAATGGCACACCCCTGTAATTAACATCTCATCCGGAGTACAAATCTGTAAATCGCACAGCCAGGCTCACTATATAAACGGATCGGTCAGCGTCAAGCCAAACATCCCTTTCCCCAGCGATTTTGTGAATCATCAATTCTCGTAGAACAAACGCCAAAAGGAACATCTTTTTCTACTAAGCTCAGAAGAAAGAAAGAAAGAATGGCGGAAGAAGGACAAGTGATTGGGTGCCACACCGTCGAGGTCTGGAAGGAACACTTCACCAAGGCTGCAGAGTCCAAGAAACTGGTAAATTTATATGATCCCGTCTGTGTTCTCAAGCTTTCTGCAGATCTAATTGGTTAATACTATCGCTAGAAACCTATTTGTTCGTAAGAATTTGACCTAGATGTTTGGCTTGGCTTCGAATTTTTTATGCGGATTCTTTGTATTCTCGTTGCGCATTCGGTGAAAACTGCTGATTTCGTCTCCAAATTGATTGATTTTCACTTTGGCCATCTGGGTTCTTAGGGTTCTTATCAGTTCTTCCAAAAAGTTTCAATCTTTTCTCCTGGGCACTTAAATTAATTGTTTCTTTTTCGGCCAGGCTGTGGTGGATTTCACTGCTTCTTGGTGCGGGCCATGCCGTTTCATTGCGCCAATTCTGGCAGATGTCGCCAAGAAGATGCCTCACGTCGTGTTCCTCAAGGTTGATGTGGATGAACTGAGGGTGAGTACTATAATAAAACCCAACTCCTACGAACCTATCATGAAATTCATTCTGTTGTATCCTTAACATGAACCACAACTTCAATACAATTTCGAACCAACTCCGGAAGTCTGAACTCGGGATATGTGTGTGATGTTCGCTTTTGCAGGCTGTTTCTAAGGAGTATGAAGTGGAGGCCATGCCGACCTTTATCTTCTTCAAGGAAGGCAAGATCGTGGACAAGGTTGTGGGTGCCAAGAAGGACGAATTGCTGATGTCCATTGATAAGCATGCCGCCAAGGTTGCTTCAGCTTGAGCAGCTAGCAGTGGAAAATGGAATGGAGGCTTTATCTAGTTATTTGCTTGTTTCTATCAGTGGTTGTTTATGTTTCGTGACTGATTATGATAATGACAATCTATGGATTGTTCATGGTGTTCTGTAATCCGTACTAATCTCGTGAATGGATATTTCTCACTGTTCTGTTATCAATTTGTCCTGTTATACAAATCAATTTGTCCTCTAGAACAGGTTCAACTGCTACTGCGAATAGTAGCTACAGTCTCCCTTTTAATAGTCAACACGCAGTCTCTGTCAATTTCGAGCTGTTGATATTTGGATGAATTGTTTTTGTTGTCCCTATTGAGCAATTGAACATGTCTTCATTGTAATCCATTCATGATTTGTAGGACGGTCAAATCATTAGTCCAACAATGAACCAATCGATTCAAGGATTTGTTTTAAGTAACCCGAATTTATTTTCTGTCGAACTAATATTTGGTTGCCTGCATTGCCATAGTATCCCAACTCATTTCCATGGCACTTCCATACAAACACAGCCATCACAGTACGAGCACAAACTTCAAGAAACAAACAGATTAACGAACATTTCCTCGTAACTTTGGAACAAAAAACTCCTTTGACCTGCTTATTCTTCTTCGGGGCGGAGGCGGCATTTTGTGGGCGTAGAGGTGCCAGCTCAGTGATCTGGATCCAGAGATGAGATCGAAGGTGGAGAAGATGATGTTTGACGATCGCCAGAAGCAGATGGGTCTCCCCACCAGCGACCCGATTCAGCAGCAGGACCTCTTCAAGAAATTTGGTTTCTCCAAGATGAAGATGGTTGCCAAATTCTGCATCCTACCCTACGATTCAGATTCCACCACCTCAGTTTATTGCTTGCTCTCTTTTTGTAATTTCCTTTCGATGTTTTGAAGAACTTCCTCTGCTTAATTCATAAAGAAAACCTTCCTCTGCTTATATGTAATGGTTTTCTGACAGTTTATGAGTGTACAGTACACGTGAAGCTCTCTGCTTTATTCATCTCTCCAGTGCAAATGTGGAATGGATCTCATTTCACAGTCCTCTTAAAGATAGATATATAGTTGCTACAAATAAATGGTATCTCTACAACATAAAACTAGGACAAATTCAACGATAAAAAAAAAAAAAAAAACTAGGACAAATTCCAGGCTGCCAGCTCCTTTCTACACAATACAGTATGAATACTTGAATGGAACTATAGTTTACTAGTCTACATTTAGTTGGGAAAAAGAAGACATTCAGCACCTAGCTTAGTACCAGGCGGAAGTAGAGATCAGGTTTCTGTCTTTCCAACCCAATAACATGGCTCCATCTTTCTCAATCAAAGTATAATGGTCGGAGTAGCACTTAAGCAAGCTCTTGATCACGGAATTGACATAGGAGCTCAAAGGGTACTGCTTAAACCCAGCCATTGTGAACCTAGACTTCCACTTCCCGAACAGTTCATGTCTCTCCACCCGTTCCCTCCCCTCGCATGCAATCACATTCACCATGTCCCTAGCCAAGCAATGCTGCTCCAACCCAATACGCTCCTTCCTGTCCCTTGCAAGGGTCACATCAATCGACTCAAATATGGCCAAATAGTACTCCAGAGTCTCCACAAACCTGTTCAGGAAAGGAGTCGTATTGGTGTTCGATTCTTGTTCCACTAGAGTAGTGACCTTGGGATTGAGGGACTTAATCATTCGAAGAAGCCCGTCCCTAGGGTTGTTTACATCACACTCTCGTCTGGAGTGTGGTGCAGCTGCAACGGCAAGTTCACAGCCAATGCCTCACCTTGCCGGACATCAAGCATCTCTCTGGTTACATCTGGGGCAAAAACTGGCAGGCCTTGGAACTCCACTGTGATGTTGAACTTCCCAGAGAGTGCTGCCAATCTCCTCTCAACTGCTTCCAAACCCCCACCGCGAGCATACTTATTGAGAGGGTCATCAATACCCGTGATACGCACATGTGGAGCTCCCCCTGGTCTGGCTGCTAGAGCCTGAAGAAGGGTCATCCATTGTGTCCCTTGACCGATCTGGAAATCAATTATGTGTATCTGCGTGGCATTCCTGCAAGCTTCAGCAATAGCTCCATTGGCTGCCATATAACCGAACTTGAGGTAAGGGCAGATTTCATACAGAACCTGCATGTAAGATAGCAAGTCCTTGCTTTCGGGCTCCCTACACTTGAGGGAACGGTAGATTTTATTTCCTGACGATTGCTCCCTTGCCACCAACCCCTCTACCAGGTAGGCACCAAGGCGCTGGATTGGTTCCCCTGTGATGGAGACCTCACCTCTAGCCTTCTCCAGAAGGCATTCAAAACTAGTCATGTTGTTTTCAGCAAGAGCCTTGGCACAGGCAATCAACAATTTCTCCAAATTGCTGGGTTGAGAACTTTGTAAAGTTGCTTCCTCTTCTGATTGCCGGGGGCGTGAGATGAACATGGGCTGAGGCTGGATGACATGAGAACCCTGGTGCTGGTCCTCTTGGCTCCATGCCCTAGTCTCATGAGCCGGTGTCTGTGGTTGACCACTTTCACCGTGGTAATCACTAGGTTCAGCCATGTACTCGTCAGGTCCCATGAGAGCAGTCTCCAATTGCTCCAACACATGTTTCATGTCAGGGCTAGAACGCGCATCTTGCGAGGTAGATTCTGAACAAGGAAAGAGCTGGAGACTGGTTCGCGAGGAACGATGGAAGTTACTGTTGGATTCAGAAGAAGAGTTACCCCCAGATTGGCTGAATCCAGAGAGAGACTGTGCAGAGCTGAGTTGCTCCTGGCTGTCGCTCATGGAACTAACTGTTTCACTATCAAACTGATTTGAAGAATATGGTGAGCTAGCTACTGAATTCCCTGTTGTCTCAAATATCAGTGAGCCTAATAGCCTGTCAGGCATGTCACGACCTTACTCTCGATCGTGCGGCCCTAGCTCTCAATTCCGTTAGAGCGCTAGGCAGCCTTTCTCTCAAACTCACAAGCAAGCAAAGACAAGAGCAAAGACAAAGGATTGGGAGAACTCTCTAGTGTGTATTACTCTCAAAAATGATGGAATGAGTTACAAGTGAGGGAGATGGCTCCTTATATAGGCCTCTCCTCATACAAGGCATCAATGCCCCTCATAATGGTCCCTCTACATCAATACACCCCATAAAGTCCCCCCATAATGCACTCTAATAATGATACCCATAATGTAGCCCATAAGTGCACCATTAAGCTCTCATTTAGGTGGAGAATCCTAGGAGCATCTCTATGCTACTAGTCTTCCATGCATGCCACATGTGCAGCCGCCATGTTGTCACCTTGTTGGCGCCATGTCATCTGCCACATGTGACATCCTCCCCCACCTATGCTCGCGACGCCCTCGTCGCGCCCTCTTGATGGAATGTCTCGATCAAGTCCTTGTTCTTCCAAAGCGTGAGCTCTTTCTCCCAGGTTGCTTCACTCTCCGGAAAGTTGCGCCACTTGACTAAGTACTCCACAAAGCTTGGATGTACGCCACGACGAGGAATGACACGACGCGCCATGATTTCTTCGACTTCATGGTCGTGTGTCTTGGTGACGAGTGTTGGAGCGCGCTGCGACTCTCTTCGTTGCTCGTCCTCCTTGTCTTCGTGGTAAGGCTTGAGTTGGCTCACATGAAAGACCGGATGGATCTCCAAGTGCGTCGGCAACTCTACCTTGTATACCACCTTGCTAATCCTCTTCACGATGGGGAATGGCCCTTCATAGCGGTGAAGCAGTCTCTTGTGCACGTTCTTGAGATGCTTGAAGCGATGAGGGTAGAACTTGACCATCACCATGTCTCCCTCTTCAAACTCCAAGTGCCGCCTCTTCTTGTCCGCCCATTTCTTCATCTAATTACTAACGCGGGCTAAGTAAGACTTGGCCATCTCCATTTTCTCGTGCCAGCCTTTAGCGAACTTGTAGGCCGCTGGACTGTTGCCTCTATACCCTGTTGCCACCGTCGTAGGTGTCAAAGGTTGCTGCCCCGTCGCCAACTCGAATGGACTCGTGTTGGTAGACTCGCTGCGGTGCAAGTTGTAGGAGAACTGTGCCGTGTCCATCAACTTCACCCAATCTCGTTGGTTTGCACTCACGTAGTGCCGCAAGTACACTTCCAACAAAGCATTCACCCGCTCCGTCTGTCCGTCGCTTTGAGGATGAAATGCCGTCGAGAAGTTCAAGTTTGAGCCCATGATCTTGAACAACTCTCGCCAAAATCTGCCCGTGAAGCGCCCATCTCTGTCGCTCACGATGCTGCTAGGAATGCCCCAATACTTGACCACGTTCTTGAAGAATAGACGTGCCGCATCCTCTGCCGTCAAGTCTTTTGGCCCAGGAATGAACACTCCATACTTCGAAAACCTGTCCACCACAACCATGATGCAACCGCATCCATCGACTTTGGGAAGTCCGATGATGTAGTCCATGCTTACACTCTCCCATGGTCGTTGAGGCGTGGGCAAGGGCTCTAGCAAGCCTGCCGGGCTTCTCTGCTCTATCTTGTCTTGTTGGCACACAAGACAAGTCTTCACATACATCTCCACGTCGTCTCTCATACGCGGCCAGAAGTATGCTTCTTCGATGAGCGCTTGCGTTCTCTCGATGCCGGGATGGCCCGCCCATTTGGAATCATGGCACTCCTTCATGATCTCCTTCCTCAAGTTGGCCCATCTTGGCACGAACACCCGCTCTCCCTTGGTCATGATGAGCCCATCCTTCATCCAAAACCGCCGAGTTTTACCTTGCTCGATGTACTCCGCTACGGTTTTGGCGAAGGGGTCATGGCCAAGGCCTTTAACGATCCGCTCCTTCAAAGGAAACGTGGGCTGGCTGATGCTTGCGGCTGCACTCTTGCGGCTAAGAGCATCGGCAACGGAATTCGCCTTGTCTGGATTGTACTCCATAACGAAGTCGAACTCGGCCAAAAAGTCTTGCCACCTCGCTTGCTTAGGGGTGAGCTTCTTCTGCGTCAGAAAGTAGCTCGTTGCCACGTTGTCCGTCTTCACTACGAACTTTGACCCCAACAAGTAGTGCCTCCATATGCGCAAGCAATGCACCACGGCCGTCATCTCCTTCTCTTGAACGGTGTATCGCCTCTCCGTCTCGCTGAGCTTCCGACTCTCGAAGGCAATGGGATGCCCATCTTGCATCAACACTCCTCCAATCGCGAAGTCGGACGCATCGGTCTGCACTTCGTAGGCCAACATCGGGTTGGGGAGCACGAGCACGGGCTCCTTCATCACCGTTGCTTTCAAGGCCTCGAATTCTTCTTGGCACCTTTCCGACCAATCCCACGCCTTGTTCTTCTTCAAGAGATCCGTCAAGGGTGCTGCAATGTTGGAGTAGCCCTTGATAAACCTCCGATAGTAGTTGGCAAGGCCGAGGAATGACCGCAATTCTGGCACCTTCGTCGGCGGCTCCCATTCTTGGATTGCCTGCACCTTCACTCCATCCATCTTCAACTTGCCTCCACCAATGACGTGCCCCAAGAATGGAACCTCCGTGGCGGCAAATGTGCACTTTTCCCTCTTGACGTACAACTCGTTGTCGCGAAGGACTTGGAAGACTTGGCGTAGGTGCTCGGCATGCTCATCGAGTGTTTTGCTATACACAACGATGTCATCCAAGTAGACCACGACAAACCGGTCCAAGAATGGCTCGAACACTTGATTCATCAAAGTGCAAAATGTGGCTGGTGCATTGGTGAGACCGAATGGCATCACAAGAAACTCGTAAGAGCCATACCTCGTCACACAAGCCGTCTTTGGCTCGTCGCCCTCTGCTATCCGCACTTGATAGTAGCCCGAGCGAAGATCTAGCTTGGTGAACCACATCGCATCTCCAAGCTGGTCGAACAAGTCGGCAATGTTGGGAATCAGCCACTTGTTCTTCACCGTCAACTTGTTGATGGCTCTATAGTCAATGCACATCCGCAACGACCCTTCCTTCTTCTTTTGGAACAGCACCGGTGCTCCAAAAGTTGACTTCGATGGCCGCATGTAGCCTGCGTCCACCAAGTCCTTGAGTTGCCTCCGCAATTCTTCTAACTCCGGTGGCGACATGCAGTATGGTGCTCGCGAAGGGGGCTTCGCTCCTGGCTCCAACTCGATCTTGTGGTCCACCTCTCTTCTTGGTGGCAGCTTCTTGGGAAACTCCGATGGCATCACGTCATCGAACTCTTCGAGGACGCCTTCAATGATGGGAGTTGGGATTCCCGTTGAGCCTCCTTCTTCCTCCATTTTCAAGGACACAAGAAAGGTTGGTTCATTCTTCTTGAACCCCTTCACCACTTGCATAGCGGATAGAGCACTATGGGGACCATCTTCTCTCAAGAGATGGACCGCATGAAACTCCCCTTCCTTCTCCAAGCACATCGTGTTGGAGTTGGGCTTCAAGAGCACTCCCTCCTTGTCGAGGAAGTTGATGCCGAGGATGACTGGGTGATCATCCATGGTGACGACGGAAAAGTCGATGAGGCCTTCCCACTCGCCAAGCTTCATTGGTACGTTGTGAGCAACTCCATGGATCGGGATGGACTCCGAATTGATCGTCTTGAGCCTCCCTTGCCCCTTCTCATAGGCAATACCCAGCCGGTTTGCCTCCTCGATGCGAAGAAAGTTGTCCGAGGCACCGGTATCCACCAAGGCTTTTGACTCGCCTTGCATGAATTGCGCCAGAACATAGCACCTCCCACGCTTGCTCTCCTTGACGTCGGTCTTCGCCGCGCCAAGCTTGCGGATTGAGCCAATCTTGGCCTCCGCCGCCTTGGGCTCCTCATCTTGAGCTTCCATGGCCGCCAATCTCGCCTTCCTTGGGCAATCCCGCACTCGATGTGGTCCGTCGCAAAGGAAACAAGTCATGGGTTTTGGCTCGTACTTACCCCCTTTGCTCGAACCACCTTGGTGTTGTTGAGTGCGAGAACCCTCCTTGAAAGGCTTCTGCTATTCTCCACCCTTGTTAGGCTTCAAACTCTTCTCTTTGCCGCTGCTCTCTTGCCTTTAGTACTCGACAAAAGACTCTGTCATGGCCATGGCAGTTGCAAGGTCTTGCACTCCTCGACGTTGCATCTCCATCTTGGCCCATGGTTGCAGCCCATCAAGAAAGCCGTGCATGGCCTCCTTGTCCGTGATGTCCGGGATCTCTAGAAGCAGCTCCGAGAATTCTTTCACGTATTCTCGAACTCCACCCCTCTGGGTGAGTCTTCTCAACTTCGAACGGGCTTCGAACTCCACGTTCTCTGGGTAGAACTGCCTCTTGATTTCTCTCTTGAAATCTTCCCACGTTACCATCACACAAGTACCTCTTTCGACGTCCGCTTCACGTCGCCTCCACCACACCATGGCAACATCAACCAAGTATAGTGGAGCGGTACGAATCTTTACCTCATCCTCTTGGATGCCGGACGCCTTGAAGTACTGCTCAAGACTCCAAAGGAAGTTCTCTAACTCCCTCGCATTCCTTGAACCTCCGAAGCTCTTCGGTCTTGGAATATCAGCACGTGGGACGGATTGCACCGTGGCTGGTCCGCTAGCCATGGCTCTCTTCACGAGAGTGACCTCACTCTTGAGATCTGCAATCTCCTCCTTCACGCCGACCAGCTCAACCTGGACATGCTCTTTCACAACCGCAATGGCAGTGCTCACGGTTTCGGAGATGGTGTTGGTGATGAGAGCCACGAGCTCTTCTCACATCCCATCATGGTTGATCTCCAAGCTCGACAAACGAGTATTCATACCTTGAAAATCGCTTTCGACTTGGGCGAAGTTAGCTCCCAAATCTTCGATGGCGGTGATATCTTCAGAAAGCTTCACCTCCATCCTCGAGACTCGCCTCTCTAGAGATCTGAGAGGATCACGAGTGCTCGACTTGTCTTTTGGCCTCCCGGTTGGGGTAGGCTCTCGGCCACGATGCTTCTCACCGTCGTCATTGACTTCTGATCCCGACATTTCTGGTGAGGTTCTTTCTTTCCTTCTGGCTCTAGGTTCAACTTTGCTAGCACAAAGCCGAACCAGGCTCTGATACCACTTGTCACGACCTTACTCTCGATCGTGCGGCCCTAGCTCTCAATTCCGTTAGAGCGCTAGGCAGCCTTTCTCTCATACTCACAAGCAAGCAAAGACAAGAGCAAAGACAAAGGATTGGGAGAACTCTCTAGTGTGTATTACTCTAAAAAATGATGGAATGAGTTACAAGTGAGGGAGATGGCTCCTTATATAGGCCTCTCCTCATACAAGGCATCAATGCCCCTCATAATGGTCCCTCTACATCAATACACCCCATAAAGTCCCCCCATAATGCACTCTAATAATGCTACCCATAATGTAGCCCATAAGTGCACCATTAAGCTCTCATTTAGGTGGAGAATCCTAGGAGCATCTCTATGCTACTAGTCTTCCATGCATGCCACATGTGCAGCCGCCATGTTGTCACCTTGTTGGCGCCATGTCATCTGCCACATGTGACAGGCACCACCGAGGAAACAGTCCGGTAAAGAGAAGAATACGACATTCCCGTCGCACCAGTGACAGCAAATCCAAAGAGTTGGCGTGTGTCCATGCTGATATACAAATCTCGCCTGATAGTGGTGGTTATCTCTAACAGAAATTAACCCACCTGAGAAAAAGCAAAACCAAAAATGGAAAGATAAATGAATACTTGCAATACCACTGGCAGAAAAATTCACAATATATGTAACCCTAAATCTACGCTTCCAAGGTTCTGAATCATTACATAACATGGGAAAGTCGCCTCATTTCTCTAGCATAGAACAAATGATTTCAATGAACCAACCAAAACCAACATACAAAAGAATACTGAAAGGAGTTCAAGATGGCATGTACTCCTCTAACAAATTAAAAAAAAAAAATTTGAATTCAGCCAGCGGTTCCTCTTCAAACCCAGGACAAAAGAGGAGTAGAAAGAAACCCCAATCACTCAAACTAGCAGAATTGAGAGCTTGGCTTCTCCCGGCAATCCCTTTTCTACATTTTTAATCACCAGAACTGGAACTCAAGCCATTTGCCACCCTAGGAAACAGGATTTTAATATGAACCAGAGGGGGCCTCAGGTGAAAACAGAGCAATCGACTCGTAAGCAGCCAGGGAACCAGAACAAAGCCTAAGAAACTGACCAAGACAAATAAAACAACAGAAATTGAAATACCTCAGAGACTTTACTTTGACAAGCGGAGGAGATACCTGGGCTGTGGGTTTACGATTATGGTCGGTGTGTTTGATTCTTTTCTTTGGTTATGGAAATGGGGTTTCTTTCCTTTTAGTTTGACTGAATGAGAAACCAAAATACGCGCGGATATATATTGAGTCAAAGACACGCGGAGAATGAGAATACAAAAAAAAAAAAAACCACAGAGAGGAGGAAGGGGAGGAGAAAGAAGAAAGAGATGCAGGGAAACCGAGTTGACCGACACGATATATTTGAATAATGAAGCACCTTTTTCATGTTTATTTAGAGCATCTTCATTCTTCATTAGTACAACTGCAAAAGAAATTGTATTTGTGTTTTTTATTGTCAATTCAAATTTTTTACAATCTACATCACATTCATTTCATTCACCAAATCAATGCAATTAACTTGCAATTCTAATTAAATATTATGTTTAAATTATTAGAAAAGTAAATAAAAAAGTATTAATATAAAATAAAATAAAAAAATCCCCATTTTTGTAGGCTTATTTGACTTGCATACGAAATTGCATTTGTTGCAAGTTTGCAAATATGCAATTGGTAGCCACATCAATGCAATTGGTTTTGCAATTGCAAACACATATGCCATGTCATTTTGCAATTGAGAATGGAATACCAATGTAGATGCTCTTAGACGAGAACTCGTTTTCATCGATATAATTGGGCAAATAATAAGAGCATCTCCATTGGAATTGCATTTAGAATTGCATTATGACATGGAATTCATTAATGTAATTGCATTGATATAGATTACAATTGCATCTTTGCAAGCTTGCATAAAATGCAATTATGAGATGCAAGTCATGTCATCTTTTTTTTATTAAATTATTCATTAATTCGTTATTTGAGTGTTTAAATTTTATTAAACTAAATTAAAAAAAATTAATTGCAATTGCAAGACAATTGCATTGATGTAGTGCAATGAAAGTAATATGAGTTGGATTGCAAAAAAATTGAGATGACAATAAAGAGCAAAAGTGAAATTACATTAATGTGGATGCTCTAAGAGAATTGATAAAAATCATACATTAATTATTAACGATCATTCTAAATTATACCAAAGTTCATATTATATTTTTGTCTTCTTTTATCTTACCTTCAACAAATAAATACTATTTTAATTAAAGAAATAAAAATACTTATCCTCTCACTTGTAACTTAACTATCTACATCTTAAAATTATAATCACCAAAAATACATGAATAACAACTTCTCACAAAATAAACTTTATTTACATCTATAAGACCCGAATTTCGTTTGGGCCGTAAACCAAACGAAATCTTGGCGTGTTACTCTCATAGCACAAACAAATGAAATGCATTTCCTTTTTACCATGGCCAAACAAATTGGTGGCATTGTTCAGCCAATGGTTCAAATGAATTTTGAATTATTATTTTTAATTAAATTCGTAAAAATGAATTAAATTCGTAAAAATGAATTAAATTTTAACTATATGATAAAATTAATTTTAAATTTTCTATAACTAAAATCATAAAGAGGAGAGTGAGAGCTAGAGAGTAGAGAGGGGTTGTTTGGTAGACTGAGAAGTTCCTCAACCTTCTCCCACCCCCACCGGAGATTCAACATCAAATCACTTCGTATGTTGTGGACCCTATGGCGTTGGAGGAAGATACCTTGTTCTGGCAATTAAGTTCTGATGGAAGGTTCACTACAAAGAGTGCCTATCTGATACAGCATGCGACAGCAGCCACTACCAGCGATCAGCGATTTTGGAAGAAAATTTGGCAACTACCGGTACCCGAGCGTGTGAGGGTTTTTGTTTGGCTGCTTGCACAGGGTAAAATCAGTTCAAATGAACTAAGGGCGAACCGACACCTGACGGAGGATGCATCCTGCTACAAGTGCACGTCCCAAACAGAGAGTCTAAATCACATTTTTAGGGAGTGCCCACCTGCGGCCTACTTCTGGAACCGCTCGATTCCTGGAGATGCCCAAGCAGAGTTCTTTGGCGACAGCTGGCCGAGTTGGTTTAAAAAGAATGTTGCCAATGAGGATATGTCAACCGATGGAATGCCATGGAATGCCTTCTTTTGTATCTCTTTGTGGTGCATCTGGAAGAACCGAGTTGGGGGAGTCTTCCATGGGGTGAGCAAGACCCTGTCGGCTCCGTCCCTTCACCAAGCGATCAAGATCAAGGCTGATTTGTGGTATCGAGCGTGGTGCACTCCGAGTCTTGTTTTGGGTAAGTCCAAGCTCCCTCCTAGTCGCATTGAGGTTCAGATCGAGTGGAAAGCACCCCCTGAGGGGTGGCAGAAGATGAATGTTGATGGGGTTGCTGGTCAGAATAATGGTTTAGCAGGAGCGGGGGGAGCCCTTAGAGACAGCAGAGGTAGATGGCTGGGAGGCTTCGTCTCAGGTCTAGGAACGTGGTCTGCTACCATGGCGGAACTTTGGGATATCTATCATGGACTCAGATTGGCGTGGAACTCCGGATGCAGGGCCCTCATTTTGGAGACAGACTCTCAATTGGCTATTCAATTGGTGAACAACAGGACGGATCCCATTCACCCTTATGCGACTCTCCTAACGGCTATTAGGCGCAAGATTTCCCAGGACTGTGTGGTAAGTCTGATTCATACGTACAGGGAAGGGAATAGAGTCGCGGACTGGCTCTCGAAGCACAGTCTCGTCTATCTCTACGGCATGTACGAATTGGATATACCGCCAAGTGAGCTCAACACCTTCCTCCAGGATGATGAAAGAGGCGTCTCCTTCCCGAGAAGAGTGACTACCTTGTCCATCTCCTCTGCTAATCCCCCCTTAACCTGCCCTCTTTTCTTTGGCCTTGTGCCTCCTCCAAATGCAAAATATATATATATATATATATATATATATATATATAAATAATGCAATTATGAGATGCAAGTCATGTCATCTTTTTTATTATTAAATTATTCATTAATTCGTTATTTGAGTGTTTAAGTTTTATTAAACTAAATTAAAAAAAATTAATTGCAATTGCAAGACAATTGCATTGATGTAGTGCAATGAAAGTAATATGAGTTGGATTGCAAAAAAAAATTGAGATGACAATAAAGAGCAAAAGTGCAATTACATTAATGTGGATGCTCTAAGAGAATTGATAAAAATCATACATAAAATTATTAACGATCATTCTAAATTATACCAAAGTTCATATTATATTTTTGTCTTCTTTATCTTACCTTCAACAAATAAATACTATTTTAATTAAAGAAATAAAAAAAATACTTATCCTCTCACTTGTAACTTAACTATCTACATCTTAAAATTATAATCACCAAAAATACATGAATAACAACTTCTCACAAAATAAACTTCATTTACATCTATAAGACCCGAATTTCGTTTGGGCCGTAAACCAAACGAAATCTTGGCGTGTTACTCTCATAGCACAAACAAATGAAATGCATTTCCTTTTTACCATGGCCAAACAAATTGGTGGCATTGTTCAGTCAATGGTCCAAATGAATTTTGAATTATTTTTTTAATTAAATTTGTAAAAATGAATTAAATTTTAACTATATGATAAAATTAATTTTAAATTTTCTATAACTAAAATCATAAAGAGGAGAGTGAGAGCTAGAGAGTAGAGAGGGGTTGTTTGGTAGGGTGTCTAATTAGAACTTTTTTTAAGGTCTAATTAGAACTTTAATTTGGACACATAAATAATTTACATATTAAGGTTAGTAGGAATTTTACTAATTTTATAACGACCTTTAACGATTCAGAATAATATAAGTAGCGGGATCTATGTGTATCTTTCTAGTTTAGTTGTGTGAGTTTTTTTTTTACCCAAAGCCAAAGGTATTCCACAATGGAACAAATAGTCTTTGCAGCAATCATAAAGAAAATAGGAATAAAAATGATAGTTGATTAGTAGCTGAACCATCGATAAAAGAGTTTTTTTATACGAAATGTGCAATTCAATTATACTTACGAAAAATAAAGTGAATCGACAAGCGATGCAACAAAGGACGAAGAACTTCAAACTCCTCGAGCAGATAACCTTCTATAGCGTGAGAAACATCACTAGTCGGCACCTTCTCAATAATTATGTGGGCATCATTACAAACCAAGATGGTAGAAATGGAGTGCCTATGATTCTTGTTCAATTTTTCGTATATGCAGATGTATGTGATTCTCCCAGTTTCGGTTTTGGTTGCATGGTTCAGACTTCATTTGCAATGTCTGAGGTTGATCGACTGATAGAACCTCACATATGGCTTCCAGTCTCACCTTATGTGAGACTCGGAACTAACTATTGGAGTTAGAATCCCAACTGCTCATTTTCTATGGCACTTTCAAAGAACACCGCAAGGAAAAGCAGCCAATTTAAAGCCGCCACTATACAGAACACACTTCAAGATATCGAACAACTAATGAAACATTTCCTTATAACACTGGAACTGAATGAAACTCCATTGCCCTGTAAACCTCTGCCCCTTATTCTTCTTCTTCTTCTTCCACCACTTAGACCGCCAAAGTGTATAAATAATTCCTAATTACACTTCTTTAAGATATGCGATCTCCATCTCCTCCTTGGTAGTATCAGTTCCTTAATTTAGTGTAGTCCCCTTTATTTAGTTCAGAGTCCTCTTAACGAGAGCGATCTTCGATGCATCGCCACCAAGCTCCTCGAACACAACCAACAAGTTCCCTCTAGGCTTCAGCCAAGCCCTCGGGACATGATACCACTGCTGAGTTGGCTCCCCACATCCGAGCTGGCACCTTACGGGGCGATATGTGCCAGCATAGCTACAACCATTGCACTCGCCTTTCGCGTAAGCCATCCAGTACCTCCCAATGCTCTGGCCATTGATCCAGGCCTGGCCTTTCCCCATGCTTCGCAGGTCGAGAGCTAGTGGCTCATTTCCTCCCGGTGCATCGAAGTAAGCCTTGTGCCACTTCAGAGCCTGCTGACTTCTTCCTTTCGAGGCTAGGGCGCCTTGAAGCCAGTCGACCGAGGAGACTCCAGTTGGCGAGACCAAGTTCAGCGACTCGCCACGTAGGCCGACCTGGTAGGACCACTTGTGCCACGTCAAGTCCCTATCGCCTTTGTTCAGGCCGTGTAACATAACGGGGCCTTCAACTCCAGTGTTCCACGTCTCGAATCGAGGTCCAACATTCTGAAAAAATCATCAGGAAAATGATGACACAGTCACAGTGGTGTGAGTAGTCTGTAAGTTGTGCTGATTCTCTTTATTCATGAAGAGGATGGAAATTTCGAAATATACCGGTAAGCCAACAGCTACACTGAGCAGTGCAATTCTGTTTGTTCCATGGTGTAAGTTGACTGGTCCTGTGAAGGTTAACTTTCTGTTTTCTCTAGTCCCGAAGGCTGATCCTGTTATTTGGAAGTGCAGATTATTTTACATGAAATCTGACAAACTATGTAGAACAGGAATCGCAAAGCATAGAAGTCAAATCGAGATATAACTGCCATGGCTTACCAGAATAATGTCCATTGATAAAAACATGGAGAGCATGGCCTGCAGATTGTACACTGAGACTTGGCTTAGGTCCACCGTGGAGAAACGATTCTGATGGTCCGATGTGGACACTGGAAAGTAGAGAAGAAACTCAACAAGAAAGAACATTTCTAGGTTTTTTTAGACTACTATTACAGCAAACCTAAACTCACCTGGTCATGTACCACAGGTAGTCACTAGTATCTCTAGTGACATTGATCTGCTCCAAGAGCCCACGAGCCGTCATCCTCGAGCTATCCTCAACAGAATTGATATCTTCCTCGTAAGTCTCCCACGACATCAATCTAGTACCGGTTGGCAACATCTGCACATTTGGTGTCTTAACTCCAACCTGCACAATAATAGCTTTATGAGCTGATTGGCTTTCTCACAGCCAAGAAAATATGTCACACAACTTATGATCGCGAAGTTCCCTTGGTGTTTCGATTCTATCTATAGGTGACTACCTTGATTGCAGCGAAAGCTTGTTAAGAAGGTTCACTCACCGTGGCAGTGTTGAAGACTACATTTCTGCAATCAGGAAGGATGCTGATGGACCAAGGAGGCAAGTCGTAGTGCAGACCGTTGTAAGTCACCTTAGCAGGAGACTTCATATGGTAGTTAGCAAGAAAGGCTGCGCATTTCCCCTGGCCTGAGAACACATGAGCCTGAGAGAGAATGAACTGTTCATTAAGCTGCTGCTGAACTTTTCATTCATCTGTCTAAAGGGAAACCAAAGTTTAAAGATTACCTGTTGATAAGTTGCTAACGAAGTCACTGTTGGATCAGAGGATAAAATTGCACTTTCACACAGTTTGATTGCTTTGTGAAGCTCTTTTAGATGGCTGTATTTAGGTTCCCTAATCAGGCCTGGATAAAGAGGAAAACATGTTTTAGCCCAACTATGTAGGACACAAGATTTGAATGATCCATATTCTGGACTATTTATCTTACCATACTCATCAATTGGAGCATCATAGTCATAACTTGTTGTGATGAACGGGCCACCAGCAGATCGCCCAAAATTCGTGCCTCCATGATACTGCCAAAAACCAGACAGATCTACATCAAACCATATTCAAGAAGAAATGAATAATTGTTTCCAACCTAGAACACGAAAGCAAGGCAAAAAAACCAACCAACCATGTAGTAGTTAATAAATGTGCCACCCTTTTGAATGAACCGAGCAACTCCAAATGCCAGGTCTTCAACTGGTCTTTGGTGATTCGGACCTCCAAACTCAGTAAACCTTCCAACCACGGTTAAGGAGCACAAATTCAGCACAATTATGGCTCAAGAAGAAGAGGAATAGGGGAAGAAGGAGCAAACACTTACCAGCCAGTCCAAGCCTCAGTCCATAGTGCAGGCTTGTAAGGCTTGTTGGGAATAAGATCATCACAGTAGAAGCCATTACATGCATTTATCTATAGCAAGAAGATTCAAACAAGAGTGTAGATCAACTAATTAAGATCCACCATCAAATAAAAAAAGGGGGAAATTCATATCATCCCCGGATGTTTTGAGAGATTAAGATTAAACCCACCACAGGATCAGGAGCATCATCTTCCTTGCACATAACCCATGGAACTCCAGTGTCTAATCCAACAGCCATTTTAGCAGCCCAGTTCATGTAAGCTTGACCAGCTGCACCATAAGCCTTTATATCTGGTCCATACTCATTCTCAATCTAACACAAGAAAATCCAAATGTAAGGCACATGACTCAAAAGATATATAGTATTTCTCTTTGTTCAAAGACCCAGTTTGAATTTCTCCTTTTATGGGATCAACAAAAAAATTTGACACACTTTTGCTAATAAAGCTAAGAAATCGCATGAAATTGCTTCCCTTTTTCCATCCACCAAATTTACCTGAGAAAGGATGATTGGCCCGCCTTGTGAAGCAAACAGCTTCTCATTTTTCATCATCTGAACAATCTTCTCTGTGAAACCTTGCATAGCAGCCTTAAAAAAAAAAAATTACCGACCCTTGTTAGCAATTTTCATTTTCTAACACACTGGATTTTCTCAATTGTTCTCAGGGGAACTGTCGGGCAAAAAGAACCTTGAAAGGCTGGTTGTCGGTTCTAAAGCTTATGCCATCAACATACTTCAACCAAACTGGAAATCCCCTGAAAAAAGCAAGAACAAAAGGGCATTTATACTGCAGTTCCAGAAGAAGGGGGAATGAACCAGAGAAATGGAGAGAACTAGAATTTACCCAAAGTTCCATTCAGCACAAACGTAAGGTCCAATGCGAAGATGAACATAGAGACCTGCTTTCTGAAGCGTCTTAATGAACCTTACCAAGTCGTATCTTCCCTCAAAATTATACTGCCACCAAAAAAAAAAAAAAAAAAAAAAAACAGAACAGAACAGAAGCCATTAATGACAAAGCTCAGAAGCCCTCATGAAGAAGAGAGATCCAAGAGGAAGCTTTTTGCATACATTGCCAGGAGAAGGCTCGTGTCCATTCCAGAAGACATAAGTGTCAATGCAATCCAGGCCTCCATCTTTAGCCTTCTGAATGAGATCTTCCCACATCTAGCACACACATAGACACAAAAGCAGCTTGAAAACCCATCTCAAAACTAGAACCAAAATCTTACAAACAGACAAAAAGTTCACATCTTTAACGGAGAAATGTAGCAAGTTACTTCAGGGGTGCTTCTGGGGTAGTGAATGGAGCCAGACATGAGAAGTCTCCTCTGCCCATTGATGAGAATGGCCTTCCTGTCGTATGTCACTGTGCCCTCTGAAACAGCCAGCAAAAAGAAGAAGAAGAAGAAGCAGCAGAAACGGAGCTGCTTGGGAACTGAGTTAGTTCCCATTGGAAGAGAAGTAGAGGAATTAGGAGTTAATGAGACGAGACTAAGCTGAGAGATGCTGATATTTCAGTAGCATTATATGCTTTTTGTGTTGAGTTTTTTTAAGTTGGGACTGAGGAGTGGAGCAGAGGGAGCAGCAGAGTCACAGTCACAGAGTCACAGCTCAACTGCATCTGGGTTGGCATTTTACACAACAAGAGCGCTACTTGGCAGCTCGAAGGTGTAAAGGTTTAAACTTTATCTTTTTGTCACTGTCGATCGAGTTTGAACTTTGAAATCAAATTAAGTTATTGATTTTATAAGTTTGAACTTTGAAATCAAATTAAGTTATTGATTTTATAATAATTGATCACTGAACCCTTTGTTTCATTGATCAATGGGATTGAAAAATAATGAGAAAAAGGGGGGAGAAGACGCCCAAGTCCAAAAGAGAAATATGAATGAATAGTGTTTCTACTTCACAAAGAAGTAAATGTGAAACGAAACTTTTGTTTTCCACCCTAAGGGTGTGTTTGTTTCTTTAATTGAGACTTTAGGGAAAGAAAATAAAAACAGAAATAGTTTAGTTTAGTTTGTCAAACCGGTTTATACCGTTGTGCCGGTTTGACAAGTGGAATGGTACGACCGGTGGTATAATCAGTTTGTGCCGGTTCATGTCGGTCTAAAAAAATATGAAAACAATTAATATCCAATGTATTTAATCATATATAAAACATATTTGTGGACAATTTAGTTACAATCCAACAAATATCATCAACTTTTAACTATTACATTCATAAAATGAATAATAAATTATTATTTTTATTCATTAAATTCATTAAAATGATGTCATTTTACTTAGAATGCGTAAGTCAATCATACCGGTCATGTCGGTTTCATGATCGGCACAAGTTGAACCAGGTTCAACCGTGTGGCATGCCACCGGCATCACAACCATTCTAGTTAACAAATGGCTGAAAATTTATCAAGATAAAAAATTATTGGTGGAACCAATCACAACTAAAGGTTCATCAGTAACACTGAAGGTCTTCCATCTCGCCTGATAATTTGGATATCGAAAAGCTACACTGCAACTTAATTCTACAACAACTATTGGAGCCTACTTATCAGCACACCAAATTTTCCCCGTAGTTTCGCAATATCCTATAACGTGAATGTAAAGTTCACCCCACTTACAATTATAGAGAGTGTAATTTCTTGGTTGATTTTTAGCTCATATAAGTTTATCTATTCTTATATAGAGATGACAATTTGAATCCAATTTACCAATTCAATTGATCGACTAAAAAGTTCAACTAATCTAATCCATTTAAATTCAAATAAATTGAATTCATGGATTGTTGAGAGACTAAAATTTAGTACCCACAGTGTTTATACTTTATAATTTGATACCTAAGTATTATTTTTTATGAAAATAGAAAAATTAATATCATAAAAAATTTACATTTTTTACCTAAAATTTTACATTTCTCATTTGTAAAAAATACAAAATAGCTATGTTGCATATTTCATTAGCTTCTTTTCTATCTAGTAATATAATTTGATTATTTCCCGTTAACCTACAACCATGATTGCACTAAAAATGAGAAAGAATAAAAATAGAGACCTTTTAGTTGTTTACAACCATTCTTGTGATGAGGGGTGGAGTTTCGGTTAATCGGTCAGTTAAATCGATAACCGGTAACCGATATAACCGAAATTTGGTTGGTTATCGGAGGTTGAACAAGATAGTTTTGGTCCTGGAGGAGGTACGGTTAACCGATAACCAAGATAACCGAAGCCTATTTCCCTCGGTTGTCGGTTGGGGGGGCTTTCGATTAATCGATAACCGACCGTTCGATTACCGGTTATAATCGAAATAACCAAAAATCCACCCCTATTTGTGATCTGGGAATCTGTTTACTTGTTTACAGACCTTTCTCATACGGACTTGAAGTTAGGAGTCATTTACAAAATAAGTCATTTGCTCAAATGTAAACATTTGAGAAATGTATACATTTGCAAATGTATTGTTTGTTTAACGGTTTTTAGATGAGTCATTCGTAAATTAGTTCTTTGTATAATGTTACCATCTTGCCCTTACATTTAATATTTCATTATCATGTTTCCTATCCTCATAAAACTAATCACGTAACAAAATCATTTTGCAACCAACACAACATATGATTGCGAGTCATGTATAATACTTTTTAATTTTAAATAATATTTTTATGTTAAATTTCTTTGTAAAGGGTAACGACTTCAATAGTTTCACATTCGGGCTAACGATGGCTCATTCTTGAAGGAGGCAGCTCCGATGACACGAGGAGCTAGAGTCACGAGAAAATGATGGGGATGATAAAATGGACTACCCTCCTCGCCGCTTGTGAAATTTGGCGGAAATAAAAAAAATCAGTGATAGACGAAAAAATAATAGGGGAAATAGGTAAAAAGAAAAACAAGGATAAAAGTGTGTTTACGAAAAAGTGACAAGGACATAATTGGAAAGATTGAGCTAAAATAATGAGTCATTTTGAAATGACTAATAGATATGAGACATTTGAAAATGACTCAACTTTCGTATCAGCCAAATGACTCATGTATTTTTTTTTTTCAGTAAACCAGTCATTTGTACTCATTCGACTCAAGCAAACGACCCATGTAATTCGTAGATAATCTTATTGTCTGTGCAGTAGAAATCATTTTTGTTGATAGTCAATTCATTATAGAGTGTTGTTGTTTGTTTAATTACACTTAATTTTTTAAGCAGAAATGACGCAGCATATTAGGAAATCATATTGAAGAGAGGAATCAACAATAAAGGCGGTATTGTGAGGCTTTTCCGCGGTTTTAATAATCTGTCTGTGAGAAATTAAGCAGTGGGTGGGCTATAGCTTCCATCCCCATCTGTCCCAAACAGAGTACCTTTAATTTCCCCTGCCTCCTGCCCTTCATTTTGTGGGGCTTCCTCCCGATAACGACGTGTAATCGTGCACAGATAAGAGAGGAGGGGAAGAAGAAGAAGAAGCTGAGAATTAGTTTAGGCAAAAGTGGTGAAGACTGCTGCAGTAATACAAATCTAATAATGGTGCCATGCAATTAGAAATAGGTGGAGGGCTGCATCGTTAACGGAATTGAGAATCAGGGAGGAAGGGGACAAATGTTAGCGTATGTAGCTTGCCTTGCTTCTTTCTTTGACGTATAAACAAGTATTAAAAATGACTGATCGAGAGAAAGAAGTGGCTGGCAGATGGAAGTAATGGCGACAGACACATGCACATTTTGGAATATTAGGTAGGGATGGGATAGAATAGAAGACATAGATACAAATTACAAATGATCAACAACTAGCTAGACATATAGTGTAACGATTTATGTATTTCTAAAGCATAATATTACACTAGGTGATTTAATTAATCGGTGTATATATATTTGTTGTTATTTGAGTAATATATAGGTGGGCACACAGTATATATCAGACAATATATGTTTTCTGGCATTACAATTGAACTAATTTGAGAAAAAGATACAAGCAGTCAAAACGCGCATGAATGAAATACACTTTGAACAGCGTAAGCCAAGGGGGTTAGAACTTCGAAGTAGAGGACTCCTCTCCTATCCTAGATAAGAGAAGAGAAAGTACCCCTGCCTGCCTGCCTGCCCTTCAATTGTAGGTCGCCTGAGAAAGATAAGGGCGGGGGACAGATGTGGTGTAGTGATCACTCCCCCAGCTAGCTAGCTAGCTCATATAACAGAAGTGATAATGAAGGAAAGTGACAAACATTTTAGAGATCTAGGGCAGTGTGGGATGGATGAAAGCAACATATATATTTGTGACGTCATTTGGTTGAACATAGAAAGGAACTCGTACTAAATTTCAAGTTAATTACTAAATTATCTTTTAAGTACCAAACTGTCATTTGCATATAAAAGCACAAGTTTTCTGAAGCACACCAGAAATCTCATCAACCAGATCATAAGGTTTTTTCTTTTGTCCAAGATATGCCAAGAAGGCGGTAAAACCAGACCATAAGGTTATTAAAACATATCATGAGTTTCTTCAAACATACCATAAACCTGATAAAGCAAACCACAAATTTCTTAATACATACAAGAAACCTCATAAATTATACCATAATTTTTTTCCAAATAGACGAGACACCTCATCAACTTGGACCTATTTATCAATTTTTTAAAAAATTTAGGTTTAAAAAATGTAAGACGTAAACTTTTTACGTACTAAATTTAATTTTCCATTAATATTCTTAACACATATATATGCAAACAAAACATTTTAGGTAACATCTACTAAGTTTCTTTATCAAACTGTAATTTGCCATTCAAATTCAAATACCAGAAGAGAGTTACTACGATTATGCCATAATATTTTTTTAAAATGAATATGTTAGCATGGTGATAACACTAAGAGAGTTAGTATTACTATCTTATCCCTTCAATTGGCATTACTAATTACCGACTGTCGTTTTTGGTTTCACGGTATCTTCACGCTGTTTATCATTGAACTTTCTATCTATGAGAAAAAAAAAACAAAATGATACAAAAATGAAAAATCTTACAAACACCAAGTAAATGGAATGATCCACGTACAATTCATGGACAAATAACTAGAGTGCTCCATGTTATCTGATCTAGTTTTTCATTAGCGTCATTTTGGTAAGATGTTTGAAAATCTGGAACTATCTTAATTAGTACAAACCTCTAGATGCTTGTAACTCACAGACCGTGGGTGGTTCGGTCGGACCACATTAATTTGGGTGGGTTACGAATTATGATAACATTGTTGTTTGTGGTGGTGGGGGCCACAGCTGATTAATTGATATCATGAATGAGAGAGTGGGCCGAGAAGTCACGTGGCGTAGCGCAAGCAGCCCACGCTGGCCTGGCCGATCCAGCTACCGGCCGATCGTGCCATCGTGGTGAACTGCAAACTGTGTCGTTTTGTTTAATTTGATGGGTGCCGATAGATCGATCGATCTAGTGGTTTTGGTTTTTCCCATTCATCGAATCCATCACAATAATTGCTGGTAGGTACGCACCGACACAACAAAAATGTCCAAAATGGGAAAGGTGCAATTTTATTTTTATTTTCTTAATGAGTATTATATGGTTTGGGTTTGGGTTCGGCCGGTGACTAATGGTGAAACGAATCGTAAAGTTAGTGGCGAAGTAGAAAGAAAAGTAATTCGGGTGGCAAACGTGAAAGATTTATGTAATTTGAGTGATCAAACGTGTAATTTAGCCCCTATAAAATCATGCAGAACGCTCAGACATACCATCGTATTACGATGTCATTATAGAATAATACGATCGATATTTGAAATATTTTGTAGTACGAGATTTTGTATTCTATCTGCTCTCCTGTTATATTATGGGTGGAATTTCTTAGTCATTCATGGTCATGGAAACAGACAGTAGACCTTCCTTTTGTCCTGTCATGCTTTTGCTCTTTTGTGACGACCACGCTTGGATTCTTGCCACGGCTAAATATTACATATGCAATTAATTAATGGGTTCTTGTTTATGTAAACTTAAGTACTATACGACTAAGATTATGGTCTGATGGCACTTTCCCTCCCCGCTCCCTCTTAATCATGATGCTGAATCAAGCAGTGACACCTAAATTGTTTGTGCCTTCCTTTTCTACCGGGAAATTTATGTACACAGCTCACCAACTCGTAATTTGTAAAAGATTTTTTATATAAAAGAAACTTGTAAAAGATTTATACCAAATTTATCCTCTTTTTTTCTTTGTTCTTCACAACTGCTTCCTCTACCGTACGTTAAAAGGAAGAAGAGATATAAACCTTGGCAAACTATATATATGTGAACTTCATGAGAGTAAATTTTAAAGTTGGTTACTGTGATTACAAAGGATTGTTGATGAATGGTTGAGTGTGCATGATTGATATCTTAGATCCCAGATAAAAACAGTAGTAAAATCGTTAAACATTAATTACACAACTAAAACGTACAATGTATGACCTACACACTACAATATTCATGATTCTTCACATATATATAATCGACCCAACTAACTCATTATTCATTACTAGATCGTGTTAATTATATTGATGATTGTTGTTATTCTTAACTGGCAGCTTGCAAAACTGGGTGTGTGATTCAATTCAGTGTCCTCCTGGAAGTCAGAACTTAAACCTAAAAGAAAACATGGTTGTATTTGGGACTAAAATCGTGTATTAAAGCAGTACGATTCATGAGCAGGGCCACTCAAAATGACTTGACAATAAGTGTGTATTATTCTTAATTCAAACTTGCCCTAATAACGAAAAAACTAGCCACTTCGATAAGAAATATATCCTAAAGTATTGATAACAGTCAAAACACATTTTATATTCGAATCTTATGTTTATCTTATGGAATTATTCAGTATAATTTAGAAATAAACACTAATATTAATTGAGTAACCACTCGATAAGATCCCACGTGCCTTGCCGCTACTCGCGGAAATAAGTACTGCTGTATCTGATGTTTGTCTCACAGGCCATTGTTTTATACAATACCAATCGTACTATCAGTTCCGGCAACAAAACAAGAGATAAAATTTACATTAATTAATTAATCAATTAGATCGTTCCATATCTATCTGCATTTGTTGATTCACAATTTCCAGTACTGCATGCATGTCCTTTGTGGTGTTGCACTGGTGATTTAACGTGTATTCCTCGCGAAATTAATAACTCCACCGACGCCCAAAAAAAAAAAGGTGATTTGACTTTTTCCACCCCAAACCCTAGTTTATTAGATTTAGGGCACAACAACTAGACCAATTAATGGCGACCGATTCACGTACTGTTATTAATAACCGGTACATTAAGAAAAAATAATTGATAATCAACTCATAGACTATAAACAATTAAATTATCTAGAATTGTAAAAATTGTACCGAAAAGATTATTATTATGATGCTTTGTCATTTTATTTTCAACAAAAATGCAAGTCGGCATATATCATTCAATTACTTTATCATTTTTTTTGTCCTCTCAATGATCGATCTTGGCATCATCAATTAAAGCAGCAATATCAAGCATACTGTTTGCTTCAGCAATCCAAAGCTGCAAATTAGATGATGATTATTGTTGTGTAGGGTCATCTGTACATAACACGATTCAATATTTCAAATCAGTCCTTTAAAAAAAAGTGAAAGGATTCATAAGTAATGCCCTAATGATGGGAAAGATAGTGGTGGGGGTATTGACTGTGAACCAATAATGATAAGGGAAAGAAAGGATCATATTATATGTGACGACCCAAATCGCAAATGTTATCAAATAAGAGGGCAAAAGTAGAAAAGGGAAAAAAGAGCATCTAACATTCTAACTATACTACGATGCTCATGGTAAACAGTAGTAATGGCAATGGGCAGATCCGGAGCGGGTATCTTGATACTCATACTTCTAATAGTTGGTTGGGTTTAGGTCGAGTAATTTATTATTGGGCCCGAGTCGATCCAATGAATATGTAATTTATGTGAAAAGTATTAGAAATATTCGTTATTTTCATTAAATGATAAAAAAAGAAATCACAATTTCATAAAATGTAGTTAAATTATTTGAGAAATTGAGGTTTTCACTTATTTACAACGTTATAATAGCTCAAATATGAGGTAATAAGAGGAAAATCTTAAGTACTTTGACTAAAATTACATGTAATTTAGGCGAGAATTGGGCAGGTCAGGGTAGAACGGGTCGATGAAAGGTATTCATGCCCGCCCCACCCCGCCTACGGGGTGGGTCTGACCCGCACAAAACAAAGTCAAACAGGTAAAGTAAAACGGGTCAGGTCGAAATTGCTAACCTAGTACCCTCCTATCATGTTTCTGTTTTAATTGTTGGATTATTGAAGTGAGCAATTTCGTTATCAATTTCACTCGAGCGCGCGACTACAGGTTAAGATCACGAGACACAACAATTTAATGGGTTAGTTATGTATGTACTCTATTTGCGTAGAATTCATGCCCATCTTAATGAAGGTAAATATAATTGGAGAAAATCTATAGACATTGATTGACATACTGGCAATATGAGAAAACAAAATTTTTAAAAATATATGATTGCTTATCACTAATATATACTTACAGAAGGGAACGGATCAGGTCAGTAACCCTATGGTAAGTAAGGGATGAGTTAGCTTGGTTACTAAATTTCTAGTAGCCACCTTGGCTACATCAATATCCACCATCCATTTTTATCTTTTTCCTATTTTTTTAATCTCACGATTATGATTGCTCAAGGATAATTTTGGAAACAAAAAATAAACCACACTGGATTATTCTATATATACACAAACCCTAATTCTACCCTCCTCCCACCCAACCCACCGCCTCCCACCATCTATTCTTCTCGGTGGTGCCGCTATCCCTCCCCGCCCCTCTCCTCACCACCCACCCCACCGGCACCCTCCCCCACTCCATCCCTCCACCCCTCCCATCCCCTCACCACCCCACTTCCCCACCCCGCAGTCCCCCCTCCATCCCTCCACCTCACCCACTAGCCATTCCCCTCACCATCCCATCTCAATCGCGTCTCCACTAGCCATTCCCCAGGACAACCAAAGTGAAGTGTCTGAGTGATGCTGGCCTGTTTCTTGATTCGTAAGTTTCTAACCTTTCCTTCTAATGAATGTTTTGCTTTCCCTTCTCTGCCTCATGCTCAAGTCGTTCAAGGACTGAGATTTCCTGTAACTAATTTGCTTAGTTGGTCTCTGCAATTGGAAGGAGGAATTCCATTGGAATGGTATGTTTTTTTTTTAAATGGTAGTCATTTTTTTCAGTAGTGATTTTTTTTAAATGGTAGTCATTTTTTTCGTAGTGGTAGTGTTATTGTCGTATTGGTATAGTTTTTGTCGCATTGGTATTATTTTTGTCGCATTGGTATTGATTTTGTCGCATTGGTATTGATTTTGTTACATTGGTATTGATTTTGTCGCATTGGTAGTGATTAAATCTGCAATGGTATTGATGTTTTGTGAAATGGTAGTGTTTTTATTTCTTGAGTGGTATTGATGTTTTGTGAAATGGTAGTGTTTTTATTTCTTGAATGGTAGTTTTCGTGTAATGGTATAAATTTAATTCTGCAATTGTAGTTTTCGTGTAATGGTAAAGATTTATTTCTGCAATGGTATTGATATTTTTCAAAGTGGTAGTGTTTGTCTAATGGATTGGTACTGATTTCGTTTTTTTTTTTTTTGCAGAAAGATTGAGAAAAATATGGAAAGGAAATCTGGCTGGAGATTACGGAAGTGAGAGAAAGAGAGATTTTTAATTAATAGATTTTTGTAACTACCTTAAATGTAATTTATTAAAAAATTAATTAATATAATTTATTTTTCCATACCCAATTTACCCTTAGTAACCACGGTGATTACTACAAAGTAGTAATCACCGTAACCTGTCCCTGGTAAGTAAACATGAGTAACCCGTCTACATCAGCATGACATCAGTATCTCTCTATCTCCTGGAAAGTCTTTTATCTTTTCTCCTTTAATCTTTAACGGATGATTTCTCTCTTGTTTTAAGTCAAAATTTAATTTTTTTTGCATAGATAAATCAGAATAAATGTGCTCTTTAAAATGATATCCACTTTGATATATTTTTAGTACAAAAAAATTGAATACTTTTTTACAAGTCATTACCATATGATATACTCATATTTAGTACCATATGGTAAGAAAGCGTATCATGATGGTATGAACATACCAATATGGTAAGAATGTTGAATACATGATAGTAGGAGTATATTAACTATCATTTACGACTTTCATCATTGTTTACTACAAGTTACCACCCACATACCATAGTGGTAAAGTATGGTAATTTTTTGTCCAATATTTTTTTCACTCGGAAATTTATAGATCCAATAGATCATGATGAACTCATTCCTTCTGAGCAAACGTTTTCAAAAACGACTTAAAAGCAAAGAAGTTACCATATGGTATGTAGTTGGTAAAAAAAAGTTTCTCGAAATATATTGAAAATTGATCTCATTTTTTAGAACACAACGAACTCGTTCTATCTGTGCAAAAAAAATTGAAATCCGAGTTAGAACGAAGAAGATAAGAGCAGATTAAGAAAACTAGGGAAAATAAAATGTCTTTAATTGACAACCGTTAGATCTGAATTCTCTGGACCCACTTAAATATAAAGGTCCAGATTTAGTTACTCATAAATTAGTAACCAATGGTTACTTAACCTCTATTCTAAGCGCTACAGAATATACAAAATTGTTATCCATTTTCTTTTTGATGGTTAACGTACGTCATAGAGTTTGTATTAGGCAGCCCAAAATTAAATCATTATAGCATAACTGTCAATTAAAAAAAAATGTAGGAAATATTTCACCAAAATGTATAAATATAGAGAAATGAATGCTAAGTAGCTAGCAGATAAGGCAAATAAACAAAGAACTCCGTCTTCGCCGCCGTTTGTTTCTCTTACCGAAAAACACCATTAAATTCCGGGCCGTTGCTTGCTGGATCTCCGTTCCGTGTACGACGGTGTATGAGGAAGAACGAAGAAGAAGAAGAAGGATTCTTATTAATATTATAGTCTATAGAGTGCCTGCCACTTTGTACTTGCGTACCTGTGGATCAATCAAATCCCAACGGGAAGAACAGTACATATAGACAGTTGTATGTATCTTTTTGTTTTTACTTTCAAATAGACAGTAACTAGCGTGGGGCCGTGGGCCCACCATTTGGCTGGAGGAAGGTGAGGTATGAAATTTGATAATGTAATGGGATGTATAGTTTATTGTTGTATAGTTTTTGTTGGGATACACGTGATAAAAATAGTGAATTTTAGTAGGAAAGAGACATGAATGATGTAACGAATCAAAAATTAGCCTTATGAACCAAAATCAAGTACATGTTACCTTGTGAAACAATATTGTTTCTGGTAATATTGTGAGGTGAAGTAAGTTTTATAGAAACCAAATTCCAGAAAATCGAATAAAAAATTGCATATCCCGCTGGTTTTCGGGAAATGCGCATCTCACAATCGTTGCTAGCTTTTACTCGGCCTGTTGGCCGATTAATTTGCTTTATAAAACTTTCATCTTATCATCATTGTGCTTTCTAGTTTTTTGCCAAACCATGATAAAATCTAAAGAAATCAAGAATGAACAACACGATTTGGGATAGGAACCACCGTTCCTGTATCCGTAGAAAATGGTGGTAAACACGGACTCACCTGCCAAACTGGTTTGGATTGAGATTTTTATCGGGTATCATGAAACCATGTGATTATAAATTAGATTGATCAAAACGGGCCAAAACTTGAAATTCAGCCTGTTTGACCAACCCATGTCCAACTCTAATTATTCTTTACTTTTAAACTTTCTATTGAAAATAAAAAAAATAATGAAAGAAAAGAGATGACTGCAATTCGTCATTTGCACATCACTGATTTGGGAATAAAACTATAGAATTTTGAAAGGAAACTGAAAATGTTTAGGATCGTTTTAATGTTAAAAATAACCAAATAGATCTTTCTGTTTAGTTTTTTACTAAAAAATACCAAACGATTCTCTATAATATACACTATAATTTAATCATTATGATATCAAATAATTACATAATATATATTTGAAATGATAATAATTGGACTAATTGGGTTGGTCGAGGTTGAACCATTGAAGAACTTTAAAATATATTATATTTTAGCCACTAAGATGTAAAATAATAGCATAATATATATTATGCTAGAGAAAATAGCTTGTTTTAGAATGGCAAACCCATGATGTTCATTTGTTTTACTTGATGGGCAAATCCCGTGTAGGTCAGACTCATTCAACTCTTTTATTTTATGATTAGCGGTTAGCCCATTAGAATCCATGCATTAGTTTATTGTTAATTTTTTTTTCTTTTTAGCAATAAAAAGGAGTATTTTATTTTCCTTTTCATATATATTTTACCACCACGGAGAAATAAAAGGACTTAAAGAAAAAAATTGGCACTCCTGGACCCGTTTAAATCCGCATGTGTATGGTAAGTTGGCCCGTTCCACAGAGGAAAAAGAAAAAATTGACACTCCCTATTCTACCCTTCCTACAAACGCACTTGGAGTAGGGAATTTGAAATGGGGGAAGAGTTTTTTCTTCTCTGCCATTATATGTTTTTAATTTAAAAAGATACAACAAATGTACTTAGTGTGATTGGTTATGATCTTTACTTTTCTTTAAAATGATCATGATTCGAATCCTAGTAAGTGTCTTTTTAATGAATAAAAAAAGCAATTGTGAAAACCAAAATGTCCTTCCTACTTTCACTCTGGATGCATGAAATGTGAAATGGAGGTTAAAGTTTTCTCATTTAGCTTTTATTTTTTGTATAGATTAATTTACTAGTAAAAACAAATAAATTCTTAAACCTTGTATTTTCTTGTAGCTTCTTCCTTCTTCTTTCCTTTCTTGTAGTTGGTGTAATCCTCAAGATTCCAGAAGTGAACAAATTAGTTGCCGAATAAAGTTGGGCTGCTAATCCATTTTAACCAAGCCCACCAAAGGATCGGAAGAAGGAACCCATGTAGCTAATTACCCTGGCCACAGCCTCAAGTTAACTAATAAGGTGAAGCTAAATGGTGTAGATACGGCCTAAGTTCAGGTCCTTAAGGCCTTTTTTTTAAGAAGGAACTTAAAGCCTTCTGATTGGCTAATTCTAGATTAGGTAGTTAGTAGGGAGTTATTAGTTAAAAAGTTGTTAGGGGTATTAAGGAGAATACAATTAAATTAAAACATGCGTATTTTTTTTTTTTTCAAAAACCCTAACCCATTGCTGTCGTCTGTTTCAAAAACCCATCCGTCTCCCCCGACTCTCTCCGCCTGTCGTCCCAACTGCTCGGTCCGCCTCCCTTCTCCCCAACTTCTCCGGCTGTCGTCCATTGTTCGGTCCGCCTCCCTTCTCCGTCCCAATCGTGAGTGCTAGCCGACGACGTTTGCAGAGGACAGCTTGGTCGTTGTTCGGTCCGTCGGCAGAGGACAGCAGCAAGTCGTTCGGTCCGCCTCCATTCTCCGTCCGTTGTTCGGCAGAGGACAGCCAGTCGTCGTCCATTCTCCGTCGTTTCCGTCCATTCTCAGTCGTCGTCTATTCTTCGGTCCGCCTCCATTCTTCGTCGGCGGCAGCAGCCTTCGCAAAGCACAGCAGCCGGCGGCGTGATCTCTTTTCAACTCTCAGTCTTTCGTCGGCGCCGTTTAAAGATATATTTTCGTATTCTATTTTTTTGCCGGTATTTTGTGGTTTTTTGCGTTGCATGGGATTAGGGTTTTGACGGTGCATGAGATTAGGGTTTTGTCGTTGCATGAGAGGAGAGAGCGTTTGTAGAGTTTTTTCAGAGTTTTTTCATCCCATTGTTAATTAATAAATACGTGCAGATTTTTTGGTGTCTGTTATTAATTTATTTTGGACGTTTGCAGAGTTTTTTCATCCCATTGTTAATCAACATGTTATTAATAATTTTGTGGACGTTTGCAGAGTTTTTTCATCCCATTGTTAATCAACATGTTATTAATAATTTTGTGAACGTTTGCAGAGTTTTTTCATCCCATTTTTAATCAACATGTTCTCGTTCTCAACCTTTCGGCATCTTTTATTAATCATTCCGTGGGCATTTGGAAACCGTGTTGTTATTATATTATTAATGAATACGTGCTCGTTTTCAATTTTTTTGCTCTCTACTATTAATCTATCTGTCATGCAAGTCAATTATTAATGCTTTCGGTGCTTACAGTACTAATTCTTTGCATTATTAATGATTTATGGGCAATCATTAACAGAGCACAATATAGTTAGAAATATTAACATACAATATTAATAACAAGATTATTAATCTTTTCATCTTCATCATTAACATATTTACCTACAGTATTAATGATTGTATGGCCAATTACTAATACACAAAAGTCATTTCTTATGTGATAGTCATTTTTCATAATAGATTGGATTTTGTATTAATGATTATTAACTTTTTTGTTACCATTATTAACCTTTTATATTTAAGTCATCAACGGTTCTGCTACCATTATGGAAGTTTAATTATTAATACTTCAGTTACCAATTCGAAATTTTTAACTATCATGTTATTAAAGTTTTTGTTATCATTATTAACATTTTCCTCGCTCATTCAAATTGCAATGAGTTTCCTTTACTAATGTTTGTTTGACTGAATCACAGGTGCACTATGTCACAAGTGTCGAAGATCTTGAAGATCTATATTGTGATTCATGATCACTGAGAACGATATACAAAGCAATATCAATTGATTGCAAAATGTTAACAATGTCATTAGAAGTCATTGGAAGATGCCATGACTAGATAGTTATAAACATGAGATGAAAATGTGAATCATTGGTAAAAACTAAAAATATTGTAAATCAATAATATTGCACTACTCAAACTTTTAGTGGCAATGTTATACGACTTTAATGATTCATTCACAAGCATTGATGACAAAAATGTAAAACAGTAATAATTGATGATCACTGAGAACGATATACAAAGCAATATCAATTGATTGCAAAATGTTAACAATGTCATTAGAAGTCATTGGAAGATGCCATGACTAGATAGTTATAAACATGAGATGAAAATGTGAATCATTGGTAAAAACTAAAAATATTGTAAATCAATAATATTGCACTACTCAAACTTTTAGTGGCAATGTTATACGACTTTAATGATTCATTCACAAGCATTGATGACAAAAATGTAAAACAGTAATAATTGATGATCACTGAGAACGATATACAAAGCAATATCAATTGATTGCAAAATGTTAACAATGTCATTAGAAGTCATTGGAAGATGCCATGACTAGATAGTTATAAACATGAGATGAAAATGTGAATCATTGGTAAAAACTAAAAATATTGTAAATCAATAATATTGCACTACTCAAACTTTTAGTGGCAATGTTATACGACTTTAATGATTCATTCACAAGCATTGATGACAAAAAAGTAAAACAGTAATAATTGATGATCACTGAGAACGATATACAAAGCAATATCAATTGATTGCAAAATGTTAACAATGTCATTAGAAGTCATTGGAAGATGCCATGACTAGATAGTTATAAACATGAGATGAAAATGTGAATCATTGGTAAAAACTAAAAATATTGTAAATCAATAATATTGCACTACTCAAACTTTTAGTGGCAATATTATACGACTTTAATGATTCATTCACAAGCATTGATGACAAAAATGTAAAACAGTAATAATTGATGATCACTGAGAACGATATACAAAGCAATATCAATTGATTGCAAAATGTTAACAATGTCATTAGAAGTCATTGGAAGATGCCATGACTAGATAGTTATAAACATGAGATGAAAATGTGAATCATTGGTAAAAACTAAAAATATTGTAAATCAATAATATTGCACTACTCAAACTTTTAGTGGCAATGTTATACGACTTTAATGATTTATTCACAAGCATTGATGACAAAAATGTAAAACAGTAATAATTGATCCAAAATTGTTAATAATGTAATTGTAAAAAATTGAAAAGTATATTGAAAATATTAATAATGATTAGGTATAGTAATAATTATTTATTTCATAAATGTTGATAATGTCATTGCAAAACGTTAATACTACATTGCAAGTTGTCTCAAAATGAGAGAGAGCATGTATTTTTAATTTCATAAAAGTTAATAATATCATTGTAAAACGTTAATACTACATTGCAAGTTGTCTCAAAGTGAGAGAGAGCGGGTATTTTTAATTTTCATTTTAAGAAAGAAAAAACATTAAGTCCGAATTTATTAAATATTAAATAATAATATTTAATTTAATTAATTCTGAATTTTCTTTTAATGATAGTGACGAGAGAGGGTAATAAGAAGGTTACGGAAGAGAGAGAAATAAAATCATTAATTATTAGTATTAATTATATTTGCATAATACCCCATTTACCCTCAACTAACAATTAACTACTAACCACTATTAACTACCTAATCTACTATTAGCCAATGAGAATGACTTAAGAAGATGCTTAAACTTATAGGCTTAAGCACCAGATCCAACCCGGTGTAGATACTAGATAAATCGATGTGAACAACAACAAACATTACATAGAATAAGCAAAACCAACTGGGAAATTAAGAGAGTTCGAGGGAGTGGCCGAGAGTTTAACTACAAGTCCATTGGTGATCATGAAACGTCCTTTGTTAAATTGAATTAAAGAAATAACGTTAACCTAAATAGGGGAAGAAGAAGATCTTGCTATAACATCTACAAAGGACAAACTTTTATGGTGAAAATACTAACTCCCTTTATTTTGGTGAAGATTGAAAAGAAAGCTTCTCAAGCTAGCCAACTATGATGCAGTAATGCACCCGTGTACATGTACTTTCATTATAGGCCTAGTAGAGAGGTCTGTTAGCTACCTAACTATCAGGGAGTTAACACTACTAATTATGAAATATAGTAGTACGTGCCGAAGTTGTAATCATATTTTTTTTTTTTATAGTTATAGACTTATAGTAGAACAATTCCAATGTAAACTGTTGCAACTCATTCCGATACTAGACCCCTACATGGTTTAGCTCGGAATTCGGTCACGGACAATTAACAATGTTCAAGACTTCAAGTGCTCTAAAAGCAACAGCATAAACAAACCGAATAAAGCAGTCCGTCCAGCCCACTGAGAAGCCATTTGGGCCTGCGTCCAACACGAGAGCATACAACAACAAAACATGTTGGATAGCCCAAATAGATGATATTGGGGTCTATTATTATTATTATTATTATTATTATTATTATTATTATTATTTTCCTAAGGGGCTCTGTTAGAACATCTACAACAATGCAATCCTTCTTCACTTTCAAGTGTGGTCTCTACTGCCACCTAAGCAACTTTAGCAATTACTTCACTCATCAATTTCATACTAGCTACATCAATGTCATTCCAATGCAATTGCACTTCTGGGTCCCACTTACATTTTAATACCACACAAATGGTTGGGAAAAGAAGATAAAAAAGATTCAAAAACAAACAACGAACCCACTTGCAATTGCATGTCAAATTTTCATGGTGTGCAAATTTTCATCCCTTGAAAGTGGTCTTGCATCAATGCCATCCACTTTTTCAATTGCACATGGCTGCCACCTCACCTTGCAACTCCCTCCATTTGCATCATTGGAGATGCTCTAACAAATAGCACTAGGAGTCTAGGACCTTTAGACAGGAACAGGGACACATAGATATTCGTTTTTCACTAATTTAGCCATGGTGTTGACTGTTGATAACTCTCTTTGTCAAGGGCTAAAGATATAATGCACCCATCAATAACCAAATCTGGACCTTTCATTTAGAAAATCCAGATCTAAGGATGGAAAATTAAAGACCATTTTTATTTTTCCTAACTTTTTTAATCGGCTCATATCTTTTTCGTTTTAACTCGAATTTTAATTTTTTTTGCACAAATGGAACGAGTTCATCTTGCTCTACAAAATGAGATCAATTTTCAATATTTTTTAAGAAAAAAAAATTCTGGCCTCTCAGTACCAACTGCATACCATATGGTATTTTCTTCGTTTTAATTCGTTTTTGAAAACGTTTGCACAGAAGGGACGAGTTGATCATGATCTATTGGATCTACAAATTTCTGGGTGAACAAATTACATGACCAAAAAATACCACACAATACCATACAATACCACCATGGTACGGGGTGGTATATTATGGTATATTATGGTATTTTCTTCGTTTTTAATTCGTTTTTGAAAACATTTGCACAGAAGGGACGAGTTCATCATTATCTATGGGATCTACAAATTTCTGGGTGAACAAATTACATGACCAAAAAATATCACACAATACCATACAATACCACCCTAGTACGGGGTGGTATATTATGGTACACAATGATAAAATTCGTAAATGACTGTTAATATACTTCTACTATCATGTATTCAATCAACCTACAGTCTTGGTTTGTTCATACCACCATGGTACGCTTTTCAAACCATATGTATATTCTTATTTCAATACCAGTCAATACCATATGGTATAGACTGGTAAAAAATAGCTCAATTTTTTTTGTTCGAAAAATATATCAAAATGGATATCATTTTGAAGAGCACAATTAATCTGATCTAACTGTGCAAAAAAATTAAATTTCGACTTAAAACGAGTGAGAAATCATCCTTCAAAGATTAAGAAGGGGAAAATTAAAGGCTTTCCAGGAGAGAGGGATGCTGATGTCATGCTAATGTGGGCTGGTTACTCATCGTTACTCACCATAAGGTTACTGACCCGATTCGTTCCCTTTCTCACAAAATATTTTATTTATAAAATTGTCGGTATTCTTCCAATGGTCATGAATCATCTAGTATTTGATTTGACGGCTTACAATTTTTTTGAGCACGTTCTGACCAATTATGTTGTGAAATTGCTTTGTTACTAGCTTTGCATCGGCGGATAATTATTATTTATTTTCTTAACAATTAATTTTGAATTTTTAATGTTTAATGATGATATGATTTATTGTGATTCTATTAATAAAATGAAAAAAATGACAGATATCATAGATTTTTATGATATAATAATATCAATTTTGTTCTTATTAATTTCTTATTAATTTCATAAATGGATTTTATTTTATTGTTTTTGTAATTTAAAGTCATCAAATATAGTATATTATTGCCATTAACTTGTAGTAAATCTTACTTGGAGTTTGGTGGACTCTTTAGTAGACCACATAATTGGACGTGTCCACCAAAATGACAAATTAGGTTGACAATAAGATTGGTAAGATCGACCACATTGTCAATCAAGTCAACCGAATGCCAATAAGATTAACTTCTCCTTTTCTGAATATATATACTATTAATGGTAGTGGTTCTCCGTTCCATTAACATCGGTGTTTGAATTAAGGATCTAAGCAGTATAGATGTTGCGAGCAACCAATGTATAGAGTACGTACAAAATTGGTGAATGTTTTCTCATATGATTGAAAAAGAAGCTAGCCAGTGTGCCCGTCCATGCTTGCGAGACCATTCATGCCAGACCTATGAAACAAAAAAGAATCATAGTTAGAATAATATTAAGTAACACAAGAAAATGTGACAGAATGATAAAAAGAAACGATTCATAAGACTACCTGCTTCTTCATTTTCAAGAGGACCAACTGCGGCGCCATTGCCATTCTTGGGTCGTGGCCACATTCACATTGACTACTACTGAACAAAGGATGAGTATTCGGTCAATGGTAGAACATTGCAAAGAGAAACTACAACACAAAAACACAAGGGGCAGAGCATTGTTATTAGCATCATTCTTGGCAGGAATGTAACCACCAACAATCTCATTCTCTAATAAACACGAAAACATGTGTAGTGTTGAGTAGGTAGTAGCAGTGAAAAAAAATACTATAACGCAAAGATAGAGAGACAAAGCATTCAAACTGATATATACTATATACGGATACCTACTACCTTTGTACCCGGGCATTGGCCGAATAATTTTTATTCGACAACTGTAGTGTGACCTTTGATTTCCTTTTTATGAAGACCTTACCTCTTTGATTTTAGTGTATCCAGACAACATTGTTATTTGTAAATAATATAGACTAGTAATCAGCCCGCGCTCCGCGGCGGGATAAGTTTGACCCATGAAGTTTTATGGATTATGAAACATCACCCTGAGTATCATCGTTGTTTAATAACTTCTGTCAATGCAAGGAAACATAAGGCAGTGCATAATAACCTTGTCAAGTCCAAAAGTTGTCGCAAACCTAAAATCAAATTTGGACATTGTTTTCATTCTACTAAAGCGGGAGAATAGAAATCTAGTCTAGGAAAACAGAAGTGGATAGGATGCATCAGAAAGTCTTTTCGTCATTGATATCGATGATCATTTGTCCATTCTAACCGGATTAAAGCTATACGATAGACATTTGCGATACAGTAATTCAATATATATAAATCAAAGTGCCAAAAATATCTCCAACTCGTGAACCTAGCCAAATTAAGGCTATATGATAGATATTTTTGATTCGGCAATTCAATGTTTATATATCAAACTGCTAGAAATATGCTATTCCTACAAACAAAACAAAAATAATAAAAACATATAGCAATACATAAGTAACATAAAAATACCAGAGTAGCTAGGGAAAAACAAACAGATTTTTTTTACAGAAAACAGAGAAACATGTCCTTAATAGATAACATAAATAATTATAAATAAACCGTCCTGACAAACTAAGTTCCAAGTAGAACAGTTTTTAATCACACGAAGGCATTAGGGTTCCAGATTGAAGCAATTCGAATAGTAGGAGGATTTTCTGAACTCCCAGGAGCAATAAAAGCTTCTGCCACAAATGGCACATAACACCTGTCTTCAATGCACTTATATCCTTCTTCATAGGTTAAACTGAAAAGTTCCTCAGGTGAAACACAAACCAAGCCCAACACAGCTTCATGATCAAAGATAACATCAACATATTCGCCCTCACACTCACATGTTGCATGTAATTCATATCGTACCCTGAATTAAACAATGAAAGGAACGTTTTGATTTTCCTTAAATGCAATGGACAACAGATTATTAGCAAAACATAAAATTGAATCATACCTTGGAAACCTGAACTTGATTTAAAGACTTCTGGATCGTACGTAAATCTTGTCATTTCCAACATACAACAATAGAGAGTCTGAAGGAAGGAATTTTTGTTATAATAGGTTAAAGATATGACTATATATTTGGGATATGTGTTCTCCAACACAATTAGAACATACAATATTATACATATACCTGGTAGGCCTGTGAATGGAACATTATATCATCCTTTAGCTGCCTGAGTGTTCTTTTGGGAGGAAGAAGACCACGAAGATGACCAATAGAGCAGCGAGAAGTGCTATTGATGTAAGTCACTGGCATCCGATCACCTATGAACCTAAACAACAAAAAGAATGTATGTATTGTTTTTCTAACATCCAATAGAGTAGATTTGTCAATATATAGACATAGAATTCAAATATAATAATACTTATTCATTATTTTTTCATAATGGTGATTGTAAGAAGCAATGATCAGACGACTCCCAGGTGAAGATTGGAATACATATGCATCTCCAGTGCTATCTGTAACTGGCAACCTTGTAACAGCAGTAATTGTGGTAATGATAGGAAGCCGAGATTCAGATTCCCCTGCAAACTCCAAAAACTTTGTAACCCCAGATCCAGAGTAGTACACTGTCGCCCTGTCCCCTCTATACAAAATAACAAAAGATCAGTTAATCCCACATAAAAGTCTAACGAACAAAAGTCAACACAAGAATACGCAAGAAACCTGCAGTCTTCTATGATGAGCTCAAACCTAAAGACAACATTACTTGAAACCTCTGGAATTGTTAGATGAACAACGCAACCTGTAACATCTGCAATCAAAATTCATAGTAAGCAACTAATCATGAACAAATTTTGTGAAAACAACTTCTGAGGACAATACCTCCATAATTCACAACTGTTTCTGCCTCTATTGGAACAGCCGAGAATGAAGTTTTCTGAAAAGTATTGACAGGAAACTTGGGATAAGTCGGATTGTCAAGCACGCAAAATATGATATGTTCACTCCTTAAGCCGAAGCGAACTTCAGCGGGAACAACACGCATGTTTTCCCTCGAAGGAATAACATGAAAGCCATCAAGAACATGTAAATCGCCTACTATCAACTTATGCTGTATTTCTTGAATGTCATCTTCCTCAATACAGGCCTCTAGCATATGTTCCTGTTAAATGTGATTTAGTGCATTACCACAATCAAACGTAAACAATAAATATTACATTATATAGACGAATGACAGACCTCTTTGTCTAGACACAACACATGCATTGTTCTTCTATGCCCTTGAGAGTCATCACTATACTCAATCCATACATTAAGAACTCGGATGATCATAATATCAGTATAAGCACCAAGACGGAGGCCACGAAACACCATGCATGTGGAAATTGGGTCTGTAATAAACAAAAGACAAAGAAAAACCCCTAAACTTAACACTTCGGCAGTGTTCATTCATAAACCAACAAATAGAAACTTGAAACAGAAAGCAACAGAGTCGATACCTCGTGGAAGAGTTGGAAGTTTGAAGTCACGAGGCATTATACAACGATGGCTGATATAAAAAGACAATAGAAGATAAAAAATTGGTTCAAGTGCAAAGAAACAAAGACAGAATGCAAAAGGAAAAACTATCGGCGATCATACCCCATGAATATACAACTATCTCTGATCTGGAAGTTGCGAAGCACTGTAGCTTCTGGGAAAAGGAGTTCAGAGAACAGGGGAAGTTGAAAAGGCAGAATTAGAACTGAAATGAAAAGGCGGTGGAAGTTGGTCCCCAAAACGATTTCTTACTACCATTATAAAATCGTATATTGGAGATTAAGTGGGCCATAAATTGTTCCCCAAATGGACCGAACCATTATAAAATGGGCTTCCAAAAAACTATAGAAATTTAATATAAGCATAAAGCCATTTCTTATTCGGGCTAAGTATGAGAATACTGGGCCAATTCATATATCTATTTACATCATAAAATAGGGCCCATTATTTATATCTATCTATCTATCTATCTATTTATAAATTTATTAAAAGGGCCACATCAGCCTTAGTCTAAATCTACCCTTCCACGTCAACACACCTAGAAATACAGTAATTATCGTTTTCCATTAGCGACTGTCTGTGAAACAGAATAACTCCTGATTTCCTATTCTAAAATTCAAACCCTCTAAAAAAATAAAAACATTTCATAAAAAAATTTGGTAACCGATTCCTCAATTTTCTCCTTCTTTACTGAAAAAATGTATACAATAAAAAGGGCAAAAAGTAAGAGCGTATGAGGTGAGAACGGGAACTGTGGGCAAATGATAATAACAATTTGCATAGTTATATATAATTATCAATGTAAACATCAATCACATGTAATTAAAAAGTAAGAGCGAATGAGATGAAGCAATTTGCATAGTTATATTTCCCGCTAGTATCCTTGCCCGCACTCCGCGTCGGGATTGGAATTATACTTGAGTTTATCTAAAGGAAATAATATAAATTGTATTTTATTGTTATAAAAAAGTGTATGGCTCAGTTTCCATAACAATATCGTGAAGAAACGATCATACAATTTGCATATCCTCATTTGATGAGCATTATCATATCTATTTAGGTGTTCAAATAGTATATTAGAAGAATCTTTTTTTGTAATTTTGGGTCTCCGACTCTATTTCAAAATCAAATTTGTCAAAATTTATATTCATTAGCCCAAGATTTATATGGGCATGGCAAATAAATGGAACGACATCCAATACGTCGTTCTGCGAACAAACATGTTTTGCATTCTCTTCTTCATTTTTGTGGATCCACTGTCGTCTGCGTCGGGAGATGCAAAATATGAGTTTACTTATATGACCAATCTTTACTATAGATTGTAAAAAAATCAATTGTACTTGCATTCAGCCTGTGAACAACAATAAGATAGCTTAATAAGAACTTAATCAAACCCATGAACTATAGGCTGATTCAACCTTCACACCATCTCCCAACTAATGTTGAATCAATGAATTGACTATTGTAACTAAATTCTCAAATCTTACCCCACAATTAATCTTAGGAAAGTTTGAATCACCGTCCATATTCACAAACGACTTGGCAACATTAACAAAAAGGTCTTATGTTTACCCCCCACTGAACAATACCGCCACATGGTAAACCACTACAAAACCTGCAGCAGACATAACCATCCGCAGATCATGACCTCTGTGAAAGCAATCATGTGAAATAGTAATCACCCCTTCCTAGCAGTAGATCGCAGGTACTAAACAGCCATTCCCCTGTTATTGTTTTTATGCTGGACTCCTACTCTGGCCACTTTGAAACTCGTCTGCAGAGAACCCTTAAGCTGGAACAACTTTTCCTTGTCCTGATCTGCTTGTTCATGGTCGAGCAAAACACAACTGCAAGAATTAGTAAGCAAAGCCATAAAATAGGGGACGTTGACAACAAACGGAACGAAATCAGCAACCTACATAAGATGAGAAAAAATGATACATTCTCAAATACCCTCTATTTCATTCATCTCACGAAGAGCGGAACATCAGGGGCAACAACAATCACAAAATATCGCCCTTGATGAAATACTATGGGGCCAATGCACGCCTCTTTGACAATTAGAGAAAGAAAGAGAGAACTAACTCTCAAAGAAAAGTGAAGCAAAAAAGTTTAGCAAAAACACAGAAACAGAACCATCGGACGTTGATCTCCTCTGAATCGTCTCGCAACTGCCATCTGACCATTCTGTCTCCTGATCAATCTCAAACCCAAGGATAAATACAGAGAAAAATCAGTCAAATAAACTGAAAGTGCCAATGGAACTTGAGACATAGAGATGAGGAGCAAGTTGAGAGATGAATCATTATACGTCAAAAATGGAGTGATAGAGAGGGAAAAGGTATATAAAAAGTGAGTGGAGACCCATGAATCCTTCAAGTTCTCAACGCAAACTCCAGAGTCAGCAAATATGGTTTCCCTCCTGTTGGTGACTTCGCAAATCTAAGGAGAGTTAACAAAATAAGACAGATTGATCAGTGTAGAAGAGTGATGGTTATGGGAATATCTACGACGGCGGTGGGATGCAACCTTATAGATTCCTCGTTGGATCTGCGGACACCCTTGAATCCGCTCCTTAGTTTCCCACCATAAACATCATCGGCGACGATGGAAATCCCAATACCTCCTTGCTCCGATGCCGGGATCAACTCACGTCTTTTGGAGGGACTTGATCATTGCTTCCAAGAACGAATATGAAACCGAGAATGGAGAATGAAATTGATTAGAGTTTGGTGCAAAGAAAACAGATGAAATAGATTTTTCGGAGGCAGAAAGAGGGTGCTCTTAAGACTATCAGAGCTAGATACCAGAGTTTCTTGGAACTATTGAGAAACATCGCCGCGGGGACGGCGGAGGGCCTCCGGTGTCTGGTCACACTGGCGAAGATCCGGAAAGAGAGGGAGAGAGAAGAAGAATAATGGTCACCGACACGATCTCGACGATCCCCATCCCGCCAGTCACCTGCAAATCATCAAAAATTAAACATATGGCTGGTTGCTGCCTTGGTGGAAGCGGAGGCGACGGAGGAGGCGATGGTGGAGCGGCGATGACGACAGTCGTGGAGGTGGAGGAGGCGGAGGCGACAGAGGAGGTGGCGATGGTGGAGGCGGCCATTTTTAGAGATTGAAGAGAGAGAGGAGAAAGAAAGGAGAGAGATGAAGGCGACTGTTGAGGCGGTGGAGATGGTGAAGGCGGCGGCGACGGAGGAGGTGGCGATGTTGGAGCGGTGATGACGACAGTCGTGGAGGTGGAGGAGGCGGAGGCGACAGAGGAGGTGGCGATGGTGGAGGCGGCCATTTTTAGAGATTGAAGAGAGAGAGGAGAAAGAAAGGAGAGAGAAACTGAGATGAAAAAAATGGGGGATGAATGCGTACAGATGGAATGAAGCACCTAATAAATTAGTCTCTCACCCCCCTACAAAGCAGAGCTCTTCTCCCAACGAAACTGTATGGCGGAAATTGGGAGATAGGTAGCCTATATGGTGGGAAAATGGTCACCAAACTTCGTTGCGAAGGATCACAATAATCAAGAAACCCCTTTGCCTTTTCTGCTTTCTTTCTCATCATCTACCCCCTCACAGTGGTGAAGTTCTCAAGAATTCTTGGGCAGAGGGAATCACATGCCATTTGAAGGAGGGAAGGATCGAGAGAGATAAAGAAAGCGAAGGGAAAATGAGCGTGGAGCTGAGGGCAACGCGACACACACAGCAACAACGGCGGGACCCAGACGCAGGTAGCCAACCAATAAGCAAAGGCGGCTGGTCCCAATCGCAGAGGACGCACCAATGGGAGGAAGGTGAACAGTAATTTTGAGTTTAAATGAACAGTAAATTGTGTCTAGATGAACAGTAACGTGTCTTTGCAAATAACTTGTTCTAATAAATTGTACGACGTACGTATTAGCACATGATTTGTAAACTTACATAAAATATTTGCAAACATTTATGTGTAAGGTTTATGAATTTTATGTTATAGTTTACAAAATATTTGTGAAAGTTACGAATTTTTTGTTACAGATTCTTTGTTAACCATTTATAAATGATAATGGTATAGTGAGTGCTTTCAAAATTCAAGGTGTACATTACACTTCTATGTTTTACTATTATCAATATTCCCATTGTAATTATACTGTTTTTAATCATGAATGTTTTCTGTTGATATAATTTATCCGTTATAAGAAAATTTGTGTTTTTAGTATGAGCCTCACTCTATGTTCATCTAACTTTGAAGTGATGTCGATCCTCAACTAATAGATTGTAGTCCTCAGCATAAGAACCTTACATTTGTTGTTTGTCAAGGTAGTCCGCTCTTAATGAGCATCCCTACTCTTATACTACTTGGTTCTTGTACCATTATTTTATTAATCTTCTATATTACTCTCCTAACAACTCTAATTTGTACCATGCTCTTTGTGTATATGATCTTTCTTATGTTTTTCTTGTAAAATTTATAATATAACTTATGACTGAGATTGATAATGTTTTAAATATTTTCTTAACTGATAACCACATTCTAAAAAGACTCATTTAGTCTCAAGAAGGAATGACATTGTACTGTGAATAATTAATATATATAAATCTAAAGTAGGGTTATTGTTGCCTAATTCCTACACCAGCTAATTAATGGGCTTCCTACTAATTCCTACACAGCCGCTAACAAAATGGGCTTCGTTGTATTTTTGGGCTTAGTAACAACCATTTATTTTATGGGCTGTAGCAGGCACTTTAAATTTATTTTATGCGGCTTTGTTTTTTGGCCAGGCAGCAGAGCTGCAGAGATCATTGCCTTCTTTCTTGAAGTTTTTATCTGCTTTCTGCTTCTCTGTCCATCTGCCGGGTTTTGCTTCTTCTCTAATGGGATTTCTGTTTCTTTCTCTTTCTATCATTGCGATTTATCTTTCTATCATTGCGGTTTAGTTCTCACATTCTGGTTGGGAATAACCCATGTGATGAGACAGAGGTTACCCTTGATTATACAGGTGTCGATTATAGGGTTTCTCTCTTTCGATCATTGCGATTTAGTTCTCATTCAGGTTTGAAAATTTATCTGCGATCTCATTCTGGTTGGGAATTAACCCTGTGATTAGACAGGGGTTAGCCTTGATTATACAGGTGTCGATGATTGGGTTCCTCATTATGCAGGTGTCAGCTTGAGGATTTACTAGGAGCATGTGTTGCCTATCGTGCTGGCCTACAATTAGTGGTGCAATGGTTGCGGCAAGATTACCCGGGTAAGATTTCTTCTCCCTTTTTTGTAGGTTAAGCTTCTGTAGTGTTTTGAGGTCGCCTATAAATTGTGCAATCTCCCTAATTCACATGTAAATTGTTTCTTTCACTTGGTTTCTTTCAGTGACGGTAAGTGGCTAATAGAAAAGCTAATGGAAGAGTACCCACAAAATGTTCAGATTTGTTTTTAATTTCAGTTCGGGTTTCACTTTAAATGATCATGAGCTTATAAATAAATTGTGTGCTTTGTTTTAGCTAGGTTAACGAAAACACCTTTGGAAGGGAAGACATTGTGCCTAATATGGTGCAGTTTGGCACTTTTAGCTTTATATTGTTGGAAACTTTGAGCATCAGAAGTAGGAAGTTTCGGAGATCCATCCGATTGTGATGGCATGCTTGGCATTAAGGAACTCGGTATTCAGATGTTCAAGACTCTATTTGAGGTTTGTGTTATGAAGAAAAAATGAGGTGGGTTGGCATGATGAGTTGTAAACTGTGGTGTGGTGTTTTACTTTGAGCAGCTTGATTTACAAATGCGTTAATATATATAAAATTGAAGTGAGGTTACTGTTACCTAATAGTTTATAATTTGATACTCCAAATTTAATTAAATCACAACTTAGTCACTATAATGTAAATTTTACATTTTATACCCCAAATTTAATTTTGATGTAAAATAATTGAAATTTTATATTTTGATATCTAAATATTATGAGATATTTATACCTATAGTTTTTAAAATTACATATTGGTCTAATATTTAGATTTCTTTTGAATCCATGAATCCAATCCACAAATTCTTTTGAACCAATCCACCATAACATAAAAGTATAAATTTAGTTAGTACAATACAAGATATTGTATAACTTAACTTTACGAGAAGATTCGACCAATTTACAAGAGCGAATTTATAAACTCATTCAATACATTTACGGGTACTAAACAAATTTTTACTAACTACATGTAACAAAATATGTGACATCTTTAAAAGCAAGTGTCTATAAATTGCTACGGCGAAAAGGGTTGACTGTTGTATTGACGGTCAAGTAAAAGAATTGGTCAAAACCTTTCCATCATCTATTTCCTCTTCGTTTCATTTTTCACTAGCCTTCCATAGACCATAACGCTTTCTTTATTTCTTTCTTTGTCTAACCCTAATTAGTAATTAGTATACTATTTTTATGTATTCTAATCACAAGTATTAACGGGTCCATACACGAATCACCAACAGGCTAGAGAACTAACAATTGAACCATGAACCACTAACTTTCAGCTCAATGTCGAGTCCAATTAAAATTAAATATATATGGTTATTACTTATTAGAAAATCATCATTTTTCACTTTGGGATTTGAGGGCGTGAATTTAAGCGAGTTCCAGTTTGTATTCCTTTTGCTTCTCTCTAGAGTTTCTCTTTCTCAGCCGGGCTAGAATTTCAACAATTATACATGGAATGTTTGGCTAACTATCAAATAAATATTTTCCATTTTTATACCAAAAAATTAAATAATTATGATATTAAATACATCACATAAAAAGAATTAAGCCTCAACTATGCAAATTAGATTTTTGAACCTAAACTTAATATATCTTTATATTTATAACCTAAATTTATTTTTGTGACATATAAGTCCTCAAAATATTGACGAAACAATATATTTTAGTACCTAAATTTTTTTTATTACATTTTGGTACCTAAACTTTTGAAGTTCTGAGTTCTAATTCTTGTATGTGTAATTAAAACACCCTCAAATAAATTGATATCCATACCCAAGTCATACAAAATTAGATTATGCAAGTAAATATACATACCCTATCCAAACCCATCTACAAACTTTCAAACTCATATATACGTCACACATACCCTACCCATAATAATCAATGGGTCTACTTGGTTTTGGTAAATATCATTTACTAGCTAGAATTTTAAAAAATCTTTAAATTGGATGTTGACTGCCATATATGTATTCTTAGTCAATATCATATTATCAAATCAATATTACTAACAAAACTGCTAACAAAAAATTAATTTTAGCCTAATAATTTATAATTAGTTGAAATATGAAGTTTTTCACTTAACTAAAGTATCATTGGGTGAAAAAGTAATTTAAGATAAGTAAAAATAGGAAAAAGCAGTTAAATATTTAGACAAACTAAATCAAGATAGAATGAGTTAAGAACGGGACAGAAGTAGTACATATGTTCTACTCAACACGGATAATGTAAACGTAAGTCGAGTTCAAATTGCTATCACTACTTCTGTTTCAACCTATAATACCTTAACCCAATTGCCACTAGGTCAATCGTTGGATCCTCATTAACAGCCATTGATGTGAATGTCATAAAGAAATATATTCAGATAAGGAAATTATATTTGTTTGTTATTCGTGGGTTGGAGCTATTGGAATATCCTTTGATCTTTTTTTAGGATTGAAATTTTAATTTTTTTGTTCGTTCAAATTAGGTAAAGGACTTTGGTTATTTCATTTTCTCTATTCTATCATTAACCGACAATTCTGTTAACCATAAGTCCGCAACAAAGTGCGGATAATTGTCTAGTTCAATTTTAATTTTAATAAAACGGAAATGAAAAAAAATGATGTGCGACAATAGTGGCCGAGGTGGATTAGTTTGGAGTTCCAAATTGGATAAAGATTAAGAAAAGAACAAAGGACAAAAATTGCCATTGAAAAAGAAGTAACCATTAAAAAGGGGAGAGGTGGGGGAAAGAATTTCATTGGACCTGGTAAAACTTCCAACGAGAAGAAAACAATTTTTATTTTGCAGAAAAAATGTTTTTTTACAGATTCATTGTTATTTGCTTAATGTTGTCCTAATGTGGAATAGCAAGGGAAAATAAATTTGAATATTTGATGTTTTTAATGAGAATGTGTTTATTATATTTTATAGATAATTGGATTGACAAGATAAGATAGTAATCACCAACTACTGGAGCCAAATAAAGGTTTTCAAATGATCCGAAAGAGTTATCAGTTTAGTTTAATACAAAAAATACTTAATCACGATTACAACCAAAAACAAAAATATATTGTCTTGTAAGCATAGTTTCTTCCACTATTATACCATTGTTAGCACTGTCAATGTCCTCATCAATATTGTTAACAACCAAATTTTCATTCACTAGTAGTATCAACAACACAAAATCATACATGGAAAACTTTCAAACAGATACGTACTTGCATTTGAATGTAGAAGGTAATAATCACCAACTCTTATAACTATACTAAGATTTATATAAGATGTATTAGATATATTAGTTTAGTGTGATAACACCAATAATTTTTATAAAAAATTATAACCTAAAAAAATACTCTCTCCAATTGGCAGATTTCCTTCTTCAACTCTAGCTTACTGTTCGACAACAAAGGCATCAAGCAAGGTTGGAGCAAAGTAGTAAACATATCATTATCTTGACCAATTGCGATGAAAGACCCTCTATCATACCTGAGTATCATTCTTCAAAATGTTGCTTAGCTCTTATTAGTAGAACTGTTAAAAGATTGATCAAAATGAGAGAGAGAGAGAGAGAGAGAGAGAGAGAGAGAGAGAGAGAGAGAAGTTCATCTACATTCACTATAAGTTTACTTAAGAATGATAGGAGTGATCAAGAGATCATCCTGATATGCGGAACGCAAATGAAGAAGAAAGAAAAAAGAGGTAGAAAGCATACACTCAGTTCTAACAATCGCAATGGCTAATTACATTGTGGTACCTTTGTGTCAAAAATTTTGATCCTCATTCTTAGACCACCTAACAAGATCCTTAGATGTCATAGCCCAGCTAGGATACAAACCACTGTAGGGTGAAGTCTTTCTTTCCTCCCAAACCCAACACATGTTATTTTTCTGAAATTAATGACCAAGTGAGAAATTAACATTAATTATCATTAACACACATTATTTTTGTATGCATAATCGACATCAAACTCAACCATGTTAATGTCGTAGGCAAGAGGTTGCGGCATCTGCAACTTCATATGCCTTATTATCTCTTATGGAAATCAAATCAAATCTGGCTTGTTCTAAGGCATCATATAGTTGTTTCAATGCAAGATTTAGTTAATCTTTAATCATTTCAATTTCCATATGCAATGATTCTAAGAGATTAGAATAGAGGTAAAACCCGAACTAAAGTAGTGTTAGAAAGCATCGTATAGTTGCTTTAGTGCAAGATTTAGTTGTTCTTTAATCATTTCAATTTCCATATGCAATGATCCTAAAAGATTAGAACAGAGGTGAAACCCAAACTAAAGTAGTGTTAGAAGGCATCATATTGCTGCTTCAGTGTAAGATTTAGTCGTTCTGTAATCATTTCAATTTCCATATGCAATGATTCTAAGAGATTATAACAGAGGTGAAACCCAAACTAAATTAGTGTTAGAACATATTAAAAACATAACCAAAGTTTCACCAAACACATGTGAAACCCTAAGTATACCAAAGTTTCATCAATGAAAATTCTTATTAAATGTACAATAAATCGGAAGCAAGTAGAAACATAGTAGTAAGGGAACAAAAAGAATGAAATCAAAAGTAAGTTAACAATACATGAGTAAGGGAACAACAAGAAAAGAAATTCAAGAAGGTTAAACAACATGTAAGAACCGAGGATACGCACGAGAATACCTCAAATTGAAGCTCTCAGAGTAAATAAGATTTGAAATAGTGCACGATCGGGCAAAGAAAGACAAAGTTGAAGAATAGGTAGAGAAATCCTTCAAATAACAAGGAAGAATGAGAGATCCGATCCACAATCGCTGGGCCAAAAGATAACAAAGAATCGCACATGTATATTGGTATTGAACATGTTTGAAAAAAGTATTAGTATTGAACATATTGTTCAGCTCTAACTAGTAGAATTTTTCAGGTCATTGATCGAAATTGGAGAAAGTGAGAAATTCATCTACATTCACTATAATTTTACTTAAAACTGTATAAAGATTGATTGTAGAGATCATCCTGATATGCAGTAGTAAAGGAAGATAAAAGAGAGAAATGACGCGAAATATACACTAATCTTTAACAACATCATTTGCTAATTACATTAAGATCTCATTTTACATTGGTTTCCCACACTTATAAAATCTTTAAATTTCAAAGTCCAACTATGATACAAATTACTATAGGGTGAAAACTTTCTTTCCTACCCAATCCCACATCATGTTATTTGTATGAGATTAATGATCGACTGAGTAAATAACATTAATCTTAATTTATACTATCACTAATTTAGAGTAACTTTTTGGCACGTAGTATTTTGTAAGATTCACAATTTTTCATATCATTTTTATGATTTAACCTTTTATATAATTCATTAAGTTCCAATAAGGTAAAAACTAAATAAACATATAATCATCATTATTAAAATTTAAACTTGCAACATATGAGTCCAAATTATTAGCAGTTAAACCATTTATCCAATAGGTTGAGTTTTGTTTGATGCTGTTAAGCGCAATAAAATTAGCACTCATGTTATCAAATGAAGTTATAACCTATCCTCTTACTCTTTTTACTTTATTGGTTGACCTCATGCTTCATTTTGAAAAATGATGGGTCTGATTTCTACATAAATTACATTAGGAAAAAAATTCATGAATAAGTAGTGTATTCTATGCGACTACAAGAAATCATTAGCTGGTAAACCATTTATCCAATAGGTTGTCGGATCCACATCCGGTATAAACAGGGAGCAGGTAAGAGCATTTAAGAAAGTTGGATTCTCTCTCTAAAACCAGGAATACCACTTAAATCTCTAGAGCATATCCTAACTGGACCTAAGAAGGGCTAACCGCGTGTGCGCATGTGCAAGTGAAACAAGGAAACAACATGAAGTCTTAGAATCAAAGCTCTAATAAGGTGATTATCATAAAATAATGACAAATACAATGAATTCATCCGACCAACGAGTCGAGCAAAACTTAGTTTGATAATAGATGCACCGTGTGTAATCAAGGATTATAAGGTTGAGCTGGTAAGCATGGGGATGATTCCTCGGGATGAGTTAGCTTGGTTACTTAATTTTTAGTAATCACGGTGGCTACCTTAATCTATACCATTCATTATTTTTTTTCACCCTAATTTTAAATTAACGATGAAGATTATATTAGGGTAATTTTGGAATTGAAAAATATACCACACCAGATTACTCTATAAATTAGATCCAAACCCTACCCTATTGCAACCCGCCGCCAACCGTAACCTGTCCCTCCCCGTAACCTCCCGCGACCCTCATCCCTCCCGAGAACTTCCTCCACCGCCGGCCGGCCTCCCCTCCACCACCCTCCTCCCTTCCCCTCCTCTCTTGTAAAGCAGCGGTGTCCGGCGATGGCGACGAGACACAACGGAGCTCTCTTCTTCCGGCTCTCGGCTCTGATTCTTCTTGCTGGCCGCGATTTTTCTTTGCTTGTTTCTATTTGAGTTGAATTCATCTGCGATTAAATAGCTTGCTATTCTCTTTTCCTTACCCATGTTATGCAGATCACACACAGTCTGCTGATGGCGACAGTGCTAAATGGCAAGGAACGGAATGAGATGAAGTTCTATTGGACTATATTTGCTTTTTAATGGCAATTGGAAGGAGGAAGGAGGAATTCCATTGGAATGGTATGTTTTTTTTTTAAATGGTAGTCATTTTTTTTAGTAGTGATTTTTTTTAAATGGTAGTCAATTTTTTCGTAGTGGTAGTGTTATTGTTGTATTGGTATTGTTTTTGTCGCATTGGTATTATTTTTGTCGCATTGGTATTGATTTTGTCGCATTGGTATTGATTTTGTTACATTGGTATTGATTTTGTCGCATTGGTAGTGATTAAATCTGCAATGGTATTGATGTTTTGTGAAATGGTAGTGTTTTTTTTTCTTGAATGGTATTGATGTTTTGTGAAATGGTAGTGTTTTTTTTTCTTGAATGGTATTGATGTTTTGTGAAATGGTAGTGTTTTTATTTCTTGAATGGTAGTTTTCGTGTAATGGTATAAATTTATTTCTGCAACGGTAGTTTTCGTGTAATGGTATAGATTTATTTCTGCAATGGTATTGATATTTTTCAAAGTGGTAGTGTTTGTCTAATGGATTGGTACTGATTTCGTTTTTTTTTTTTGTAGAAAGATTGAGAAAAATATGGAAAGGAAATCTGGCTGGAGATTACGGAAGTGAGAGAAAGAGAGATTTTTAATTAATAGATTTTTGTAACTACCTTAAATGTAATTTATTAAAAAATTAATTAATATAATTTATTAAAAAATTAATTAATATAATTTATTTTTCCATACCCAATTTACCCTCAGTAACCACGGTGATTACTACTTTGTACTAATCACCGTAACCTGTCCCATGATTCCTCTAATTCTGATGAGGATTTTGATGGTAGCCATGACGATCTAACATGACTGCGCATGCAACTCAGCCTGTTCGTTCATTATAGGTCCAGTGGACCATTTCCAATGTCCACGGGCTCTAAAAAGCAAAATAATATCACGAGCTCAATATAAAAGTTGAGGCTCAGTCGGAAGCCACTTGGGCCTGCCTCTAACACGTCACGAGTGGACACAATAAAAGGACAGTGGGTCAATTATTGCGATTAATTTTTCACCCTGTGGGGATTCTGCTATAAATACCAGTCGAAGGAACCTTCAGATTGACGCACAGACAGAAATATATTTCTTTCCTATTCCTCTCCTAAACTCTAACACGCATGGTTTGCCATAAACCCCAAATTTAGAGAGACTAATTAGGCTCTGTCTAGCCACTAATAAGGCCAGAAAGAGGTCAAAGTGAAGATTGCAGAAACAGTTCAAGCAGGTAATTGCCTCTCCTTCCCTAATTATATATTCTTCTAAACAGAATATGATCTTGTTATTACATACTAACAAACTGTTAATTAATTAAGTACTTTATCATTTTCTACTCATTTTCTTTTCTTTTTTTCAAAACCCAATTGATGGAATTCATTATTAGTCTACCACCAAATCATGATGACTGATGAGGCCACTCAATAACGCACGCATGTGAAAAAAGATAAGGCAAATGGTTGGTATTTTTTTTTTTTTTGTAAAGTAGTGGAGAGATAAGGCAACCTCCAATTCTTTTTTTTGAAAGAAAAGTGAATCTGGGGGAAAATGTTAGTGTTGGAACATGGCAACAGGGAGTAGGGACACCGATCATCACCATTCTCACCGCCGGCCGTTTGCTACCGACGGCGAGCTCAAAGTAGAAACATTGGGAAAGAAAGTAGATAAATCTGCTCCCATGTACAAACCAACGGTCTAAGAATTTATACGAGAAACCCAGATCTGAAAATGGAGAACCTGATCTAGTCAGGAAAGAATGGGGGAAAAAATGGAGAGGAGAGAGGATGGAAGCCACCGGCGTTGAAGAGAGAGAGAGAGAGTCCGGAAAAGAACTAAGAAGAAGGGTAGACGGGGGATAAGATAAAATATTAGAATGTCATTTTTAGATTTTAGCCGACAAATCAATCAGGTCGCCTGTCTGTGAGGGTAGATTGCAGAAACGGCCACTGAAGTCTGTGATCACTGACACATCAGCCACCCAAGTTCGTTCTTTAACGAATCTATCACTGAAACTAAACCGATAGCATCTTTTAATGTAATGTTACGTTGCCGATGTTCACTTACCTGATCCATCCGCTCATTTGGAGAATTTAACGATGATGATTCTGTCCTCATTCCACATCTGAAACCACAGAGAAACTTTTTGGGAGCTCAGAGAAATGAGGAAGGAGGAATTCCTCAGCAATGGCACTGCTTTGTCGAGCAGCAGCGGAAGCAAAAGCACTGAGGACAAGGAAGGAGGAGTTTGCCGCAACGATTTCCCTCCTGATTTTGTCTTCGGAGTTGCCACTTCTGCCTATCAGGTGCGCCCTTCTTCCTTTACTGGGTTTTTCTCATCTCAATCAAAGCTAACTGCTTTCCTTAATATGATAATGACGATTGGCGTTTTCCGATCGCTTTGTTTGGATTTTTCTTGTGTGGTTGTAGATTGAAGGTGGCGCCAATGAAGGTGGTAAGGGGCCAAGCATTTGGGATGCGTTCACCCACATTCCTGGTTTCTCCCTACCCCCTTATCTCTCTTCGCTCCTTGCATGTTCCCTCCATTTTTGTTAACTTTGCAACGCTTGCTTAGTTTACTTCTATGTTCGTCCTTAGGGACTACACTGGATGGATCCAATGGTGATGTGGCTGTGGATCATTACCATCGCTATAAGGTCTCACCTTTCTTCCCACCCTTTCTATCTTGCCAATTTTGTCACTTTTTTGTAATCAGTTACTCCTTCGGTACATTCTTCAGTTTTCTTGCCATTACGTTGCTGTTGTAGCAGCCCTTTAACCCCAAATTGGCACTGAGTTTAGTGATGATGAAGTTAGATGTCTCGATGTCAAGTTTCGGTGTGATTAATGCAGGCGGCTTCAATGTAATCCAGTCTACCATTTAACCTCGTTCCACTTGTTGCCAATACAGGAAGACATTGAACTGATATCTAAACTGGGATTTGGGGCATATCGGTTTTCCCTGTCATGGTCTCGGATATTACCTGGTAAACGTGTTCTTCATACTCTTATTACTCGCACTGGAACTACAATATTCGATAGACGTTATATATGCGTAGTAGCTTACTATGTAATAATTTCCACATGTGGCTTGCAGATGGTACTGGAGATAGAGTTAACGATGAAGGGGTTGCATTCTACAACAACCTTATAAATAGTCTCTTAGAGAAGGGTAATATATGAAGTCTTTATCTTGCTAGATTTTCTGTGTCATTTGTAACAATCTGATGAGTCGATTACCTTGAGTGCAGGCATTGAGCCATATGTAACATTATATCACTGGGATCTTCCTCTGCACCTCCAAGAAGCTCTCGACGGGTGGTTAAGTAAAGATATTGTGTGAGTGTTTTTATTGACGCGCAAATATTTCTTCTGTTTCTGTACACGGTGTGGGATTTATACTCTTAGAAACTTTTTAAATGGTTGCAGGAAGTACTTTGCCAAGTACGCAGATGTTTGCTTTGAAAGTTTTGGTGATCGGGTTAAGAATTGGATCACAATTAATGAACCACTCCAGACAGCAATTAATGGACATGATAGTGGGATATTTGCACCTGGAAAATGTGAGAAACCCAAAACAGAACCATATTTGGCTTCTCATCACCAAATCTTGGCCCATTCAGCTGCTGTTTCTGTATACCGGAGAAAGTATAAGGTACAAGGCTGATTCAATTGCAAGCCCAAAAGTTGGAATCTCGTACTATGATAGTTTCTTCGGCTAGTTGGCCTTATGGCTTTCTGATTACATTATGCTATTCAGGAGAAGCAAAAAGGACAGATAGGTTTGGTGGTGGACTGTGAATGGGCAGAAGCTAACTCAAACACTCCAGAGAACAAAGCTGCTGCAGCCAGGCGCCTTGACTTTCAGCTTGGATGGTAAAGTTCTCTTTAAAATTTCTTGGGCCAATTATAGTTATACTTGTGTGTATGATGGGACTCAAGCTTTCTATGCCATTCTTTGTTTGTAATGTCTCAGGTACTTGCACCCATTGTACTATGGAGAGTATCCCAGTAGTATGCGTGAAATTCTTGGAGATCAGCTGCCTGAGTTTACAAATGAAGAGAAACAAGAGTTGCTTCAGAACTCGATGGATTTCATTGGTCTAAATCACTATACTTCAAGGTTCATCACTCATGCACCCGACAGTGATGAGCCAAGTTACTACTACAGAGCACAGGCAATGAAGAGAATTGGTAATAAGTCAATTGCATTGGTTATGTGATCTGATATGGCGAAGAGCTCTTTTCTCGCGCTAATTGATTACTCTCATTTGTGATTTGTGACATCAGAGGAATGGGAAGGAGGTGAACCAATTGGTGAAAGGGTATGTATCTCTGACCCTCTTTGTAGAATAAACGTCAATGCTTTTAATGCTTAAATGGTCACTGAACTACTGATCACCGAAACCAAAAATGTAACTAGATGAAGTGATTCGTAACAAAACAGCCACTCATTTCGTTCTGTCTAGTTTGTTGTTAGTTCGATTTAGTCAGGCCTAGAAGCCACTGTTTCATTAGATTTCACTAGGTAAAGTTAACAAATGTGTTACACACACTACAGTTCATTGGCTATCTAGGCAATCTATATTCAATTCGTTCACTAACATACTTAGGAGATGACGTTACGCTGTGCAGGCGGCTTCGGATTGGCTTTATGTTTGCCCATGGGGACTGAGGAAGGTCTTAAACTACATGGCAAAGACATACAACTCCCCGAAAATATACATCACAGAGAACGGTAACATACTCGAGATAAGCTGTATGAAATGACAACCAAACTTTTAGTCATGCTGGATCTTATTAACAGTGTTTGTTACTTTGTTTGTTATAACACACGCCAGGGATGGATGATGAAGAGAGAGATGCCCCACTGGAAGAAATGCTGGACGACAAGCTGAGAGTCCGCTACTTCAAAGGGTACCTTTCATCTGTAGCTGCGGCAATAAGGGATGGAGTGAACGTGAAAGGGTACTTTGCATGGTCGTTGCTGGACAATTTCGAGTGGGCACAAGGCTATACGAAACGTTTCGGAATAGTGTATGTGGATTACAAGAACGGGGTGCTGTCTCGCCACCCCAAATCCTCTGCATACTGGTTCTTGAGGTTCCTTAAAGGTGGTGGCGATGGGGAAGGGAAAGACACCAAGCAAGATTGAGTTTTCTACTACAACTTATGTGGTTTGCTTGTTGAATTTTCTGTGATCAAAACCTGAATATGGAATATGAAGGATTTTAATATGGATTTGGACGTAATGGATATGAAAATTTAATTTTTGTTTGTTGGATTTGAACATGCATTTTATGTTGTCGAGTTTATGTATTTAAAATCTAAAATTACTTTACTATCCTTATTAATTTTCAATTATTACTTCAACCATTGAAAGTCAAGTTGGTAGTCTAAAATATACTCCAAACACATTCAAATAATGTCTGGTTACTAAATAGTAAGCAACAAATACTGGAAGTTAGAATTAGCTGTAGGGTACTTGATTTTTTTTTTCTATGACTTGGAGTTTTAAGAAAGTATATTTCTGACTTGTAAATGAACGTAAGTGATAAGATTAAGTGATAATTACATGGTTAAGCTCTAGAAAGAACCCTCTGTACTTTTTTTTTTATTTTTTTGCCAAAGAAAGAACCTTCTGTACATTGGTTCCTTTGCATAATTCCTATAAAAAAAACCCCTATACCTAGCAGTAGAACATGACGTTCTTTACATTGTGAATGATCTTCGGGAAGGGTTGGAACTTTTTGGCCATCTTTGTTGCATTCCTCTCATCTGATGAGGATCCCTCTATGTAGTATCGAGCTCGAGATGCAATCAGGCGGGCGTAACGCACAGGTGGTACTGCATTTTTTATTGCATATCTTAGTAATTTACAAACATAATATCAAAATCAACCCACCGGGACGAATCAATTACAAGTCAGAATAGTTGAAAGATAACTAAATATGTACCTGTAGAGATAGAATGAATGCACCTTGCATATCTGGAACAAAACAGGCGCACACGACTTTTAGTGATATACCACATACCAAAAGATTTTACAAGGAACCATTGCTCTAGTTTTGAAAACTCTCTCGTTTAGCTAGAGTCTAAGGGCGGCGGAAACCCTAGGGTTTTCCGGGTGTGTGCTGATTACTGATCCTTTGTGAAAAAGAAGTCCTTTTTTACATAGGTTGTGATTGTGAAAGCGGAGTTTTGGGTCTGGCTATTTAAAGAGGAGGACAGAAAGCGTTGTGCATCGAGCTAGTTTCGCTACAAGTGTTTTGTTACGAGGAAAACCATAGCCCAAGAAATCTTAGGTTTTTGGAGTAACGACTCTGTGCAAGAAGGTTGGTTAACCAGTTGTTACGAGTGAGAGTGGAGATATTGCTACATAATGGAAGCAATGGAGGAAGCGGTGAAGGATACGGCTACAAGCAAGGAACCCCAGGCCACTGTGGATCTGGAGACACAGATGCACCAGATTACTTAGGAAGATGAGGATGATTGATAGAAACCCGTTCTCCGGGATCTATCTATTGAGGGAAAAGGTGATTGATAATGTAAGGGAGCCTTGATTTGGGCTCCTTGTGTTGCTCGAGTGTACTGGGGAAAGGAAGAGGGAAGTGAAATGGAGAGGAAGGGGAAAGGGAAAGCTGCGCGCAGCTAGAGAGGGAAGGGAGGGTGGCGTCGGCCAAGAGAGGAAGAGGGAGAGGGATTAGGAAACTATTAGGGTTTAATCACTATGCTAATCTCATTCAACGTAGAAAAATAATTTAAATAACAATTCCTAATTACTGATGACTACCCCAACTTATTAAACCCCCAATCAAACCCCCCCCAATTACCCATAAATTCATAAACAATCATAAACTAGCAAATAAGTCCAAATGCTAATTAAATCGAAATGCAGGTTTCTATCAATGATGAACCGTTGGAGGTTGAAGACACTGACGTCGATGTGCTCCGCATGGAGGTAGTACATCGTCTGGGGCTGATTGGATGCCTCCTATATGAAAAAGAGCCAAACATCAAGTCAATGAAAATAGCGTTAGCAAAGGCGTGGAAGCTACACAAGGGTTTTCAGATCACAGAACTGGGTGACATTGTTAAAAACCCACTTTATTAAGGATTTTATTATTATTGCTATTAGTAATTATGGGGAGTGGCGGCTAATTAGTAGTAGGGTTTCATTAGTTTTATTACTAGGATTTTCGGTATTTACCTATAAATATGTATGCATGTTCTTTCATCAAGATTAAGCAAAGAATATAAAAAAAAGATTAAGCAAAGATTAATCAAAGAACTACCTCCCAAAACCCTAATCTCTTTCTCTCTCAATCTCGTCTACCTCTCTCTCCAAAGGCTTAGGCCATTCTTGCTGTTCTTCCCCATATTCTTCTTCCAAACCCTAATTTCTATTCTCAATCCCTAAATCTCTTTCTATCTTTCCGATTACGTCAATCTTTAGAAACCCTAATCAGCGGGTTTCTAACAGACATGCTATTTGCTTTTCAATTCCTTGATATGGACGATAGGAATAAAGTCTGTTACGAAGGACCCTGATACTATGAGAATTCACTTATTCTGTTCAAGGCAAGCACAACTATCCAAAAGCCAAAGCCTGAGGACCTACATATGATTGATTTATGGATTAGAGTTGAAGGTTTACCAGTAGAATTAAGAACACAAAAGATGGCAGAGAAGATTGCTACAAGATTTGGGGGCTTGATTGGTTTGATAATGGAGCTGGAACGATGTGGGATGATTATATGCGCTTGAGGGTGTATCTCTTGATAAATAACCCCCTCAAGAAAAAGATTAAACTGAACATATCGGGGAATTTAGTGGAATATCCAATAAAGTACGAGAAGCTGCCCATGTTTTGCTACTCATGTGGGCGAATTGGGCATCCCAAATTGAAATACAAGATGGAGCCGAAGCCTGAAGTGGATCCTTTTGGATACGAGCTAAGGGTGGCAGCCCCTGGACCCAAAAATTGGCTATCCTACACGGCTAAGAAGGGAGATGCTGAAGTTTGGGCTGCCTTGAGGCAGAAGTTTGAAATGGAGAGCATTGGCTCTAATTCAAATCACGATATGGCTCTGGAATATGAGTAAACCCTTTAGCCACCATTCTGGCTTTATGTCATTCCAATGAACTATCAACATTAAACTTTGATGCATACATCCATATGTTGCCTATAATTTTCTTATTTGGTAGTCTAGGCACAATGTCCCAAGTCCGGTTAGCTTTATGTGCTTCCAATTCTAAATCCATAGCCCTTATCCAGCGTTTATTTTTAACTGCTTCTTCAAATGAGTTGGGAATGCTTGCAGAATCAATGGCCATAACATACTTTCTATATCCTGGAGATAGTTGATCATATGACACGCAAGCAACCATCAGATATATTGGTTTAACCTTAGTGGTTCCTAGGTGCATAACATAATCATCATCCTTTACTGGTTTAACAAGATTCCTAGATGGTTTTCTGAGTGCAATTGGTAAAGAAGTAGATTGTGGTGAGGGAGGTACTAGAATAGAATGTATGCAGTTTTAATTGGAGAAGATTAGGGATAAGAAGAAGGAGAAGGAGAAGGCGAGGAAGAAGGAGAGGTTGGCTCATCGGATGAAGAGGTAGTAGGATCTGTTTCTGGTGGGACATTTGGAGTGGAAGTGAGTGGTGAAGATGGTGTAGAGATGACTGGGATGGTAGAATTTTGAGAATTGCCAATAATCAATGCAGTCAAAATCGAGATTTTAAGTAAAATCGAAAACTGAAGTATAATCGGAATCGTAGATTAAAATCGTAAAATCGTAAGATTTTAAGGTTCATATTAAAATACACACTTAAAACACCAAATTGTAATAAAAATGCATATCTTGAATAACAATCAATCACATAAAACATAATTACTTCCCAAAATAAGTTTGTTTTCTAAATAGACACAATTAGATGTATATATTTATTCTTGTACTTAATATAAACACACAAATAAGCAACCTAAAACCTAATAGAAATCACTTAATTAATAGTAAAGAGTAGAAAATCACATAAGATCATTAGGATCAACATTAACATCACTTACACATCATCGTCATCTCCTCACCTTCACCATCACTCTCATCCTTGTCTATTTGCTTGAGGACTACATTGCTCTTAGGATTACTTGAAGTACTTTCACCATTAACCATATTTCCCTTATCACCATCATCTGGCAATGATAACTCTTTGATTGATGCATTCCCTTCTTAATTGTTAAAAGGTCGGGGTTATTGGTACTGAAAGATTGGGATATGAACGAAAGCTTGCACTGGAATAGAAATTTGGATTATTGTGAGGGTAATGGGAACAAACTACAAGCTAATTGGTAGGGTGGAAGATATCGTTGATGGAAGGAGTTGGGTGTCGACGTGTGAAAAAAGAAGATTCAAGGAAAAAATGAAAATAAATTTAGGGTTGTATATTGGGTTAGGGTTGTGGTGTTGATTATGTTGGGTCGGGGGAAGTAAACTTGACTCGGTGCATAGGAAGAACCCGATTTGACCGGCCTAATTTTGCTCCAATTGATATGAACCTTGAAATCGTACAAAATCATAGAAATCGTAGATTTTATGGGATTTTAAAGTTCAAAGATTTTACCATAAAATCAGGATCGGAACTCATCGGTAAGATCGTAAAATCGTAAGATTTTAAGATTAAAATCGGGATTTTGACTACATTGCCAATAATATCATCTGATTGTATGGAGGATGAGAAACAAGGGATGATGGTTTCATGAAAGATTACATCCCTAGATAAGCATACCTTCTAATCTTGTAGATCGAACAATTTGTACCCTTTTACACCATGGAAAAAACCGAGAAAAACATATTGCCTGGCTCGAGGTAGAAACTTAGTCCTATTATGTCAAGATGGGCTAGTATAGTAAAGTCATCTAAACACTTTCAATTGAGACAAGTCAAGTGGTTGATTGTACAAGACTTCATTGGGTGTTTTGTTGGCTATGGAAACTGTAGGAAGTCTATTTATGAGGTACACTGCATGAAGGATGAAGTCTGACCAAAATTTTAGAGGAAGGCTAGATTGAATTTACTAGATCGAGCCACAATCAAAATGGGTTGATGTTTCCTTTCCACTCTAGCATTTTGTTGTGGTGTTTCAATGCAAGACATCTAATGTATTATCCCATGTTCAGAGTAAAAATCAGGCATATGAAATTTTACTCCCTGGTCAAATCTAATAATTTTCACTATCTTATCAAATTGATTATGGATCATAACACAAAAATCTTACAGTAATTTTTTAGCTTCACTCTTGAGCTTCATCAGGTATGTCCAAACACACCTTGATTTATCATCAACAATAGTAAGGAAGTAATAAAAACCATTATTTCTGGAAACAACCAGAGGCCCCCAAATATCTACATGGATAAGATAAAAAAAACATATGGCCACAGACTGCCTAAAAAGGAAGTCTTCTCTGTTTAGAAAGGTGACAAACATCACAATGATGAACTGATGTGCTATCTATACTAGGAACAATTTTCTTCAACTCTTTGGTTCAAAATTCAAAAGGATGTCCAAGTCGCTAGTGCCACAAATCAAAGGATATGGGTGTAAGATTGGGAGTCTTGACCTCAAATCTCTTGGGCAAAACCAATAATCTTCCTGGTTAGAAAGTCTTGAATAGAGCAAATTGTGGATTTGAAGGTAAGTGATATAGGCAAAGATTGAGTGAGTTTGCTAACTGATACAAGGTTAAAAGAAAAGGGTGGCACAAACAGGACATCATGAATAACCAAGCGAGGTGATAACCTAACACTACCAGAATGAGTTGCAGGGTTTTGGAACCATTAGGTAGGGTTATAAACACCTTATGAATAGCTTGATGATTGATAAAACTAGAAATAGAGCAAGTAACATGATCAGTTGCACTGATATATAGGAACCACATATTTACCAGTTCCGATGGATGTTGCTGAAAATATGAGTTTGATAATGTATTTAACTGCATAATTAAGGCTTACCTATAGGTACCTTCCACATAATTAACTATTGGCTGTTGAGGCTGTTGTACAGAGCTATTAGATCCTGGTGAGACTGGTGAAGAAGGAGAGCCAAGTGAGTTGAGCTGAGAAAGGATTCTCTGAATCTGATTGACATCCTCATTAGACAGTCCCACATCAGTAAATCCATCAATAGACTCAGTAGAAACTCTAGTTTCTGGTTTGGACAAAATTACACCACCACCGGTATTATCAACACTCTACAGTTGTCTTGCAAAACCAAAAGAGTTTCTAGCCTCTCTATTCTTCTTCTTAAACTTATGGCAATTTGCTATAACATGATTATCCTTCTTACAGTACCTAAAAAATAGATTACCATGAGAACCCTATACACCCTTGGAATTTTCTTTTCCTGTTGACTTACCAGCAGCTAAGAGGGGAACAGATTCCACCTGTGATTCTTGATTAGGTTTAGTAACCTGTCTCTCGTGTTGCATTTTTTCCTCAAAAGTAATGAGAGCATGCTTTCCTAAAAAAAACATCCCAATTTTTCCTACTTAACAGTGCAATTATACACTCCTTAGCGAATATTAACGAATAATAGGGAACTAGTTGAGTCCTTAATTCCGGCCTTGATTTCTAAATCATTGTTGCAACCTTGATTTTTTTTTTTTGCAATAAAAGGAGGCAACATCCTATAAGAGAGACGAGGGATACATGAGGAGATTAATGGGATGCATTCCTCTCATCTGATGAGGATCCCTCTATGTAGTATCGAGCTCGAGATGCAATCAGGCGGGCGTAACGCACAGGTGGTACTGCATTTTTTATTACATATCTTAGTAATTTACAAACATAATATCAAAATCAACCCACCGGGACGAATCAATTACAAGTCAGAATAGTTGAAAGATAACTAAATATGTATCTGTAGAGATAGAATGAATGCACCTTGCATATCTGGAACAAAACAGGCGCACACGACTTTTAGTGATATACCACATACCAAAAGATTTTACAAGGAACCATTGCTCTAGTTTTGAAAACTCTCTCGTTTAGCTAGAGTCTAAGGGCGGCGGAAACCCTAGGGTTTTCCGGGTGTGTGCTGATTACTGATCCTTTGTGAAAAAGAAGTCCTTTTTTACATAGGTTGTGATTGTGAAAGCGGAGTTTTGGGTCTGGCTATTTAAAGAGGAGGACAGAAAGCGTTGTGCATCGAGCTAGTTTCGCTACAAGTGTTTTGTTACGAGGAAAACCATAGCCCAAGAAATCTTAGGTTTTTGGAGTAACGACTCTGTGCAAGAAGGTTGGTTAACCAGTTGTTACGAGTGAGAGTGGAGATATTGCTACATAATGGAAGCAATGGAGGAAGCGGTGAAGGATACGGCTACAGGCAAGGAACCCCAGGCCACTGTGGATCTGGAGACTTGATTTGGGCTCCTTGTGTTGCTCGAGTGTACTGGGGAAAGGAAGAGGGAAGTGAAATGGAGAGGAAGGGGAAAGGGATAGCTGTGCGCAGCTAGAGAGGGAAGGGAGGGTGGCGTCGGCCAAGAGAGGAAGAGGGAGAGGGATTAGGAGACTATTAGGGTTTAATCACTTTGCTAATCTCATTCAACGTAGAAAAATAATTTAAATAACAATTCCTAATTCCCGATGACTACCCCAACTTATTAAGGGGCTTGCTATTTGCCGCCAACCAAATTGCTATTTGCCGCCAACCAAAAAAAAAAAAAAAAAGTATATATATACATAGTAGGGTAAGGAGTTTCACAATCTACAACATATCCAACTTTCAGAGAACATATTGAATCAGAAAAATTCAACGCTCGCCGGAAAAGTCGCCGGAAAATCATCGGGAAAGCCTATCCTCGACATATACTGCGTACACGCATCAATGAATCATCACTAAGCAGGTGCGTAATTTTTTTGTAGTTTCGAACAATTTTTCTGACGATTTGAAACGAACAGACGGTGGGCCGAAAATTTCCGGCGGCCGGAACCTGGCCGGGCCGAAAATTTCCGGTGGCCGGAACCTGGCCGAGCCGAAAAATTCCGGCGGCCGGAACCAGGCTGAGCCGCAAGATATTTTCGAATTTTCGGCCCGGCCAGGTTCCAGCCACCGGAAATTTTCGGCCCGGCCAGGTTCCGGCCGCCGGAAATTTTCGGCCCGGCCAGGTTCCGGCCACCGGAAATTTTCGGCTCACAGTCTGTTTTTGCAATTTTTCGGAAAAATTCGATTTTAGGAGTTGAATTTAGAGTTTAGGAGTTGAATTTAGCGTGTAAGAATTGAATTTAGAGTTTAGGAGTTGAATTTAGCGGTTAAGAATTGAAATTAGCGTTTAGGTTCACAGGAATATTGATATATTATATTGTAATTGTAGGAAAAATGTCAGAGTTGTTACCGGCCGATCATGATTACACACATGAATTTGAGAATGGGATCCATTATGCAAGTGTGGAGTTAGCTGAGTTAGCTGCAAGAACAATCGCTCAGCAGTGTGGGTTCTTTATTGTTAGAGGATCACGGAAACCGAATACTGCTGGACAGAATCTTGTTACTGCCCTCTGTATGTATTGCGACAGAAGTAGTAGGATCGTTAAGTCTTATAAACCAGACCCTACGAAGGAGACGCGTGAGAATATTAGTTCGAAGGGTACTGGTTGCGAGTTTCAGATATGTATAAAGGAAGTATGGCAAAAGGATGGTCCAAACACATGGGTCATGGTGGGAGTGACAAGTCGTGAAACCTGAGCTAATAGAGGGTTTTACAACCATGAAAAGGTGTTGTATCCAGAACATCACCGACACAACAAACAGTTTAGTGAGGCTGAAAAAGAGAGGTTAAGATTAATGAGGAAGGCGGGGGTGAGACCAAATCAGCAGAAGACGACACTCAATACTGAAGGGGGTGTGCATCATGATATCAAACAGATGTACAACATAAATTCCAAGACAAGATTGGATGAGATGGGTGAAATGGATGCGATACAGTTTGCGCTTCACGGAGCTGAACATCGTGGGTACCATATCTGTTTGCAAAAGGACTCTAATAATGTGCTCACTAATCTATTTTTTGCGCACCCGACGTCCATTCAGATGTTGCATGCATGGCCGTACGTCATCCTCATTGACTCGACCTACAAGACCAACAGGTACGGCTGGCCATGGGTTGAGATTATTGGGGTTACTCCAGTGAAGAAGAATTTCAACATTGCATGTGCAATTATTAAGCAGGAAACAAAGGAAACATATGAGTGGCTACTGCGATGTATTAAAGGGTTGCTCGGTGATACGGTTCCGAATGTCATTGTGACAGACAAAGAAGGTGGTTTGCTTGCTTCTATTCCTGTGGTCTTCCCTCTCCCACATACTGTCCACCTACTATGTTTATGGCACGTCAACAACTGCGTGAAGCAAAAGTTTGAAGTGTTACTTGGTGGAATTGCAAAAAGAGAGGTAGCACATGCGGTATGGAAGAAATATTTCGACAAAGCTGCATGGAGTTGGACTCAGGAGGGTTTTCTTCAAAAGATTAATGAGTTTGAGAGGGTCTGGACAGTGAAGAACAAAAAAATGGTCGACTACGTGCGAGGTGAGTGGTTGCCTCATCAGACAATGTGGGCAATGTGCTTTTTCCAGAGCCCCCCAGGGCAATATTCTTACCCTTACATCGATGAGCTTTTTCCAGAGTTTGTTCGACCTTTGCTGGTAGGCGATTTCAACCCTAGTCCAGATGGCCATTGTGGTTTTAGGGCACTTTCTCATTGTATTTATGGGGATGATAGTCACTATCTGCTCATGAGATCGACGATTGTCCAAGAAATCCAACAACATTTTTGGAAGTACGAGAACTTGTATAATGGTGGTCCACTAGCTCACATTGACCGCATCAATTGGCTCGAGGCGGGTCACGCACCACCGGGGCGATGGATGGATTCTGAGGACTTGTTCGTGTTTGCCACCATCTACAACATCGCAGTCATGGTCTTCACATACCAGGTGTTTGATGTCAATAATGGAAACCGTCCACTACCCAACCGCTACGATGATGCCTATACTGTATTTCCTATTGATGCGGACCCAGGTACTTTGCCACCAACCATGTTCTTATCACTGCACTATGTGAACAACCACTACATTCGATTGTACTTCAACCAGAATCAGTTTCCTATACCCCCTTTGCATCCACTTTGGAATGGGATCGCAAATCCTAATGTGGCGGAGTGGGGAGCTATTCTCGAGGTTGGACAGAATTTGTTTGCGAGCCTTGGTGGTCGGCAGCGAGCACGGCAGAGAGACCCCCGAAGAGCTAGGGGAAGGGGTAGGGGTAGGAGCAATGCATAGTGTTGCAATACTCTATTTATATGTTGTTGTTTTTCTAGTTGTATTTTTAATGACCCTAGTGTCATTATGAACTTATGGATTTCATTATGTTCTAGTTGTATCTTTAATGACCCTAAACATGCAGTCTAAACACAAACATCCGATCCAAACATACATAAGTAGTCAAACATCCGATCTAACACACAAACATGGAAACATGCAGTCTAAACATAAACATCCGATCCAAACATACATAAGTAGTCAAACATCCGATCTAACACACAAACATGGAAACATGCAGTCTAAACATAAACATCCGATCCAAACATACATAAGTAGTCAAACATGGAAACATCAAAACAACTAAAAATCCCCTGGAGGAGGGGGGAGTCCCTGAGAAGCCCAGTACTCAGTCCACACATCCTGCACTCCGTGCAGTGCCCTGTAGGCTCGTCGATAATGCTCAAGAAACTCCTCCTCGGTCCCTGCTGCTGCTCGAACCGCAGGTGCAAACGTGTACAAAAGGTCGCGACCACGCTGCATAAAAAAGAAACAAGAACAATTTTTAGTTTCATGCTAAGTATATTTATAATAGAGTAACGATATAATGGTCAAATCTTACCGCTGCGGAGTCAATAAGTCGATCTGCTTCTTCATCATCCCGTAGGACTCTACAATGAGAGTGCGCCACGAACCAGTCAAGATAGTCTCTCGTAGTCTCATATGGATACGTCGTCCACGGCCGAGAGTACATGTCTATATGAACCATGTGGGATAGCAGAGCATCCCATGCAGCATCAAAACTCTCAGGAATCCGAAGGACATATCCACCAGGTGCCTCTGGTCGGTCTGCTCGCTGAGGACGCGAAGGGGCAGGCGGTACCATCTGAACATATCCAAACTGTCGGAGGCAACAGGCTGGATCGTAGAACTCGCCTATGTCACCGAACCGGATGACTCCAGTGTACAAAGAGCGACGCACTGCCTGATGAGGCCTCTGATGGAAAGGTGTCCAAAACACATCAGAAGGGGTCAAGCTGTCAAGAGCTCGACGGTAGAACGCCAACCTCACACTGGGATCCGCCACAGAACCAGGTGCCGGCTGCCCAATCCATCGTGAAGCCCAAGCATCATCAGGTCCAACGGCGGCAGGCTCGAAGTGAGATGGCCTGAAACCCGGAAAGTACTCGTAGATCCAACACTGCAGAAGTGTGAGACAACCAGCCATCCCCCTGGCACCAGCACGAGACGCCTGACCAAGGTATCTGTACAACCAAGCAAGTGTACCTGACGCCCAACTATACTGATCTAACTCCTCCAACTCGTCCAAAAATAGGTTCACCACCGACCGAACCCTGTCTCTACTCTTGTCCACAAACAAAGTGGACCCCAACAACAACAACAAGTACGACTGCGCCTCTGTCACATGTGTCCCGTGGCTCTGCAAGTATCTGGACACCATCTCTGCAAGAAAACCACCCTTCTCGTACCACTTACCCCTATTATTATATCCAGGGACCTCCGTACGACCACTCAACTGCTCCGAGTTCATCCCAAGAAGCGCACACAAACCCGCCTCCGGATGGTCAAGCTGCGCAGAACTCCTACTCATCAGTCGTCCCTCAACAGGAATCTGCAGTAAGTACTGAACATCGTGGAGGAGGATCGTCATCTCTCCAAAAGGCAAGTGGAAGGTGTTCGTGTCTGGCTGCCACCTCTCCACAAAAGCTGAGATCAAAGCATCGTCAATCGCTATCCTGCGGAACATAGAGTACATCAGGTGCTGGAGACCTGACTGCTGAACCAGATTCTCCGCCTCAACATGACTAAACACGTAGCTACTCAAATAAGCAACCGCCGATGTACGGCTGTAGCAACTGATGACCCCTCGATCTCCAGCCCCCGTCCAAAGCGCATAGGCAACGTGTCCACGAAAGCTCCTAATGAGGCTAGGATCCGTAGGTCCACCAGGACACTCACCAACAAGCTCCCACGGTGGAGGACCACTCGAACGTCCTCCCCTACTCCGTCCAGTCCCCGAGCTCTCTGTCTCCTGACGAGCAGGTGGTACGAAGCGCCCAGCTCGGTCCCTATACAAAGCAGGACGTGATGTTGCCGTACGAGACGACACTCGTCCATGTCCACGCGTAGGTGGAGGGACCTCGATATCCTCATCACTATCGTCCTCATCAAACTCAGCCGAGACCACTCTGGATGCAGCACCCTGGTTCCTCCCATGGGAACCAGACGCCCGTGATGCCGAACGAGCAACTACAGTAGGAGCCTCTAACTCATCCTCCCCTAAATTTGCCTGTGACTGATGTCCAATATCTCGAGAGCGCTTATTCTCCTTATTCTTCCTTCGTGCTGATACATCAACAACCCTACCATTGAATCTATTCAACTCATCCCCACCCGCATGACCCGCATCATCCATATCTAATTATCTACAAATTTACAAAATATCATACTTAGATGCGCACTAATTAATTAATTTTCTATTAACTAATGTAATATTAACATCAATTGTTAATTAATCACAAATTAATTAAATTTCTATTAACTAATGTACTGAATATTAACATTAATTGTTAAATCAATTCTTAATTAATTAAAATTCCATTAACTAATCTAAGTAATTAAACATTCAAACGCCTATTACAAAAAAAAAACATTTATAAACCAACTGAAATAAATATTAACACTAATTGCTAATTTCTACTAACCAATTAAGTATTTATTTATTTATTAATTAATTATCGTATTAAATTAAATTAAATACAAAAACTGGCCGGGCCGAAAGAAATTAAATTAAATTTCTATTAACTAATGTACTGAATATTAATATTAATTGTTAAATCAATTCTTAATTAATTAAAATTCCATTAACTAATCTAAGTAATTAAACATTCAAACGCCTATTACAAAAAAAACATTTATAAACCAACTGAAATAAATATTAACACTAATTGCTAATTTCTACTAACCAATTAAGTATTTATTTATTTATTAATTAATTATCGTATTAAATTAAATTAAATACAAAAACTGGTCGGGCCGAAAGAATTTTGCGGCCGGTGCGCCGCCGGGCCGAAAAAAATTTGCGGCCGGAGCGTCGGCCGAGCCGAAAGAATTTTTCGGCCGGTGCGACGGCCGGCCGAAAATTTCTTTCGGCCCGGCGACGCCGCGGCCGCAAATTTTTTTCGGCCGGCCGACGAACACGCCGCCGGAAATTTTTTGGGCGGCGAGGTCGGCGACCGGTCGAAAAAAATTTGCGGCCGCGGCGTCGCCGGGCCGAAAGAATTTTTCGGCCGGCCGTCGCACCGGCCGAAAATTTTTTTCGGCCGGCCGACGCTCCGGCCGTAAATTTTTTTCGGCCCGCCCTGTTTTTCGCCGGAAAACTGGAAAACTGGCCGGAAAAAATAAACTTACTTGTTTTCCGACGATTGAGGGCGACGGGAGGTTAGCCGACGATGGAAGAACGGTGCCGGCGACGGAGGCACTGGGCTCGTCAACAGAAGTTTTTGTTGGAATGAGTCAAATGTTCATGGGTATCCGAATTTATAGAATGAAAGGAAGGGAAGGGAGGGAAAATTCAAAATTTGAATTCAAATTTTTTTTTTGTTGGCGGCAAATAGCAATTTGCTTGGCGGCAAATAGCAATTTGCTTGGCGGCAAATAGCCGTTCACCTTATTAAACCCCCAATTAAATCCCCCCAATTACCCATAAATTCATAAACAATCATAAACTAGCAAATAAGTCCAAATGCTAATTAAATCGAAATGCAGGTTTCTATCAATGATGAACCGTTGGAGGTTGAAGACACTGACGTCGATGTGCTCCGCATGGAGGTAGTACATCGTCTGGGGCTGATTGGATGCCTCCTATATGAAAAAGAGCCAAACATCAAGTCAATGAAAATAGCGTTAGCAAAGGCGTGGAAGCTACACAAGGGTTTTCAGATCACAGAACTGGGTGACATTGTTAGAAACCCACTTTATTAAGGATTTTATTATTATTGCTATTAGTAATTATGGGGAGTGGCGGCTAATTAATAGTAGGGTTTCATTAGTTTTATTACTAGGATTTTCGGTATTTTCCTATAAATATGTATGCATGTTCTTTCATCAAGATTAAGCAAAGAATATAAAAAAAAAGATTAAGCAAAGATTAATCAAAGAACAACCTCCCAAAACCCTAATCTCTTTCTCTCTCAATCTCGTCTACCTCTCTCTCCAAAGGCTTAGGCCATTCTTGCTGTTCTTCCCCATATTCTTCTTCCAAACCCTAATTTCTATTCTCAATCCCTAAATCTCTTTCTATCTTTCCGATTACGTCAATCTTTAGAAACCCTAATAAGCGGGTTTCTAACAAACATGCTATTTGCTTTTCAATTCCTTGATATGGACGATAGGAATAAAGTCTGTTACGAATGACCCTGGTACTATGAGAATTCACTTATTCTGTTCAAGGCAAGCACAACTATCCAAAAGCCAAAGCCTGAGGACCTACATATGATTGATTTATGGATTAGAGTTGAAGGTTTACCAGTAGAATTAAGAACACAAAAGATGGCAGAGAAGATTGCTACAAGATTTGGGGGGCTTGATTGGTTTGATAATGGAGCTGGAACGATGTGGGATGATTATATGCGCTTGAGGGTGTATCTCTTGATAAATAACCCCCTCAAGAAAAAGATTAAACTGAACATATCGGGGAATTTAGTGGAATATCTAGTAAAGTACGAGAAGCTGCCCATGTTTTGCTACTCATGTGGGCGAATTGGGCATCCCAAATTGAAATACAAGATGGAGCCGAAGCCTGAAGTGGATCCTTTTGGATACGAGCTAAGGGTGGCAGCCCCTGGACCCAAAAATTGGCTATCCTACACGGCTAAGAAGGGAGATGCTGAAGTTTGGGCTGCCTTGAGGCAGAAGTTTGAAATGGAGAGCATTGGCTCTAATTCAAATCACGATATGGCTCTGGAATATGAGTAAACCCTTTAGCCACCATTCTGGCTTTATGTCATTCCAATGAACTATCAACACTAAACTTTGATGCATACATCCATATGTTGCCTATAATTTTCTTATTTGGTAGTCTAGGCACAATGTCCCAAGTCCGGTTAGCTTTATGTGCTTCCAATTCTAAATCCATAGCCCTTATCCAGCGTTTATTTTTAACTGCTTCTTCAAATGAGTTGGGAATGCTTGCAGAATCAATGGCCACAACATACTTTCTATATCCTGGAGATAGTTGATCATATGACACGCAAGCAACCATCAGATATATTGGTTTAACCTTAGTGGTTCCTAGGTGCATAACATAATCATCATCCTTTACTGGTTTAACAAGATTCCTAGATGGTTTTCTGAGTGCAATTGGTAAAGAAGAAGATTGTGGTGAGGGAGGTACTAGAATAGAATGTATGCAGTTTTAATTGGAGAAGATTAGGGATAAGAAGAAGGAGAAGGAGAAGGCGAAGAAGAAGGAGAGGTTGGCTCATCGGATGAAGAGGTAGTAGGATCTGTTTCTGGTGGGACATTTGGAGTGGAAGTGAGTGGTGAAGATGGTGTAGAGATGACTGGGATGGTAGAATTTTGAGAATTGCCAATAATCAATGCAGTCAAAATCGAGATTTTAAGTAAAATCGAAAACTGAAGTATAATCGGAATCGTAGATTAAAATCGTAAAATCGTAAGATTTTAAGGTTCATATTAAAATACACACTTAAAACACCAAATTGTAATAAAAATGCATATCTTGAATAACAATCAATCACATAAAACATAATTACTTCCCAAAATAAGTTTGTTTTCTAAATAGACACAATTAGATGTATATATTTATTCTTGTACTTAATATAAACACACAAATAAGCAACCTAAAACCTAATAGAAATCACTTAATTAATAGTAAAGAGTAGAAAATCACATAAGATCATTAGGATCAACATTAACATCACTTACACATCATCGTCATCATCCTCACCTTCACCATCACTCTCATCCTTGTCTATTTGCTTGAGGACTACATTACTCTTAGGATTACTTGAAGTACTTTCACCATTAACCATATTTCCCTTATCACCATCATCTGGCAATTATAACTCTTTGATTGATGCATTCCCTTATTAATTGTTAAAAGGTCGGGGTTATTGGTACTGAAAGATTGGGAGATGAACGAAAGCTTGCAATGGAATGGAAATTTGGATTATTGTGAGGGTAATGGGAACAAACTACAAGCTAATTGGTAGGGTGGAAGATATCGTTGATGGAAGGAGTTGGGTGTCGACGTGTGAAAAAAGAAGATTCAAGGAAAAAATGAAAATAAATTGAGGGTTGTATATTGGGTTAGGGTTGTGGTGTTGATTATGTTGGGTCGGGGGAAGTAAACTTGACTCGGTGCATAGGAAGAACCCGACTTGACCGGCCTAATTTTGCTCCAATTGACATGAACCTTGAAATCGTACAAAATCATAGAAATCGTAGATTTTATGGGATTTTAAAGTTCAAAGATTTTACCATAAAATCAGGATCGGAACTCATCGGTAAGATCGTAAAATCGTAAGATTTTAAGATTAAAATCGGGATTTTGACTACATTGCCAATAATATCATCTGATTGTATGGAGGATGAGAAACAAGGGATGATGGTTTCATGAAAGATTACATCCCTAGATAAGCATACCTTCTAATCTTGTAGATCGAACAATTTGTACCCTTTTACACCATGGAAAAAACCGAGAAAAACATATTGCCTGGCTCGAGGTAGAAACTTAGTCCTATTATGTCCAGATGGGCTAGTATAGTAAAGTCATCTAAACACTTTCAATTGAGACAAGTCAAGTGGTTGATTGTACAAGACTTCATTGGGTGTTTTGTTGGCTATGGAAACTGTAGGAAGTCTATTTATGAGGTACACTGCATGAAGGATGAAGTCTGACCAAAATTTTAGAGGAAGGCTAGATTGAATTTACTAGATCGAGCCACAATCAAAATGGGTTGATGTTTCCTTTCCACTCTAGCATTTTGTTGTGGTGTTTCAATGCAAGACATCTAATGTATTATCCCATGTTCAGAGTAAAAATCAGGCATATGAAATTTTGCTCCCTGGTCAAATCTAATAATTTTCACTCTCTTATCAAATTGATTATGGATCATAACACAAAAATCTTACAGTAATTTTTTAGCTTCACTCTTGAGCTTCATCAGGTATGTCCAAACACACCTTGATTTATCATCAACAATAGTAAGGAAGTAATAAAAACCATTGTTTCAGGAAACAACCAGAGGCCCCCAAATATCTACATGGATAAGATAAAAAAAAACATATGGCCACAGACTGCCTAAAAAGGAAGTCTTCTCTGTTTAGAAAGGTGACAAACATCACAATGATGAACTGATGTGCTATCTATACTAGGAACAATTTTCTTCAACTCTTTGGTTCAAAATTCAAAAGGATGTCCAAGTCGCTAGTGCCACAAATCAAAGGATATGGGTGTAAGATTGGGAGTCTTGACCTCAAATCTCTTGGGCAAAACCAATAATCTTCCTGGTTAGAAAGTCTTGAATAGAGAAAATTGTGGATTTGAAGGTAAGTGATATAGGCAAAGATTGAGTGAGTTTGCTAACTGATACAAGGTTAAAAGAAAAGGCTGGCACAAACAGGACATCATGAATAACCAAGCGAGGTGATAACCTAACACTACCAGAATGAGTTGCAGGGTTTTGGAACCATTAGGTAGGGTTATAAACACCTTATGAATAGCTTTATGATTGATAAAACTAGAAATAGAGCAAGTAACATGATCAGTTGCACTGATATATAGGAACCACATATTTACCAGTTCCGATGGATGTTGCTGAAAATATGAGTTTGATAATGTATTTAATTGCATAATTAAGGCTTACCTATAGGTACCTTCCACATAATTAACTATTGGCTGTTGAGGCTGTTGTACAGAGCTATTAGATCCTGGTGAGACTGGTGAAGAAGGAGAGCCAAGTGAGTTGAGCTGAGAAAGGATTCTCTGAAGCTGATTGACATCCTCATTAGACAGTCCCACATCAGTAAATCCATCAATAGACTCAGTAGAAACTCTAGTTTCTGGTTTGGACAAAATTACACCACCACCGGTATTATCAACACTCTACAGTTGTCTTGCAAAACCAAAAGAGTTTCTAGCCTCTCTATTCTTCTTCTTAAACTTATGGCAATTTGCTATAACATGATTATCCTTCTTACAGTACCTAAAAAATAGATTACCATGAGAACCCTATACACCCTTGGAATTTTCTTTTCCTGTTGACTTACCAGCAGCTAAGAGGGGAACAGATTCCACCTGTGATTCTTGATTAGGTTTAGTAACCTGTCTCTCGTGTTGCATTTTTTCCTCAAAAGTAATGAGAGCATGCTTTCCTAAAAAAAACATCCCAATTTTTCCTACTTAACAGTGCAATTATACACTCCTTAGCGAATATTAACGAATAATAGGGAACTAGTTGAGTCCTTAATTCCGGCCTTGATTTCTAAATCATTGTTGCAACCTTGATTTTTTTTTTTTGCAATAAAAGGAGGCAACATCCTATAAGAGAGACGAGGGATACATGAGGAGATTAATGGGATGCATTCCTCTCATCTGATGAGGATCCCTCTATGTAGTATCGAGCTCGAGATGCAATCAGGCGGGCGTAACGCACAGGTGGTACTGCATTTTTTATTACATATCTTAGTAATTTACAAACATAATATCAAAATCAACCCACCGGGACGAATCAATTACAAGTCAGAATAGTTGAAAGATAACTAAATATGTATCTGTAGAGATAGAATGAATGCACCTTGCATATCTGGAACAAAACAGGCGCACACGACTTTTAGTGATATACCACATACCAAAAGATTTTACAAGGAACCATTGCTCTAGTTTTGAAAACTCTCTCGTTTAGCTAGAGTCTAAGGGCGGCGGAAACCCTAGGGTTTTCCGGGTGTGTGCTGATTACTGATCCTTTGTGAAAAAGAAGTCCTTTTTTACATAGGTTGTGATTGTGAAAGCGGAGTTTTGGGTCTGGCTATTTAAAGAGGAGGACAGAAAGCGTTGTGCATCGAGCTAGTTTCGCTACAAGTGTTTTGTTACGAGGAAAACCATAGCCCAAGAAATCTTAGGTTTTTGGAGTAACGACTCTGTGCAAGAAGGTTGGTTAACCAGTTGTTACGAGTGAGAGTGGAGATATTGCTACATAATGGAAGCAATGGAGGAAGCGGTGAAGGATACGGCTACAGGCAAGAAGAAATTGCTCTCGTTTAACCAGTTGTTACGAGGGATACATGAGGAGATTAATGGGAGGGGGAAGAGCGGACCATTATGCATACTGTAGGGATAGAAGAAATTGTGCTTTGACAGACAAACCACAACTTTATTCTCTTTTCTATATGTACGAGTGATGCTAACCAGCCAATCCCGTCCCAGCCTCCTGCAGATTACAGATAGAAGGGTAGCATACGGATGGATTGAGTCCAATATATTAATAAGCTGTATAGCCAGTTGAGCATCGGTTTCTACCTTAACCGCTCGACATTGAAGCTTTCAAGAAAGCTCCAACCTATGGTTAAAGGCCCAAACTTCTGCTAATGCAGCGGTGGTCGATCCGATGTTCTCCACAAAGCCGTTGAGCCATTGGCCAATAGATTTCACGACAACTCAGCCTGTCCCCACTGCCCCAGGATTTTCGTTCGATGCTCCATCTATATTCAGAGTCACCCAACCGTCTGAAGGAGGTGACCATCCTATGTTTGCCGATTGGAGTTCTGCGGGGTGAGCTCAATTGTCAGGGAGTAATGTTGGTGCATGCCACGAATTGTGCCATAGCTTAGCCTTCGTCATGATGGAGTGCTCAATAGTCAGGGAGAGACAGCGGCATCCCATCCTCCAAGAGAAGTTGTGCGTCCATTTTTCCACAAAACTCATGTCGCCATACTAAAAAAGGCTGGCCAATGAATGCCGAAGGCTATCAAACTACCGTCCGAGAGGTTCATACGAAGCCAGTCTATCTGAGGAGCGCTGAAGAAGTACTAATGTTTCTGAGTGGGAACATCCAGAGACCAGAAGAAGAAGGTTGGAGGGCAGTCCCTAAGTATATGTATGATCGTCTTCCGCTGGCCTGTACATCTCTCATAAAAGGGATTAGCCACAATCTTCTTGTTGTATCTTAGGACATCGGTTACAATCCTACCCAGAAGGTCAGCCACATGAAGCTTCTGATACGCTCCGGGACAGTTAACCGCCATACGATCTTCCACATTCTCTCATCTGGGTCCGGCTGTTGTTGAGTAATCAGGGTGAATGTCGATTTTGTGGAAAACAATCCATCTGTTGTAGCCGACCGAAACATTTGGTCTTCTTCCCGCGAGAGCTTATCAACTGCAATGCTAAGAATCTTCTTGTGTACATCGGCTGGGAGGAGGCTGCTAAAGAGTTCAGTTCTCCAGCTCCCATCGTCGCGAACATTATACGAAATTATCAGTTTTCAGCTCTCATCGTCACAAACATTATACGAGATTATAAGTTCTCCAGCTCCCATCATCGCGAACATTATACGAGATTATGAGTACGTGAGTAGCCTTGGTTACATAATACGAGGTAATTCAAGTTTGATTGAACATTATTAGTTCTTTTTATGAGATTATCTCCATACGACACCAACTAAAATTTTAGTTTATGGTGGGATCTTTTCATGTTCTATGAGGTCTCAATCCTAGATTCTTCAGTATGCTTGTAGTCTATGGAGAATCTAGAAGTCTTGTACTAACAACGGCTTAGAGATTACTCAACCACATGTTCGTTCGTTATTTGCTTATTACATTCTCAGTTCTTTTTTTGCCTCTTCAGTCCCGCTTGCTCATGTTGTCGTTCCTCATCTTTTTGCTTCTGACTTTCCCCTCTTGGTGATTGCTCCTCATAAGTTCTCGTTGTTTGTGACTTAAACAAGCATGTTAGGTTTAGGGTCACCTCATCATGCCTTTCGGTCCTCTTCGATGCAGAGCTTCTCGGCTTCTCGCAATTCGTGATGCCAACTTGGTTACAATCTTCAATGAAGAAGGGAAAACTCATGGTTGACATGTCGTAGGCATGTCGCCTAGTACAACCACTATCGATTACAAAACCTGTTGGAATGCCCCCATATAGCAGACATGATCAATTCTCGACCTTTAAACAAAATGATGCCCTCTAGGTGATTTTAATTAACTAAATGATATTTTTATTTTTTATTGAATTTGAAAGTTAAATGTTGATATTATTTTTTAGATTCAACTATGATTGTTTAGATATTTAAGTTATTTGTTTGATTCAAGCATAAAATTTTGGACTTTGAAGTTAAATGTTGTATTTGAATACAGATGTAGCTGTTGAAGATATTATTTTCAAATATATTTTGTATATGTCTAAATTCATTTAGTGTTATTGATTTATCACTTTGCTATCTTTTTTGCTAAAATCGACAATGATGGTATAAACTGGTTTGCCGGTAAACTACTAATTAAGCACAAGAGTTTATAAGACGCGCCTGGAGCCCATGCATGAAAGCCCTTGTTTCGATATGGGAAAGGGAAACATTGTGGTGATCAACGTTGTTAATTCAGTTTAGCCCGTTCACCCGATCGAGCAAGTGAGTTTAGGGTTAATGGGCTGAGCTTTAATTCGGTTTAGTCTAGATATATGAAAAAAATCATTATATTATTCATACATTTATATATTATATTAAATCTTATCTAACATATGAGTAATAAAATATAACATTACACCAAAATAATATATTGTACTTCGATCCAACATACATCGAAGAGAAAAATCGAAAAATGCGCATTTCGCAAAGCAAAGAGAAAAACGAATGCCTTGTTCTCTCCCATTTGATAATCCTGCAAAGAATTGACCCTCGAACAATCAAACGTCAAACCTTTTTGTTTTCACGCTAGAAGGCTCATAATATTCTTTATTATCTACCCTATATATAAAAACAAAATGGGGAAATAGATACCTCCATTTCAAATGAGGGTTGCTAATTGTCGCCCTAATCATACTATAATCGTCCTTAATTAAAACTAGCTTTTTACCCGGCCCGTTGGCCGGTGAGTTTCATTTTATCATTTATATTAATCAATTTATCTATATGTTTAAACTATTTTGGATCTTCTACATTTTTTACATTTGCATTCATGCGTGAGTATGCGGTGCGTCTGTAAATTAAAATTTCTCAATGCTTAGCACGTTCACTTATGATGTTTCAATTCTTTGATCATAAATCATGTCACAAAGATATATCACGATACTCAAATGCGTGAGCATGTGGTGCGTCTATAAATTAAAACAACGATACTCAAATTTTTTTATCTTATACAATATATGTCATTCAATGAATCTCTAGTTTGGACAAACTCTCAACCAATGATGTTGCTCAGATGACGACAACTTAGTTAGAATGTTTTTATAAAGGTACTTCAATATTAGGTAAATTTGGTCATCCCAATTGAAGGTTTACTGTCTTATTGTAAGATCATATTTGTCGATCAAGACACTCAATTTAATATCTTATACAATATGTACCAATTGTTAATTCCCGAAGTTTAATTTAGACTCACCCTCAACTAATGATCGTTGTTTAGATGTTGGTTTAGAATCTCGGTCCAAGATACTCACACACCGTCGAGGGTTCTAATCTTAACATGGTCCATTGGTGTATAATTTTATAACTTATCAAATATGCATTTGCTTCAACTTATACTAATATCTTCTTTTTGTTGGTGTAATGCCACATCTATTGTCAATATCTAAGCATGATACTATACTCTAAGTAAGAACAAGCTATCTGGACCACGAATTAACCGGATTTGTGGGCATGATACTATACCCTAATCCTTGATGAGTGAACCCTATGTCTTAGTTATCTAAATCATAGAGCTTAACCCCTAAGATTGTGCATGTAATTTGTTGCATATATTTTGACAAAGCATGGCCGTTGATTTTTGTTTAGAATTAAATTGATCTTAGGGTATGAGATTTATAAATTTATGACCTAGATTTTAATCTTGAAGGGTTTGAGAATAATACCATATGCCAAACTCCAGTCAATTCAAGGTCTATATATCATTTTCTTACTCAAAGTATGTCATAATATACATATATAAATATAAAGAGTTTAATGTATTTTTAAGTGTAATTAACACCTTTGTTTGACCGAAATATGTAAACTATTAAGAAAAATAAGGGGAAATATGAACAAATGTAAAAGAAAATAAGGTATGGAAGCATGCATTATAAGAGAGAAGAAAAGTTGTTTTCTTTATCGCCTTCATTTGTACAATCAGGTACTATATTATGACTTCGTCAAGTTTCTATCTAAATGAAAAACAACTTTTGAAGCATTTTGCTGTTTAATACTTGTTTTCATTAATAGATACAAACATTAGAAAAAGATAGTGTTTGATAACCAAAACATAAAATTATATAGGGTGTTTATCAAATTCAATTGATTATTAAATGTTGATTATTTAAACTTCACTGTATTAAGTTCTAATAAAAATAAAAATAAAAATTAATTGATCAGATTTAATCAAATATATTTGTTAAAAGATTACAATATATGTCACTCTCCAAACATACGTATATTGCTGCTATACATATATATTGCAAAAAACAATTATTGAATAAAAAATATTAAAAGAAGATAGATATAGCTACATAAATGATCATTAAAATAAAAGAAAAATATTTAAAGAAGATAGATATAACTACACTAATTGATCATTAATTAACTTTTTTGTTTGTAAAAAAGAGTGTCCACCATGACACCTTGTAAATTCTCCAAATGCTTATGTGGCAACAACTACTTTTGAATTGCCATAATATTATGTATAGATAGATAGATAGATAGATAGATAGATAGATAGATAGAAAGATAGATAGATTCAAGCTACCTCTTTATCCTTCTCTTTTTTATTATTAATTTTTTTTATTATAACAAATACAATCCTTCAACTTCAACATTGACTCTTGATATGACTCGCCGCCGACCCCACTAACAGCCACCATTGCCATTCTTCTGTTACCGCCATCTTCTCCACCAATTCAACCTAGCACCAAAATATAATTATTTATCCTAATTATATAAGTATCACAACATACTATCATATAATTACAACATATTCAGTGTCCTTCTCAAAACTAGAACCCCTTATAGTGTGTGGGAATTCCCACCTGAACCCAGTCAGCTGGAGTAGAAGGGTCGATCGGCGACATTTTTGTTGGTGGAAGCTCCTCTGCAACAGAGGAGAAAGGACATCGCAGAGGACAACGACGGTGTAGGTGGATGAAGCGGCCGAATTGGATGGCGGTGGCAGATGGAGAAGGTCGACGGTTTGAAGGGAGGATACCTGTGTCGGCAGATTGGTGGTGGTGGTTGGGGAGCACGTCGGCGACTTTGAAAGGATGTGATGTACTTTTTAAGTTCTTGAATGGTTACGTAATTTCCACTTTTAAATTAGGACGATATTAGTGAAGTTAGGGTGACATTTAGTCATTCAGGTTCCAAAACTGGCATTCCTAAACATAAATCATTTGTTTATGTTTCATGTAGAGTCTTATGTTCCATGTAGAATTTTATGTCAAGATTTGTCAACCACGATACTCAAAAAATTTATCTTATACAATCTATATCAATCCATGATTCTCGAGTTTGGAAGAACTCTCAACCATTAATGTTGCTCAGATGGGGACATCTTAGTTAGAATTTCTTTGTAAAGATACTTTATTATTCGGTAAATTTGTTCGTCTCAATTGAAAGTTGATATTTTGGATGTTCATGAAGTCTTAGTGTAAGATCTTATTTGGCTATCAAGACACGCAATTTAGTATCTTATACAATATGAATCAATTGATAGTTCCTGAAGTTTAATTTGGACTAACTCTCAACTCATGGTTGTTCTTTAGATGTTGGTTTAGAATCTCAATTCACAATACTCACACACTATTGAGGATTCTGATATTAACATGGTCCATTACTATGTAATTTTCCAACTTGTAGAACTTGCATTTGCTAAAATTTATTTTTCAGGTGACTGATTTGGGATAAAAATTTCATTGTGGTATTTCCACATCTATAATTAATACTAGGCATATATATAAATATAAAGATTTTAATTTATTTTTAAGTATAATTAATACATTTTTTTGACCGATATATTTAAACGGTTAAGAAAAATAAGTAAAAATATGAACAAATGCAAGAGAAATGAGGGATGGAAGTATACAATATACGGGAGAAGAAAAATTATTCTTATTCATCATATTCATTTGTAGAATGAGGTGCTCTATTATTACTCCATCAAGTTTCTATCTTTCTTTTGATAAAAATATTATTAATTATGCATGCATTTGTTCATAAAAAAAATTGTCCACCTTGAAATATAAAATAATACAGTTCATTTTACAAATTCGATTCATTATCAAACATTTTTTATCTCTTCTCCATTCAATATATTTTGTTTAATCATAAAATATGATTAAAAATGTATGCGTTTGTTTAAATTTTTTGTTGGTATGTAACTTATAATTAAATTTTTCTCAAAATGAAAAAAATCCCTTTGCTATATAATACTTGTTTTTAGTTGATAGATATATACATTAGAAAAAGATAGTGTTTGATAACCAAAACATAAAATTATATAGTTAGTCTTGCAAAGTCGATTGATTACTAAAAGTTGGTTTTCTCTCCTTCCCTCATTATATTTTTTTTTATCGACAAAATAATATTACTTGTGTGTGTGTTTAATTTTTTTCCCAAATATAACTTACTATTATGTTTTAGTAAAAATAAACGTAAAACTTATTTGATAAGATATAATCTAATATTTTTGGTTAAACAATCGTCATATATATCACTCTCTAAATATTAGTATACTGCTGCTATAGCCTATATATATACTACAAAATATAAAAGAATTATTGAATAAAGATGAAAACATTAAAAGAAGATAGAGATAATTTCATAAATTGATAATTTTTTTTATGAAAGTGATGAACTAAATTAAAGGAGAAGCAAACTAACAATCGAGGTCCGGCGCTCCACAAACAGTGAGACCGAACAAAACAAAGAAAAGGAAAAAGTAAGGACTGAGCCAACGACTCTAACAGAAAACACTAGCAGCAAGCCCCAATCTCAAACTGATAAATCAGCATCAAGCTGACCACCAGCGAGCCCCAAGCACAAAAAAGAAACCCGGAAGCCAAGAACAGGAAACCATCTCCCAAACCAGAAGCCATTCCTGACTAAGCTCCACCATCTGCCACACTAGAAGCCCCCTGACTAAGCTCCAATCCCTGAACCATTGAACGCACTGATCCTTATCCGCTTTTGCCACTAGCCGCAATCCACTCAAGGGTAGCTCTGATGATCTTCCCAGAAACAACGAGTGTAGAGCAGCTATCTTGATGAAAAATCCTCTAGTTTCTCTCCTTCCACACTGACCAGCAAACACTGTGAAGGATACACTGGATAAAGGCCCCTCTGATCCCATTAATCGATCCATTCGGCCAGTTGTTGATAACTTCTACGATTTCCCCCTCCGGCTCCCTGCAATTGACTTCAGTGAGCAGAACCGTCCTCCAAATTTCCTTGACATAGCTGCATCCCGTGAACAAATGGTTGACATTCTCCTCATTGCAATAGCACAGAGCGCATCTGCTGGCCAGCGCGACCCCACGTTGCTTTAAGTTATCATGTGTGAGTATCCTCTTGTGCCAGACGAGCCAGATGAAGCTGCACACCTTCATGGGAATGAAGCTCTTCCAAATCCTGCTAAAGGGGAAGCCCACAACCCCTAGGAATCTACTCTCCACTTGAAACCTGTAAAGAGTATTCACAGAGAAAGGTCACTCAGAATTTGGAGTCCACACAACCCGACAAGAACTACTAGTAATCCTGTGAGTGTTAGCCAAAACCGTATCCAAAAGTTTCACCCTCTCCCTCTCCCTCTCCCTCCCCCTTCCCCCCCCCCCCCCCCCCCCCACCCCAATTTGTAAAATAACATTTAAAGGAATTTTACACATCACATTCTCACCATTGAAAGTCACAATGTCAGAGATCCTTGACTCCGGGTAAACCGCAGCAGCAGCGATTCTCAGACAAGAGTCAGCGAGTCATTTCCTTGGAATCCAAACGTCGTGCCAAAAGGAAACATTAGCGCCCGAACCAGGCTCAATGCAAGCTTCCTTCCAAAAGACCTCACCGGCCCGAGAGATTTTAGCCCAAATTGAACTACCGAATCCACTATCCATCCTCCTTGTTCTCCATTCCGAGGCCTCGTCGGAGTATTTAATAAATTGATCATTAACTTACCTTTTTGGTTGTAAAAAAAGGTGTCCACCAATGGCATGGCACCTTGTAAATTCTCTAAATGCTTATATGACAACAAATTATTTTTGAATTGTAATAATATTAAACGTATAGATAGATAGATTATAGATAAAATAATTTTAGTGACAAGCATAAGATTTTTGAGTAATTCCATTGCAATTTACCCAATAAAAATAATAATATCTTCGGGCTTTTTTTTGTGTGTGATTGAAGTTCTGCTTGGGTTTCCGACCAAAAAAAAGAAGTTCTGCGTGGGCTTCTTATTTAAATAATTTAAAGCCCATAAGCTAGAACTTAACCAAGAAAGGAAATGTAACGGAAAACGCCTTTGTTGCTTCTTCTCCAGTCTCCACCCATTTCACTTCGTATTCTTCCTTCCTCTGTTCTTTTTGCTTTATCAAGAAAAATCCCTATAAACTCGAATTTATCTCTAATCATAGCCTTATGGTCTTCCGCCTGCAAAGTTTAGATAGCAATCGCTCCTTCCTCCAATCTCTCGCAGCTTGTATAAAGTATAGTGTGCCGATTTTCTTATTTCTGGTGCTCTGCTATTTGCGATTTGGAAGGTTCGATGCTGGTGCTCTACCCTTGTGTACGGTACCAATGAAGGGCTCTCAGAAATTCTGGGGTTTTATCCCTCATTGAGTTCAGGTGAGCATAGGCTTGGAAGTTGTAATATTTAGATTCTGAAGCGGGAAGGAATTAAGTTCTTGAACTCCTGTTGAGCAGTACAACAGCATGGGAAATGCATTAGTTTAGCTTTGTTTTTCAGTAGTTTCAATATATCGATGGAGGATTATGTGTAGCCAGTTAGTTCGACGAGCAAGCTCTTGCCAATTGCATGATTCTGTATCGATTTGGAAATCGAAAATTGAAGCAAATGTTAAGCGGTAGTAGTTGGCTTTGCACCTTAAAGTTAGATAAGCCCATTTTTTATTTTTTTTTCTTTTTCTTCCCATAGTCAATTCAATACCATTTTTATTCAACAAACAGAACAGTTCCCCATTTTTTCTTCATAATTAATTAACATTATTACCAAAAAAGAAATAATTAATTAACATTTTTGTGAGAATTAATTTTAAGGATCCTAGAAGACTCCGCCTGCCCTCCCTCATTTACTGCTCCACATCTAACCCCTACCGCTGCCAGTATAGGTGTCAATCGGGCGGGTTTGGACTGGGTTCAATCGGGTTGCGGGTTAGTCGGGTTCGGGTTCATTGGGTTTGGGTTCAAACAGGTTGCGGGTTAGTCGGGTTGCGGGTTCATCGGGTTCGGATTGAATCGGGTTGCGGGCAAATCGGGTTGCAGGTTCATCGGGTTTTGGGTCGGGCGGGTTGCGGGCGGGTCGGGTTTTGGGTTGTTCGGGCCAGCGCATCAAGTAACTTAACTCATTACTCATTACCAACTTACACATTTTATTACACTAATTTAAAATATTTTCTCAACTTTTTAACCAATTTATTTCTACCTCGTATATATATACTTTATTTTTTTTGAAAAAAACTAGTCAAAATGTTAAATCAATTTGTATGACTTACAAACTTGTTATGTAATTAATCATAATTGGTAAAGTATTATAGCTATTAGTAATGGTGATATCAATATTTGCAACCAAAAAACATCATTAATTGTTTATTTGATATTTTAGTATTAATTCAGTAGTAATTGGATTAAAGTATCTCGTTTAGTATAACCATGCAAATCTGGTATTTGGCGTGTGGTATTTGGCAAAAGCATAGTGATAAAAGGAGTTATTTGAAAATAACTCATTGCCCAAATAACTTTAGTAAACTGTTGCCAAACGAGTTATTTGTAAAATTGTTCGAATTATCCTAAAAATTGAACCATTAAAGATTATCTATCAAATTTAGTAAAATTATTTTGACTTCAATCATAACTTACTCAATAGCATATATCCTATACACTTAGCTTTACCCTCAATCAACAATATTAAGTCAGTATATGTTGTTGATTGTATACTATAAACCATCAATACAATATACACTAACCACATAACCTATACCCTAATCATATGTCCTTGAGTTGTGATTTTGCTAGTATAGTTAATTTAAAAGTGAAATTCATACTTTGATTTTCAAAACATAGATAAAAAGTGATATTTGCTAATTGTTATACCCTAACCATATATCCTATACTTTACACCACATACCATGTACCCTAACCACGTACCATAAACATAAATTAAAAAGGGATCTCCTGCCGTTAAAGACTTCAAATGACTTCAAGTGAACATATGTTAATAAAAAACTTAGAACCGTCAAAACCATCAATATCTTATACCCAACCATATACACCCTAAACCATATGCACCTTATACCTTATACCCTAACCATATACTTTATATCATAAACAACGAACCGTCAAAGATTACTTATCAAGTTTAGTATAAATTGTTGTAACTAATGGTTAATTTATTTATTAGCCCATAAAAAATTACATACATATATACATATTAGCCTTCAAAGCATATAAGAATAATTTTAACTAGTCATGCCCTCCATATAAAAGTTAAAGATTCATATTTCAAAAGCTAAAATTATGAAAAACCAAAAAATTGAAAACACCAAATTTGTTTCCTTCTTTCTTTTCACAAAAATACTAAAATTTCCCTCCTTCTTTCTCCTTCCATACATTAGAAAAACTCAATTTTCTCTCCTCTTTCTCTTCCATAAAATTAAAAGAACCAAATTATCATCTTCTTTCTTTCTACAAAAAGTTGAAAAGTCAAAAGTTTCCCTTCTTATTTCTCTTTCATAATCAAAAGAATCAAACTTTCCCACTTCTTTCTCTTCCCATATCAAAACCACCAAAATTCCCACTTGTTTCTTTTCTAAAAAATTCAAAAAACCAAATTTCCCTCTTCTTTCTCTTCCCAAAAACTTGAATACACCAAAATTTCCCTCTTCTTTTAAAAACATCAAATTACCAAATACATTACTTTACTTTATTTATATTTAATTGATAATTTTATTGAATAGTTAAATTAACCAAAATTTTAATTTATATATTATATTAATATTGTCATGATCTCAAGTGACCTTCATGTTTCAATTTTTGTAATTTTCTTAAAATACGTAATATCAAGTGAGTTTCATATTTTTAAAATTTCTTATACGAAATGAAAAAATAATTTTACTTAAATTTAGAATGAAAAACTTTATTTTGAAAAACTATGTATTGTATATTTTTATAATTATTCAAGTGGATTAGATGAAATTCGGGTTGAGTCGGTCGGGTTACGGGATAGTCGAGTTCGTGTCAATCGGGTTCGAGTTAATCGGGTTGCGGGTCGATCGGGTTCGGGTTAATCGGGTTGCGGGTTAGTCGGGTTGCGAGTTAGTTGGGTTGCGGGTCAATCGGGTTGCGGGTCGGGCGGGTTATGGGTTGTTGACTTTTAGTCAATTCGAATTGCGGTCGGGTTGCGGGTCAGGTTGATCGGACGAGTTAATCGGATCGGGCTATGTTTTGACACCTATAGCTGCCAGTACCAGGGATAGAGTTTTCTTTCAGGGGGCCGCCGCACCGATATTGATTTAGACAGGGATGCATCTCCCAATTATCATTTCACTTCTCTGCCTTCAGGTGCTGACCTCGTTCTCGGTGGAATCGCAGCTTCAGGATCGACGCTTCCAAGGTTTTCTCATCTTGGCGGTGCTTCTCGGCGAAATCACATGATGCTTTCTCGGCTGAATCCTGGGTCTTCGAAGCCATTTTCCAGTCTCTGTGAACTCCAAGGTCTCACTTGGTTGAATCCCAGGTAACGTGAAATTCTAAGCTTATGTGCCATGTTTAGTTCTTTCGATTGTGGGTGTCAAATTAAGATACTCTGATTAATTCTCCTCACCTATTAGCTTAGTTTCATAGGAAGGAAGTTATCTCATGTAATCTTTGTTTGTAATTTTCCGGTTAATCCCCTGAACCTTACTTAGCAAGTTTTCTCATCTGATGGTTCTGCTATAGTATAGGGTTCTCATAAAAAGATCACAACAACGATAGTTGAAGGCAAGGTGGTATGTTTTTTTCTCATTCAAATCACTTAGTTTTCGGTTAATCCTCCTAGCAAGTTGCATCCCATAGTTTATAGCATGCCATGAATGCTGGCTGACTTCCGAGCACAAAATGTAGAGCCTTGGGTCAAGTTTTGACAGAACCCCACTAGAAATATAAGTAATTACACAACACATGACATGATGGAAGTAGCAGACTTGTTTTTGCTTCAATAGTCCTCCACCGACTTCAGCATGAGTTGTTTAAATTCTTCACGCCATTCCCACGTCTTCTTAATACCCCTCAGCTTCTTCATGCAGATCTCCACTAGTTTTAACATCAGATCCTCGAGTGTCCTTTCCAAATCGCTTTGTATATCTTCAGTACCCAGGTATTCATCGTTCTCCTACAAGATATTCAGTTCAAGCATATCATTTTGATATATCTACTACTTAGGGTTGGAAACTTTCTGAGATAAAAATGGAAAATTACTTACATTGTCATTAAAATGATGATGACAGTTCCTCAGAAAGGTGATCAAGTCGTACACATTCTCTCTTTTAACCACATGTTTAAGACGCCTGTAATCATACACCACTTTCATGCGACCATCTATTATCATTGTGTTCCAAAAATACCTCTCAGTTTGGAAATAGTCTTCTAAAACCGTATCAGTCCTTCCTCGATGGATGCGCATGATCTGATCTCTCCTCTCCCTTACTGTCCAGAAAAAAAGCTGACTTCGTAGTGATATTTTCACACAGTCTTGGACCCTAGAAGAAGACGAAAATGAGGTGTTAGATAACCACTTATATGAAAGGGATAAATTATACAAAACACTCTAGATTACACTTACAGATATTTTGTTTTCAGATATTTTATTGGCCTGACTAACTCGTCGGGCAACCCAAGCTCTTTCACCTGATCAGCTCCAAAAGGGGTTTTGAATGAAATATCGTCCCTGAACGGAAAGCTAATTACATCCCACATCAGCAGCTTTAGGTTTTCGATATCCGACAGTAGCATCTTACCCTCTACCACCTCCAAGGATTGAAGGAGTCTAACTCCGCGCACATCCCTTGTATCAGCTCCTTGCATCAACACCACTGTGTCCTTGTCCAATTCAAGATTGCCAAACTTCAGTTGCGAACACTCGCCTTCTGGTCCAAGCCTTAAGGGATTTTCGTTGTGATGGTAAATTAATGACTTGATGATGCTTCGGAAGATGATTCTGAAATCTTTGCGGATGTGCCTCCACCACCTCGCAGGGATTTTTGGGATATCTTCGCTCTCCTGAAATCTGTTGCACTCCCCCTCAAACCAAGAACTCAGAGTGATGAAATTGGTGAATATTAGGAGATTTTCTTGGACCAATTGCAGTACGGGGACATTGTCACTATGTACTATAGACAATTTTTCAATAATTTCCTTTCTTTCACTTTCAGGTGCACTCTCAATTGCCGTGAAAAGACTCCAGAATCAGTATCTTGACATTTAAGTAGTCCTCGGGAAGATTGGATTGCCAGTACTCTCACCAATGGCATGGTGATTAAAGTCTACATGAAAAAAGGAAGAAAGAATATCAGTTCGGTTAGGGTATAAGTTTGCCCAACTCGCACTTGCATTAACATCCTAGGCAACTCCAGATACTGTGTGCGTCTATCCTCATTTTGCCTACACTGGACCGGTTGGTGTTCCTTAACCTTTGTTCTGCTGTAGGTTCACTAGTACTCGTGGCCCGGCTGGGTTGTGCTATTGACAAGAGAAGGAAACTGCAACATACAAAGGCTCCTTTAGGATCAACTTTTAACCCTGCAACTTATTCAGTTAACCCCCAATTAGTGGCGGAGCTACTTGGAGAAGAGAGGGGGCTTCTCTCCATACACCACTTTCATGAGACCATCTATTATCATTGTGTTCCAAAAATACCTCTCAGTTTGGAAATAGTCTTCTAAAACCGTATCAGTCCTTCCTCGATGGATGCGCATGATCTAATCTCTCCTCTCCCTTATAGTCCAGAAAAAAAGCCGACTTCGTAGTGATATTTTCCCGGTCTTGGACCCTAGAAGAAGACGAAAATGAGGTGTTAGATAACCACTTATATGAAAGGGATAAATTATACAAAACACTCTAGATTACACTTACAGATATTGTGTTTTCATGTATTTTATTGGCCTAACTAACTCGTCGGGCAACCCAAGCTCTTTCACCTGATCAGCTCCAAAAGGGTTTTTGAATGTAATATCGTCCCTGAACGGAAAGATAATTACATCCCACATCAGCAGCTTTAGGTTTTCGATGTCCGACAGTAGCATCTTACCCTCTACCACCTCCAAGGATTGAAGGAGTCTAACTCCACGCACATCCCTTGTATCAGCTCCTTGCATCAACACCACTGTGTCCTTGTCCAATTCCAGATTGCCAAACTTCAGTTGCGAACACTCGCCTTCTGGTCCAAGCCTGAAGGGATCTTCGTTGTGATGGTAAATCAATGACTTGATGATGCTTCGGAAGATGATTCTGAAATCTTTGCGGATGTGCCTCCACCACCTCGCAGGGGTTTTTGGGATATCTTCGCTTTCCTGAAATCTGTTGCACTCCCCCTCAACCCAATAACTCAGAGAGATGAAATTGGTGAATATTAGGAGATTTTCTTGGACCAATTGCAGTACGGGGACATTGTCACTATGTACTATAGACAATTTTTCAATAATTTCCTTTCTTTCACTTTCAGGTGCACTCTCAATTGCCGTGAAAAGACTCCAGAATCAGTATCTTGACATTTGAGTAGTCCTCGGGAAGATTGGATTGCCAGTACTCTCACCAATGGCATGGTGATTAAAGTCTGCATGAAAAAAGGAAGAAAGAATATCAGTTCGGTTAGGGTATAAGTTTGCCCAACTCGCACTTGTATTAACATCTCAGGCAACTCCAGCTACTGTGTGCGTCTATCCTCATTTTGCCTACACTGGACCGGTCGGTGTTTCCTTAACATCTGTTCTGCTGTAGGTTCACTAGTACTCGTGGCCTGGTTGGGTTGTGCTATTGACTAGAGAAGGCAACCGCAGCATACAATGGCTACTTCAGGATCAACTTTTAACCCTGCAACTTATTCAGTTAACTCACAATTAGTGGCGGAGCTACTTGGAGAGGAGAGGGGGCTTCTCTCCATACACCACTTTCATGAGACCATCTATTATCATTGTGTTCCAAAAATACCTATCAGTTTGGAAATAGTCTTCTAAAACCGTATCAGTCCTTCCTCGATGGATGCGCATGATCTGATCTCTCCTCTCCCTTACTGTCCAGAAAAAAGCTGACTTCGTAGTGACATTTTCACACAGTCTTGGACCCTAGAAGAAGACGAAAATGAGGTGTTAGATAAACACTTATATGAAAGGGATAAATTATACAAAACACTCTAGATTACACTTACAGATATTGTGTTTTCAGATATTTTATTGGCCTGACTAACTCGTCGGGCAACCCAAGCTCTTTCACCAGATCAGCTCCAAAAGGGTTTTTGAATGTAATATCGTCCCTGAACGGAAAGCTAATTACATCCCACATCAGCAGCTTTAGGTTTTCGATGTCCGACAGTAGCATCTTACCCTCTACCACCTCCAAGGATTGAAGGAGTCTAACTCCGCGCACATCCCTTGTATCAGCTCCTTGCATCAACACCACTGTGTTCTTGTCCAATTCAAGATTGCCAAACTTCAGTTGCGAACACTCGCCTTCTGGTCCAAGACTGAAGGGATCTTCGTTGTGATGGTAAATCAATGACTTGATGATGCTTCGCAAGATGATTCTGAAATCTTTGCGGATGTGCCTCCACCACCTCGCAGGGGATTTTGGGATATCTTCTCTTTCCTGAAGTCTGTTGCACTCCCCCTCAACCCAAGAACTCAGAGTGATGAAATTGGTGAATATTAGGAGATTTTCTTGGACCAATTGCAGTACGGGGACATTGTCACTCTGTACTATAGACAATTTTTCAATAATTTCCTTTCTTTCACTTTCAGGTGCACTCTCAATTGCCGTGAAAAAGACTCAAGAATCAGTATCTTGACATTTAAGTAGTCCTCGAGAAGATTGGATTGCCAGTACTCTCACTAATGGCATGGTGATTAAAGTCTGCACTAAAAAAGGAAGAAAGAATATCAGTTCGGATAGGGTATAAGTTTGCCTAACTCGCAGTTGCATTAACATCTCAGGCAACTCCAGCTAATGTGTGCGTCTATCCTCATTTTGCCTACACTGGACCGATCGGTGTTTCCTTAACCTTTGTTCTGCTGTAGGTTCACTAGTACTCGTGGCCCGGCTGGGTTGTGATATTGACTAGAGAAGGCAACCGCAGCATACAAAGGCTCCTTCAGGATCAACTTTTAACCCCGCAACTTATCCAGTTAACCCCCAATTAGTGTTGTGCTCTATTCTTCCATGCTTTTAGAACAAAACAATAAACACACATTTAGAAATTATACTAGATGAGATGCTCAACTTAACTTAAGATGAAGAGCGTAAGGGCTTACTGCTGTGGAGTTTTTATTAATTATTCTGTAGGATTAACTGTCTCTATTGATTTTCTGCGTTCCTTATATTTGGTTTAGGTCTGTGTCTTTGTATGACTATGTGGTTGTAGCAAGACAGAATATTCGGAGGGCGGCGAAACAAGGAGCTGGCGAGATTATGCAAGCCAAGGAGGTGAAGACTTCAGATTCAAGGATAAAACAAAGAAGAGAAGGAGAAGACATCAATGGCATAATTCGCAGAGGTGAAACAGGAAGTTGAAAAGCCAAGGAGCTGATAAGATTATGCATGCCAAGGCAAGGAGTTGAAGATCTTAGATAGAAGGACAAACCAACAGAGAATAGTCAGAGGGCGGTGAAACAGAGGTGAAGATTTCAGATACAAGGACGAACCAAAGAAGAGAAGGAGAAGAAATCCATGACATAATTTGCAGAGGTGGAGGTGAAACAGAAAGTTGCTAGTTGCATAACAGGAAGAAATGCTGCTGCAATGCAAATCTGTGAAAAGAAGAACGAGGACATGCTTTTAAAACAAAAGGACTGTGAATTTGGCAAACCCTATTTCACCATAGTAATGTCACTTGAACTCGATCGGCAAGGATTTAAACTTCAAAAGTCTCATATCTTATTAACATAGCTAAAAATACTTCGGGAATAATAAAGATTGTTTGAAGTTCCTTTTAATCCTACTCTGGTTGGTTTTCATTATTTATCATATCTATCAACAATGAGCACCTGTTTGGAGAGGTTATTACCTGTCAGCTGGAAGTTGCCTGCCACTTGGAATGAGAGAACAGTGAACTCTACGGATTCAATCCGGCTTAGCTTGACGGCATGGAAATGGGAACTGGGAAATGGGAACTTTAGGGATTTGGTGAAGAGGGGGGAAGGCTTAGGTTAGTATTTTTTCTTTCTTTCAACCCAAACGAAGAAGTGATGGTGGTAATAAAACCACATGCTTGTTAGCTTATATTCACCCATTTGCATAGTAGTAACCCGATAGTAGATTAAAATTATTTTCTTCATTTAGATGGCAATGTATTCTTATTCTTTTTCATTTGTTTAGGGTTGATCTGATATGATAAAAGTAGTCAAACCTTTCATTTTTTGCAAACTAATAGTTGAATCTTTTGATTAATTGTTAAAATTTCCACTGAGTTACAAAATTCTAATAATTTTTGTTTTATATATTTATGAACTTGGAGCCTGAGTATCCTAGGTCTACCAGTCCTCGATGCAATTGTTGAAGGTTCTAACTTTAGTAAAGCTGAAACCTGCTTCTTCTTGTTTCCTCCAAAATTTGGTAATAGAGTTGAACTCACCCATGAGAAGTAAAAGAAGTTGAGTGCTTCTCTCCATACCCCATGATAGCATTCCACAGCTGCCCTCTATCTTGCTCATTAGGAGTGGCATACATTACAGTGAAATTAGACATCTCCTTGTTTGACTAACCGCAACTTCCACTTTCATGTTGTTGCCATTCCAGAGAACCCAAATACCACCATTGAACCCAATAACGTCTGACACTTCCCAAGAATCTAATTACTGTGAGGGCATCATCAGTGGCGGAGCTACTTGGAGAGGAGAGGGGGCTTCTCTCCATACACCACTTTCATGCGACCATCTATTATCATTGTGTTCCAAAAATACCTCAGTTTGGAAATAGTCTTCTAAAACCGTATCACTCTTTCCTCGATGGATGCGCATGATCTGATCTCTCCTCTCCCTTATTGTCCAGAAAAAAAGCTGACTTCGTAGTGATATTTTCACACAGTCTTGGACCCTATAAGAAGACGAAAATGAGGTGTTAGATAACCACTTATATGAAAGGGATAAATTGTACAAAACACTCTAGATTACATTTACAGATATTGTGTTTTCAGATATTTTATTGGTCTGACTAACTCATCGGGAAACCCAAGCTCTTTCACCTGATAAGCTCCAAAAGGGTTTTTGAATGTAATATCGTCCTTGAACGGAAAGCTAATTACATCCCACATCAGCAGCTTTAGGTTTTTTTATGTCCAACAGTAGCATCTTACCCTCTACCACCTCCAAGGATTGAAGGAGTCTAACTCCGCGCACATCCCTTGTATCAGCTCCTTGCATCAACACCACTGTGTCCTTGTCCAATTCCAGATTGCCAAACTTCAGTTGCGAACACTCACCTTCTGGTCCAAGCCTGAAGGGATCTTCGTTGTGATGGTAAATCAATGACTTGATGATACTTCGGAAGATGATTCTGAAATCTTTGCGGATGTGCCTCCACCACCTCGCAGGGGTTTTTTGGGATATCTTCTCTTTCCTGAAATCTGTTGCACTCCCCTTCAACCCAAGAACTCAGAGTGATGAAATTGGTGAATATTAGGAGATTTTCTTGGACCAATTGCAGTACGGGGACATTGTCACTCTGTACTATAGACAATTTTTCAATAATTTCCTTTCTTTCACTTTCAGGTGCACTCTCAATTGTCGTGAAAAAGACTCCAGAATCAGTATCTTTACATTTAAGTAGTCCTCGGGAAGATTGGATTGCCAGTACTCTCACCAATGGCATGGTGATTAAAGTCTGCATGAAAAAAGGAAGAAAGAATATCAGTTCGGTTAGGGTATAAGTTTTCCCAACTCGCAGTTGCATTAACATCTCAGGCAACTCCAGCTACTGTGTGCGTCTATCCTTATTTTGCCTACACTGGACCGGTCAGTGTTTCCTTAACCTTTTTTCTGCTGTAGGTTCACTAGTACTCGTGGCCCGGCTGGGTTGTGCTATTGACTAGAGAAGGCAACCGCAGCATACAAAGGCTCCTTCAGGATCAACTTTTAACTGCACAACTTATTCAGTTAACCCCCAATTAGTGTTGTGCTCTATTCTTCCATACTTTTAGAACAAAACAATATACACACATTTATAATTATATTAGATGATATGCTCAACTTAACTTAAGATGAAGAGCGTAAGGGCTTACTGCTGCTGAGTTTTTATTAATTATTCTGTAGGATTAACTGTCTCTATTGATTTTCTGCGTTCCTCATATTTAGTTTAGGTCTGTGTCTTTGTATGACTATGTGGTTGTAGCAAGACAGAGAATAGTCAAAGGGCGGTGAAACAAGGAGCTGGCGAGATTATGCAAGCCAAGGAGGTGAAGACTTCAGTTACAAGGATAAACCAGAGAAGAGAAGGAGAAGACATCAATGGCATAATTCGCAGAGGTGAAACAGGAAGTTGCAAAGCCAAGGAGCTGATAAGAGTATGCATGCCAAGGCAAGGAGTTGAAGATCTTAGATAGAAGGACAAACCAACAGAGAATAGTCAGAGGGTGGTGAAACAGAGGTGAAGATTTCAGATATAAGGACGAACCAAAGAAGAGAAGGAGAAGAAATCAATGACATAATTTGCAGAGGTGGAGGTGCAACCTCTTTAGGAAGTTGCTAGTTGCATAGCAGGAAGAAATGCTGCTCCAATGCAAATCTGTGAAAAGAAGAACGAGGACATGCTTTTGAAACAAAAGGACTGTGAATTTGGCAAACCCTATTTCACCATAGTAATGACTCTTGAACTCGATCGGCAAGGGATTAAACTTCAAAAGTCTCATATCTTATTAACATAGCTAAAAAAAATTCAGGAATACTAAAGGTTGTTTGAAGTGCCTTTCAATCCTACTCTGGTTGGTTTTCATTATTTATCATATCTATCAACAATGAGCATCTGTTTGGAGAGGTTATTACCTGTCACCTGGAAGTTGCCTGCCACTTGGAATGAGAGAACAGTGAAATCTAGGGATTCAATCCGGCTTAGCTTGACGGCATGGAAATGGGAACTGGGAGATGGGAACTTTAGGGATTTGGTGAAGAGGGGGAAGGCTTAGGTTAGTATTTTTTTTTTCTTTCAACCCAAACGAAGAAGTGATGGTGGTAATAAAACCACATGCTTGTTAGCTTATATTCACCCATTTGCATAGTAGTAACCCGATAGGAGATTAAAATTATTTTCTTCATTTAGATGGCAATGTATTCTTATTCTTTTTCATTTGGTTAGGGTTGATCTGATATGATAAAAGTAGTCAAACCTTTCATTTTTTGCAAACTAATAGTTGAATCTTTTGATTAATTGTTAAAATTTCCGCTGAGTTACAAAATTCTAATAATTTTTGTTTTATATATTTATGAACTTGGAGCCTGAGTCTCCTAGGTCTACCAGTCCTCGATGCAATTGTTGAAGGTTCTAACTTTAGTAAAGCTGAAACCTGCTTCTTCTTGTTTCCTCCAAGATTTGGTAATAGAGTTGAACTCACCCATGAGAAGTAAAAGAAGTTGAGTGCTTCTCTCCATACCCCATGATAGCATTCCACAGCTGCCCTCTATCGTGCTCATTAGGAGTGGCATACATGACTGTGAAATGAGACATCTCCTTGTTTGACTATCCGCAACTTCCACTTTCATGTTGTTGCCATTCCAGAGAACCCAAATATCACCATTGAACCCAATAACGTCTTACACTTCCCAAGAATCTAATTACTGTGAGGGCATCATCAGTGGCGGAGCTACTAGGAGAGGAGAGGGGGCTTGCCTCCCCCCCCCCCCCCCCCCCCCCCCCCCCCCCGGTGCTTGGAAAAAAATTCCTCCTGTAGGGGTATATACAAATTAAAACCAGTGACCATTCAGTAGCAAGGAGAGTTCCTCGCCATCTCGACCAAGTGAGTTTTGTTATACAACGCACTTTCGTCTTTATTTATACTTTATAGTAATAAACTGTTGTCTTTTGTTTAAACTTGCTCATTTCTTTTGTAGCTCTACATAAGAGGAAGCTGAAAGTGAAGAAGTACCAATTGAAGTTCACTTGTTTGTTTCACAAAATCAATTCCAAGGTCCTTCTGAGTTCTAATTTGTAATATTTGATAAATGAAAGTCTTGACTTGTATGTACTGAACCTAGTTGTTTGACATTGTAACTGGTGTACGTGAAACTATTTTTATGTAACTGTATGAATTTAGAGTATTGCTTTGTTGACTTTTTGTTTCATTTAGAGTTGGCTTTTCTATTATATAGATGATTTTTTATGATATGATAAACACACCCCTTGGCCAATTTTCCAGCTCCGCCACTGGGCATCATGATAGATACTAGATAGATTTAGAGATTGAGAAGAGAAAGAGTTGAAAGAATTGGGCATAAGGGATTTAAGAGAACATAGGGATTGGAAGAGAGGAGAAATTGAGAGAAAAGAGAGATAAGGAGAATAGAGTTTCAATAATTGTTCTTCCTTAATTCCAAAATAATACCAAGCATTAACAAAATAATAACCAAATAATAATAAAAAATACTCAGGCGCCTCACCCGTTCACCCCTAACCGCCTAATGGGCCGAGTTTCTATCATTTTCACCCTCTGTGGAATTGAACTTGACCTCAAGGTCGAACGTAGGATAGCTCTAACAGATGGTCTCAACTTCCCATCCTCATTATTTTCAATCATGAAGTTAAACCTACAAGTCTACACCATATACAAATGCTCTAGGGTGTTTGAACAATTATTTATTTATTTATATATTTAATTATGAAATACAAAGATATCGATATCTTAATATTTTGATATTGAAATTTCAAATTTATTTTGGGATTGAAATTGAGATTGATTTTAAAGAATTATTGGGTATTCGGAATTTTGATAGTTGATACTGGTTCAAGCCTGGAATGTTCCTAGGCAAATGTGGGTGTATCGAGACTCGAGAGGGGCTAGTGGTAGTCGATTGGAGGCGTCATTTGTAATCCTGCAAAAGGGCCCCAAGCGATTGCCTGGGACACTCTCTAGTGCTTAAGTTAGTGAGGGACTAGAGGAAAGTAGAGTTTAGCGAGAAGGAGTAGTTTAAGTACCATTTAATGTTGTCTAGGTCGTATTTATACCTAGCTTGGAGATGTTAGAGCATTTAATGCAATATGTGATGCGTCCTAATGGTGTCCTTTCTCATAGGGGACACCTTCGATGGTCATAAATGTTTAAGCGGGCAGATATCGTATTTTTTGTGATTTTCGTACCTCGATAATGGCAATCTCGACGTTAGTCCTTTGTATCAGGCGCCCTACTGTCGTTCAATCCTACTATAGCCGCCTCTGGTGACAATTAATGCTACAACCAAAGACTACCGATATATATGTTCCTTGGTGGTCCACTTGACTAGGGTGGCTATACGGTCCGATCCGGTTAAATTGGCCCAGATTGATCCGGTCCCAGTCCGGTCTTTTAAAAAATATAAGGACCAAAGATTGGATTGGATCCAATCCGGTCTTGATTTTATATTGAGATTGCGGGAGTTTGAGTAGCCTAAGGCCTGAAAGGGTGAGGAGTTAGTTAAGTTTTGGGTGTTGAGCTCTCTTATTCGGTTTTCGGTCCAGTCCCGAATGGTTTTTTTACCTCAAATATAAGCCCAAAGATTGGATTGGATTGTTTACAATCCGATCCCGGTCATGGTTGTACGGTCCGATTTCGGGTAAAACCGAAAAACCCAAACCAAATAGTCACCCCTACCCTTGATTGAGCCGATTGGACCGAATACTTGGCTATCTTTAATGGACTTGGCTTGGTTGTGGGCTTCTCGGACTGAGAGCTATGACCTCAATATTTGGTCCAAAATTTGCCCCTTAAAAGTTGTGGATATTTGCGGCTATTTAATCTATTCGAATTATGTGAGCGGTCTTATGGTCAAATGCCCATGGTCGTATCATGGCCCCGTGCCAGGAAAGGGCATAGAGAGACCGCCTAGCAAACATATGCTCCGTCTATGATGTTTAATAAACTAGCGTTGGGCCCGGCCCATTGGCCGGTATAGTCATGAATAGAGGTGACAATTTTCAATCCAATCCACCAATCTAATTCACCAATCCATTAAAAATATCCACCTAATCGGGTATATTGCAAGTTTGATCACTGGAATTACTATAAAAGTTCACGTTTGCCACTAAGATTAATTTATTTCATCCATAGTCACTCAAATTAGTTATAAAGTCCAAGTTTGGTCACTGGCCGTTAGTCTCCGTTAACTTTTGTGAGGTGGCAGTCAATTCTCATAGTTGACCATTAAATAGGTGATGTGACCATTAAAAATAAATAAATAAATAATAAAATTTCATCTATTAAAAAAATAACTTCTTCTATTCTAACCTCCGCGGCAACCTTCTCGTCCCCGAACAAAGTCCCCGTCATCCGCGTCCGTTGATGTGCCCGTCCTGTTTTCCTTTCCCTAAACTCGGCGGCCACGACCTAGCCTTCACCATCTCCAACCACCTCATCAGTGCTCTCCCTCGCTAGTACTAGACCTCTTCAACGCCAACGACCTGGCCTTCGGTACTGCCCGTACATTCGTCGTCGAGTTCGACACCGTCCCGGATTTTGAGTTCGGAGGTAACGACAACCACATTGGCATCGACAGTGACAGCTTAAGGTCCAATGGTTCCGTTGCCGCTGCCTATTACCCGGACGACGGTGATGGCTCCATCCGAATTTCAAGTGTGGATTGATTACGACTCTGTCAGCGTCATCGTTTCACCAGAATGAGATGCCCAATCACGTCGTTTCTAGTAGATCTGTCATAGTTTTTTGACGAATATATGTTTGTTGGCTTCTCTTCTATTCTATCCACTGGGTTGCGCGCTAGGTCGCATTACATTCTCGACTTGAGCTATAAGCTAAATGGCCAGGCTCAGAGTTTGGATCTTTCTTCCCTTCCGTCAATTACTGGAAGGAAGAATGCCCATAAAGGCTTAATAATTGGTTCCTCTGTTGCTTTTGTGACCACTGCTGACTGTTGCGCCGCCTTTAATTTTACCCATCGATACTCATACCACGAATTCAAGCGAGCCACTAGCTGCTGGAGTTCCGGAAGGTTGGGTCCAGGATGAGTGGCGACGGTGGTAGCTCCACCGTGTCGTTTCTGCCCGTCAACATACCTCACTGGTCAAAGATTTTGAAGGAGTAGTACCGCGAGAACCGCCGCAGGGATCCCTTCGACAACGACGAGGAATTGGACGGCGGAGATGATTGCGCCGAGTTCCTGGCGAGGACGAGGATCGCGTCGTTCTCCGTCCACGAAGGGGTGGGGAGGAATTTGAAAGGGAGGGATCTTAAAAAGGGCACATCCAACGGGACCCGGATGGCGGGGACTCTGTTGGAGCTTGCAACGGAGGTTAGATTAGAAGATTTATTTTATTTTATTTTTTAATTATTATGATAATGAGGTGGAATTTATAATATATTAAATTTTATTTTTTATTTATTTTTCAATTACCACATCACTTATCTAACGGTCAACTATGAGAGTTGACTACCACCTCAGCAAAAGTTAACGAAGACTAACGGCCAGTGACCAAACTTGGGCTGTATAACTAATTAGAGTGACTACGAAAGGAATAAATTTATCTTAATGGCAAACGTGAACTTTTATAGTAATTCCAGTGACCAAACTTGCAATTTACCCCTCACCTAATCCAATCAATTTAAATCCAATCCATTTGATCCAAATCCAATTGGATTGGTGGATTCATGGATTGTTCCATAGATCCAAATGGCAAATTACGGTTTGGTACCTATACTTTTTATCTTTTACATTTCGATACCCAAAATTAAATTTTTTATACGAAAACTATCATTGAAAAATTACGTTTTGGTACTTAATTTTTTTCATCATGACATTTTAGTACCTAAGCTTTTCACATTTTACATATTGGTCTACGGTTGAGGATGTCATTTGGATTGATGGATAATCCACCAATTCACTTGATCCAATCCATGAATCCACCAATCCATTGGATCCATGGATCCACCAATCATGGATCAATCTATTTGCCACCTCTACTCATGAACCTCAACGTGTAATGTAGGTATGTATAATTTATTTCATCGAATCTTACGATTTTATATAAACACCATAGAATGAAGATACTACCAAATGACTCAAGGATGCAACATTTTGGTTGGGGCATATTCTTGTGTCGTATTATATCAAAGATGCAACAATTGAAAGTATAATTAGTGGGGTTTATGTGTAATTTGGCTGAAATAATTAAAATGGTTCAAACTGAACTTTTTCGTTGCAGACTGGATGAGGAAACATTAAGATTGGACAGCTGCTACCAATGTAGTGAAAATCGCGCTTTAAAACTTACGGTTTTACATTTTTAGGTCACCAATACGCTTCTATGCACAATCATTATTTTTATAACTATTGTAGTTAAAAATTACGCTAAAAAACTTACGATTTTTCGCTTCTAAATCACTAAAACGTTTCTATGTAGAAACACGCTTTTGACTACTACCACCCATATATAATTAAAAGGAGACAACAACATTGGACACTTGTTTATGAGTTGTGGAAGCAGTGGCGGACCCAGGATTGTTGAAGAGGGGTGTCGCCTAATGAACGAGTATCGACTATAATTATTAAAGCGGTGTCGGAAATCTAGTATTAAAATTTTTTGTAAAAAAAAAGGTTCTTCACAAAGTTTTAGGGCGAAGGGGTGTTGGACGACACCCCTTTGCAACACATAGGTCCGCCCCTGTGTGGAAGGACGCATGATAAAAAAAAATTCATTTTGTGAGAGTTGGCATGGAATGGAGGTGTCGAAGAAACAGAGGCGTTCGGTGGGATAAGCTGATGTTGTCATATCATAAAGATGTATATAAACATTTTAGAATGAAGACACTACCAGATGACTCTCGGGAGGAAGCAACCTTTTGGTTGCCACATCATTATAACATAAAAAACCAATTTGTTTATGCCGCAAAAACACAGGCTATTGGTGAGGCACAAATGCAAGCTGCTGGCCTATATAACACTGACAGATGGAACCTGCAGTGGTCATGACGCATACAGGCAGTAAGTTGAGGCTGCCAAAACACACATAAACCTGCAGTGGTCACAACGCATAAAGGCAGTAAGTTGCTGCTGTCTGTCATAAACACACAGAAAACTCTATATTGAGAACTTCCAAGTTACAGACAAATCATAATTTTTGCATAGATATGAAAGTGTAAGCAAGGTTCAGTTAGTGCTCACTTGATTGGAAAGTGCAGGGAGAGATCAGAAGAAGGCAGGCAATATTTGAGGAACATAATGAAAATGTAGGGCTAAGCCCTACCTGGAAGACCAGCAGTAAAGTAATTAATTGTATAGACCAAGAACCTAGCCAATGAAGTTCCCTCAAGGATGGAATGATACTCATATTTCCCTTATCCCTAAGGTTGCATCGCCAGAAAATGTTGGTCAGTTTCGACCAATAAGTTGCTGCAATTTCAAGTACAAGGTGGTTTCGAAGATTATGTCAAGCAGAGTTAAAAGCTTTATGCTTGAGCTTGTATCGAAAATGCAAGCAGCATTTACCGGGGGGAGGATGATTCAGGATAACATCCTCATCGTCCATGAGGTGCTTCATCATCTCAAAAACCGCCGGAAGGGAAAAAGATACAATATGATGTAAAAGATGGACATGAGGAAGGCATATGACTTGGTGGACTGGGATTGTTTGAACGCACTCCTTGATGCTTATGGGTTCAACCGAATGTGGTGTGATTGGGTGAGAGAGTGCATCCGAACAGTCCGGTTCTCGGTGTTGGTTAATGGAGGACCTACTGAGTTCTTCTCTTCCTCACGTGGCATTAGACAGGGAGATCCTCTCTCCTTTCCTTTTCATTCTTATGTCCAATGCTTTGTCTTTCTTGTTGGAAAAAGGAGTTGCAGGAGGAAGTATTCAGGGACTAAAAATTAAACCTAACTGCCCTCGTCTTTCTCATTGTTTGTTTGCAGATGATACATTTGTGTTTGGGAAAGCAACAAGGAAAGAAGCCGAGGTGGTGATGCATATCATTGAAAATTATAAAACTCTTACGGGAAAAGAGGTTAACATGGACAAGTCATTAGTCTTCTTTAGCAAAAACACCCCAGGGGGAGTGAGAGATTCCATTACATCGTTTCTTGGATTCCCATCCTATATCTGTCATGATAAGTACCTTGGAGTCCCTACTGAGTGGGGAAGATCAAAGAAGGAAACTTTTTCTTTTCTGATTGAAAGAATGGAGAAGAAAGGGGACTCGTGGAAGAGCCTCACTCTCTCACATGGGGGGAAGAAACTTTGATCAAGGCGGTTCTTCAGGCGATCCCAACATTCATTATGAGTGTCTTTCTTCTTCCGGCCTCTTTAACCAGGAAGATGGATTCACTCATTCATAGGTTCTTCTGGTCGGGTTCGATGAAAAAGCGCTCCATTCCATGGCGTAAAGGCGAAGTTCTCAACGATCCAAAAGGGGAAGGTGGGTTGAGGTTCCGAAATTTTCGTTTGTTTAACTTGTCTTTGTTAGCTAAGCAGGGATGGCGCTTGATCACGGAACCAAATTCGCTCTTGTCAAGATTGATGAAAGGACTTTACTTTCCGAATGGAGACTTTGCAACGACCAGGAAAGGAAGCACACCATCCTGGATTTGGGCGAGCTTGTGTGAAGCGAGGAAAGCTTTGGAGTTGGGAACAATTTGGGTTATTGGATCAGGAGAGGATACATGGTTTCACAAGGATCCTTGGGTGCACACTATAAAGGGGCATACAATTTCATCTCATTTGGATCCGCCTTCCCGTGTCAGTGATTGAATGTGCCAAGATGGAAGAGGATGGAACATGAACCTCATCCAGCGGCATTGCTCTACAGAAGAGGCGGATGGGATCTCTCGGATCCAGATTGGCCTGAACGGAGCAGCCGATAAATGGGTGTGGAAGTTCAGCCCAACAGGGAAATTTACAGTGAAAACAGCTTATCATGGTCTTCTAAATCATCAAAAAGAAATGAACCAGCCAGTCCTGAATGACTTGAACTTACTAGCCGCTGACGATAAGTGCAAATGGTTGTGGTCCTTGAATCTTCCTCCAAAAATCAGATTTTTCATGTGGAGGTGCATCCGCAATGCTTTGGCCACAAAGCTTAACCTTTTTCGGCGGTGGTGTGCTCCCAATACGACATGTCAACTGTGTAATGGAGGAGAGGAGTTTGCAATCCATTGCTTGTTCTCGTGCGCTCATGTGGAAGCAACTTGGAGGATTTTGTTCCCATCCATCTGTTTCCCGATAAATATTTCGCAGTGGATCTTCTCCTTGCGCGACGATGAGAGTGCTGATTCTTGCCGACAGAAGATCTTTTGCATGTGGAACATTTGGAAAGCTCGCAATGAATTCATCTTCATGAAAGTAGTCCCGTCCCCGACGATGACCTCTATCTGTGCGTTCCGGGATGCAGCGGAACCCCACTACACACCTCCTTCTCCCGCAACCTTCACACAGCCTAGGGACCCTCCATCTCAATCATGTTCACCGCCATTGTTTCCCCTCAAAAGGATTTACTCCGATGGCTCTTTTGATGATGCTACGCAGGAGGCGGCTTTTGGAGTAGGTATTACTAACCCCAACGGACATATATGGAATGGAAAGGCTGGAAGGATTATTTGTTCTTCTCCGATTGAAGTTGAGGCACGAGCCATCCTTGAAGCTTGCCAGTGTGCTTTCAAAGAAAGGTCCCCTATTGTTGTCTACTCTGGTTGCAAGGTTCTTGTGGATGCTATCAATGGTTGTCCTTCGACATGGCCATGGAGATGTTATGCATCACTAGAAGCTATCAAAAGAATCATGCATCTAGAGGAAAGGATTAGGATCTCTTTCATCAGCCGTCGAAATAATAAGTGTGCTGATTGGGTGGCAAAGAATTGTCTTCTTGATGCTCTTCATCATGATTGGATTCATGTGCTCAATGTAATATCTGATATGTTGTAATCGTGGCTATCTTCAATTGGAAATGAATGAATGAAAATGTTATTAAAAAAAAAAAGAAGGATAACCCTGATGAAACAGAATCTATTAGCTGTTAATTGTTCCATAAGGACAATAGTGAACAACACACTAAGCTTACAGACCAAGAGATAAAATTATAGAGAAGCTAGTGACAGCTGGAAGTCAAAAGCGCGATTTTACCTAGAAGCGGTTGGATGACCTAGAAGCGTAAAATCGTAAGCAATTAAGTTTTGAAACGTATATTTTGACTACATTTGTAATGGAAAAATCAAGATTCTACGTAGAAGCGTTTTGGTGACCTAAAAAGGTAAAAGCGTAAGCTGTTTAGTTTTAAAGCGCGATTTTGACAACATTGGGCTTGACTAAGTTTTGAAAAAGTAACTAAACATAACACGATTTAGTAATCTCAGTGACCAAATGTGGCATTTATATGGAATTGCCGATAAAAGTATTATATAATTACAGGCAAAAAAATTACCACAAAACGAAGAGAAAGAAAGAATGAACCAGGCATTCTTATTTTTAAAGACGGAAACTTTAATTATTTTTAATGCGGAAGCCTGCGCTTCGCGGCGGGACATAAAGTTATTAATCCTAATCCTAATCCTAATACTAATATAAAGAGGTTCTTTATGAGGAGATGGTTAATTCTAAATTTCGAGCCTTCTAAGTAAATTTAGAAAGGACATTTTAGTCAATTTTATTAATATAAACCCACTCTATTAGAAACCCGAGATTATGTTGATTATACTAATAGAGAATAGATTCCGTAGAACATTTTGAAACTAATAATAATTATTATATTATTATTTTTAGTAGTAAAGATGGTTACGTTTGAGATAAATTCTTATAAGGTTTAGTTTGTTTATTTTATTTCCTTTTATTATAAGATAAGTGTTTGAGACAAATTCTTATATGTGTAACTTAACTAAATAATTAATTTTTTAAATATTAACTAAATCAAATAATTTTCAATTATAACTTTGAGGGTTTCCATAAAACATATACAAAATGAAATAATTCAACGCCTTAATAGGAGTTGAAAGGGTGATGAGGTTTATGAATATAATTATAAGTGATTCTTTAATTAAGTGTTTAATTATAAGTTAATCCCTCATTTCTTCTTTTAGATATTAGTTTTTTCTTAGATCGATGAAATTTATATTACAATCCCCATTTAGAGATCAGAAGTTCAAAGTTTAAAACGAGTAGTTAGATAATTTATTTCATAGGTTATTTTTCCGAACAATGATAAAATAAATTAAAAGATCATACCACCTTAGACCTAGGTTTTTATATATAGTTTTCTTTTACCATATGACAAACTGCAAACTCCTTTTTCTTTCATTATTCATAACTTTGATTGATTTTGATAAAATATTAGTGGAAAAATTATATTAGTGCGATGATAATTCTTATAAAACTTCCTTTAGCACTGACATATTACTTTGTTTTGCTATACCTATTTCAGTATTATTTTGATTTCTTAGGTTAATTGATATGGTTATTCATTAGTATATATTTCATTCTTTGCCTCGAAAAATATTCACATTGGAGAATCATCTAATTGACAAAACAGTGCTCCAGACTCCAATACGACCTTCAAACAATTAAGTAAAATGGATGAAATTTTGGTGCATATATAACGTATCCTCCTTTAGTTACAACTGGCACATATCCCGAGCTATAATTTAGAGCTTTCCAAATTTTCACAAATTCAGCAAATTAGATCTCATTCTTCTCAACTCTTATTTCAAAAGAATTGGGTTAGAAAAACATATGAATTGAAACTTTCCAAAGAAAGTTGAAGAAGACTACAATGAGTAATTTTATAAGAAGTATACAACAACATCAAAGACAATAGTAGTTAGGTTAACAATTTACCTTTACTCTTTTGTTGTTTTCAACTTCAAGTTCATTCATTAGAGAGAAAACAAAGTACCCACTAAAACAAAACAAAAAATCGATCAAATAGTGTATCTCAATTGTTGTTATTTTATAGATTCAGGACTAGGTGCATGTTATAGACAACATTGTTTAATCTAGCTTTATTTGTTTGTATCGCGAAGGAGCGATCTTTTGGAATGTGTTCAGAGAAACTACTCAAATATATTGATAAAATGAGAGAACTTTCACCTCCTTAACCCATCCAAACTGAGAGCATAAAGTTGATTTCAGCTCAAGCTCACCGATTACAACATACACGAACCCCATTCGTGGGTACATGTTTTGAAGATACTTAAGGATGAAGAACAACAATCTCATAGAAAGTTCATGACATATACTTGGTAAATTTAAGTTCTTGAAAATAAAGTTTCACAATTCTAATAATGTTGCCATTAGATTTTTGCATTCAGTGAAATGCGGGAGTAGAAGGAAGAGTATGTTAACAACGGAGGTAGTGAATTCAGTGATGTAGATAATTACGTTATTGAGATAAAGGAAAATATTATTGATGGAGCATGTAAAAATTTCAAAGATGGGAGTAAGGAGTGAATGGTTGATGATATTTATGATTTGGATGAGGTGAAATTATACTATCGTGAAAAGATGTTTCACATGTTCAAACATTTCAACATTAAAATTTGATTTTTAATGTAACGTAGGAGAAGAAGGAAGAGATTTTTTATGCTGAATATGAAGTTTCAGTAATGAATATGAAATTGTGTTGATAAGATGCTTTTGATGGCGGAGCAATCCAAAAGAAATCCAAAAGGAAATTTACAGTAATTTCTAACATCAAATACTAAACAGATGAAGTGCGTATCAAATATTTAGTTTTTAGAAATTGAATTCCGGCATGAGTTGTGGTGTTTACTTTTGATAAAGACTTTTGTCCATGAATGATCAAAATGTTGTAAAACTTATGATATATGTTATATATACATATATATGGGTATATATATATATATATATATATGTTTAGTAACTGAATAATTTGGGTTTTTTCATGGTACTAAATAAATAATTTGAGTAATTACTATTATTTTGTATATTATTGATATAATTCATCCGGCCAACAGACAGGCCCAAATCTAGTTATTACTATAAAGTTGTAAGTAATGATATCATTGATTTTAGTATATAACAATGGATATTAAGGTACACATAGGATACATAATTCATAGTTACTTTGCTTAAGTTATGAAGTTGAAATGCTAAGGTTATGAAGTGCTCAACTTGTCCGTAGGTAGTACATGAGCCATGGATCAACAAAGGCAGGTATATTTTTGGGTAAAATACCTCGGGTATGACTAAAGTATGCGAAATGGGGGAGCTATACCACTTAACTAAGAATAGGGCATCGCGTACCACTAAACTATATTATATGTGCACCCTGTACCACTTAAGTTTATTGCTAAGTGCATTCCATTAAATATTCCGTTTTCAAAATTTTATAATTGGTCTTTCTACTTTTCTTATTGTAAAAAAATCATTTGGACTTATAAAAAAATCATTTTTTATTGTTTAGTTGGAATCTTCTTTTGAATACTTGATACCGAACCAATTTTTAAATATAAAATTTAGAATAAATTGTCATTATAAGAATTTTCAATAATCATTATGTGTTCTAGTAATTTAATTAATTCTCTGAAGCAAATATATCCTATGAATTATGTTTAGTTGGAATCCTCTGAAGACTTTGATACCAAACCAATTTTTGAATAGAAAATTTAGAATCAAATATCATTATTATGTGTTCTAATAATTGAATAATTCTCTGAAGCAAAAATATCCTATGAATTATATCTCTATATAAATAATCTGAGGATGTTATATTTAGTTCTTTTACATCATGCTGATGTTGTCTAATTTTCCATGTTACATCTCTTTTTAATTCTCTAATGTTATATTGCAGATGTTCCATATTAGTTACATTTACTAATTTTAATTCTCTTCCTGTAGTCATATTGTTTTTCTACATTTTTTACTAAATGTTGTAGCTTTTATAGTTTATTTATTATTTGGTTACTTTCCATCTTTTTCATTCTAAATTTTTTTTCAAACAAGAATATGTTTAATTCTTTCTAATTATGTTTCGTTTATCTTTTTTTAGTTTTGATGTATTGATGATCGATTAAGTTCTATTTTAACTTTTTCTAATTGTACTTCTAATTGTATTAGGGGGTTTAAATAGATATTCTAATATTTATTATTACATTCTAGTATTTTTATTATTGTTTTAATATTCATTAATTAATTTTACTAATTTATCTATTTTATTGAAAAATCTTGATTAGCCATTATAGTAATAATATGTTTAGAAGGTTTTCTAATTTTTATATTAGATAAAACTTGTTGAAATATATTTTTGGATGTTTTTAAAAGTTTTGGGTACCAAAAAGTAATTAAAAATTTGGCTTGGATGTAAAAGTAGACGGATGCACATTTTGGCGACTTTAATGGTACCCTACGCCCTATTCAAACTTACGTGGTATGTCTACCTTAATTCTCAAAGTTAAGTTGTATCCGAGGTATTTTGCCCGGGAAAATTTTTCACCGAAACAAACAATAGAATAATTAATTAATAATAGGGGTTAATTGCATGGTTGGTCACTGAGATTACAAAATAACGTTCACGTTTGGTCACTCGAAATATTTAAATCCATTGGTGGTACTTCAGTTTACTGAAACCGTTCACTTTTGGTCACTCTCCATCCAACTCCGTTAAATTGTGCTTAGGTGGCGGTCAACTCTAAAAGTGGCAATTTAAAAATAATAAAAATAATTTTTTTTAAAATTGCCATCTCATTTCCAACTCATTTTCACTTTTATTTAAAATAAATAAAAAAAATTCTAATTTCTTCTAATCTCCAATACCAATACTCCGCCCACAGCATACCCGTCGTCGCTGCCGCTTCCATTACAGCTTCTCTTTTGCTTTGGAGAAGAAAGGGATTGAAGCAGCTAGTGATTTCGCGGCCGGGGAACCTTCAGAAGCCACAACTTGCTTGGCCAGGCGTAAACAATGATTTGGCCGTACAATTTTTGGCAAACGCGATGAGGAATGGTCGTCAATTCGACGAGTTCTGGTGTTTTCCGGTGCAGGATCTCTGCAACGGTGGCATGGCCTACAAGGCGGCTGGCGACGAGCTGCGCGGTGAAGTTTGCGCCACGGCTTGCATACTGATCCCAACGTCTGCGACACTGCCAAGTCTATCTGCTCCAACAACACTACTTCATCACCCACGTCTGAATCTCCTGGTTGTTCATAACTGTCAGCAATATCATCAGAAATGTGCTTCCTCCGATTCTCCTCCCCTGCATTGCCTCCCAAGGTGCTTCGTAGCTGGTTAATTATCTTTAACTGATGATTCTCGACTTTCAAAGTATGCAACTACTCAAAACCGCGCACAGAAGAAGCTAATTCAATGATCTTGGCAACTGCTATTGTTTAACTACTGTCACAATTAACTAGGCAAAATCAACACAAGCAGTAGTACTGGCTGTTATTCATACACAAATCCAATTAACTACCTCCCTCTCCATCAACTCAAGCTTGGTTATCAACTTGTCGCCTTCATCTTCAGCTTCTGCCAACAACAAATCCAAGTTCTTGCATTCCTTAACCGCCATCCGGAGGTGATCTTCCATTATACCTTCCTCTCCCAACTAACATTCTCCAAGTATGTATGCAGCACAGCCAGCTGCTCCTCCAGCTGGAAAGTAAATCGAATTATCAGAACAGCGTACTGATGATCAATCGATCCCTATGCTCGAGACCAACGAAAGCAATTTACAAATTATGGAGCATACATTGGAGTTCCATGGTACATTCATTAATAAACGAACAAGAAATTAGTCAATTACTGACCATTCTCTGTCTGCCCAAGGCGGTCAAAACTCGAAAAGGGAAGAGATGAAAATTTTAAAAAATTTTATTTTATTAATTTTAAATTGCCACGTCACACCTTTAGCGATCAACTTTTACAGTTGACCGCCACATAAGCAAAAATTAACGGAGTTGGACGGAGAGTAACAAAATGTGAACGATTTCAGTAAACTGAAGTACCATCAATGGATTTAAATATTTCGAGTAACCAAACGTGAACGTTTTTTTGTAATCTCAGTGACCAACCATGCAATTAACCCCTTAATAATAGCATTGAGGTGTAATTAAACCCTCCTTTTTAATTCATAACATATGGCGTAAAGAAGTAGAACATAACTCCTTAGATTATTTGATATATAAAGTTGTTTTAAACTTTAATTGGGATTTGTTTTAAAAAAAAACTTCATTTGGGATTTGGAAGTGTGAACTCAAGGTCACTTTACCAAGAACTTTCAATACGGAGCGGCATTTGACACCACTGACTTGATTAACGTCCACAAATAGGAAAAAGACGTGTAAGGCGAGGGTTGTTATTTGCCGCCCGACACTTTACTATTTGCCGCCCGTATTTTAAGTTAAAATGACATTTTTGCCCCTGTTATTTGTTTAACTTCTACTACAACGGAGGATTCTTTCACACTAATACCCCCACCGTCGGCGCAAAATCACCATCGCCGGAGTCAACCGCCGACGGACCGCCACCGTCATCAACGCAACAAAACACACTCTCCGGCGTCGACTGCTCTGAAAGGTCCGCCGCCGGCGATCGGACGGGGTCCGCCGCCGGCGATCGGACGGGGTCCGACGCCGGCGAGCGGACGGCTCGGCGCGATCTGATTGCCCGACGACGACGGTAGAATGAACGAAGAGAGAGAAGGAGAGCAGGGAGAGAGGGTATTCGACGATAATTTTTGGGAGTGGAAGAGAAGTTTAACCGTTTTAGGAATGTTAATTGGAGAGAAAAGTGATTAATATTGTGATTATTATTATATTAAATGATAGAGGGAAAGTATTATGCCGTAAGTGGGGGGATTAGGGGGAATCATTAGTATTATTTTATATCAATATTATCATTTAATTAGGAATGATGTTAGTGATAAATTAATTCCGTTGGTCAGCCTCACTTAATCAACTAGAAATCAAACTTACCTAAACTATCAAGCAATCAATTAATTCCGTTGGCCAACCTCACCAAATTTACACTAAGTTTCCACACACAAAAAAATCGGCTAAGTGATTAAGTGAGACAAACACGGAATAGGTAATTTTATTAGGTGACCATAAATAGAATAGTTAATTATTTTTTAGAAGGAATAAGAAATTAATTTTAAATTCCGTTTCCCCTAATTCTGTTGGTAGCAATAAACAGGAAAATGATTAATAATAATAAATATTACAATTAGAACGTCTGCCATTAGGTTAATTAAGGAAATCAACATTCTCGTCATAAATCCTAGGTGAAATCGACCATTTCTCCATTGGAAGTCCCGAAAAAAAAAATCATTTCTCATCATAAATCCTAGGATTAAAAAACTTATTAAATTCGATTAAATGTTTTGCATTGTATCAATTTCATAGTTAAATATCTCAAACCTTATATTGTGGATAGGAATATGTTGGAATCTATAGTTTCTCGATTAGACGTAGAGAAGGCTCGTTGTGGCTTGCGGAAGGTCGGGAGAAAGCATCTTTTCGCAATTAGTAGAGATATTGACGTGAAAAATTATTGAAACTCTCGTGGATCCCCTAAAATTTGGATCCGAACATGGCGGAATCAACCGTTTCTCGATCGGACATTCTGGGCTCAAATAAATGAATAGTGCCACAAATTCCATCGTGGTTTTTGGAGGCCCTTGTGGTCATAACGAGAAGTTTCTTGAGCCTACCGCACATATTTTGACGATGTGAACAACTGTTGTTAGAGGATGCTGAGATGACTTAGCCTCTAAGACAATGTTATAGTATGATTAGATAGGTCGAGGTTAAAGGTAGCTATTTGGTGGAATGAGGGTTTAGGGTTTGGGAGGGGTAGGAGATGTAAAAGGGGAAGATATGCTTTCATTTTTGCAACTATCATAATGAGTCCAATTAAGTCGAGTTTATTATTCTTTATCACTATTAAGTACAATATTTTTAATTTAATTTCTATTCTGTACAATTTATATACTGATTATTAACATACCATAAATTAAAAAATAAAGTAAAATACTCATATATATTTTATATGTAATTTACCCATACGGTATTAAATATATAAATAGCATGACAATTACTTGGAGGAAACATTTGCATCAATTTACCTTGGACGTGGGTTTTCAATGGTTAATTGAGGAAAATAATTACCTTAACTAGGGAAAATAATTTCCTTAATTAAACCCATGACAATTAGGAAAAGAGAAGACCGTGGAGTTCGGTTATATTTATTAAGGAGCAATTTCGGAAACCCTTATTTAACATAATATTATTAGTTAATTCCATTCTATCCCTAATAAAATCTTAAAACCTCTAATTAGTGTTCTTAAATATAATTTCTCAATTTATGGTTGTTCAATATAAATTGGGCATTCCCTGAAGCAGAGTTTCCCTTCCCTAATAGCTAATTAATTATTAAATTTTGTTTTTCTTAATTCCGTTGATTGCAATCAAAAGAGGCGGATGAAGATGATCGAGAAACCAGCGATGGGTGAGACTATCTCTGCCCCAAAGCTGACGGCGAGGGCCGTCCGACAACGGCGGGTGGCGGTTCCCGTCCGACTCCGATGGGCGGACGGATAAAAAAAATAAAAAGAAAAAACGTGCCTTGACGGCGAGCTCCTCTTCGACGGCGGCGATTTCTTTCTCGATGGCAGTAACCTCTTCAACAGCTGTGGCGAGCTCTATTTTTATGGCGTAATCTTGGTCCGCGGCTGGAGTTGTTTGGGGATTGAGGGAGGTGAGTAAACAGAGGCGGGAGGAGAGACAAACTCCGACGGCGTCTTGGAGATGGAGGAGATGGAGGTTTGCAACGGATGGGCGAGTTTGTTTCTCAATAGCGGCGATACAAAATCCGGCCAACAATTTCGTCGGTGGGATGGGCAGTTTTGATTAGGATTTTAAGTGTTGAAGGGTAAAATAGACATTTTTCATAAATATACGGGCGGCAAATAGTAAATAAACGGGCGTCAAATAGCGATTCACGTGTAAGGCTAGGTGGAGCTAGGAAGGAAAAAATGCAACCAAGTTCGATCGAGTCCTGGTTATGGAAATTTGGCAGTGAAAGTGACTGATGAACACTAGTATCAGTAACAGCAGTAAACAGTACAAAACAAGCAAGTTGAAAGGATGTTGATACCTGCAGAATTCTTTATTAAGTTAAGTAGAGAACAGAGTCAAATACAAGGTTAAAATATTCAGCCTAGTTATTCTGCTAACTTGAAGATTCGTTAGTATATACTAATTAATATTCAAAATGTATGAACTAATATCCAAATTTGCTGAGTATCTAGATAGCACAAACTAGCATTCAAAACATCACAAACTAATATCCAGATAGCAGATACCAACTAATATCCACAATCAACCAACTAGTATTCAATATGGATACTCTTATATATTATCTGGATACTCTTATGTGTTATATGGATACTAATTATGTGTTGTATGGATACTATTCTGTGTTGTCTAGATATTAGTTTGTGAATTTGGGATAATAGTTGATTTATGGTGGATATCAGTTAGCAAACTTTGAATACTAGTATGTGCTATCTAGATACTTTAGTACTCGAATACTAGTTCATGTATTTTGGATATCAGTTAGTATCTGCTAATGAATCTTCAAGTTAGCAGATTAACTTTTCCCAAAATATTGGATGCTGAACTAAACCACAACCGAAATAGAACTATAAGATAAAATGAGTTGATGAAAAGCAAACAAATGCGAGCTGAGGGTGATTCAATTTGGTGTGAAAATACATAGAGTCATCTATCTCTGAACCACAAACTTCTTACATTAAGACATCAATCAAATACATAGTGTCATCTAGAGTTCTAGACCTTCGAGGAATGTGAAAATGAAACACCATTTACAGGCCATAAGCGCGAGTTTACATCATTAGTTCTAAATTTATTCCATGTAAATGCATCAAGGCTATAGCGATGGAGATCGAACCAGATTCCAGCAAATTACAGATTCTCACAACAATAAGGGATTCAGCCTCAAACATATAATAAACACAAAACAATTTTCCTAACTATTGTTCCGAAATTGTAGATTCTCGTAACCACGTTCTTTAAGATGCATCTTACAAATACTTGAATCTGAAAATCAATGAAAGAACCAAGGAAATTATTCAGATATAATTTTTAGATCATTATCGAGCCTACAGGGGTTACCTCTAACCTGTTGTGCAACACTCCAAAATGAAAGCACACAAATAAAATGCAAAACAAATTTCTAATGATCAAGTGGATCATCATTCTAAATAAAAATGACATCCACTGAAACTCTTCATTATGATTGGATTCCCAAGTGTACATTGAAAACTGATCTTTCATTGTAGCAGTAAATTAGAAACAGCAGTACCAAACTATTTTCACTCAAGAGCCACTCATAAAACAGAGTATAGACCTAATTGGCCACAAATTGGAAACGGTAGAAGAAAGAATTACATGAGAAGGAAAATTCTGCACAACAAAACCTTGAAAAAGAGCAAGCAAGACTATGTGGACTGAAACAGTAGAATCCAACATCTTTTTAGAATACCAGAAACATTGAAATACTAAAATGGTCGATACCGACGTTTCATACAGGGGACACAAATAATTATTCCTAAGATACATAGATGATTGGTTGATCACATAATTACTAAGCTATCGAGAATGAAAAACTGAGTTTCCAGAATAGAGATATCTCTACATACATCAATAGAGAAGTCGATTGGTTTTTTTTTTATCAATTTGTTAGACCCCCAATTGCTCATAAATCACACATTGACTGCATTGGAAACGATTGTAATTGGACTGATGACTCGATCACCGCGATGGTTTATGTTAATCGATGAAGTGGCTAGTTGTTATACTTGCCTTTGTAACAGCACGTATCGATATCTGGCTAAAGATAAGACTTAAACACTATGAAGAAAAGATCAGTCCAGAAGAGTTGACTACAATAACCTTCACTTCAAAACGGAAAAAATCCATAAGAACATTAAGTGGAAAATCCCATCACCTGAAAGTTCCCATCACCATGATTGCATAAAGTACCATGGCATCGAGCATAAAATCCGAGAGTCTGCTGGCTGACCTAATATCACTATGATGGTCAAGCAAACAAACTTTGCCAAGCTGCTCCATATTATTACCAGTGACAGCAAGGCTCCATATCGCTAAAGAAAACCAAACAGCACAGCAGGAGGGAATAGCTGCAAAAGCAAAGCACAAAAGGGATTGACATGAGAAGGTCTATCCCAAAAAATAGAGTATAATAACTTAAGAGGCAATCAAACTAAGCATATATGTATCACTTGTCTTTGAACACTACCATCTCTTCTTCCAAAATGGTCACCAAAGGCCAGGCATGCTTGTAAGTCAGCTTCAAAACCTAGCTGCAAAGAACAAAAATGAATGATGCAAAATCATGAGGTTTTCTTAACAAAAACATGAGTAAGACAAATAGAAAAAAGAGTGGTAATAGTAAGTATGGACCTGCTGGGAAGAGCACCAACAACTTGTTGTATTTGAAGGCAGCTTTGTAGACGAAAGCCTTTACGATTCGAGCATTAAGGGGCTAGCATACCAAGCAGAATAACATCAATTTAACATCTTCATTTTAATAGATACTATTAATAGATGCCTACTCTCATAAGATTGGAATGGATGCCACCACTAATTACAGATGAAGGGAAACTAACACAACTCCTAAGCTTGAACATGAAATTGAGATCACCATACTACATGTCACCAGGAAAAGAGGTTGAAGTGGAGCTACACAGAGAACCCTATAATTGGTTTCATCGACCTGATGTCATGCCTCTTTGTCGAACTTAAAATTCCCAAGTATCCATGATCAATGGCCGAAACAATAATTCTGGAGCAGACCATAAATACAGTAGCAAAGTGACATTAGTAAAGAACAAAAGTGCAAAGTGACAAAGGACGTGAATTATTACCAGAGTAATGTTTTACAGAGATAGCTGAAATCAACGCCAGATAGAATAAAGGGTCAATTAAAGCAGAACCTGCACCATCATGATGTTTTTTTATCTTATGGAAAGTTTCAGCTGCTGCTTCAGTAACCACCGACTGTAAACAAAAGAAAAACCTTTTCAGTTTTAGTTCCTGATCCAGGTACATGAGGCTCTGACTCCACCAAACTTGTAAATGGGATTATAAATTAAGAGGGACACAAATACCATGAATTGAGGCAAAACAGAACCAAATCTTGTAGCATCGAAAGCAAGAAGAGGAACTATTATTGAAAAAGTCAACCTTTACTGGATTTATGTGGTGATGGATAAGAATTTCTACTGAACCGTGTCATTAGAGAAGAACAGCAAGCAAAGACCAAAATTGAACCAAGGTAAAATAAAGAAAAATAACATTGAATCCATAATTAACTCAAAAGTCTAAAACTGGCCTGCAAGCACAGCATAAGGAGATGATAGAATGCAGCTCTTGAACAGTAACTAACCATGCTTTCACGTTACGACTGAAAGAAATTATATAATGTTGTGTCCTAGATTTGACTTTATTTGTGATTGAAAAGATGAACAGGCATGAGCATGAGAAATAAACAGAGCTGAGACTGTAACCTACATCCACACAGGTCAAAGCTAATCTGTATACAGATGCAATCCAATCGTAAATGAACTAACTACAAAAATGAGAAACTAAAAACAGAAAAGAACTACCTGAATTCCAGAATCTACTACACCTCCCATTCTTTTTCATTCATCTTGTCTCTCCTGCTGGAGGTACAGGTAGAACTGTGAAAAGTATCGATATATGCTCTCCACACTAACCACAGCAAACCCAACACTCCAACAGACTTTGGATGGTCCGAGAGTAAGAGGTGTCATTGGAGATGGGAAGAAAGATAAGACATCAATAAGAATAAGTCAGCACTGCATCGGAACATCCCCGATTACCGAACTTAACCGAGCACAATATCCATAAATGACATCCAAAACAAATAACATGCCTTGTGTTCTCTCCACCATAGTGTCTCTACTGGCCCCAACACTTCACCACCTTTCTCGTGTCCTGGCCCGACTCCTCATCTTCGTTGAGAATTACTATCCTGTTGTACAGGTAAGTTGCCACATCAGGCCCACAATATTTAATTTACAGAAAGCTAGAAACATATAAATGTCATAATGGCAACACAGCAGATGGCACCAAACTCACACAAAGAGCAAAGCAGTATACCATAAACAACCAGCAAGTTTATCCTTTTGTGAAATTACCCACCGCAACATCAGGCACAATCAAAAGAACATTTTCAATCCAAAGACAAAACATGAAGAAAACAGGGTAATCAAAGAGATCTTTTGCTTCCTCTTCCCTTGGTTGAAAACAGGGTAATCAAACAGAACCAGAGCAAAGAGAGGTGACACTCAGAATATAAACGGAATCAAACCCCATAAAGAAGGAGCTTACACAAAGAGCAGTGGCCAACTCTCGTAGCCTCTCCTGCCTCCAAAAATCGACACCAACAATAGATCCTCCCTTCATCCTGCCTCTTGTCCGAAGCTTAAAAGTTAAAACCAAAAGGAAAAAGTCCATTGTGAAGCAGATGCGTGGAATGGATGCATTGATTTATGATGGAATATGAAGATGATGATGTAGCCATTGCATTCTGCAGATACAGCAGCAACTGCAGACCACGAAGACCTCCAGTCAGGCTTCCTTTAACTTGGTTGAAGCTAAACGCTGCCATATCAGTTAGAGTAAATAGACGATAAGTTTTCACTCTTGCTTTGCCACTTGGCACAATGTAAATGGTAGGTTTATTAGTTTGTTATTCTTACCGTTGCTGTACAGTGAAAACTGATTCTTGTAAATATATGAGAAATCCCACAGAGGAAAGGCATCATCGCCAATTCCCCACACATGGCTGCTGTTTTTAGCGATTTCACTCAAACCCTAGATATGGAATGTGCTAGGTTTAGAACTTTCTCATGGTATCAGAGCCTGGTTGGTTGCTGATCATCTTTACCCTTTAAACGACGTTTCTTCTTTTTTCATTTCTCAAATCCAAACTCTCTATTCTCATTCTCTAAACGATGGAAGGCAAAGATGGTTCTTCTGGATCTAAAGCTGAAAACCAAGACAAAGGAAAGGAAAGTGTACAGCAACGTTACGAAGACCCTTGCAGCAATCCCTACTACTTGGCATAGAGTGACAACTCCTTTCTCCCCGTCATCGGCTTCAAGCTCAACGATGACAACTACTTGCTCTGGAGTGAGTCCGTGGAGGTCGCCCTGCGCACCAAAAACAAGCTGGATTTTGTCCTTGGAACGATTTAGGTACCACCTAACACAGATCCTATGTATGGCACCTGGGATAGAGTGAATGGAATAGTGGTGTGTTGGCTTAGAAACTCTGTTTCAGATGATATTGTTCCCAGCCTTAGAAACATTAGGGTTGCCTCAGAAGCTTGGAATTATCTTAAATCCAAGTTCAGCCAAGGTGATTCAGTACGAATTGCCAATTTACAGGACAAGATTGACCTCATTAAGCAAGGAACCCTAACTGTTAGACAATACCACACTGATTTGAAGGTTTTGTGGGATGAACAAGAGAGCTATTTCCCCATACCTTACTGTGATTGTGCTTCCAAGACATATGAAACAGTGATTATGTATAGGGATCGAGCTAAGGTGATCAAATTCCTGCTGGGTTTGAATGAGAAGTACCAGCAGGTGAAAACCCAAATGCTCATGTTAGATCCTTTGCCTGACTTGGATAACATCTATAGATCTGTAGTACAATTGGAGAGACAGTTGAATGGAGCTGGTGGAAACACTGGAAAGTCAGAAGAGGCCATTGCACTGGCTACAGCTCTTGTTGCATCCAAGTCTCAATCAGGACAAGGAAGAGACAAGTTTCACAAAGAAGCTACTCAAGACACTGGACTATTCTGCCGCTATTGCAAGAAGGATAACCACGTTATCCAGGAATGCTGGAAACTTAAAAGGAAAAACAAAGAAGGAGGAGGTACAAACTTTGTTGGTTCTGTTGATGTCAATGCAGTGGAGAGGAATGGTCCAGGAGGAGGAACTCCAACTTACTCTCCTACAAGCCCTGGAAGCAGCTCAGACAATCAATCTGCATTCTCAGGCTTCACAACAGAAGAGCTCAATCGTCTTAAGGCCTTGCTGCAAACTCCACAATAGCAAGCTCATCCTTCAGTTAACTCCATCACAACTAGTAACACTGCCATGACAGGTATTTCTGTGTTCTCTATAACTTCTAAATCCAGCAATGGAGATATGTGGATCCTGGACACAGGAGCCAGTGATCACATAATCTGTTCAATGACATATTTCCTCAAATGCAAAGAGGTTCAGAACCTTACAGTAACCCTACCTAATGGCCAAGTTGCCATTGTCACACACATTGGTATAGTTAAGCTACCTTGTGGTCTATTCCTCACAAATGTCCTGTTAGTGCCTACTTTCAGTTACAATCTCATTTCTATTAGTAAGCTCACACAAAACATCTCTATCTCACTTTTGTTTGAATCCAATTTTTGTTGTATTTAGGACCTAATCTCTCGATAGAGGATTGGTTTAATCCACGTAGATAGAGGGCTGTATTTGCTTGAAGGAGTGACATCACCTGGAAAGGATTGCAAACCCACAGTTTTTGGAGTGACCCCACTAAAGGCTCAGAGCTCTGGCATGCCAGATTAGGACACTTGTCTTTACCTAGATTACAAGAGATACAGAAAAACCATGTTGATGTTATTGTTCCAGAGATTTTAGACTGTGAAATTTGCCATCTAGCTAAACAAAAAGGCTGCCTTTTTCCATAAGCACCTCAAAAGCTAGAGAAACCTTTGACATTGTTCATGTTGACATCTGGGGACCAGTTGATGTGGTCTCCCATGATGGATTCAAGTATTTCCTTACTGTTCTTGATGATTGTAGTCGAAGTACTTGGTTATATCTTATGAAAAACAAATCAGAAGCAATAGATTTGTTACAAAACTTTCATGCTATGATTGATACTCAGTTTGGTAAAAGAATCAAGACCATTAGGTCTGATCAGGAGCAGGAATTCAACATGCCAGCCTTTTATCAAAGGCATGGCATAGTGCATGAAATGTCGTGTACCAGGACTGCACAGCAAAATGGACGAGTAGAACGCAAGCATCAGCATCTGCTGAATGTTGCAAGAGCATTAAAATTGCATTCAGGAGCACCTGTTAGTTTCTGGAGTCATATGGTTATGCATGCTGCCTATTTAATCAACAGGACACCAACTCCTGTTCTGAATAATAAAACACCTTTTGAATGCCTATATGGGATCCCTCCAGATTATGCAAACTTGAAGGTGTTTGGTTGCTTAGCATATGCTACTATACTTGATGAACACAAACGCAAATTTGACTCCAGAGCTAAGAAATCTGTCTTCCTTGGATACAGATTTGGCATTAAAGGGTTTAAGTTGTATGATTTGGAAACTCATGATGTTTTTGTCAGTAGAGACGTGGAGTTCAATGAAACTTCTTTCCCTTTTAAAGCAGTTGAGAGTAACACTTCCCCAAGTCCACAACCAAACATACCCATGGATCTTTCCATTAACCCTACAACACCTGATTTTTTCCCTCGGGATCATAATGTGCATGAAACTAATGACTTTGATTACTATCCATCAGATTCTGAACTTGATGCTTCACCTACTTCTTCATCAAGTTCCCCTTCCATGTCACCTGGTTTCAGCCCATCAAGCACATCACCTACCCCTGCCCACCACCTACACCTTCATCATCCACCTCACCTCCTTCCTCCTCAACACAGGTTACTCATCCACCTATTCTCAGGAAATCTACAAGAATCCCTAGACAGCCTGTTCATTTGAAAGACTATCACACTTCTTTTCTAAGTCAAGCCACTTTTGGAGAACATGATTCAAAACTTTTATACCCACTTTCTCATCACCTAGACTACTCTCACTTGTCCCCTTCCGATCTTCATTACATCATGTCTATTTCTGCCACCATTGATCCCCAAAGTTACTCTCAAGCTGTTCTAGAAGACTGCTGGAACCAAGCAGTTCAGGAGGAGCTTAAAGCTCTGTTTGATAATGGCACATGGAAGGTGGTGGATCGACCTCCTGGTAAGAAGATCATAGGGAACAAATGGTTATTCAAAACCAAATTCACCTCAGAAGGACACATTGACAAAAGCGGCGGCGATTATGGAGCGGATGGAAGGGTTTACGAAGGGGATTAATTTTATGGTTGGGAGGGTGAAGGATTTCAGGATGAGCTTGACGGGGGGAACGGAAGGGAGGAAAGGGAGGCACCAGCTCGGCGAACCACTTCTGAGCTCGATGGAAGCATCGATTCCCTGTGCTAGAATCTGGCTTGGGATTGAAGGGGTGGGTTAATCCAGCTTGGGATTGAAGAAGAGAACGATTAATCGAGGAAGAGAACAATTAATTGTGTCCCAAAAAATAGTCCACAAATCATATCTGTTTTTATTTTTTTTATTTTATTTTTTTATATGAAAAATAATTATAAATTAATATTATAAATTCCACTTCAGATGCCACATCAGTGCTTACTAGATTTTCTGTTAAAAACTAACGGTCAATGTCGGTCAACTCTAACGGAGAAATAGTTTAGGACACAATTGTCATATCGAATACTTTAGGACACAATTATCATATCGAATACTTTAGGACACAAATGGCACAAAGTTAATAGTTCGTGTTTCCTAGTGGTATTAGCCCTATAAACAAAAACCTAAAATTTAGGAATGTTTGTTGCTATCAATTGCAATTGCAAGCGTTGAAACTTGAAAGAATACATGTTGCAATAAGGAGAGTAAAGAACATTTCAGAATAAGATGAGTTGTGGAATCATGAACGATTTTTCACTATAGTATCTTAACATCCCTCATAATTTGCATGATGAATGTATTTTAGAAAATTTCAAAATATGAACACATCTTGAAACATACATTTTTTTCACGTTTGACCCACCTTAGAATAATTTATGGTTACGCCACTGATGCCACTTTGAATTCTTCTATCTCACCTTCATGTATATTGTATGCAATCAACATGTTCATGCTCGTTCCAATTCCGTTCCATGGACCATTATCTTATATGAAGTAACTCACGAACTAACTACTAACCTAGTTTACTCATGGTTCACACCTTCAAGTCATCTTATGATGCAAACTCAATATATACTAATAGAAACCTGGTTTTCGGATTACTAGAACATAGAAAAGATGAATAGATCACCGAGGTAGTGATCTTTACTTTGGGATTAGAAGAAGGGAAGTGAGATAGGAAATTAGAAAATGAGGTTTGGGAAGGAGTGAAGGATGCGACAATATACATGAAGGTTCACCCTGCAGGTCTCGGTGATTCGGAGATGCTTGAGCCCTTCGCTTGGAACCGGATGGGAGAGCTCGAAGGCTGAAGATAATCTTTTTGGTTTCCTCTAGTGATCGCCCTTTCAATCTGATGCATGATCTATGGTGAGGGTGTGGTGTTGTTGACAGAGTTCAGTCCAGGGAGGTGCGTTTGGTGGGTTCCTTTCCGCTACCCTCCTTCCGGGTTGGTTGAAAACATGCTCCTATGCTTGCCGTCAGGTGGCGATAGCGGGTTGGAGGTGACGACCACTTGTTTGCATACAACGGCGAAGGTGATTTTCTCCCAGCAACTGTGGATATGTTGGATGTATTTGAGCTAATTCAATATCTAAATAACAAAAATGGATGTGCGTACGATAAGGTAAGCGTACGCCAGACATATGCTAGTCTAAAACCCTAAACCATATATATACAGAGGGGTAATGATGACTCACGTACTCCTGAAGTATACCAAACTCCAAGTGATATGTTGGATGTATTTCCGTCAATTACTATTTGTATTAAATTCATCTTTGGATTTAGAAAATTAGAGCATGAAGTTTATGTATTAGAGATTAAAATATAGTATCATATACCATCTTAGTTCAATTTATGATCTAAATATGAAAATATCACTATTAATTAGTACAATTATACGTTAACCACAAAATCTATAATTCATGATCTTTTCACTCCATCGATTAAACTAGTGTTGCGTAAAAAATTAGATTAATAGGGCTCTTTTGGAGAACACGATTCGAAACATGGATTCATTGAATCCATAGACTCGCTAGAAAGTTATGTTTTTTTTTTTTTTTGCTTTTTGTATGATAGATTTTAGCTTCAGAGGTTTGAAATCTCAGAAATCTTGAGATATCAAATCTCTCATGATCAGAGAGATTCTACATTCCGATTTGTGATATATTTTTCTTCTACTTTTTCTCATTTTTTTTTTTTGTATTTATCCCATGAAATGGCCTTACTATAAATTCTTAATATTTTTCTAGTCACTTTAATTCTTTGATTAAGGTCAAAAATGTATTTTGATAAATATAATTTGTATTTTTTTTGAATGTTATCAATCGCAGTTACCAAACGATAAACAGTAAAAGAAAATTTAACAATATCAAGAGTTACGATTTTTGGATTGTTTATAATATAGAGATTTAGACTCCAATTTTCCAAACGACCCCTTAGAGTGGATTTCATGTTTAAAGCACAAAGTTTATAATTACTAATAAATTGCATTACACTAAAATATTAACATATTTTATGATTTATATTAATTGATTATCAACCATAAAAGTTACCCGCTAATTACCGGAACAAAGCCAGTTCGCAAAATGATTCATTTTTCCAAACGTCTCCTTTGGCAAAAGACGATCGGCAATCACAGACACGCTCTCCAATCCATCGGCCGAACACCGGACGCCTTAAACCTAAATGAAATCACTCATAGTTGCCGGAGCCTACCAATTGGATGACTTAATGACCTCTTGTTGGAAACAAAGTTTCTAACGGGTTTCTAGAAGAGAATTTGGGGTTTATAGAACAGAATTGGGGATTTAGGGATTTGAGAAGAGAATTTGGGGAAGAACAAAAGAGAATCGGCCTAAGCCTTTAGAGGGATTGAGGTCAAGAAATGAGAGGATGGGGAGAGGGATTAAGGAGATAATTCTTTTATAAATTTCTGCTTAATATGACGAAAGACCCAAAGTACATATTTATAGGAAAATAATAGGAAACCCTAATAATAAACCTAATTATACTAAAAGACTACTAACCATAATAATAATTATAACAATAAATATATAAATCCGATATAAATCGGTTTCTAGCATCTCCTCCCCCTTCAGACCAACCTTGACCTCAAGGTTGTAGTTGACTTCTACCTCCTTGACCTTTCGCTTTCTTCGTTTCCAATTGCGCTCGATCCCTTGAATGAATTCTTCTCGCACCAGTCCATTTTTCCTCGACTCTCTTCCACCCACGTGACATGTGTCCCATTTTGCATAGCCGAACAATTCGCCCTCTTCCATTTCGAAATCCATGAAATAAGAATCAGAGAGTCGTTCTTCATTGTGCTCATGATGAACCACCTTAAAATATTCAATGGATTGCTCCATCGATACCGCTTCGTGCTTGGTGGTATAGACAGCCCATAGCCTTGCCCAATCATCTTTTCCTTCACCTTGAACTAGGCTCATATATACTTGGAAGAAAGAGTTAGAGCCCAAACCAATATGAAGCCCTATTGTGCTCTTCTTCTCTTCTTTTTCATTTGGGCTTGGCTTCTTGAAAAGCCCACTTGCTAAGCCCACTTTGTCTTCTTCTTTCTTTTCTTTCAAGTTGACCCACTTCAAAAGACAGCTCCTATTGGGCTCCACTTCTTCTAAACTTGGCCTGATTTTCACTTGACTCGGCCCGTTTTGTTGATAAATCCAAGCAGACTTCTTTTCCACTTCCCAACTTGCTTAATTTAACTCAACCAGACCCACGACCAGAGTGATTCTGCCCACGACGAGCCCAACTAAGTTCTCCTTCACCCTCAGCCCGTGATTAAAACATCTCACTCTTTCCAGGCCTTCTCGGATCACTAACAGCCCAACAAGCCCAAATTCTGGGTCGTACGAGTCGGCCCACTCGGCCTGGCCACAAGGAAGGAGCTACTGCCTTGCTCCGCGGTCCAAGCGAGTGGTCTTAGGGTTTGTGAAGGGAAGAGAGATGCCACCGCCTCCCTCTTCGCTCGCCCTCGACTCCATTTCGCCCGCCGACGGCGCCGCCTTCCTCGTCACGTCCTTTGGCGACAGGATCTTCACGCGGCGGGAGAATAATCTCGATCTGCAGCCCACCGTCTCTACCTCCTTCTTCTTCGGCGGCGAGCGATCTTCCAGGCGGCTGGTCGACGCTCTCGAATCCGGCGGCTCATCCATCGCGAAGGCAGTCTCCCAGAATCGATGTTCTTCTCGGCCGACTCTCGTCACCTTCGTCGTTCCTCTTCCTAAGGATGAGTGGAGAATTCCACCCCCGACGCTGCCGCCGCGTTTCTTCTCGTTCGCAGGCGACGTCTTCTTCAGCGGCAAACAGAGGATCCCGCCGCAGTGCTTCTTCTTCTTCGAATACTTCTTAGGCGATGGAATCGTCAGGCTGTAGGGAGGTAAGTTTAGGCCGACACTCCTCGTTTCCAGCCTTGGTAGGCCATCGAGCGTCGGTTCGCAAGAGGGAGAGAAGATGCCACCGCCATTCTTCGTCTCCCTCACCAGCGTCGCCTCGATTAGAGCTGCCGCGCTGGTCTCCTTTTCCCTCGTCGCCCCGCGGAACGGTAATTCTTCTTCTCCGCGTCGTTTGCCGTGGGTCGTGGTTACCATCTCCTGGTCGGCAGCTGGCAATTCGATCGATTAAGATGTGGGTGAGGCCATAGAGACGCTCGACGCGGGAGCCGCCATCTCTCCTTCGTCGGTTCTTTGCTTCTTTCGAAATCGCCAGTTCACCAAGCGATTTGGTGTTGACATCCTCTCTGCAACTTCAGCCTGGAATTCTTCTCCAAAGACGGATGTCGTCTCGTTGCTTGGAGCATCACAATTCACTCTTTTTCGGCCCACAGTAGCGTCAATCGCATCAGTGGCTCTGCTCCGCTCTTTGGTCGTCATAGTGTCAACAGTTGGTGGTGGTGCTTCTTTCGGGGTCGGCGGCTTCGCCACCATCAACTCCTCCACCGTCGCCAGCATCATGGGTGGCGTGGTTCCACCTTGATCGGGCTCGATTGGGAACACAGGTCGTTCCAACCAATCATCGAAATCCATCTCTGCGATCATCGATCCGGTTGTTGTGCAAGCTATGGCTGGATGTGGGATTGTACTCCTCTCCGGCGACAAGTCTTCCATTCGGCGGCTAGGAGTCCCGGCAGCGGAATGCAGAGAAGCCATCGACGTCTGCTTCCCGCCCTCATTGCTCGCCTCGACGTCGTCATCCGCCGCGGAGCTTGTCGGAGACGGCTGCTCGTCAGGTCCGCCAACACCTGCGGGCGGCGGCTGCCTCGCCGTAGCGTCATCACCGCCGTCCTTCGCGTATGATTTTCCGCGATGCAACGCATATGGCTTCCAGTACTCCACGATCTGCCATAATCGTTCCTGCTTTTGAGCCCACGTCAGCTCCGATATATCGGTTGAACTCATCTAGATTTGATCTGGTAGGAAGCTGTCCCTGAAAGAGTTTTGATGAACTCGTCTTCCGGAACCGGGCTCTGATACCAGATGTTGGAAACAAAGTTTCTAACGGGTTTCTAGATTAGATCTAGAGATTGAGAATTTAGGGTTATAGAACAGAATTGGGGATTTAGGGATTTGAGAAGAGAATTTGGGGAAGAACAAAAGAGAATCGGCCTAAGCCTTTAGAGGGATTGAGGTCAAGAATTGAGAGGACATGGAGAGGGATTAAGGAGATAATTCTTTTATTAATTTCTGCTTAATATGACGAAAGACCCAAAGTACATATTTATAGGAAAATACTAGAAAACCCTAATAATAAACCTAATTATACTAAAAAAAGACTAACCATAATAAGAATTACCATAATAATAATTATAACAATAAATATATAAACCCGATATAAATAAGTTTCTAACACCTCTAAGCAAAGCTTAAAAGGGCATCGTCTTTTTACAAAAGAAACCGTTGAGATGGAACCCTAAACTTCCCTCCCCCCTCCCCACTCCCCCCCCCCCCCCCTCGTGCTTCTTCGCCCTAGACCAAGTCTCTTCTTCCCCGCCCTAGCAAATCCCGGCGAGCACAGCTGCCAGCGAAGAAGGGCGAATTTCCTTCGTCGTTGTCGGTCTCTAAGCCACCTTCCTCCAGCAGCACCCATGTTTCCAGCATTTAAGCTCTCCTCCTCCAGCAACACTGCCTTCCCAGTCTCCTTCCTGCTTCTTCGACCTTGACTAGTCTCTTCTTTCCCCACCATAGCGAACCCCGAGGAGCACGGCTGCCAGCGAAGAAGGGCGACTTTCCTTTGTCGTCATCTTGTTGCCCTTTGTGCTTCTTCGACCTAGACCAAGTCTCTTCTTTCCCCACCGTAGCGAAACCCGGCGAGCACTGCCGCCAGCGAAGAAGGGCGACTTTCCTTCGTTATTCCCGATCGCCAACACATCTCTTCCTCCAGCATTTAAGCTCTCCTACTCCAGCAGCACTGCCTCCCCAGTCCCCTTCCTACATATTCGAACTTCACTAGTCTCTTCTTTCCCTACCATAGCGAAACCCAACGAGCAGAGCCGCCAGCGAAGAAGGGCAACTTTCCTTTGTCGTCATCTGGTTGCCCCTCGCGCTTCTTCGACCTAGACCAAGTCTCTTCTTTCCCCACCCTAGCGAAACCCGACGAGCACAGCCACCAGCGAAGAAGGGCGACTTTCCTTCGTCGTTGCCGGTCGCCAGCCCACCTCTTCCTCCAGCAATACCCACGTCTTCAGCATTTAAGCTCTCCTCCTCCAGCAGCACTACCTCCCCAGTCCCCTTCTTGCTTCTTCGACCTTGACTAGTCTCTTCTTTCCTTTGTCGTCATCCTCCATTTAAGCTATACGATCTTGATTCGTTGAAGTGTGGTTAAGAGCTTTCGAACATAACCCTTGTTTCTTTCTTTTCTGTGATAGCGCATGTTGTCTTTTCTCAATTTACACGTTCCAAGTCCAATGAAAAACCCCAAATTTGGGGATTGATCACCATTTTCCCTTCTTTTGCTCCAATGCTTCAATCTCCATATTTGGGGATCTTAATTTTTCCAGTTTTTTCTATTTACTTAAAAATGTACTTAATCGAAGCCTTAATATAGTTTGTTCATTTTAATTTTTGTATAGTTCGTCATCATTTTTAAATACAAATTTTTCGATAGAATTTTGTAAATTCCGAGACATAATTTTTTTGGGCAAAAAATTATGGACCTAATTTGGGTTTACACACAACACTCGAAAATGATAAAGCTAAAGGAGTTGACATAATAATTCAAATGGTACAATTCATAGGTTACACACAACACTTGCTAATGATAAAGCTTAAATATTACACACAACACTTGAAAATGATAAAGCTTAAAAATAACACACAACACTTGAAATGATAGAAAGGAAACACATAATATGTCAATAATCGCTCAGAAGAGAATAGTAATTCCCGTAATCTCCTCCTCCACCTTCATCTCCTCTTCCACTTCCATCTCCACCTCTGGTTTGACTTGCGTTGGATGAATAGTCGGGAACAGAGTTGGGATCATCTTGATCATACCCTAGGAGCATGTTTTGATGATTTTTGTAAAACTTCCTCTTTCTTGGTGTCAACTTCGACAAGTCCTTTTCAAGAAGATCAAGGTTGTTCCGAAATAGTGCTGCTTCCCTCTCTTTTTTCTCAAGTTCCCACTTTTCTTGGTCACGCTTTGATTTTTGTTCTTAGAATTCCATCCTTCTTCGCTTATACTCAGCCCTCGAAGCATGCCTCTCCTTCAACTCACTTCCATACTCCAGCTATTGAGCAGTGTAGCTCTCTGATGACTCAACAACCCCCTTTCCTTTCTTCTTAACCGCCTTCTGTTTGTCGCATCTAGCAGGGCGAGATATGACGAATTGTGGAGTTTCTTCGACGAAGGGTGGAGTTTCTCCGATGAATTGTGGAGTTTCTTCGTCTCCTTCTGTGTCATTGAGGTATGTCTGTGGTGCTGATTGATAACCAAGACCCATGGGAGAACCACCAGAACCTTGACTCATGCGACTTTGATTTGAAGACGGCATTGTTATCACGACATGAAATTTTTGGCAACTTTTCAAGATCCACCAACAATGACCAAAATTCCAACCCTTTTCTCTGGTCTTACTTAAACAGAGTTGTTCTGCCATATGCTCCTATATGTACGAATGAATGAGATGGAAAAGGAGTTAGAAAATAGAACACACGTACTAATGAATGAGTTAGAAAATAACAGTGATGGTGATGAAGAATTCATACCACATCCATTTGATTCGTGCCACTTGGTCGATTCCTCTCTGCCCTTTGGATAGCTGAATTCCAACACTTGCAGTATTTGCTGATTGTGCCCATAAAATTAGACATGCTTTTGATAGTACGAGATGTGTTTCGATCGTTCGATCGAAACTGCGCCGCCACTCTATCCCATAAATTTTTATCCCTTTGATTGACGCCCACAACTCCATCTTTTGATATCGTCACCCAAGAACTGCACAAGTTCTTACCTTCCTCCACTTTCCAATTCCCTCCTCTCTTTCTAGCCATTGTTTGGTTTTTAGAGAGACAAAGATGATAGAAAGAATGATGAGACTAACAGAAAATTTCAATTCAGTAAGAATGAATGGTAGAGAGAGAGGAGAGGATGTCTGAATATATAGAGAATTTATGACGTTAGGTTATGACCGTTCGGATATGACCATTAGGTAAGGTAGGTAGGTAAGGTTGTTAGGTAGCACATGTTCGAATATGACCGTTAGGTAAGGTTAGTAGGTAGCACATGTTCGAATATGACCGTTAGCTTATGGTTGGTAGGTAGCACATGTTTGAGTATGAATGCAAATCCCCCATTTGCCATCAATTGTATACTTGTCTGAAACTTCCTCCCATTTCTAAAATAAACACATCCATCAACTTCTCCCCATTTTTTAAACAAACACATCCATCATGAGTTCCTCAGATTACTCATCGCCTGGAGGAGAAGAAGAGATAGAAGAGTTGAATCTCTTTAACTATCACCGTTTGGCTTTAATCGGGCGGAGACTTGAGGAAGCTTCATACTCTCGTCGACGTTCAACAAGTCGCACCCACATTGATCGTGAAAGGGTCTTAGGTCATGACCGTCTTATGCAGGATTACTTTAATCCAAATCCAACATACGATGCTCACATATTCAGAAGGGGTTTTCGTATGCAACCACGACTATTCAATCGCATAATGGGTGACGTTGTGAGGTATGATCCCTCTTTTGCACGAAGGAGTGATGTCGTTGGTCACCTAGGCCTATCGCCGGAGCAAAAGCTTACTAGTGCACTATGCATGCTAACTTATGGATATACAGCTGATCAACTTGATGACTACATGTGTATGGGTAAGAGCACTGTGCTGGAAGTCTTCAGGAAGTTTTGCAGAGCCATTGTCGGGATGTACTCATCGACATATCTTCGTGCACCAACTCATGCTGATCTAAGGATTCTACTTCATAAAGCCTCACAAAGCGGATTCCCTTGTATGATTGGATCAATTGATTGCATGCACTGGGAGTGGAGGAACTGTTCTACTTCTTGGAATGGGCAGTACCTGGGGCACAACCGTAAACCAACAATCATTCTCGAGACAGTGGCTTCGTACAACACCTGGGTCGAATAACAACATCAATGTTCTAGGGATGTCTCCAGTGTTTGACGGTATCCTCAACGGATCCACCCCACGAGTATGATTTGAGGTAAACGATCATACCTATGATCAATGTTATTATTTGGCTGATGGTATTTATCCTTCTTGGTCAACTTTAGTGAAAACATTCAGCAATCCAAGCTCAAACAAAGAAGCCTTGTTTGCTCGATGTCAAGAAGCACATCGAAAAGACGTAGGGCGGGCCTTTGGGATTCTTCAAGCTAGATGGGCAATCGTTCGTGGCCCTGCAAGATCTTGGGATTTTGCCACAATTAATGATAATGTTGACATGCATTATGTTGCACAATATGATAATCGAGGATGAGCAGGTTGATTCTGACGATGAGATGGAAGATAATCTTGATTATGAGGTCCACGACCAACAACCAACTAATGTCGATATTCCAACCCTAACTGAGTACTTAGCTAGGAATAATAGGCTTCGTGCTGCATCAACACATCATGGGCTTCGTCGGGACTTGGTCGATATTGATATATAAGACATATATGTCCATCCATAAGGTTTAAGTAATATACTTGTAATTTACGTAACTATTATAGAGCGAAGTTACAATCAAGATAAATTCGTTTAAGATTTCAATAATAAAAAAAGCTATTACTTTCAATTTCGTCCCTATAAAAGCAAAATAGAATCCCACCTACTTAGCATAGACAATCATCAAAGCTAGCAAACGTTGGAAGCATGAAATTATTTGATAATAGGGGCTCGACGAGGTGGTGCTATACACATAGGAAGAACAACTCTTCAGCCCACTGGCTGGCCCACTCTTGTTTCTGCTGGGATAGGCAATTTGTGTGGGTGGATAATCCCCCATTTCTCTTCTTCTTTTGTTACAGGCCGACTTGGGCCAGGCCCGATTTGGGCTGAATTGATTTTTCTGAGTATTTGGAATACAGGTGACCATAAAAAAAAAAACATAACAGAAAAATTCACCACCATTGGATCACAACACATCCGGGGGAGCAGCATACGCGTCAAAATAAATGAGATATGATACAAAACTACAAAACAACATATGAGTACCGTACAATGTAGAATGATATCTTCAGCGACTGTTACTTTCCCATTTCCAAACCTTAATAAAAGACCATCTGCACTCGATCGCTACAGATGTTTTTAAGAAATTACTTTTCCATTTCCAATCCTCCTATGAATTATGAAGGCCTGTTCATGCTAAACCTTCTCCATTCCTGCTACCATAGAATGAAGATAAACATTATCATATACATGATACTGTAAGGATCAGTCATTGGAAGCATATCCAAGATAACATACGGCAAGCAGAAATCAAGAGATAGACCATAAATGTGCAGAATCAAACAATGGTGAAAATTAAAGATCATTCTCATGCCATTAATTGGTCAGCGGCTCAACAGTTGAGGGATCTGACTTACAGGACCACTCAAACTTGAAACCATCTTTTGCTTCTCTGAGTTTAATCTTAGAATTTAGCCGCTTAGGGTTGTGGAATTGATAAATAATCCAAATAGGGCTGAATCTTCCAACTAGCATTGCAGCTCCATTATCAAGACCTATGATAAGTGGGAAGTTCCATGAATAATTTAGGCACCTTGAGTTTCAACATGATTAAAAGCAGCAGCAATCGAATGTTAAGCCCCAATTGTACTATGAATCACAATTCCAAAACGTAAAGACTCTTAAGACAGGGTTTCATAATGGTAGAGAAAACTAAGCAGTCAGATTTAACATTACCAATTTCTCTCTTCTTCTCTTGACCCATTCAACTGGTCTAGTTCTTTCGCCTTTAGATTGGAAGACCCATCTATGGGTTCAGTCGTAGAACACAGATCCTGGAGAAATGCAGTCAATATCTAAAATCCAAGAAACACATGCTACAATCAGATCAGGAAGTTGCACAACTTTATAAAGTTAGTTGGCACAAGCTAGTATGCATATTATATGTGCAAACTCCTGGACATATGATTATCATCATGTAACTTGGATGGAATACATAAAACAACAAAAACAACAACTAACTGCTAAAGTAAGTAATGGTAGCATTTAATTTGGTCTTACTTGATAGTACCAGACAGAACCAATAGTTTCAGCGGCTTGATTAAGCTACTCTATTCGTTATGACAACATCGCAACTGACTACTTTCGCAGTTTGATCAAGTCATTCTTAATCCATTCAACCTTTTCTGTTCAAAACATATGATATGAAATCACAAATTTAATATATGCAAAATGGATACACGTGTATGGAAAAAACAAAAAATTGGTACTAACAGAACTGATTGTGTATAAAAATTATCTTATAGCTAAAAAACCAACCAAAGCATGACCACAATCAAACCACTTTGAAATCATCATAACCAAACCATTGATACTTGTTGTTGGTGTTGCTGCCAAATAAGTTATAGCATGCCCAGCAGAGTGACTAACCTTTTCTTGCTGCCAAAAAATTTCAGCATCAGCAGCAGGCTTGCAGTTTTAAGTAAAAAACCATGATGAGCATTATGGAAGAAACACTATGTATAGTATTGTAATAGTTGAATTATCTGTTTCAATTTCCAAGTTCACAATTTTGGGTTAGTACTAAAAAGACAACGCTGAAGCTATCTGAACCAAAATCCAAAATCAAAGAAGTTTATCTTTGAAATCGGGTTGTACATAAAAAGTTTAGATTCAAATTAATGAGTGCAATCCAACGGCTTATTGAAAACGGATGCATGAACCCTTAAACCTTTGCTCTCTCGCTAAAGCGGAGTTAGAAATTACTAGGAAGGGGCTCAAAGGAACTGTGCCATGGCTTTAATTTCGCCATGGTGAGGATCGTTGCCCATTGTCCTTTGTCGAATCGCCTTTTCTTCCAATGTCTTCCTCCTGGCCTTCTTTCTTAAAACATCCGTATAAGCTCCCCTGTAAACCTTCTCTTCTTGTTGTCTGGTCAATCGCTAGAGAGAATGCCCTTGGCATTCAGATGTTGCCTTCCTTTTCAAATGCTCATTTGACACCGCCGGCCACGAAATCTGGGTGGCTCCTCCCTTCAATCTTCGAATCGGACTCGACAACCACGGCTACAATCTTCGAATGCAGATGAAGCCTCCTCGAGAAATTGCAATAACTTGTGTGGTGGAATGTAAAACAATTGAGTCCTTGCTTCCTTAGCTGAAGCTGTCAATCTGTCCCTCCGAGACCCAGCTTGTTTGGGGAGAAATCCAGCTGCAGCAGCATTTACAAATATGACATGTCTCAGCAATCCAAAATCCAGAATGCTGGCATAATGCATGCCTTGGAAAAGGTAATGTTCTTACAGAAGAAGAATAAGAGTAGAGTACCAATTGTAAATTCCTCGGTATTTAAGCCAGAGGCGGATAGAGCAGCTACCACAGCACAAGGCCCGGGAATAGGTATAACAGGAATGTTTTCATCCGCAAACAACTTTGCCTACACAGGCACAGCGAAAGCACACCGAACTCGCAAGTTGACTACTTCTAAAGATCCTTACACCTAAGAGTTTAAACTAGTTGTAAGCTTAACAATGTTCTTACCAATGCTGTACCAGGATCACTGCTGCCTGGCATGCCTGCATCACTGATCAATGCCACGATTTCACCTTGTTTAAGGCTCCTCAACACAGCCTGTTCTCTTTGACACACGTTGAACTTGTGGTAGCTCAACTGGAAACCTAAATCACACAATTAGAACTGCGAAAAGACCAAATTGAAACTCTAAGAACAAACCAAATATCGAAAAAGCTTCAGGAAAGAAAACGGACGAGAGGGCTGTTGATGTTGTAGTAATGAAGCAACTTCCCCGAATGCCTCGTGTCCTCCCGAAAGTATCACATCGGTCGTTTTCAAGACGCGAATAGCTCTGCAATCAGGCAGCCACGAGCTATGAGCAAAAAGTCTAAACTAAATTCACAGACCCATGTTCAATAACAGCTCAATTCCAGGAAATTAATGCACAGAGAAGCGAAGAAGCATTGAATTCTACAGTTCCAAAGAACACCTGAAACTGATATCTTCAAGATTTCCAATCGGAGTTCCAACTAAGTACAGTCCAGGACTCAGATGACTCTGCAGGAACAATAAAAAAAACAAGGCAAGCCACATTTTTCTTACACGAAGTTCATCTAAAATGCTTCAAATCCTGAAGAGCAATTGATCCTGCAGAAACAAGCTCTTACACGTTTCAACGATTCCTCCGGGATTGGGACTGTTAGCTCGGAAGCGAGCTCAGAGTTGGAGCAGAAAGAGAGAGCCAGCTTTCTGGAGTGGAGACATCGGTTTCACGGTTAAGCTGAGCAGGCTGGATGCGAGAGGAGTAGATAGGGCTGCAAATGAGCCAAGCCGCTCGCGAGCAACTCGGCGTTCGAATCGGAAAAAACTCGTTCGACACTCGACTCGTTATTTAACAAGCCGGCTCGCGAGCCAACTCGTTAGTTAACGAGCCAAGCCTGAGCTAGACCATGCTCAGCTTGATAAATTCGCGAGCTAGCTTGATTCGGTGGCTTGTCGAGCTAAGCTCGCGAGCTGCCTTGTTTTGAGCTTGTGGAAGGATGAATTACTCTTTTAAACATGAACATTGTCTTATAATACAGATGTGTATGAAATTTAGATGTTATTTCTAGTTTCTAGTGTTCTTTCTATCATTTAAATTCTTATGTTTATACATTTTTCCAGCAAAAATGATTTTAAATCGAGCTCATCTTGAGCCGAGCTTGTACTCAGCTTAACAAGCTATGTTAGCTAGATTATTTTTATTCAAGCCGAGCTCGAGCTCGAGCTGGATTATCAAAATTCGAGTTCGAGCCGAGCTCGAGCTGAAAAATTAATAAACGAGCCAAGCTCAAGCTAAGCAAAAACTCGACTCGACTCGACTCGTTTGCAGCCCTAGGAGTAGACCGCCATGAAAGAGCTGCACCGAGCGATGCCGCTTAATCGTCCCGCCGGCATTTTCCCGGAGACAACTTAGCTAGCTTCAACGGCTGACGCCTGAAATTAAGATGCCGGATTGATTTGGGCCGTAAAAACGAACTAAAAATCAGAGCCCGTGATCCCTGTTCCTTTTAGCCCATAAAATACGGGCTTTTCTTTGGGCATGGCCCTCATCGACTAGTTCAGTAGCTTCTGAAGTCTGATAGCTCCTTCCGACTTTATGAAAGCAAGGCTATTCTCCTTGTTCGGTGACATAAAGCCGCCATTGATGGAATGGAAGAGTAATTTCAACAGAGGCAGAGCTAGTAATGCAACATGTTATGTGAAGGAGATAGGGGGAGAAGCAAGAATGGTTCAAGGAGCTTGCTGGCTCAAAAGTTGGTGACATTCTCGAGGTTGGAGGCAGGCAAAATCAACGTCAAGCAAGACACAGATTTCGCACACCAGTTAAAGAAGGACGAGGGTGGAGGTGTTGAAGCTGCAAAAAGAGATTTCATCACGATTGCAGAGCAGCGGCCACATCCTCAGGGATACTCTATTAGGTGGGAAGGGAACTATTGCAGGTACGTGCAAATAGTCATTACTTGATTATGCTTACTGATAGATAGAAGGTTCATTAGTACGAATGAAACTCACATCTCTTTTTCTCCTTAAATCATATAATGTGACAGTTGCTTAATAAACTGAAAGGAGAGCTCTCGGGAAAAGAAAGGAAACAAAGAAACAGATTGCTCTATGACTAGTAGAAAGCAAAATCTGCTGTTGAACCTGTTGCCTTCAATCACACGCTACCACAAAAGTCCATCAAACCTCTGCTTTGTCCTTTTTGTATACACAACACAGGTGGTAATGCAAGTAATTGTTAGTCCTCATTTAGTTTGTTTAACAAACAAACTAGACTTTGTCATCGTGGAACCACCATCGAGTCTCCTTAGGAGACCTCCCACTCTTGCAGTTCTTCACGTAACGGTCATTGTCAACAGGGCGTTGCTGCATGAAAGTGGAGCAGGTAACGAGTCAGATTAGAACTATATATGGTAGTAATAAAGAAAAGTCTGGAGCATTGGCTGCAGGATCAAACAAACCAACCTTTGCAGTTGCACTAGATAACATGGAGAGAATACTGATACATATGGAGCTAACAGTCATAGCTGGAGACCATGAATCATACAGAATATCTGCAAAGGACAACAAAAACAACAAGCTTTTCGTCATGAGCAAACACTTGACTTGACAAGACTATGTTCCCTCTTCACGGAAGATCTAAGGATGATCATTTCCCAAAGAATAAATGAAAGCATTTTGGAAAATCATACAATCAACAACAAGTAGAACATTAATTAGCTTATGTAATAGGTTTGCTCAAGTGTGCATCTTTCTTGGGCTAGAACCACACTGTATAGATGCAATCATCAAATAGCAATGAACAAAAAGAAGACCAAGTATTAACAGCATGTTCAACTAATAGACCAAGGTTCATTCACCAACTCAAGCACTAGCTGTAGTGGTGAAAAGTTACCCTATGAAGGAAAGCTGAAACCTTGCTTAAACATGCTTGAGAAATTACAATGGCTTACACCCTAATGAGGAGCTCATAAAGCCAATCTAAATTCCCAGCTGTCATAAACTGAGAGGGGAATTTGCAGGCAGGAGAGAAGAGAAAGATACCTAGGCAAATATGGCCATTGCTGTAAATGTGAGGATGCATCGGAGCCGGCGGGATGAAAATCACCTGTTTCATATGGAAACACCATACAACCCCATCATTGAACACAAAGCAGCAGATTGAACAAACTTTAAACTGCAGTTGGAGAATACGAAAGGAGTTTGAGGAAATCAAGAACTCGCCTGAGGTGCTTCCATGGGGTAATGCTCAGGGAAATCAACTTGAAGCTGATACATCTCGTTCGCATACAGAGTTCCGGGAGCTCCATTGAGCTCAATCACCCATCTTCGCACACAGAATTCAAGGCCGAAAATCAACGTACTAGTCTTTCAATCGAGAGCGCAAAAATGGAAGGGAAAAAAGTTAAGAAATGACAAGACAGGTGCAAAAACCCAAAAAAGGAAGAACCTCTGGAGGTTATCAGTGACTCTGTGCTTGAATCCCGCCGGTGGATTCCGCTGCCACTCGGCGAGCTCCTTCTGCAGTCGGCTACAGGCGATCCTGCTTAAAGCCTACGTCAATTTTCACAACCACAAACAAAATTCGTTTCGTTAACCAAAACGAAAAGGAGAGAAATCGGGGAAAAGGGGAAGGAGGCGACGGAGAAAAACCTTGCGCGACGGAGCAGCCGAACTGGTCATGGTGTGGTTGGGGCGGAGGAAAACTGTGGGTTTTGGTTAACCGGCGAGGGGGAGAAGAAGCGGATTTTGTTAGGTGATTCGCCGTATTTTCATCATCAGAGCATCGCCATTTTAATAGTGCTGCTACTAGATTGGTTTTTATTTTTCTGTTATTGTTTACTATTATCGGTATTTGGAATTTTGGCTTTAGGGTGTGATCGTGATTGGAGGAGCGGCGGAAGACAAAAGATTCTGGAGCTATCGGAACTTATGCCGCCTGGGTGCTCTTGTTGATACTGCACGCTTCTTCGGTGAATGGTGGGCCCTAAATAATTTGCAAACAAATTATAGTATTTTTTTTTTATAGAAAATTATAAATGGGTCAGCTTTGAGGGATTTTTCCACAAACACCACTATTAAAAAAATAAATTACAAAATACCACATAACCCGGAATATTTCCAAAAATACCATCCAATTTTGAAAACCGCACTAGGGGGCTCGGTTAACATGAGAAACGCCTGGCAAGGAAGCATTTCTTGATCCAACAAGAAATTGCTTGCCTTGACGGCAGTTTCATGGCCGCCCTAACTACAAACCGCCAGCCTAACAAGTGGTTTGCTTGTCGACAAAGAAACCGCCTCCTTGGCAAGCGGTTTCCTTTCCCGACACTCAAACCGCGTCCCCAACGCACGGTTTGTGATGTCGTCCTAGACACCCGACATGTCACATGTCGGCATGCAGGGACCAGAGGAGATAGGGTTTGTGTCATTGAAAACCGCTGGTGGGAGGGGCGGTTTTCATTGACAATTTGCCTATAAAAGGCATCTCTGAAACCCTCTGAAATTCACAACACCTCATTCCTTATTCTTCTTCTTATCAATCTGTTTTGCCTTTGAACCTTTTTGAGTTTTTTGCGATTAACATTATTTCGTAAGTTTGATTTGTATTATCATATAGTGATTTTGAAAATACTTCGTAGTATTAACGAAAATAAGGTTTGTTTGCATATGGCATTTCAAAAGTTCACGCTTGGGTTATGGTGGAATGATTATACAGAAGAGACGGGAAAGGGAGTACGTTACGTCGATGGTAATTTTCAAAAAGTGAAGGTTGCTACGTGATCAAACCTTGAATATCTGCATCGAATTTTTACAGAGGTTACTTGCATGGGTGGCACGAGGAGAGTTGACCGTATGGTGTATCGATATCCAAATGGCGGGGCGTTATGGCATGAGGAATTCCTCATAACCACTCAGGCGAAAGTAGATTCCATGGTTGAATTTTTGACCACCATTAACATTTCCAAAAAAGAGATGTTCGTTTACACCGAGCCGGTCGAAGGCGCTGGAGGTCATTATGGAGAAGGCCAAACATCTGGTATCCACGGTGGAGGGGGATTATATGAAGATCATTCCTACCAAAGCTACCATGATTGTCATTCCTACAATGAGTATCAAGAAGGATGCGGAGGTCATCATCAATCCTTTCCATCATATGAAGAAGAAGCCCAAGGATACCATGACAACCAAGAAGATGGCTACTAGTATCAACCCGATTATGACTTTCATGCAGGCAGTGGTAGTTATCACAACTACCATTACAGAGATGATGTTGGTGCCTTTCATGATCTTGATGAGATGGAAGATGTCCTCTCAGGACCAATCAGCGATCCTGAGGATGAAGAAGAGGAAGGTGATGTCAGTGCAGACAGTTTCGACCCTCTTGACGGTGTCGATGATTCAGACCCTACTTCAGACTCAGATGATGATGAGGTGTCTCGTGACCGGGTACCAATCCCGTACTACAACCACATTCCAAATGAAGATTGGTATGTTGATGCCGACGTGGAGCCACCAGAGGTGCCAGTATGGGGTCCACTCACTGGGTTTACGAAGGGCCAACAATTTGGTACAAAGAAGGAGGTGCAGCACGCTATTGAAACCGAAGCAATGACTCGAAGTTTTGAATGGCGGACAACTCATTCCGTCACAAAGAGACTTATAGTGAGATGCCAAAATCAACACGAGGGGTGCAAGGCTAGGGTCCGGGCCATCAAGAGCAAGAGAGTCGGGCATTGGGTCATATTCCGTGCGATGAACACTCACACATGTGTGTCATCCATAACATCCCAATGCCATCGACAGTTGAAATCCATGGTGGTTGCTGCAGCTATCAAGCATCTAATTGAGCAGCAACCCGACCTGAAGACTAAAGCCATCATCGCCGACATTTCTGGTCGTTATGGTTATATTATTAACTATAAGAAGGCGTGGCATGGAAAGCAGAAAGCAATTGCGGTCGTGTTTGGCGATTGGGAAGAATCACATGCATTCCTTCATAGGTTGATTTTGGCATTGGAGGCGTCTAACCATGACACTGTTTTCTCCACCGCTACCAATATGAAGAAATTCAGCCGCCAGAGCCTGGTAACAAACGTCATTTCAAACGTCTTTTCTGGTCCTTCAAGCCATCTATTGATGGTTTTTCCTTCTGTGTCCCTGTGATACAAGTGGACAACACATTCCTTACTGGAAAGTACAAGGGCACTCTCCTTATTGCCAGTGGAGCGGATGGAAACAGATGTACATGGGTGCTGGACCGTGCTTGGGCCGGCACGGCACGGGCACGCTTCAGGCCCATTTATTTCGTGTCGTGCTTGGCACGGCCCATCACTTTTCGTGTCATGTCGTGAAAGCTCATTTGTTAACTTTGCTAGGCCCGACCCAAGCCCGAGCACGGTTGGAATCGTGCTGTGCCTATTTGTGCTTGTGCCGTGCTCGTATTCATGTCTACTGAAAAGGAAGAAAATAAAAGAGAGAATGAAAAGAAGGTGAAAATTAGATGAAGAAAGTTAGTATTAACCGAGAATGTTTGAGAAAAGTAACAAATGGGGGGGGGGGGAATTGGAAATATAGCGGGTGTGATTTGGCTTTGTTTAATTCTTCGTCCTTTTTTACTTATGGTAGTAATTACATATATATCTTTATGACACTTCTAACAACAACAAATAGTTATCTTTCTACTTGTATTTTATAATATTTGAATCTATAATTCTTTCTATATCTATTTTCTATCAAATAAATATATTTTTGTGTCATGTCCGTTCTTATACTCAATAATTACACATGTTTATACCCCTATTCTTGAGCCGTTGGAGAAGAGATTCTCGTGTTTTAAGCCGATTTCACGCTAGGTTATGTGTTTATATCATATTTCAGGGCTTGGCGTTGACGTTAAGGCGAGGAAACGAGTTTCGGGTCGAAAGGAGGAAGTTTGAGTTGAAGGGTGCTGGAAGAGCAAAATACTCGGCCAGGAGTTAAAATACCCGGCCGGGTAAAATTCTGAGGAGGCCGAGGATTTATGATGTTGGACGCCAAGAAGGCAGAAGGGGTTCCGGCCAGAGAGCGAAAATACCCGATCGGGTATTCTTGACATCGATCCGGTATTATTCCCTGTACCTATGCGCAACGTTTCGAAATCCCCCGCCGGGCACCTGAAATACCCGACCGGGGATCACGAACAGCTTGTTTTTAAGGGAAAGAAGGCCAATTTTGCAAGGGTTTCGAGTTTTAGAGAAAGAAAGTGATACCTAGAGAGAGAAAGCGACGGACCAGAGTTCTCAAGCGCCTTAGATCGATCTTCATCATCAATGGAGCCCGGATAACGCTTAAAGAAGTGCCGATTGACTACCAGAAGCAGAACCCCATTCTTCACAACATGTTTTCTGCTTCTGAGCTAGAGTTTGCTTCTCACTCCATGGAGTAACTTCCACATTCATCTAGGTATGAAGAACCCTAGATTTGTATGTTAGGTCTGATTGTATGAGCCCAAGTATGAATCCATTGATTTGATTATATTCAATTGAGGTCTGATTTATTGAATGACATGAATCCTGATCAAATTCCTATTGTTTCTGCTTTGACCTAGAAAGAGAATATCTACCTAAGTTGATAGAGCACCCTTTATTGAAGGTAGTGAATTGACGACTTTAGTCGAGGAGTCAATTCACTATTCTGTACCGGATTTACTTCGGTAGAGGAGGTTTGGTTCGTTAGGGCCTCAATCTGTTTACTCTGGTGGAGGTTAGTCGCCCGCTGGGGACTCAGATTGGGAGGGTCTGGAGACCTTTAATCGAGACTGCAGACTGTTTAAGAACATCCCGCAGTATAACTATCTTTGAACTCGAACTTGGTAAATTGTAATCTGGCTTAACTGCAGTCTAGGGGGAACCATATCCGGGTGACCTCTCTCAACTTGAAAACAACCTTTTACTGCCTTGCTTGTTTGTTTAATGAGACCTTCACTACGTTTAAACCGCTAAATAATAAGAATGCATGGAGTAGTCAGCACACTTAGGACCCGGGTTGACATTAAAACCCAAACCCGCTATACTACGCTCTAGTAGGTGGTTACACTTGGCCATTTTCTAGCGTGACAGTAGAGGCGTATCAGTCACGCCGAGATCAGAGCCGCTATTTTAGGATTGGATCCAGCCTACAAGTGGATTCAGAGGTGGTGCATACGACACTTCAAGAGCAATTGGAACCATCATTTCAAGCGGAGGAAACTTGCTGACATCTATGGTGGACGGTAAGCGTTGTACCACATTGGCCAATTAATTTTGATAGAACTTGTTTTGCACTACAATATGACACTTACTTAGACTCTTCGTAAAGAGATGCATGCCTAAGAAAAATGGGGTCTTAAGCGGTGAATGCATCACCGCGGTTGACGGTCGCGATGAATGCACTACCTAACACTGAAACTTCAAACGAACGTAACTTTGCGCTCGGTTATCCGATTATAGCGAATTGTTTTTTATTCCACATAACTTTTCAAGATCTTTCAATCTGCAACAAGTCTTCATCCCAAAAAATGTCGTTTGCTACCAGATGCGGGTTAGATCACGTCCTTAAGGCCTCTTTTTTAAGTAAGATCTTAAACCCTTTTCAACCAATAGGAGAAGGAGAGAGAGTCATTAGTAATCATTGTCCAACTACCAAACAGAAACGTGCAAGGGTAAGACGGGAATAGAGTAAAAAAATAATTATTAATAATTACTAATCGGAAACTGCCGAAAATCCAATAAACGCGTGTGGAGATTTATTTTCGAGCCCATTTCCTCCTCCCAACCCTAAAACCGCTTCGACACTCGCCGCCGTCAGGACAATCGCCGCTGTCTTGCCTCCGTTTTCGTCGTCTGAATACTCGATGTTGTCTCACCTCCGTTTCCGCCGTCTCATACCCAACCATCTCGTCTCGCCTCGCCTCCTTTCCGCGCAGCCACTGTCCGTACGGCCACTTCCTTTCATTAGCATCACCAGCCGTTACCATTGCGCTGCTTCACCGGCATCGCGACGATAAAGCGATCCTCGTGGCCGGCCGATCGACTCCATGGACTTGGCAAAGACCACAAATTGATTACTAATGGACACAGAAACGTTGATAACGTCCAAAGAGTGATTAATAATACAAGTTAATTATATTATAACGAAACAGTGTAAAAAGATTGAAAATGGTGACGAAAATTATTAATAATGGACCACTGTTGATTACTAATGATGGCGACGAAAATTATTAATTGTTATTATACCAAAATGAAACTTTGTAAGGAAATTGAAACGTTGACAACGACCACAAATTGCTTAATAGTGAAAAAATGAGATAAGAAATGTTGACAAAGGGGATGAAATTATTACTAAGGGAGACAGAAATGTTGATAACGAGTGTTTCCTTACGACCAAAAGATTGATTAATTATGGATACGTAAACATAGACAATGGCAACGAAAATTATTAATAATGGAAAAAATCGACGATGGCACCATTTCTAAATTATTACTAATGGACATCGAAACGTTGATAACTAGAAAAAGTGCTAATATCGAGCACAGACTGATTAATAATGTAGCATTGAAATGTTAATACAGGCGGGAAAAATGTTTATAAAACCCCCTAAGCATTCATTAAACGAACTGACCAATATAATATAAACATAAACAATAAAGCAAAACCCTAAGCCTATACAACACTCTTTCATTATTAAGCGTATATTGTGGTTGTAAGTTATTTATCATTATTTTTAAGTAAGTTAGCCATTATTATTAACAAGTTTTTAATAAGATTTGTGTATATCATTAATGATACTTTGTATGGAAGGCTAATAATAATGATTGTATAGTCTTCATTATACACAGAATAGACATTAATAACGTTAGGTCGCAATGTTAATAACTGCCCAACAAATCTTAATAATTTGTTACTAATCATTTATTAACGTTATATTATTTAGGTTGAAAAAGAAGAAATCTCGATATAGTTAATAATAGTCGAGTGGTCGGTTACTAAGGTGTAATAATATGAGTTGATATTGTTGATAGGTACTAGAGTTCTCTTTTCAATTTGGTTGATAACGTATTTATAACATAATATAAAAATGTTAATAAGTCATGGAAATAAGTTAATCTTTTTGTAAAGGTGTAATATTATGGGTTGACAAGGTTGCTGAAAATTATTAAAAATGTAAATTTATTCTTTTAATAACGTATTGTCATAGTGTTGTGATCGAAAGTAATGTTTGATAATATTTGTTGATGAGGTGGTTGAATATTATTAAGAGCATAACTGTAATTTATTATAACGTTGTTGATAAGTATATATATGCAACGATGTATATCTGAATGAAATGTCGTGTGACGAAAACTTCGAGGGCCAAGATGTTGTTAACAACTTGGACAGAGGACACGATGGAATCACAATGGATACTGAGATGTTTCATGTTGCAAACGTAGGATTTGTCTTGGCCGGTACAAGGTGTACCTATGGCTTGTCCGCAACCTTAACACCATCAAAGCTTGATCAATGGGAACAGGAATAAGTGGCTCATCAGCAAAAAGCCATCACGGTTAACCTTGCCTTGTCCAATCTCCCTTCATGGAATACTCTAAAATTGTTGATAATGCGATGGAAAATATTAATAATGGAACAGTAAACGTTAACAATGATAATATATTAATTATAGTACATGTTAATTCAACAAGGGTAGTAAAAGTGCATGTAAAAAAATGTTGATAATGGCGGTGAAAATATTATTAATTGGCAAAGAAACATTAATAATAAACCGAGACTAATAACAATACACGTTCATGATACGAATGATTAATAATAGTGCAAGTTTAAAGAATTGATAATGGCCGTTGAAAATAATAATATTAATGACAAAAAGCCCACAATAGGACATGTTAATCACACCATTGATTTAAAACATCGCCCGTAAGAAAATATTGATAACAACCTTAAAAATAATAATAATGGTGAAAGAAAAACCCCAAACCCATGCACACCAAACGGGAAAAACCTAAACTACGTACCAAAACAACATATTATAACAAAATTTCCTTCTTAAACGAATCGGCCCGCCGAAGGTAAGCTACGCCCGACGGGAGTGAAGGGAGCGACTGTGGAGGCAGGCTACGCTGGACGGGAGCGAATCCAGAGGTAGGCTACGCCCGTCCGAAATACATAAGACGTTATTGACAGATGTCTCGGCCGTAACAAGGTAGTTGGTGTCGGCAAGAGACTGACGTACATTGCGGTCGACGATGGGAGCGGGGGAGCGCTGCCAATGGAACCGACGCCACAACTGATTTAGAGAAGTAGGTCGTCGCCGTTGTAGAGGACCGTACTGAAAGCATAAACGAGGGGCGGAGAATCGTGACGGGAGCCGAAACGCCGGGCAGAGAACTTTGCTTGGCGGATACATTCAGAGGAGAGAAACGGTTCGGCTCGGAGGAAGGAATAAGATGCGAGTTTAGAGAATAAAAGGTTTAATTATTTTAGTTTTAAAATTACGTATGGATTCCCTAAATACCCTTAACAACTAATTAACTAATTACTCCCTACTAACTACTTAAAATTAAATGAGCCAATCACAATGCTTTAAGATCCTCCTTAAAAAAAGGGTTTAAGGACCTGAACTTAGGCCTCCGAACGAGCAATTTTTCGATTTTGACAATCTTTGGAAGACCATAACTTTGTGTTCCGCAATCCGAATGTCATGAATTTTTATTATTATTATTATTTCACATAACTTTTGAAGAACTACAACTTTGATCATAATCATAATTTTTGAATGTATGTGGATTTGTGAAAAGTAAAGACAAAATTATTCCCTAGATCCCGTATACCCAAAAATATATATTTTTTCCAAAAATATTTGGATTTGTGAAGAACTACAACTTTGATGTATTGTAGATTACATCGTTTGGTATATGTGTATGTGTTTTCAATAGGTAAAAAGGAAAGTCGTTTTTAATAGAATTGTCACTTGTACCCTTCTTTTCAATGCAAAAGATAATTTCTAAAGGTTAAAGTTAGAAGAAAACAATCTCAACTAGACAATCGCAACAATCTAAGCTTTTAGGTGAGATTGTACAATCACTCATAATGGATGATTGTTTCTGCCACATCAAGTAAACAATACATGTTTTGTCTATGCATAAAAAAAACAGGAAAATGATGAATTGTAAAAAATACAAGCATTGTAACAATCACAGAAACCAAACGACCCCTAAAACTATTTTGATACTACTATATCGATTCGACGATATGACAACGTTAATTTGTCAAATTCAAACTCAAACAAAACTCTTAACCGCTTCTTTTCTCCTTTTCATCCTCCAAAATTGAGGAACACAAAATTTGACAACCTAGTATGATTAAATCTCATTTACGGAACATCTTGTAACTTGAGATTTCTGATTAGGGATTTCTGAAAATTCACACATTCTTCTTTCCCTTGCTCAATGTATTCATTACTCCAGTACACCTGGAAAACTTATCATCATTCACAACCTTGAAATCTTCAACAATTTTTACACAAAATTGCCTTATTTCAACAACAAAAACTACAATAGATCACAAGCCCCATGTTCTACATTTCCCCCCTTTGTTCCCCATCTTTACAAGTATACCCGGCTTCAACTATACTCTTCCTCCAATCTATTCCTATATGTTACAAGTCATGGTGGGAAAGAAACATACATGAACATATCATAGCACCATTACATGTATGTACACAAAAGTTGAAGCCAAAAGAACGAAGAAATTTAAAACGATCATCCCCGCCCTTCAAATCTTGTGCATCTATATCCACACAATCCCCCACAAAAATCCCCCCTAACAACTTGCGTTACCTTGAGCTAGAAGCAAGGGTTCTTGGACACTACAAAATCGTGCAACAGATGCACCGTGTTTCCAAACCTGTGATGTTGGTCCTGTGCCTTGCCATCCAAGCAATCATGGTAATCCACCAACTCATCACCGCCGCCGTCGGTTTCATTGTGTTGCAATCCCAACGCCAGAGATACATGGTGGTGGGGGAGCAGTCCAGCGTTCATCTCCGAGACGCCGCCGTATTGGACGGCGGCAGACATCAAGCTGCCGTCCCCTGCATTTAGGTTGAGAGGCAGAGTACTCTGTTCCGCCACCACATAATGCTGCAACCCATGGTGGTCCAGGTCGATCTCCGATCGCTGCCGCGGCTGTGTTGTCGTCCCCTGGTGGAAACTGATGATGGAAGAAGAACCGTGGTGGTGGAGGAAGTGGTGGTGATCGGTGGCTAATGATGGTGACGGAGTTACTGCGGTGTCTTGGAGATCGTGTTCGTCTACTACTAAATGATGGTGATGAAGGTGTAGTTGATTGTGATCCACGGCAACACCGCCGCCGTGGATTCTGTTGGCTTCGTCGTTTGATGACTTGGAGTTGGCGTCTGAGTCGCCGGATCCACCGCACTCTTCTTTGTACATTTCCTCCACCATTGGCTTCCATAGCCGCACTCTGGCGTTTATAAACCAATTGGCCACCTGATTTCTACTCAACCCTGTCTGCTTTGCTAGCATTAGCTTCTCCGAATCATTTGGATACCTGGAGAACGCAAGGCAACATTAACAAAACCATGATCAATGGCTTTGACAAACATAAGATAAAGAAACAAAGGAGATAAAAAAAAAGTTGTATGATAATAAACATGGATCCTAGTTTGACATACGGGTGGAGGAAGTGTTCGAAGAGCCAGGCCCGGAGAACTGAGACGGAGTTCTCCGGGAGGCCCCTCTGAGGCCGCCAAGCGTGGCGCATGACGCCGAGCTGCTGAAGCGCTCGCTGCTGCCGAAGCTGCTGCTCCACGTACCGGAGCCGCGGGATGCAGCTGCCGTTGGGGGAGGCTTCTGGCTCGCCTAGCTTCTTCCTGATGGCGTCTATTTGGCTTCCGATCGCGTCGCGAAGGCACCGGAATCTGCGGGAGATCGTCTGCAGTGCGAGGGCTGTGTATGATTTAGCGGCGCCGTTGCCGGCGACCATGTCTAGGGATGAGACCAGAGCTTGCATTTGGTGGTAGTACTGCTTGTACCTCCTGTCCACCTAATAAGTAAGTTTAGTTAGGGTTATTTGAATTTCATCATAAAAATGAAGCTAAGTATGAGATCATATAACCCGCATGAAAAAACTTGAACTGAAAATTGTGTGAAAGAATGATCTAAACTTAGTGGGGAGAACAGGAGGAGGGTTTAGTTTCCATATGGGAACACTAAATTTAAGAGTGCTAAGTAGAGAGAAGTAAAAAAAATTCCTAAAGGACTAAAGAAGCTTTGAAGAAATTGAAATCATATTACCTCATCGATCATGGACACAAGCTTGCTCTTTTTACTCTGCAAATCCTGTTTCTCGGATGGTGACAAATCGAGCGATGACGAGTTGCCACCACCTGACTCACCCGATGCGACCCCATCGTTTCCCTCCTTATTCTCATCCGAACATTTATTCCCTTGGTCACCCCTTGCCGCCAGAGCATACTTCACATTAACAACCTCGTCCAACAACTCGTGTGTCGCCTTGAGGTACCTAGAATTCAACAACGAAACATTTGCATACCCTAATGTCTCATAAACCTCAACGGCGTTATTGTTCTCGCTCCCTTGCAGGAAATGATCGGTAGGATTATTCATCGAACCACCACCTCCTTCCATCTTAATCACATTCTCTCCTCCGTGGTTGTTCCATTTCCCCAACGAAGCAGGCATGATCAACTCCTCTGTCGGCTCCGAGACCGAGTACTGATAGTGATGAAACGAGGGGACCTCGCCACCGTCCATTTGGGTTCCGAGGCTCAGAGAGAGCCCACCTTGGATGTGGAACCCCGCGTGGTGCTCCTCCGCCGCCGCGGCCAGATTTGCATCCACGTCGTGTGGATGCAAATCTTGTGGAGTCTCGCTGCTCATGGGCGGGATGAACATCATCTCGTTGTTGTTGCGTGTCGTCCCGAATTGTGAGTTTGAGAATTCATCGGCGTGGTGGTGGTGGTGGTGGGGTTGGTGGGGAGATAGAGAGGTGGTGGTTCCGGAGAGGATGTCCGAGTATGAACAAATGGAGATGGTGTTGAGGTGGGAATTATTAGGGAGATTGGTTTCCAATTGACACGATGATGAAGTTTGTGTCTGCAAGTTGTCCGTTGGACTGCTGCTGATTGTTGAATAGTATGTAGCCATCATCTGAAAGCTAGCTAGCTAGCTGCTTCCACTTTGTTATTCTCTTGTTTAGTCTCCAAAATGGTGGGAGAATCCAACTATGCTTCCTTCTTACAGGTCATATTGCTCTTGCTGACGCATCCTGATGAGGAAACAGGAGGAGGGTTTTCATATGAATGAGAAATGAATCAAAGAAAACATTATTAACCCTAGGCACAATCAATCATATCATACCCTGCACCAATATAAAGGATCGAAATACAAACAAAGTCTTATATCTAATGAAGGGTTCTCGAACCGATTACCCTTAGGTTTGACCTATGATAACCTAATCATGATTTCTCCATAGAAAGAAAAATATATAAGCTTTAGTAGCAAGTCAAGTATAGAGATGACCAAAATCATTTTGTGGGTACCTGGCAATTAATCGTTCTTTGTGAAGGAAGGGACTGAAAACAGAGCAAAAACAGAGAAAACAGAGCACACCATGGAAGGCAAGAGAATTCAGAAGAAAGAAGAAGAGCCCACCAAACACCCAATAGAAACCCTTCAAGATTAGACCAATCCCAGAGGGGAAACTTAAAAAAAAAAAAAAAAAACAAGTAACCGAGAAAACAAACTGCTTCGTGCTGTGTGTCTCTAGATCTCAACGATTGGAACTATCATCATCACCATGATCATGAAGCTCATGATCTTTGGTTATGGAGATGGTGAATTTATGAGAGAAAGAGAGAGTTGGGAAGGGATGAGAAGAAACCTTTATGGAGTCCTTTTATGTTTTTGAGTCAGAACAAATGATTGGAGATGATGATCAAGTAAAAGTAGCAGAGAAGAAGAAGAAGAAGCAGGAAGCAGGGAATGAAAGAAAGGAAGATTACCTGAAAGAAGAAGGGAAATGGTGGCAAGTGAAGATGGAATGCGCGTGATCGAAGAAGACATTGGGTTGGAGGTGTGGGGGAGAGGAGAGGAAGACAAAAAAACAAACACAAAAACACCAATCCCAAGAGATATCGTCCTTCCCCCTCTTAACTTAATAAAAACCAAACTCCTTCCTTATCATTGGAAACATTGACACCAACCCAATTAATTATTATTCCTCAACAAATCCATGCCAAACTTAAAAAGAAAATGAGTAAAAGAAAAAAGGGTTTTCATTTTCAAAATGGGAAAAGGAGCTCTAGATTTGAGGGTAAATGCCATTTGGTAATTGAGATTACTAAATCATGTCATGTTTAGCCATTAGAAAAAATTAATATTAATTTTGATTACTCAAATTACTGAAACATGTCATATTTAGTCACTCTCCCGTTAGTTTCTGTCCAACTTCATTAACAGAGTTCGACGGAGGCTAACGAAAAGTGACTAAATGTGACATGTTTCAGTAATTCGAGTGACATTCATAAAAAAAAGTAATTCGAGTGACCGGAGTTGGACGGAGGCTAGCAGGAGAGTGACTAAATGTGACCTGTTTTAGTAATTCGAGTGACCAAAATTGATATTAATTTTTTCTAGTGACTAAATATAACAAGATTTAGTAATCCCAGTGACCAAATGTGGCATTTACCCAGGTTTGAGGTTTTGAAATGTTTAATGGAATTTTTAGATGATCAAATAGAAAGTCTTGAATGACTCTATCAAATCGTAATTATAACTAAAAAGGTTTCAGATAATGAAGAAAATGTGTATTGATTTAAACTTAAAAGTTTAGGAGTGAATTCAATCGAGAGACTTAGATGTGATATTGTAGTCTAACATCTAAGAATTATGATTATAGTAGTGTGAAACAGATATATCAATTTTTATACTAGTCTCTGAAACAATGAAAAATCACTTCGAAATAGAGAGGACGATGAGAAATGAAAGATGTACAAGAAAATATTGGAAAGAATTGAGACGCACACATAAAAAATGGAAGGAATACAGGAGGACTGGGTGAATTCGTTAAACTTCAACTATTCGCAAACATATTTACTCTAGCGAATTAAATCCAAATGGTCACGATATTACTTGCTACAAAGTTTTCCATACAAACTCTTTGATTAAGTATGCTACCTTTCATAATTTTGTATTGAGCAAAAATATGGAAACAATGTATCCACAAGAAATGCTGGAGGAAATTTGCTGTGGTTGTTAACGGAATAGAGACCTTATTATAATATGGGGAAGCGACCAGTCATGGTATTATATCGATTTTTTAAGCTTTTCCCGAGCAGCAAAGCCTACGCATATTGCTCCAAAATCCGGGCACCACCAACTCCCTTATTCTATTCCTCATTTCCTCCTAATCACCAAGAATTAAGGGACCCTCTCTCCCACAAAATATACAATCTTGAATATTAAAATTATATATTACTAACATATTTAAGTTTCGTCACTCTAACCAAGATGTTCATTATTATTAATTTTATTTTATACCCTTTTATTCGTACACTTTTTTAACAAATTAAAATAAAAGCCATCAAGTATGTCATGCGAGAACCATATATTAATTAAGACTAATTAAAAAAAATTATTTCTAATCAGTTGAGTTATTGGGACGAATTCGTATTTGACTAGATATACCAAGTAGTGGTTATTAATAGTCAAACGATCTTATTACCATGTACAACGATAAGCCCAAAGTCGGTATGCATATTATATTCATTCGAAGTTTGGTGTTCTTAAAAAAGGAGCAGTTACTGCCATGTTGGACGAAAAAATTTTGATCGGTCGACTCGTTGGTTAATTTGACCCAATTGTCATGACACATATGGGTATTAGGTCGAACTCAAATGCACTTTTAACAAATATGAATTCAAATTGAGTTTAAATTTGGTCCGACTTGGGTCAACTCATTCGGATCAGATCAAAATGGATCTATTAGAATCGAGTATTCATTTTCTTTTGCGTATCCATTGATATGATTCCATCGAAACTAGAAAATGGATATGTGTTTCCGTTGCGTGTTTCACATGCGATAGGCAGCAGCAGCTAGCTGGGAAGAACAAGTTGAAACTAGGGTTCCACGTAGTGTCATCGACAAGAAAGCAAAAGGAATGGTGGGAAGCAGGCCGAGGATTGGCGTCGGGCTGGCTGGCGATGAAGCCAGGCAGCGTGGTGGTTGCCTTGTTGTTCCAATAAATGGTTTGTTTTATTTTAGGTGTTATTGTTTGCTCATTGCTGCCGTTAACGACTTACTGGTTTGTTTCTTTCTTTTTTTTTCTTTCTGGTTTTATTACAGCAAAGAGAAGAGATAGAGGTTTCCAACTACCAGTTTGGTGGACCTGTAAACTCGATCTCTTTGCCTCCCTTCCTTCCCAAACATGGAAAACACCCTCTTAACCCCTCTCCTTCCAAATTAAGCATCCACCAGCCAAAGCAATCTTCTCTAGCTCCCATGTCTTCCTCCCTCCTCTTGTTCTTTTCTGTTATGTGGAATTTCTAATTAAATGGTTGTTCATGGTTTGCACAAGGACTAATTTAAGGCTGCCTTTGTTGGGTTTCTTGTTTGGTCATGATGGTGATTGTTGACACTTGCCAAGTTACATGAAATTAATTCTCATTAATTATTTGCTCTTGTGTTCATGAATCTAAACTACATGGAGATTTAATCATCCCCCAGCCATCATTGAGCGTGTATACTTATTAGTATGTTCCAATAGTAAAGACAGACTGTTTTTGAACAAGAAAGATCGTTTCTGGCTAGCTCGAAAATCTTGTTTCTACGTTGTGCGGCCGTTATGGAAATATCGCCTATTAGACGAGTACTGTTCGGACGATGTGCATTGATTTACATGTCGGATGGTTGAGTGTACGGTGGCTGGAATTTACTCGCACCATGGTGTTATATCAATATTAATCGGAATATACTTCAATATTCGTTTAGTTTGAAATCTCATTTTTTTCAATTAATAGTGCCTTTTTCGATACAGAACTTTTGTAATTTGTAACTCTCTTTTATGAGCAAATTTTCATCGCAGAAATTGCTTGCTCTATCCAAGATAGAAAAAAATTAATTTTGAATCCATTTGATTACCAAGCACGAGTCTACATGTGATGAATAAATGTGAAATTGTAGAAGTTAATCCGTTATTATTGTCTACAGTCGTACAAATTATGCATATAGGTATTTTGTGATGTCATTGTTGATAAATCAAAATACGGTGGAAACTGTTGTAACTTATTACTGAAACCACATAGGGTTTATATAGAGTACAAAAACTGGCTTCTATAATAACCCTAACACTAATACGAAATTACATAACTTATACGACCCTAATAAGAAATATAACTCTGCCAAATTAGATAAGAGTACTCATAATATAACACAATATTACTCATACTACACATACTCTAATATTCATAATTCACAAATGATCATCAACAACTAAGTAATGCAAATGTTTTTTGTATTATATGATTTACAAAGTAAAATTTGAGATAGTGTCGAATGTTTTACCTCTCCCTCCTTCCACATTAAACTAATCAGCAATCTCCACAGCACAATAGTCAATAGCATAACATAATTTAGATTGTTAAGTTGATCAACGTACTAGTTAACTGCCACCAGATGTGTTTAATTAAATGTATTATTATGAATATTATTATATGAAACCAATCTAGTATCCAATTCAATGAACAAGAAAGAAAGTTGGTTTCCTAATTGCGGTTCGTTGGAGGTTTGGTTTTCTCCTTTGTTATTTCTAGTAGACTATAGAGAGAAGCCGACGGGGGGTGTTAGGTGAAAGAGACACGTTGATGCTATTACACGTGTCCGCATTCGCACGCTAGCGGCTAACCCCCTCGTTTTTAAATTATCTATTTCTAGTTGATGGTTTATTTTTTGTAAGGATTACAGAATTAATTATAATGTGGGATTATTTATTAATGTGAAATTTTGGGCATTTTCCCAAATTCCAGTTATCATTGGAGAGGCGGGGTTTATACTTTATATTTTTATTAATTAAAAAGGAAACGGCTTGCCGTCAAACAAACAAATACCTTGTTGTTGGTCTAACTGCAAAATCCGGTGGGAGATGAAAACTATGAGAGGGAAAAGAATAACAATGACAATAATGAGAAAAATTAAGAAAAGAAATGAGTGGTTGAGTTGATTGTTAGATCGAATGCTATCGATAGCATCCAAAACCACATTATTATGTAAGGGTTGGGGGTTTAAAAATGAATAGATCATAACAATGTTGATAAGTTAATATTAGTTTAGGAATGCTGTTGATTGTTTTTTTCTTCAATAGATTATATGACTCTTTTAAGTTGGTATCTCTCGTTGCAAAATGCGGTGTGGATTCCCCGATGATAATGTGAAACTATTGAGAATTTGTGGAATTTTAGGGATGAATATTGGGCGGATGACTCGTAGAACCTGCCCAATTTCGTTTAACAAAATCTTACCAACTGTATAAGGTGGCAATGTTGGTGGTTGAGGTGGCTTCTAGAACAATCGATCAAAATACAAGTGGGAGTGAGTCGAATGTAGTCGAGGAGTTTGGGAATTTAATGTACCGTAAGGGGAGATGGTAGACTTGACCGGTCGACTCACTCCCACTCATATGGTTTGTTTCCAATATGAAGACCAATTTTAAAATTATGCAAACTATGTTCACCAATCCAACTCACTACTAAACCACATTAAACCACCAACGTATATTTGGGGTCATGTTTAATTTCACTCTCTTAGTTGTGGGTGGATAATTTTTATCTAAAACTCGTCCAACCCCAACCAATGCATATTGTTGGAGTCTTATACAATCAAGACGAATTGAAATAAAAATAATTGATTTTTTATATTAGTAAAAAAATTTATGTTCCCTGAAAATAATTGAGCATTCACCAATAGTAAATGATTTATAGGACAACGGAAAAAATTATAAGGGGTGACTTTTTTTTATAAAAGATAATTATATATATTGATTGGTGAAATAGATAATTACGAAATTAATCCAGGCTAGGAAATAAAAGAAGTGACTCGCAGTGGGGTACAATGAAATGGCATTTCTAGCCATCAAATGAGCTATCCTATTGTTACAACAACCTACAAATCGTACACTAAGGCCACCATGAGTCACAAATAATTGTCGGTCTCTTCAAGAATTGCACCCATCCGACTATCCCGGGTATCAGAACTAAGGATCTTCTCAATGACCACTTTGACATCAACTTCAAATCGTATCTCCGAAATGATAAATCGTGGCTAGTGAATCACATTACCACAAACTAAACCCTCTTAAAAAGATAAGGTCGATCTAAAACCCTTTGCTAGTCACAAAAGCCATTATGTATAAACCTATGACACCATCAATTCTTTTTTCATCTGGCCAAATCTCTTTGTCAAGAGCAATTCACCAACACTATCCTAATTGACTATCGAGTTGATAAAATATTATAGAGCTTCAGGTAATAGTCGTGGCTAATCTCTAAATTCAATACAAAATAAAATATGAAATCACAAGATCACCAAAATCATTCCCTTTGCGAGTACCTTATACTTATTTTTGGATAAACTCATCTGAACTCACATTTTCACCTATACTTAAACAATAATTTCATGACCCTTTAATACAATTAAGGATTGGTTGGATCATTTAGTCGGTCATACTTAGATAAAAGAAACCATGTTGGATCTTTGGTGGCTTGGATTGAAGTCGATGTGGATGTTTTTGGTCCAACACATCTCTTATAACTTTATGTATGCTTTATTTCTTGATTAAGGGTTTCCATAACAAGGATAGTTGTGGATAGCTACTAAGCTAGCTATAGTAGTATTTGGTTCTCTTGATAATGTACAGTTTGTCTGGTTTCTACAATTGGGGCAATGGAAAATTGCTTTCATCAAAAAATAAAACAAAATCTCAACCTCAATTTTTTTTATGAAGAAAATCTCAACCTCATTAGACGTGAGTTTCAGCCAATTGAAACTTTAACGAGGTTATTAATTAATTTCTGCAATTTTTGTAAGGGAAATAATATATAAAACATATTAAAATTGATCCCTTCTTAGGGCTGAGAATCTATTGTGCTATGCTTCAAATCATGTTTAGTTTTATGGATCTTTTGCCTTGGATTTTAATAATTGACACGCCTTGTGAAATTTTTGGTTCAATATTTATCATGTATATCATAGCATAAATATGGAATATGTTCTTCCCCGGCCTCGATTATTCCGCCTCCTTGATATATGACAAAAGGAAAAAAGAGTAATTTGGTTGTTTACTTTTATTTATCTTGATTATTGGACTTAGTGATTGTTTAAAGGTTTAGGATGAGGTAGAATATATTTTAACGAATAAATATTACATGTTATGGGACTGTGGACAAAGGAAAAGTTCACTATGAGATTTTAACTTAGAATTTTCAATATGAAAAACAATAATAAAATCGCATGATCATTTCCTCTTAGTTGAATTATCGATATTGATATTTTGTACAATATGAGATTTGGAGCCAATTTTCACATTTTGGCAAATTCACAGACAAAGACACCATGGGTATGGTTTGTTTGTAAAGAAGGAAACTAGGTTTTATAGCAATTAAGGTGATCAAGAAAGTCGATAATGTTATGAAACTTTATAATTTATATTCTTATTATAACAAATGAATTCATATATTTTTAGGAATTTATTTTCAAATTAATTTATTTTCTTGAAATTTAACATAAATAATTTTCAACTTAAAATTTTAAATTCTACAAAATTGATGCTAGTTATAATAGTTTGAGAAATTCAGGTGAGATTTTCAATGTATTCCATTAGTAATTTACTAATAAATATTGAGAACACAAATACCATAATTAGCATTTAGCAATTAAATTTACTTAACTCGATATAATTGTTATTTTGTGTTGAGCCATTACTGACCTCTTGCTTCTCCCGATATTTTCTTCCCCTCTCATAGTTTCTTCTGCGAAATTTCTCATTTTTCACTTCAATTCATGTCCCTCCTTGACTACTACACAAAAATTTGTTGTGACCATTGGTTTTTTGCCTGTCCCTTTATCCAACTATTATTCTTCGTGTGTTTTCACTTTTCATCTCTAATTTTCTTTGACTTATCAATTTCAATGGCCTCCATAATAAAATAATTTAGATTCCTATAAAAAACTCTTTGACTTATCTTTCTAATGGAGTTTGTGAGAAGGATTTGGAAATTTTGGACACTGCATTTTTTAAAATTTGAAATGAGGCCATAATTAAGTCGAGATTGTCCCTCATAGAAATAGTATGTTAGTTATCATTGCTTCAACAAGGCGAGTCGGATCGATCGGAGCCTCTGCAATGCAGCCTGGAACTCAATCTTCCCCAGTTCTACTGTCACCCACTTCCCCCGGCTTCATTCTGACCACCATCCTATCCCGACGTCTCTTGGAAACCAGGGAGTTCACCCCTCTTCTTATTCTCATCCTTTTAAATTTGAGGAAGCTTGGTTAACTCATGAATCTTATGATACTTTCTTGTCTAATAGTTGGGACTTTCAGGCACCTCTACAGGAAGCTCTCCAAGACATGGCCAGTAAATTGTCTCAATGGAACCAGTCAACGTTTGGGAATATTTATCGCAGAAAGAGAAGACTTATGAGCCGGATTCAAGGGATCCAAGCAAAGGTGGCTCATAATTTTTCGCCAGGTCTCTTCAAGCTTGAAGCAAAACTTGAGGAGGAGCTTGATAAAGTCTTGGAACAAGAAGAGATTCTCTGGTTTCAGCGAGCTAGGGAGAAATGGGTCCAGTTTGGAGAGCGCAACATGACCTATTTCCACCAACAGGCCAATATTCGCCGACGGAGGAACAAGATTGAGAGTCTCAAAGACAGCAATGGAGAGTGGATATCTGACCAACATGAGCTTGCGAGTTTGGTCTTTGATTTTTTTCTCTTCTCTGTATTTGCAGGATAGCCAGGAGTACACCGACGAAATGCCTAAGCCAGCCTTTCCGAGGATTGCTCACGAGGATCTCATCCTCTTACTTCGACCTTTTACAGGAGAGGATATTCATGGAGCGGTCTAGGACATGAAGCCTTTCCCGGCGCCGGGACCTGATGGCTTCCAGACTATTTTCTACCAAAAATCATGGCAAACCGTCGGGAAAGCTCTAATTGATATGGCTGTTAGTTTTTTCTCTACGGGAATCCTGCCGGAGAAGGTAGTAGAATCGACGGTGGTGCTCATCCCCAAAGTGGAACATCCTGAGTGGGTCTCTCAGCTTCGACCGATCTCTCTTAACAACGTGTTCCTAAAAGCAATCACGAAGGCTATCACCAACCGCCTGAAGCCGATCATGAGGAAAATTGTTTCACCCCGGCAGAGCAGCTTCATCCCAGGAAGACAAACCACTGATAATATTATTGTGTTGCAGGAGGTCCTTCACTCTCTTAGGAAGAAGAAAGGCAAGAGAGGAGGCATTGTGCTTAAGATTGATCTCGAGAAAGCTTATGATAGGCTGAGTCGCTGAGATGGGACTTTCTACGGGATACCTTGAAAGAAGTGGGCCTGCCTAGTTTGTGGATCAATTGCATCATGTTTTGTGTGGAGAGTAACAAAATGCAGCTACTATGGAATGAGGAGCTCTCTGATCCGATCACCCCTACCAGGGGAGTCCGCCAAGGAGACCCCCTTTCTCCTTATCTTTTCGTTTTGTGCATGGAAAGACTCTCTCACAGGATTGATCAAGCTATTCAGGAAAAAAAGTTGGAAACCGTTGAGTCTTTCTAGAGGGGGGCCTTTGATTTCTCATCTGTTTTTTGCAGATGATCTTATTCTTTTTGCAGAAGCAGATGGGACTCAGGTGCGGATAATCAGAAAGTGCCTGGATGAGTTTTGCCATAGTTCCGGGCAGCGAGTTAACTATGAGAAATCGTCAATTTTTGTCTCGGCCAACATTGACAGGCGGAAAGCGAGAAGATTGTCACATCGGGCAGACATCCCGCTCACTGTGGACCTGGGACGCTATCTTGGGGTGATGGCGATTCATGGTCGAGTCACTAAAACCATATACTAGGACCTCATGCTGCGGATCCAACGGAAGCTAGCCCCCTGGAAGACCAAACATCTTTCTCTCGCCGCTCGGATCACTGTGGTTAAGTCCATTTCGGCCTCTATCCCAATTTACCCTATGCAAACAGAAATGCTCCCTATGAATGTTTGCAGGTCTCTAGATTGGAGCAATAGGAGCTTCATCTGGGGAGACACCAAGGAGAAGAAGAAGCTCCACATGGTGCCCTGGGAACGTTTGTTGTTACCAAAACGGAATGGGGGGCTGGGGATCAGGTCGACAAGAGAAGTGAATGTAGCTATGCTGGCTAAAGGTGGTTGGCGAGCCATTAAAGAGAAGATGACTCTTTGGACTCAACTGGTTCGCTCGAAGTATGGGAAGGACCAAACTCATCTCAATCTTCTGAGGCCTGTTCAGGGAAGTTCCTTTACCTGGTCTAGTTTAGTGAAGGCGGGGAACCTCTTTAGAAAGGGATGCGCCTGGAATATTCATGGAGGTAACCGAACTAAATTCTGGTCTGATATCTGGTTATCGCAGGTACCTCTCCAAGAGCTAGCGACAGAGCAGATACCTGAGGCAGATCAAGATATGCTGGTGGAGGATTTTGTGGACGAAGACGGGAACTGGAAGACGGAGAAGTTCGACCACATTCTCCCCATGGATATAGTTCGGCAAATTACTACGCGGGCGGTGGATCCTCTCTCGACCGAGGAAGACACGCTACTGTGGCAGCCGACGTCTAATGGAAGATTTTCTACCAAGAGTGCCTACCAATTGCTCCAAGACCCTATCAATGACGAGAACCAACACTTTTGGAAGAGGATTTGACGCCTCCCAGTGCCAGAGCGTGTTCGCTGCTTCGTCTGGTTTGTGGTGCAGGGGAAGATCAGTTCTAATGTGGAGAGATCTAAACAGCACCTCACTCAAGACTCCTCCTGCTTTAGATGCCCTACTCGTACGGAGACGCTTCTACATCTATTCAGGGACTGCCCCCCGACAGACTATCTTTGGAATCGCTCGGTTCAGCTAGGGAAGCTTCAGAATTTCTTCACCTGTCCCTGGATCAGCTGGCTGGAAGCTAAGCTCTATTGTGAGGATACAGCTCCTTCCGGCCTCCCTTGGAATGTATTCTTTTGCATTGCCCTCTGGATCATGTGGAAGAATCGCAATGATGGAGCTTTCCATGGGATGGGTAAGATCCTGTCCGCTCCTTCTCTTTTGCAGGTTGTGAAGATCCGGGATGCTCTGTGGTGGAAGGCTTGGAACGCTCCGAGCCCTCTGATGGGGCGAACGAGTCCCTCCTAGAATCGCACGATGGCGCAGATCGGGTGGAAGCCAACCCCGCATGGATGGAGTAAGCTTAATGTGGATGGTGCGGTGAATGCTAGTCAAGGGATAGCAGGCGCAGGGGGAACCTTGAGAGACGCCGGTAGCGACTAGATTGGTGGCTTTGTGGTTGGTTTGGGCTCCTGTACAACCATTTGTTCGGAGTTATGGGCTATTTATCATGGTCTCAAGTTGGCGTGGAAGTACGGTTGCAGAACCCTCATCGTGGAAACTAATTCCCAGCTAGCGATCCAACTTGTGAAGAACAGGTCAGACCCCCTACATCCTTATGCAGCCCTCTTAACGGCCATCAGACGTCAGATTGCTCAAGACTGGATTGTGAATTTAGTTCATGTATACCGAGAAGGGAATATAGTCCCGGACTGGCTCTCGAAGCACAGTCTCGTCTATCCCTACGATATACATGAACTAGAAACACCTCCTAATGAACTTCTTCCGCTTCTTCAGGAAGACACCAGAGGCGTCACTTTTGTTAGACGCATAGTCTCTCCCCCTACCTCTTCCCACCTGTAACTCCGGCTTTGCTTTCTTTTTCTGTGGCTCGGTGCCTCCCCGTATGCAAAAAAAAAAAAAAAAGAGTTATCATTGCTTCGACGATATAGTTTATGTTTATACTACATTAAATTAATATCATATTGCCCACATAACAAGGAATTAAATGACATGATACATCCAATTGAGCCGTAATAATTAAAATGGTTTAATGTGAGTCTTAGATGGTTGGACTTATAGGCTTCGTAGTCAAATCTATACAACCACTTAGTCTAAATAACTAGCTCACAAAATGATATAATGTCGGTTGCAAGGGAGTCTTGATTCTTCCAGCGAGGCGGCTCGACACCAAGGTGTCGAGAGAATCGAGGAAGCAAAGCCACCCTTAAACTATTTACAAGTGGGGGAGAAGAATGTAGGATGACTGCTCAATGTGGCAGTTGCTTCTTACCTATTCCATCTCACAACTATAGATAGAAGAGGGGGATTCCAATGTCAAGTTATTCCTTTCCTCTGCAATATGGTCATAGTGGTAGGTAAATTTTGTAGCACTAAGTAAATTTTCATAAGAGTAGAGTAATTTCACTTAGATTTTATTACCATCAAACACATATGTAATATTCGAACTTTGTCTATATATGTGCCAACGACATCTTAGGATCGTTATCCAAGAAACCAAGGATGCAATGATTTAATCCAAATAGGAATGTGTATATCAAGTGAAACACCCATGACTAACCCATCACCCTATTCTTTCATGTTTACATGCTATTGACGTGGTTCTTTTTGGAGGAGATTATGCGAGTATGAAATGGTTAAAATGTATACATTAATTTCTCATTGCAATTCGAGTTATTGAGATCGGTTGATTTATAATAGAATATCAAAACTGATTTGTACTTCACATCAGATGTTTAAGTACCCCTAATTTTGACAGTTGTATCAAAACACCTCATATGTAATGAAAATGGTTAGTTATTGCCTCAATATTCCAAAATTATGGGGAAACCAAATTTGACTTCCCGTCCATTACCAAGCAACAAATAAACAATATAAATATCAATATTCATAAGATAATATTGTTTTACACGTCATCTAAATGTAAAAATGCTTCCAAATTTCCTGGAGAAGTGCCCATCTATTTCACGAGTTGGACTTATTCGCCTGATTTATGGATGTTGGTTTTTAAGTTGTTACTTAGAAAAAGGGATGAGACACCGAGGGAAATGAAAAGTGACGTTGATTTTTCATTAGCACTACATGCATTTGTTATCGTCCAATAGGCTTCTCGTTTGTACAATTTAATCGATCACACCGAGGTCCTGTTTTAGGTTTTAACTTTTAACCAAAACAACATCCGACTTTGACGGTTTCTGGTCCAACCGAAACTGTACTGGACGGAGCAATCTTTTAACCAAAACTACATCCGTGATCCGACATTGACGGTTTCCGGTCCAACCGGAAGTGTACTTGATGGTGAATTGGGGAAGCGGGATTGTTCTCAAGTCGCACGCAACGCAAATCACCGGAATGACTCTGTTTCTGCTCTCTTCCTCGACTCTCGCCATTAATCCACGAACCGCATCTACCATGGAATCCGAATCCCAGCAACACACTGAACTGCTCGCTCTCCCGCTCGGCTCCCCGCGTTGCTCCCTCGGTTCTCTCCGTCGTCCAACCAGGAGCCGAAGTTGTATCTCCTTCTCTGGAGAGCGCGCCGATAATTCCGGCCGGCGAAGAAGAGCCGCAAGTTATTAATGGATCCCAGGGGAAGAATTGGAGGTCAAACCGGCGATTTCTTGGAAGAGAGTCAAGAAGAAGAGCAGAGAAGACGAGGATAGCTTTCGACAGTCGACACTAGGTTCAAGAATGGAGAGGAGGTGTGTTTACGAGGAATTGTGCTAGTTTGAGCTCTTCTCGTTGAGAATATCGTCAACGGATGATTTGTTAGAGGAATTGATGTTTCCAATTCTTCCAGGTTTTGGCGGAAAATGCGTATCTAGTCGGGGTTGACCGCAAAGGTGACGCGGAGAATTCTTTTGGCATAGAGGAGTCTCTCAAGGAATTGGCATAAGCTTGCTGACACTGCTGGACCTATACTCGTTAGTTCGACGTATCAGAAGTGAGCGTGGTTTCTGCTGTTTCTATTGTGCTTTAAGAAGTAGGAATCAATGGTGCTAATGACTGATGCTCAACTTGTGTACCTAGATAAGGTACATTGTGTTGTCAATGAATATGACATGATTTCACCTTATGAACGTTTTATCAGCAAGAAGCTCACGCCACATTTATTGTTGTTTTTGTTGCAGACTAACTACTCTAAATGCGAGGTCATACGTTGGCTCTGGCAAGGTTTCAGAATTTAAGAGTGCGATTCATGCTCTACAGGTCGAGACTGTGATATTTGACGATGAGCTTTCTGCTGGGTAGGATATCTCAACTTGTGAACTATTTCATCTGAACTTGTGATAGCTTCTCATTGAGCTAATCTTGATCACCATACATTGATGTGGAAATCGTGTTTGTCAACAATCTACTGCACTTCATATTTGATATCCTAGGAGCTTATGTTTATTCCAGTAATCAATGTTTCGTCCAGCTAAAGGAACTTGGTACTTTAGTTGTGTTGTCTTAAGGCTTTATCGATACATAGCTGTTGCTGCATTTACATCTTTGTGTTCTTCATGTTTCCTTTATGTTCTCGTGGTTTTCCCAGGTTGTCAATGTTGTCTCACTATGCTCTATTCAAAGATGAGATCTTAACTAAATGTTCTTATTTCTTTTTGTTCTTTTATCAAATGTGCTTGTTAGTATTACTGACAACTGAGCATCTGTGGATTTTTTTTCATAGTCTTATATTCCAATTTTCTTCGTTCAAATGGCAGCAACTTCGTAATTTAGAGAAAAGTTAAGAGTCTGTGATCGCACTGCCCTCATCTTGGATATCTTCAACCAGAGAGCAGCAACTCATGAAGCATCTATACAGGTAAATTTTTTGTAGGTTTGACTGTGGTCTGACTATGAATACACTATTTGTCTGATTCAGAAGCAAAAAGGGAACTGTATTAGGCGGATAGCCCATCTTCCATTAATTGATGCTTCTGCTATGACATTTACATTTTACAATATGTAGGTAGAGTATACAAATGCTAGGAAGAGTACTCTCTTAAACCAATTAAGTGGAGCAGGTGTTCTAGCTGAGGATCGACTATGTGCTACCCTTGATCCTACTACTAGAAAGGTTCAGGTAAGCAACTTGACTAATGGCAACATCTTTGCAGTTTGCATCGACTTGCAGTTTCCGGACATCCTGAGGGTAGTCAAACTTCCCACATATTCAAAATTTGTAGCTAATATAAGTAAAGATTCAGCTCTAATGTCAGGTTGGTTTTGTATGGATATTGTTAGAAATTGATTTGATGGCTAATAATTTGAACTACCAGATAAATTTGACAGGAACCTGAAATAATTGTTGTTTGGTTATGGCCCAGATGAAGAATGGAAATGAGTTCCTCCTCACTGATACTGTTGGTTTCATCCAAAAGTTACGCACTACCCTGGTAAGGCTTTTTTTCTTCTTAGAGGTGGCTTTTCATTAACTTTCTACTCGTGTTTTCCATTTTTGCTTGCTTCATTCTCAAATGCTAGTTAGTCAGTCATGTTTTACCATGACTTCATGGGAAGCATCTCTAATGGGTGGTTTTGGACAGGTTGCCGTTTTCAGAGCAACACTAGAGGAGATATCTGAGTCTTCGTTGATGGTGCATGTGGTTGACATAAGGTATGTTGTTTTTAAACAATTAATTTGAAATCTATTCCACACGATGCTTTTTATCTTATGCGTCCACAATATTTCAGTCATCCTCGAGCAGAGCAACAGATAGATGCAGTGGACAAAGTCTTGTCAGAACTAGATGTGCCATCAATTCCAAAATTAATGGTTTGGAATAAGGTACACTGGTAACATTTGCTTAGAGAGTCTTCTATTTTCTTAGTAATCCATTGAGCTTCATTTTGTACTTCATTTTTGTCATGATACTGTAACTAAGCATGATTGATACTTTTCAGACAGCTCATATCTGAAGACTAAAGCCACAGTACACGCCAACCAGAGGAAAGTGCAGTGGACCAGACATGGGAGATTGTTGTCTGCACAGATATGCATCGTCAAGGTATGGCCCTGGAGCAGTTAGTAGCAGAAACAACTCCACAACCCAAAAATGGACTCACTTCACATGCATCCACCTCCGGAGGTTGAAGACAAAGTCAAAGCTATCTGGATTAGGTGGTGGTACTGAGGGATTTGGTAAGGGAGAGTGGTTAAGTTTTCCATGCATATAAATTTTCGCAATGGATATTGCAGAATCATAGGTAGCTAAGCACTGAATTTTCCTTGTGACATACTTACCAATGGAATTCTGCACGGTTGCCTTCACCTTCTCACTGATTTTCCTTTCATGCAACACCATCGTTTCCTTTGCTCACCCTGTAGGTTTCAGCTGGTGGGGTGGTGGTCATGCTCCTATTTCCGGCAGTGGATCTGGAGGTCTGTTTCCTGGATACTATCAGGTTTCCTGCCCTCAGGCTAATGACATTGTCGTCTCGGTGCTGAAAAGGGCCATATCAAGAGATCCCAGGATGGCTGCTTCCTTGCTCAGACTCCATTTCCATGATTGCTTTGTGCAGGTCCCACTATCTTAAACACAACCAACATACACTAGAAAACTCTTCCCTTTGAGGCTTTTTTATTTAAAACATCTTAATTATTATTTTTTGCAGGGTTGTGATGCATCAGTGTTGTTGGACAGTGCTGCGAAGATTGCTAGCGAGAAGAATGCAGGTCCAAACAGGAACTCACTCAGAGGGTTTGATGTGATTGACGAGATCAAGGCTGAGTTGGAAAATGCTTGCCCTCAAACCGTCTCTTGCGCGGATATTCTTGCCATGGCAGCTCGTGGCTCTACTGTACTGGTAATCAGCAAAAGCTAAACCTCAAAGACGCTTTACTTAACTCTGCATCTAGCACTTCCACACCTAGGAGCCAATTTCATGAACTGTCACTAAACTTTGATATTCAATGAATTTGTGATTGTAGTAATAAACTCTCCAAACTTATCCTTAACGGTCTATCTTTGTTCTAGAGCGGTGGACCAAGCTGGGAGCTCCCCTTGGGAAGAAAGGACGCCAGAACAGCAAGCCTCAGCTTGTCCAACCAGAACATCCCGCCTCCAAACTCCACCATCCAAACCCTCATCTCCCTCTTCAGACGCCAAGGCCTGAACGAGATCGATCTCGTCTCTCTCTCTGGTCAGTGATCCCTCTTTACCCTCTCCACCCCTCACTCAAGCCCTTGTCTAACTTGTCACACATGACGATGTACAGGAGGGCACACGATTGGCATGGCAAGATGCACTACGTTCAAGCAGAGGCTCTACAACCAGAACAGGAACAACCAGCCCGATCTGACTATGGAGAGGACTTATTACTTGGGGCTAAAGTCGGTCTGCCCACAATCAGGCGGCGACAACAATAACAGCCCTCTGGATGCCTCCTCACCAGCAAGATTCGACAACACCTACTTCAAGCTCATCCTGTGGGGGAAAGGGCTGTTGACTTCGGACCAGGTGCTGTTTTCTGGCAATGTCGGGAACACGATGCAGTTGGTGAAGAGATATGCAGAGGACGAGGGGCTTTTCTTTGAGCAGTTTGCCAAGTCTATGGTCAGAATGGGGAACATTGGCGCTCTTACTGGGTTTAAGGGTGAAGTTAGAAAGAATTGCCGCCGTGTAAATTAGTTGATTTATCGTTGAGGTGTGTCTTCTGTTTGAATACGGTTACACGGGATGTCTCTAAGTCGCAGTATCATTGTAATGTAATCTTCTACTATGTACTATCGTCGATAAGTTGTTAGTGTTGAAGTTGAATTAAGGATCTTGAGTGAAATGAGGAAAGAGAGGTTTGCTTCAGAATTGAGTTAATTACTTAATTTCTCTATATTTTTTTTGTTTAGCCAAGATTAATGAAATAAGGACGAAGCTAAATTGAGTTTTTTTTTTTTAATGTTTTAGAAATCGTAACGGCCGGTCGGACTATAAGTACTGGATATAAGATCATAAATGATAAGTGGTTTATGTAACTCGAAATGGTCGAACCACGATTTTCAATTAAAATAGCACATCATTAACTTTTTAAATACAACTTCTTATACCATTTCACAAAATTTGTTTTTATTGGTAGCCCAATTAGAGCACAAGTTTGCATGGTCATTCATCACTGCACTGTATAATGGATTCTTATTCATTGAATCAAGTAATGATTCTAATTAAAAAACCATTCTATACTCCTTCATTTTTCTTAAAGTGTCATATTTATTTTAATTAATATTTTAAAAAGTACACATATACAATATATTAATTGTGATCTACAAATGCCATCAAGTTTTATATATTTTATAACACAATTTTCTAGTGACTTTTAAGAATTCGTAGTACACTATTCATAAAGGCCGTAACCTCTTAAAAAAAATGGTCATAGCCTGTAGGAGTACATTATAAGGGGATGGCGGGAGTTCACTACTAATTATTAGAGTTGTACCCGACCCGAGTAACCCGCCCGATCAACCCGATCCGCAACCCGCCCGCAACCTGATTTGACTAAAAGTTAATGACCCGTAATCCGCCCGGCCTGCAACTCGATCGACCCGCAATCCGATCGACCCGCAACCAGACCAACCCGCAACCCGATCAACCTACAACCCTATTAACCCGACCAACCCGCAACCCGACTAATCAGAACTCGTAACCCGGCCAACCCGCAGCCCGACTATACAAATCTAATTGATCATATCACATGATTTAACCATACAAAGATATAAATAAAAGCTTTACAAATCTAGTTGATCATATAACACGATGTAACCATACAAGATATAAATAAAAGCTATACAAATCTAATTGATCATATAACATGATCTAACCATACAAAAGATATTGGAAGTTTTAGACTACAGGGCTTCTTATAAAAAAAAGTTTTAGATTAAACTTCTACAAAATAATTTTGAGTAGTTTTTATCCTTCCTCCCTCGAAACAAGATTCACATTCCACCAACTACATGTTCAGCAACTTCAGCTTCATCTCTACAGAGCCTGTAATATATATACCTTGTCAAAGTGGGTGGTTCATTTTGCCAGCATCTGCACAAAGTGAAGATACGTAAGAAAGTCAGCGAATTCTTTGAAATTCATTAATAACATGTGTAAAATTGTTGAGCATTGCAAACGATTATTTTACCTTTTCAATAGGTGGACAAACTCAAGAGTTAGCACTTTCTGGGTTCTTGTACAACTCCAGTCAAATATGTTGCATCTAGGAGCAATTATACCTCTCTGAGTCTCTGTAACTGTACCAGATAAAAAAAAATCAAAAGAAAAGGACTAGCATCAATAGAGGATTATCTAACCAAGTTCAATTAGAAGGAATATCAAATTCTATCAAAACTGAAAACCCCTAATTTGTTCGATTTCAAAACCTAAAAACACCTTAAATTCAAAAGTAGAACTAACGATGGAAAATAAGACAAAAAGTTAGAGATAGTATCCCAAGTTGGACGAAATGCCGATTGCGAACCCTAATTTGGATGGGAGGAAGAAGAGAATTCTAGCTGAGTTCTTTTCCTAGAAAAAAGAAGTGTAAATACAATTTAATATGCAAACCTTTCATTTTAAACAATATAATAGCCAAACCTTTTCGAAAACAATCTAATATCCAAATCGTCAACTTTCCGTTCGTTTAACCGTTAGTTGACACTTCAAAAAAGCTTTGTTTAGGAGAAATTGTCACAATATAACTTTGTTTCTTGTTTTGGCATTGCAGATGACTGCATATTTAGATATTCTATACCATCATGGTGGAGTCATGGACTTCTCGGGTTTGGAACTACGATATGTTGGTGGTTTTTCAGAGAAGATATCGATGGATATTGATGAAGTGTCGTACTTCGAACTTTTTTGAAGTGTCAACTAACGGTCAAATAGACAGAAAGTTGACGGTTTGGATATTAGATTGTTTTCGAAAAGGTTTGACTATTATATTGTTTAAAATAAAAGGTTTAGATATTAAATTGTTTTATCCAAAAAGAAACCAAAGGGAAAGTAGAAAGCAAAACGAAGACAAAGGAGGATAGAAAGGTAAAGGTAATAGTTAATTGAGTTTTTTTGTTCTCCATGGTGGGGTATGAGCTGGTGATTGGTGGGAATGGAAATTTTCTGGAGGGAATTTGAGCCAAATTGGTGAAAAAATGGGGGGAAATTTCCCTCGTCGGTGAAAATTTAATGAGGCAATTGGTTTTCCGAGGGAAGTTTGATGAAGTTTAGAAATTTGAGAATTGGTTATTCAACATTGGAGGGAAGTTTGATGAACCTAGAGAAATATTGAAAATACTATTCTTCTTTTGTCCTAAAGTTAAGGTTTTTTCAAAGTAAAATGGTTCACAAGATTTAATTGTGATCAATCATTAATCACGGGAAATAAAGGCTAAAAATAGATATACTTATTCCCGTGATCAGAAATATACAATTAATTATGGTAATGTTTCTGGTGACTACTAGTATACTTCTTAATACGGGAAAAATTCCCGTGAATAAGATCCCGTGACTAGAAACCAGTATTTCTGTAGTGTATAGGGTATAAGGTATTAATGTGCTAGCTTCATATAGTTATGATTTATGACTTACTAGTAATCACTAAAAAGTAACGCGATGTTCTGGTCCGTAAAACCCGCAACCCAAACCACCCGACCCGCAACCCGAACCACCCGACCCGCAACCCGATTGACCCGCACCCGATTGACCTGTAACCCGATTGGACTATAACCCGATTTGCCCGCAGCCCGGTTGACCCGTAACCCGATTGACTCGCAACCGGATTGACCTGTAACCCAAGTAACCCGCAACCCGATCAACCCGATGAACCCACAACCCGATCGACCCGCAACCCGACCAACCCGCAACCCGAATGAACCCAGCCCGAACCCGCCCGAAACCGCCCTATTGACACCTCTACTAATTATCGTAAACTGTCACACAGCTTATCAACTTATCACATAGTACAAAACAGTCACTAAACTTTAATTTTGCACGTTTTAATCAAATATGTTTGGACGAATAACAAAAAGGTCATTCCGTCCATCTCCATCCAAAAATCCATTAACTCAATACACAGTCAGCACACCACATCATCATAAACATAATAAAAGATTTAATGAACCAAGAGTCAACCCACCTAACCGAACCAAAATGGTAACCACTCTATCGTTTTCGATCTCCTTCCTCCTCATCTTCGCCAAATCTCTCCACAAATTTACACGCCCGCGCACCATCTCTACTACTCCTTCAATCTCCCAAATTTGTCACCGAACTTTCTCTTTATTCCACATTCGTCGTTGTTGTAGTCTTGGGGGTAATTTACATAAATATATTTTTTAATTTATCACCATATGGCGGTTTTTAAAGTATTGACACAAATATTTTTATTTGTATAGGCTAAAGAGCGAGTCCGACCCAGACTCAGGCGGGGCCGCATTTTTGAATTTTTTAGTTCAAACAAAATGAACCCACTCGAGTCAAAGACGGTGGCGCCCGAGACTCAAACAGCCCCGCCTTCCCCCTCCTTTTTTAATTCCTCATCCTCGCCCAACAACCCCACTCCTTTTTATCTTCTTCTTCCTCCTCAGCAAACCACAACCACGAACTTCTTCCCTCTTCTCGCCCGAGACCAGCGCCCACGCCGGACAAAAAGGCGGTCTTACCACCACCTCAAGCAGCCACGCCGGAGACAGAGGCGACCGCGCCTGATTCCCAAGCGAGTCCGCCATCTCCTTTCTTCTTCCCTCAACCTCGAAGAAGCAGATATGGTTTTTTTATTTTTGGAGAAGATGTCCGACGACGAGGAAGCAGGCGCCTGCAGAGGAAGGGGGAGAGGCCGGTGAGGTCGTGGCGTCGGCGGTCGGTTTTGTAATGAGATATTCGCCGGGGGTGATTTTTTTTTAATTGAGTTTTATGTCTTTATTATTATTATTTTTTTGCTGTTTTTTCAATTCCTAGGCTTATGGACAGTTATTCCATGAGACTACCGCCTATGACAATTGATCCAGCTCCAGTCAATTCGGTACTTCTTTGGGGATATGGTCAACATCGTGTCGACTCAGCTTGGGCAAACGAGGTTAGTATTTCATAACAACTACTTCTTTAAAGTTAGTTAGCTAGTTAGATTAGACTGTTATAGGTTTTTACTAGGTGAACTTAATTCAAATTATAATAGAATTACGTATGAAATTTTTTGAAATTAGTATAAGTTTGGATTAGATCGATTTTACTAGGTGAATTAGAATTTATGAATGAAATTGAATTAATATAAGTTTTGTGCACTATAGGATGGTGATCGACCTTACCATCTTCGAGGTACGACCGTCGACGTCCACCATTATAGTTATCATGTGCTAAACTCCAACGAATTTGATTTTGGTCCACCCAGCTATCACAAGAAATATTCCTATAAGCGGCCATCTTTTTAAATTGCTCAACTTGATGATCAAACTTCTCCGATCGTTTTTCTCCGACTAACAAAATAAATAACCAAACTAGTTAGATAAATTCATGACAAAATTAAATGAAAATAAATAATACATTAAAATAAATAACAATAACGATGAAGAAGGCTTATCGACTAGAAATAGTTGGTTATACATAATTTTGCTTTTAGTTTTCCTTTGCAAGTTGCTTGTATAGTGTCGCATGCACCACATCCACTCCCAACCTCTTCCGATGTCACTCATGGCTTCATAGAGTCCCGCATGTCTATCTTAGATGATGCAGACATCATTTCGATCAGTCAAACCTTGAACGTGACTTATGAACCATGGCCAACTATGAGTATTCTCGCTCTCCACTATGGTAAATGCAATTGGAAAAATCTTCTTCCGACCATCAAATGAGCTTGCCATGAGTAGCACTCCTTTATACTTTCCAGTAAGAAATGTTCCATCAACAACCATGACTCTTGGACAGTTCTTGAATCCATCTATACAAGGTCCATAAGCCCAGAATACTCGCTAAAAATCAAATGACCTAGTTGCGATGAATGAACTCTTACTTAGTCAATCACTAATGTTGGCATTTTTGAAACACCCTAACCCGACCGGGTACTACTTTTACTAAAATTCCCTTGATAAATAAAATACTCAATCTTAAATTGCAACGGGAAAATTTTCATAAATAAAATACTGAAAACACACACTTGTAGTTCAGAGCAAAGCCCTAACACGTGGGCAAATTAAACTCAAACTTTAAAATCTCAATCTGATCTCCAGTCTATACTCATAATCATAAATGTAAATAACTAATAATCTCTAATGTTGTTGCTACGGAAACTTTGACTAAGCATCCTCAGTGACGCTTATACTGCCCTCCTCTAGTTGCATGTCCTCGAATTCGCTGCTCACTAAATGCTCCTCTAGCTCTTCCTCTATCTCTTCAAACTGGTGAGTGAGATGGGGTCAGTCTACGCCCTTACGTTTAAAATTCTTACTGCTTAGTACTTTACTTAAAACACTTACTTAAATTTGTGGAAGTTGTTTGTACTTCCACTCTTAAAATTCCTAACTCTTAAAACTGTATGGGAGTTACTGTTACTCTCCATTCTTAAAGCTCAAATCTCGACTTAAATACTTGACTGACACTGGGATCCCCCACTAGCTAGTCCAGTTGCCAACTCATACGGATGAGAAGCCATCAAGGCGTTCCTTAAACTTAAACTTAGTTAGGGGAGTCGTAACGATTCATCCCCCTACCATCTTAAACTTATCATGGTGGCTCTTCACCACGATTCTTAAGAGTATAACTGCTGCTCATCTTAAATATCTCAAGAGCATAACTGCTGCTCTGTCTCAAAGATCTCAAGAGCATAACTGCTGCTATATCTGAAAATCTCAAATGGCAACAGACTGGCGCTAGTGACTAAAAACACTTAAAACGACTTCACCTTCTTGAAGGTGAGTTACTTCTTAAAAAGAACTTGTTTCTTAAACTTTAACAATAACTCATAACATAACGCTTTATGGTAAAAAGCACAAAATCACCCCAAATCACCTCAAATAGCACAAAATCACCTCAAATCATAGCTCAAGCAAAGCACAAATAATCAATCATAAACATAATCAAGCAATGGTAACCAATTCGCTAAAATACTTAAAAGAATACGTAAGGCGTAGAATTTACCCCCTTTACACTCACCTTAATATCAAGTCGATTGAGTTGAACCAACCACCATCCAAGGGTTGATCGTGTTAGAGTCCACTCTCCTTGAAGTGTGTACGCAAGCCCCACTCCTCCATATGCTTCCAAAAGTTTTATACATGATCACCCATCTCATATCTTCATCAGATTCCCCACCGCATAATTCCATCCATCCCATGCAGTAATTATCCCTGAAATCCTTAGAAGCCTCGTACTTGCGGGCCAAATCCGATCCATGCAAACGCAGAAAGCAAGAACATCAAATCCATACTTCATACATCGTCTAAACTTCCATTCCAAGTTATGACAATTACCCCACACACCTCCGACACTTTTACTCCTCGCCTAATTGTTCATCCCGAAAAACTTAAACGTCCTCAGCCTGTGGAGCATTCGAATTGACCTGGGCACCAAGCTGGAATCATTCTTGTACACATACAAACCCTTCAAGGAATCGTCAACTTGAATAAATCAATCTCCAAGCTTCTGCCCGAAACATCATGAACCAGCTCGTCGTCGGCATTACTTCCGCCGCCGACCGTGGTGGCTGCAGCGTCCATGCCAGCTCCGTCCAAGGCCGATGCTTCCGACATGGGGTTTTCCCCAATAACAGAAGGCTCCGAAGTGACTTCGCTGGAATCGGATCGCTACACTTTGGGTAAATCGACGGGGGGGGGGGGGATGGGGGCAAGCAATTGCCGTGACCTAGCTATGAAACAGACGAAGGAGGTGCCGCAGGGTTTTTATGAGGATACGACGGCGAGACGGAGAAAGATATCTTCCGAGCTGTTTTGCCGCAAGGAACAAACCATGATTTCATATCGCTCCTTAGTTCCTACCAAGGCTTGAGCTCCGGTTATAGCAATCGTCGGCACCAATCCTTCACTATGGGATCCCTAACCTCAGGCTACCACAATGATGCCGCTGTTCTTCGTCATCATACTGCCCACGTCGCCTCCATGACTCCAAGACCTCAAAGCTCCACCAGTACTAGCTTGCATCATGTCCTTTTCCTCTTTGGCGGCGATTGTGTTCAGAAGATGAAAGGGGATAGATGGGACATAGGGATTCCTCGTCGGCTGATACTACTATGATTAGTTTAGTTTAGGGTTTTATTTTAATGAATAATAATAATGATAATATAATAATTATGATAATATAATAATTTATTATTATTATTATTATTATTATTATTATTATTATTATTATCCCTAATATGTGGTTGTAACTCTTTGCACGTAACCGTCGATCCAAACGTTCGGTCGAACCTTAATCGAACCCTAACCTGAACATGGGGTGTTACAATTTTTCACTTTACCACCTGCAAGAATGTTTGCAAATAATCGTAGGATTCTTCCCAATTTCCTTGCAACTTCTCCAATGTTCTTTGTTTCCCATACCAAGCCTTCTTGTAAGTAACTTGCATATTAAACTTGTCTTTCAACTCGGCCTGCACATTTAGAACACTAAGATTTGGTTGGGCACGTACCAAATGTTTCAAGGACTCAGATATAACGTCGACATCAAGATGGCGATGATCTGTCGGTTGAGTCGTACTGCTACAAGAATGCACAAACTCAGCCTTTCTCACAATCCATTCGCTTCCAGCATCTTGCCTTCCAAATTGAACTATTGAAGGTGACGACTCCACCACGACATACTGAAAGTTGTGTTGTAGTGCGTGGTTTTTAATCGCCACCTGTGCAGCTTGTTTCGAGTGAAATATCTGCCCCTTGTAGAATTCTCCTTCAATACCAGCAACAATAGGCATTGGAATTACACCATATAAATCAACATATGATAATTCGTCGTCCTCTTTATTACCCTGCAAGTAAAAATATGGAGGATAATTAGGCTACCCTCCTTCCCCATCCTCCTCCTCTCCGTCATCATAGTCATGATCGGATAGCACTCTCCATGTCTCATCTTCTTCCTCTCCACCCCGATCCTCACCGAGTTCAGCATGTATCTCAGCACCCAAACAATAAGGGTGTTGTGCCATAAAATCGAAAAGCACATTCAATCTATCATCATCCACAATAGGCATCGCATAATGAAATAAAACACCATTCTGCCATTCTGGAAGACAGTAAGTGAAACCTGCACATCACTATCTTTTATGCTTCGTCTTTACGTCGTATTCTCGGAATTAGATTCTCACAAAGTTTGTGATATGTCATCCTGGATGGAACCGTCAACTGAAAACTTCTACCACCAACGAAATGGACACTTGATTGTCCTCTACTTTCTCCAATTTCCACCGAACGACTAGTTCAAATCTTCTAAAATCACTACATAAAAAAACAAACTCGCTAATTACTAACTAAACAAAATCATAATAGAATTTGAAGAATATAATTAAAAAATAAATGTGTCTCTTATCTATTAGCCATCTTTGCAGCAACCAGCAGAGCTTCTCTCGTCTAACTTTGTAACATATGTTTTTTTGGTGGTGAGCTGAAAGAAAATTCGCTTGTTTATAGTGCTGGAGTGGCCACAAAAGGTAGCGAACCCGCCTTAGTCTTGGGCGCCCCCACTGGTGGAATTTCATCACCTCAGTCTTTGGCGGCTACGCTGGTCAACGATTTTGGGAATTTTCCCGCTGACGAAAACAAAAAAACCCCGCAGGCGTCGCAGTCTCGGGCGCCATCACTCAATTTTGAACTAAACATTATATAAAGAGCCTTCTCCTGAGTCTTGGCCGGACTCACATATTGTCCATTCCAAAATACAATATTTATGTCAATACATTTGAAAACAACATATTGGGGGTAAATTGAAAAAAAAAAAACAATCTTTTGGGAATTAACCCTAGTTTTGGGGTTATAAGTTATAACTTATAAGTAGTGTACTAGTGTCGTAGTAAGACGTGATATGAGCATGATTTTCACTTTTTTCTTTCAAATCTTATAAAAATGAGTATTAAGTTTTGGAGCATAATTAATATGTTGCTTCTACAAAAGAAAAGGAATGAGAATTCGAGTTAAAAGGACTTAGATGTTGGTGTTTAAAAATTAATGGTATCGAATTTTAAACAGTTGAGATTAATTCTGTAATGGACATTGGGAGTTAGGTCACCCAAATCACGGGTATAGCTCCCACAATCCCGCTCTAGAGCGACAAAACGCGTTTTGGGGAAATTCGCGAAGAAGTCGCGAATGATTTATATTTGGAGCGCGACTTTGATTTCGGCGAGCGCGATTCCTTGGAGCACTGCATATATGAGGTGGCGAGGGACAGTGATCATCGACGATTGCTAGGTTTCTATCAGACAGACGACGTATTAAACGAAACACGTTCCTGGCTGTTCTGATTTCCCCGGGTTTTCTTTGTCGCTGCTCTGTTTTGGTGTTCTCGGAAACAGAGATGAAGCTTATATGACCGATTCCTGGAGTCCCTTGGGCTCCACAACTGGAACGTCGTCACGATTATGATTTATGCCGATGTGGCTACGACTATGAAAGGGAACCTGGTGTTAGAGAGATGCAGTGGCGGTGGGAGATCCAGGGCGATGGGTAATCAAAGTTGTCTCTGTTTTCTGGGTTCTAGGCGAAGAAGACATAGGTTAATTCTGTTTCTCGTTTTGTTTCATTGGGTTTGCTATTTACTTGTGGGATTTAGGAGTGCTAAGCCCATATGAAAAGCTATGAGCTGTGCATACGACCAAGAAGGATGTTTCCTTCATTTTTCCCCCATTAGATATTTCCTTCATTCCCATAGTCTTGTCTTTCCCTTTTCAATTTTTACAATTTCCTAATTATGCAATTCGAAAGTTAATTATTTCTAAGTTTTCAATTGAATTTCAAGAAAGACAAAAGAAATAAAAATGTATTTGAGTAGTGGAAGAAAGAAATTCTACAAAAAAAGAAGAGAAGTATATTCGTGATCATATTTTTTTTATTTTTCTTAGTTGTATTTTATTATAATATATCATAGGAAAGTAGTATTTTGTTTAAAATATTATAAATATTATAATAATAATAGAATATAATATTAACCCTTTGTTCACTCTCTCAATATTGAATTCTTTTAAAATCAACGCTCTCACGTTCTCGCTCCCTCTCTCGCTCTCGCTTCACGCTCTGGTTACCTAAATTGGGAGATGTGGAGATGTAGCTATGCACAAGGTTATGCAGAGTATATTATTCACTCCTCCCTGAAATAGCTACAAGAAACAAAATTGAGTAATTTTTCCCTTTCATTATTACCGAGAAATACCTAAAATTGGGTTTTGTTAACTTTTAGTTTAAAAAAATAGCATGCATCTAGGGTGGTTTGGATGTAGTATTTGAGTGCGTATTTGTGAGTTGATGGGTTCAAATAACGAGTTATTTGAATACAAATAATTCGTTTGGCAGCATTTTACTGAAATGAGTTATATGGGCAGTGACTTATTTGAAATAACTCGTACCCTCTGTGTTATGTCAAAATAACTCGTTTTATCACTCTGCTTTTGTCAAATACCACATTTACATGGTTCCACCAAATCAGATACTTTAATCCCATTACCATTGAAATAACACTAAAATACCACATGAACAATTAATAAGTTATTTGACTCTACAAATATCATATTGAATTAACCCATCGAAACTAGAGTGTGGAAGTCAAAGGTCATTTTAACTCAATTTTCGTTTCCAAAATTGTTAGCAATTGCTTCACAACTTTCCATAAAAAATGAGAAGGCAATTGTGTTTCATTGCTAAAGCATGTACACCTTGAGAATATAATTAAGATTCTAATGGTATGCAATCGTCTTTTACTTTAGTTTTTGTCAAACAATGTTTCTTTTTTGGGTTCTTAATTTAATTACCAAACATGTCAAATCTCACTTTTGGACCTCTACATGTTAGTGTTGGGATGTTGTTATGTCGGAAAACAAAAGTACATCATAAACAAAAACTCTCCATTCCAAAAGTCTCATTTACTCTAAATAAGAGAAGGTCAAGATATTGTCACTCAAAAGCCACTCACTTCCTTAAGTCTTTGTTGGAGTAAATTAAAATAGCAAAGAGGACAAGCATTTTCGGGAGTAAGTGAGAATCTTATAATGATATATTAGATTTTAGTTTTATAGGTGGCATGATTTGTCACAATTTGAATGGTGGGCATAAATGATATGTATTTTCAATTGGGTGACAAATCTACCATTGATTGGAAGTCTACTGTCACTATAATGTTTAATCCCACATTTTCACGGTTATACATTCATCAAACGGAAAAAAGATGTTGAACAATTAGTCATTTCAATCATTACATATGATAATTTGAACCCTCAGTTAAACTATTATATATAATTGAGTAGAAGAAAATTTTAGAATTTCACAATATCTTGCCTCTAACATTTAGATACATCAAAGATAAAAATTAATAAAAGACCATATACATCAAAGCTAAAAGTATTGGTCAGTCAAATATTAGATGGTTGGAATATGAACATCCAACTTATGATATAGTCGAGACTCTTATTATTTGATTAGTCGAGATTTAGATAAAATATAGAAAAAATTAAATATAAAGAAATAAGCAACCTAATAACATTGAATTACAGAAAAACCTAATAACATTGAAGAAAAATGACAAATTACTAAACCCAAATAAACAAACAAACCGCCCATCGGCGTGCACAAGACTAGTTGATATATAATATAGGAACATTGGCATATATTTTTGAATTTGCTACCATTTTCAATGGGAATGGGTTAAATGAATTTAGCTATTTATTCAAAAAAATGTGTACAAACCATTGTTATAGAATTGTTCTTTAATGTTTCCATTCATTGCTCTACTATAAGTTTAGCATGCATATTTGAGATGGTAGTAGAGAAATAACTAATTTTATTATGTTTAACTATATATATTGAACAACATCAAGTTAAGGGTTCAGTACATAGTGCAATTAAGGACAACTTTATTTTCTAAAACTATAAAGTTACTGCAGAACTTTAAGCACATAAACTACTAGAACTATTGAAGTTGGGAAGAAAGAATTAAGGCTGGAGTAGTGTCATCAGAACTTGAGGATGGCGACGACCCAAATGTCGAAAGTAATGAGAGCTAGTTGATGATGAAATCTAGATCAGACAGAGCAGAAATGGAGAATCTCTCCAATGTTGAACCCAAGTTGCATTTGCATGCAACTTGTCAAAAAATCTAGTTGTTGACGCCTTCAAAGAGCTTCAACAAATGACTATATGAAACATTGGTACAAAGAGGAACTTGTCAATGCTATCTCTCGCCACAAAATTCAACAAACTCAAATTTCACATAATGTTGCTATTAATTCACTTCTAGCTCTCCCACTTATATTTATATGTATAACTCTATCTCATTGAACTATTTAGTTATCACATATATCAGAGTTAATTATCCTTTATGTTCATTTGTATGAACTCATGTGGCAACTAGAAATGACATAGTAAGCACAACGTTTACTTGGTATCACAACTAACTAAATATATATGTCCATCCTATTCCATGTTCCAAATTAGCAAGCACTTGAACCAACCTAACTATACCTAGGGCTGTCGGTTCGGTTCGGTTCGGGTAACCGAACCCGAAAACCGCAAAAAACCGAAACCCGAAACCGCCTCCCTCAAACCCGAAACCGAAACCGAATTTTGTGTCCTGCGGGTTACGGGTTCAGAAAACCGGAAAAAGCGCTGGCGGTTTCGGTTCGGTTCGGGTGAAACCGAAATCGAACTGGTTTTTTTTTTATAACTATTTCTGTAATTTGAATTTTATATTCTTTTGTTTATACAAACAATTTTATTCTTATTATTTGTACATTCTTAAACATAAAACATACTATTTTATTCTTATTAGTTAATTATTAAAATATTATTATTATTATTTGTACATTCTTTTGTTTGTACAAACAATTTTATTCTTATTAGTTAATTATTAAAATATTTAATTTTATGTATTCTATAACTATAGAGAATGGGCAAAATATGGCAAGGAAGAAGAATTAAAGGGAGAGGAAATGGAAACTTTTGTCGGTAATGGGTTTGGTAATTTAAATTTAGTCAAACTCGTCGATGATCATGGTAATTAGTTGACTAGCAGACTGGGGGAAAAATTAATTTGGGAGGGACAGTTTAGTAAGTAAATTCGACTAATCAATTTCCTATTTTGGGAGCTTTGATTATGGTTAATCATCAAAACAGAATTTAAGTGCAAAATAAAAAATCCGTTATGCTATCATCCAAAAAAGATACCGTTTTTCAATCCTTGATTATAATTTCATTTAGATGAGACGAGTTTGATTTAAAAATTCATAATTAAGAAGTTAGAGAAGGAAAGGTGACGATTGAGGGGTTAAGTTTTTATTTATTTTGAGATTGTTTGGGGTTTTTTTTTAATTTTTTGAGATGATTGTGTGCAAAATCTACAGTTTTATGAATTGTTTCACATGAGTTGCTTACCTCATTTTGTTTATGGGGGACCAAGTTCAACTCGTAATTAAACACATTAGTTTTACAATTCTCATATGATAACATCCAAGTAAAATAAAAATTCATCCACCATACAAGATAAATACTACTACCATTATCACTCCTCATCAGGCTCTACATCTACATAAGTCTCATCATTCTCATCGGAATTGTTGTCGACATAGTCTTCTTCCACTTGTGACATAGTAGGACTCGAGACCAAAACATGGGTAGCAGGAGAGCTTCCACTGGGTCCTGCACGAGAGCTTCCACTAGTTCCTGCAGGTGCACTTGCACTCCGAGCTTGAAAAGCTGCATATACTGGATAACATAAACAATAACAAATTGTTAGAATATGACTTGATCAAGATAACAAATATAGGAATAAAGAGAAAGATTAAATCCTTACCATTTTGAAATACCACTTCATCACCCTCATCTTCTCCATCAGCCACCAACTCGGAATCTGAAGATCTTATCCAATCTTCACAACAAATCAACGCCTCCACAACTTCAGGGGATAAGGAGGTCCTAAACGAATCTAAAACTCGACCTCCTGTGCTGAATGCCGACTCAGAAGCAACAGTGGAAATAGGAACAACAAGAATATCCCTAGCCATCTCAGAAATAGTAGGATATTTCATCCCACTTCGCGACCACCATCCCAAGATGTCAAATTTGTATTCATCCTCTTCTGAACCCACCAATGCTCGTGTAACCACTTCATCATCCTCCTCCTCCTCAAGGTACCTATCAAACTCAGATTTTGAACTTTTTCTGGTTTCTTTCAGAATGGCATCTCTTTTCATTTTCCTGAAATCACCCCAAATCTTCCCTTTCTTCTTCCCATCCCCACTTCCACTATGTTCTTGCACATCTTCCTGAATCACAATGGGAGAACTTCCAGGAAGTCCGAGCCTATGCTTGTAATGGTCAAACACAAGAGGCATTCCATCTTTCACCTCTTCGACCAAAGCTTTACCCCTGCTCTCACCATACACATTTTTCAAAGCTTGTTCAAGATATTCAACTTTCCGTCTAGGATCTAATATGACTGCCATATAACACAACCGATTCATCTTGGAATTCTCCAACTCATCTTCAAACCAATACTTTGCAAGTTTGGACTTGATTCTATCAGCCATGCAAGACACCTCAAAATCTATACCATCAGCCCACTCAGATATCATAGTATACATTTCACATACCTCATCAAACAAGAGGTGTAAAGTCACATATGAAGTCCCAGAAACTCGAACAGTCAAATCATAGAATAGCTTCAGGTAATCAATCAACCGTCCCACACTAGACCAATCATCAGAAGTCGTGATACCAAGACTTTCATTTCCATATTTTTTTTCATTGAGATGTTTCTTGAATTTCTTATCATTTCTAGCTAATGTCTGAAATGCTTTCTCAAATGGCTTTGCAGATTCCAACATCAGATACGTTGAGTTCCACCTTGTAGCTACATCCAACGAAACAAATTTCTTCGAAGCTATCTTTTCAAACTCAATGCAATCTTTAAATTTTCTGCTCCTAGTTGGTGTAGATTTAACCCACTTCACAGATTCTCTCACTCGCTCCACAGATTTACCAGTTTCTTTAAGCCCATCCTTCACAGCCAAATTAATAATGTGAGCCACACACCTCATCTGCAGATATTTTCCATCCAAAATATCGGATCCCCACTCTTTCAACTGTTCCTTCATATGGATAGCAACCACATCAATTGACACTAGCATTGTCCATTGTTATACAAAACACATTCCTAATGCCCCACTCCACCAAACAACTAGCCAACTGTTTTCCAATTTCACTTCCAGAATGTTTTGTAACTTGGACAAAGTTAATAATTCTTTTATGCAATTTCCAATCTCTACCAATGAAATGAGCAGTAATGCACATATAATTGAGATTGGACAAAGAAGTCCAAGTACCAGTGGTGAGCGATACCATCCCTAAACACTTAGTCTTGAAATAGTCCTTCAGCAACTCTCTATTTTCAAAGAACACCTTGATACAATCCTCTCTAACGGTCTGACGACTAGGTAACACAAACATTGGACAAACACGAGCCATAAACCGTTTGAACCCTTCATGTTCAACATACCTAAATGGTAATTCATCTATGATAATCATCTCCGCTAAAGCTCTCCTAGCATCAATCTGATCGAATTTCCAAGTCCCAAGAGTGTGTACCTGGCCTTCAGAAGATGATATATGGTCGACTATCAGCTCACCCTTTTGTATCTTTTCCAAACAACTATCTTTATGATTCCGCAGAGTAGAAGTCCCATATTTAGTGGGAGCCATAAGAACACCATTGCAATAAATGCATCTTGCTTTGTCCAACCCATCCTTCTTAAAACGCTTGAAGTGTGGCCACACGTCGGACTTTTCTTTCCTTTTTCTTGAAATTGTCTCCTCGTCTATTGTTTGAGCAGGAGGTACATTGGTGGTACCGGTAGACGGTGCAGAAGCAGGAGCAGGATCGGAAGACGGTGCAGAAGATGGTGCAGGAGCAGGAATGCTGGTATTCTTAGAGCGTCCTCCACGTTTAGGACGAGAAGCCGATGGTGCCTCACTTCCCCTGTCAAAATGAAAAGTTGAGTGTTATGGGGGTGACATTAATTCGGATCCTCTCCTAAGTTGAACAAATCCCTAAAAAAGGAATTATGATATATTACTCATTGGTTAGGTCCCAAACTAACTAATAATAAGTTACCCTCAATTAATATTTGCTGAAGTGATATCAAATATTCATTTCAAGGGGGAAAAAGAATGAGATCATCAATCACTTAGAACATTAAAATCATGACGAACCACCAAAACCAATCTTATATGCACAATTTAACCTGTATGACGTGTTGGTCCCATATGATTGCGCAATAAACACTAGTTCGTCATAAATTTCTACTTGATCTATATAGAACAAAACTAAATTTCTCAAATTTGAAAAAAAAAAAACCCTCTCCTCTAAATCAACCTGTAACCCTAAAAGCCAATGAATCTAGAAATAAATTCAGGTGTGCAAAACCCATCATTAAAATGTCAAACTAAAGCATATGTAACCATCTTAATTAGCCACAACAGTAAACAATGGATCGAAAAGGTTCTGGTTTACGGCTATTATAGGCCTATGGTGTTTACGGCTATTATAGGGCTCCATCTGATCGTGTCTGCATTATCTCCATTTGGGGGATGGGAGGGATAGGGAAGTCCAAGCTTTCAGGGTGTGTTTACCGCGGATGCTGTGGTCAATTTGATGGGTTTTGTGCTCTTACCAACTTCCAAAAAGACCAATTGCAGCAAGAGCTGTTTGAGATGAGCGACAAAGGCTAAACGTTCTCATTCTGCTGGATGGAGTGGAAAACCCAGAGCAGATAGAGTTTCTGATCCAACTATGCGTCGAAGCGGAATTCGGTGCAGGAACCAGAATCCTAGTCCCCACCAGAAACAGGCAAGTCTTCGAGGGAGTTGGAAGCAAAAATTTTGAGCTAAGAACTTACGAGGATTCACTTTATGCTTCTCTAAACTAGTATAGACATGACCCAATTACACTATGCTTCCACAACAACAGGCAGGGGAAACGTGAACAGAGCACTGAACACAGAAAGTAAAGGGAAACGAGAACAGAGCAGACCCATGGCGAAGAGACTCACTGGGATTCCATGGCGAAGTGCGAACTGCAAAGGGGTGGCGTCTCCTTTGTCGAAGCTTCGATCTTGATTCTTGAACGACGGCGACGGGGGATGAGTTCGCCGGCGACGGGGGAGTCTCTGACTGCGCTGCAGAGTAGGGTTGGCGCTGCAGGGTAGGGTTGTTGCCGCCTGCCGATCGTCGAGTGTGTGGGCAGTGTGGCGATTGGCGAATGGCGAATTGGCGATGCCGCGCGCGGCGCGATGCTCACAGTCACAGGCGAGGCGAGGCCACAGCTCAATGTCAATAGTCGAAGAAAAAACCCTACAAACAAAACGACAGCGTAGAACTAAGCAACATTCGGTTTTTCGGTTCCTTACCGATTTTCGGATTAAAGCGAACCGAAACCGGAGCATCACACTTTCGGGTTGAAACCGAGAACCCGAACCCATCAAGTTTCATTTTCGGTTTGGTTTCGGGTTAAACAGAAAAACCGAACCCATTTTGACACCCCTGACTATACCCAAGTTTTGATGGAAAGTTCTTGAACAATCATTCACAATCAACAACAACATAACTTTCAATATAAAGTTCACTAAAAATACTCATGAATATTAAAAACATATGGGGTCAATTAGTCAATGGGTCTTATTACTTAATGTTAGAAAATATATAAATATTTTTTACAAAAAAATCATAGCTATACCCATTTGTATGAATAAGTTTATTCTTGTTCCTAGCACCAAACTAAAAGACCTCATATATGCACTCGGTATAAAATACTAATTTCAACCAACTGCCACTAATCCACAAAAAGTAAGTATACATTTAACCATACAAAAAGATTTCAAAAATCACACATATTATAAATAAATAATTTTATTTATCTGAGAAGCAAAATGCATAATCAGGTCATTTTTTTTACTCAGTCACTTGTCTTGACCCTACAAATTTACGCTTCTAGTTCACCAAAACGCTTTACGCTTTTACGTTTTTAGTTCACTAAATGGATATTATTTTCATGAAATTTATTATAAAAAGTATATTTTAAAGGTAAAACACCAACCATATGATAGATTTTAGAATAAAAGATACATATTAGGTACTTGGATGCATTCTCAACTTCAAAAGAGTAATCTAATTCACGAGCTAGGCCTTTCCCAAATTTATTAACATAGGCAGGAAGGTGGCTTATTGTTAAGATCTATGTTTATGGACTTATTGTTAAAAGATACTATGAGTTGCTCTACCTTAGACGTGAATTACAAGTATTTATTAACTTGTCCAAATTCTGTGCACTCATATTTTACATAGTATATATCGTACTCAACAGATTTTTAGTTAGTTTACAGTATGCGTAAAATACTTACGCTTTTACGCTTTGATTCTACGCTTTACGATTTTACCCCTTTTCCGCTTCTAGGTAGAATCGCGCTTTTTGACTGCATTGAATACAACTACGTACAAAAATTTCACTAAGTAGAGAAGAAATAACAAGAATCCCATAAAAAAATGGAACAATGTACAGAGACTTCGTATAATGGTCTTGCTAAAATGTTGAAGCGTACTCGAGAATTTCAGTCTAGATCTTGCCAATGTACAGAGACTTCGTATCCTGGAACTTCCAGCAGCCACCAAGGGTAGATCTGTTTACCAAAAATCCTAGATCTACTCAAACAACAAACCTGCCAATTAAGACAGCGGTGGCGTCGGGTCCTCCGACTAGAAAACAGGCTGAGGAGGGATCTGCATAATTATATTGGATGCTTGCAGATTTAGTGATTGCGAGTTGCGGCAGTGCTTTTGTGCTCTGGACCTAGTGGCGCTCGTGTCGACTCGCACTGCTTTTGCGGGTGATATGGCTGGGCAACTAAGGTGGAGTGAAGCGGAAGCCGCTTAGTTTTCTTAAAGTGAAAGAGAGCGGATGATATTGGGCCGAGTTGCTTCGTCGGACAACAAAGGCCCATCGACATCATCGGCCGTACTGGCCGAGTCCATCTCCGAGGAGAACAAGGAGGTCACGTCTCCTTCTTCTTGTGTGCCTATGTTACGTGAGAAGCAATGTAAACCCTTGATGTGTTCTGTTGAGAAGGGTATAAATATATCTCATGTAAGGCCTATCGCCACACTCGTTCAATAATAAGATCATCAGAGCCGGAGAGACTCCCTCTCTCCCGTGAACTAGTCCCGTACAACGGGGATACCACGTAAACATGTGTTCTTTACGTTTCCGCACGTAGCTCAATATTTCTCATGGTATCAGAGCTGTAGGTCCAGCTTCATCATGTTTCTCTTGTCATCATGAGCGACTACGACTCCAAGAAACCATCTTCAGGTTCGACTTCCCTCAATCTCGGGAAGGATCAGGATTCGTCATCGTCGTTCTATCTTCATCCCTCCGAGCTTGCAAGTCAGCTGCAAATCAGAGAGCGTCTCACGTCATCTAATTATGACGAGTGGGTTGTCGAGATGTCCGACGCCCTCGTCATTCGCAACAAGTTAGGGTTTGTGGATGGTTCAATTCCCAAATCGCAATCTGATCAATAGCTTCGGGCTTGGACGATGTGTGACGCTGTCATCAAGGGCTGGCTCAGAGCTTCCATGGACAAGGAGGTGCGTGGCAGTGTTCGCTATGCAGCGACGTCCCGGGAAATATGGCTCAACCTCAAGAGCGCTTTGGACAGGGCAGCGCTTATCGTGCCTATGAGCTTCGTCGTCTCATCGGTCTTCTCCAACAAGAAAAGCTGAGTTTGTCAGCTTTCTACACTCGTCTGCGCACGAACTGGGAAGAGGCTCAATCAATCTCGCCTCCACCGAAGTGTACGTGTGGACTTTGTACGTGTGAGCTGGAACGTCGGACAAAGGAACGTGACGAGAGCTCACGCTTGTTCGATTTTCTCATGGGTCTTGACGACAACTTCGGTATGATTCGTACGCAGATCCTAGCTACTAAGCCCACTCCGTCTTTGAGTGAGGCATTCAATTTGGTCTCCAATGATGAACAACAAAAGCTGCTCACCCAGAACCGTAGGCCACAAATCGAAGCCGCTGCATTCAACACTCGCAGCAATCATGCCCTCGACCCTTCTGGCGGCACGTATCCTTCTGAGCCTCGTGAAGGGGGTCGGCCTAAGTGCCTTCATTGTGGTAAGCTAGGCCACTTCAAGGCCACATGTTATGAAATCATTGGATACCCAAGTCGTGACAAGAGCAGCCAAGGCTCTTCTAGTGGTGGTCGCAAACGTCGAAATCAAGGAGATGGCGCACCACCGCGAGCTGCTCAGGTTGAATCAGAGAGCCCAGTTTCGGGCTTCAGTATGCAACAGCTCGAACAGCTTCGCATGTTCTTCAATTTGTCCAAACCGGCTGAGTCACCCACATCCAACATGGCAGGTATGTTTTTATCAGGTTTCGAATGGCTGATAGACTCCGGGTGTAACGAACATGTTGTGCATGATGAGTCTATGCTAAGTAACAGCACCGTTGACCTCTCTAGTCGCTCTGTCAAGATCCCTAACGGGGTTAGTGTGCCTGTTTCGAAGGTGGGATCGGTTGAGTTATCTGCAGGTTTCAAGTTGGATCGGGTTCTCTATGTCCCAGACTTTCATTGTAATCTACTGTCAGTTAGCCGGTTGACAAAAGAGCATGATGTAGCTTTAATATTCCTCCATGATTTTGGTCTCCTCCAGGACTTACGATCCAAGAACGTGATTGGGAAGGGGATTCTCCGTGACGGGCTATACTACCTGCGACTTTTTGATTATCAGGAGCGTCTGGCTTTGGCTGCTGGTGGAGGAGGCACTGTGGAGGTCTGGCACTCGAGATTGGGTCATCCATCTCTTCCCAAGATCATGTAGCTCAAGTCATTTTTATCTTCCGATTTAGTCATTGATTCGGCTAGTGAACATTGTCATTCTTGTTATCGTGCAAAACAAGTTCGGATTCCTTTTGGTTTTAGTTCAATAAAGACAGCTGCTTGTTTTGATCTCATTCATTTGGATTTGTGGGGCGGTTATCATGTTCCCTCTCTTATCGGTTCCCATTATTTCCTCACTATCGTTGATGACTTTAGTCGTGGTGTTTGGGTCTACTTATTACGGTTCAAGTCAGAGGTTGGTCGATATTTGCTGATGTTTTTTGAGATGGTTGCCACTCAGTTCAACAGTCGTGTCAAGCGCATTCAAACCTATAATGGCACGAAATTTCAGTCTACTATTCTGCGTGATTATTATGAACAACATGGGATTCACTTCCAGACTAGCTGTACTGACACACCCCAGCAAAATGGGGTGGTAGAGAGGAAGCATAGACACATTCTCGAAACGGCACGCGCGTTATGCATTCATGCTAGATTGCCTCTTCAGTTTTGGGGCGAATGTGTCTTAACAGCCACATACTTGTTGAATCGGCTTCCTACTACAGCCACTGGTCAAACACCCTTCGAAGTTCTTTTCTCTTCACCGACGAAGTATCATCATCTTCGCGTCTTCGGTTGCCTAGTCTACGCCAAAGACACCCATCATCATCTTCATAAGTTCGCTGACAGGGGGCGCGCATGTGTTTTCCTTGGCTATCCGTCCGGGCAAAAAGGCTACCGCGTGTATGATCTGGTTACCAAGAAAGTCTTCGTCTCCCGCGACGTTCACTTTGTTGAAGATCAATTCCCCTTTCGTGACTCTCTGGGAAATCCTCTCCATTGGGTACCGCCTGGTAACTTTCAGTTTCCAGCCGTTGAGGATGATGGCACTCCACTTGCTACGCCTCCTACTAGCTCCGAGGTGGTCACTCCTGTCGAGACCATTTCTCCCTCGTCCACTACTGGCTCTGGGATGCCTTCTAGTAAGTCCCCTTCACCGCGGAACACTCACTCGCCTGTAGCAAGTCTCGAGCTATCACATGGTCCCTCCTCTTCCTCACGGCAGGATTCGCCTTCGTCACTTCCACAGGACTCGCCTTCAGCTCCTGATGCGGTTGAGCATCCCTCAATTCCTCAAACCGCTGTGGAAGCCTTGCGTCGTAGTGATCGGGTTCGAGCTCGCCCCAAGCATCTTGAAGCCTACGACACCACAGTTCATACTGTTCAGTACCCTCTTTCGGCTCATGTGTCTTATTCACGTCTAACCCCTTCTTATCGATCTTTCTTGGCCGCGGTTACAAGTCATGATGAACCCCGTAGCTTCAGTGAAGCAGTGCGTCATCCTCAATTACGCGAAGCAATGATTAAGGAAATCGCCGCTCTCGTGGCCAATGGCACTTGGAGCCTCATTCAAGCCCCGGCGGGTAAGCGTATCATTGACTGTAAATGGGTGTTCAAGATCAAATATCGTCCTGATGGATCCATCGAACGGTATAAGGCACGTCTAGTTGCCAAGGGTTATACGCAGGTTGAGGGGATAGACTACCACGACACGTTCGCACCGGTTGCTAAACTTGTCACTGTTCGGTGCTTGCTTGCTGTCGCCGCACATCATGGCTGGTTTGTTCATTAGTTAGACGTCAACAATGCTTTTTTGCACGGTGACCTAACTGAGGAGGTATATATGCGAATTCCCCCTGGTTTTGCCGAACGTGGTGAGACTCGGGTTTGTCGACTTCATCAGTCCCTCTATGGACTTCGACAGGCATCGCGTATGTGGTATCAAAAATTCACCACAGCTTTGTGCGAGCTCGGTTTCTGACCCTCTCCTGGAGATCATTCTCTCTTCGTGTTCAAGAAAGATTCTGTGTTTATCACCGCGCTCATATATGTTGACGATGTCCTCCTTGCCGGCAACGATATGGGTTTTATCACTCAAGTCAAGTCTTTCCTTGATCAGCGTTTTAGCATCAAGGATCTGGGTCCTATTCGCTATTTCTTGGGCATTGAAGTTGCCCGGTCTCCGCGCGGCATTATGCTCAGTCAGCGCAAGTATACCTTGGATATCGTTGAAGAATCTGGGGTCCAGGCAGCTCGACCCATTTCATTTCCCGTCGGGCAGAATCATCACCTCACTCGGTCCTCCTCTCCTCCTTTGGCTGAGGGGTCTCCGTTTCGTCGACTGCTTGGCCGTCTTCAGTATCTCACTGTCACCCGTCCGAACATCACGTATGGGGTGAACATTCTTAGTCGTTTTGTGCATGCACCCACTCAGGATCATATGGATGCTGCTCTTCGTATTCTTCGCTATCTCAAGCAGTCTCCGGGACAGGGTCTCTATTTCCCTACCAGTGGTGAGCTCGATCTGGTTGCTTACTGTGACGCTGATTGGGGTGGATGTGAGAGTACTCGTCGTTCGACTACTGGTTTTTTCATTCGTCTTGGTAATGCTCCCATCTCTTGGCGTACCAAGAAACAGAAAGTGGTTGCACGTTCCTCTGCTGAAGCAGAATATCGAGCTATGGCTAGCACAGTCAGTGAGGTTCTCTGGCTCCGTTGGTTGCTTAGCGAGCTCGGTGTTACTGAGTCACAACCCACTACGTTGTTCTGTGATAATCAGGCTGCTCTACATATTGCAGCTAATCCAGTATTCCATGAACGCACGAAGCATGTGGAAAGGGACTGCTTCTTCGTTCGTGAACGTGTCCTATCTCACGATATTGCTCCTTGCAAGGTCAGTTCGCAGTTTCAGCTAGCGGATCTCTTCACCAAAGGGCTCGGAGCTGACCGGTTTCGCTTTCTGTTGTCCAAGCTGAACGTTTGTGATCTCCACCGTCCAGCTTGCGGGGGCGTATTGGGCCGAGTTGCTTCGTCGGACAACAAAGGCCCATCGACATCATCGGCCGTATTGGCCGAGTCCATCTCCGAGGAGCACAAGGAGGTCACGTCTCCTTCTTCTTGTGTGTCTAGGTTACGTGAGAAGCAATGTAAACCCTTGATGTGTTCTGTTGAGAAGGGTATAAATATACCTCATGTAAGGTGTCGCAACCATCCCTCCGGGGGTCCGTATGTCGTCGCGTCGGCATTTTTGGGAGTCGCCATCGATCTTACTTGGAGTGGATCGAACACTCTTCGGTCGGCTCTAACCTTAGGGTCAGAACCGAGATATGGTCTGCGGTTAAGAAATTTGGGTTCGGGAGTACGGTTACGTGTGGGGAAGTGAAATCACACCCCACAACGCCCTAAATCGGTACTACTTAAGTCGATAAGTTTTATACGAATTGGGTGTATTTTTGTAGTATTTTGTATTTTCGGGGTCCCACTGGACCGTTTAATGATTTAATCGTATTAGTTATGATTTAATTAAATGCCCACTGACGTAAAAATTTAAAGATAAAGTTAGTTGATTAGTTGGACTCGAACCTTATCGGTTGCCTACGTACCCGTTAGACGGGATCAAAGTCCACGTAGTTCGTTTGAACTTTGATAATTTAGTTGTAATCACGTTCCACTGATCGTGATTCTCGCATTAAGAATTTTGTTGATAAAATTTGAATAGATTATTATGAGGTTGTTAAGAGAAACATAATAATCTTAGTTTTTAGGAAGATACTTGGTGTATTAGAAAAGAAACAGGATTAACTTAATCCGCATATGAAATTTCGTATTAAGGATATTAAATAATAAAATGAATCTGATTGATTAAATTTGCAAAAGATGAACCAGCAGTCCAACTGGTTATGTAGCTCGACCGAATTTCGGACCCGAATGTATCGGGTTCGATACCTCAACCTTCCTATATAATTTTCGTTTTTCAACACAAGGGAAGGGCATTTTTGTACTTTCACGAAAACGCGGTGGCAAGGAGCCGTAATTTTAAGAAAAACCTAAGGGTATTTTGGTCAGTTCGGGGACCGAGATACATGTACCTAGACCGATAAACCCTAGCCGCCTGATCCTAAATCGACCAAAACGACCGATGCTCTAATTCTCTCTCTCTCTCTCTCTATTCTCCCCTCTGGCCTCTCTGAAACTACACACAAACAACAACAAAAACGAAATCCTTCCCCCTCTCTCGAATCTGCTTTCTTCCCCGCTCGATCTACTATCTAGAGATCATCCATGCCCGAGAATGAAATCATCTCATACTTCCCTCTTCTCTCCGATCGCCAGACACAAGAAGGACTCGAACTCCCCAGATTGACAAAAAAAAAATGGCGAACTGGGTAAGATTCCGCCTTGCATGTAGGATATCTTTTGGTTTTCTATTTCAAAAACCGAATTCTGATGTTTTTTGGTTTTGGATTTACGCGAGGGGAAAAGAGGGCTTTAATGAGATTTCCTCTGTTTTCTTCTCTCGGTAGGATTGACGAAATAGGCTTTAATGAGATTTCCTTTGTTTATAATTTTGAGCGTTTATTTTGGATTCGGGGTTTTCGGGTTGTAATCGAAGGAAAAGAGGGCGGCTTGGAGCCGCCGGAGCAGGAGTCGACGCCGCCGAGGCAGCAGTCGCTGCCGACAAGAGACTTCAACTGAACCTTTCGGTTCCTTCTCTCAGTAGGTTTGATGAAATGGGTTTTGATTAGATTTTATTTGGTTAATTTCTTCGGGATTGAAATCTAACACGCCTGATTGGGTTGGAATGCAGGTTAGAGGAGACCGAGATCGGGGTGATGTTCTCCCATCTCACGACCTTGTATGATTAAAAGGTAAAATTGAGAATGAGATTTGGTTTTTAACCGCTTTAGGTTCTGGGTTTTAATTAGCTAGGAATTAGTTTCTTAATCTGCTAGCTGAATTGGTGTTTTATGGTCAAATTTGGTAAATCATTTGTTTTGCTGGGTATATTAACTATGAAATGATTTTAAGATATATAAAAACCACAGCCTCTGCTTGTGATTTCTAAATAATTTTAGATAACCGAAAATCACAGCCTCTGCTTGTGATTCTAGAATGAAAGAAAAAAGTTGTTCTTGATGGGGTTTATCTAGCAAAAGTTTTATCAGGATTACCAATGAAAAACCAATGTTTGATAAACTTGGAAACGATTCAAAGCTAACTGAAAGTCTTAGCCATTGCTAATGATTTCATATTTGAAGAAACTATTGTAGTATGCGTTGGTTTCATATGTTTTGTATTGTAGAAAGTTTGTGTTCCTGATTATTATACTGTACTTTGAGGATGATAGAAAAAGACATAGCCTCTACTAAGGACCTTGTCTTTAAAACGAAAGGTTATATTATAAGATATGATTGGATTTGGAGGGGTTCCCTAGAAAACGAAAGAAAATGTCTTTCTATGGTAGCCTCCTAAAACTGAGTTTGTAATGAATCCGAGTCTGTTATTTTTTGCTATTATCATGAGGATTGGAAATGGATTCTCTTGTTGGTAATTCAACTATGCTTGAACTAGAGGGACGTACTCACCTTTAGGGCTAACTTATTACATATCATAACAGGGAATACAGCTCATATATATAATGAGTTCAAAATACAAAGGTGATTCAGATCTAAATTATTACCAAGATATGTTAGCAAAGCATATGTAGATCAGGTTAGTAAAGGTATGTTTACATGAGTTTGTTTAAAACGAGAAAGTGTTGATGGAAGCTAGTTTAGATTTCCTAACAAGCATCGGTTATAGATCTATCATGGATATTCATTTATGCTTTCAATTATGTTTATCATGATGAGATGAATGATTTACTCTTGTGAATCGATTAAATATTTGTTGTGTTTGGATCTGAGAGATACTAACCTGGAACTGTGAAGAGTGGTCCTTTGTGATTTGAATATGATTGCTTGCTGCCCCCTTTTGATCTTTCTGCCTGGGTTTATGCCGAGTTTCTCCTTGGTGCTGCTCCTCTTTGATCTTCTAATACTGCTTTTTTTCTTTCTCTTGTCAATGCTTGCTGCTGTTTTTTTTTTGTCCTGTTTTTCTTGAGCATCAGCTGCCCTTTTTCTTATCAAGCTTGCTGTGTATTTTTTTGTGCTCTCCTCCCCCTCCTCCTGGAACCGAGAACCCTTCTCCAATATATATTGGCCTCTTTTACTATTCATTTTGGTGTGTTGTCAATTGTTTGGTCGGTTTGCAGAAGAGCTAGCCGTTTTTCCTCCTTTCAAGAAAAGGCAGTAATCATTGTTGGCCTTTGGGATGAGATAAGGCTGTAAGAAGTCGGTTGATCCAAGTTGACCAAAGATGACTCGTTGACTTTGGTTGACTGTGCCGGTTGACTTGTGGATTGGGTTTATGGTTTGAGAATTGGGCTGCTGGTGTGGGTTTGTTTCTGATAGTTTTTTTTTAATGTATAATTACTAACTGTATCTTACAGGTTATAAATTGCAATTTGTAATTACACATTTATTTATTTATGTTATTGCCTTCAGAATTAGATGATCATTGTATGTATTGCTCAAACATTCATTTGATTCTTCCAACCCCTTTTGTTTGCTTCTCCAATTTTAAACCATATCCAAACTTCTAATCAACGTTTCCCAAATCATGGATTACTACCATTCGTCCATTTGACCACCTTTAGACCAATGTGACCAACTGTAAATTGAATACAATGATATTAGTATAGGTCGTGACAGCATACTATTGTTATTCTAAATAAAGCGAATTTGGTAGCCATTAGCTACTGCTAATCCTACCTGGTACAAATGTTCAAACCAAATAAAATGGACTCGAAAATTGTTGGTACTTATTGATTGGCCACTGCTAATCTCAACCAACCTCGTCTGAATTTCACTTGAGTTTTCTTTTTAAGTTGGATATTCTTTTGAGTTTTGAGCAGGATGGTTGCTCCGGACAAAATGTGGTGTCTATAGTTGCCCCCCTTTGTATATCTCTTTGTATAAAGAGTTATACAAAGTTCTTATAAAGACACCACATTTTCTAAAAGTATCATGATGGTTGTGTTAGCGTCCTTGAAATAGGATGTGATTTGAGGATGATATTACGATAGTGAGTGATTTGGTGTGTTTGTATAAGATTTCCGATAGCGAGAACTTCAGTTTCTTTGATAGTCTTCGCCACTGATGGAAAATTTAGGCTTTTATATAGTGTTCGTCAACGCGAGTAATTTTCTGATACTCACTATATTGTACTTCTTGATGCTCGACAGCGTCGACGGTTTCTTCTGATGCCCGTTAATCATCTTCTGCTATATTTTGTTAGCGTTTGCCAGCTCCGGTTAGGTATTTACTGGTAGGGGCGCTCTTTATCTCTTATGCGTTATTGAATGATAGAGGGGCTCGCCAGCTCCTGTGAGGTATTGATTTGGTAGGGGCGCTCCTCAGCTCCGGTGCGTTGTTGACTGATAAAGGGGCTCGCTAGCTCCTGTGAAGTTTTGAATGGTTGGGGCGCTCCTCAGCTCCCATGAGGTATTAAATGGTAGGGGCGCTCTTTATCTCTTATGCGTTATTGAATGATAGAGGGGCTCGCCAGCTCTTGTGAGATTTTGAATGGTTAGGGCGCTCCTCAGCTCCCGTGAGGTATTAAATGGTAGGGGCGCTCCTCATCTCCCGTGCGTTGTTGACTGATAGAGGGGCTCGCCAGCTCCTGTGAGGTTTTGAATGGTTAGGGCGCTCCTCAGCTCCCGTGAGGTATTAAATGGTAGAGGCGCTCCTCAGCTCCCGTGCGTTGTTGACTGATAGAGGGGCTCGCCAGCTCCTGTGAGGTTTTGAATGGTTGGGGCGCTCCTCAGCTCCCATGAGGTATTAAATGGTAGAGGCGCTCCTCAGCTCCCGTGCGTTGTTGACTGATAGAGGGGCTTGCTAGCTCCTGTGAGGTTTTGAATGGTTGGAGCGCTCCTAAGCTCCCATGAGGTATTAAGTGGTAGGGGCGCTCCTCAGCTCCCGTGCGTTGTTGACTGATAGAGGGGCTTGCTAGCTCCTGTGAGGTTTTGAATGGTTGGGGCGCTCCTCAGCTCCCATGAGGTATTAAGTGGTAGGGGCGCTCCTCAGCTCCCGTGCGTTGTTGACTGATAGAGGGGCTCGCCAGCTCCTGTGAGGTTTTGAATGGTTGGGGCGCTCCTCAGCTCCCATGAGGTATTAAATGGTAGGGGCGCTCCTCAGCTCCCGTGCGTTGATTCTCTTCAGTGATCTTCTATGGTACTTTTTTAACGCTTGACAGCGTTGGCGGATTTGCTGATGCTCGCTAGTCATCGTCTACTGTAATTCTTTAACGCTCGACAGCATTGGCGGATTTGTTGATGCTCGCCATTCATCGTCTACTATACTTCTTTAACGCTCGACAGCGTTGGCGGATTTGTTGATGCTCGCCATTCATCGTCTACTGTACTTCTTTAACGCTCGACAGCGTTGGCGGATTTGTTGACGCTCGCCATTCATCATCTACTGTACTTATTTAACGCTCGACAGCGTTGGCGGATTTGTTGATGCTCGCCATTCATCGTCTACTGTACTTATTTAACGCTCGACAGCGTTGGCGGATTTGTGGATGCTCGCCATTCATCGTCTACTGTAATTCTTCAACGCTCGATAGCGTTGGCGGATTTGTTGATGCTCGCCATTCATCGTCTACTGTACTTCTTTAACGCTCGACAGCGTTGGCGGATTTGTTGATGCTCGCCATTCATCGTCTACTGTACTTCTTTAACGCTCGACAGCGTTGGCGGATTTGTGGATGCTCGCCATTCATCGTCTACTGTACTTCTTTAACGCTCGACAGCGTTGGCGGATTTATGGATGCTCGCCATTCATCGTCTACTGTACTTCTTTAACGCTCGACAGCGTTGGCGGATTTGGTGATGCTCGCCATTCATCGTCTACTGTACTTCTTTAACGCTCGACAGCGTTGGCAGATTTGGTGATGCTCGCCATTCATCGTCTACTGTACTTTTTTAACGCTCGACAGCATTGGCGGATTTGGTGATGCTCGCCATTCATCGTCTACTGTACTAATTTAACGCTCGACAGCATTGGCAGATTTGGTGATGCTCGCCATTCATCGTCTACTGTACTTATTTAACGCTCGACAGCGTTGGCGGATTTCGTGATGCTCGCCAGTCATCCTTTATTGGTTTATGACATTTGTTGCAGACATGCATAAAGTGATGCAATGACTCGCCAAAATTGTAAGTCAAAATGAATGCCAAGCTTTGCAAGAAAAACATGCAATTGTTGTATAGTTTGTATAAAATCGTCCGATGGATGTCTGAAGTCCATATGGACGTACGATTTTATGATATTTTAGGATGATGTCATTGATGTCACGAGAAAATACAGTATGATGCATGATTGTATGGTTGAAAGATATGTTTTTTTTTATCATAGATTCCTTAAAATTGATTATCCACAAGAAGTCATTGTTCTTTATCCACTTGATCCTTAGAACTAACTCTTGATTTTGTTTGCCCCCATGGTAAAGGGACAAAGTTGCTGGATATTGCTTTGAGCCTTCGACGTATGTCACTTGGGAAGTCCATCATCATAGGAGTAGGGCTTGGAATAATGTGTTCCACATGGTGGCCTGCCCGCTGTGGGTGTTTCTTGTAATATGAGTGATGTCGTGATTGGTTGAGAAGATTTATTACTCTGAGAAATATATTTCAATGTTGGCTTTGCAGAGACATTGTGTGGTACAACTCTGTTACGTGGCTCGAAGTATTCATCATATATAGAGTTTTTCCTTCTAGTCGAGTCGTTTGAAGGGTAGATTGGCCATTCGATTGGATTCAATGAGTCGTGAGTGCTTTGAAATCCTTAATATGTCTTCATCTACTTATTCTTTGGAAATCTTAGTATTGAGTACTTTGCAAGTCCACTCTTCCAGGATGCGCTATTCTTGCCCCCCAAAGATCTATACTCTTTTCCAATACTTCAGAAACAAAGAGTGATTCTTATCAACCATGACTACGGATGAATGCAACAATGTCCAAAACCTTTTGCGAATAATGGAAACTCATTTCATATATCAAAACTTGCTTGAGAGAAGTGTGTGCAAATTGTGCAAAATCGTTTTAGTAAAATCAAGCCATGAGAGTACCAATAAGCCCTCAGTTTCACTCCCACTCATCTTTTCATTCTCACTCATTCCTATGGGTGCTTCGAGTTTACGACATTTCAGCTACCATTAAGATTCATGTCACTATGTGATGTCTCCTTCAGTTGTCGTTCAGATGAGCTCGAGGTTCAGGTTTTCTCAACACAGGAAAGTTTCGCGTAATTGGTTTTGGCGATCATCATATGGTCTTGTAGTGGAGGTATGTAATATTTCCCTAAATGAGCTTTTTGGTTGAACCTGACTTTAATCGTGAGGATCTTCTTGCCTCGGGATTCGGTTTTCCTCAAGATGTGAGTTTGAGTGACGAGATAGTAGAAACTCGTAGTGAATATGTTCTAGTCATATGAAGTTTTTTTATAAGGGATTTTGGTTTGCCCCCAAAGTATGAGATTTAACCGATGTATAGGAGATCGTTGTCGGGTTTGTAGGTTCGTTTTCATTGAGGTGGTCTCTCCTACTCGGAAATAGTGGTGTATATTGGTCATCTTTGGGGTGTGCATTTTTGGCTTGTGTTACCCCTTTCTTTTGAAAATTTGCTTTTTAAAAGACAAGGTCGAGTAGGGATCTAATGAATTCTTGATTGGTCCCAAAGTGGCATGTTGAGGAGGTTTTTGTGTGAAGTGTCACCGACTATAAAGGTTTCTTATCGTGTAAGCTCTTGAGGTCCCACTCGTTGTTGGTCGAGGATGGTAGACAGACCTTGAGTTGCTGCGAGTGGTTATTTTCTGCGTATCATGAATCTGTTGCTTGATTTTGGGCCTAGTTGGGTATCAATTTTCTAGCAAAGGCATATTGTGTTGGTGACAAGATCCTACAAATAGCCTGGTGTCGTATCCTCGTTTCACCCTTTGACTATTAGCTCACATGATTTTTATGGACACCAATGGGGTGTTTATACTCTCAAATCTAGGAAAGTGTGCACACTCTCAACGCTAGTAGGGTGCTCAAAATATCGACACCAGTAAGGTGTTTATAATCGCTCGACACCAGTGGGGTGTTCCAACTCTCAACACCAGTGGGGTGCTTATAATTGCTTATTATGGCAATCTCATGGCTGAACTTGAAAACATGTGATGGATTTGATTTTTTTTAGTTTTTATGGAAATCAAGTCGAAATATTTGAAAGAGACATTCATTATTTGGGAAGATAAAGGCTATTGATGCAAAATCCAAAATCGAGATCGATAATTATCACAAAATGTCCGAAGTAGTTGGACATATGGGTGATCTCTTATTCCATATGATTAAAGCAAAAGGTAGTACATCTTAAACATGAGAAACTGTCTCGATATTTATTTGTTCTCAAAGATCCACATGATCCTCGAATTGAGCATTGATACGTGGCGTGTACATTAGTTGCCATGACTGGGTAGCGGATTGCTATCGGTGTCTGGAGTGTTTGGCCTTTCCTCAAATTTCAGCCATCCGGCTTCTATCATTTGTTGGACCCTGTTTTTTAACCATTTGCAATTCTCGGTTGAGTGTCCTGCCGCTCCTGAGTGGTAATCACAATGTTCATCTGGTTTGTACCATCTTGGGTATGGAGGCTGCATCGGACGACATGGTATAGGGGAAATTAACTGATCATGGAGCAGCTGGGGGAACAATTCGGTATATGTGATGGGGATAGGATTGATTCGAATCTCTTTTTGTATCCCCTATTACTATTTGCGTCCTGATTATTAGCTTGTGGGGTTGTAGGCGGTGGCGCCTGTACTGCCTGACGATTGACGAAATTTGGTTGTGGGATAATCGATGTAGTGTTTTCAACATATGGGTAACTTTGATCACCTTGAGGTTGGCGATTCCACAGTGTCCCTTTTGATTTGTCCCCTTGTTTTGAGTGAACATCCGCCTCTCCTTTTCTAGATTGACTAGCGTTCTTCGAGGCTTCTGAATTCTCCATCTTGCCTTGCTTAATCCCTTTCTCTATTCTCTCTCCAATTACTAACAAATCTGTAAAATTTGTTGTGGTGATCCCTACCATGTTGTTGTAATATGGAGGCTTCAGTGTTTCAAAGAAGGTCGAAACCATTTCTTTTTCTGACAAGGGGGGTTGAACATCTGCGGCCTTTCCTCGCCACCTCTGTGCATACTCACGAAAGGATTCCTTCGCTTGCTTTTCCATGGCGCGTAAATCTTCTCTATCTGGGGCTAAATCTTGATTGTGCTTTTAGTGTTTCATGAATGCATCGGCAAGATCCTGCCACCTTTTCACCTTCGACCTTTCAAGTTGCATGTACTACCTTGCAGCTGGCCCACTCAAACTGTTTTGAAAACAATGTATCATGAGCTTTTCATCTCGGATGTGATTAGCCATTTTGTTGCAATACATGATCAGATGGTTTCTAGGACACGTGGTACCATCGTACTTCTCAAACTCAGGCATTTTAAACTTATGGGGAATTATCACGTCTGGCACTAGGCACAACTGTGTGGCATTAGTAGAACCATAGGATTCTACCCCTTCAATGGCTCTCACCCTTTCGTTCAGGTATTCCCATTTTTCTTTTAATAGCACTTCATCCATGGATCCTCCCAATTTGTCTGCCTCTCGATCATATTTGGGAGATCCTACGTTTTTCTTGTCATGTATGTCTTTTAAGGGTATGACGGGAATCTTAGCATTGGAATCTTCACCCTTCAGGTGCCCATCGCGATCTTCCTCATCGGAATGTATTTCTTCATCGTTAGGTACTACCTCTTTCCCTTTAGCTGATAAGATCTTTACTATCATGTTCAGCTGATCCTTCATTTCATCGAACCCGACTAGCTTTTCATCGAATCTGGTCATCTTTCCTTCAATGTCGCTTAACTTTTTCTGAAACGCTTCAATGACGAACTCGAGCTTGGATCTAGTTAAGTACTTGAAGTCCTGACTTTTTCCTTGTGGACGAGCAATTTTAAGGAAACCTGATTTGTCTCAATACTGTCAAATTATTTTTCATTTATGATGACAATGTATGCATGATGCTTATGCAAAAATGCTAATGATGTATGAATTCGAATTCATTTTTCGTTTTATGCATGCCTTTTTAATCTTCTTATGATAAGTTGTTAATGAGTGAATGAAAATCTTATGAGAGAATGATGTTCATGAATTGAAAACGTTTTCCATTCATGCAATCACACAGTTTTACGAGTAAAAGATAAAACGCATATCATTACGTTGTAAGTAAACATACATTTAGATAAGCAAACATATATCATTACATCATTACCCCATTTGGTAGACCTAGGGCTTTCGGATGGCGTACCGACATGGTTTTAGGGTGGCTTTGGAGATTGTTTTGGACGGCTTAGGGAGGTCTCTATGCTTACTATATGCTGGCAGGGGGAATTCCTAGGGATTTGGCTCCCAAGCTGTATCCTGCCATAGCCCTTACGAACTGGCTGGATACCTCAAGATCAACCTTGGATCTGAGTTCAACTTGGTTGGAAAGTTTTGCGTGGTTTCCACTACTGTGAAAGTCACAGTACTCCTTTTCCGTTTCTAATAGGATAGCTTGGGTATAGAGCTTTCATGCATGAATGCAGAATTCAATTGCGAAAATATAATTGCGCAAATAGTAAAGTAAACACCCAACACGTAATATAAAATTAGAAAACTTATCGAACTTAGTTATGTAGCTCGACTCTCGAGGTCCCCAGCGGAGTCGCCAACTGTCGCAACCGTCCCTCCGGGGGTCCGTATATCGTCACGTCGGCATTTTTGGGAGTCGCCATCGATCTTACTTGGAGTGGATCGAACACTCTTCGGTCGGCTCTAACCTTAGGGTCAGAACCGAGATATGGTCTGCGGTTAAGAAATTTGGGTTCGGGAGTACGGTTACGTGTGGGGAAGTGAAATCACACCCCACAACGCCCTAAATCGGTACTACTTAAGTCGATAAGTTTTATACGAATTGGGTGTATTTTTGTAGTATTTTGTATTTTCGGGGTCCCACTGGACCGTTTAATGATTTAATCGTATTAATTATGATTTAATTAAATGCCCACTGACGTAAAAATTTAAAGATAAAGTTAGTTGATTAGTTGGACTCGAACCTTATCGGTTGCCTACGTACCCGTTAGACGGGATCAAAGTCCACGTAGTTCGTTTGAACTTTGATAATTTAGTTGTAATCACGTTCCACTGATCGTGATTCTCACATTAAGAATTTTGTTAAAAAATTTGAATAGGTTATTATGAGGTTGTTAAGAGAAACATAATAATCTTAGTTTTTAGGAAGATACTTGGTGTATTAGAAAAGAAACAAGATTAACTTAATCCGCATATGAAATTTCGTATTAAGGATATTAAATAATAAAATGAATCTGATTGATTAAATTTGCAGAAGATGGACCAGCAGTCCAACTGGTTATGTAGCTCGACCGAATTTCGGACCCGAAGGTATCGGGTTCGATACCTCAACCTTCCTATATAATTTTCGTTTTTCAACACAAGGGAAGGGCATTTTTGTACTTTCACGAAAACGCGGTGGCAAGGAGCAGTAATTTTAAGAAAAACCTAAGGGTATTTTGGTCAGTTCGGGGACCGAGATACATGTACCTAGACCGATAAACCCTAGCCGCCTGATCCTAAATCGACCAAAACGGCCGATGCTCTAATTCTCTCTCTCTCTCTCTCTCTCTCTCTCTCTCTCTATTCTCCCCTCTGGCCTCTCTGAAACTACACACAAACAACAACAAAAACGAAATCCTTCCCCCTCTCTCGAATTGCTTTCTTCCCCGCTCGATCTACTACCTAGAGATCATCCACGCCCGAGAACGAAATCATCTCATACTTCCCTCTTCTCTCCGATCGCCAGACACAAGAAGGACTCGAACTCCCCAGATTGACAAAAAAAATGGCGAACTGGGTAAGATTCCGCCTTGCATGTAGGATATCTTTTGGTTTTCTATTTCAAAAACCGAATTCTGATGTTTTTTGGTTTTGGATTTACGCGAGGGGAAAAGAGGGCTTTAATGAGATTTCCTTTGTTTTCTTCTCTCGGTAGGATTGACGAAATAGGCTTTAATGAGATTTCCTTTGTTTATAATTTTGAGCGTTTATTTTGGATTCGGGGTTTTCGGGTTGTAATCGAAGGAAAAGAGGGCGGCTTGGAGCCGCCGGAGCAAGAGTCGACGCCGCCGAGGCAGCAGTCGCTGCCGACAAGAGACTTCAACTGAACCTTTCGGTTCCTTCTCTCAGTAGGTTTGATGAAATGGGTTTTGATTAGATTTTATTTGGTTAATTTCTTCGGGATTGAAATCTAACACTGCTGATTAGGTTGGAATGCAGGTTAGAGGAGACCGAGATCGGGGTGATGTTCTCCCATCTCACGACCTTGTATGATTAAAAGGTAAAATTGAGAATGAGATTTGGTTTTTAACCGCTTTAGGTTCTGGGTTTTAATTAGCTAGGAATTAGTTTCTTAATCTGCTAGCTGAATTGGTGTTTTATGGTCAAATTTGGTAAATCGTTTGTTTTGCTGGGTTTATTAACTATGAAATGATTTTAAGATATATAAAAACCACAGCCTCTGCTTGTGATTTCTAAATAATTTTAGATAACCGAAAATCACAGCCTCTGCTTGTGATTCTAGAATGAAAGAAAAAAGTTGTTCTTGATGGGGTTTATCTAGCAAAAGTTTTATCAGGATTACCAATGAAAAACCAATGTTGGATAAACTTGGAAACGATTCAAAGCTAACTGAAAGTCTTAGCCATTGCTAATGATTTCATATTTGAAGAAACTATTGTAGTATGCGTTGGTTTCATATGTTTTGTATTGTAGAAAGTTTGTATTCCTGATTATTATACTGTACTTTGAGGATGATAGAAAAAGACATAGCCTTTACTAAGGACCTTGTCTTTAAAACGTAAGGTTATATTATAAGATATGATTGGATTTGGAGGGGTTCCCTAGAAAATGAAAGAAAATGTCTTTCTATGGTAGCCTCCTAAAACTGAGTTTGTAATGAATCCGAGTCTGTTATTTTTTGCTATTATCATGAGGATTGGAAATGGATTCTCTTGTTGGGAATTCAACTATGCTTGAACTAGAGGGACGTACTCACCTTTAGGGCTAACTTATTACATATCATAACAGGGAATACAGCTCATATATATAATGAGTGCAAAATACAAAGGTGATTCAGATCTAAATTATTACCAAGATATGTTAGCAAAGCATATGTAGATCAGGTTAGTAAAGGTATGTTTACATGAGTTTGTTTAAAACGAGAAAGTGTTGATGGAAGCTAGTTTAGATTTCCTAACAAGCATCGGTTATAGATCTATCATGGATATTCATTTATGCTTTCAGTTACGTTTATCATGATGAGATGAATGATTTACTCTTGTGAATCGATTAAATATGTGTTGTGTTTGGATCTGAGAGATACTAACCTGGAACTGTGAAGAGTGGTCCTTTGTGATTTGAATATGATTGCTTGCTGCCCCCTTTTGATCTTTCTGCCTGGGTTTATGCCGAGTTTCTCCTTGGTGCTGCTCCTCTTTGATCTTCTAATACTGCTTTTTTTTTCTCTTGTCAATGCTTGCTGCTGTTTTTTTGTCCTGTTTTTCTTGAGCATCAGCTGCCCTTTTTCTTATCAAGCTTGCTGTGTATTTTTTTTGTGCTCTCCTCCCCCTCCTCCTGGAACCGAGAACCCTTCTCCAATATATATTGGCCTCTTTTACTATTCATTTTGGTGTGTTGTCAATTGTTTGGTCGGTTTGCAGAAGAGCTAGCTGTTTTTCCTCCTTTCAAGAAAAGGCAGTAATCATTGTTGGCCTTTGGGATGAGATAAGGCTGTAAGAAGTCGGTTGATCCAAGTTGACCAAAGATGACTCGTTGACTTTGGTTGACTGGGCCGGTTGACTTGTGGATTGGGCCGAAAATTATGGGCCTGGATTGGGTTTATGGTTTGAGAATTGGGCTGCTGGTGTGGGTTTGTTTCTGATAGTTTTTTTTAATGTATAATTACTAACTGTATCTTACAGGTTATAAATTGTAATTTGTAATTACACATTTATTTATTTATGTTATTGCCTTCAGAATTAGATGATCATTGTATGTATTGCTCAAACATTCAATTGATTCTTCCAACCCCATTTGTTTGCTTCTCCAATTTTAAACCATATCCAAACTTCTAATCAACGTTTCCCAAATCATGGATTACTACCATTCGTCCATTTGACCACCTTTAGACCAATGTGACCAACTGTAAATTGAATACAATGATATTAGTATAGGTCGTGACAGCATACTATTGTTATTCTAAATAAAGCGAATTTGGTAGCCATTAGCTACTGCTAATCCTACCTAGTGCAAATGTTCAAACCAAATAAAATGGACTCGAAAATTGTTGGTACTTATTGATTGGCCACTGCTAATCTCAACCAACCTCGTCCGAATTTCACTTGAGTTTTCTTTTTAAGTTGGATATTCTTTTGAGTTTTGAGCAGGATGGTAGCTCCGGACAAAATGTGGTGTCTACATAAGGCCTATGGCCACACTCGTTCAATAATAAGATCATCAGAGCCGGAGAGACTCCCTCTCTCCCGTGGACTAGTCCCGTACAACGTGGATACCACGTAAACATCGTGTTCTTTACGTTTCCGCACTTAGCTCAATATTTATCAGACGACGCTCGATGGCGGCGATAAGGGCGTTGACAATGCATGGTTCGTTGACGTCGATGAAAGTGACAAAAGATGGATCTAGGTCTGAAGCGGGTGAAAGAGCCACTTTGGTGAAAATAGGCCAAAAAATGGCTTTGCGGTGGGAGGAAGCGGAAGAGTTAGCGGCGATGGGAGATGAAGGGTTTGGCCTCTTTGTTTAGTGCTTACTGCTTCTCCATAAGAAAAATGCTCTTTATTTTTATGTTATAATAATGATTCGAGGATAATTATTTGTGGCAATTGTAATTGCCTATAAAATCCTAATACTTTTACTGGCTGTTTTATGTGTTTTTATATATTATTATTGTATTTAATTTAGTTGCTTCTAACTGCGACAGATAGATATTTGCCTCTAAAGTACCAACTTGCATGATTTTTTTAATGGAAAACAAGTGATTTAGAGGCAAATGAAATTATATCTAGCGACAATTAATATACACGGAGGTTTAGAGGAAGAAAAAGAAATTGCCTCTACTATTAGCCGCTAAATCTGGGTTCTCTTGTAGTGAAAGGATTCATATAGAATGGGATGAGGACTAAAAACCCCTTTTATAACTAGTATAATTAGAAGGCTAGACTAAAGCTTTCATACACTCCTTTTACCTATACTCTGCCCTGGGGACACAAGTTAGAAATATATAGAAAGGAGGTGAAGCCCTACTAGTGCACGAAGGGGAGTTGTCACCATCGATATATGTATCACTAGTGACGTCTTCCTATTCTCCTATGCATAGCTATCTCGAAATTGTTTAGGGATCTCTATGATGCTATAGGTACTACTTTCTATGATTCAATGAGATGTCTATTGTGTTCAATGATCTTACCAACGATGCTTGAGTTAATTTATGCTTGTATCATCTATTGCTTGAGATTTTTTATGCTTAGTCTTTGTATGCTTTAGACAATTGATGCTTATGATTCTATTATGTGTTACAATATGCATTGTGCTTAGTATCATCTAGGTTGTTAATAAATTACCCTCTAATGATATCCCATTGATGTTGTGCGAGTATAAATGGAACGACCAAACAATTTATAACTCGAGTAGTATCAATGCTTGATTCTTATATCATCGATGATATAAACCATCGATTATGGCCAAGAGGCCCACACTTAATCAAGTGCTATCCTAACTTCATTGTTCTTCATTGGTTATGTGCTGACATGAAGCGTAAGAACACATTAGCTAGTCAAATTCCTATCGCAAGAGGCATATGCACAGATAGGGAATGATCTTAGTGGAAGGGATAGGGCATCATAATAGATGATGTCTAGCAACATCTCATTGTTGAGTTAGTATGCATAATCATCTAGAGAACACTACCTAAGCAATCCTTTTGCTTATCTTCATGTATGCTTTCTTGCTTGCATTGTTTGTTTTCTTTCTTGCATTGGTAACATAGAATTCGAATTAGGACACCTCAACCCACTTGGTTTTGCTTTATTGCAATCATCGTTCTAATACAATTCGCTAGGTTTGAGTTGTTATTATCCAAAGACTTTGTGGAATACGATCCTATGACATCCTAGGATTTATAACTCGATAATACATTATGAAACAACTCAACAAAAGACGACGATGATTCTAAAAAGGGTGCTTTGCACGATATCAGAAAGTTCTACAACTTAAACAACATGACAAGATTGGATAAATGGGTGAAATGGACACAATCCAGTTTGTGCTTCGAGGATCTAAACAATTTAATTATCATATTCAATTGCAAAAGGATGAAATTGATGTGCTCACCAATATGTTATTTGCCCTCCCGACTTCCGTTCAGATATTGCATGCATGCTCGTAGGTCATCCTCCTCAACTTGACTTACAAGACTCGTAAGTACAACATGCCAGGGGTTGAGATTATTGGGGTTACTCCAGTGAAGAATACTTTTATCATTGCATGTTCCCTTGTTAAAATGGAAACAAAGGAGACGTATGAGTGGGTTCTTAGATATGTAAAAAAGTTGCTTAGTTCTCGGGTTCCAAATGTCATTGTTACAGACAAAGAAGACAGTCTACTTGCTTTCAGTACTTTGGTCTTCCCTTAGTCACATATCCATCACCTTCAATGTTTATTGCATGTCAACAGCAACATCAAACCAAAGTTTGAGCAGTTATGGTAGGGCTGGATGTTCGGGTTCGAGTTTTCGATTTAACCGAGACCGAGACCGAATTCATCGGTTGTCGGGGACCCGAAAACCAAAATGTACTCGCAAATGTCGGGGCACGGCTGGGGTTTGCTGTGTAATTTGGTTGTCGGGTAAACTGACACCGATACCGAACCTTTGCAGACCCGAACAACCCCAGGCCCGAGAGGCCAAGCCCAACCCAATAGCCTAATTTCTCCACCCGGCCTGTCACCCTGCCCCAATTTGGATTTTGGCCTAACTTACTAACCCTACTACTCCTTCCGTTCTTCGTTTCGTATTCGTGCTTCCTTCCTTCTCTTTTTCTCAAGCAGAGAACTACAAAGGGAAGGTGGAAACCCTAAATCAGCAAATCACCAGTTCACCACTCACCAAACACCACCCCGCCTGCCAGCCGTCGCAGCACTCCGCCAGTCCGCCGCACCTCCACGGATTCTCCATTTCTCCGTCAGCAACTGATCTCCTTCAGGCTCCATCAATCGGCAATCATGGAACGAAATGTTGGGAAGAAAGACAAATCATCTTTTCCTGCTCCTGGCGGTGGCGGATCATCTGGCCCTACGAAAACTAAGAAGAAATCGAAGAAGAAACATGTTGGATCCACTACTGCTTCCTCCCCGCCTCCAGGAGTTGTCGCTGCTGCTCCTCCAGAAGATGTTGTTGCTGCTGTCGCTCCTCCTCCTCTAAGTTATGTTGTTCCTCCTCCTGCAAGTGTTGTTGTCGCTGGTTCTGTTGTTGCGCCGCCGCCGACCGCTGCTCCTCTTCCAACTCCAAGTGCTGCTGTCAATCCTCCTTCAAGTGCTGACGCTGCTTCTCAACCAAGACCAGGAGGTCAACCAAAGCCAAAAAAGTACAAATCAGATGCTTATGACGAGTATGAGGTATACTTTTTGGATAATAAGGATGATCCCAATAAGCCAATCAGAAAGGCAAGGTGCTTATTTTACCAAAAGGAGCTTGCTGCCGATACGAAGAGCAATGGTACTTCTGCAATGCGTAAACATACAATCTTGTGCAGAAAAAAGAGGAAAGAAGAAGGTTCTCAAATGCGGTTGAACTTGCAGCTAAGTGATGAAAGGACATTAGCCTTAACCAATTGGAGGTTTGAACAAGGGAATGTGAGGCTCGCATTAGCTCGAATGATCATAATGGATGAGCTTCCATTTAGGTATGTTGAGAGGGTAGGGTTTAAGGGATTATGTATTGTTGCTTGCCCAATGTTCAAGATTCCTGGGAGGAAGGCCATTAGAGAAGATTGTCTGAAGTTGTTTCTTGATGAGAGGGTGAAGTTGAAGGATTATTTGAAGAAGAAGTGTGCTGGTCGGGTATCTCTTACCGCAGATTGTTGGGCTTCTGTGCAAAATTTCAACTATTTATGTTTAACTGCTCATTTTATCGGGATGGATTGGAAGCTGCACAAGAAAGTAATCAGCTTTTGACTCATTTCCACCCATAGGGGACTTGATATTGGGGCTGCAATTGCTGATTCATTGGAGGAATGGGGTTTGAAGGATGTGTTCTCCATCACGGTGGATAATGCCAGCGCCAATGACACTGCAATCAACTACTTGGAGGAGAAACTGATCGAATGGGGAAGTAGTATTAAGGGAGGTACTTATTTACATATGCGTTGTGTAGCGCATATTGTGAATCTGATTGTTAGTGATGGGTTAGAGGAGATTGGGGTATTAGTGGTTCGAATAAGGGAGGCAGTGAGGTGGGTACGTGCTTCACCATCTAGGTTTCTGAAGTTCAAGAATTGTGTGAAGTTCCACAATATCAAGTCCAAGAAAATGTTGTGTTTGGACGTTCCAACAAGGTGGAATTCCACCTATCTTATGTTGGAGGCAGCGGAGAAGTTTGAGAAGGCATTCAAGACACTTGCTTTGGAAAATCCTGAGTTTGTATCTGATCTTACCAAAGCCAAGAAGTACAAGGGTCAAGTGATTGGTCCACCATCTACTGCTGATTGGAAAAGTGCAAGAAATTTGTGTAGTCACCTAGTATACTTCTATGAGCTCACCTTGCTGGTTTCCGGGACCAAGTACGTGACTTCTCACCTCTTTTTAAGGCAACTATGCTATATTTTTTACCAACTTGGGAAAATGGAGATGAGTGAAGAGGAAGAGGTTAGGAATATGGCTCTTAGGATGCAAGCTAAAGTGTGCAAATATTGGCATGAAAGTGAGGAAGGGAATTCGAGAATGAACAGGTTGTTTTACTTGGCTGTAGTGTTTGACCCTAGGCATAAAATGCATTATTCTGTGTGTGCATTGAGAAAATTGTATGGGGAAACAAGGGGAGATGAATTAGCAGATAGGTTAAATGGAGAACTTAGTGCTTTGTTTAAGTGTTATGAAAGCATGGGGCGTCATTCGACTTCTAGAGAAGGGTCTCATTCTGAAGGTTCTTCAATGGCAAGGGAGGTTGAGCCACAAACTCCCATTGTTGCAGCCACTGCCTTTGATGATGATTATTCAATGGCCGAAGCTTGTGTTGAGGCAACTGAGTTGGAAAGGTACTTGGTTGAGCTTCGTGAAGGAGATGCGAAGAATCCAAAATATGATGTCCTATTGTGGTGGAAGAACAATGTCGGGAGGTATCCGATATTAGCGGAGATTGCCAAAGATATACTTGTTGTCCTTATATCAAGTGTAGCTTCAGAAAGTGCTTTCAGTACTGGATCTCGTGTGTTAGATTCCTTTCGAAGTTCTTTGACACCCAAAATTGTAGAGGCTCTAATATGCAGCGAAGATTGGCTGGCAAACTCATCATTACCACTTGAAGATGAGGATTTAGATGAGCTGGAAGAATTGGAAAAGGGTAACTTCCTTTACTCATCAGTACCTTGCTGGTTTATTTGCTCAATGATTTACTAGTTTGTATTAGTTAATTTCATTTCCATAATCAAATACTCCTTGCTGGTTTATCCATAATTACATGCTTTCATTTGTTCTTCAATGGTTGGAAACAGATTTTCAAAGTGTTGTACAAGCTATGAATGATGCTTCACTTGGACAAGAAGGGGAAGGAGCTAGATCTAATGCATGTCCTTCATCATTGGGTGAATCTGCTGAATGTTCGAGTGATGAGAGCGAGGAGGAGATTGATGGGCAATAGCAAAAAGATGGTGACGGCGAGTGAGATGGATGGAAGAACTATGAAGACATGTTGAACTTTTATGTTTGTTATCTTCTAAGTACAATCTAGTATCTACTAAGTGTTATGTTATGTTATGTGTGTTTCAGACTTTGCTTTGCAAGTTATTTTGGAGTTCCCTTAGTTGAGCTATAAGCTAAGGTGATGAACATGAACGAATGAATGATGTTGAATATTGGAACTTGGAAGGGTCAGGCTTCCACACTTCCGAAGTGGATTATGTCATTTTGATTTGTGACTTTGTGAGGATGAACGAATGAATGGAATTAGGTTTTATATGTGTGGGTATGCTATTCTTTTTGCAAGTGTCTACTTGATTTTCCAGCTTGTATTTGTCCACTTTTTATGTTTACAGCAGCTGCTAAGTTCGGTTTTTGCAGGTTAAGTACAGTTTTGGCATGAACGGGTCCAGGTGTGTTGTTCGGCTTTAATCGGGCAACCGCAGAAGAACCGAGACCCGCTTTATTCGGTTTCGGGCACCCGAGTACCGAAATGATGTTGGGAACAGTTGCTATATATGAAGTTTTTCAGGTTCGGGTACCCGCCAGATTCGGTTCGGTTGCCTGAAAGCCAGCCCTAAGTTATGGGGGGGGGGGGGTCAAATAGAGAGCTAGCATTGTTTGTTTGGAATAAGTAATTAACTACGCCACATATTTTTGGATGAGGCAAGTAATGTACGGAATATTGGATGAGTTCAAAGACCTTTGGGGAAGGACGAACATACATTTACTAAATTACTTGGACCTTGAGTGGATGCCTCATAAGAGAAAGTAAGTAATGTACTACACGAAGTAGGTGTTCCATCTTGATAATAGGAGCACAAGCAGGATTGAGCCATCACACTTTTTATTTAAGACATTTCTTGCATCTAGTAGAGGGGTGGTGGACACTTGTTTTGCAAAATATTACAACTACATTGAAACTCAGTTTGTGAAAGTCGTGAATGAACAAGTCTCTCATCTATGTGAGTTTTTAACTTTTGTTTAGCATAATACTTACAAATCTTAATGCATAAGAATTGTTCACTTCTTAGTTCATATTTATTTTCTTTATCAGTTTTCATATCTCTAAGAAGACAACGAATCTCATTTGTGAGTTTTGTTTTTTGTTTAGCATGATATTTAGTATTTACAAAAATACAAATCGTAATAACATAAGAATTGAAGACACAGACTTCCAACCTAGTGTATTATAAAACTAAAAAGAAGTATTTACATAAGCAATGAAAAAAGAGGGGGTGAGGGGGAAAAGGGGGTGGACAAGTACACCAGAGTTGTGAGCTCTACACAAAGAACAAGAATAACAGAGACAAAAAAAAAGGAGAATTAGTGATATTTTATTGGAATGAATTTTCAAGATGTTACATTTCTAACTCTTTTTCTTAGGATTCTTAAATATAAAAATTAGAATATATTCTTTATTGATTAAAAGATTTTCAGATAATAAAAATGAAAACTTGGATATGTGTAGATAGAGGAACAAACTTGACAGTCATGAACAATGACATCACTAGTTGTGAAATAAGAAGATTGTGTTAGATTCTTGTCGACAAAAGTAACACAATTTAAATCTTCTCTACTTCAAGAAAGTCTTCTAGTCCTTTTTTATCATTGTCATCCATTCCTATGATGATTGCAGATAGAGGAGGTAGCTTCGGTCTCTTTTTTTCATAGACTAAACACTCTGAGCAAATGCATTAAGGAATATACTCGTACTTATTAAATCGCATGCAATAATAAAGAGAAACAGTTAGTTAAACAAAATGAATCATCCACATCCATGGAAAAAAAACTTTGATATGTGTAGATAGAGGAACAAACTTGACAGTCAAGAACAATGACATCACTAGTTATGAAATAAGAAGATTGTGATAGATTCTTGTCGACAAAAATAACACAATTTCAAATCTTCTCTACTTCAAGAAAGTCTTGTAGTCCTTTTTTTTTATCATTGTCATCCATTCCTATGATGATTGTAGATAGAGGAGGTAGCTTCGGTCTTTCTTTTCATAGACTAATCACTCCGAGTAAATGCATTGAAGAATATACTCGTACTTATTGAACCACCTGCAACAATAAAGAGAAACAGTTAAACAAATGAATCATCCACATCCATGGAAAATTTATATAAACCATGATAAGGAACGTACAATTGAGGTTTGAGATAAATAAATCATTTTCTGCTACTCCAAGTACATGTCTTGTGTATTCACGAAGAATCTTTTTTCCTAACATGATCTCTGCCAACTACATTAATGCCTACCAAAACCTAGAGACAACGCTTGGGTTGTTGCCAACTACATTAATGCCCAGCCACGACAGTATTTAAGATCACCAAGTTAGCTATAAAAGTTGTATCTATAGCTTCTTGATATGTAGCACTCACAATTTAAGTATGAAATTAAACTCCCTTATATACAAGTAATTGACATTCACCAAACAAATAACCACTCACGACCTAGGTATAGAATTGAAACCTCTTATATAAATAATTAAAATTACGTTTATCTAACAAACAATTACTCACAAACCCAGGTACATAATTGAAGTTGTTGGTATATAAAAGATTGGTTGCCCATTTACAATTTATTAAGCAGTTCGATTGTAAATAACCACAACTTGAGGGGGGAATACTCCATTAAGATAGATCCCATTTGATCATCTCCATCTTTTCCCTCGCTGTGAAGAAAGAAAGGAAAAAATAATATATAAAAAGTAATGGTTATCAAATATCCTACCAAACTAATCTTAAGCTACCAAAAATAATGCACCCAATAATACAAAAGGTTCATCCAATCATCCACTTTTTCTTCTATGTTACTTTTGGAAGAAAAGAAAGAAAATGTTGGAGAACTAGAAGAAATAGGCAGACATTTATGTTATCTACTAACTACGGTAAATAAATCTTTAAGACTTGTCTTTAGGTTGGCTCATTAGAATAACGAGTTATACGTTTACCAACTTACTAGACTCGGTCTTTAGTTTTTGGCACATTGGTTTTTCTTACTAAACGTGTTATAAAACACAATTGACGTCTATTAGACAGACTTTATCATATCAACGCCCTCATTTCTCATCTTCTAAAACCGTCCTTAGAATAACGAGTTATACGTTTCCAACTTACTAGATTCGGTCTTTTCAAAGTAGCCTCTTCAAGAAGAACTTAGGTGTCCTTGATGCGCGGCAGCTGTGTGTAGCATGTGCGGTGTCTGCTGGAATCTGCACTTGCAGTTTACTCGCTGCACTTGCAGTTTACTCGCTGCACTCCTTTTGTGCCGCTTGGTTTTTTAGTTTAGGATTACTTGAATCTGCAGTAGCACTCTTCATGATGTTCGTTGGTGGCTTTCATACTTTTGGTTTAATATTACTGTGGTTAGTAAAGTTAAAACATATGTTTTTTTTGGTTTGTGATGTTCTTCAATCGATTGCACTGCAGCTATTAATTGTACTCCAACACACAGACACGGAATGTCATAAAACCATTGCGATACAAGTGTAGAATAGACTATGCCTAAACGAAATAGGGGATGATTGCATGCTTAGAATTCATCTGAGAGAAAGGAAGCATACATGTGAATTGTAATGATGAATCGACAATGGCTAGCTCGTGCGAAACGAACTAACACTTGGATCTCCCTTAATGAACATGTAGCTGGCCTGGAAATCACATTCTACAAACCAGTATTCTCTGTATTCAAGTCCTAATAACAACAATTCCACAGTTGTAATACGTTCGTAGTGACCATACTGGTATCAAGTATCAACAACAGATATGCATTCCTGTCATGGAATCCAACATAGTAGTCCACTTATAAGAACAAGAGGAAAAGAAAGTCACACATTCATCACCAAACGCGATCTACAATTCCTTTTGTTGATGTAGAATGCAAAATCAGGTATGGAAGCTCTGTACAAAACATACCATTGATTGTCAGTTCTAAGGCGTAGAACTCCTTGATACCTTCTTCAAAACAACCGAGATTCTCTTGATCATGGTTTCTTCGAGGAATTCATCTTTGACTCTCTTGTATGCTCTCCTCCCCATCTTGAATCTTCTCCCGAAACTGGTGCCAAGACTGAGTATATGGTCAGAGAGATCAGCTACACCATTTCTTCCCTCGGTATGCAACAATCCAGTCTCTCCATCTATCACGGTCTCGCTCATCCCGCCAAATCGAGTTCCCTATAAATATTTGGAAACCAATCAAAAAATTATAGCCTAACAAAATTCCTAAGATTGCACAGCAAACATTTGTCAACTGAATGAGCATAAAGCATGTGTAACACAAAATTAGAAGCATGACAATTTGAGTGAAACAATCTAACCAGAATTGGCAGTTGCAACACCATGGCTTCAATAATTGCCCTCCCAAAGTACTCAATAGGGGTCTGAAAATGAATGAAAAAGAGCTTAAAACCACATTGTAGGAGCAACAACTTTTTGTTAGATAATGATGATATATATTAAGATTAAGAAAACAAGTTAATAGTTCAGACAGACTAAGGAAAAAAGGCCCGCTGCAGCAAAAACAAAAGCAGAGACAAATACAAGAAAATACATAAGAAAGCATTAAAGGGGATGACTAGAGCTGCATTTGGAATCTAATCACGACGACAAGGATCATCTACAAAGGAGTTGCAGATCGATGGTGGTGGTTTGGACTTGAGTGCTGCTGCTACATGCATTTCAACATGCTATCTTTCTCTTCTACCAAAAAACATTTCTATCATTCTAACTCTTTTTCTCCTGTTTCCAACTACCAAATCAGTATAGGTTTTCTATTAATTAAAAGACTTTTAGATAATGAAAACAGAAACTTGGATATGTGTAGTTAGAGAAGCAAACCTGACAGTTAAGAACAAAGATGTCAATGGCTGTGAAATAAGCATATTGTGTCAGATTCTTGTCAACGAAAGTGACAGAATTCTGAATCTTCTCTTCTTCAAGAAAATCTTCTAATCCTTTCTTATCATTTTCGTCAATTCCTATGATCATTGCGTGTAGAGAAGGTAACTTCAGTCTCTTTTGTTTCATAGACTGATCACTCTCAGCATATGCATCAAGGAAAAGAATGGTACTTCGTGAACCGCCTACAATAATAAACAGATCAGCAATTAGTTAAACAAAAAATATGACTCACATCAATGAAGAAAATCATATAAATAGTGTTGAGAAGCATACAATAGAGATTTGTGACTAATACATCATCTTCTCCTATTCCAAGAGCTTGTCTTGTGTGTTCATAAGAACCTTCTTTGCTAAAGTGCTCTCTGCCAACTTCATTAATTCCCTACCAACACCAAGAGGGACCACATGGGTTGTTGGCATCTTAATCCTAATAAAAACAAGTTAATCTAGAAGTCAGTTTATAGTGAAAATAGAAAACAATAATCCACGAGAAGAGAATTTCTACAATAATCTAAATATATATGAAAACTTACTAAGGATATCAAACCATCTTGTAACTGCTCCAATTATCGCTATCACTCGTACTTTTTATATTGTAATAATTAGAACCCACTTTTAAATCTGGAAGCAAGTGGCCACAATCACAAAACATTATATTGTAAAAACTTATCTGCAATCATGAGGTTATTTCACTCAAAAGAAACCATGTTTTATATGTTGAAGATCGATATTATAGCTTGAATAGTTAAATTCGGCAATGATCTCAGCTTTTACATATAAATTTTGTGTAAAAGGGGTATGATTGAAGATATTCTCAATGTTAACACTAATCTGAATAGTCTTTGTTTACTGGAAACTAATCACAAAAACTTTTCAAAATAGAAAAATGATGATACTGAAAAGGAGTATCATAACAAAAGCAACAAAAAGTATAGTTATTTATCTTTAATCAACTCAAAATTCAATCTAGAAGATCAACAAAATGAACTGATGTTAAGAGATCACATATTACTGTCAAAGAAACTAAATAACCCATCAGTCAGCTCTCCAAGCAAGAACACTCAACCTTTTCATATTTACCCCTCCAAAAATTGCTTTGCATAATAATATAGGTGGAGGAGGTTAGGCGGTTGTCGAGTCTGATGGGAAGGTTTGGAGAGACGGCTATGGTTGAGCGTTTAGTAGGCCGAGAGCCTAGGACACTGTTTATCTTTAATCAGCTTAAAAGTCAACCTAGAAGATCAACCAAACGAACTGATGTTAAGAGATCACAAATTAGTTTCAAAGGAGCTACATAACCCACCAGTCAGCTCTCCAAGCAAAAACACTCAACCTTTCCATATTTACCCATCCGAAACTTGCTTTGCGTAACAATATAAGTGGAGCAGGTTAGGCAGTTGTCGAGTCCGGTGGGAAGGTTTGGAGAGACGACAATGGTTGAGCGTTTAGCAGGTCAGGACACCATTTAGACCTGTTTACACAAGTTGCCACTTTTCAATCCGCATTCGACAAACCAACATCACTCAACCTTTCCATATTTACCCCTCTTAAAGACACATGTGCCCCATATTCACTCAAAACTTCTATATTCAAAAATATTGTTGCTTTATGGTAGTTATATTATTTAGAATTCTGTATCGCTTCTACACATTTCAATACTACAATTCGATGTGCAATATTTGCACCAATGACATTACGCTTGCAATTTTAAAATTATTCTTCTTTTATAAGATAAATAGAAATAGAATTAATTATTAAACTCGAATTAAAATAATCAAAGTATGAAAATAGAAGTATCAAATACCAAAAAAATATTTAGGGGAGAGTTAGTGGCTTAACTAACTATGATGGAAAATTTCTATGATTTTTCAGATTTAAGCTTCCTGTATATTTTTAATTTAAAAAGCTTAAATAAATTTGTTTAGTGTACCTGGTTATGTTTCTTGTCATTTCTCAAATAGATCACAATTCAAATCCAATCATTTATGTATTTTTCCTGTAAATAAGAAAATAATAAATGACTGTTAAGACGAATCTACCTACTTTTGCTATGGATGCAATGATTTTGTAATGGGGAAAACACATTTCCCAATTCACTATTATATTATGTGTAGCGAAAGTAACCCGGGTGGTTGAGCGTTTAGTGGGTCAGAAACTATTTGGGCCCGTTTACATTAGTAGCACCTTTTCCATCCGCGTTGGACAAACCAACAACACTTAATCTTTGCATATTTACCCATTCGAAAATTGCTCTGGCATAACAATAGTGGTAGAGGAGGTTAGCCGTTTGTTGAGTCTGATGGAAGTTTGGAGAGACGGCGATGGTGAAACGTTTAGTGGATCGGGGCACTATTTGGGCTTGTTTACATTAGTAGTGTATTTTCTATCCGCGTTCGACAAAGCAACATCACTCAACCTTACCATATTTACCCCTCTTAAAAACACATGTGCCCCATATTCACTTAAAAGTTCTGTGTTTAAAAATATCGTTACTTTATGGTAGTTATAATAACAATAAAGTCTATGTTACGAATTTTACATCGCTTCTACAGGTGCAAGAGTGCAATTCGATAATGAGATTTGAACTGTTGTCTCATCAAAAAAAAAAAAAACATAATCAATTACAATAAACACATTTGTGTGATCTTTTTCAATTAAAAACATATAGGAAGCCTAAATTTGAAAAATCTTAGGACTTTTCCACCACAATTAGCAACCGAAATGTCATTGATTCAAATATTGCATATCGAATTGCACTCTTGCACGTGTAGAAGCGATGTAAAATTAGTAACATATACTTTATTGTTATAACTACCATAAAGTAACGATATTTTTACACATAGAACTTTTAAGTGAATATGGGACACATGTGTTTTTAATAGGGGTAAATATGGTAAGGTTGAGTGATGTTGCTTTGTCGAACGCGAATAGAAAAGACACTACTAATGTAAACGGGTCCAAATAGTGCCCCAATCCACTAAACGTTTCACCATCGCCGTCTCTCCAAACTTCCCATCAGACTCAACAAACGGCTAACCTCCTCTACCTCTATTGTTATGCCAGAGCAATTTTTGAATGGGAAAATATGCAAAGATTGAGTGTTGTTGGTTTGTCCAACGCGGATGGAAAAGGTGCTACTAATGTAAACGGACCCAAATAGTTTCTGTCCCACTAAACGCTCAACCACCCGGGTTACTTTCGCTACACCTAATATAATAGTATATTGGGAAATGTGTTTTCCCCATTACAAAATCCTTGCATCCATAGCAAAAGTAGGAAGAGTAGATTCGTCTTGACAGTCATTTATTATTTTCTTATTTACAGGAAAAATACATAAGTGATTGGATTTGAATTGTGATCTATTTGAGAAACGACAAGAAACATAACCAGTTACACTATAAAAATTTATTTAAACTTTTTAAATTAAAAATATACAAGAAGCTTAAATCTGAAAAATCATAGAAAATTTCCATCATAGTTAGTTAAGCCACTAACTCTCCCCTAAATATTTTTTTGGTATTTGATACTTCTATTTTCATACTTTGATTATTTTAATTCGAGTTTAATAATTAATTCTATTTCTATTTATCTTATAAAGGAAGAATAATTTTAAAATTGCAAGCCTAATGTCATTGGTGCAAATATTGCACATCGAATTGTAGTATTGAAATGTGTAGAAGCGATACAGAATTCTAAATAATATAACTACCATAAAGCAACAATATTTTTGAATATAGAAGTTTTGAGTGAATATGAGACACATGTGTCTTTAAGAGGGGTAAATATGGAAGGTTGAGTGATGTTGGTTTGTCGAATGCGGATTGAAAAGTGACAACTTATGTAAACCGGTTTAAATGGTGTCCCGACCTACTAAACGTTCAACCATTGTCGTCTCTCCAAACCTTCCCACCGAACTCTACTACTGCCTAACCTACTCCACTTATATTGTTACGCAAAGCAATTTTTGGATGGGTAAATATAGAAAGGTTGAGTGTTTTTGCTTGGAGAGCTGAATGGTGGGTTATGTAGCTTCTTTGAAACTAATGTGTGATCTCTTAACATCAGTTCATTTAGTTGATCTTCTAGGTTGACTTTTAAGCTGATTAAAGATAAATAGTATCCTAGGCTCTCGGCCTACTAAACGCTCAACCATCGCCGTCTCTCCAAACCTTCCCATCACACTCGACAACCGCCTAACCTCCTCCACTTATATTATTACGCAAATCAATTTTTGGAGGGGTAAATATGAAAAGGTTGAGTGTTCTTGCTTGGAGAGCTGACTGATGGGTTATTTAGTTTCTTTGACAGTAATATGTGATCTCTTAACATCAGTTCATTTTGTTGATCTTCTAGATTGAATTTTGAGTTGATTAAAGATAAATAACTATACTTTTTGTTGCTTTTGTTATGATACTCCATTTCAATATCATCATTTTTCTAATTTGAAAAGTTTTTGTGGTTAGTTTCCAGTAAACAAAGACTATTCAGATTAGTGTTAACATTGAGAATAACTTCAATCATACCACTTTTACACAAAATTTATATGTAAAAGCTGAGATCATTGCCGAATTGAACTATTCAAGCTATGATGTCGATCTTCAACATATAAAACATGGTTTCTTTTGAGTGAAATAACCTCATGATTGCAGATAAGTTTTTACAATATAATGTTTTGTGATTGTGGCCACTTGCTTCTAGATTTGAAAGTGGGGTTCTAATTACTACAATATAAAAAGTATGAGTAATAGCGATAATTGGAGCAGGTACAAGATGGTTTGATATCCTTCTCATTGCAAGGAATAAATACATGGTGAGCATATGTTGTCATGGGAAGGAAAAACCGAACTCTTTGTGTTTGTAGTATAGCATGTTGATATATACGCATGTCTAGACTCGATCGATTGGATATCTCCACCTGGAATTTATTGACTGGATTTTTGCTCATCAAAACTGCGTGTCAAGTAAGCTCCCTCCTTAATCCTTATATTTTTCTTAATATGCACATTCACACCTCATAGGCAACATGTACAGAATTGTAATTTGGGTGTTGTATCCATAAGATTGTATTATATTAGGTGGTTGTTCTAGAATTGTGAATCCTGATTGTATCTCCTCTAAGAAATTGTCAAGTTAAGCTATAAAAGAGGCTAACCTGAGCTTCATCTTTAATTTAGATGGTAAGAGAGCAATGACCCATGTCAAATTGATTGGGGGGTTGACAATGTCTGGAAACGATTTAGCCTTCTTCACAGTATCACAAGATCCTTATAGTATCTCAACCAAAGCAATTTTTGTTTTCACGCCTGATGTTGATATAAGTTGTTTACCTAGAGGAGAGCCCCAACAAGTTAGCTCTCGGAGTTGCGATGCGAAAATGAGTAAGGCATAAATGGTTTATACAAAAGGCCATACTATGATCATATAGAATGCATTGGTAGAGATTGTCATCAATCTCATTTTATTGACGAAACCACCGAGGAGAAGGGATGCCATTGGTACTCTAAATTTTACAAGGCTATTATAATAATCATTCCTTTCGTTTCATGTAAATTATATTTGTATTATGACTGAAGTGATATTACCCCAAACCATAAATTGCAACAAGGAATGGTTGTTTGAATTAATGTGCACTGATGCAAAATGTCATGTAGATGCCATGAAGGAGTAAGAATGGACCAATCAGTGTGTTTGTTGTCAAGAAGGATAAAAATCATGATAATGGGGAGGATTCATGCCGATTGACCTATACAGATTTAAGAGATAGAAAGTACAAAGCTGTAAATCATTTGTGTGTTTAGTGTAGCAGAGTGGTTATGAGTGATTTGGTAGGATTTCAGTGGTAGAGATATTGACAAAAGTTATTATGTGTTGGTGCTTTTAGGTATGTATTGCTTGCCTGTTTCTTTTGTTTGTACATGAGATTTCTACAACAGATTGTATGATTTGTATTTTTTTCTGTCCATTTAGTAACAAAATTATTTATCAGAAAAAACTCGCCGACGCATTCCGTCGACATGATTTGGACATTGCTGGTTTTTGTTTCTTAATCAGGGATTCATCGCCTTTGGTGTCACTGTGGTTTTTTTGTCTAAGAGCAATCCAATTTGGGTTTTTCTTATGAAATCTCTTGGTAGCTTCCATTTTTACCATAGATAATTGGAGCCAGGTAAGCATTCCTTTGGTCTTTCAAGTTCACTCTAGGGGCATCATGGTGCAAGACAATAGTGGCTATATATAAGGCTAATGGCTTGGTTTAGATTTGAAACATTCCAGCCAACGAGCTTTGTTATCACTTTTAGTAATTAGTTTATTCACATGCTATCAAACTACTTGGCTCTGTCGAAGAATAAGCAGTCATCTATTCGCCAGGTCTCATGTGCTCTGACCCACACTATCAACTATGAATGGAGAATAAGCATTTCGAACGCGAAATTGGAGAAGTAATTGGAATGTTTCTAGGTTTCTCTCGATTCCAGACGGTGGAATAAAGAGGAAGGGAAAGGGAGAGACTGGTGAGATACAAAGCTCAGAGAGAGATTGAAGAACAAACGAAAAAAGAAAGAGGAAGGAAAAGAGAGAGTGAGATTACACATTTAAAAGAGGGGGAAAAGGAGGCACTACGAGATAATTGCTCTTCTACTTTGCTTAGTGAGTATTGTCAGCCCTATTCAGTTGAGTTTTGATTTATTTTAGGGGAAGAAATTATATTTGACAGATTTTTTCCATTTAAATTTAAAATCTTAAATTTAATTATTGTTTGGATGATTTTTTTTCTTAATACAATTATTGTAATTTATGAGATTTAAGGGGGTATTCGATAATGTCAATATTTCAGTGATTTTTGTATTTAAAGTTTTTGAATTGAAAGATCGTATGTACCGGCTGTTCGACCGTAAAACTTCACAGCATAGGCTAAATCGGTAGGTGACATTTAGCAATATGGAACGGTTGAACTACGGTTAAATTATGACTTCAGTGTAAAATACTCTATTACCAACTTTTTTATATGAGTTTACAATCGTTGGTTCAAACAATTCTTTTACGCCGGTGGAAACAAAAAGTTACAAGACACATTTTGAACTATCTATTTCAAAAAAACATGTCAGTTAGCGATAATGCATAATTCAACCCAAAAGACACTTGGCAATTTCTATCTTTTTAAAATAAATGTATGCTACTCATACACTTGCTCATTCATCAACTTAATGTGTAACATATATTTCATAGGTTTTATTTATTTAATTATTTCATGAAAAATTATTTGCTGCGTAAAATTACTACTTTGTTGCTAAACATGTCTGCAATCTAAGAATAATTTGGGAAGTATGTACATAACACATTGTCCAATTAACTATTCGTGACAACTTAGAAGCACGTACAATATACTTTAAATCAATCAACTTCAGATTCATAACCAACGGTGTGGTAAAGAAAATGCTCTCTATTGGGAAAAACTTAAAGAACATACTGAATTCTACGAAAGACTTTTTCTATCATCCTGAAGGTTGATTATGTATGTATTATGAGAAGCAACTCTAATATTCAACTATTTTATTTAATTAAGGAATGAATGACAATTAGTTTTATTTATTTCTTTTTCATTCAACAATTATATGCAATTTATCTTTTCGTAAAGATCTAAACACATTTTGCATACTTAGATTACTTTAAAAATGTTACGTGCATAACTAATATACAAAATACTCATTTCATACATTTCGAATCATCTATTATATTCATTATCAATGCAATCAAAATCGCGCTTTAGAACTTAAAAACTTACGGTTTTACGCTTCTAGGACATCAAAACGCTTTCGTTTCCATATAAAATCTTAAGTGTATAAAATCGGGACTAAAATGCGCTTTAAAGCTTACGCTTTTATGTTTCTGGTTCACTAAAACGCTTTACGCTTTTACGCTTCTAGTTCAATAAAAGAGTATTCTATTCATGAAAATACTTATATTTTAAAGGTAAATCACAAAAAAAGAATATATTTGAGATTAAAAGATACATATCAAGTACTTGGGTGCATTCTTAGTTTCAATAGAGTAATCTAATTCACCAGCTATGCCCTTCCCAAATTCACTAGCATAGAGGGGAATGTAGCTTATTGTTAAGATATATGTTTATGAACTTATTGTTAAAATGTTATGAGTTTCTCAACTTTAGACATGAATTACAAATATTTATTAACTTATCTTAACTATGTCCACTCATATTTTATCGTACTTAACACATTTTTCGTTATATTAAAGTATGCGTAAAAAACTTACATTTTTACGCTCTGATTCTACGCTTTACGATTTTACCCATTTTCCGCTTTTAGGTAGAATCGCGCTTTTGACTGCATTGTTCATTATTATATACCATATTTTTCGACAAAATTTTTTGACAAAATTTTTCCTCTAGTGATTTAATAGGGTTGGAAAACGTAAGACACCTTGAAACCTCGGACTCTTTTTAGGGGGAAACATCCCGCTCTTTTAAGAGAGAAAAATAGCCACACACGTTAATTCAGTTTGACATCAGGTTAATCCATTTTTTAATTTCGTTTAACAAAAAAAAAGGTTACTGAGTGTATATCATAAACACGTCTATTGAATGAGATAATTGATTGTACATCATAACCTCAATTTTTTATGGCATGTTTGAGTTTTGTTTAATTATTTATAATTATGCTTGCGGGGAACCCAAAATCGAAGGTGTAGGCGTGTAGCAGATACCTAATTTAAGATCCAGCACATAACTATGTTGAGTTCTTCTGCTAGGCTTTTAAGGGTATCGTTTAAATGAATCATCTATTATATTCATTATTATTATATATCATATTTCTCGACAAAATTTTTCCTCTAGTGATTTAATAGGATTGGAAAACGTAAGACACCTTGAAACCTCGGACTCTTTTTAGGGGGAAACATCCCTCTCTTTTTAGAGAGAAAAATAGCCACACACGTTAATTCAGTTTGACATCAGGTTAGTCCATTTTTTAATTTCGTTTAACAAAAAGAAAGGGTTACTGATTGTATATCATAATTCATAAACACGTCTATTGAATAAGATAATTGATTGTATATCATAACCTTGCTTTTTTATGGCATGTTTGAGTTTTGTTTAATTATTTATTTATAATTATGCTTGCGGTAACCCAAAATCGAAGGTGTAGGCGTGTAGCAGATACCTAATTTAAGATCCAGTACATAACTATGTTTTTTAATAAATCGTTGCTATGTTATGTTATGATACAAATTAAACTTGTATCATAAGATATAGGTTTAAATTTCATTATAGTACAAATTGAACTTGTATTATAATGTTATATATGTATAAGTTCAATTTGTATAAGAAATTTGCACGAAAATGTAAAGGTATAAACAAAACTTGTACCATAGCGTTAAAGAAACAAGTTCAATTTGTACCATTGAACCATAAAGTTTAAACTACAAGTTTAGTTTGTACCTCATAGTCATGTAATTATTTAGGATCCGTTAATTAACTATTGGTACTCGGTAGTAGACTACCACACTCGGGAGTATCAGTTATGTAACCATATGGGAAGGAGCCTATGTAACCAAAAACACTAAATGCCAACAGATTGACAGCTTTTAGACCTATTGCATGTTTCAATGTGATTTACAAGATCATAGCAAAGGTTTTCGCCAATAGAATTCAGCTTGCTCTACCTGAGGTGATAAGTAGGAATCAATCTGCTTTCATTAAAGGGAGGATTATCCTGGATACTCTTCTAATGGCTCAAGAGATGGTGCAGAATTATAATAAAACTAATATAGCTTCTCGTTGTGCTATTAAGATAGACTTGCACAAGGCTTTCGACTCTGTAAACTGGGACTACTTGTTCTGTGTGATGAGGCTGGTGAGTTTCCAGTAGAGTTCATTGAATGGATAAGAGTATGTCTTAGCTCAACGTATGTCAATATAAGTCTTTATGATTCATTGTTTGGTTTCTTCCAAGCTAAGAAAGGGGTTAGACAGGTTGACCCCCTCTCCCCCGACCTCTTCACCTTAGCTTTGGAACCTCTTTCGGGTATGTTGGACTTTGCTGCAAGTTCAAGGAAAATCCCTTATCATCCTCAATGCATTTCACCTCTGCTTTGCTGACGATCTATTGATCTTCACTGAGTGATCTGCAACTGTATTGATTAAAATAAGGAAGTTGTTAAATTATTTCTATATGCTTTCGGGGCTGAACTGTAATCCGAAGAAGTGTGAAGTGTTTATGGGGGAACAACATATCAATTTAAGGAGAATGCCATTGCTCTTTCTAGGTTTGCTGAAGGAACGTTGCTTGTTCGATACCTTGGCTTACCACTGATTTCAGGGAAGCTGTCTAGTCTGGAGTGTGCAGTCCTAGTTGATAAACTAACGGGAATAATTTGTTCTTAGCAAGCTAGTAAGCTTTCTTATGCAGGAAAGCTGCAACAGATCTCGTATGTCCTTTATTCTCTTGTACAGTTTTGGATGAATATTTTTATCTTGCCGAAGCAGATACTCGATCAAATACACAAAATATGTTCAGATTTTCTTTGGTATGGAGAGGGATCAGGTCGTGCCAAGGTTGCATGGGAATTTATTGCTCTCCCTAAACAAAAAGGAGGCATGAGGCTGAAGGATCTAGGAAGCTGGAACATGGCCTGTGTAGCAAGGCTTATGTGGCTGATTCTAACGAAGAGCGATAGTTTTTGGGTGGCGTGGATTTTAGAGCATAGACTGAAAGGGAGATCTATTGGGGACATCCTCCCTCTCAGTCTGGTTTAAGGATTTGGCGAAAGCTGCTCAACTCTAGAGGATGGTTCTAATTTTGGTTTGTTGTCAATACAGCTGGTGAGGTATCTTGGTAATGGAAGCTCATGTCCAAGTTCTCGGTACATCAAGTATGGTTATCAATCCGACCGAGGAAGCCCAAGGTTGATTGGTGGAAGATCATATGGAACAAGTTTGCGATCCCTTGAAACGGTGTGATTGTCTAGTTTATCATCTTGAACATGATCTCCACGAAAGATAAGTTTAAGCAATACTGGGGGAAGACTACCGACTCACTGTGTTTATTATGCCATGCTGAGGAGGAAATTCGATCTCATCTTTCTACAACTGCTCTTTTTCTATTCAATTTTTTGTAGCTTGTGTTTGCCTTGACTCACTGGCAAACTTCTTGGGAAGCACTCATTACTTGTATAAGAAAGATGCATTCAGGCTTGTTCTGAGTGCTATTTGGTGCTGGTGTGTTAGTACTTTATGGAAGGAAAGATGCATTCGAATATTTCAGGGGAGTCAGCGTGATTCAGGAGCTGTGATGAGCAATGAACAGATGACTTCAACTATTTTGTTGTGGGGAATTTAGAATTTCAGTTAGAGGTTAAAAAATCTCACACTTGAGTAGTGTGATGTATTCAAGATAGTATCTTGATAATAGTTCTGATAGTGTTGTACTCAGAACAGTTGAGTTGTGCTCTTGTGTTTTTCGGACCTTGTTTTATCAAGCTGTGCTTAATGAAAATGATAATTACCAGAAAAAACTATATGAAGAAAAATATGTTTTTTTTTTATTTTCTATCATAAAAGAGTCCAAATATTTCATTATTGGAAGAAGAAGAAAAAAGCATGGATCTTTGTGACTTGCTAAATGATTCAACTAACATCTTTACTGAAAGTTAAAAAAACATGGAAGGAAATCAATTCCTAATAAACGTGTTCAAATGAAATAGCACGCCGATTAGAAATGACTGCAAATTTTCTTTTAGACTTCACGATTACTTCGTCATTACTATTAACATCTGCACCAATACCAACGCCTTCTTCTCCATTCATGTATTTCCAATATCATCAATATCATCCTTGATATCTTGCTTTTGAACATCTTTTCCTTATTCTCCTAAATTTCATTAAATGCAAAATTTAATACTAATAATTTTTCAAATATACAATATAATCTTAGTCAAATATATTACCTCTTTCTTTTTTCACGGGAAAGATATTACCTCTTTCAAGTAATGAATATTTTTTTTATATTTACTCTTTCACGCTTATACTAATACTTATATCTCCACAATGATCTATCTCAACACCAAATGTACGATGCTACCTCCCGGCCACCATTAGAAGACTCTTATTGTCCTACATATAATTGAAAGCAATACCTTAGTGGTAAATATATTTGCAAATGTGAAACACATTGTTATAAGAACCGAACTAGATCAATGGCCGGGTCAGTAGACCAAATCAGATGAATCATCACAGTTTAACTGGTTCAGTGGTTCATTATTTGATCCACAAAATTTTAAAAATATACTTTAAAGTGAACTAAGACCATTAAACCAGAACTTTTAATTTTATGTTTTCTCTTTTTATTTTCCAATATCGTTGTCGACTTTACGTGGTCCACTACCAATAGACATCTTGATTTTTAACTTGAATTAAAAATATTATGATTTATTTTGTGAGACGGTTTGAATGATTTGTTAGATATTTTGGTGATGATATGATTTTAAAATTTTTTATGGTCAATGATAATTTTGTTATTAAATTAGTGTATTATACAAGTCAAGTATGTTTTTAACACTTATATTATAAGCTCCACTCTTTATAATGTTTGCCACATATGCAATGCTAGCTTCTCTGGATTTCAGGGAGGGGCATTTTGGCCCAAGTGGCAAATGTTGTATGAGTCATCACATTTGGGGTATTTAATTATGAGTGAGAGGTGGAATTGATGACCAAGCAAAGTCCCAGAAGCCTTACGTTGCATTTTGGCCAAAGTGGGAAAAGCAAGCTGAGTCATCAAAGGCTCCATCAATTCCCCACGCCTCTTTACTGATAAATTCCATCAAATGATGAGCTGGTGTTGTGCTTTGTGCTTATCAGATTGATGAGGATACAAAGAGGGGTTTTGTTTTCTGTGATTTGGACTTTGGAAGGGAGAAAGAAGTAGGATAAGATAGAGAAACAAGTTGCTAGGTTAAGCAGCTATAAATTGGAGGGGAAAAACTCAGAGAGAGCAGTGTGCTTCTCTGTTCCTATTTAAACAAACAAAATTCATCTACAGTAAAAGTTGAAAGGAAGTTAAACTGTAAATTAAATAAATTACTGTGTGCCTAAGAGGTTCAGTCTTCTGCAACTTTCATCTTCATCTTCCCTTTTCTTTCACTCTTAGGCTCTGCCTCTTCTCCATAATCATCTTCAATCTGCTCTAATACTCCCCCGCAAGTTGGCGAGTGCATATCCAAAACTCCCAACTTGCTAAGAAAAAACTTCAACCTGTATCTTGTCATATCTTTGATAAAGAGATCGGCTAACTGATCATCTGTTCTGACATGTTCCAGCTTGATCAACCCAGACTTCAGCCTTTCCCTTGTAATGTGACAGTCTATCTCAATGTGTTTCGTTCTCTCATGAAACACAGGATTTTCAGCTATATGGATAGTTGATTTGTTGTCACAGTAAACCTGAATAGGTAAGGGAATCTTCACATCCATTTCTGCAAGTAAACCTCTTAGCCACTGCAATTCACAAACCAAGTGTGCCAAAGCCCTGTACTCAGCTTCAGAGGATGATCTAGAAACAGTGCTTTGTTTCTTAGACTTCCAGGTTATCAAACTATCTCCAAACAAAGTACAATAACCTGTAATTGACCTTGTATCAGGGCAACTTGCCCAATCAGAATATGAAAAACCACTCAACTTCAATTCTGAATTAGCTTTAAAGATTAATCCTTGTCCTGGAGCATGTTTCAAATACCTCTAGATCCTATAAGCAGGCTGCAAGTGCTCAGTATATGGATCTTTCTGAAATTGACATAACTGCTGAATAGCAAAGGTTAGGTCTAGTCTGGTGATAGTAAGGTAATGTAATCTGCCTACTAACCTTTTGTAAACCTCTGGATTAGGAAGAGGCTCCCCCTGCTTAGCAGTTAACTTCAACTTGTAATCAATTGGTGCTAGACAGTCTTTTGCCTCCAAATATCCAGTGTCATCTAACAACTCCATGCAGTACTTCCTTTGAATTTTGATTCAAATGAATCCCTTTAACATCTCTGTATACTTCCAGCCTAAGTAAGAACTTCAGATCACCAAGATCCTTCACTTTGAATTCTCTTCCCAAGAACAATTTTAACTGTTCTATATCTCTTAGAGAGCTTCCTGCAATCAATATATCATTTACATACACTAGCAGAAAAAGTATCCTTCCCTGAATTCTTTTAACAAACATTGAATAGTCTGAAGCAGCTTGAGCAAAACCATTTTTCAACAATGAACTGGCTAACTTGGCAAACCATTGCCTGCTAGCCTGTTTTAGTCCATAAAGAGACTTCTTCAACTTCAAAATCATCTTTCTATCAGGTAGTTCCATGCCTGGTGGTGGTTTCATGTAGACTTCTTCATTCAACTCTCCATGGAGGAAAGCATTTGATACATACATATGATGTATGAGCCATTCATTTGCAGCAGCCACTGCTAACAACACTTTCACAGAGTTGATTTTGGCAACTAGTGAAATGTGTCTAAGAAATCTATCCCATAAATCTGAGTAAATCCCTTAGCTACTAATCTGGCCTTGAATCTCTCTATAACACCATCAACCCTGAGATTTACCTTATACACCCATTTGCATCCAATAGCCTTCTTACCAGGTGGTAGATAAGTTGGTTCCCAAGTCTGATTTGCTTCAAGAGCATCAGATTCATCCTTCATTGCCTCTCTCCAACACAGTTCTTTGCAAGCCTCTTCATAAGACCTTGGTTCAATAACACCCACGACACTCATCACATAAGCTTTATGTGCAGTTGGTAACTTGTCAAATGTCACATACTTGTCCATAGAGTATTTATGGACTGCTCCCACATTATAATCCTTATGCCAAACTGGAACTGACCTGAATCTGTCTGACCTTCTAAACTCAGGACCAGCACCTTCTCCATCCTCAAAGTCAAGTTGTGAAACTAACTCATCATCCTCCCCTTCAGATTTCACTCCTGAGGACTCTACTGCTTCACCAACAGAAGTGGTAGGCAATGTGTCTGGGGAAGGAGGAAAAGAAATGGAAGAAGAAGGAGTAGAGGAAGAAGGAGATGAAGGCTGAGAAGGTATGAGAGAAGGAGATGGGGTCTGAGAAGGTATGAAAGAAGAGGGAAATGGATCAGGAGAAAGAGGATTGTCTGGAAAAAGAGGTGTAGTGGTGGTAGAAGATGGTTGTGGTGGTAGAGAGATAGGAACAAATGTGGAAGAAGAAGGATGTAAGAAAGGAATAATGGTCTCATAGAAGACCACATGTCTGGAAATGAAAGTTTGGTGAGTGTTAAGGTCAAGTAGTTTGTAACCTTTAATTCTAGAAGGAAATCCAAGAGACACATTGCCTAGCCCTAGGACTGAACTTGGTTCTTTCTCGTAGCAAAGTAGATGCATAACACAAACAGCCAAAAACCTTAAGTAAATTCAATGTTGGTTGTTTATGATACAGCAACTCAAAAGGTGAAACACGATCAGTCACTAGTGAAGGCAACCTGTTAATCAGAAAGACTGCATGAAGAATGCAATCACTCGAAAAATGAAGTGGCAATCCTGATTGAAAACGAAGTGCCCTTGAAACATTGAGGATATGCTGATGCTTCCTCTCAACTCGAGCATTCTGCTCAGGAGTTTCCACACATGAAAGTTGATGTTCAATTCCATATGTGTAGAATTCAGACATGTGGAATTCATTTCCTTGATCACTTCTAACAATCTTAACTGATTTGTTGAACTGATTTCTGATCATAACACCAAAGGATTCTAAAAGATGAGAAGCTTCTGACTTTAGCTTCATTAAAAACACCCAAACACTTCGTGCATAATCATCCACAATTGAAAGGAAATAGGAATAGCCATCATGGGACTTAACAGCATGGGGCCCCCAAATATCAACATGGACTAAATCAAAGGCAGAAACTGCCCTACTGTCACTAAGAGGAAAAGGAAGTAGGCTTAGCTTGTATGAACACAGCAAGAGTAGGTAGGTAAACAAACTGGTTGGAAGCAAACTGTTGGTATTTTAACTGAACCTATATGACTCACTGCTACCTTAGAGCCATTAGGTAGGTAAACAAACTGGTTGGAAGCAGGCTTAGCTTGTCTGAACACAGCAAGAGTACATGCTATGTGATCTGAGGCACAAGTATCTAAGATCCATACTTGAGTTAAAGCCATCAGGCCATGTTGAGCATAGGAAGAGAGTACATATTTACCAGCATAGGTAGGATGAGATGGAAGGTGTTGTGAGACTGAGTATGATGCATGCTTAATAGAAGGAGACAATGGTGGTGATGGACTCATGCTATCAGGTTGTTGAAGAAGCAACCTTAACTTGTTTAGTTCTTCAGTGGTAAAATTGAGAGAGCCAGTTGAAGAAGATTTGCTCTCATAGCCAATACTCTGCCCTGAAGAAGTGGAATCACCACTCTGTGAGTCTGATAGGGATACTGAACCAGAAAAAGTGCCCCCTTCACCCATTCGTGCCTTCTTGTTCTTCAACCGATATCATTCTTCTTTTAGATGTCCACCCATTTTGTAATACCGACAAAATTTTCCTTCCTTGGCAGGCTCATATTTGTTCTCTTTGTTAGGACTAAAACCCTTATTCTGATCACCTTGTCCTTGTGCAGCTAATGCAACAGACTGAATACCCCTGGTACTCTTACCCTATCACCTTGTAACTTATGTTCATGCTGTAAAATATCATCCAAAGCAACTTCCACAGCAGGTAAGGGTTCTACATGAGTAACTGGGTTTGAACCACATCAAAATCAGAATTCAATCCTTTCAGAAATTTAATGAGATAATCAGTTTCAAGCTTTTGCCGATAGGCAACCACTGTTGCACATGGCCTAACTCTCACAGCTACACAATCACACTCAACAACAGGACTATATTGCTGAATCTCTTCCCATAAACCCTTAAGTGTGATATAGTATTGGATCACACTCATGTTACCCTACTTGCAAGCAACCATTTCATCCTATAAATTGGCTAGCTTAATGGCATTAGATCTACCAAAACGTGCTTTCAGCTCATCCCATATAATCATAGCATTCTCATGTTGTAATACACTCATATTGATGTCCTTGTGCACATAATTTAAAATCCAACACAGAACCATAGTGTTCGAAGCATCCCACAAAACAAAATTGGGATGAGTATGATCAGGCATCGGAAGTGAGCCATCGATAAAACCCTGTTTGTGCTTGGTCTTAAGAGCCATTCGCACAGCTCTCTGCCAGGTCTGGTAGTTAGATCCATCCAATATCTCAGCAACGATGGGTTGACCTAGGTTTTCACTCGGATTAATGTAGTATGGACTACCAAACACAAGACCCAGATGAGTATTGTTACCATTCTGCTGTTGGCGAGCATCACCACTGGGATTATTGTAGATCTGGCCACTAGCACCACTAGACGAGGACTGGAAGGTGCCAAATGGTATGGGGCCTGAGCCAAATGGAAGGTGCCAAATGGTGGCGTCTGTGGAGTTAGATTGATACCAATAGTCATTTAGTTGTTAGCTGAGTCATTTGTAATTTGAGTCGTGGCAGTAGTTTGGCAGCCAAGTAGTTGTGGTTTAATTGGAGTAGTCAAATGCAGTTAAAATGCTTGCTGTTTTTCAGGGAGTGGGTTAGTGGATGAGAGATGTGAGAGCCGAGTTCCAGCTTGGCCAGTTGTATATATACTTTTGCTTTAGCTTTTAATAAAGTTGTTCAAGTTTGCACGATTTTGGTTTACATTTTGGTATCAGAGCCTGCAAGCAAACTTAAACCATGAAACTTGTGAGAATGAGTTGGTAAATACGAGTGCTTGGTGAGGATTATCTTTCTGTTTAGTGAGTGAAACACAGAGAGATTGTGAGGAGATCCAAGCGTTGAGTGTCGTGAACTGTGAGACTGTGATCATGGGAGAATCCAATGTTTTTGCTCAGGTATGTATACCCAAATTTGATGGTGATTATGATTATTGGAGTTTGTTGATGGAAAACCTTCTGCGTTCCGAAGGGTATTGGTGTGTGGTGTCTGATGGTGTTAAAGGTCAGACTTCAGAATTGGAGTTTACTAATATGCAGTCAGAGGATTTGGAGGAGTTAAAGTTAAAGGACCTCAAAGAAAAAAATTATATGTTCTGCAGTATAGAAAAAACCATCCTGAAGACGATTACACGAAAAGCAACTGCCAAGGATTTGTGGGATTCCATGAAGGTCAAGTATCAAGGAGATGCTAGGGTCAAACGTGCTCGTTTATAGTCTCTTCGAAGGGATTTTGAAATCCTAGAGATGAATGAAGGAGAGACTGTCAATGATTACTTTGTTCGAGTGATGATGATAGTCAATGACATTGGGAATTGCGGAGACCAGATGACTGATGTGAAGATTGTGGAGAAAGTGTTGAGAACTCTAACTGAAAAGTTCAATTACATAGTGTGTTCTATAGAAGAATCTAAGGACATTGATACACTATCAATTGATGCTTTGCAAAGTTCTTTACTTGTGCATGAACAGAAACTCAATAAAAGACCAACCACGGATGAACAAGCTTTGAAAGCAGATTATGATGATGAAAGAGGCAGAGACAGAGGAAGCTTCCAAACAAGAGGAAGGGGTCATGGTGTTATATGGGATAGAGATATTGTAAGATGTTACAAGTGTCATGAACAAGGACACTTCCGAAATGAGTGTGTAAAGTGGAACCTGCAAGGTTATAATTCAATTATCACTTGTGATGACATGAAGGAAGATGTGTTGTTGATGGCTTGTGTGGAGTCGGTAGAAGAGGAGTTGTAGACTGCACCTGAGGCATCTCTAGATACAAATGGAGTGGAAACTTGGTGGTTTCTCGACTCATGGTGCAACAATGACTTGACTGGTAACAAAAGTTGGTTCATTATTTTTTATTCTTCTTTCGCTTCTACTATAAGGTTAAGGAATGGAACCAGATTGCAAGTAGCAGGAAAAGGGGTTATAAGGCTAAAAATTGAACAAAAGTCAGTTGTTGTTCAAGAGGTACTTTATGTGCTAGGTTTAAACACAAATATGTTGAGTATTAGGAGGATACAGATAAGGGACTGAACTTTCTTTTCCGTCGTGGAACCTGCAAAATATGTCCTGCATTCTGATCCACCTAAAGCAGTTCTAGTGGCTAGGAAGCAATGTTTATGACCACCTAAGGTTGAGGAGTTTAGTGATTTGAAACCTATGTGTGGAAAATCTGGTCACATGAAGCCTCAAAGACTAGTGACACGCCAAAACACAACACCTAACAATGGCCAAGTGTAACCAATGAAAGGGACTGCAGTATAGTGGCACAAGTAATAAATATCGAATCCACGGGTCTCTAGAGTTACTATTACTCAGCTTCAGTTCATTATCTAGCAAACTAGATTAAGGGTTGATTAACTAAACTACTCTACTAACTCAACTAAGTAAAACTACTAATTACAGTTTGGGAACTCACTTAGGTATGATTCCCCCTAGCTCCTCAATTAGGTCCAAGTTGTAATTCCTTTTGGTTGTTTTACTGTTGATTAAACTGCGGAAGATCCGAAAGTAGCTTGGAATCTCTTAAGCTGACCAAGCCCTCTCAGTCTAACTATCCGGCAGACGACTAGTCTTCACCAGGATAGAAAGCTGAAGCAATAAGCACAGAACTCCACTACTGGAATTGGATTCCAGTACAAAGCAGTAAACTGGCTAACTCTCGTATAGCCAATCTCCTACTACCGAATGATGAGACTCTAGCAACCTAATCAGATTCTATCTATTTCAGATTGCAGCAGGAATCAGGAAAAGTTGATCAGACTTCAATTGACTCAATAAACATGCATCATTCGATTATAATCAAACAACATAGCATCCAAAACTTCATACAAGCAAGCTCCTAACTCATGGAACTAGGGTTCCTCAAAACCTAAGTGAAGGGAAGTTACTCCATAGAGAAGAGAGAGACTGCAGAAATCTGATCTAGATCTTCAATCTCCATCGCCAAGCTTGATTCCCGAGCTCCAATGGCGAAGAAATCCTCCAAAATAGCTCCAAGAATGTTCCCAAGTCGCTCTCTCTCTCTAGGGTTCGTCCCTTGGGTGTTTGGGATCCAAAACCCAGCTCTCCCTCCTCTTTGGTTCGGAATTTGGCTTAAAACCAGGAAATCCCGACTCGCACGGCCAGGGTGCACGGCCGTGCATATCACCATTCTGGCCGTGCAACTCAAAACGCAGCGTGTCATTTAGTCGAACTTCAGCCCTCTCGCACGGCCAGGGTGCACGGCCGTGCGAGCTTCAGGGGTTGCCCGTGCGTGTCCTCGGCATAAGGCGCACGGCCATATTGCTCACGTGCACGGCCGTGCAGCCTCCCTGGTCTGCCCGTGCAGCTCCCCAAAAACCTCGCCATTCGTCCGTTTTTCGTCCAATCGACCCCAGACTCGCTCCTAAGCCTTCATTCACGTACTAGGACCTGAAACATCACAAACAAGCACAACCTAGCGTGAAATCGGCCTAAAACACGAGAATCAACACCTCAAACGGTGTAAGAATGGGGGTAAAAACATGTGTAAATGACGGTCTATCAAACTCCCCCACACTTAACCGTTTGCTTGTCCCCAAGCAAACCTAACTCAAACCAATGCAACTCTCCAGACCTCTATAGCAACAAACAACCCAGATCGTAGGTAGAGGACTTCCTAGATCATTTAGCAACTTACGAGGTCAACCGACGCACAAGTCATCTCATAACTTCTTCGGCGAGTCGGCATCACGGCAAATAGTGAACAGAGGACAAATGAATTGTGGATGAAGAGATTCTCAAAAACAAAAGATCATGGACTCACATTTTTCAAGGTGCTCTATTTTATTCTTGAAGATGGTTGGAACCCCCTTTTTTTCTATTTTGCTTGTTTTCTGTTATTTTTCTTTTCTTTTCTTTTCAAGGGTCCCAACCTGCTCTTACCGGCCATGCCAGGAGTGGGTGTCTCGAGCCTCGTGCGGGGGAAAGACATGTAAGGGGGCTGGAGGTAGTAGGTGGAAATTGGGAACGAATTCCCGTCTCCCCTTACACACTTTCGCCCTATTCGCACGGGAGACGTTATTTGAAGCACATTTTCGAGCACCTGTTAAACTCAAAACATGATACAAGAGTCCATGACAGGCAGAGAATCCACAACACCACACAATTCAAGGGTCCTAAGATCACTAATTCACTCAATCAACCAACACAATATGAAGAAGAAACGAGACTTCTTAAATGCATCAACATCCTCCATAGTGCTACACTACCTCCCTAGGTTGCATATTACTATAAAGACTGTCAATTCAAAGCATACTGAGCAGGCAATTGCAAGGAAACACGTACTTGGAGCCCTCAAATTTAAAAATTTTGACAGTGGACTAGGCTCCAAGCACACAAACAGCCAAACATTCACCCGCATACATAATCGAACACCCCCCAAAACTTAAGCACGACATTGTCCTCAATGGAGGAAAGATAAGGAGGGTTGAACGAAGTTACCAGATCAAGGGTGAATGATGATGTACGGGTCAGGCAGTGCAGTCCAGGAAGAGAGAGTAATCAGAACACAAACACCACACAAAATCTCACAAAGGTTGAGTTATTGACTCTAAAATCAAATAAAAAAACTGACTCAACCGAGGAGAAATAGAGAAAGAAATGCAAACCGACTGGTTGGGTTGCCTCCCAACAAGCGCTTCTTTCACGTCGTGAGCCGGACGATGGCTCCTAAGTTTCGGTCCATGCTAGAACCTCCTTGAAGTTGAGGTTCTCGTCGATGAGGTGGAGTCTCAAGTCACGAGCATGTGGTGTGGCAGGTGATGAAGGCTCATGTACTTGATGCAGATGAAGTCTCCACCCTCGAGACCTCTTCTTCTCTTCTCTCGTCTCATTGCCCCAAACCAGATATGACAGCATCGATTGGCCACCATCACGTCCACCAAGAGGGACCGATGTCGATGTGGCCTTGGTCTGGCAAAGAGACACTGCAAATGGGTCCTTGCCAAGCAGTTCCTCAAAGTTTGGTGGGGATATTACTTGCAACTCATGGCCGGTGCATGCCTCTTCCACCTCAACTTCATCCTCAGCCTGGACGCCAATTGCTTCCTCAACCCCCCTTCCTTCTTCAAAATGTGGTCTCTCCCCTGGGAAAAGATCAAGAACCACCTCTTCTTTTCTTTCTTCCTCATCATCCACAACTTTCTTCCTCATCCTTGCTCGCTCTTCTTCTTCTAGAACAGATTGGAGAGCAAGTCGCCAAGCAATTTCTTCAATGGGATCATCTTGCATCTCCTCGCACGGGCCCAACATGTTAGAGCATAAATGAGGAAAGGTGTGGTCTGCAACCAAAGGACTTTCCTGATCATGGTTATCATGGGAGTTCTCTGTGATAACTTCTGTATGCTCCTCAACGCTCCCATAGCCTTTGTCATCCTCCACCTCTTCTAGCGTGGCAGCAGAAAGGTGATCTTGAGCAAGATGTGAGCAAACTTGCTTCACCCACTCTGTTTGCTTCGCTGAGCGCTGAACAGTCTCCTCCATATCATGGAGAAATGAGGGATCGGAAGTGGCAAGGGCTTTGATTTGAAGATCCATCTTGGAGCATGATTTCTCAGTGTCTCGAGCAAACTGCTCCACGAGAGGCCTTAATTGTTCGTTCGGATCTTCCAGTGAAGTGTAGCATGGCTCTGCAGAGTGGCCCGTGAAGGCCGCCATGGGTAACTCCAGCTCCGATGGCCCTTCTGGTTGTGGGAGAAAGTCTTCTTGGTAATGAGGTTGTTCTTGATATGCCCAGGGGTCTGATTGTTCTCCGTAGTAAGGGGGTTGGTACTGGAACCCGAATCCATAGTCTTCTCCTCCTTGATTGCTGTAGGGAGTCGCGGGGTAATACCACCCGGATGGTGGTGGATACCCCCAATGATTGGAGAAGCCATTAGGATCCATGATTCAGATCTGCACCAACAAAAACAAAAACACCCAAGTGAAAAGCAAGGGTGGAAAAGAAAAGAAAAACGCTAAAGTAACAAACTTCTGCCTTTCCTAATACTCTAGAAAGTCCCCGGCAACGGCGCCAAAAACTTGACACGCCAAAACACAACACCTAACAATGGCCAAGTGTAACCAATGAAAGGGACTGCAGTATAGTGGCACAAGTAATAAATATCGAATCCACGGGTCTCTAGAGTTACTATTACTCAGCTTCAGTTCATTATCTAGCAAACTAGATTAAGGGTTGATTAACTAAACTACTCTACTAACTCAACTAAGTAAAACTACTAATTACAGTTTGGGAACTCACTTAGGTATGATTCCCCCTAGCTCCTCAATTAGGTCCAAGTTGTAATTCCTTTTGGTTGTTTTACTGTTGATTAAACTGCGGAAGATCCGAAAGTAGCTTGGAATCTCTTAAGCTGACCAAGCCCTCTCAGTCTAACTATCCGGCAGACGACTAGTCTTCACCGGGATAGAAAGCTGAAGCAATAAGCACAGAACTCCACTACTGGAATTGGATTCCAGTACAAAGCAGTAAACTGGCTAACTCTCGTATAGCCAATCTCCTACTACCGAATGATGAGACTCTAGCAACCTAATCAGATTCTATCTATTTCAGATTGCAGCAGGAATCAGGAAAAGTTGATCAGACTTCAATTGACTCAATAAACATGCATCATTCGATTATAATCAAACAACATAGCATCCAAAACTTCATACAAGCAAGCTCCTAACTCATGGAACTAGGGTTCCTCAAAACCTAAGTGAAGGGAAGTTACTCCATAGAGAAGAGAGAGACTGCAGAAATCTGATCTAGATCTTCAATCTCCATCTCCAAGCTTGATTCCCGAGCTCCAATGGCGAAGAAATCCTCCAAAATAGCTCCAAGAATGTTCCCAAGTCGCTCTCTCTCTCTAGGGTTCGTCCCTTGGGTGTTTGGGATCCAAAACCCAGCTCTCCCTCCTCTTTGGTTCGGAATTTGGCTTAAAACCAGGAAATCCCGACTCGCACGGCCAGGGTGCACGGCCGTGCATATCACCATTCTGGCCGTGCAACTCAAAACGCAGCGTGTCATTTAGTCGAACTTCAGCCCTCTCGCACGGCCAGGGTGCACGGCCGTGCGAGCTTCAGGGGTTGCCCGTGCGTGTCCTCGGCATAAGGCGCACGGCCATATTGCTCACGTGCACGGCCGTGCAGCCTCCCTGGTCTGCCCGTGCAGCTCCCCAAAAACCTCGCCATTCGTCCGTTTTTCGTCCAATCGACCCCAGACTCGCTCCTAAGCCTTCATTCACGTACTAGGACCTGAAACATCACAAACAAGCACAACCTAGCGTGAAATCGGCCTAAAACACGAGAATCAACACCTCAAACGGTGTAAGAATGGGGGTAAAAACATGTGTAAATGACGGTCTATCAACTAGTCAAAGTACAAAAACAAGGTTGTGATGTACATAAAAGATCTATTGAAATTATGTGCGATGAGAAGCATGGGTGGTCCTCGAATTCATGAGTCATACAATTGATTCTGAACTACGGTGGGGAGGATGTATGAATGATGATTGTGATTTGGATGAAGAAGATAAAGTAGTAGATGAAGCTGCTGAGAATCCAAGATTGGACGAAGAATCTAAAGTAGTTGATGAAGTTTCAACAAATCCATAATCCATAAAATTGGTTGGATCAACTTTATCAATAACTCAAGTTAAACTTGTTGATAGTTATGACAGAGACTTAGAGGATGTAAAAGATAAACTCATAGTTGAGTGTGACAAGAAGATTGGTAGAGGTTTCAAATGTCTTGAGGATGCTGATCCAAAGGTTGCTACTGTAATATCAGTTTTTGAGGTTACTCAGACTGCAGAGTTGATTGAGTTGTCTAAGCACATCAAGAAAAAATTGAAAGTTGCTGAAACTATGGGATGGAGATGGTGCGATCAACTCATTTTCAGTGTCATGGATTCACTAGGAGATGATTCAATCAATGTACTTGGTCCACCTGCACTTGGTTTGGGGTCAAGAGCAAAGAAAAGGAAATATTCTCTCGATAATGCTTTAGCTTATAATTTCATGTTGGACTCTTATTCTCTAGTGGTTAAAGCAAAAAATTATGAATATTTTGAGGACGTAGCAAGCCAAGAAAAATGGAGGCAATGCACGGAGTTCAAGCTGCAACTCATAGAGAGGAATTTTACATGGCTACTCATTCATTCTGCTTTAGAATCCGAGGAGTCTAAGGTCATATGGTTATCCAAATCTCAGCTCAGTAGGCGTGTTTTGTATGCATCTTTTCGAGGGGAGTTGACTGAAGTTGTGCATGTCAAGCAACCACAAAGAGTTGTTGTTGCAGGGGAGGGAGATAAGGTATCTAAGTTACATGAATTTTTGGTTGGAAGGGAAGAAGAGAAACTATCCAAAGCGAAGCTCATTGGGTTTGCCATAGCTAAATTGAGACTTGCTATTGTAGAACTGAGTTTCTTCGGAAGGGTTTTGCTTGGCAGAAACTCTCATAAACAAGATGTGTTTTTATGTACCTATCTGGTTCAAAAATTCACGAGAAGTTAAAAGGTCTATTCAGGCTGGTTTTGAGGTGATTGATATGCAAAAGGTGAGATATTTCTTTGGAATCAAAGTGATTCAGAATTCTGCAAGGTTAGGTCTGCATACCTGGTACTTAGTCTGCTTTCTCGGTATGTACATGTCAAATGACATTTGGTGGCGAAGAAAAGGAGAATCACAATGGTTAAGAGGACTAAGGACTTATTGACAATGAGTATGCAAGTAATGTGGACAGTAGGACGAACACAAGTGAAAATGACTTGTCCTCAGTTGGAGGTGTTCTTCTTGGGCTTCAAACACATGGTGTGGAGTCTTGGTTCACCAAATTAAAGGAAGATGTTTTTGCAGCTGCCAATTGGGTTGCACAGTGCATCTGGTTGAGAAAGATTCTGAAGCTAGTGGTTCGGAGTGTGGTTGAAAGAACAAGGATCTGTTATGAAAACATCTCACCTTTAGGTACTTTAAAATTCCAGATTTACATAGAAGGGGAAAATATGTTGGTGGCAAGTTACACTCATCGAGTAAACTTATCAAAGAGGGAGCTGAGGTGTGAAACTGGAACAAGTGGCTGATGTGATGGGTAAAGCAAAGAGGCTGAAACTGTTTAGAGCTTGGAATGGAAGCATGGACTACAAAATCATAGAAGCTAGATGTTGCTGCGTCAAGCATATGAATTTGTTGTTTTTGTTACAAACTGCGGCTGATGTTTCTGGAATAAACTGAAGTATTGACATGCTTCAGTTTAGGGGAGGAAATGTTGGAATAAGAGGGTACATGTTTCTCCCACGTGTCACCTAAATAGAGTCATTTAGTTGTTAGCTGAGTCATTTGTAATTTGAGTCGTGGCTGTAGTTTGGCAGCCAAGTAGTTGTGGTTTAATTGGAGTAGTCAACTGCAGTTAAAATGTTTGTTGTTTTTCAGGGAGTGGGTTAGTGGATGAGAGATGTGAGAGCCGAGTTCTAGCTTGGCCAGTTGTATATATACTTGTGCTTTAGCTTTTAATAAAGTTGTTCAAGTTTGCACGATTTTGGTTTACAATCTGTACTACTGTATTATTATACTTTCCAGCTGTTATTCCAATAGTTGCAAGAAAATTTTCAGCTGCCTACCACTGAACAGTCGTAACTCTTCAACAAAGCACACACTAATCATCAACTATAAATATTCAGACCACCTCCATGACACATCCGCATTTATCCAACTACCACGAACAAGGGCACACCAAGTACTCCAGAATCTCAAACAGCAAAACAGATTCATCGGGACAATCAGATGCAGAGTTTCGCGAATTTTGGAAGCAATCAACACAAACAATGGCAGGCGCCTACACTTGGATATGGTACTTATTGATGAACAGGTATATTATCTATTTTAAGTTTGAACCCGATACAGTGGTGACCCACATTGCAGCTGTGGCTGAAATTCCAGCATTCAGGTTCAATTTCATCAAATATGATGAAATTGCACCAAGAAGTGGACATAATCGATGGTTAATAGGTACCTATCTACATACCTTATACTTAACCTATCGGCCATCTCAACTACTTCTTATCCACACTCAATTGAAACCACTATTGCTCATAGAGTTGTAGGCCACTTAAAACACTACTCGGAGCTCAAGACAACAACTTCTCTTATTAGGACCACATCTCGTAAAGAACTTCATGTCCAGCTAGCAGAATAATAACCTCCCTTCTTTGAATTATATTATGTTTACATATATTTAATACAAAATTTGTAATATATAATTCCTATTCAGAGGTCCTCCTATGAGAGTCACCATATGGGACAGAGTCATTGACCAATTTGATGCAATCATCGATGCAAATGGAACTGAAGAAATTGTCTTGGTCATCACATCTGTTTGGGTGAAAAAAATAGCAAGGTAATTTTTTATGCTACCATCAAACGAGTCTTCTTGGGCATCTTGATAATGTTAACACCATCAACCTTCAACAGGTGAAGATACTCTATCATCTATGGGAGCAACAAAACTGTATGCAAACATAGACATTCTAGAAGTCATTGCACTTCAAAATAGGTACACATCAAATTTTCCTTTATATATTCGTAATATATGTAGCAACCTCAATCTTCACGCACACTGACATAGAAATTTTGATGCCAAGGAACCATTGAATTGAAGTACCTGCTCTTATTCCACAAAACCAACCATCTGAAATTCCTGCCATCAACATAGAAGACCTAGCCTCATTGGAAGCTATGGAAAACAATATGGTAAAAGCTCAAAAACATTACATATATAATATTGGAATTGCTTAATTCAACAAACTAACAAACTATTATAAATACAAAACCAAGTCTTCTCAGTCCGCGATACAGACTCGGCATAAAACCCAAATGGTTTTACATGGGATGTGCTACGTGCCCAATCAAAGTGGAACCGGACATGCCCGTATACTCATGCACAGAGTGTCAGACCATTCAGACCAAATCCATAGAGAGGTACGTAAGACACCAACCACAGATCATCACAGAAAAAAAAAACAAGAATACATAACTAGCGATGCATTGATTCTCATATTATTAATTGAATCAGGTATTGAGTCCATCTCATTGTGAAGGACAACACCGGCTAGGTTGATTTCATCATCCTAGATCGTGCAGCCCGTCGCTTCTTTGGCATCGAAGCTAAGAAACTCTACAACACGAGTACATATGAGAAGGACCAACTGCCAAGCATTTTGCTACAAGTTGTCAACATGCAGTTGAAGTTCCAGATAAGGCTCACCAACTTCAATTACACACACCCCAAAAATGAGTACACCATCATCAACATTACTGATACACCAATCCAAGTAAGTATAACAAACTAACCTACTCCCTGTATCAGTACCTACGCATCTATACAAAGAAGAGTACTAAATAACAAAAGAAAAAAAAATACTATATGCAATTAAGTTATTTCACCAATCGTTGGTGGTAGATATTTCACCACCGACACACCATCCTATATAGTGCCACATTTAGACACACACACATATATATATATATATTGTAATTCTACAAACAAAACACAAATAGAATACCACAATACTAATTGCTCTTTTTCTTAAATGCAAAATCAGGGAAAAGTGCCACAAAAAACAACCAATGAAGGAAGCAGCTCCAACATAGCAGGTGCCAATCAAGGAACAATCTCAAACATTACAGGTGAGAACTCAACAAAGAGAATGAACGAAAAGACATCGACGAGGCAAACCTAGATTCTACAAAATTGGGCAACATCCAAACCAAAAAGAAGCCACGTGTTTCATCTCTGATGTTGAAGATTGATGAATATGCATGCTTAGTAGTTACCGCTTTCGTGTTGTATTCCAAGTAGATGACACTCTACACTATCTAAATAAAAACAACATTACAATAAAACACTGGCAGAAAACTACATATAAATAACAAAGTGCCTATAACTTCCCGTCATCGCTGTTAATGAAAACATCTTTCTTTGCTCAGTTTTAGCCCAAGACTGTAATGACCATATTTCCATATAAATAAAGCAAAGGTTTAATATTAAAAAATGAAAACATCGGGGAAAAAAACTCAGACCACACTACAACTTACTAAGATCACCACATGCCCTCCACAACATCTACACTCCAAACAGAAATACTACACTAAATCAAGAACCAAGGTGGCTAGACCAACCAATTTAGAACAACGCCCACAGAGCACACACAGCCCGGCCAACGGGCCGGACACCCACTAGTATATATCATGAACGGTTGTATTCGGCCTCCACATGTGTACGTGATACCCTCCTTAGTTCACATATATATATAGAGCTTTGGCTCTAGAACTCTGCAACCTAATTTAAGATAGTGAAACCTTTGAAGAGCACAACCTCTTCCATGGATTAGTCCTAATCTTCAGGGATACCACGTTAAATTTCATGTGTTCTTTCGATTCGGCTCTAGTTTCTAACATGGTATCATAGCCTGCTTCCGATCCAGGGACCTATGGGTTATGGGCCCACCATGCTTCCGCTGAGGGTGGAAATGGATGCCTTGGAAGAAAATCGTACCTGGGATCTAGTACCACGAGAAGAAGATATGTCGGTCATTGGTAGTAGGTGGATGTATAATGTCAAAATGTTTCCCGATGGATCCGTGGAGCGTTTTAAGCCACGAGTGGTTGCACAAGGGTTCAAATAGGAGTATGGTATAGCTTATGAAGAGAATTTTCCACCGGTTGTGAAGATCAGACTGTCTGTTGTGTCTTTGTTATAGCAGCAATGCAGGGATTGCTGAAGTTTTCATCTATCGGCAACTCTTTCATTCTTAGTTGCTTAAGGGTAGGGTATCTCCAACCATTTCACAAATGGTTGCCGAAGTTTTGGTCTATCGGCAACCATTTACACAATGGTTGGTTAAGTTATGGTGTATCACCAACCATTTAACTAATGGTTGTTGAAGTTTACGTCCATCAACCACTCTTTCTTTCTTGATCTTGAGGTCAGTCGCTTTTCCAATGGCTTATTCATTTCTCAGAAAAAGTACACTGTGGATCTCTTGGAATCTTCACGGTTTACATATTGTGTTCCTTGTTCCACTCCGATGGAACAAAACCTAGAAGTTGAGTTGCGACGAGGGTGAATTGTAGCGGATCAATCTGAGTATCGAAGTTTGGCCGATAGTCTTATCTATCTGACTCGTACTAGGCTAGATATTGCATATGCAGTTCAAGTTATTAGTCAGTTTATGGGAGTTGCCACTCGTCTTGACCTGGTAGTTGTTCACCGTCTTCTGAGATACTTGAAGCAGACTGCAGATGTTGGGATATTCTTCTCTGCACGAGGAGAACTGACCATTGAAGCTTTTGTTGATGCTGACTATGTTGGGTGTGTGGACACGCGCAGGTCCACTTTTGAATGGTGCATTCGAGTTGGCAGTCGTTTGTGTCATGGCGGTGTAAGAAACATGACAGAGTATATAAATCTTCCACAGAAGCGGAGTATCGGTCAATGTCAGAAGTGAGTTCTGAACTGGTTTGGTTAAAATGGTTACTAGACGAGTTGGGGGTACATTGTCGTGTCTCGATGCATATATATGGAGATAATACTAGTGCGATACAGATTGCATTGAATCCTGTTCTACATGACAGGACGAAGCACATTGAGATTCACTTTCATTACATCAGACAGTTGGCGGCCGAAGGGAATATACAGGTTGGATGTCTCTCGACAGAGGACCAGACAACTGATCTCTTAACGAAGGTTGTTTCGTCAAGTCGTCATTAGTACTTATCTTCCAAATCGATGTTGCGCACCACACATCAATTTGAGGATGGGTGTTAATTTAAGTAATTTAAGCATCATTTTGTAATTATTGTATTCGGCCTCCACATGTGTACGTGATACCCTCATTAGTTCCCATATATATATATATAGAGAGAGAGCGCTTTGGCTCTAGAACTCTGTAACCTAATTTGAGATAGTGAAATCTTTGAAGAGCACAACCTCTTTCATGGATTAGTCATGATCTTCGGTTCTAGTTTCTAACATAACCAACAGTTAACCACTGAACTCTGAACCACTAGCTTTTTCAGTTCAACGTCCGGTCCAATTATGAAAATAAAGGTGAAACACCATTTTTGCTCAACTTAAAAAAAATCTACCTAAATTTTTTCATACTATTTTAGTTCTTACTACATATTACACGTACATATGAAATTTCCTCTAATTATCACTTAAACAATTAAAGTTAAATCTAAAGGGGTTGAAAATAAATGTTTGTTTTGTGTGGGAGTTAACAAAACAAATGTTTATATTTTTGGTTGGGGTATGCCTATGATAAATTGGTCAAACTCCAACTAAATTTATTTGGAGTCCTTGTGTGATTTGTCAATTATAATTAACGATAACATTCCTCTTTGTATCGACCGTTTCATAGAAACACGCCTATACAAATAGAAGTTCATTGCCATGTATTTTAGATGACATATAAAGGTCCATCAGAGTATCAATTGGTCGATCTTGTGATTAGTCAAGTCGAAAAATTTGATGTGTCGGTTGACACATATAACTTAGGTGTCGCATTTTTTAATAGACTCCTTAAAAATTCTACCATAATATTTGTCTTCTTTTTAGTAATCTACACAATACATAAAGACAAAACATGAGTTGGAATTCTCCCATTTCAAATTTCGTGGCCTGAGAGTGATTCTAGGAAGATCATTTTTGTCATTGCACTCAGCTCATGTTTATATAGTAAAAATGTTATCATTGGAGTTCAAACCTTGGTCACTTGAATGAACAAAGAGCATTATAACCAACAAGGCTACATTTTATTCATTTTTATTTTTTTAATTGAACTCTAGCAATATGTTTGGTGATGATGCTTCTATATTTATATTTTATCTTAAGTTGTTTATATTTTCAAGAAAGATATTAGTTCTAAAATCGGAACTGAAGTCGTATTGATTCAAACATTAATATTAAATTGTATGTGTTGTTTAGTTCAGAAAAAATATAGAAGTGTAACCGAAAAATGGACATTTGTGACGAGTATAATCATTTTTTGGTGACAAATCTACACAATATATAATGATAAAATTGGAAAATGAGAGTCTCATTTCAAATTTCGTGGACTGAGAGTGATTTTAGGAAGCTCTTTTTCGTCATAATACTCAATTTATTTTTATATTATGTATAGATTTGTAAAAAAAATTACTATATTTGTCACAAAGATCCATGTTTTGTCTACACATATGTATTTTTTCTAAAGTCTAAACTGAACCACACATACAATTTTTTATTTAATGTTTGAATCAATGTTACTTGAGTTTCGATTTCACGATTAATCACTTTATATAAGAATTAATAATTTCAGGTAAAATATCTTTCCTACTTGGTTGAAGAAGCTCTTTCTATGAGATACATTCAATGTTTTAAGATTTTCTATTTCAAATTTCGTGGAGCGAGAGTGAAAGTAGGAAGAGTATTTTTGTCATCACAATTATTATCTACTTCATATGAAAAAGTATCAATATCAAAATTTAAATCATGGTCTCTTAAAACAAAAACAATAATCACAACCAATTACACTAAACAAATTTATTTTATCTTCATAAATTGTAAATATGCACTAAACGAAGATTTGAAAAGCAGAGGACTTTTCACAGTTAGCTAACCTATTAAATATTCGAAAAATCAAAATTTAATACGTGATTTATAATTTTTATAACCTATAAAATGACGGGTAATCTTAAAATTGCAACACAAATTTAATTGCTTAAAATATTGCATATGGAAATGCAGTATTGAATATGCAAAAGCGATGTAGAATTCAGTAAGTTAATATGAAATTTTAGAACTAATAGGAAACAATAATATTTTGTACAAACTATAGGTGACTGGTTCGCTAAAATTTTAGCATGGTTAACTACTAAACGAAACTCTTGCTAATTGGGTATGAATGGACCCGACAATAATGAGACGATATCGCGTTTAATGTGATGTTCTTTTCGTCAGTTTTGGATCGGATGTGTGATCAATTTATAGGGCATTAACATATAAATGAGTTATAATTAACCTCATTATACAATTTTTACTCTTTATAATAATTTATTTAATCTTAATATTTATGATGTTTGAAATATTTTATGTATGATTTAGAGGTATAATTATTATTTGTGATATCAGTAGTAGTTTACTCAAATGTAGTATTTCATCAGGTAGTCAAAATCGAATACTCAGTGCATTTATGACTGTTTTTATCTTGGTGCTATGAGTTATAATTCAATATTGCATATTGAATTAGAGTATTGAACATTTTGGAAGCGATATATAATTCTTAAATTAGTATTAATTTTCAGCCCGGTTGACCAATAGCCTTAGACCTTTTGCAAATCTGACATGGATCCAATAATCATAAGATTAGATTTAGTTTGATATGCCATTGGTTCAAAACCACTTTTTATGTGTAATGATTGTACGACAAATACATGTAAAGTGATGATGAATCTGAATAAGCATTTTGATTCTTTAGATAAATGCAATGGTTTAAGGCTTTAAGCGATGAACTAACTGTACACTCATTCGATTGGAACTAGGGATGACAATCAAACCCATGGCCGTGGGTATCCGACCGTCCCCGACCCAGTCAACGCGGGGAATCCCCGCATCGACTAGGTATGGGGCGGGTATGGGTAAAACCCGCAAAACGTTTGATGGGTATGGGTCGGGTATGGTTTTAGCTTCCCCCGCCCCATACCCATGCCCGCCCACTAAGAACATTTCTTCATATATAACAAATATATGAATAAAATTGTGATATATGAATGATAGTGAGGGTACATCAAGAAAATAAATATTAGAAATGCAATTGATCGACCACCCAAATCAAAACATAATTCCTTTTCGTCAACTCTCCCTTCACTCTTTCACTTTTCCCCTCGTGTTAACAAGATTATGTTAGTTTGTTATTAGTTAGTAGATGTATCAGAGTCAGAGAAGAATGATTTGTATTACATTATATTGTACTCTACCTTATGGATTAATGGATTGTTTAGGATAAGATGTTTTGAATCGTATAAAGAATGATAGTCTTTTTGTCAACTTCACGATAGTAGGTGCGTTTAATGTTATAATTGAGAATGTGCATGTAAAATTTTATATATTATAATGTCGCATGTACGGGGTGGGTATTACCCATGGGTACCATTCCAATTTGGAACACTATGTGTGGCAAAATAGGGGGGAAGGGGGGTGCAAATTCGAGAGGGGTGCAAGTTGAGGTGTAAAGTGAAGGGGGTGCAAATTGGAGGGGGCAAGTGGAGAGGCAATGCATTACTCACCCTCATAAAAAAAAAGTGGAGAGGTAAATTGTTGTTTGGAATGAAAAAGTAGGGGGTGCAAATAGATTGAAAAGTAAGTGGTTATATTATTATTAAACTAATTTATTCAACTTGTACAATATTATCACAAAATTTTCATACATAAATAAATATAAAATAAAATTCAAATTTTTTTATATATTAATAAACATTTATTAAGATTTATTAGAGCGGATGTTCCTATTCGAAGAGCCAAATCAAAGTACCTATCTGTCAACTTTTCCACTATCACCCCAAAAAATCAAATTCTGTCTGACGTAAAGTTGCCAGAATATGATAAATTTTTCCTAAACTCAAATTACGAAATTCGGAGTAAACGCAAAAATAAATAATAATTATTATTATTTAATCATTATAATGGTTATTCTTACTATCATAATATTAATAATAATGATTATTATTATTATCATAATGCAATGGTTTACATGACATTTCTTAATAAAAAAATAATTATAGAAATAATAATGCATAAAAATAATAAAATTAATCACAAATATATCATTTAGCCCTTCTCCCTCTCTTTCTTTCTCCATTTGCACTCCAAATTAGGGGTTGATAGGAATAGTGGATTTACCCCCCAATTGCACCCCCTCATCACTATTCATTATTATCCAAATGGGGGTAAATGCATTGGAAAATGCACTTACCCCCAAACTTGCACCATCTTCCCATTTAGCCCTCTTCACTTTTACTAATTAGTTTATTCACAAGCTATCAAGCTACTTTGCTCCATTGATGAATAAGAGACCATCCATTCGCCAGGTTTCAGGAGCTCTGATTCACACTATCGACTGTGAATGGAGAAGAAGCATTTCGAACGCAAATTTGGAGAAGTAATTGGGATGTTTTTATGTTTCTATCGATTCCAGGCGGTGGGAAGAAAGAGGAAGGGAAAATGGAAGAGTTGTGAGATACAAAGCTGAGAGAGAGATGGAAGAACAAATGGAAAAAAAAAGAGCAAGGCAAAGAGAGAGTGAGAGGACACATTTAAAAAAAGAGGAAGATGAGGTAGTGTGAAATAATTGCCCTTCTGCTTTGATTAATGGATATTCTTGGCCCTATTCTGTTGAGTTATGTTTTATTTTAAGACATGACATTATGTTTGCCATATTTTTTACATTTCAATTTAAATCCTAAATCAATATTATCATTTGGAAGATTTTTTTTTTAATACGATTATTGTAACTTCTGAAATTTAAGGGGTATTTGATAATGTCAATATTTTAGCGATTTTTTATTTAAAGTTTGTATTGAAAGATCGTACGTACCGGCGGTTACACCATAAAACTTCACATTATAGGCTAAGTCCATAGGTGATATTTAACAATATGAAACGGTTGAACCATAGTTAAATTATAACTTCAGTATAAAATACTCTACTACCAACTTTTTCGATACGGTTTTACAATCCTTTGGTGCAAACAATTCTTTTACATTGGTGGAAACAAAAGTTTTAAGGCACATTTGAACTATCTATTGCAAAAAAGCATAAGTTAGTTAGGGATAATGAGAATATGAGATCTCATGCAACCCAAAAGACACTTTTTGAAAAATAAAGGCAAAATACAGTTTCATAGCCTAACTATTCGCATTGTGACAATAATAGCCACTTTTTGAAAAATACACAAATATAGCCATATTTCGAAACTTGTTTGACAAATTTAGCAATTTTCGTTAAAAAGTTTAACGTCATCAATAACATCGTCAATAATGTGGACATGAAACTAACATGGACGCCACCTGGACGACACGTCATGCCACTTATATACAACGTCATATTGAAAAATTTTGGAACTATTTTTAGAGAATAGAATAATTTTTTATTGAGTTTCCACCGGTATGCAACCTAAAAAACTAAGCAAAGAGAAAAAAAAATCTAAAAAAAAAATCAATTCTCCCCCTCTTAGAACTTTGTTCCGTCCGCCGCTCCCCTTCAACATCTTCTCCCCGAAAACCTTCCATCTTCCACCACAACTGATTTCCACCTCCATCTCGCTTCAATGCGACCTTCCAGACAAAGGAGGTGAAACTAGAGCCGCCGACCCCAGTGTCGGCGCTGGTACCAGAGGAAGAGCCTGCGTTGGAGTCACTGATCTAGCCCGACGTATCTCTGTTCAAGTTAAGCTCGTCGACGCCATCTTCACCCTCTTCTCCTTCTTCGTCCGCCATCGATCTCTTCTCGACTTCTCGTTCTCTGGATCTGGGTTCGGATTCTGACCCCAATTGCTCGGTAGCAAAGGAAGGGCCTACATTGCTCGGTGATTTTGACGCCAAATCCCAACGTATCTTTGCTCTGGATTCGGATTCGGATTCGGATTCTGACTCCAATTGCTAGGATTGCTAAATGGGTTAGCCATGCTTCAGGTCAGCAACAGAGTTGGTGGGTGCGGCGGGAGGATCGGCTGCGACATTTCGAAGCAGGTGAGGGTGGGTTGACCTGGGCAGCTAAAGAGTTGGTGGGTGCGGTAGGAGGATTAGCGAAGGCGGTGGAAACTCAACAAACCGCCATTCACTGGTGGAGGGGTTTCACTGAGAAGGAGAGAAATAATTTTTTTGGTAGGAGGGAGAAACGAAATTGGTAAAGTTACTTTTTGACCTAATTTTTAATTAATAAATTAGTAAAATATTCCACCTGGACTGCCACATAGACAAAACTTGGCCACGTCACAAACATCCGTTTATCCAGTCAGCAGCCGTGAAAACCCGTTAGTTTTATAAACAAAATGGCTATATCAGTGTATTTTTCAAAAAGTGGCTATTATTGTCACAATGCGAATAGTTTGGCTATGAAAGTGTATTTTGTCTAAAATAAATGTATGTTACTCATAACCTCGCTCATTCATCAACTTATTGAGTAACATATTTCATGTAATATTATTTTCATACTTTTTTATTTATTGAATTATTTGATGAAAAAAATATTTGTTGCATGAAAATTACTACATTGTTGCTAGACATGTCTGCGATTTGAGAATAATTTAGGAAGTCCGTACACAACACATTGTCCAACTAACTATTAGCGACATCTAGGGCTGCAAACAAGCCGAGTCGAGTCGAGTTTTTGCTTAGCTTGAGCTCGGCTCGTTTATAAATTTTTCAGCTCGAGCTCGTCTCGAACTCGAATTTTGATAGTCCAGCTCGAGCTCGGCTTGAATAAAAATAATCTAGCTCTAGCTCGACTCGGTAGAGCTCACTAAATGCTCATTAACATAGCTTGTCAAGCTGAGTATAAGCTCGGCTCAAGATGAGCTCAATTTGAAATCATTCTTGCTGAAAAATATGTAAACATAAGAATTAAAATGATAAAAGAACACTTAAAACTAAAAATAACATCTAACTTCCATACACATCCGTATTAACAAGATAATGTTCATGTTCATAAGAGTAATCCATCCTTACATATGCTCTAAACAATGCAGCTCGCGAGCCTAGCTCAACAAACCACCGAATCAAGCTAGCTCGCCAGCTTATCAAGCTGAGCATGGTCTGGCTCAAGCTTGGCTCGTTTACTAACGAGTTGGCTCGCGAGCCGGCTTGTTACATAACAAGTCGAGTATCGAACGAGTTTTTTCCGATTCGAACGTCGAGTTGCTCGCGAGCGGCTTTGCTCATTTGCATCCCTAGCGATAGCTTACCCGCATAATGTTCGATATATTTCAAATCAAGCAACTTCAGATTCATTACCAACAGTATGGTAAAAAAGAATGCTCTCTATTGGGAAAAACTTAAAGGACATACTAAACTCTAGACATTTTCTTTCATCCTAAAGGTTGATTATGTATGTATTATGAGAAACAACTCTAATATTCAACTATATGGTTTAATTAAGTAATGAATGACAATTAGTTATATTTACTTTTTTCATTCAATAATTATATGTAATGCTTATATTATATTTTTGTTCTCTTTTCCAAAATATTATGTGCATAACTAAGGTAGAAAAGAATAGGGTTAATACCTTAGTTTGTCCGAACTATATTATGCATAGTTGGATCACTTTTCAAAAATGTTATGTGCATAACTAAGGTAGAAAACAATAGGGTTAATAACTTAGTTTGGCCCGAACTATAGACAAACTTTCTATTTTGTCCCGTGGTATCGAAAATTGCTATTCTGACCTAAACTATGTAGCATACTTTTTTATTTGGCCCGTAGGCAGATTTGACAGTCAAATTAGACGGTCAACCGAGTTGACCGTTAGTCAAAGTCCACCTCACTTGCCACGTCAGCTATCAAGGAATAAAAAATTTTAATTTTTTTTGTTTTGTTTACTTTCTAAAACTAATTAAAAATAATTTGGGGAGATTTTTTAATTAATTTTTTTGTTTATTAGAAAGTAGAAAAAAATTCAAAAATTCAAAATTAATTTTTTTCCCTAATAGCTGACGTGGCAAGTGAGGTGGACCTTGACTAACGGACAACTCGGTTGACCGTCTAATTTGACGGTCAAACCCGCCTCCGGGCCAAATAAGAAAATATGCTACATAGTTTAGGCAAAAATAGCAATTTTCGATACCACAGACCAAAGTAGAAATTTTGTCTATAGTTTGGGTCAAACTAAGGTATTAAGCCAAAACAATAATTCATACATTTCAAATCATCTACTATATCCATTATTATATAGCATATTCCTCGACAAAATTCTTCCGGCTAACGTGTCGGACCCTGTGCTAGTAAGTAATCTTCTATAAAATATATAATGGCAAAACATGGGTTGGAATTCTTCTATTTCAAATTCCGTGGCCTGAGAGTGATTGTAGGAAAGTTATCTTTGTCATTGCACCCAGTTCATGTTTATATATTAAAAATGCTATCATTAGAGTTTGAACCTTGGTCACTTGAATGAATAAAGAGCATGATAACCAACTAGGCTACATTTCATTTATTATTATTTCTTTGATTGAACTCTAGGAATATGTTTGGTGATGAAGCGTCTATTTTTATATTTTATCTTAAGTTATTTATATTTTATAGAAAGAAATTAGTTCTAAATCGGAACTCAAGTAGTATTGATTCAAACATTAATATTAAATTGTATGTGTTGTTTAGTTCAGAAAAAATACAAAAGTCTAACCAAAATATAGACCTTGTGACGAGTATAATCATTTTTTGTGACAAATCTACATATAATATAAGATAAAAATGGAAAATCAGATTCTCATTTCAAATTTCGTGGCCTGAGAGTGATTCTAGGAAACTCTTTTTTGTCACAATGCCCAATTTATCTTTATATTATGTATAGATTTGTGACAAAAAAATTACTTATATTTGTCACAAAGATCCATGTTTTGGCTACACATATGTATTTTGTCTAAACTGAACCACACATACAATTTATTATTTAATATTTGAATCAATATTACTTGAGTTCTGATTTCACAATTAATCACTTTCTACAAGATATAATAATTTCAGGTAAACTACCTTTCCTACCTACTTGGTTGAAGAAGCTCTTTCTATAAGATATATTCAATGTTTTAAGATTTTCTATTTCAAATTTCGTGAAGCGAGAGTGAAAGTAGGAAGAGTATTTTTGTCATCATAATTGTTATCTACTTCATATGAAAAAGTTTCAATATCAAGATTTGAACCTGGTCTCTTCAAACAAAAAACAATAATCACAACAAATTACACTAAACAAATTTGTTTTTATCTTCATAAATTGCAAACATGCACTAAGTGAAGATTTGAAAAGCAGAGGAATTTTCACGGTTAGCTAGCATATTAAATATTCTGAAAAATAATTTTCATACGTGATTTATAATTTTTATAACCTATAAAATGACGGGTAATCTTAAAATTGCAAGACAAATTCCATTGCTTGAAATATTACATATCGAACTGCAGTATTGAATATGAAAAATCGATTTAGAATTATTTAAATTAATATGAATTTTCAAAACTAATACGAAACAATAATATTTTGTACAAACTATAGGTGACTGGTTCTCTAAAATTTTAGCTTGGTTAACTGCTGAACGTTAAAATATTGCTAATCAGGCATGAATGGACCCGACAATAATGAGACGATATCCAGTTTAATGTTATGTTCATTGCGTTAGTTTTGGATCGGATGTGTTGATCAATTTATAGAGCATGAACATATAAATCAGTTATAATTAACCTCATTATACAATTTTTACTCTTTATAATAATTAATTTAATCTTAATATTTGCGATGTTTGAAATATTTTATGTATGATTTAGAGGTATAATTATTATTTGTGACATCAGTTGTAATTTATTCAAACGTAGTATTCATTAGGTAGTCAAAATCGAATACTGGGTGCATTTATGATTGTTTTTATATTGGTGTTGTGAATAGGTAGAAACTTGATTATTATAATGCATATAACTATACCTAGGCACATGGTCGAGCTAGCACGACATAGTTAGAGCATACCATGAAGACAATGTATATGGATCGACCATGTACAATCATGAATGCTTCATGGGTCGTACCATACTTAAACTTCGAGGGCTCTCGCAGCACCACATAATCTATATTGGTGAACGCATGTTTTATGGAGAAATGCGTCATTTGATAAAAATAAAATAAAATATTCTAAAAATAACATATAAAATTTGAATTAATTAGTAGTTTCTCACATCAACATGTGACAGCTCATATTCTAAAGGTTTATAAATTACATTCATTGTTTATTTTGAGGCTCAAACATTTTTCAATGTATACAACTAAAATTCATTTATAAAATCATTCTTGATTAACTTCATAGCTGAAAAGTCTTTTTTACAGCTTGTAGTAATAACAAACAACGTCAACAATAACTTTAGAAGCAAGTAAAGTGAAAAATAAATTGGGATTTAGTATTTCTTTGCGAATGTGTGTGTGGGGGGAGGGGATTTTTTTTCTAAAAATTTTGAGCAAGGGTTGAAACTCATATATCATTTGTTTGAATATTGAATATTGCATATTGAATTGGAGTATTGAACATTTTGGAAGCGATATATAATTCTTAAATTAGTACTAATTTTCAGTCTGGTTGACCAATAGCCTTAGACATTTTGCTAATCTGACATGGATCCAATAATCATAAGATGAGATTTAGTTTAATATGGCTTTAGTTCAAAAACCATTTTTTATGTGTAGTGAATTTGTACGACAAATACACGGAAAGTGAAGATGAAACTGATTATGCATTTTGTTTCTTTAGATAAATACAATGGTTTTAGGCTTTAAGCGATGAACTAACTATACACTCACTCGATTGGTTTAACGAGTTCTGTTTTTATCATTAATAATTATTTTATTCACAAGTTATCCAGCTACTTTGCTCCGCCAATGAATAAGCGACCATCTATTCGCCAGGTTTCAGGTGCTCTGATTCACACTATCGATTTTGAATCAAGAAGAAACACTTCGAACGCAAAATTGGAAAAGTAATTGGGATGTTTATAGGTTTCTCTCGATTCTAAGCGGTGGGAAGAAAGAGGAAGGGAAAAGGAATTGAGTTGAGTTGTGAGATACAAGCTGAGAGAGAGATGGAAAAACAAATGGAAAAACAAAGAGGAAGACAAAGAGATAGTGAGAGGACACTTAAAAGAGGAGGAAAATTAGGTACTGCAAAATAATTGTCTTTCTGCTTTGATTAATGGATATTCTTGGCCCTATTCTATTGAGCTTTGATTTATTTTAGGGGATGACATTATATTTGACATATTTTTTCTATTTCAATTTAAATTACTAAACCAATATTATCATTAAGAAGATTTTTCTTAATACGATTATTGTAATTTATGAGATTTAAGGGGTATTTGATAATCTCAATACTTTAGTGGTTTTTTATTTAAAGTTTGTATTGAAAGATCGTACGTGCCGGCGGTTAGACCATAAAACTTCACATCATAGACTAAATCGATAGGTGAAATTAGAAATATGAAACGGTTGAACCACATTTAAATTATGACTTCAGTATAAAATACTCTACTATCTATTGCAATCCTTTTGTTCGAACAATTCTTTTACACTGGTGGAAACAAAAGTTTTAAGGCACATTTTGAACTATCAATTGCAAAAAAGCATAAGTCAGTTAGCGATAATGAGAATATGCGATCTCATGCAACCCAAAAGACGCTTTGCAATTTCTATATTTTTAAGATAAATGTATGCTACTCATACCCTGCTCATTCATCGACTTAATGAGTAACATATATTGCAAGTAATATTATTTTCGTACGGTTTTATTTATGGAATTATTTCATGAAAAAATATTTGTTGCATGAAAATGCTACATTGTTACTAGACATGTCTGCGATCTGAGAATAATTTAGGAAGTCCGTACACAGCACATTGTCCAACTAACTATTAGCGACAGTTTAGCATCATGTCTTATATATTTTAAATCTAGCAACTTCAGATTCATTACCAACATGCAGTGTGGTAAAAAAAATGCTCTCTATTGGAAAATTTTAAAGGATATAATAAACTCTGAGATATTTTTTTCATCCTAAAGGTTGATTATGTATGTATTATGAGAAGCAACTCTAATATTCAACTTTATGGTTCAATTAAGTAATGAACGATAATTAGTTATATTTTTTTTCATTCAATAATTATATGTAATGCTTATATTATATTCTTTTTCTCTTTTCATGGAGGTCTAAAGTCTAAACATATTGTGTATAGTTGGATCACTTTCAAAAATGTTATGTGCATAACTAAGGTAGAAAACAATCATTTCATACATTTCAAATCATCTATTATATCCATTATTATATATCATATTTCTCGACAAAATTCTTCCGGCCGACGGGCCGGGCCCTGTGCTAGTAAGTACATAAACGAATGATTTTGGGCACGTCATTTAATGCAACGAGATTAAAGCAACGGGAATATGGAAGGGGAAATTCTCTGTCCCCCTAATTAAGAAACGATGGAAACGTAATTTATTGAAAGTGTTTGATGTAGTGATGTTAATATCTTGTAACGTAGAGTGATCAAAATTGTAATAAATCCTGCCAAAGGTAACATAGCCTAGTGGTGAAACTACATTACCAATTGAGCTCTGGATGTGGGAGGTCCTGAGTTCGATTCCCAGTGGCGCCACTTGAGCATTCCCGGCGGCACCCGTGGTATCGGAGGCGAAGCCTCCCCGATGTTGGTAGCAGAAAGCCCCGGTTAGTATGCAGGTACCCCCAGTGGTTTAGTTGCCCATTCTAAGTCACTATAGTGTATGATAGTCATCTTTGAACTAGCTGAAAATCATAAACCTTGTCCTTACCAATGCAGTCAAAATCGCGATTTAAAACTTAAAAACTTACGATTTTACATTTCTAGATCACCAAAACGCTTTCGTTTCCATTTAAAATGTTTAGTGTGTAAATTTGGACTAAATTGCGCTTTAAAGCTTACGTTTTTACGCTTCTAGTTCACGAAAACGCTTTACATTTTTACACTTCTAGTTCACTAAATGAGTATTCTTTTCATGAAATTAATTATAAAAAAGTATATTTTGAAGATATATCACCAACAATATGATATACTTGAGAATTACAGATACATAACAAGTACTTGTATGCATTCTCAGCTTCATTAGAGTAATCTAATTCACCAGCTAGGTCATGACATATTTGACTATGACGAATCAAAGTGGCTATATTCAGTATGAACAACAAAAAACTCAGAGCAATGTCTTCCCTTCTACCCCTGATATGGAACACAAAGGGAAAAACTCCAAAATCTCAATAATCGGAAATTCCAGATTTTCGATCTAACGAACTCAATTGATTCATTCAAGCAATGACACATCCCTTATCACTCTTCATAAAACAACCAAGATATCTCAAATAGCTTAATCTCACGAAAAGACAACAACTTTCAGCAGAGAACCCATATATAAAAGTTGCAGACCTTTGAATTTAGAGTTCCTTGAGATTACAAGGCTTCTTGATGAAGCCGTAGTCGGATTTTCTCATGGAATCGCTTTGCCCAGCTTCTGTCTTCGCGATTTTCTCACCTCCATTGATTGGGTGTTGCTCCTGGAATGAATTCTTGTGGGATGCAGCAGAGGGTGGTAGCATGAAGAGTGCAGTAATGGCCTGGGAAAAATTGGCTTTGCCAAAGAAGGGGGGCTGGGTGTTCGAAATTTTAATGTTTGGAACAAAGCATGTGTATTACAGCAATCTGGGATGTTTCAGCAACCTCAGCTGGTACTTAGATCTGGAAGAGGTTACTGAAGTGTCGAGCATTGATCTATCCTCTTATTTTTGAAGCTGGAACTAATACTCTATGGCAAGTGGAGCATATGAAAGGTACTCAATTACAAAAGTCTGGAATACTATTCGACATCATGAACAAGAGGTAAACTGGTGGAAACTTGTATGAGCTCTAGAAGTGATTCCTAAACATGGCATGATTCTTTGGTTATCCTTACGAAATAGACTAGTTACACAGGACAAGCTGCTTTCTTGGGGGAAGCCAGTGTCAGGTTTTTGTTTATTGTGTCCTGGAGGACTTGAAAACGGGGAGCATCTACAAGTGCACTGCTCATATATTGTGTCTGTTTTGAAACGGGTGCTAAGAATTTATTTCCCTCCTGCAGTAGGGGATTGGGAAGGCAGCGTGAATTGGTGTACCCAAAGGTGGTTGTCGAAATTCTCAAAGCAAAAGATACGCAGATTGAGCTACGCCCTTAGTCACATTTGGAGGGAACGATGCTCTCGGATGTATGGATCTAGATCCCTTAAGCATCCAAAGGAGTTAGTGAAGGTTATTTGTGATTAAGTATTGTTTAGAGTACACGGAGATCCTGACCTTCAAAATGAGTATGATAGGTGGTTTAATTGCTAAGATAGATCATGTAATCATTATAGAGAACCTGTTTGTACAAGTTTGAGAGGCGCATCAGGTGTTTTCCTTGACGATGCCGGTGCTTAATTATATTTTTTTTATTTCACATAAAAAATACTATCATGGATTTTAATCCATCAACCAATTCTCACCTCCATAGATGGTTTTTCCAAGTCCGTGGGGTCCACGGATTTGGAGCTCCAATGTCCATATGCGTTGGGAATCGGAGCGATTGCGGTTAACCGCACCAAAATTTGCGGTTAACCGCAGCCAAAATGTAGCCATTTATGCCAACTACGACCGCACCGCAAACGGTTTGCAGTTAACCACTAACCGCAAAGTGCGGTTAACCGTGTTACTAGTCATTCTTATGATTTAAGGATATTTTGGTCTATGGTTGTGCCACTGTGTCACGGTTAACCGCGTTAGTAATTGGTTAAAATGCGGTTACATGTTGTCCGGTTGCGGTTACGATTAATCCGCAAACCGCAAAACATGCAAAATTGCTAACTGCGACTGCAAAATACCCTATTTTTTCGGTTTGCGGTTAATCACTAACCGCGTGGTTTCGGTGCGGTTAGCGGTTAAACCTAAAAAACGCAACCGAATTCCCACCCCTAATGTCTATGGGCACTACGGATTAATCCTCTCAACTGCATCAAACAAACTATTGATTTTTATCAAAGTCAATGAAGAAGGCAAATCCTTCATCAAATCCATCAGCAAAACCTTGATGCAAACAAGCTGTAAATTTTGTGAACTCACATTTTACATAGTATATGTCATACTTAACAGATTTGTAGCTATTTTCCAGTATGCGTAAAAAAACTTACGCTTTTATGCTTAGATTCTACGTTTTACGCTTTAACCCTTTTCTTCTTCTGGGTAGAATAGCGATTTTAACTGCATTGGTCCTTGCACCCTTTCAAATACAATCATGACCCTGTGTAATGCTTGGAGATGTATAGTATTAGGATTAGATTAAATTTGAGATCATTGTTTTACTGGGAAAGCAATATTTGGCATTGTAGTGTTAAGTAGAGGTGTCAATCGGGCGGGTTCGGGCGAGTTTGGGTTGGGTTCATTCGGGTTGCGGGTTGGTCGGGTTGCTGGTAACGCGGGTTACGGGTCAATCGGGTTACGGGTCAATCGGGCTGCGGGCCAATCGGGCTGCGGGCCAATCGGGTTGCGGGCCAATCAGGTTACGAGTCAATCGGGTGCGGGTCAATCGGGTTGCGGGTCGGGCGGTTCGGTTTGCGGGTTTTAAGGAACAGAACATCACGTTACTTTTAAGTGATTGCTAGTAAGTCGTAAATCGTAACTATATGAAGCTAGCACAATACTTGTAAAAAAAAGGAATCACTACTCAAAGTCAAAGACTCAAAGGTGGTGGGGAACAAAATTTTGGGGAAACATTACAGGGGAATTATTGGCGGGTCTCGGCGGGTTGGGGGGAGGGGGGAAATCAATTTTTTGGGCAGTAGTATTGGGGGGAACTTCGCTATGTGTAACATCACCGCCAAAAACTTAGTAATAAATTGATTCCTTACCTCAGCAAACAACATAAATTCAGAAAAAAAGAGAACAGATGTAAAGAAAATAACTTTTACTTTCTCAAACCCTGCATGCAACAAGAGAAACTCAAATCATACACAAAATGAAACAGACAAAATCATCAGTAAGTTGCTCCTAAAAATTTTAGACTTGTAAAATTAGATCATAATATTATGATTGTCTAAGTAAAACTAATACAAATACATTTTGATTTCCTCATAACTCTAAAAATAGAAATTTAAAATCAATGCAACTTCACTACCTTTTGGATTAGACAATTGCAGAATTGGGATTCCAAAAAATTCTCACAATTCGGTTGAAGAACTAAAAATCATGTTAAATAAAACTCATTTTCCAAACCCAAAAATTATTACATGAATTTGGCTCTCCCACAAATTTTCCCCGCCTCCCGAATTCTAAAATTTGAATCTTCAAATGTTTGGCTCCACAATTCCAAAAATTTTGGCCCTCCCGCTAAGGATTACCGCTCTAGCCAAACTCACTCTCTTCCTTCCAAATAAAACAAAATCTCAAAAGACCCATTTTATTTGAGAAGCTTCTCCTTCCTCCTTTCATTCTCGATAAACCTTCCCTTCCAATGGCTGCTACGCCTTCCTCACTGGCGACCTTGCCACTCACCAGCTTTTCCTTTTCTGCCCTTCCACCCACTACAAGAAAACAATGGTTTAGTGTCGGTTATTTTAAATGTTTACTGTCGGTTATAACCGACACTACAAGAATTTGCGTCGGTTCATTGAACCGACTCTAATACTGCCGACACTGAACCAATTCGAGTCGATTTTTGATAACCGCTGGAATAACCGACCCAAATCCATCTTGTGTCGGTTACAACCGACACAAATTTGTGTGTAAAAAATTCATTTATGATTTATTTTTATTGTTTTCTTCGTCGGTTGAACTGACTCCAAATAACCGACGCAAAATCGTTAAAAAAAATTTTAAAATAAAAAAAGTAAAAGCTCCGGCGGGTGGTTTCTGCCGAGCTTATAGCAAAGATCCTCGGCGACCCTTCTTCCCTTCAGCGAAAAAACAGAAAAAAGCAAAGCTTCTTTTAATCTTCTTCTTCAAACCACAAATCGACGCCCTTGCCATAATCCACAATGCTTGTTTCAAATCGAACCCTCAATCCCAAAAACCAAAAGCCTTTGAAACCCAGAAATACTACCCCCAAACTCGGAAAATGCAGGGTAAGGCGAATCAGCCATCTCTTCCCAGACCCGCCGTCAGCCTGTTCATCTGTCGCACTACAGTCCATCACCGAGCTCTTTTCACTCTCCCCACCCGTTGTTCTTGATAGCAAAACGGACCTTCTTTTGACTCGCCCACAGACCACCAAGAACAAAAGCCCTCATTCTAATCCGTAATCCAACATTGTGAAATCAAATTGAATGCAAACTGACGATTTATTCACTTGACTGAGATTAAGCTTTATACAAGAGCTCTCAACAAAAGCCTTTGGAATCGGCTCTGCTAAACAACTCTAACCACTCAAATCCCTGAGAATGAGCAACCTAACCAACTGACTCTGCAAAGAAAACAAACTCCAACGGCTATATTAGCCAGACTGACTCCTACCGACTCAACACACAAAAACAGGGACTAATTTGCAAATTCTCCAAACGACGCAGTCTCAACAATTAAAGCCTCACTTAATTAAAACGACACAGTACTGCTTTTCCTTCTCCTGAACGGATTCGGATTCAGCAGTCTTCATCAGCAGCCTCCCCTGATCTGGAACTTCCTCAAGCAACATCTTTAACAGCCTCCCCTGAACTGAAGCATCTCCAGTCAGCTTCAGTTCATCAATCTTCAAATCCCAGTTCAGCTCCATCAACCATTCCCAATTTGCTGCGCAGCAACTGAAATGCTTCAAGCTTTAATGGCTTAGTCATTATGTCTGCTACTTGTTCTTCAGTACCACAATGCTCCAGCTCAATGGTTCCATCCATGGCCAGCTCCCTTAAGAAATGAAAGCGAACATCTATGTGTTTGCTTCGACCATGCATGACAGGATTTTTTGAAAGTTTAATAGCTGAAATGTTATCACACATAATCCTGGTTGTTCCTTCCACACAATCCAGCCACCCCATTTGAGCCACAATCCTTTTAAGCCACACACACTGAGCTGCACAGAAAGATGCAGCCACGAATTCTGCTTCAGTTGTTGAGAGGGTGACCACTGGCTGCTTCTTTGAGCTCCATGAGATTGCTCCTCCTGCCAGAAAGAAAGTATACCCACTGGTACTTTTTCTATCATCCAAATCACCAGCATAATCACTGTCTGTGTAGCCAAGTAGACAGTCTCCTTCTTCCTGCCTTTTGTACAAAATCCCATACTTATGTGTCCCCTTTAGGTACCTAAGCACCTTCTTTGCTGCCAGCATGTGTTGCCTTGTTGGCTTGTCCATGAATCTGCTCAATTTGCACACAGCATACATAATATCAGGTCTTGTTGCTGTTGCATACAGCAAACTTCCAATGATCTGCTTATAGCTAGTTGCACAGGCCTCGACACCATCACCAGCTTTTGATAACTTTGTTCCTGGAACCATAGGATTGTTGACATAGTTGCATTCTGCAAGATGAAACCTGTCTAGTAGCTCACTGATGTACTTTTGCTGAGAAATGAAAATTTCAGTACCAGTCTGAGTTACCTCCACTCCCAAGAAGAACTTCATCTTTCCCAGATCTGACATTTCGAACTCAGCTTCCATAGATCCTTTGAATTCTTTTAGCATCCCAGGATTGGTGCTGGCATAGATCAGATCATCAACATACACACTGACCATCAGCACATCTTTTCCAGCTTTCTTCACAAACAAAGTCTGCTCAAACTCACATCTTTCAAAACCAGTATTTAAGAAGTGAGTTTCAATCCTGCTAAACCATGCTCGAGGGGCTGTTTAAGGCCATACAAAGCCTTTAGCAACTTGTAAACCTTGCCCTCCTGTCTAGGAATCTCAAAGCCCTGAGGTTGTTCCACATACACTTCTTCTGTGAGATTTCCCTGCAAAAAAGCACTCTTAACATCTAACTGATACACAGTCAGACCATGTTGTGCAGCCAGAGCTAGGAATGTCCTGATGGTGTCCCATCGTGCCACTGGTGCAAAGACTTCATCATAATCCACTCCATATCTTTGAGCATAACCTTTTGCAACCAACCTGGCCTTGAATTTGTCTATGGATCCATCTTCCTTCAGTTTGGTTCTGTATACCCATTTGACTCCAATGGGAGTCACTCCTGCTGGTATGTCAACCAGGATCCATGTATGGTTTCTTTTTATAGTATCCATCTCTTGTTCTATTGCCTTCCTCCATCTTTCTTCAAGAACAGCTTCAGCAAAGGAGGTTGGATCACTACTCATAGCAGCTAGAGCCCACCAGTCAGGTTCAGCAAATGCCAAATTTGGCATTCCTTGACAGTTAAAACCATCAAATCTTCTTGGAAACTTGCGGGCCCTTGGTCCTAGCTCATTGGTAGGTGGAAGTCCTAGAGCATCAGTCACATTTTCTTCTTCTTCTTCTTCTACTTCTTGCTCACTGGCAGCTGGTGTGACTGGTTCTGAAGTCTCAGAATCTGTGGGAACTGAGTTGTTTTCAGCTTCTTCTTCAGTTCCCTCTTCAGTGATGGTCGCAGTTTGTTCAGTCTCTTCTCCATCAGCACCTTGATCATTGTTTTCACCTACCTCTCCTTCTTCTGAATCATACCATACTTCTTCTGCTCCTTCCCACATCAGTCTGGTCAATACAGGCTCTGTGTCAGGCTTCCAAATCCATCCTTCCTTTTCATTGAAGACCACATCTCGGCTAATGATGACCTTCTCAGTTTCAGGATTAAAGAGCTTGTAGGCTTTAGACTCTTTGGACAAACCAAGGAAGTTGCACTTCACACTTTTGTTATCTAGCTTCTTCCTTAGGCTGTCATGGACATGTGCAAAGGCTACACAACCAAAGATTCTGAAATGGTTCACTGAAGGAGGTTTTCCAGTCCATCTCTCTTGAGGTGTCTTGCCCTCATTGGCTTTAGTTGGACTTCTGTTAAGGATGTGAGTAGCCCAATCTACAGCCTCAGGCCAGAAAGTTGGTGGAACTTTGGTGTCCTCCAGTGAGCACCTGACCATATTCATGATGGTCCTATTCTTTCTCTCAGCAACCCCATTTTGCTGAGGGGTGAGAGCTGCTGTTAGCTGCCTTCTGATTCCTGCCTCCTCACATACATCTCGAAATTCATGTAGCAAGAACTCTCCCCCCCTATCAGTCCTAAGACATGCAATGGTTCTTCCAGTTTCATTTTCCACTTGTGCTTTGAAACGTTTAAAACAAGCTAAAGCTTCTGATTTTGCAGATAAGAAGTAAATCCACAGTTTTCTACTGAAATCATCAGTGAGGGTCATGATATACCTCTTCCCTCCATTGGATGCAGGAGTGATAGGGCCACACAGGTCAGCATGTAGAAGTTGAAGTGGTTTGATAGCTCTCCATGCTCCTGTTTTTGGGAACTTGGTCCTGCATTGCTTGCCAATCATGCAGGTTCCACAAACCCCAAGCTCACCAGTTAGCTTAGGAAGCCCCTCCACCAGATTCTTCCTTTCCAATTGCAACAGACCAGCCTTGTTGAGATGGCCAAAACGTCTGTGCCACAGATTCAGTGTGTCTTGCTGCTCAGCATCAGTTTGTAGGCAGTGATGTTTGGCCTCAGTGTGATGTTTGGCTTGTAATACAAACATCCTGTTGGCTTTCATGGATGTTTGCAGCAGCAAGCCATGTTGCTCATGATAGATCTTACAGCTTCCCTTTTTTATTATAAAGGCCAGATTCTTCTCTTGCATCTGTCCAACACTCAGTAGATTTGACTTCAGGCTGGGTACATAAAACACATTCTGGAAGACCAAGGGAACCTTCTCCACTATCATTTTGACAGACCCCTTCCCTTGAACTTCTAGTCTGCTTCCATTGCCTAGCTTGACATCACTTTTGAAGCTAGTGTCAAGTTTGATGAACCAGCTCTTGTCACCACACATGTGATTACTGCACCCACTGTCAAGAAACCACCAGTCACCATCCTTTCTCAAGATTTCTTTGCTGGAAATCTTTTCTTCAGTGTAGGCCATCAACAGAACATCATCTTTGATGTTATTAGACTCCCAGCTTGAGTAGTGAGTTTGCCAGTCAGGGAACTCTCGACTGAAATGTCCCATTTTGTGGCACTTGTAACATTCAATCTGGTCTCTGTTCCAGATTCTGCCTCTTCCTCTTCCTCCTCTGCCTTGATATCCAGTTCTGCCCCCTCTTCCTCTACCTCCATTATACACTTGTAGAGCTTGTTCTTCACCATATGTGGATTTAGAGAACTTCTGTTCATGAACCAGCAGGGAGCTTTGCAAGGCATCCACAGACATTTCAGATATGTCCTTGGATTCTTCAATGGAGCACACTATGTAATTAAACTTCTCAGTAAGGGTTCTGAGTACCTTCTCAACAATCTTAGTGTCTGTCATGTCTTCTCCACAGTTCCTCATTGAGTTAGCAATGACCATTACTCGATTGAAGTAGTTTGTCACTGTTTCACCATCTTTCATCTGCAGCAACTCGAAGTTCCTCCTGAGCCCTTGCAGATTTGCCTTCTGAACCCGCTCATTTCCCTGATAACGAGTCCTCATTGAGTCCCATAGTTGCTTGGAGGTCGCCTTCTGAGTGATAGTTTTGAGAATGCTCTTATCAATAGAACTGAACAGAAAGTTCTTAGCATTCAGATCCTTCAAACGCGCCACCTCCAGTGTCTTTCTCTGAGCTTCAGTCAACTCAGATTCCTCATCAGCTTCTTGAAATCCAGTTTCTACCGTGATCCATAATTCCTTGGATCTGAGCAAGTTTTCCATCAACATGCTCCAATGATCATAGTCCCCATCAAACTTGGGAATCCCACCTGAGCAAAACTGCTTTCACCACTCATTTCTACTTCTTTCGATTTCACTCACCAATGGTCAAGATTCTCACTTTCACTCGTGTTTCCCACAACCCGGGATCTGCTACTATTTCACACAACTCTTACTCTTGATTGAAAACTCTGGTTACAGTCTGCAAAAGCTCTGATACCACTATGAAATCAAATTGAATGCAAACTGACGATTTATTCACTTGACTGAGATTAAGCTTTATACAAGAGCTCTCAACAAAAGCCTTTGGAATCAGCTCTGCTAAACAACTCTAACCACTCAAATCCCTGAGAATGAGCAACCTAACCAACTGACTCTGCAAAGAAAACAAACTCCAACGGCTATATTAGCCAGACTGACTCCTACCGACTCAACACACAAAAATAGGGACTAATTTGCAAATTCTCCAAACGACGCAGTCTCAACAATTAAAGCCTCACTTAATTAAAACGACACAGTACTGCTTTTCCTTCTCCGGAATGGATTCGGATTCAGCAGTCTTCATCAGCAGCCTCCCCTGATCTGGAACTTCCTCAAGCAACATCTTTAACACATTGGCCTTCTTTGATTTGAGGAAGCACGAGCAAAATGAGGCAGATCGAGAGCTGGGAAAACATAATCGAGCAAATCCTGCAAAAATAAGAGAATCAGGGAAAGGCAGATTGAGCGCAAATCTCCGGCCAGGGGAAGATAGAACCCAGCAAGCTTCACGGGTGCTGGAGATTGAAGGCGGCGATGGCGGCAAGGATCGGAGTTGGTGACTATGGCGGCAGGGGTCGCAGTTGGTTGCAGTGGAGACAGCAGGGGGCAGGGGTCAAAGTTGGCTCAAGATAGGGTGCATAACCATGGGTTATGCACCCATCAATAACCAAATCTGGACCCTTTATTTAGAAAATTCAGATCCAAGGAAGGAGAATTAAAGACCATTTTTATTTTTTTCTAACTTTCTTAATTGACTCATATCTTTTTCGTTTTAACTCGGATTTTAATTTTTTTTGCACAGATGGAACGAGTTCATCGTGCTCTACAAAATGATATCAATTTTCAATATTTTTTTAGAAAGAAAAATTCTGGCCTCTCGGTACCAACTGCATACCATATGGTATCTTCTTCATTTTTAATTCGTTTTTGAAAACGTTTGCACAGAAGGGACGAGTTCAACATGATCTATTGGATCTACAAATTTCTGGGTGAACAAATTACAGGACCAAAAAATACCACACAATACCATACAATACCACCATGGTACGGGGTGGTATTGTATGGTATCTTCTTCGTTTTTAATTCATTTTTGAAAACGTTTGCACAGAAGGGACGAGTTCATCATGATCTATTGGATCTACAAATTTCTGGGTGAACAAATTACAGGACCAAAAAATACCACACAATATCATACAATACCACCCTGGTACTGGGTGGTATTGTGTGGTATACAATGTTAAAAGTCGTAAATGACAATTAATATACTTCTACTATCATGTATTCAACCATCCTATAGTCTTGGTTTGTTCATACCACCATGGTACGTTTTTCAAACCATAGGTATGCTTTTATTTCAATACCAGTCAATACCATATGGTATAGACTGGTAAAAAATGGCTCAATTTTTTTTGTTCGAAAAATATATTAAAGTGGATATCATTTTGAAGAGCACAATTAATCTGATCTAACTGTGGAAAAAAAATTAAATTTCGACTTAAAATGAGTGAGAAATCGTCCGTCAAAGACTAAAGAGGGAAAAATTAAAGGTTTTCCAAGAGAGAGAGGATGCTGATGTCATGCTGATGTGGACGGGTTACTCTTGGTTACTCACCATAAGGTTACTGACCTCATCCATTCCTGTCAAAGTTGGTTGCTGTAGAGGCGGCGATTAATTGCAGGGGTCAGCAGGGGATTAATTGTTGGGTCGTTGGTAGGAAAGAAGAAGAAGAATAAATAGAAGACAAAGATGAGTGAAGAACATTAATTATATTGTTGGGTTTTGGTTTTTAGTATTGAAGAAGAGGAAAGGAGAGAGGAAGGTGGGCGTTGTTCTCAAAAATTAAAGGGGGGATTCAAATTTTTTTGGGAAGAAATCGAGCGGGCAAGGAGAGGGAATTGAGCGGGGCGGAATTGAAAATTAGGAGGGATGAAAATTTGGGGAGAGTTCACAATTTGGGCGCTAATAAGGGGAATTGTGTCGGTTCAAAACAAAACCCACACAAATCAACAATAATTGTGTCGGTTGGTGATGGTGGTTAATTTGGGTTTTTCCCAATTCGCGTTAAGCTTGATATGTGTGTCATTATGTGCGTTAATTTGATCCAGAGTGTTATATATAAAAGTGCTAATGTGAGTTAATTTGAGAAATTATAGTCTTTTTGTTTGATGACATAGAGTAAGAAACTATAGATTTTTCCCTATAAGCCGACTCTATAACCTATACCATAAATAGGGATGGCAATTTCGACCTGACCCGTTTTACCCGACCTGTTTGACCTGTTTTGGGGCAGGTATGGGTAGTCTCATCGACCCGTTCTTGTCTAAATTAAATGTAATCTTAGTCAAATTACTTAGAATTTTCCTTTTACTGCATCATATTTTAGCTATAATAAAGTTGTAAATTAGTAAACACCTCAATTTCTCCAATAATTTAACTACAATTGTCATAATATTGTTTGTTTTCTTAGTCTTATAATAAAAATAACGAATATTTTTAATGTTTTCCTATAAATTGCATACCCATTGGGTCGACCTGCCCCGACCTGCGACCCGTGATCAATTACCCGACCTGGACCCAACCTGCCACGGGGCGGGTCTGGGTACCAAGAAACCCGCCCCGGACCTGCCCCATTGCCATTCCTAACCCTAAACCCCTAATAATATGAATTCTTATTGATGAACATGTGTTAATAAGAAAAGTTGATCTAATTAGTTATGATTTTGACTAATAATTGTTAAACCATTAATACCTTATACCCTAACCCATTAGCCTATCCATATACCCTATACATCGACTCTATAGTCTATATACCCTAAACCCCTAATGGTTTGATTCATGAACACGTGTAATAAAAAACTCGATCCTTATTAGTTATAAGTTATTATTTTGAGTTTTTGACTAATCGTGCCTAAAACATTAATACCTTACATCCTAACCCATTACACTCATTATAGATTGATGATGTATATTATTATACTAAGTCAATAATTGATGATGTAATGATCAGACTTTAGTGAACTAGAATTTCAAATGTCAACTTATGGTTTATCTTCATCGAATTCCTTCTATTATAGTCGAGTTGCGGGTTGGTCGGGATACGGGTTCGGGTTAGTGAGGTTGCAGGTTGGTCGGGTTGCGGGTTAATCGGGTTGTGGGTTGGTCGGGTTGCGGGTTGGTCGGGTTGCGGGTCGATCGGGTTGCGGGTTGGTCGGGTTGCGGGTCGGGCGGGTTAACGGTCATTGACTTTAAGTCAAATCGGGTTGCGGGTCGGGTTGATCGGGCGGGTTACTCGGGTCGGGTTACATTTTGACAGCTCTAGTGTTAAGGTATTGCAATTGACCCAACAAATACTTGTAAATTAAGTTTCTCATTTGGATTGTTCAAGTGAAGATTCACTAAATACAAAGAAATTGATAAGATAACGAGGCACACATATTTATGTGGTTTGTAGACAATAGGGACTAGCTCAGAAGAGAGATTATGCTCTCCAGCTAAGCTCGTTTACACCCATATACATATGTTTATATTGTCATAAACCAATTATAATTTGTAACAATAACTCTAGTGGTTGGGAGAGGATCATGTATGATACTTAATCACTTCCTTACACGCCCCATCAAACGAAAGCCAACTCATAGGTTTGGAGTTTGCACAGGTCTGTCATACTATGTGCTTGAAAGACAACGGTTAAAATTTGGGGTCGTGAGGACTTGAACACGTGACCTCAAGGACAAACCAACTCTGATACCATGTCATAAACCAAGTGATCTCATGTCAAAAACCAATTGCTCCCAATAACTCGAGTTGTTGGGACTTGGAAGAAGGTTATTATGGATCTTATACCACTCTCTTATACGCCCCCTCAAACGAAAGCCAACTCACGTGCTTGAAGTTGCATAGGCCCACCATACCTTGTGCTTTAATCAATTGTAAACATTGGGAGTCGTGGAGATTCAAACACACGGTCACTTGGCCAAACCAGGCTTTGATACCATGTCATAAACCGACTGGTTCCAATAACTCGAGTTGTTGGGAGAGACCCATGTATGGTACTTAACCACTTCCTTACATATATAGCTTGCCCCTCATACACAGCAACTAGGCGCAAGTCTCCAAATCTATGGGTAAGGAAATTACAACTTGGTCCTTAACCTTCAAAAGATCAACAATTAAGGACACATCCATATCTCTACCCTCTCTACCCCCCCCCCCCCCCCCCACACACCTCAAGTTCGGGAAAGGATGTCCGACATCCAAAGCTTGGAAGCAAGATATTTAAAATGTTATGCACCTAATCCTTTTGTGAACATGTCTACAACTTGATCTTTTATACGAATCTTCTGATACACAACCTACTCTCGCACAAAGTAATAGTCAATTTTCACGTTCTTAGTACGCTCATGAAAGACAAGATTAACATAGATATGTATGGCATATTAATTGTTACAATGAAAGGTGTCGTTCTAGTCTTTTGTATACCAAGCTCTTCTAGTAGACAACGTAGCCATATCAACTTACTTACCGTGCTTGCCATCGTATGCTATTGTGCTTCTGCCTATGAGCAAGCTACAATGTTTTGCTTCTTAGTCTTCTATGAAATTGGAGAAGAACCAAGACGCATAAAGTAGCCTATAGTTGAACGCATAGACTGTTACGTCTATGTAAGCGACCAATGATAGCGAGCTCGTGGCTGAGAAGAACAACCCACGACCTGGAGAACTCTTGAGGTATCGCAAGACCCTGCATGTTGCATCCACATGAGTCTGGAGAGGAGCATGAATGGCTTGGCTTAATATGTTTACTGCATACACAATGTTCGACCTTGTCTTTGTGAAATAAAGGAGTTGATCCACCAATCGATGATAAGCCGAAGGATCCTCAACTGGAGGTACATATAATCTTATCAAATGATGATTTTGCTCGACTGGAAACGAACAAGGACGCAACCCTCAAGTCTAGCTTCCTTGAGGATATCCAACACATAATCCTTTGGCTTAAAATAATTCTTTGCCGTGTTCTTCAAACTTCAATGCCTAAAAAATATTTGAGTGTACAAATGTCTTTGATACTGAATTTCTTGCTCTTATAATATTTAACTTATTGAATGAATGCATTATCATTTCCATTCAATAAGACATCGTCCACATAAATTAGGGCTACAACAAAGGAAGCCCCTTTTCGATATAGAAATAATGAATGATCCGCCCACAATTGAACGAACTGAAATCAACAAGTGCATAGGTGAATTTCTTATACCAGTTTTGAGATGCATGGCGAACACTATACAACGACTTCCGAAGTCTACAAACGTGAGTTTCTCCTTGTTGGACAAAACCTTGAGGTATCTATCTATATCTATATCTATATCTATATCTATATCTATATCTATCTATCTATCTATCTATCTATCTATCTATCTATCTATCTATACTATATAATATGGCAATTCAAAGCAATATAAGGACTTGGAGGATCCACAATTTGCGAAGTTGGACAACTTTTTTACAAACAAAAAAATTAGTTATTAATGTATTTATTCCTCTCTCTTCTTTAATATTTCCATTTCTTTTATCTAATTATTTTTTAAATTTATACATGTTGATAACTTAATCAACACACATAAATAATAATTTTTTTGTTCAGTAAACAAAATATAAATAAGAAAACAGAGAGTGACATATACCACATTTGTTTAAATAAAAAAATATATGATTAAACCTTATGAAGTAAATTTCTACTCATTTTTACTAAAATTGAATGATAAGTTACATTTTTAATGAAAAATTAAACAAACATACACATAAACAACAACGTTTTTATCGATTAAACAAAATATATATAAAAAGAGAGAAAATAAACATTTGATGTTCAATTACCTTTGAAAAATAAATTATATTACTTTATATTTTGTTGCAATGAAACACTCTCCTATTCTTAAAGTATATGTCTATAAAATAAAACAAGTATTATTTATAGAAATGTCAGAGTATATCTTGATCGAGAAGTTACAATTATTTATTTAAAAAAGACTTCTTATTCATTCGGATCATGTTTTACTTTAAACTATTCAAGTGAAGAGGAATCGCATGTGCAATAATTTTATAATGTGTTCTAAATTCACATTAATAATATTTGCTCTATATCATGTTGATTGAGCAAGCTTTATTGATGTCCTAAGTCGTATTCTAAGAAATTTTCTTTTAGGCTTGGATTTATCGACGACGATTATAAATCAAAAATTTTAAAATGACTTAAGTATGATTGTTAACGAACTTTGACTTCATACCCTAGGATGAGACACAAGATTCCTTGAAAAATAACATATGTGAAGGTTAGAGAATCTTTGTTAAGAATCTACGATAAACATCACGTTTCATCAACTACTAACCTAGGCATTTACCAAATAAATGTTGAAAATTTTTAGTAAGATAGTCAATTGGGATAAACATATTTATCCAGCAATCAAGTATCTTTATCCAATAATCTCAACTCTCAAAATTGGTTGCCAGTTCGACCAAATTCGAGAAACACCCATTGATATAAACAATGACCACGGGTTGAGGTTTCGTCTAAACTTCAAAAATTAACAATTTATACATATTGTATACTTTAGTGCTAATTCCACTAGGAAGCTCAAACTATCCAAAAAGTGTCATTTGTGTCTTAAACTATTCAATATGACAAATCTGGCACAAACTATACGAGTTTTGTGACATTTATGTCCTAAACTATTCAATTATGACAAATGGCACACACCACATAGAAGCTTACTAGATTAAAGAATAACATTCAAAATTAGCCCTATAATATATGAATTTAACTTCATAAGAAAATAACATCCAAAATGGAAATGAATCGAGATTAAAGAATTTAATCATCACGAGGGCTATGGTGATCCAAAAATGAAGTATTTTTACTAAGAATTCCCCACTAAAAAGTCCTAATCTTTACAACATTGGTTGAGAGTTCGTCCAAACTTGAAGATCATGTGTATTGTATTTCCAAATGGCCTAAAATCCAAATTCCTTTCGGGGGCTAAATAACTCTGATCACAACCATAAGTGCCAAAGAAGAATGAAAAGAAGCCCAAAAAAAATAATATAACCTCAGATACGATGAAAACCATAGAGTCATGTATGCTCAACCATCTCCCTCGCAACAACACGTCTAAAATCATAGCATTATAATTTAATAATTGATAGATAGTCAACCGCCTAGTACGACTCTACCAAGTGATGAAACACAATATTATACTACACATCTATATCTAATTATCTACACATTTACACAATATTATACTTTTGGACTTTGCTACGGTGACATGCACTTTTCGGTCGACCTCATATAGGATTAGGTCGACCTAATCTGTTGTTTGTTGTTTCAGTGTAAAAATAATTTCATGGTGCCTACTTTGGAGATTCATATCTTACAATTGGCTAGATGGATATTGGAGATCAATGGCTTGTTTTGAAGCTGAAGTGTCCCTCTACACATTAAGGTACTTGGGAGCTCAATAAGAAGTCCAGAACACCATTTTTGAACCTGATCAAAAGGCTATGCCAAAACTTGGAAAGTGCCTGAAAATGGCTAAGTCTTGGAACGTGTTTGTGAAGCATACTTTGGAACTCAACTCGAGAAGCATGGATGCGAATCGAGTCTAGGGGCCTCTACCACGTTAAATTATGTATGCTTTTATACGAAGTCAAGGCATTGGATGAAATATTTGATATCAGTAAGGCTTCAAACAAAAGGGTCGAATTTGCTACGAAGGCTGTTTTTCTGGCAGCTTGCTTGTGCTCGAAGTCTGGCAGAAAAACAGTCTTTGTAGCAACTTCGACCCTTTTGTTTGAAGCCTTACAGATATCCAATCTTTGATCCAATGACTTGACTTTGTATAAAAATATACCTAATTTAATGTGGTGGAGGCCCCTGGACTCGACTCGCATCCATGCTTCTCGAATTGAGCTCCAAAGTAGGCTTCACAAACAAGTTCCCAGACTTAGCCATTTTCAGCTTGTTTTTCAGTTTTGGCATAGCCTTTTGATCAAGTTCAAAAATGGTCTTCTGAACTTCCTATCGAGCTCCCAAGCACTTGAATGTGTAGAGGGACACTCCAGCTTCAAAACAAACCATTAATCTCCATCGAGCCAATTGTAATAATGAATCTCCAAAGTAGGCACCATGAAATTGTTTTTACACTGAAACAACCGATTAGGTCGACCTAATCTTATATGAGGTCGACCTAATCCTAACTGAGATCGACCGAAAAGTGCAAGTCACTGTGACATGCATGTCATAGTAGGCACATCCTATACTTTTTTGTTTATAAAACACAATATTATACTTAGATAGTCACTAATCACACACAAACTATTTATTGACTAACCTATTTAATCTACACATTTAATCAAATTTATACTTAAATATAATCATTCACTAATTTATATAATAAAACTACTCATTAAATAGCAATTATAATGGAAAAGACTCCCCTAGCCTTCTGTGAGATGATTAGGCCTCCTATATATATTTTAACCAATAATTGAGAAACCATATCATATCGCCAGGTCAGATCGGGAATATTGAATATCAAATCCAAAATCACTGAAGTTTTCAGTGATAGAAAATGGTTGAACCCAATTAAACCATGATCAACCAATATCGTCATATAATACAAATAAAATTATTTCGGACATGTCAATGAAGAGGGTTACGCGCGGTAGAAGTATAAAAGAAACCAAAAAAGCCGTGCGTGTTAAGGGCGGTCGTTGAGTGAAGACGGCCGGGAGAAGAAGAAGAAGTAGCAGCGAGCGTATGCAGCATTATCAAAAGTTTAGCTCGGCGTAACAGCGAACCGTGGGATCTAGCGGTGCAACTAAATATCCTGAATGCTTTCTCCGTCTCTTTATGTACACTCACTGACAAGTTTGCAGGGAAAACTATTAGGGTTTCCGCGCAGATCGAAGAAGAAAAGAGAAGACCCATGTCGATCGTCAAAGCCTCACTAGTTTGGTCGCTGTTGGTGCTACTTTCACTGGCCTTTTTCTCGATCCAGCCATGTGCCGCGAAACGAGTTGTGAGGTTCTTACCTGCTCGGGAGCGAAGGCCTCATCGCCACTATCAATTCCAGCCAAGGGTACTTGTGCAGCAGCAGAGTTACCTCCTCAACAAGGACTCGGAAAAGCCTCGAACCGACTCAGCGGCAGCAGCAACAGCAGCAGCGGGTCATGTCTATGAGCGACACACACAGTCTTGTGGAGCTGATCATGACGGAATCGTGGATTCAGTGTGCGCGTTGTCTCTTGCATTCTGCATTACGTGTATAATTGTTTCCATCTTTTTTATCCATGTTTTTTTTCTTGTTTGGCCCTGCTTAATTGCTGACTCTTGGTGGTTCAAGAATGGTAGCTCGAATCGACAAATTGAATTATAAAAAAGTTGAGTTGCTTCTTGCTTGGATTGGAATGCTGGGTATAATCCGCCAGCTTGCAGTTGAAACATTTAGGTATGAAGGTCTAGGTCTTCTAGGTTTTGCAACTCCAAGGACACATGGTAATTGAGACTTCATTGTTTTTAAAATCTATTCATTCTCGCTAAGGTTTGTTTGTATAGAGACTCTAAAGTAAACCTCTAATACAAAGCGACTCTTCATTTCTTTCTAATAATCATACTGGAATCTCTCTAAACTTTCTTTCTCTGCATATACTGTTAAGTGTCATAGTACAAAAGAGAGGGTCATCCCCACCTCTTCATATAATCTTCTCAAAAAAAAAATTGCAAGCAAGATTCAAAACCTATGACCATCCTCCACTTTACAGTTGGTTGAAGCAAGATTGATGGACCTAGCACATAATGGGCTGTATTCAGTGGGAAGACAATATTATGGGGAGAAAGGTTGAAACATGTTCAGTTGCCTCATAACATAAGGCTTAGTCCAGCTTTTTATTCATTTATGGAAAATCAGGCCAAAAGGAAAGTACAAAATAGCATAATCAGAAGTGGGATTTGACAAGGAATAAGATTCTAGAATGATGTGTTGCCACAAGTAGGGATGTCAATCCAACCCGTAACCATGGGTACCCTACCCGATCGTAACCGGTCAACGAGGGTAATTATCCGCTTTGACGGGTTAAGGGGCGGGTACGGACAATACCTGGTTTCAAAATAAAGGGTAGGGTACGGGTATGGTAATCGATAATACCCGCCCCGTTATACCCGCCCCGCTAACCAAAGGGTCAATTTCCCTTGAGAAATTTATTTTAGCTTGAGAAATTGAGTTTAGCTACCATTATTGATGATGAAGATGTAGACGATTATTATGTTTGTGTGGATTGCAGAAGCAAGAACAATTATTATGTGTTTGCTGTTTTTATTTGTGTGGATTGTTGAAGCTAGAACAGTTACAAGTATTGAGAATTTTTAATGGACAACAGTATGTATGTGCATATATGTGTATAAGTTCATAGTTTAGGATTCGTACCCATGGTTACCCTAATACCCGTGGTTACCCGGAGGGTAGGGTATGGTTATATAATTTTCATACCCGGTGGTTATTTGGTCGGGTATTTTAAAAAGCTCTACCCGACGGGTTAGGAGTTGGTATAGGGTAAACCCGCACCCGACCCTACCCATTGCCATTCCTAGCCATAAGGATCCGATTCCCACGGCGGTCACTGGTTCCATACTTTCACTGCTTCTTCTCGTGGTATTCTGAAAAAATTACCATCCAAGTTAAACTCGTTAAGCACTTGACATTGCATCCACGATCAGAATCTGATGGTATGATGTAGAAAAGGGCTCTTGTTGTTGGTTGATTCTCGCAGTAAAAGGTATGCAATGATTTACATCAGCATGACAGCATCAGTATACAGCCCCATCTCAAGTCAAATCAATTGAAACTTACTCCGATTGTTCAGGATACCAAACAAGAAAAGAACCATATAGCATTATCACTTTATCAGATGATTACACACATCAGCATGGAGACATAGTTGTCCTAGCAACTCCACGCAATGATCTTGTAACTAACTGCCATTTGCTACAATATGAGCTGCTCAGTGATCCTCAGGAGTCCAGATCTATAGTTTGGATGACGAAGTTTCACTCCCAGTTCGCTCTTCATACGATCATTGGATACCCGTTTCTCGCCTCTCGAACTCCTCTTACCAACGACACATGGCTTCTCTTCCTTGGGAGTCGTAGGTCCTCGCTCGACAAGACCAGGACATTTCTTTTCGATCAGGTCCTCTACATATGCAAACACCTCTTGTCGTGGAGCCGGGTCATCATCCACAACATTGTAGATTCTCCTGTTGAAGTAAGAAAGAGATAATATGGAGACTTCACTTGTAACTCATAACAGAAGGATAGACGATCAGGAGGGAATCCATACCTAAGGGATGGCATCTCCATGGTAGCATGGAGGGCCTGACAGATATCCTCTACATGAACTCTGGATGTATACTACTTCGACGATCTCATTTTCTGGTGTGAAGTCAAGGGTTGCCGCTTGATTAGTGTGTCAATGGCACTGTGAATAAACAGGCACCATTTCTAGTTCAATATTGACAAAAACCAACAAAAGAGGAACAAACATGTACTAGGATGGGGAAGCTGCAGCAACCTTCTGCAAGGGCCATAGATGCCCCCAAGTCGAAGCACTTGCGTTGATAACCCTAGTGAATGGCCGAACCTTAACCATTCATTCTCAGCGAGTAACCTTGATTTTGATGGCTCGATTGAAGGGCTTGCTGGGTAGCTGTCACAGTAAGGCTTGTGTGTAACTAATTCCAGTTTATGCAAATATAGTTCAAATACTACAAAGTCGGATTACTTCCTTACTCCTCATCAACCCAAGCACCTGAGCAATCACCATAAACTCCTGCCAGGCAATCCAAACGCCATCATGACAAAACTGAGCGTTGATTTGGTAGCCGATACAAGAGTGTCGTAAACTAAGTTACAGGGATATGCCAGGAGTACATACTAGTCAAAGACAAGTAACAGAGCCATTGAAGACTTCCATCCACCAAAGCACATCTTAGAAGCTCTTCATGCTTCAACAACTGGAAGAATCGATAGACACCAATGCAGCAGGACGTGAGCAAAAGAACAGGACTGCATATGAACAATAACCATCTCAAACCAATGGGAAATCGGAGCTTGACCAAAAGTTCAATTTCGCTCATGTACCGGATCCCCGACACCGGGAATTGGAGGGATGGAAACAAGAAGGTGGGTACAGCTATTAACAGAACTCATTGATAACCAAAATCAGAAACACTTCTTGCAGTGTAAATTAGACAATCTTTACAAACTGCTGGGAGTTCATGAGTTCTTAGAATAACTCACTCATGCTCATTGGCATCAAAGATAAAAGCATCAAACCCCTTCTCCTCGAGCTCCTTTTTTTTCCTCGAGCTCGTGCAAGTCTCCTTCACAACCCCAAACGACTTTATCGTCATCTTTCTCGATATCTATTTGAATCAGCTGTAGAATGGAGCTAAGCTCAGCTAAAAGGGGAGTTGGAAGCCTTACCAGCCTTCGTTTTTTAGCTGCTGGCCGAAGAATTGCCCCACGTATCCCATTCCCAGCATGAACATCCGAATCTTGATCGAATTAACTGTCGGCGAAGGTGAAAGAGAAGCTATGGCGGCAGGAAATGTTCGAATAAGGCGGGAGATATGGCTCGTTCCGGTGAAGAACTGAGCGGGTGGTCGGCATATCTCCATTCCCTGTCCTGAATGGCAGGTCTCTCTGGGTCGCCGGAGAAACTTGGCTGGAAAATGTCAACGATGAATGAAATTCTTTCCTTTCTACTTTTCCGTTCACTTGTAACTTGTAACTGCTGCCTAAATGGGCTTGACGGTTCTCTATTCAGAACTTGTATATTGGGCCTAGCCCAATCAGGTAGCTCCCCCGTTGCGCATTTACCGGTTATTTTGAGAAAGATTTGACTACTTGGTAATTACAATACTTGAAGCCAAACACCAAAGTAGGGATGGCTGCCTAAACCATCCTCATTCTCATTTCCAAATATTCCTACCTATACCCGCCCTATACCCATACGGGTGGAGAATTTGCATACTCATTCCCATACCCGCGGGTTTCGGATACCTATGGGTAATATCCATCCCCATGTATGCATTACTTCTACCCCTAATAATCAACATACATTCTTCAATTATAACACTAAAACAACCAAAATATTTGATGAAACCAACAAAGTACAATCATTCTTAATACGAAGAAAAAAACATTCAATCCTTTGTTTAATTGTTTCTAAAAGATCAAAATCTACTAGATTACTTAAAACACACAAAGTCACATTGCGTTGCCTCTTCCAAAAGCATTAAATAACATCTCTTCTTCATTTCTCCATACCTACAAACACAAAATAAAAACATCAAACATCAAGACAAATTTGGACATCATTCATCATCAGATTCGGCATCTGAATCAACTGCAAGACCTACAACAAAGATAAAAATAGATTTAGATACAGTTAAAGTCACATTATGTAAATAGGCAATACACATCTTGAAACATTACCAGCTAAGGCTCCAATCAAAGCCGGATCCTCATCTTCATTAACAGTAGTCAAACTGTCCGAAGGTAGTTCAGAAAGATCCTCTACAAAATAGAAAACATTTATTGAAATGAATGAAAACAATAGTAACGAAATTAAGAGACCTTTTAATAAGTAGTATGATATTACCTTTCTCATCAATATGGTTCAATAGTAACGATATTAAGATCCTCTACTCTAGGGCTGGTAATCGGGTATCCGGTTAACGGCTTAACCGATTATCGAACCGTTAACCGGCGGTATCTGTATAAGGTGGCCAAAATCCAGCTGCCGGTATACCGACACATGCTCGGTTAAAATCCGACGGTTATCGGTAATACCGTGTAATCGATATACCCTCCCCAAATCCCAACCTTCTCCTTCTATCACCCCGTTAGTAACCCCCAAACCCCAATTCTCTCATCTCCCCCAGGAAGAAGTTCCCTCTCTGAATCCCTAATCTATTAATTCGATCCTTCCCTACTTTGCTGACTCTGCCCCGCGAGCAGATCGACCACCACCGGTTCTCCGTCTTCTCTTCTCCCTCCGACCAGACCAAACACCACCCAGATCTTCCACCATCAGTCCGTCTCCGTCTTCTCCTCCTCCCTCCCTACTTGCAGCAACTGTCACCATCATCGGCGCCTTACCACCCCTGCCTCCACCAGAGTTACCATTCCTCCTCCTCTTCCACCGCCAGAAACCGCGAAATTGAGAGAAGCCCAGCTGGCGAATTCCATCTCCAGAACCAGAAGATCCCAAATCCTTAAACACGGGCGAGCGATTAGAGTTCATGGAAGCGGAATAAGAACATGCAGCGAGTCCACAGCCCTCCCCTGCCTCTCTCTCGATCTCCATAAAACCACAATCCTCTCTGTTCTCTAATCAATACCCAATAATGACCCGCCGTGACCCGCCGTCGAAAGACAATCGGCCAGATTGAAGGCCACCTGGATCTACAAAAACCCCAAAAAATCCCTAATCTGGCGGCTGCTACGGCTAGTGGTCTGAGCGGCGAAGAGAAAACTTGTGTGATGCCTGCATGCGGCGGTGGCGGTAGGGATGGGGAGAGGAGATCGAGAAAGAGCGGAGGGCTGGGAGAGGAGGGTTGGGGAGAGGGGAGAGAGAGAGAGAGGACGGTTCGGGAGAATGAAAATAGAGAGGTGGCAGAGATGGTAGTCGGTACTCGGTCTAACCGGTTGGTAACTGGTAACCGGTTAACCGGTTACAAACCGGTATCGGTATTTGGCCTCGTCCTCATGGTAAACGGTATACCGTACCGGGTCATCGATAACCGTTAACCGATAACCTACCGATTACCACCCCTAGACTCTACCCAAAGTTCTTACCTTGTTGATGTTGCCCTGCCGCCGCCGATTTTCGGGAAGTCAGATGCCTCGTCGGTCGACTGCGAAAGAGGGAATAGGGATTTTCTTTGGCGATTGTTGCGAGACGACGGGGAGCGGTGGACTAGTGGTGGTCTTGTGGTGTGGTGGCGGAGGATTAGCAGCGCAGGACATGTTGCCCTGTCGCCGCCAATTTTCGGGAAGTCAGATGCCTCGCCGGTCGACTGCGAAGAAGGGAACATGGATTTTCTTCGGCGACTGCTGCGAGACGACGGGGGAGCGGTGGACTGGTGGTGGTCTTGTGGAGTGATGGCGGTGGATTAGCAGTGCAGGACTGGTGTTGGTCTCGCGATTCGATTTGCCAAGGAAGAAGAAAGCTGCTCCAGGAGAAGGCATCGATTGCGGGAGTCGACTAGCAGCAGATGGAGATTGGAGACAGGGAGAATGGAATGGCTGCGATGATGCAGGTTTCATCAGGGTTTTCATAACTCAAATTACATTTTAGCCATCTATGTTTATTTTTCTTACCCTTCATTTCATTAACAATTTATAAATAGGTACTTGTATTTTTTGCATATAACAAATAAGCTTGATTGGGGGGAACCTAAAACCAAACTCGCCCCATACCCATCAGATTCTTTGAGAGTTTTACCCATACCCGCTCCATACCTAGTCAAAGCGGGAATTCCCCGCGTTGATTGGATCGGAGGCGGTCAGGTACCCACGTCGGTGGGTATGATTGCCATCCCTACCAAAGATTGCAAAACAGCACACATTCTCAGTGTCACTGTCAGTCTCATAACTTGAATTATTTGCCCAGAGATCGAACGTATATTGCAAAACCGCACATTCACAAAATATACTCTCGAAACTAGTTTAACCTGTCATAAGTATAAGATCTTGCCCTTTTTCAGAAACCGGTTCAAGAGGGTTAAAGCTGCTTAAATTTAAACTAGTAAACGAAGCTGCAATTTAGCAATAGAAGGACTCTGTGATGAAAGGCCTAAAGATGAAATGATTGCTGAAAAGGAACTGGCTGCCATGATTCACTCGCAGTAAAGATAATGCAAGGTCCAGCCCCATCATGAACTATAAAAACAAAAGGCCCCTAGGCAATCAGGAAGGCAGGGTAAGTATTGTTCAGATTTAACACTAATCTAACCCTCTCCCACCTTCCCTCTCATCACCAAGAAACTCGGAGGAGGGAACGCAGTAATAGCCGGAAGACCAGCTGCTGCTGATGCATCATGGCTTACGACGGGTCTCGGGTGGGCTCAAAATCAGCGTGTTTTCTCTGCCAAACAAGGAAAAGGGAAATCAGTACTTGCATTACTTTTATCAGGTGGAGTGATTTCTCATGTGTTAAATCAAGTGAACAAACTATGTACCTGTAAAGCAGCACAAAGCATGTCATCAACATTTCTGATGTCGTGGCCAAAACCCTTTTTTAGTGCCTGAGTCGTTCCGGGAGGCAGGTTTGCTCCATTTCGACCCAAAAGAAAAGTGCCGCCTCAAGAAAGACACTTTAGATGAACTTGTTGCACCGGAAAGGGATTCTTGTCCACAAAGACTATCGGAATCACTGTCCAGATGACTATCCACAATCCTGTTCCTCGATATCTTGTGGCTCTTTGCCTTCCGTATTGAAGAAAACTTTCGACGAGCTTTAGCCGCTGCTTTCCCAACCTGCTTCTCTCCTGCTGACATGCACACTGGGCAAAAGGGATCATACTTATCGACCTCCGACGTTGCAGCCTCCAGGCACTCAGCGTGATACACGTGGCCACAGTCCAAGACAGCCACCACCTGGCTCTTCCATGGTTGTAAATCTGTCAACCGCTTTAGACATGAGCTGCAAACGTGTGGGCCCAGGGAAGGAGAACATGAGAACCTGCTGCTGGACCCGCTCATTTTGTCATCCAAGTGGTCCCCATCAAAAGACCAACGTCCCCTCTGAGAAGAGGCGACAAGCTCAGAGAAGGTGCGCATGGACCAACCATCCGACCCACTTGAACCAATTGCCAAATCATGGCTGTTTATGGAGAGGACGAATGATGGCCTGCCTTCGGATAAGGAATGATTGTTTGGTGACTTTAAACCAAGAATTCTGCTGTCGGAAATCTGTCTCAGCAGCCTTCGTCCAGGGGAGCGACGAGCACGCCTTGAGGGGGTTGAGTTGGGAGGAAGCGGGTGGAGCCAAGGAGTGGAAGGATCGAGAGGAGTTGAATATGATGAGTTGATACAGTATGGAATCTTTGGGCCGGACGATGACTCTGGGATTTCAGGCGAGTTTACAAGATTTTGAAGCTGCAGTGCAAAACAGAAGAATAACAAACACAATGAACAGGAGTTCAAAGCACAAGAGTATTATTTTTAGTTGAGTCGAACTCACCTCGGCGAGGTAGCTGCTTCCAATTGATTTATCTGCACCAAGAAGAACAAAATAAATTGATCAAAAAGGTCAATCAACTCAAGTCCTTGCGGCAGAGGTTTATGAATGCATTAACTAGGCGATGCATGGCAAGATGCAATAAGGCTTTTACCCAATATGTTGCTGATAGCACGTACTTTTCAAAGTATCAGAAATACTTCTATTAGAAAACAGTATCCTTAGAGGAGCATTCACCTAAACACTCCTGTAAATAGTCAAGAGGAACTAATAGGAGCTTGCACCTTTCTAATACTCTCAATTCACATTATTCACAATATATAATGATGCATCAATTAAACAGTTTGTAAATGGAATGACATCCACAAACCTTGGTGGAAAAAAATGAAAACTTTCAGACAATGTGCTGCGGCGGTACTTCAAACCAAGATCTAGTAGCCCTACATTATGTGCAGAAAAGGGAAATTTACTTGATGAATTAGTCGCCTCATTTCGAGCAATTTCTTCGTGGACTGGTGACCTAAGGGAGATCGGTGTTCCAAAGCTCTCGGGCAGGCTCCCACCGTGAGAGTGATTCCTTCTATCAGAACCTAACCCGAACCTTATCTCCTCACCATATCCTCTGCCAGGTCTAAGAGGGATGTCATGAGATGACTCTTCTGTTTCACTTTCACCAGTCACACGCCTCCGGTTTTCCCACTGCAAGTTCAGTGCTCGGGAGCATCGGGTATCAGTAAGTGGGGTATCATATTCACTTCCAGTGGGCAGCTGTTTAGGTTTCAAAGGAGTACAGCAAGCCAATCCCATGATTTGTCGGTGTATCTAAACCAGCACAAAAGTACACATCCAGTAGAACTACCTTGTAGAGAAGAGACACTCTGTCAAAACGGCCAGACCAAACACAGTGCACAATCAGAAAACAGCAGAAAGACCATCTCACGTTGCAATCCTATGAATAATCAAACAACAAAGTCTCCAAGTAACAAAGCCACACATCAATAACCGCATCTGTGAAAACATTCGATCACAGTTTGGCTAACAACTCTATCCCCAAAATGCATGAGCATATAATATCTCATATCAATGTCCATCATAGAATTCGCGGCAGTAATACAACTTAAGCGACTTCCAAGAGCAGCAAGACAAAATAAAATCCATTATCAACCAAGTAAATTGAAGATCCCATTACCCTAGCAACCTTTTTTCATCCAGACAATCAACCTCATCCTCTAAAGATAACATTAGCAACAAATAAAACCGCATTCATAATGTATAAGTGAGAAACCATTAATGGGCGAATTGAACAAATTAAACATGGGCTACACGACTACAGCAGCAAACTGGAAATACGTGAGGCTGGCTTTCAGAGAAAGCAAAAATGGAATCGATAGAACTTTCGGTTGATTCCCCGTCCAACAAACAGACCTACAGTTCCCCGCCATATCTCATGCGATCCAATTCAATAAATAAAAAACTCCCAAAGAGCAAAAAATTTGCTCTATATCTGAAAATCCGTATTAGGACAAAATCACTGAGACACCACAATCCTCCATTAACGGAAGACGAAATTGGAAAAGAAGCATCGAGTCTCGAAGCTTGGAATCCAGACCGACAACAGAGCCTAGGGTTCGCGATCTCTCAATTAATCAGCAAAGAAATGTAAATAGGTAAAACCAAAAAACGGAGCTGGGGGAACAAATTGGCCAGAAATGGAAACCGTAAATAGGACAACCTAGGTCTCACCTTCTCAGTGAAGAAGGCAAAACGACATCGCCGGAGCCGTAACTGTATCGACGCAGAAGGCTCGGTTTGGTACTCGTCTTCGCCGGCGGGAGCTGGTACGGCGGCGGGGTAACAGAGAGTATTTGGTGCGCTGTGGAACGTGTGGGCGAGAGAGAGCGGAAATGGAAACAAACAGTGACGACATGAGAGGGAATTGGAGATATATACGCTACGCGCGGATAACGGCGTTAAAATGGCCAAGGACGTGCGTGAGAGGCGGAGAAGGAGGATCGCAGTAACGGCGTCACAACTTACGGGCAAAAAGTGGAAGGGGGAAAAGGAAAAGAAAGAAGACGGAAAGGTTTGTTTAGCGTGACTGAATAACAGTGTTGAAAAAAGTCTACATGGGGACTTGTGCCCCGTCTGGTTTTCGCTCTCTTTCCACCTATTTTTTCTTTTAAAATTTTGCTTTTTTTCCCCTCTGCCCAGCACAAATTCTAACCTTTCTCAATTTAGCTAAATTGATCTCCTAATTTAATACCCGCTTAGCTTAATTATGATCTCCTCCTAATTTTTTCCAAATTAATATGAATTATCAGTTTATTGATTTGGAGATTAACATTTTTGTCAACGCTTCAGCTCTCCTTATGAGGATTTGATTGCGGCGATGAGCTAATTAAGAGTGCGCGACGGCGGATTGGGGGTAACGACGGAGGGGGATGTGACTGAATCCGACTGATTCGCCTGTGGGGATACTGAGTTGGACCTCGCGGAGAAGATTCTGGAGAAGGCAACGTTGGAGTTTCGATCGATGGCTTCGTTCTTCCCCAGTTAGCAGACAGATTTTGTGCTGGAATGGGAGTTGCCAGACGGACGATGAAGAGTCTCGACTCTCGGCGTCCGCATTCAGGGAAGTTTATTGGAGAAGTCCGGCTGCCTCGGGAGGGAAGCCGGGGACGGAGAACGGGAGAAGGCAGAACGGAAGGGGAAACGCTGAACCCACGGCAGAAACGTGAAACGACACGAAACCAGAAAATAGAAAATGAAAAGTGGAAGACGAAACGTTTCGCATTCACAAATTGAAAACGAGGCGCGATAAGTTGTCAATAACGATCAAATAAGGAGATATCTTGATTCTTGGGCAAGTTTAAATATCGTGATACAGGGCCGGACAAGAGGGTGTGCTGGTCCGCTCTTCGACACAGGGCCTCAAATTATTAGGAGCCTCTATTTAGATTTGTTAGTTATGGATAGTATATTGTAGGTTATGTTTTTAGTGTATGATTGATTATGAGTATGATGATGTGTTTAACAGATAATTTTAGCGATAATAACAATTGAAAAGGATCTCAAGGAGAATACGAAAATTTGAAAAATAATAGATAATTTTAATTTAAACAATATAGAAAGATATTACATTTTGAATAATGTTATTATAATCATTTTAGTTTTATTATAGTTAAAGGTCGATTTGGACAACGTCTAGATTTTGAAATAGGGCTTCCACGATCTAGTAGACAACCCTGCACCCACCTCTCGATCAATTTAGACTATTTTCATTTATCCATTCAATTTTTGCACTATATCCATTCTCTTCCTTCCATATTTACTTTCCTCCCTACTAGGGTTGGGAATTCGGTCTTTGTTTCTTGGTCAAACTGGAAACGAGATCGTTTATTCTTGATGCAATCTTTTTCTGAACTTAAGTATTTTTTTTACAATTATTATCTAATTTTTAATTTTGATAAATTTATGGGGAAAAAAATTAGGGCCACATTCTAAATTTTCGAACAGGGCCTCCAAATATCATGGGACGGCCCTGTCGTGATACGTTATAGTATTTCAGTGATAAACTCAAACAATGGCAGAAAAACTTGCATCACGGTTTGGAAACTTGTGTTGGTTTGATGATAGCACAGGTACAATGTGGGATGATTATATGCGGATAAGAGTAAACCTTTCCATCAACAACCCTCTAAAAAAGAAACTGAAACTCAACTTTGGTGGGGAACTAGTGGAATTAGTGATGGCAATGGGGCGGGGCAGGTACCTCAATTCTCATGCCTGCCCCACGCTACTACGGGTCGAGGCGGGTCGACCCACTCTTACATGTTGTTCAAAAAAAATACAAGTAAATTTTACTTTTTACAATAAAACGTAGAGAAAAATATTTTAAGAATGAAAATAATAGATAATAGAATGGATAATTGAGCCTAACAAGTTGAAAGATCGACTCTAACTAGTTGAAGAGAAGTCAAAATAGGAGAAATATGTATAGATATTGTAAGAAATTGAGATAAAATGAGTCTAGAACGGGGCGGGTCGGAAGTAGATACCCATGCCCCGACCCACGCTACTGCGGGTCGGGTAATACCCTCCCCATCGCAGGTCAGGTCGGGTAATACCCGCGAGGCGGGTTGAAATTGCCATCACTATGGAATATATGGTTAAATATGAGAAGTTGCTATTATTTTGCCATTCTTGTGGCAGAATTGGTCATCCTAAACTCAGATGCCCACGACCGTCGAACCTTGAGGTGGATCCATTTGGGTTAGAGATGCGAACAGGGGCGCCAGGACCAAGGAACTGGCTGTCTCATATAGCTAAGAAGGAGGATGTCAAAATTTGGGCTATCCTGAAGAAGAAGTTTGAGATGGATTGCACAGTTTCTAATTTTGAGAATGGAACCCCTCTAGTAAGAGAGGAGGTTGAAGGAACCAGTAAGGAGGAAGCTCTGGGAGGAGAGAGGAATGCAAGGGAGATGGAGCAGCCAGCTGCTATCTCGATGAAGGATAACAGTAGGAACAAACCACAGAAGCCTCTCGAGGACAATGTACCTACTACAAAGGGACAAGGAAAGGGATTAAATCGGGAGAAAGAAGTGGCAGTGGTGGGAGCCTTACAAAAATTCAAGATGGATAATGGGGTGGGTCTTATAACAAGGCGGCACACGAGGAATGTATGGTGTAGGCAAGAACAGAAAAAAGAGAGAACTCAACAAGAAACTCAACTCACTCCACAGAAGAGGAATGTGGACACACAGGGAGGTGAAATGCACATAGACTTTGAAGTTCCAAAACATCCGAAGAAAGCAAAAGTTTTGGATTTTCAGGTGGGTCAGGAAAAGGATCAGCAGGGGAGACAAAATAATTTGGATGGCGATTTGGCGGACTCTGTCATAGAACAGAGCCGCCCAGCCCAATGAATATACTCAACTATAATTGTCGAGGGTTGGGGAATCCCTCGACAATTAAGAAAGTTAGGTCTTTGTTACAAAGACAAAATCCACAAATAGCTTTCTTGATGGAAACAAAAAAAAAAGTCTCACGAGTGGAGGGAAACAATGAGGAGTTTGGGTTGGAAGGATGGTTTTGGTGTCGGTTCGGTAGGAAGAGCAGGGGGCCTAATGGTCCTGTAGCAACCAGAAATCAAGGTGGAGATTAAGGGATACTCAAATAATCACATTGACAAAAAAATCTGTGATGAGGGCAAGGAATGGAGGTTAACTGGGGTTTATGGATGGCCAGAACAAGGTAATAAACCCCGCATGTGGAATTTAATAAGACAATAAGTGACCTAACAGATTTGCCCTGGCTGGTTACAGGGGATTTCAATTTGGTTCAGTGTTATGCTGAGAAGAATGGGAAATATGAAGCTAATGAACATGAGATGGAGTGCTTTAAAAAGGCATTGGAGGACTGTAACCTGGAAGACCAAGGATTCTAGGGCGACGGTTACTTGGGATAACAATCACAAGGATGATACTTTCCTGGAAGAGAGATTGGACAGAATGGTGGCTACAAACCCTTGGGTGGCTTTGTACCCTCAGGCTAGAGTGTACCACATTAATAGGTGTGGTTCAGACCACAATCCTTTGCTATTACATACACAATTGGGAGAACTAGAAGTCCGGTGGGGAAGCTCCTTTAGGTATGAAGCTTATTGGCAACAACATCACGACATTAAAGGGGTTGTGGAGGAGGGATGGAAGAGGAATGGGAATGGATCAGTTTTGGACAAAATACGATAGTGTGAGGAAAAGCTGAAGCACTGGAGCAAGGTAACATTTTGAAGCCTTAAATATAGAAGGAAAGAGATCGAGAGGGTACTGGGGAGAATTAGTAAACTTCAAATGAATCAGGCCCTTATTCAGCAGCGGGATGCTTTAGAAAAGGAACTTGACATGATTTTTGAAATCGAGGAGATGAAGTGGAAACAGAGGTCTAGAGGTGAGTGGCTTAAGGAGGGAGACAAGAACACTAAATACTTCCACCGCCGTGCTTCAGAAAGAAGAGAAAGGAATACTATAAAAAAACTTAGAGACACGACTGGGGAATTATTTGAAGGACATGATAGAGTGGCAGCATGTTTGGTTGCTTATTACAAGCAGCTATACTTGGCAGGCCCCCCAAGGCAGGGGAGTCAGATTATTGACTCGTTTCCTAGGAAGGTAACAGATGAAATGAATGAGGAATTGATGAAACCTTTTACGAGAGAGGAGATTTGGGCAACTTTGAAACAGATGGGTCCCTTAAAGGCACCAGGTGTGGATGGAATGCCTGCTCTATTCATTCAAAAAAACTGGGATATAATTGGGGATGATAATACTAGAGAACTACAAGGTTATTTGGAATGGGGGAATTTCCCAGAGGAGCTCAATCAGACCTTGATTACATTAATCCCTAAGAAGAAAGCCCCTGGAAGCCCCACTAACTTCCGTCCTATAAGTCTGTGCAGAGTTCTTTATAAGATTCTATCTAAAGTTTTGGCCAAAAGGTTGAAGGGAATTCTTCCCGAGATCATTGTGGCTAATCAAAGTGCCTTTGTACCAGGGAGATTAATCACAAATAACATTATTGTGGCATTTGAGTGTTTTCACACAATGCAACAGAAGAAAAAAAGGGAAGAGTGGGTGGATGGCAGCAAAACTGGATATTACTAAGGCTAATGATCGAGTGGATTGGAGTTTCTTGGAGGCTACCATGATAAAGTTGGGGTTTAATGATCGTTGGGTTCATTTGATTATGGAGTGTGTGTATACAGTATCTTTTAGCCTGCTAGTAAATGGGCACCAGACCGAATGGTTTAAACCAACAAGGGGATTGAGACAAGGGGATCCTATATCCCCATATCTCTTTCTCCTAGTGGCAGAAGGGCTGTCAGGGTTGATTTCTTTGGCAGAAAGGGGGAAGAAGATAACATGTACTAAAGTTAAGCGTGGAGCACCTAGTATCTCCCACTTACTTTTAGTGGATGATAGTAATCTGTTTACCAGAGCAACTAAACAGGAGAGTGATCAACTTAAAAGGATACTAAACCTCTATGAGATAGAGTCGGGTCAACAAGTTAGTCTGGTAAAGTCAGAGCTATCTTTTAGCCCAAACATTGATGCAAGTAGAAGGGAGGAATTAATAGGGATACTTGGCATGAAGAGGGTGGAGTTTCATGAGAAATATTTGGGGCTCCCAACTAAAGTGGGAAGAGGAAAAAGAGCAGTTTTTGGTTATCTAGTTGATCGAGTGAGGAACAAGGTGAAACACTGGAAAAACAAGCTCTTATCTATTGCGGGGAAGGAAGTGTTGAGTAAGGCAATGGCTCAATCACAGATGACTTAAGCTGAGCAGACCTAAGAAGACGGGCGGCTTAGGATTTCGAGATCTTAAGTGTTTCAATATAGCTCTCCTAGGCAAACAATTATGGAGACTAATAAAGGAACCTAAGTCACTAGCAGCAAGAGTGTTGAAAACGAAGTACTATCCCACCAAGGATGTGTTGGAAGCTGAAAAAGGATGGAACTCCAGTTTTGTTTGGAAGGGATTGATGGAAGCAAAGGATCTAGTCAAGAAGGGCTATCGATGGAGGGTGGGGAATGGGGAAAGTGTTGATATTTGGATGGATCGGTGGATTCCCAATAGCGAAGGATATAGATTAACATCCCCAGTATCGAGAATTGAGGATACAACGTCGGTGGCTGAGCTTATAGACATGGAGACAAGAACCTGGAAATCTGACCTACTGTGGGCCTATTTCAACATTGCAGACCCAAAACAGATAGAAAAAATTTTAATCCCTCGCCAACCTTGCAAGGATGAAAAGGTTTGGACAATGGAAACTATAGGGATTTACTCTATGAGATCAGCATACAGGTTGTGGAAGAACAGACACGAGGAGGAGTATGGGGAATTATACACACCAGTAAACTAGGAAAGGTTATGGAAGCTTAAGATACCACCTAAGGTGAGATTGTTTGCGTGGAGATGGATCAGGGATATATTGCCTACGAAAGCTAGAATTGTGGAAAGAACGCAAAGGGCTCATGTAGGGTGCCCATTCTGCGATCTCCCTGAAACTCAATACCACATTTTCAAGGACCGTGCGTAGGTAAGGAGGGTAACTAGGCCTACTCCTATGAATCTATTGTTCGAAAGAGGGGATACTCTTATCTGTGAAGAATGGTACTGTAGCCTGCAAGAGATGGAGAACGATGAACAGTTGGGGAAATTCCTCGTCGCATTGTGGTTTATCTGGGAACAACGCAATAGTCAGTTTTGGAATAAGAGGAAATTGGAAGAAGGGGAAATTATACCCAGAGCTTTAGGATGGTTGCAAGAATACCTGGACATGCAGGAGGTGGGATCTGAAGCCAATCGCCAAGGTGGAGGGAAATGGAGACCATCTCAGTCGACTGATTTTACAATCTCGGTGGATGCGGGATGCTTGACTAAACAGGGAACGGGGCTGGGAGTCGTAATTAGAAAGAAGGATGGGGGCTTCGTGGCGGCGGGGGTGAGGAGAACGCGGAGGCAATGGGAGGCGTTGGAAGCAGAGGTGATGGTGGTGAAGTTTGGTCTGGAAATGGCTCACCGACTTCAATTGCATTCTATTGCAATCCAGACAGATTGCCAGCAGGTGGAGCGCCTCATCACAGGCCAGGCGATCTCCCATGTTGAAGTGGGCCAAATAACACATGAAATCAAGGAGATGGGCCGGACTTTCCAACAGATAGAATAGATCCCTAGAGAACAGAATAGAAAGGCACATACTATGGCCCACATTGCTTGCAATTGGGAAGATGGTGAATGTTGGGTGGATAGACCACCAATTATTTTGTTTTTTCTTCTTAATGAAGAGTGGGCATGTTTAAACTTTGATGATTAATTAATAATAGCAGGTTTGATTAAAAAAAAAAAAATCAGAGCCGGCGCGATCGACTGTTCACAGATCTGACGATTTGAGACCCAACTTACTGGTTAGGCCCATAGAAAATTCGGGCTGAAGCCTATCTATCTCGAGAAACTCCCAATCGGGGTGGGCCGGCACTTTTCCGTTTGCCGGACCCGCCGGATGACAGTACCAATGCGGCGGCTCTTAACTCTTTTCTTTTCTCATCTCTTGTCTTCACTTCACTTCACTTCAGTAGTTGTGATTCTGGAAAGTGGAGAGGATAACGAAAATGGAAGAATGAAACCCGGGAGCAGCTTGCCGGAAACCCTACCGAGCGGTGATCAAGGAAGTAGCCGTTTTCAGGTGGCTGTCAACCGAAAGGTAAATCTCCCTCGCCGAATTTTGTTTTCTAGGTTACCATTGATTTCAGGTCACCCACGAGAACTCAAATGAACTGTTGGGTACTTCTATCGAAATTCGGGATTTTTGAGCTTCGGTGTTAAGTTTTATCGGCTTAGGCATTTGCCATTTGGTTGGTTCCACAAGAATCAGCTGCCGAATTGGGGTTTTATCCAGTTCCACTTTGGTTTATGTTCTCATATTATGGTTACGGTGAAAGACTGGGAATGGAGGATTCTGATTTCTCTGAACATTGTCTTGTTCCTGTGCTTTCAATCTGCAGATAGAAGGAAATGATTTTAAACGGATGCACGGTACCTTCGTGGTATGCTTATACGAATACCAGGGCTGGTCAACTCACCTATGGACATGGTAGATTGGTGTCTGCTCGTGTTCCACGGTTTCTTGCCAATGCTGCACCATTAAGCATTAGAAGTTCTTGGCAGGAGCCAAAACTTTGTTTCTCTGGAGCTTTATGTAAGTACGTTCGTCAAGGTTTCTGTTAGGTTTGTTACTTTGTCATCTGAGTTTGTTTCTGATAAAACACTGATCTTTAATAGTAGGTGGGTCGCGTGATCTCTCCGCTGTATCAAGCCCTCTCCTAAGCGGGGAACAAGGCGGGCTATTACACACAATTCCTTCTCTTCCAAGAAGACGAGGATCTTATCTCCCTGCTCGAGCAGCAAAAGATGTCCCCACCAGCTTTCGGTTCCCACCAATGACCATGAAGCCGAGATGGTGGTGGAGAACCCTAGCATGCCTCCCTTATTTGATGCCTCTCCACGAAACCTGGATGTATGCCGAGACAGCGTATCACCTGCACCCCTTCCTCGAAGACTTTGAGTTTCTGACATACCCATTTCTTGGAGCTATAGGGAGCTTACCGGGCTGGTTCCTGATGGCTTATTTCTTCGTCGCCTACCTTGGAGTTGTAAGGAGAAAGGAATGGCCTCATTTCTTCAGGTTCCATGTGGTTATGGGGATGTTGCTCGAGATTGCCCTCCAGGTTGTTGGCACAGTGAGTCGTTGGTTGCCACTCGGTATCTACTGGGGCAAAGTCGGGATGCATTTTTGGGCAGCAGTGGCATTCGCTTACCTCTTCACCGTCTTGGAGTGCGTAAGGTGTGCTTTAGCCGGTATGTATGCTGATGTCCCTTTTGTGTGTGATGCTGCATACATTCAGATTCCATACGACTAAGGTAGCATAGCAGGTGAAGAGAGAATCTAGGCACCTCTATCTGTACGTTGTTGTAATGCTCCCTTTTCCCATATGGAATCTCTAGACTCTAGTTGCAAACATTTTAAGTGAAGAATCTTTTGTATGCTTCCCTGTCTTGGATGAACAAAGAAGTTGAAAATCCACCATTGATTTGTTAACCAGTGAGATACTTTGTCAACCATGGGCATGGGTTTGATTTAACCATAGGGTTAGGTTATGGATAGCTGGTTCAAGTAAGTACATATAGTGGTATGCTTTTTGCTTCCTATTGGTGAAATGGCTCTGTTGTTTCCTTCCTAAAGAAAGAAACAATTGTCAACATCATCCAGAGTGAAACAGAAAAAAAGTTTGAGTCACAGTGGAGAACAGCTCCTCAGGTTTGTGATTTTCTGCGTCAGATTGGTTTTGGAACTCACTTCACTTGAGACAAATAGAAGTTACACTTAACCCCCTTTTTCCTTCCCCCCATCACTGATATCTAACATGTTTGAAACTCAGTCATTGATTTTGCTTTTCTGTCTCTCATTCCACCTTTCCTACCAAGTTTGTTGGAAAAGCAATATCATGTCCATCCTTTCTCTATGAATTTACATTTTGAACCATACTACCATTGTCGATGCTTCGATTCGAGTCGAGAAAGACCCATCACAAGGCCGACGAAACTCTCTTGGACCAGTATAATTGCGTTGAAAGAAACATTTGCCTACTTATCAAGTAGGTTAGTTGATACCTACCGTATTTCTTAAATTTTGAGCATGGGACCCTACCTCTAAACACAATTTCAGGTCTAATTACGCAGCTTTCATGTTAAGGGTTTGTCAGTATACCATTGAGAGCAAACTTATTAGTAAAGAAGAGAAGCCAATTAGGGTGTTTTTTTAACCCTAAAAGGATAGGGCAGAAGAGGGTCTCTCGAGTCTCGACAATGGAATGCCAACCTAACGCAATAGACATTTTCATGCAACTGAACTATATTTGCATTAATTAAGTTGCTTAATCGGGTTTCTGGATCCCACTTGAGAGTAATTAAGTTTATATGTCGCTGTGAATACACCTGATTGTTTTGTGGGTTGCTGTCTTTCTCTTTCAAAAGCAGATTGAGAGAGAGGGGGAAAAGGAAAAGGAAACTTTCAAAAACTATGTCACGTAGCTAAATCATTAACCCTTTTTAATCTGCTTTTGGTAAAATGTTGGGGGGTGATGTAACCATGAAAATGGAAGGCCATCGCACCATTCAACTCATCATCAAAACTGTAATCAAAACCCTTTTCAATTCTTCTGGACAATAATCACCCACTTCCCAGTAATTAATTTTTCTTGGAAATAATGGGAATAACAACTCCTTTGGGGGGGGAAGGGACGAAAGTTACTAGCTATTTGATGTTGGCCTGATGATATGATATGATATGGGTAATGGGTCCATTCATTCTTAGGGCTATGGTACAATTATTATTATTATTCCCTTTGAGATATGCAGCATTTACCATCTTGCATGTCACATCTTTTCGAGTTGTACGAAGATTTTTGGGGCCTGAATTATTGAAATCTCTATAAAAGGGGGGAAAATTCTTCATTGCTTTTTTCATTTTCTGAGATTTCTTTAATTGATCGCCTTGCTGTTATTTTTTCGTCAAGTTATCATTACATAGGATTTTACTATGCTTATTGAGCAATGACGTAGTGTTTGATCCAACAAAAGAGGATTCCATAGTTAATGAAATATCCATACTTTGCATTTTCCCGTTCTCCTTGAGCATTCATCGTCTTCTTCCTTCCTCTAGGTCAGCAAGAGTATGATTCCTCCCTATTTCTTTTTTTCTTCTCCTTCCCTCTCCTTCTTTGCTTCTCTCTACTCTGCGTGTCCCTCCCAACTCCCAACCCTCTTTGGTGATTGGACTCCATCATCTCTCTCATCGTTCGTGCATAATATCTCTCGTACATATTCTACTTAGGATTAAATGAATGAATATGTAATCAGTTGGAGTCAGGAAAAAAAATTCCCTTCTAGACCGCCAATTTCGATTATGGCAAGGTAAAATGAACGTCATTTTAAAATATAGGCTTATGGCTTCGCAGAGACTTGTGATTGTATCTTTACGGAGTGTAACCAGACGTGCAAGGTACATAGTTCTCAACTGTTGTGAGTGGATAGAAAATTGGAAGGGAAAGAAAGAAAGAACCATATGTCTAACAAAGCAAAATTGGAAGGAAGACGGGTTCGTTTCGTTCCTGCATTGTTACTCGGTTGGATAGTCAATCATATTCATCAATACAACACTCAAATGGATTTCAACAATCTGACCACTTGGTTTCCTTATGGATCCCAAACACACTTCCAATGTATATATGAAACACTCTCCTAACTAATACCAAGTCACCGGTTAATTGCCAAAAAGAAAATTGAAAAGTTAGAAACAACAATCCTTTGCTTGGTTGACTTGGGAAATTATTATGACGCAAAGTGGCTCCTGCCTTTTGATAAGCAGGGTGACCTCTCATTGAAAGGGAGGGTGCGCCCTACGTCAAAACTCAAAACTAGCGCAAGGGCGGTGCCAGCCCACAAAAAGAAGGGACCATATAGTAAAATTGTAGGGACCCAACCCCAATCATTCCATTTTTTTTATAAGGTTATTTTATTAGTTAGTATTTTAATCGGAGAATCCCCTCTGTTTTGTAAACTTTAATCTCATTTACCTGCAATAATTAAGAATACGGGGATTATTGAATGAACGTGCAGTTGCAGTATGGGAGCGACAGTTTTGGGACAGCCTGCATTTTAAAATTAGGTCTTCAGATTGATTAGTTGTCAGAAAACAAATAAGTTAGATTAACTTTTATGGCATGACGTTTTTTTTATTTTTTTTAATATAGATATGGCATGACTCATGACCTCTGGTGCCTAGTTGGGGTTACCATGCTGTTCTTTTATTTTCTTAATATAATCTCACTTATACTTCCATTTAGCTCAAAAATCTATTTACTAGTGCTGATGAATCTGTAGTATATGTAATAGAATGATATTTTTCGATGGAAGTAAGATATTATGATCCAAATCTAACGGAAGTAAAAATATTTCAACGCGAAAAGATCAGCTATGAAATGGAAACTTAGCCGATATAATTATGTACCCAGAAGATATAGAGTTAAATAAAACATTTACGTGACAAGTAAAATATACTTCTCAAAAATCTTAACCATTTCACAAACAAATTCAAAAATTCCTCGAACGTTCGATTAGATAACTTTTTCCAAATCAAATCAATCACTTGATGTGAATCGGACACCTTACTAGTAGCATATAAGTAATGGTATGCGAATTATAATAAGCATATCTAGCTCAAGTAGTAATGAGGGTGTACGGATTCAATATTATTGGTGCCCAGCATGTGTATTAACAAATTAAAAAAATAATATTCCCAACAACAACAACAACAAAAAAAAAAACTTAATTAAAATTACAGGTGCGTAGTGATGGACTTTCGATGCACAATTAATTGGAGCTAATGACAATCGACTAGTGGTACCAAAAAAAAAATATCCTTATTAAACAAAATGAAATTATTAAGAAAAAGATACGGTTTACATGCATTGAACGAAAAGTAAGCGAATATCAAAACGACAGGGCATCAAATGGACGACAGGAGATTGGAAGAGAAGAGAACCCCTGGCTCTGGCTGACCTTGTTTATAATATTTTTAAACCTCAAGTGACGAATGGCATCTTTGGATTTTAAATCCCTCAGAATTTGATGCTCATTGTTGTTGTTGTTTTTAGTATTTACCCAAATCAATGGAGGCAGTATCTTGAACTAATAGCATGATCAGGTATATGGTTACACAAATTATGTAGTACAATAGTTAAACCCGAATCATATATTCGAGAGACATTAAAATTATTATGTAATTTAAAGAACAACGAAAGATTCGTATATACTAGTCAAATAGTCAACACTCAACAATGAATATGAGAAACATACACAACTCGCTAGCATGCTAGGCATGATCATAGTCCCGATTTGTAAAATCATTCCCCAACACAATCCAAAGACAATAACTTATGGTTGACTACAACCTACATATCTTTTGTTCCTCGCATATATTCGTTACTAAAAATTTACGCGTCTTTGCTGCGGGCTTAGCTGATTAGGAAAAATGTGGGTAGGAGGATCATGATTGTTTAATGGTACTAAGTAAAAGTGTCAATTTTTTAATCAAATTCATCAATTCAATTCTTCTAATTAAATATACAACTAATCCAATTCATTTAAACCCAAATCCCATTGGAGCGGTGGATCACTTATTGGATTTATGGATTGGATTGTTGCCAACCTATAGTTTGATACCTGTAGTTTTATACTTTACAATATGATATCTAAAATTATTTTTAAATAAAATATCATTGGAAAATTAGGTTTTGGCATCTATAACTTTTTATTATAGCATTTTAGTACTTCAACTTTTCAAAATTTACATATTGGTTCAATGTTTAGTTTACATGTCACTTGGGTCAATGATCCAATCCACCAATCCATGAATTCACCATCCATCTAATCCATGGATACACCAATCCAATCAACCAATCCATGAATCTAATTCATATTGCCATCTCTAGTACCAAGTGAAAAAGGATAATAATATGAATATATGATATTCCTTCTACAGTGTTTCCTCGTCCTTTTTTCGCTCACTCTTATTTTCTCATCTGGTTTTGCCCACACAACTATTGAGAAGCATGCTAGAATAATGCATGAAACTGTGACTTATAATTGTTTTTTGTCAAAAGAAGGACAGGAGCACCGTGGAAGACTCTAGCAATGGCATCACAAGGCTTATGTGTTATGTCTCTCTAGTTTGGAGTTTGCACATGTATGGATACCATGTGTTCAATGAATGTGGGTTGTCGAAATTCGAACACAAGGCCCCTCGATCATCAAAGAAATTTACATAATGTCAAGGACCAGTTGATCCTAATAATTCGAATTATTTGAAAAGTTCCAATTATTCATCTTACATCGCAATGCATTATTGTTTTTTAATAACATTAATTGATTGTTCCCATTACTTAGTAGGTTTATATATATTAATCTTCCAAATTCGATCTTTGAGTCCTTGGTGTCCCTATTGGTTCATCCATTTTGTTTTTTTGTTAGGTTTGTTTGGTTGGCAATTTGGAAGGATCAAATTGTATATTCGCATAATTTTTATGTGGTGATTTAGAGGTTGGGATTTATCTCTAAAGTCTAAACCAACGACTACACAACAACGATCAAGAGAAAGGAGTATGAACGCAACAAAGTAACTAACACTTCTAAGTATGCCTTTGTTTATTGCAGATCTTAGCACTAAGTATGTCTTTAATCTCAATTAAGAATAACCTAGAAGCTTGGTTAATTTTGTCATTTTCATCCATAAATATGTAATGATGAGGTTTAGGGTGTGCAGTTGTTTGGTTTGTATCGTGTCATATCGGACTAAACCAACAATTAGACCAAACCATATCAAACCAAGTATTATGTGGTCCTTTCCTTTATGAATGAATTTCATAAATACTGAAAAAAGTAACGATCATTCATAAATACTGAAAAAAGTAACGAATTGAAGTTGGATCAAACCCGATCAAATACAATGTTGATAATTGATTCTCAGATATCTTCACTATTGAACAGCGATTCTAAAAAAATTGTACTGGTCGAACCATTGCATACTCTAAACGCAGAATTAAAATAGAAAGGTATTATTACTAAACACACCACAAATTATATTTAATATTAATTAACCACCACTAGCCAGGCAGAGTGATCCTTCTCTTACATTTTACATTCTCGTCCCACAACTCTTATGGCAATTACATAACAATCCTCAAACTTCTACCTTTTATCCAATTCAACCCGCTTCCCTGGGGCCCACTCATTGTACTTTGCGTCAGCGTACCAGAACAACCCACCACCACCGTCCGATTAAACAACAAAAGGACATTCCAACTTTCAATCGCCACCGCCCGTTCTATACGTTACCATTCAATTTCCATTTCTCTTGTCTTCTTCCCCAATTCGTTTCTTTCCTCCCCTGTTTTAATCAGTACTGGAACAAGTCCGGCGACGCCATGATCGGCTGGTTAAGGTAAATCGAGTTCAAAGGGTTGATCAGAAAACCCTCAGGCTGCACGACATGATCCACTATCTGATCCCCCTCCCAGAACCCATTCCCTCCGGGGCCGCAGCCGGCGGCGGCGGCGTTGTTTCCGATGAAATCGAGGATCTCGGTGAGTGAATCCAGGCGGTTGCTGAGCTCGACGGTCTGGGCGCGGAGGACGCAGTTCTCCGCCTGGACGTTGAGAAAGTGCTGGGTGGTGACGTTGATTGCGGTCAAGATCTGGCTATTGTCCTTCCTCAGCTGGGTCACCTGCCCCACCAGCTCGTCGAGATGCTTCTGCTTCCTCATCCGAGACCGCCGCGCCGATTCTCGATTCGACAGCATTCTCTTCCTCTTCCTCTCGTCCATCACCAGCTGCTGCAAGTCCTCATCGGAGCCGGAGTTCTGAAGCAGGGACGATGAGCCGCCGGAGGAGGAATTCCCGCTGGAAGACGCCATTAACAGGGGACAACAACCCCCCAAATACAATCGGCTGCAAATTTATCTACAATTTGGAAGAAGAAAGAAACAAATACTAATTCTAATCTCTCCTCCGGGAGAGATTTTTCTTCTTAATTAGGACTGACCCAGATGGTAATAGTCTCTGGATATAGTAGTAATAATGATTATTATGAATATTGCTGCTAGCTTAATTATTAGTAGTACCCTCTCTACTATAGGGTGGGAACAGGGGATCGGGGAGATGGTTTATGAGAAAACATAGAACCAGTAAAGGAAGACAACTGAGAAAGACTGAACGAGATGGGTCCTGCGCCTGAGCGAGGAATTGATCATAAACCCGGAACGGAGGATTTCACTGAGAACGGGAGACATGAGTCTCGATCATCAATTTCAACCTCTGCAGCATCAATTTTCAGGGGGGAACAGGGGAATTGGGGGAAAAAACAGAGCAATGGAGGCTTGAGGGGGAAAAGGGCAGAGCTTTCGCTCTTAAATGGAGGGGGGAAAGGAGGGGCAGAGAGGAGGCGAAGTAAAGCCAAGGAGGGGGAGAAGAGGGGAGAAGGGAAGGGAAGAAGTAAGTGTTGGAAGGGGAATTTATAGAAACCAGAGGAGGAGGGGGTATAAGGAAAAATGAAGAAATGGAGGAGTGATTTGGGAGAAGTGGAAAGTTTGGGGAGTGGTAAAGGTGAGAAACAAGCATAGGAATCTACAAATTTTTTGAAGAAGAGAGTTGGGTGGGGTTGTAGGGATGGCAACAAAACCCGAACCCACGGGTACTCACCCGATCCAACCCGGTCAACGCGGGTAAAATCTGTGTTGACGGGTTTTGGGCCGGATTCGCATTTAAACCCGCTACACTATTCACCGGGTCGGGTTGGGTTTGGGTTTAGGTAAACCCGCCCCATGGGTACCCGCCCACATACATATAATTACTTTTCTGGTATATTTAATACTCTAAATAATATGTCTTCCTTAAACAATTAATATTCTTTATGTTTGTGGAGACATATATAATTTGTTGTTTCTAATTGTTTAGAATGAAGTTGATATTATGAAGTGGAGAGTGAAGAAACTTAGTTGACGAGTAGGAAGCTTTCAATTAATCTTATTGTTTATAGATGTTTATCTTTAATTTTGAACAATTTGTATTGATCCTTTGCGGTTTGCTTGTATGCTCTAGATTGGTGTTTTTTGTATGAATAATTTGTATGAGAAAATTAATGTTAACTTTTATTTTGAAAGAAACTTGTTATTGTAAATTTCTTACCACAAAAACCCACGGATACCCATGAACCCGCGGATACCCAGCAGGTTGGGTTGGGTTTGAGTTTTTCAAACCCAACGGGATTTACCCCGGTTTTTTTTGGCTGATAAACCCATGGGTTTGGGTTTGACAAAACCCGCCCCAACCCGACCCATTGCCATCCCTAGGTTGAAGGCAGTCATTCATTAGAGAAGAAAAGGCAAGTGGGGATGGCTAGGGAGGAGAAATATTAATTATTTTTTCACACAAATGTCCAACCAAAACAGCTGGTTACCAAGAAAGAAAGACAAAACTCTCTTCATCTCACACCCATTACTAAAAATCTTAACCCATTACACTCTTTCTGTTAAACGAGTTTTGCTAATCAAGTAATTAATTAGTAACTTAACAAATGTATAGAGGTCATTTGAATAGGGATAATACTTAATAGCATTTTATATTCATGTAATATTGCAAGTTAACAAATAATAGAGGAGTATGTTTGTTAATTTACAAGTGGGTATAAAATGCTATTAATCTTTTTAGATAATTAAAAGCATTTTCGATTTCTAATCTAATAGGTTCTAAAAAATAGAGCAAAAGTGGTTGAACCGGAACTAGATAAAATCTGATAGAATCAATTACAATCTCGAATTTTTATCATTGTGTTTTCCTTTAAGAAAGATTTTGAATTGAAGAATACAATGATTTTATATAGTAAGACGTAAAAGAGAGCAGAGAAACGAAAGAACCTATTTATTCCTTTTTTTGGCTTAATCTGTCTTGGTTTCATTTACGGCAGAAGAATCTGGCATTGTTTTGTTTTTTTACCTCTCTATATTTCACCTCATTTTCACCGCCTGCGCTAGGAAAAACACAGCAAGCAGCACAAGTCCCCAAACTCTTGTTAAAGATTTACTGGTCGACGCTCGACGGTGGCATTTTCAGTTTCAATTAAGGGCGTTCGGGACATTTACATGGACGAAAAGTGAACTCAGCTCCAGTCCGCGTTAGTCCGCGTTGATTCCGTGCACAATGGGGGAATAAAACAAAACTCATTGTTCCAGAACGGAAAATTTTTACCTCCAACTACCCACGTGGATTGGTACTACTGGACACATTTCTTTTAATGCTTTTATATATTTAACCAAAATAGAAAAATGGAACAGATGGGAAAGGGGAACGAAATTCTTTCTTTTGAATGGAATTGAGTTCCATTTCTTAAGAAATAAAATAAGTTTCATACTTATTTCTGCAAATTGGCATGCACCTGCTTAGTTTATTTTATGATTCAGGAATGCATAATTCCATGTAGTCTAGAAAATCGTGTCAAATTTTGCGGGTAATAGAATCAGTTAAGTTATTAATCATTTGAAGTTAAACTCAAGGAAAAAGTTCTATAAAATTGTTATAAATACCAAAAAAAATTATATTCGCTAATACGCCTACACAACACTAAACAGGACCCCAATGCATGTATGGCACAAGCAAAATTTGAGTAAATTTAAATCTCAATTCTCTAAACTCTAAATTATGAACAAATTGATTAATGACAATCATCAACAGTCCTGATTATTCAAAAAATGATAATCGGTGATTTTGATTCATCGATATATATTCAAATATATAATAATTATAGATGCATCGTATATTATATGCCAGACATATACTACACTTTACAACGTATATTATCTTTAAACAAATATGTATTTAAGTCCACCGAAATCCCAAACATATATATTAGTTCACTTAAGAGAAAAGAAAGATATTAACTTTCCGTCAATTCTATTTTACTGTTTTGGTTCAAAAGTAATTAAGTACATTACAAATTAAGGAAATAAAAAGTGGATAACTCACCAATAATAATCCGCCATATGGACGGTTGGAGGTAAAAAATTTCCTTCCAGAACCCTCTTAGTTTTTTTTCCTGAGAAAGTTGGATTGGAAAATTTACCAGGTTGGTGTAATTCGCTATACAAATTTTACATCGACAAAGTACTAAAGCGATTCATAACTCCTAAGTAACAAATCAATCTTAACTTACAACACACTCTAAAGTTAAACGTGTTTAATGTAAAGATATGTAAAAATGTGAGGCCTCATTAGAATGCAAGGATGGGTTGCCTCCTAAGAAGTAGCAAACCAATTTTAACTTAAAACACGTAATGAAGTTCAACGTGCTAAGTGTGGAGTAGTGCAATAATGAGTGGCCTCCTGAGAATTCACTATGATATGTATCCAAAATAAAAGCCGTGCTGGATAAACCTAAAGCAGACAGTATCTTAGTGAGAAAAATGCAGGGGGTGTTACAAGTGGTATCGTGATCTTTTTGCGTCCCTCTTGAATGACGGTGGGGCAAACCTCAATGAAAACGCGAGTCCCAAAGTAAGGGTGTGTAACACCTGAGAGAAATTCCATATAGACAAAACATATTAAAGAGATTCCTCTGGTAGTCCTTAAAAAGTTATGCGAAATAAAAATAAAATTATGACATTTGGGTTGCGCAGAACAAAGTTATGCCAGTACAAAGTTTGGCAAAATAAAAATGTGCTCACTTGGGGATAACAAACGATATTTTTTCGGAACAAAGGCGGGACCAAACCTCCTTCGACAATTTGCAACTTGTAAGATCTCGAAAAGTTATGTGGAACTAATTTTTTCTCTAGGATCGGATAACCGAGCGCAAAGTTACGTTCGTTCGAAGCTCTGAAGTTGTAAAAGACCATCACTGCATTTGACTCCGGCGGTGAATGGCCATGAAGCATTCACCGCGTCCGACTCCAACAGTTTTGCCCAAACATGTGTAGATTGTGAATATTTCATAAAATGTGTAACACCTTAGGCAAATCCCACATCGGCAAAGCACGGGAGAGATCAATGGTTCATAAGTAAGAAATGACATCAACTGACAAGACGCGTTTTGAGGTGAAATGGAGGATTTCTTATGAGAACTCCGAAGTTAAACATGCTCACCGAGGAGTACAACAAGGATGGGTGACCTTATGGCAAGTCACCTTGAATTGCACGCCAAGTCGAAAATCGCGAGGATCGAGGTCCAAAGCTGACAATATCTTCATCGGGAAAAGGTTCGGGATGTTATAAGTGGTATCAGAGCCTCTCCGCGTCCCTCTTGAACGGTGGTGAGGCAAAGTGTAGAGTACAACAAAGATGGGTGACCTTATGGGAAGTCACCTTGAATTGCACCCCAAATCGAAACCGTGAGGATCGACGACCAAAGCTGACAATATCTTCGTTAGGAAAAGGTTTGGGATGTTACAAGTTTATCAGAGCCTCTTCGCGTCCCTCTTGAACGATGGTGGGGCAAAGTTGAGGATGTTGATCCCAAGGGGGGGGGGGGGGAGGGAGGTGTATGTAACACCTTAGGCAAATCTCACATCGACAAAGCACAGGAGAGAACCATGGTTCATAAGTGAGAAACGACATTAACTGACAAGACGCATTTTGGGGTGAAATGGAGGAGTTCTTGTGAGAACTCCGAAGTTAAACGTGTTCAGTGTGGAGTACAAAAAGGATGGGTGACCTTATGGGAAGTCACATTGAATTTCACCCCAAGTCAAAAACCGTGAGGGTCGAGGCGCAAAGCGGACAATATCTTTGTCGGGAAAAGGTTCAAGATGATACAAAATGTGTGTATTTTAGGATTTTTTTTAAACATGTGTACTTTGGGAAAAAACCCAATTATGGATCATATACCATTTACTAACACACCCGCTCCAACGAAAGCCAACTCTGAAGTATTTGAAGTTTGCTCAGGTTCAGACCATGTGCTTAACAGTATAGATGAGGGTCATCGGGATTCGAACAAAAGACCTTTCGGTCACAGAAGGATCTATTACCATGTCAAGAACCAACTATTCCCAATAACTTGAGTTGTTGCGAGAGGTTCAATTATGGATCATATAGCATTTGCTAACAACTATGCATCACCTTTAGAGTTTAGACACAAGAAAGACCCTTGCTTTGTTATCTTGTGAAAAGCAAAAATGGTGTGGTCACTTAAAACATTAAATCCTTCTTAAATTGGGGGTCAATCACACAGCTCTGGGGGTGGGCAACGGTTCGGACCGGACGAAACTTATGAGATTGTGGTCCATTAGTGAAAAACATCTTAGATAATGGTGATATAAGTTTACTTTTTGTAATTAGGTATTACTAAAGGGACTTGAACGTGGTACCTTCAGATTCAAAACTAGTGATATCACCATTTGTTTTAGGTGGAATTTCGCGTGATCAATGCACCCCGACTTCATGAAAATAGAAAACGATGTTACTCGGTTCACACCTCTTCAAACACTGTTTAAATGAGGGTGTTCGATGCATACATCCATGGATCTACTTACTGTTACCTCTACTCCTATGGAGATTCCTTGAGAGCTCCACAACTACTGACTACGACTACAGAGAAGCCTCGTTGAAGGGTCCCTGGTGCTACTGCTACGACTACAGAGAAGACTCGTTGAAGGGTCCCTGGCACTTATAAAAGTTGGATGAGGATAGTCCTCCATGCAAAGATTGATATTCTCCAACACATCACATGAGGCAATGTGCTTGTCATCTTGAACCATTTTAACAACGTTGTGCCTTCTTTTTTATAACGTTGCCAAAATATTTTTATAATTTTTAAATATTTTTTTTAACTTATAACATGGCCTAATTTAGCCACACTTTATTTATTTAATAATAAGCTAGACTTTGGCATAGACCATCATGCCGAAGGTCCATACCCATTGCCAACTCCACAAATCAAACCAAGCATACCATCCGTGAATGCCATGACTCATCATAGCTGGCTTCACACATGTTGGTTTTGATGTTTTGGAGCCATTGTTGCCTTGCAACTCTCCATTTCGTCCAGCTCGAATAACTTTGTTCAAAACTCTGCAAGCCTGATTTGGCTTCATCTCAGCCTCGCGAAAACCATAAGCGTTCTTGGCTCTAGATAGGATATTAATGTTTTTTTTGGCACCTTTGTATGGCCAAATCGACCATGTGGCATCACTTGCCCACAATGGTTTTTTTTTTGTTGAGTGCACACTCTCATGGCTTTGAGAGTGTGAGCGCTGAGGTTTGCAAGCTCTACCAACATGTGTGTGGGAATTGGTCTTACCCTCATGTCCACCATTCATGGAAGACTTGTTCCCTGCCAACACTGGTGTGACAACTCCATGTCGGGTTGTTTAGCTTGCCCCCCTGTCCACTCAATGGAGGAGTCTTTGGGGACCCCTTTGCATGGAGGATTATACTGAGTTACACCAACTTTCGCAGCATTGATTTTTTTCATGTGGTCACCACCTCCATATTGAGGAATATTTGTGGCAACCCTTATCTGATTTTTTTTCTAGAACATGCTAGATGTGGCAAACTTCTTTGCCACTGATGACGTTGTTTCTCCTTCATTCTTCCATGCGGTGGAATCCCATGCCCCCCTCTTTGCCCCCAAGCGGTATGAATCCAACAGGATCCACGCCTTGCATGTACACATGGGGCGGGATTTGCTGCGAGTACCCACGTGGTGGTTTCGGCTCAACATTGTTTGGACCTAAACCCATTCCAACATTAATGGGAGCCATATATGGTGTGACTTATGGAATGTTTTGTTGAGAAACACCTTGCACAAGTGGTGGTTGCTCAACATGGATCTGAGATAAAGTGGCGTGATTCTCGCCAACATTCACTCGTTGAGGTGTTGGTATGGTGGTTGCCACCAGTGGTGTAGGGTTTACCGGGCGTGGCTGCTCATTCCGACCACCACCTTTGGATGGTAGGTTAACGATTTCACTTTCACGATTTGGATAGTCTCGACCACCTGAAGACAAAGCCCTAGTTTGTAAAACTGGCATGTTCAACAATGACCTAAACTCACGCAAATCATTCATATATTTGTTTACCAACTCAAACAAATGAGCAAATTGTCTATCTGTACATGAACTCAAACCATTAATAAGCTCATCAAAAGAAGCAAGACGAAGGTTTGTCTGCTGGTAGTTACTGTTCATCCTGATCACCAGTGGTTCCACCATTTGGCGGATCGATGGTGATGCTTCACTTGGATCTGCATTAGGCACCATTGGTGGCACCTATGCTCCAGCATTGTTTCCTCCTTCTTAATCAACATCAACGTTGACCAACCGCTCCTCCTCCACAGCACCTTGTGGAGGATCACCATCCTGAATCCTTCGTCGTGGAGCCATATCAAACACACGTTGTCCCACCAGGTGTGCTAATTTGTTTTAGATGGAATTTCGCGTGATCAATGCACCCTAACTTCAAGAAACAAAAAACTATGTTACTCGGTTCACACCTCTCCAGGTGTGCCAATTTTTTCAGGTGGAATTTCGCGTGATCAATGCACTCTGACTTCAAGAAAACAGAAAACGATGTTACTCGGTACACACCTCTTCAAACACTGTTCGAACGAGGGTGTTCGATGCATACATCCAAGAATCTACTTACTGTTACCTCTACTCCTATGGAGATTCCTTGAGAGCTCCGAAACTACTAACTACGACTACAAAGAAGCCTCGTTGAAGGGTCCATGGTGCTACTGCTACGACTACGATTCTAGAGAGAGAAAGATAAAATTTGAAGAGACTTGTTGTGGTTTGATTTGTCTGTCCTTCCTCCAGAAGCTCCTTGCAAGTTTTTTTGTGCCTCACCCCTAACCGCCTTCTCTCTCTTCTCCACGTAGCATCCAGTAACTCCTCTCGGAGTGTCCTTTGCAAGTCAGCTGCTTCTTCTGGTAACCACCTTCGACACGTCATCATGTCACTGGACAATCAACCCTACGTACCATGGATGAGCAATTAGATGGTCACCACACCAAATAACTTGGATGATATCCATGTTATTGGATGACACCATCCACTTTGAGTTTGAATGATGTCTATTATATTTGGGATGGTGTCCTGATCTTGGATGGTACCATCCTTAATGGGATTTGGATGGTATCCATAATGTTGGACACTACCATCCATTACGAGTTTTGGATGGTATCCATGATATTGGACACTACCATCCATTGTTGGATTTGGATGGTATCCATGATATTGGACACTATCATCCACAATTCTACGGCCCGACTTGATAAATTGGACCATCCATGTACACATGGACCAACTACTTAAATTGGCCAAGCTGTTCATACAAAACACCATTAGACCAAACCCTTGTTCACGTGATTGTCTATTTGCCTCATTCTTCCACACACCATCGACAAAACTATCATAGTTACTCATGTACGTAACAAGCTTCAACTTGTATAATGTCTTTGCCAAGGACTTGAGTCGCCATCGCCTTCCATTTCTCCTGATCAAGCTGGGAGTCACCAATACATAAAAAATCATCGACAAGGGGGTATAAAGAAAGTTGATTAGAAGTTACCAACTCCAAATTGAATTCAGTTCAGAGATGGTTTATTTGTAGGCTTAACCTAAAAATCATTTATAGACTGTTGCCTGAAGATGCTTATTCGGACGTCGTCCTATTTTTTACCACTCTATCATTTGCCATTAGTAATTCATTACGTATGTTGGGTATTTACGGTAGTTGGTGTAGTTTAGATAGAGAAAGAAGAATGCAAACCATCTATCAGCCCTAGAGGTGGCAATTTCAATCCAATCCACCAATCCAATCCATCAATCCATTAAAAATATCCATCTAATCCAATCCATTTAAATCCAATCCATTTAATCCAAATCCAATTGGATTGGTGGATTCATGGATTGGATCCATGGATCATTGGTAAATTACGGTTTAGTACCTATAATTTTTATTTTTTACATTTTGGTACCTAAAATTTAATTTTTTTTTTACGAAAAATATCATTGGAAAATTACGTTTTGGTACCTAAAATTTTTCATTATGACATTTTAATACCCAAACTTTTTACATTTTACATATTGGTCCTTGGTTGAAGATGTCATTTGGATTCATGGATAATCCACCAATCCACTTGATCCAATCCATGAATCCACCAATCCATTAGATCCAATCCATCAATCCACCAATCCAATCCATTTGCCACCTCTAATCAGCCCTGAAGAATATTCCGGGTGAGGAATCTTTGTAGGCATGTTAATCGACACTATAAGTGACGACTCCCTGATCTTATCTACTTTCTCTTTTGTGTGTTTCAGTGTTTCTCTTGAACTGTGTTGACTGCTGATGACTCCTCTTTCAGGCATAGACAAAACACAATCACACTTGTTTTGTTCATCTGCAGTGCTTGCAAAAAAGTTTAGCCATCATCCAAATTCTAAACCGTCCCTCATACTACAACCTAACCCATTTGGTCGTTCATTTGACGATTTCCCTTTACAGTTCCCTTTATTAGTACTTTTTTTTTCTTTTTTCCGTTTTGTTTTTTGACCCTACAGAAATAGTTCATGCTTATAATCGGTCATTTTTTATATTTGGATTCGGTACCTGATTAGGAAAAATATGTACACAACTCTTGGATGGTAAACAATGATATTCAAGGGACAACAATAAAGAAAGCAAATGTGAGATATTGTGTGTGATGTAGATTAAGAGGGTGTTATTCAGTCTCCAATCGACTTGTAAAAGTATTATTGTCAAATTAATGCATGAATGAACATGTAAGCATAAGTACTTACTAATAAATGCACAAATGAGTACATACTACTATATTAGGGAAACAAATGAACAATAATAAAAATGGGGTTATGAATGAGTTAGACTATAGCTACTAGCTAGGACATGGAACTAGGAGTAGGATGGAGTAAATTTGGGCATGAATGATTACAAATCAATTGATAAATGAATAAAGAAGTAAGAGATAGTAGGAAATGAGTAAAAATATAGTTAGGATTCAATTAGTTGGGATATAAATAAGTAAGCATTTTAGTGTAGTTTGTATCCATTTTCGCACAACTCAGTATTGTCAACTCCGATATCAAATCCTATCATCAAAACATAAAATGATAAACAAATTGTTTGACCCTAAATTTGAACCAAGTATGCGAGGCTAACACGATAATCAACTACTACTTTACCCAAGTATCATTGTAAGCTTGAATGTCTACCTTGGTGAACTTTTAAAGAGTATCCCGGTGCATTTGGAAAACTGAAATTTCTTCAAAAGGAGGGGCAACTATAAAGGAAATGAAAGATGTGTGAAATAGGATTTACTATGTCAGTGGGAGAATACCGCATTGTTTATGAAGACTGAAGTGCATATGGGGAAATGAAAAAAGAAAGAACATCTAAAAGCAAATTAAGACCAAATTTATGTGCAAAGACAAGACAAAATAAAGCAATATTTTTGTTGGACGTCTTTTGATTTGGACTTTGGATGGAGGACCTAACTTTGTTTTCTCCCCTATAGCCACCTTTAAAGAGAGAAAGAAGAAGAGGAGATAGAGCAAAGGTAAAACGACTCTTTCAATATAGATATAATTTGTGCATTCATTTGCAATGCTTCCAAACTAAGGTAACGGAAGCTAAGTGCTTAGTGAATTTGGTCTTCTCACTTAATAAGGTAGTTTACCTATTTCATTTGCGAATAGCCTAGTATATAAGAAAAAGTGAAAGATTCTGACAGGTGAACAACGAAAGAAGTAATCGAACTAGATTGAGTGGTAATAATATGCATATATTAATTATTTTTCGACCATGAGTCCATGATAGCAATATCCATAATTTGGTAAAAGTAGAAAAAAGGGGAAGAAAATGACACGAGGATAGAGCGTTAGAATGACTTTTTTTGTTGTGTACACAATATTTTAAGCATCAAATTTTTTTATTTTCTATCATTTGGCACATCTCAAAACTGTCACACTATCGGTATTAAAAAAACTCCCGCACTATATAGTTTTACAACAGTTAATTAGAAAACATGGGAATTTACAAAATATATTATAATTTGTTTGCAAGTTTAGTGTGTATGAAAATTGCTCAGTATAAATAAAAACAAATCTAATGACGATAGTAAGGACACACTTATGAGTAGTAACGAATGGAGTAATTATAGTTATATACTATACCATCATATGAATCAAATACCGTCAATTAAAATCTAAAAATTAACCATTAGAATCTACTTCGAGATTTGGTGTATCTGAAATGTAAACTCTTGCACAATTTGGATATTGGAGAGTGGAGACCATAGGTAAAGAATCGCAAATTTGAAGTCCCATAAAAAAAAATTGTATATAAGACATCCATTAAATCTGGAGAAGTTATATGTCATCGAACTTTTATTTATTAATGATAAAATTACGACTCAAAGATGCCGAGTTCAATAAATATACATATACCAAGTTATTAGTCATGTCAGGTAGGGCTGGGCAGCGGGTCACCCGCGGGTTTGGGTCGATCTCTCCGCATTTTATCCGAATTTAGTTATTTGGGTGGGTATGTGAGTGGGTGACGGGTTATGTTGGGAGACATCCGCCGGGTGGTGGGTGGGTTGTGGGCGGGTGTGCGGGTGACCCGCACAACCTAACAACAAAAAGAACAAAGTCGTTGGCACTGGAGAGTGGAGAGTGAAGAAGCTGATGAAAATTAGGGCTACTCGTGGAGATTGAATCTCAAAGCCATTCTTCCAAATCTCGACTTCCCTCTTCTTCTCTTTATTTTTTCCTCTGATTTTTGTTCCAAAATCACCTCTATTTCCTTCGTTGAATTATTTTTCTTAGTTCCTGCCCCAGATAATCATCTCCATCCGTAGAAAAATCCTCCATAATAGAATTTCTATCCAATTTCAGAACTAAGTCGACATTTTTTCTTCCTATTCTATCTTCTTGTTTCCGCTCGATAACTCCCCATCAATTATCTTGCCACTTGAAGTGAATCTCAAATTTGGAGGGTAAATGGATGTTGAAATGGATTTTTATTTTACATATCGACATTACAGTGGGGGTTCTGAAATATAAATGGATAATGCCAAATTGACTCTTTTATATTATGTACATTGTGAAGTGGGTGAATCCCCAAACCTACCCGCATTATCCGCCATCCACCCAACCCAACACGAAACTAAATGTGGGTGAATGGTGGGTTTAAAATTATCAATTCATTTAAGTGCAAATTAGTACATTTTATAGTCAAAATCCACCATGCCCACCTAATGTTCACCCTTGTCATTTATGCAATTCTGAGGCTAAAGAAACAAAAAACATAATTAATTTGACCATGATCACGACTGTGCAAGTGGGATAAAGATATAAATAATTGCTTTTTTTACTAGGTCTCCACTCCCTGCATGTATACGTATCATCCAATGGTGATTCTCCTTTTGGTCACCTTCATTCATGGTCCATATTGATTTCAATAGCGATAATGACTAAGATGTTTTCATAAAAGAATACATTGGCTAGGGTTTTAGTTTAGAGATCGATCACATTCTTAAATAATACATTGTGTTATTATTATTATATATCCAAAGCTTTTGAACTTCTTGATCAGCTTCTATTGTTGATCGAACCCATTTATTCTTATCAAGAGCACAACATGTGACTAATTTATACCATTGTCATAACTCATTCCATATCCATGCATATTGTGGCTCATCACTGCATTTTTCTAATGTATTACCAGGACTTCCATCGTTAATAATATTGACTAATTCTCGTCACGAGTGATTCATGCACGGAGCAGTAACTGAGTGAAATATATTTTGGATGAAGAAAAATGTAGAAGGATCCATTTTTGGCTGCACATGGAAAAGATGACCATATATTTCAACAACTAACTTGGGCACCGGTTAAAAGAGAGTGTTTTTGCCAGTTTGGTGTAATGTCAAAATCTTGAAACCAACCGAATACCAAGTTGCCTTCCACAAACAAACTTCTGAATTAGGCAAAAGATCATCTCTGTACATACATGTATCATCTCGAAAGAAATCCAATTTATGCCCTAAAAAAGGAACTCACACGGTAGTTCTTTTGGGTTATCATGTTTTTAGGCACTGGTGACAGATTCTGGTAAATCTCTTTCTCCTTAAGACCTTTTTGGTCCTATGTATTAAATTGGCAACAAATGAAATGGGTGGGAATACAGTTTCTCTACGTTATGAGCTTGAACCGGAAATGAAGTAGCTAGTGGATGTTAGGAATCGTTCTACTTCACATTGTTCCTTTATATTACATGCACACTACTACTTCAGATGAAAGATTTGGAAATCCAAATTTACTAGATTTCAACGACATGGATCTACCAACACCTATGTTCCGGTAAAGATATATAACTTATTAGTTTTAACTTAGCTAGTTGATCATAGCAACTCACTGAAATGCCTAGACTAGAAAAGGCCAATTGATAGAATGAACTTTTGTATCATTTTCTTTTTCACGCAAGTTCAAAACTCTCTTTGGATGATTGGACTTCTTTTTAACAGATTTCTTATGAAATTTATTATAGAGTTAATGTAAAAATAATGTGAATCGTCATTTTGTGATATGATGAACGAGAAAAATGTATGAATTTTATTTTTTTATTATATATATTTAAGATGTCCTTCAATATGAAGGATTTATGGTTTACAATTTGGGTACTTGTGTTAGGATTCAAAATTGAAGGTATAGGGTCCACTGTTCAGGGTAACATGTCGATTAGTTGTGAGTTGTGACTTTGTTATATCAATATATTAGACTAATGCTACCAATTAAAATTTTAAAATTGACGTTGTAAGAGTAATTTAACAGTGGGTGTATAGTATGTATTCATTTTTGTGAGTGCACCGTAAAAGTCACATTTTTTTTATTATGTCAATTATACATATGGTAATGTGCAGACAAAATCTGGGTTAGAACCGTTCTTACAAAATTTCCATCGCGTTCATCCGACGATCGCGGCAGATCTTACGTGTTCAGGGGTTTGCTAAGAGGGAGAATAGCCGAGTTGCTCACCTATAGGAAACATTTCCTTTCCCATGACACCTGCAGCTAGCTAGCAAGACAGTGGCTTTAACTGGACTTTGCATAATGGGACCAACAGAAATGTCTATGTATCCGTCGGCGTACGTCGCTAGCAGGTTTGGGGTTAGCTATATAGGAGACAATATTACTTCATCATCAATCAGTTGTTTTCATGACCATCATGAACACGTCCTTAATTCATGTCACTTCGATCACCCTGACCTGTCACCACTAAAATCACTTTTACAAAAACTCTAGAACGAGAGAGATAATTCGTGATAAGAGCGTTTGTTAGAGGTTCCAGTTCGACATGATCGACGCATAGCTCGAGCCCAGATGAAATTTTGCTCGTCACCTCCACTAGAAGAAAGAAGATTGAGAAGATGCAACTTCATGCTAGTTGGGTATTATCCGTTTAAATTGCTGGATCTAATAAGTCTAGCTAGCTAGGAACATATTAGCAGGGAAAGACCAGAAAATATTATACAAGTGTTGTTGTTCTCCATCTCCTTTGGAAGAAGAAAACATAAAATAAAAAGGTGGAAAAGAAGCATTCAAAAAAAGTGTAGGAAAATTGTCGGTTCTGTAGGGTCAGGGGTGGTCGACCAAAAAGACGGTAGTTTGTGACTGATTTTGGAATCTTTTTGGCACAAGCCAATGATTTTTCCTGATGCATGCTTTCCTTCCTTCAATCTCAATCTTGAAAACATTATGATGCAATTAATTAATGTTTGTTTTAGATCTGATGTTCTTATGCTGTATTCGGACCAACGTTCCTCGTTAAGTTTGAAAGCGGAGGAGGAACCCACCCAATTCGGCTACCAGGCTGGTGATTGATGGGCTGAGAATTGTAGGAATTTTGAATCGATCTATCTCAATGAATTATGCGATCGCGAATTATTTCGAGCACAAAAATAATCATTTGAGATGATGTCTATTACGCATAGTCGTTTGAACTATCGTTTATGAGACAGAAAAAAAAAATTGGTTTAACCAGCGTTTCTCATTGATTCGGAAGATGAATACAACATTTTTAACATCCTCATTTTGACCATCTCGTGAAAATTTAATGGTACAAAATTAATCTCATTATGAGCATATATAAAATACTCTCCGAGTCTCAAGTTCTTTGGGACTTGTTCGTTTTAGTGGCGTGCATTTACTAATTTGATCTTTTCATGAGAAATTATACAATCAGATTGATCATAAGTTACGACAATAAATCAAATTCAACACAAAATTGGGTCTTGAAATTCTCATTGGAACAGAGGAGAACAAGAATGATAATGAGGAAGGAAATAGTTTTGACTGCTAGAATCGATCAAACAAACTAAATGGGTATTCCATTCATTTTCTTCTTTTTCAAGGGTTATTATATTGCATCAATATACATATGATCAGTTGGAGTGAACTTTATGGTTTTCATTTGCATGTTAAGTTATCGATCGTTTTCTCCCAACCACTATCTCACCAACCAATCCAAACCAGCAAATCAACCCATTTTTGTTTTCTTTTTTCATTATAATCTGCAAAAATAAGTCCATAAACAACAAATATGATCATATGAGTCTCTCATCACGGTACAGCTGGCACTGATGACATTTTTATACTTGCAATTTTCTTTTCCTCATAGTGGCATGCATATTCTTGAATCTGGCTGGTGCATCTATATATGTGCTCTTCATGTGACTAGTGTTGGCTAAAAATGAAGCACCTTCTGTCACAGATCTGGCTTTGCATGGGGAACAATGTTGGTGAGTGATGGTAGAGTGACTAGAGTGTGCGTCTGTAGAAATTGACAATTCGAAAATGAATCAAACACGAGATTTACGTGATTTTCTTATTTAGTGTGGACGAAACTACTCAGGAGCTTTCTTGGTTTGTCATTCACTATTGATGGTTCCTTGTTATAAGCTTGTTGTTGTTGCAAGACTTCAGCAAACCAGGGCTTTGCCTCTTTACATCTCTCGGTGACAGAAATACATCTGTGCTTGGATTGAATTCAGCACAAGCCCTCGGACACTCAAGTCAATGTAGAAACCACAGAGAATAACATGACTAGAAAATACCAGGAAAACATATATTTTTCATTAGACCAAAATACAACTGAGACATCTTATGTACAACAACAACAGCAACAATAATAGCAGCAGGGGCATAGTCTTTCTAGCCATACAATGGCATTCAAAGCCATGGTTCAACAAACTAGAGTACTTCTTTTCTCTGGAGATTATTCAAAGCAAAACTAGACATAATATCCAAAGAACGATGATCATAAATAGAACCAAGGAACCACTAACTAAACAAGGGTAGACTGACTCAGAAGCAGAACCCCGCACTCGCTGCCCCCACTGCAAATTCAGGGTGGTAATGCAGCATCTCCTTCAGCATCGTCTCACGTATCATCTCCTCCCCCAAATCCTCATCGATGTCCAGATCGAGGGGAATCTGAGCCGGAGGGTTGCAGGTGGGATCATAGAGCGGGGACAAATATGGGTGCTGCAGTGCTTCGGTCACAGTTATCCTCTTCGAAGGGTCGAAGATCAGCATCTTCCTCAGCAGATCAATGGCCAGAGGATGTGCATTCGGGTACAGATGGTTGAATGGCGTCCCTGGTGAATAAGGAATCGACTTGATGAACTTCTTCGCCTTGATGTTGTCGATGAACTCGAGATCTTCTTCCCTCTGGCTACCCAATATGTTGATGATGAGCTTGAGCTGGTTTAGGCATTCTGTCCCCGGGAAGAGAGGCTTACGACCGAGTAGCTCAGCGAATATGCAGCCTACTGACCAGACGTCGATCGAGGTCCCATAGTTGTCACAGCAGAGGAGTAGTTCAGGTGCTCGGTACCAGCGTGTGACCACGTACTCAGTCATGAACTGGCCCTTGCCTGTGCTGGTCCTCGCCAGGCCGAAATCACAGATTTTGAGGTCACAGTTCGCATTGATGAGAAGGTTTCCAGGTTTTAGGTCCCGGTGGAGGATGTTTGCTGAGTGAAGATACTTCAGGCCTCGAAGCAACTGGGAGCAATGGAAAAAAGACGCTATGAGTTAGGCATAAACAGATGAACAGAAGTTAAGAAATGGATGTATAGTAGAGAACATGGATTTTAAGAAATCATGTATCTTGTCGATGCGGATTGTAAGAATGTGTGTGCAATGTTCGAATACAATGCATTGGTTCAGCACAAGGGAGCAATTTATGGTAACCAAACAAATCTTAACTCATCTTATCAGAAGTTGAAATCGACGAGCATAAGTAAATTACAGCGAAACAAGGCCATCATCATCTTATCAAGGCATGACCTAAGACACTTAGAACTAACAAGCAATGGAGGGCTACAGCAATTTAACCTTCTTATGGACTTTTATCATAACACCATCTTCAGGAGCAAGACAAATGAAACTGGAGACTAGAAGTTGAACCAGAGAGGGAGAGAGCAATAGGATGTGCTAGATCTCAAAAGCACAAATGTGCACAGTGATTTCTAAAAATCAAATCAAATTAAAAATTAACCAACTTAATCCCCGTTTGAAGTCCATTGTCTTGTTAGGGGAATTAGCTGGAGGGTGAATCATAGAGCCGGCCAACACTGCAGCCTCCTAAAATGCTTGCCTAAGCTTCATTGACCATTTTGTTAAGTGTCTCGTCCCATCTAACTTCATTTTCCGACACCTAAACTAGATACAAACATCCATGGATATATGTATGTCAATCAATACAGCAAAAGCCACATTCCATCAATTGAAAACGAAACTTCAAAATCAAACCAACCCTGCAGTTTAATAGTATCTGGATATCATTAGTTACTGCAACTTCCACAAACTACAATATGAACCGAAAGAAACACTTATTAGTCAGAGAACATGCATTATGCAACCAAATTGAGAATGATGCTCCAATCTTAACACACATAACTATTCGCAATCTTGCATTCATATGCAATGATAGTTTTTCGCACGATACCTGGAATAGGAAGTACTGGCAGTGATCATTACTAAGGGACTGAGACGACTTGATGATCTGGTGGAGATCAGTGTCCATCAATTCATAAACCAGATACACATCCTTGAAACTCCTCCTATGTATTGGCATCATCACGTCCTTCAAAGCAATCACATTCTCGTGGCGAAGATGGCGAAGGAGCTTCAGCTCGCGGAGAGTCCTCAGAGCATCAATGCGGTTGTCGAACACATTATGTATCTTCTTGATTGCTACTTTCTCGTTCGTCTCCCTGTTGACTGAAGAGCAGACTATGCCATAAGCCCCTCTGCCGATCGGCTTAATTGGCACGTATTTGGTGTCGATCTCGAACAAGGTCTGCCACATTGAGTAGTAATGCTTGCCTTGAATCCTCACCCCGTTTGGCGGCTCGACTGGAGTGGCCATTTTCCTGCATATTGAACAGCAAAGGGGGAAAATGGAAGAACAAATCATTAAAGATCACATCTTTGATCGAATTGGACACTGCCCATCAGAATTCAGTCAACAAAGATTCAAAATTTTGATCTGGGCTAACTTGAAACAGAAATACCCATCACGGGGAAGAGCGCCGGAAAGTAAAAAAAGTTGCCAAAATTTTGACGTTTTCTGGTGCAGTAACTGCAGAAGTTTCCCCTCAACTTCCCCAGAAGGGAAATTTCCTCGCGAAACAAACAAAGCAAAAGAGAGAAAGGCAACTTACTTTCTATCCACTGCAGTAAATCTCCTCAAGCTCTTCTTCCACCTCCTCCTTCCTTCTCCCGGCGACCGTTTCTCACCGGAAGTAAACCACTGTTTTCAAAACCCCCCAACTCCCCGCGGCGGCACACACCATCCAAAATTCGTCTCCCCAAAATCCGCCGGCGGTCGAGATCAAGGCAAAAATTCCGATTCGCAGCAAATCAAACTCGCAATTCCGCTTGGCGCCATAGTTAAATAGCTTCGGATCCTGATCGGGATCCGGCTGCTTACCGTTGTTAAAGTGAGGGCTCTGTTTCTTCTCTTAGTTGGTTTTGTGCGCTCTTTCCAACGGCGACTTTCGATGAGATTTTGCGCTGGCGTGAAGATTCGTTATCCCTTCCGTATCAAAGAGTGTTAAAAGCTCAGTAAAAACGCTTTTTGAAGAAAAAATATATGTATATAAGCAGCAGGCAAGCAAAGGCGATCGAACAAATTGAAAACCCGGAGAGATAAGAAAATATCTGTCTGTAAGAAAATGGTAAAACAGAGGAAGAGGGGAGTAGTACTTTATCCTATGCCGGCGAGTAATTTGTTGAGTATTTATACTCCTAATCAGGAAAGGAGATCGATACTTCTCATGTGGGCGAATGGTGATGTGTCTGCAAAATTCTAATAAAGCCAAAAACCTCATGAGTATGGTTTGAGTCTTCTTTCAAAGTTTAGCCACAATACCATCATTGTGACAGGCAAGGCAAAAACTTCAACGTTTTCGAAGTGTCAAGTATGGCTAACAGCATCAGGAGGCACCATCCTCTTTTCTATCTAAAATAAAAAAAAAAGTTATGGCTAACAGCGAATTGTTGAGTGTTGTACTATTGTCAATATTAGATTACTGGTGTGCAGAATTTTTGCCGTATTATGCCAGAAGATAAAAGATGAAAACATTGGATAAACTACAATTGGTTTTTTTTTTCTCTCTTTTTATATTCTAAATTGACAACATTTTTTTTTTTTTGATAAAGGTGATAATGCATTAAAAGAAAGAAGAAACTGGAACACATGACTCAGTTCAGATACAAACTCAAAAAATAAAAAATAAAATAAAAAACTCAAAGGGAGCACAAGCAGTGCACCTCAATGACGAAACACAAAGGAAAAGGAAGGCACCAGGTTGCAAAGCAAACCGAGAATGCCCATCCCCCCGAAAACAGAGCAAAATTCGAACGAGATACGCCTGACAAACCCAACCACACCCCCAAAACAATCACAAAGATAAAGAAACAACAGCACAAACTCGAACACCCTGCTCAACGTAGGACTACAGCAACTCTGTCTCTCCAACCAGCCACTCAACATCCAGCAACGCCACTTTCGGTGGAGGAGGGCACCTGTACTCAAGCCCGTCATGAACGAAAAGCCCTTGTCACCATGAGTGCCCTTTGACTCCCAACCCCAACAGAACAGCTTCCATCCAAAAGACAAAATCACAGCACCTCCTCAAGAGGCCAAACTGCTCAATCGCCAGCATGCCTTCCTCCCCCATCCGCTCCTGACTCCCTCAAATCCCGGACAAGGACACCCTGATCCAACAAGCAACTTGCTCCACAACCTACAGGCCAAAAGCAGATAACAACTGAACACATCCCATTGCGCCCACAGTCTCACGGAATACTGACAAAGCTTTCACAGCCCCAAAACCCGCGACCAAACACCTCCCTTCCCTCGACGACAACCAAATCACACGATCAAAACCTCCCTCAGCCAGCTCTCCCCCTGATTCTTCTCAATCTTCCCCTGCGCCACTAACCATTCCATCGTTCCTCTTGCAGCCTTTCTAGCAACTACATACGCTGATGTCGACTTATCTTCAAACACGCGTTGATTCCTTTCCCACCACACTGACCACCAAACCGCATGAATAATACAGTACTTGAACCACCCCTCTACGCTGTCCGGCACCGACCCAGGGAACCTCAGCCCCACGTGTCGCTTGAGCGACAGCGGGGCCTACTAAATCTCTGGGGTACCTGCATACTAACCGTGGCTTTCTGCTACCAACATCGGGGAGGCTTCGCCTCCGATACCAAGGGTGCCGCCGGGAACGCGCAAGTGGCGCCACTGGGAATCGAACTCAGGACCTCTCACATCCAGAGCTCAATTGGTCCAGTGGTTTCACCACTAGGCTATGTTACCTTTGGCTAAATTGACAACATTGGATAATACAATCACTTGTATTAGGTTCTAATACATAGGTTATATAATAAATATATATTGAAAAATGGTAAGTAGGATGGTATGCTATTTAGCCAGAGTGTTTCGGTTTTTAATTGTTCAACAAAGAACCTGAGTTTGATATGACAATCAAATGTCGAAGTTGTCATTCTGCATATGAGCCCAAATCTGTGATGTTATTCCAGTATGCAAGTGGGCGTTACATATAACAAAAAATATTTGGAAGTTGATTGTTGTAGTCAGAAAGTTATAACCTTGTGAACTATATAAGGTAATTCGAAGTTGCCAATTACTCTTTATTGTTTGAAGATAATGTAATTGTTCTTGTATATGAAAGAAAAAGATGAGATTGTTCTTAGCTATGGTGTTTATGACTTATAGCTTGTCGTTAAGTATCCACTCATCACTTTGTGTTCAGGTACTTGGTCTTCATATTTTTCCCCGTCTTTGAACAATGTAAATGTTAGTCTACCCCATGAGTTACTAATTTACTGATAATAGTTTCAAGACTTGAAGTCAAGAAAAATTATTATTGTATTTCCTTGCATCTTCAATTCCTTCAACCACATTAATTACCTTCACTAACCATTATTGTATGGATTTAGAGTGAGAAAGGGTTAAAAATAAAAAAAACTGCAACAAATGGATCTCATCCTACCACTTTATTATGTTTTGTTAATATTTGAATACACTTAGTGTAAATCTTCAATAAAAATAATTGAGAAGAGACTTTAATCGCTCTCAAACTACCCGTAGCTCAACACCATTAAATATACATGAATTTCATTCTATCTACACCCGAACCAATTATTCAAATTAAACCCCAATTTTATTCTTATGTGCATTAAACCCCAAATTGAAATGGAATTAAACCTAATTGTCTGTCATAATTTTCACCCAAACCATGAACGATTCTAGCAAGCTTGACATGGAAAGCTAAAATTCAGGAGTCAAAGCAACTTCTTTCGTTTTTTTTCCGTCTCATTGCATGTCATGGGGCCATTGGTAGGCCAGCCGATTCTCCTTTCGTGGCGTGGCAAGCGACGACGACGGTAGAACACTGAAATCTCAAACGACGCCGGTTCGTCATGGGTCTTGACGTCGTTGACTTCTGTACCGTCGAGAGAGATCCATCTGAACCTGTGACCAAACAAGAATATACCGAATATTCCCATTTCCCGGCCGCCTCAGCCTCCGCTTAGGTTCAGTGTTTCGCGCCTGCACCCTTAAACGATGGATCAGCTCCGACCAAAATCGAGCTGGGATTTGTTTGCCAATAAAACTCTCATCGTAATAGCATAGCGATTAGCGCATAATCCAACAACCGTGAATCAATACAAAACGATGTAACTTCAGTGGCCGTTGGGACCTAGGTGGATTAGCACAATTAGTACGCCCAAAAGGGAAATTCTTGTTGGTGTACATTCGTTAATCATCATGCAATGAAATTGCAACTTCATCATATGTTTATCGCGTTATGGCTTCACTACAAATTAGGAGTCTATAGCTACGTGAGTCACTGTTTTTTTGTCATAGCCTCATAGGAATATGCGGCCGCTTTTTGAATCTTGATATATACAGACTTGTATATATGGACGGTTTTAGGCAAAAATCTCAAAATACACATCTTAATTTTTTTTTTTCAAAATACACATGTTATAAAATTATTCCCAATCTACACATGTTTGGGCATTCACCAAGGACGATCACAGCGGTGAATATTTCACCGTGCCGACTAAAGCGGTGAATGCATCACCGCGGCCGACCAAAACGGTGAATGCCTAATTTGCGTTGAAAATTCAAACGGACGTAACTTTGTGCTCGGTTATCCGATTGTAGCAAATTTTTTTATTCCGCATAATTTTTTTGAGATCTTGCAAGCCGCAAACAGCAATAGACAAGTTGGCCCCGCATTCGTTCAGAAAAACTTCATTTCCTACCCCGAACGAGCAATTTTCAATTTCGCCAAACTTTGACCGACCTTAACTTTGTGCTCCGCACTCCAAAAATTATTATTTTTATTTTATTTCGCATAGCTTTTCAAATGCTACAACTTTTACTAGGAAGGAAATTTCAAAACAGGAAGTATTTTTGGATATACGGGATTTTGAGAATAACTTTGCCTTTACTTTTCACAAATCCACATACATCCAAAATTATGGCTATGATAAAAGTTGTACTCCATAAATAGTTATGCGAAATAAAAAAAAAATCATAGGTTTAGATTTTGGAGCACAAGTTATGGTCGATTGGTAAAAGTTTGGCAAAATAAAAAAAATTGCTCATTCAGGCTAGCAAACGAAGTTTTTTCTGGACGAATGGGGGACCAAACTGTCTATGCATGTTTTCCTCTTGCAAGATCTCGAAAAATTATGCGGAATAATAAAAAAATCGCTACAATCGGATAACCGAGCTCAAAGTTATGTTCGTTTGAATTTTCAATGCAAATTAGGCATTCACCGCTTTAGTCGGCCGCGGTGAAGCATTCACCGCTTTGGTCGGCCGCGGTTAATGCCCAAACATGTGTAGATTGAGAATTTTTTTTTATAACGTGTGTATTTGGAGAATTCTTTTAAAAATATGTGTATTTTGGGATTTTTTCGACGATTCTATCGTAGTTTGAGTAAAATAAAAAATACAAATAATATACCTTAGTAAAAGAAGTATATCTAGATCTTGAATTGATCGGAGTTCGGGACATGATACTACAAAGAAATGGGCTTAGCCCAGGGTTTTATTTACTGCAGTTTTCGTAACCCCTGTCCCGCTTTGTTACGTTTACTTTTGGCAGCCGATCCTCCTGCGGTTGGAGCACCTGCTGAGAAGTCCAACCCTTTAATTGTTATTTTGATTTTTTTTGCTAACTGAAAATTGTATCGGGGAGTCCTCAGTTCCTCAATGGAACAATTCCCTTTTCCGAACCCTAACATTGCCATAGGCGAGACCCCCTCTCCAATCCCCGTGAGAATCCATGGTTTTTGCATCTCCTTCTCCGATCTTTGCAATTTGAAACTTAGATCTCTACTAGTTGACTGCTTCAACCACCGCCCCTGTCTACCCTACTACTCAGACGAACCACCATCTCCGGCCAGGTTTCCTTCTTGATATTCGGGTTCAAAGCTTGCCTCCTCAAACGAACCTCCTTCATGAAATCCAGGTTCGTCTGCCATTTCTCATCTACCTGATTTCGCATTTGTTTATTGTTGTCCTCTGGTAAGAACTTGTTTATTTGATTTCTTGCTTTCTATTTGTATTCGATTTAGGTTTTTGGTGAAGTCTCTCTTTTTATATTGCACAGTCGGCTTGTAGATCAAGGAGGCAAAGTCAGCAAGCTTTGAAACTTCAGTTTTGGTGACTAGGCTGAATTTCGTGCTTGTGGTGTGCGCTGAGGAGAAATAGGACGTGGAGCACTTGATCAAAGCAGGGATTGTAAGAGGTAATTAGAGTTGTCAATTTGTGATCTTTGAATTATTGAATTTATATCAATTAGAACTAACTAGGTATGATTAAAATTGGGCATAAATATCTTGTTGGATTAGGAAGAGCTGAAAAGTATTTTCTTATTGAACTAAACAGTTCTGTGGTCTTATGATGATTGATGAGTGGAATTTTCCTGTAGAGCCAAGAGAAATGTTCAACACAATTTCCTTATGATGAGTAGAATTTTCCTGTAGAGCCAAGAGAAATGTTTGATGCAATTTAAACACCCCCCGCGCAGTATTTTGTATTTTAAGTCACAATATAGCATGGAAGGACAAAATTTAAGTTGAACAAAGGCTTTTTTTTTTTTTTTGCATTTAGATTCTCTATTTATTTGTTTTTTAGATTCCTTTCAAGGTAAGTCGTGTCTTATAGTAGGTATCATAGTACTGCTTTATTATACTTATATGAGCTACCATCTTGGGAATTATCTTTATCTTCTTGCCTTAGGATGAGAGTTGTGGCTTTATATATTTGAGACTTTGAGTTGCTACTGGTGTGCTTGTTGTTGATGATGATTAGCATGATCGTTTTTGTTGATGTTGGTGCAGGTTCTGGACTTCCACTTGAGCTTCCTCTTCTGTTCATCATCCTTTTCTTCGTATCTGGCTGATGCAGCTGGAGCTTGATGTTTGTGCAGTAGATGGTTTTGCATGGAGAGGGGAAGCGCTGATAGCTCTACTGTGGTTCTGGTTCATGGTTTCCCTCACGGGTAAGTTCTTATAATCAATGCTACCTCTGTGATTTCTGGCAATAGAAGTGACGATTTACGATGGCTATGTACTTCTGCAGGCATAGTCTTACTGCAAATGGCTTCATGCGTTCTCCAAAAACTATCATCCGGTTACTTAATTGGCTAGGTAACATTTTTATAAGATTTTCAAACTCTTAGCTGCTTTGAGGAGATTGAAACTACCAGTTTCACATTTGCAGGATTGGGGGTTTCTGATAAACTTCAACCCCAATATGGATTTGACTTTGCTTGTCACATCACTTGACAAAAGGGGAGTTTTGTTTGTGTGCTGAGTTTTTTTGGGTTCTGTTATCTGCAAATTATGCCTCTTCATTGGAGTACTTAATCCTCCTGTATGAATCTGAACTTCTGTGGCTTCAGGTCAGTGGGTGAGCTCCCTTGTAGCAGCCTCCTCCATGGTACGTACTTGAAATCGTATACATGTACGTACATATATAAGCACCCCAGGGATATATGTACTTATGTAAACCGTCGCAAGATAATATATTGTAACTGGAGCATTTGCTATTATAGGTTTTAGATACCCTAGAAAAAAAACTTATGTGGCATCAAAGCTTGTAGTTGAGAGAACGACAGTAAACCCCCTCTTGGGTTAAACATAGTGACATAAAAGATAGGTCAGTTCCCCTTCATAATGAACCAGGTTAGTTGTTCTTTTCATATGGATGTTTTTGTTATTTAATTTTGGTTGGTTTTTGTGTTATGATACTCTTGTCTATGATAGAAGGTTTTGAAACTTCTTAGCAAGTTTTATGAAGTTTTGATATAGACATAATAACGCCAATCTCTTGTGCACATGTCTTGCAAAAATATGTGCATCATCATCAAGCAGACTAAACACAAAGCGGTTTTAGATGTCACATAAGGTGATTTTTGGTTTCTGTTGTTGGTAGACTAACCCAGAATATTGGTTTCACCAACTAGATCTCCAAATATTTATATGTTTAATTTGCTCCACCATCCAATGTCATTGTGCTAATTATGGGAGATGAAGAATGGAGAAGTTACTGTTGTTTGGGTTTCATATATTGAAAATATTGTGTTATCATTGAATTTACAGTTTGTGGTTTGACTCATGTTTGAAGTTACTTGCAGGCTGTATAAGGCAGGACCAGATAAGTGGCATAAAACGGTTCAGACCCAAGCTTGATTCAATATAACAGTTATATGTCACATTTGTGCTTAAGAGAAGATATATTTTTGGGATGCAGAGGTATGATATGCTTGTTAGTTATGTTTTAAACAAAGCTACCACTAGCAAAAAAAGTTTTAGAAGTTATAATGGGTGCTTGTTTCATGAGATACTTGTATTATAGAATGTTTGGTTTTATATGAAGTGGTTTTTGCATGTGAAGATTCTAAATTTGCCCATCTTACAAGGGTATGTATGATTGTTATTTTCTGTTGGTTAGCTATCATTAACTATAATGGTTTCGGTGTCTATAGTTGTGTTTGGTTCTTATTGTGGAGTTTGTACTCTACTGTAACTTCTTCTAATTTCTCACTATGTATTTGGTCTGATCTTTTTTCCAAGTCATGCTACAGTCAAATAAATTGTTACTACTACAACAACAACCATGGATGGTATGTTTACTCTCCTCAATGGATTTCACACTATGCTTTCGATCTTTTCAGTGGTTTATATCTCAGTCCCAGATTATTTCTCTGTATTTACAGTTGAATTCTTTTTGTTTTGGTTGTCCTTCTAACAGGTTAAGATGCCGTTTGCAGTACATGATGTGGGTGATTTAGAGGAAGACATAGTTATATTTTATATATGTATCTTGATCGAACTTAAATATGTGAGATTATTCCTTTGCTTGAAATTGTTGGTTGAGTTTGAAACAAGTGAGATTATGTTAGTTTCGAATGTGACTTAATTGGTGCAATTATGTGGTATGTATATTGGTGATGTAACTTTTGAAAGTGAAAATTGTAACGCAACAGCAAGTTAAAGCTTCTGCTAATTCTGGAATTTGAATGTTTAGCTACGCTTTTGTAGAATCATTGTTAATTATATTTCGTCATTAAATATAGTTTTCTAGGGGTTTGGACAGGGTTGGTAGCTGTTGAATCAAAATGGCTAGTGACAGGGGTTTGGGCCGCTGCAAAAACCGATGCTAGGAGTAGGACCTCCACCAGGGGTTATGCCAAACGCTGGGAAATATTTGAGGTAGTTGAGGTTGCGGCGGTTTGGCAGGGGTTATCGTAACCGCAGCCAAGACTGCTAGCGGCGGCTGTCCCCCCTTGCTAAAAGTCAAATAACCCCTGTCGTAGGTGGCTTAGTTTGTAGTGCTATATCCTAATCCTAAAAGATTAAAATTTGGGTTTTAATTCTATAAATATTATACATTAAGATCAATTTTATTGTAAACAACAATCGATGGTCATGATATATCAAAATATATGCAACAAATTACATGCATTATTTTGGGGTTTAAGGTCTATGATTTAGATAACTAAGACCTAGGGTTCACTCATGGGTTATGATATAGTATCATACCTCAAAATCCGGTCAGTTCTAGGTTTAGATATCATTTTCTTACTCAAGATACGATAGAAGCCACACACACACACACACACTCACACACACACATCCTGGAGCATACCAGTCGTCTCCATATATACCATATGCCTGTCGAGCTTTGTCATTTAGATAATGAATTAACCAGAGTTTGAGGCATGATACTATACCATAACCTGGACCCTAGTAATCAATTCTCTAATCAAAACCATAAGATCCATTTAATCTCAAAATGAAAATCAACTGTTGGGATTTGTCGAAATTATCAAACTACAAATAATAAGTGTGAACACAGGCATATAACCTACCCAGGCCTACGTTAGCCTTATATGAGTAATATTGGTGTACTCATGGAGTATACTATAGTCCAGATACTCCTAGTGAGATATCACTATCTAGACCATGATATAAACCAAGAGTGGGGTATGATATTATACCCTAACCTCTAATGGATAAACCCTAGGCCTCGATTCTCTAAACTCAAGTCTGACGTTCAATTTAATAGAAAATAATAATTGACCATTACGATTGTTCAGAGCTCATCGAAGTACATCTAACGACCATATCATCTTTGCTTATTTTATTTTGTTTCTCGTAGATTTTATCATTTTTTTTATTTTTAGAAAAAAATGGGGGGGGGGGGGGGGGGGGGGCTTGTGCACTTTTCAGTCTCCTTACTACAATAAAACAATATTTTGCTCTCATTATTATATCTCAAAATTTTCAATATTAGCTTCATATAACTATTCATTTTCTTCATGTTCCCCTCTACATGAGTAGCTTCTCTCAAGTCATGTAATAGAGCATGAGGCTCTTCATATCTTTTGTACTAAAACAAACATATGTCCTCATCTAGAACTCTAATAAACTACCCACAACATATTTAAAGTACAGTTGAAAGTACTCTTTGATTGTCACTCCTAATTAAAAATATCACATCCAAGTAAAGTTTCATGATTAGATGTATCATGTTTGGTAGTACTCTTTGTAAAGCCAATTGTAGAGTTGTGAGGAGCATAAACAAGTGGATAGAAAAATTGATTCAAGAGTACACATTTGAATGAATTGAAGGCTCAGGTAAATTCAGAAAAATATAATGTTGTGAGCATTAACCATAATGAATAAAATCAACCAAAACTATCAATCGTACAAAGAAATACTAACTATATTGTTGTTAAGGTGAACCAAAAAGGAAAGAAAATTTATCATTTTCTAAAATAAAAACCCCAAACCTATAGTTTTTAAAACGAGTCAAAAGAATTGGCCAAGTATTAATGTCATCCACAAGAAAGAAAAGTGCAGTTAGTTAAATAACAAAGTACTCCTAATATATATATTTAATAATATTTTTAAATGTTCTCAAATTGAAATATTACAATGAACATATATTTTAATTTTTGAAAATGATGGATGACATAAAAAATTACAAAGAAAGAGCATCCTACATGACATTATGAAAAGAATGAAATTTTAGATAACTTTCATTAAACAATTTCATTTATGTGGCAAAATATCTTTATATAGTCGAACCTTTCACCTTTCTCTCAAATATATCAATTCATTTTCACAAAGCAGTATAATGTCGTTTTAAATGAAAATATAACCATTACATCCAATTAATGTGAATCCAGTGAGCGTTTCGTAAAAATCATTAGAAATTGTAAGTAGTGAGTCTACGAATACAAATATTGAATTAAGAGTTTGAATTTTGAAAATCGAAAACTTAAGTAAATTCATTATATTCAATGAATATCTCAAATATGTTGTCTTGGAAAATACAACTTATTCAGTAATCTAAAGATGTGTCTTATGTATATAAGAATATCCTATATATCTACTTGTTTAAAGTGAAATCCGATCACTTCTCCCATCAAGTTTGTCACATGTTTTAAATTTGAACATCTTTTGTTCGAGGTAGAGAATAAATTCACATATCTAACATACTCGTCGAGCATATTCTCCAACAACATGATTTCATCATTTAGTTGCAGACCACCGTAGTAGAATAATCCATACGTCTACTCTACGAATGCAAAGGTTCTATATCTTGCGCAATGCTCAATACTTCAAAACTGATATTGTTATAAAGAATGATACACTTTTCTATCGGGAAAACTAGACAATATATAGGTACACAAAACATTGTTGTAACTTAAGAGTATGAGCTTTTTTTAGACTTGTACACTTTATGGCTGACACTTTAATTACTAGTGATTGCTTTAAGTTTAAGGTTTCAATATTAGTCATTTTCTTTCTTGATTGATGGATTATACTTACTTCATCAATCAAGAAGTAAAGTTTAAAATTCATATAATAATGTTACGTTTGCGTGGTTTGTAAAATTTTACTAGTTTGCAAAAAGTATATTAAAAAAAGTAGAGCGTGTGCGTCAAATTTTATTGGCAAGCCAAACTCACATGACTAAAATACCATATCTTATTTTGGTTTTTTAGGTAATCTATAAATAAAGTTTATATCAATCATTTCACACTTCTACTTATTACACTCTAATATGAACATCATATTATTTTCCATTTTGATTACACTTCTACTTGTTTTCCTCCATTAACTTTTTCTTTTGCCAACATTAAGGTTTCAACTTTTATATTCTTACATTGTAAAATTAATTTGGCATGGAGGAATAACAGAAAATAGAAATAGTAGAACGACAAATACAACTCATCGGTAGGGAACAATTCCATCTCTCTAACACTCTCTTCGATCATATTCCCTAACAATTTAGTGCCATCATTTAGTTTCATACTAACAAAGTAGAATAATTCATGTTTTTGCCTAACTAAGTACAATGTAATTTTATCTTGCACAACTCTCAGTGCTTCAAAAATCTAGCGGAAAATGGAGATAAGTCATTCTTGATATTATTCTACCATGCCTTATTCATATCTCCTCCAGTTGACACTTAAAATTCTCTACTTTTCTATCAAGTCACTTTCGCAAAATAATACAATTACCAAGGATAAGGAATTTTCTTGTCTGTAAATCTGGACGAATTATTTTTATCTAAAATATTTTTGTGATTTGATCAAGAAGATTTGGAGCTTCTTATGGATATGCACACTCTATGACTGACATTTTAATTATTAGTGATTGCATGGTTAATGATTTATCAATCATAATTTGAAACAAAATTAGTAAGTCGATGACAACAAATTCCTTTTCATTGCATGATAATTTTTTAATTACATTATTTTGTTTCCCAACATTTGCAAAAAAATAGAAGTTTTAATTCGACTAATGAGTCATTTGGATGTAGTATTTGGAGGTAGTATTGCATCCAATAAGAGTTTCACAAGTATATGCATCGCCCTATATATAGCTTCTAGATATAATGAGTGATGATCCATGGATGCAAAAAAATGATTCAGGAATTCGAATTTGGAAATTCATATAATTTAGTAAGTACATGTGAGTTGTCATTGTAGCATCAGTGATTGCTTTCATTGGGATGAGCAATCATGTACCACACATATCTTACCATCCAATATGTATTTGGTTATTCAATTATTTTCTTCATCTTTTTCACATTCTTTATCTACTCTTACTCATCTTATGTGAACTTTAATCCCCATCCCGAAAAATCCTTTTTATCAAGTTTCATACTCTCATTCAAGAAAGCATCTTTAGCAACGACACCCTTCCAATTGTATTGTCCAACTTCAAATACTTTCTGCTAGTGATTGTGAGATGGACTAGCATGACCCTAATTTTGTGATGAACCACAACCCCACTGAATATTAGATGGACAACAACCCACTGATTTTTGGATGAACAATCATGCAATTGATTTTAGGATGGAAGACCAGCAACCCACTGAACATGGGATGGACTATAATACCACTAAATTTGGGATAAACCATCATTGACAATGGGATGACCGCCATGTAATTGATTATCGGATGGACCATCACCATTATGCTTTTTTAATTGCATTATTGTCACTACAAACTTCAACCTTTTGTATTTTAAACACTTGAAAATCTAGAGCTAAGATTTTTCACCCTCGAGCTAATAACAGGATTAAAAAGTTATAACACACACACATATATACACAACATCTTTCCACCGTTGATCACATCTAACGGCTGTTATTTATTATGATGAAATTATTTATTAATTAAAAATTTTAATTACTAATGACACCTATTAAAAATTTATACATACCATACAACACTCCAACAATTTTTACCATTCTTTTTTATATTATGATACCTTTACTTTTCCAGTAATTGTTCGGGACACCCAAATTTTATATCACTGTAAATTCATTTCCCATCGAGATTTGGTTGATTGGTTTCTTATTAAATGTCAATTTTCAATTTTGCAATCATGAGCTTACGAATTACAAACCCATAATTCTCCCTTCCCCTCCTCTCCCCTCTGATTTAGGAGTGAAAGTTCATCTGATGGGTAACTAAATTGGAGTTGTATCTCTTCTTATCTTCTCGTTCTTTCTCAGAAAGGCAGGCCTAGCTGGCTCAATCTCTTCCTTGCGTCAGGCTCTCTTTTCCCTCTTCTTCTTTCTCGTTTGAGCAAACCGAAAATCAATTGCGGCATCAATTGCGGGATAATTCATCATATTAGGCCAAGCCCCGGATCGACGAAGCAACTCCTTGGATGAATCAAATAAGGCAATGGTGGGTTTTCTATTATGGAATATGAGTTTTGACTTTATGAATGCTAGCTAATCACCCTCTCCAACCTCCTTATCTTCTTCTTGGGGGCTAACAGAGGAAAAGAAGGTCTAGATTGACGACGCTGAGGCAGCCGTGTTGATCGCAGGATAATAGGACAAGACCCGGATTAACGAAGCGATGCTCTTCGATGAATCGAACACGGTAATGGTGGGTTTAATATTTTGTAATCTGAGTTTCGACAATATGAATGCTACCTAATCACCTGTTTTTGGCTCCTAGTCATCTAGTGCCCTTGCAAAAGGCGAATCAGAGGCAGAAGACGTGAGGCGACAGGCCAAACCAGTAGAAAACTGGTAAATTCGACTGAAGACGAGGTCGGGACTGATGTGAGTTTCCATTTCAAGAATCAAATATTAATTTTTGTTGCATATGAGATTATCTATGTGTTAGTGAGCTCGTTTCAGTATTTGTTTTTCAAGTGGGATGAATCATGGTTTAAGACGAGATGAAAATATGTAAGCAGTCAAGTAAAATATTATTGCTAAATCACATTTGTGTGTTCTAGATCAGTTTCATATTCAGTTTTATCTGGTTAATGTCCAATTTGCATAACCATCGTGTTGGATGCTTGATTATGGGATTTTGATGAGTATAAATCAACGAGTAAGATGGTTCAGAGAAACTTTGAATGGGATGTGAGGGTGGAACTGGTTGTTTTGGAAAGTTTTTCCTCTTTGAGATTGATGATGTGGTGTAAGATGCTGCTGTCAATTCTTGTTCTTGGTGTTGAATGTGGACCAGCTGATGTGTCTTATGCGTTGGTGCCCAGTTGCTTTGAGTTTCAGATGGAAGTTGTCATGTTGGTGGTTGTAGTTTAGTCTGTAGTGTTGCTTTTCTGTTCTGGTCTTGGTTTAGGTTCTTTGAGCAGGGGTCTCTCGGTTGGCCTAGCTCTTTGGTTACTTTGTTTTGTTTTTCTCTGTTTCGCTTTTGTTTGTTTGGCTGCAGCGTGCACTTCTTGTGCAGCTGGTTTCTTTGGTTTTTTGTTTTGTTTTGTTTGTTGGATACTTTGGTGGTTTTTGGTAATAAAATTTTCACCATTATAAAAAAAAATCAACGTTTGTCTTTTCCCCTCTCTGCATTTTTGTCATACTCCGGTGAAACATTTGCATATCATACATTCTTGTTCATCAGTGGTACGATCCAGCTTTTTTATGGTCCATGCTTTGTGTGAGGCTGGAATTGATTTGAGCAGTTGTGTTTTAATTAGGGACAAATACAGATCATGATTGAGTTTAGTGAATTTGGATCTTCTGTCTTTTTTCCTGAGTTCTTGATTGTACAAAGACGTCCATTTCATGTCCTTATGCTGATACTATATGAGAAGATGTTCTTTCTGTTACTTGCGTTGGACTTGATATTTGATAGGTTAGAAGCATAGCAGTAAAAAAGCTGGTTTCCTTGCTCGAATAGCAGGCGTGGCAGCTCATTCAAACTATATATGTTGCTTGCCTTTCATTCTCTGCCTCAAAATGATGTATGAATTTGTCGGATAATATGGAAAAAGGTGTATCCCTGGGAAATAAAAACCTTTTATGTGCAACATTATGCACGATATCCTCTAGAGTTAGCAGTATAATTAAGTCATCAGGTGATGAATGTGTGAACTGTGAGATGACATAAAATCTTAAACACCTTCTGATTGAGTGTAGTTGGATGGCAAGTATATGGAGTAAAACTCGAATTGCAGAGTTTCTTCTCAGCTGAAGGTTTTCCTTTAAGGATTGGTTTCTGAGAATCCTTAATGAGGCATCAGAAGTGGCTGTGGCCGCATTTGCCCCTTGTTGCGGTTTTGTTGGAAGGAAAGAAATAGCTTCCTTCATAATAGTCCCCTTTTGCATGATTTGGAAGTATTCTCTAAATCTGATGGGTTTTATTCAGGAATTTCTCGAGGTTCAGGGGAATGAGGACAGAAGAAAAAGCAGATGTGTCCAGGACCGCCGGAATTGTAAGTGGAATGAACCTCCTGTTGGTATTCTGAAAATGATTACAGATGTAGGAACAGATGGAAAGAGTGAAACGTTTATTGGATTTGGTTTGCTGATATTGAGTTGGGACCAATTATGGTTGAGTCTGAATGAAGAGTATTATTGATCGATTAAAAAAGAAAGTTCACGGAAGAACGGAAATTTCCAGCGTGTGCAAAGATATTATGCTCTGGGGAGCGTGGATTGATATTATGGATTGGAGGTTTGATTTTTGGTATTCAAATAATGTGGTAAATTTTCTCTTTCATTTGTTTCCTAGATCTAGATGTGCTAGGTTGATCAGGATGATCCTCCCCAAGGGCTGTCTGATGTATTTGGCATTGATGCCTCTCTTTGATGTTTTAATGAAAGCTTCACCAGCTGACTCTTCAAAAAAAGAAAGAAATGGTATTTTTTTTATATTCGAGTAATGAAATAAAGATAGTTAGAAAGAACCTCTACCCAAGACCCTCCCAATCCCAACAAAGTAAATCCACCCTACATAAACAAAAGCTGCAAACTCTAAAGCAGACAGCGACAGAACTATAATCGCCACTCTATGGGCAGCCCAATTGGCAGTACGCGGAACTGTCCTAAAAACTATACAATGAGAGAATGACTCAACTAGAACACGACACTCCCAAAGCATGGGGTCCTCCAATCGAATCCACCAGTACTCCGTAACTAAGTTGATGGATGACAACTTCGAATCGCCTTCGAGACAAACTTCTTGAGACTGCAAGTGACAAGGCATTCCTGGCTACTAGTCATTCTGCAAGATAAGGGACAAAGAGACCTTGATGCCAGACTCACAAGGCTAGGAGCACATGCCCGTCCGAGCCACGAACAACAAGGCTCGAGGAGCAACCAGAGGCTTAAATGGCAGAGTCGAAGATGATCTTCAAATGTTCTTCAGGCGAGTACTCCTAGAGGGGTAGATTAGAAGCATGACAGGTGGGAGTAGTGTAGAGGGGCTGACGGTAGAGAAGAGGACACTTAGTAAAAATTGCAGTCCTGCCGCTCCATTTGTCTTGTGAACAAAAAAAAATTGATGAAACATATCACTAGGATTCGAACCCAGAAAACAATGGTTGAAAACTAAATTACAAGTCAGCACCTTAGCAACTTATACTAAATGGTTAAGTTGATAAATGTGTCCCCTTCGCTTATATCTATACTTAATAGACTTGATGCGAGAATCACGTATTAATAGAATGTGATAAAATTCCGTCCTTAAAAAATGTAGTATTTTTTCGTTCAAAGTCACTGTCAGCACTCTGAATTTCTTTTATTACTGATAAATTTATGATATAATAAATCATTTAATTTAATCATCCTAAAAAAGTTTAACTAAATCATAAGTCACATTTGTTCATCCATGTTGATGGGTAGCTTTCGTAAATTTAATATTAGTAAGCAATTAGATATTGATGGATTGAAGGAGAAAAGATGTGAATCATCGCCGATGGGTCATATGATCAATTAATAATGAAATCATGAAACCACTACGTGACAAATTGAATAAGAAAACGATTTATAACAATTAACTATAGGGCAAAGTATAATGGATTTGATCGCACGTAGACGGAGTACAACGAAGAGCATCATGAAGCATGAACGATGGCATGATAATCCAACAAGCATAATATAAGAATCCCATGTTAATAGAACATGATAAAACTATCATGTCTTAAAATATAGCTAGTATCCTTACTTACTGGTAGTAATCACTTTGTGATACGATTAACCTTTTTGTTTATTGCTTCTAAAGAAATTTAATTAAACTAATCCATGGGCAAAGATAGCGTTAAGAAATTTGAAATTAGTTAGTTGGTACTTATTGATGGGTAGATGAGGAAAGATATAAATATTTTGAACTATATTCTATCTGATCCCAACATTTCGGGTACGTAGAAGGCCTACGAGTACCGGTCTATCAAGAATATAGTAGGGAACGACCAAGAAGCTAGCAGAGGATCTTGAATTTCTTCATGAATGGATACCCTCCCGCAAAAGATCCAAACATCTAGTGTGGGAGTTAGATGAGTGGCGTGTGGGAAGGTATTTGAAGGTGCGGCAACCCCAACCTTGAGTCTTTTCGAGAATGCCGGCGGGTGATAAGATATGAACCTATTCCCACACATATATTTTTGAGTTTATGGGTTTTACGGGTAGATCGTTTGGGGTTGGGGGTTGAGTTGGTGTCTTGATTGATTTGTCTACCTTTTAAAGTAGCAAGCCCGTACGAATTATCGCCTATTAACAATCTATGTCAATTTCTCGTACGAATTATCACCTGTTAACAATCTATGTCAATTTCTTTTAGTACTCGTCATGTTGCTGGGTAGCTTTTAAAGTAGCAAGCCCGTACAAATTATCACATATTAACAATCTATGTCAATTTGTCTACGAATTATCACCTATTGACAATCTATGTCACCTCCTAAATGAATTTAACTAAATTATAAATCACATTTGCTCATTCATGTTGATGGGTAGCCTTCTTAATTTGATTGGGCGCACTTATTTTCACGGCTAGTGTTGATGCAAGCAGCTGGATGCCTAAATGAATGTGTATGCGTCATTGGAACTTGATAATTTTGATATAACTCTGTGAAAGTAATTGAAACCATTGTGATTGACTGATTGTGTTGCTGGTTGTTTTTATGATTAGAAGGAACTATCTTATTTAGACACATATCTTTGTCCATTGTGGAGAGCTCGCTATGTGCGCAAGGGTTGATTATAAGGCATTTTATGTTTCATGTGAAGTATGAGTAATTACTCCTATGCATGGAGAAAGGTTAATTTTTAAAATTAACCTCGTGGAACGAATTGATCAACAATGTTACGAAGCCTAATAATATAAGTGTGCTTAAACGATGAGGTGCAATTAAATTATTTTAATTGAAAATCTTATATTTCAAACTGAAAAATTTTAGTATGCAAATGATAGAGATAGTATCAAATTGTAAATATTATATTCCAAATTAATTTATGTTTTGATATCTGGAACTTAATTAAGGTTGTTTGAGATATAATTTAAAAGAACTATTCACCATTAAACTTCCCTCCAGTTTATTGTTCGGTATATATGAAAAAATTCAAAACTTCCAAACTTTCCCTCTTTATTTTTAATACTCATTTTCTTTTGCGCCAAAAAGTGGGCCTTTCCAATTCCATTCTCCTCACTCCGCAGAAAGTCAGTTGCCGCTACTCCCACCACTACAACCTTATCTCCATAGAACCCATTTCCACTGGAAAGAAGCATTCATGATTCCATCTGGTTTTCGATGGGTTACACGTTGCTCACTGATCATGGGTGTTGCTGGTAAAGAAAACTGATAAAACACTCCATCAAGAGCTTGCCAGACTTCATGCGATCGGAATCGTTGTCAGGCGCGAGCTCTCACCGGCCACAATCGAGCAGAAGATTTCAATCCTGGAGGTGTGAATTCTCATCCTCGGAACCAGGTACTGATTAGTCTCTTATTTCATCTCAATTTGAATCATCGTTCTCTCGGTGTTGTACAGAGTTTGTTTGGCACACAAGTATAAAGGCTTGTTGGTGCGAGACCACAAATCCATCACTTAATAGTGGATGCGAGTCTCGTATGAGGAATGGCGTAATCAAAATATGGAAATCAGTAGAGCTCTACTTCTGGGTATTGTTCTTTCCTTGCTGGTCGTTGTTGACTTCCCATGGGCTGGTTCAGAGGTGATCAATGGAGATTTCGGTGATTCTTAATATTTGAATTCAGTATTTTGCCATCTTCTTTTCGTGTGGGCTTAATTGATCTCGTTAAGTTTGGACTGATTAGGTAGATTTTAAAGGAAATCTTGTTCCCAACTTGAAAAGCGCCAAAAACTCAAATGAGAAACCAGTTGAATCTCAGAATTTCTGGATTTATCACTACTAATCAGTGTTTGAGAAGGCGAGTTTAAGCGCCCGCCTAGGCTAGCTTAAGCACTCAGCGTTGGAGAAACGCCTCGCTTTGGCCTTTAGCGTGAAATAAATCGCACAACACGCTTAATGAAGGGGTGCAGTGCTTTAGCGGCGCGAAAGCGCCCTCATTGACGAGGAAGCGTAAAATAGCGGGATACTAGGCGGGGTTTGCACATTTTATTAGCTACTTTCTAATGGGAAATGACAAAGTGCAAGATTTCTCTCTTTAGTCTCTTAATCTGCCTTGCTGTTGTTGTTCAATGTTGTTGGCTACTCGGCCACCCGCCGGCTGCCTATGACTCCCGCCTCTCATGCTCTGCTTCTTGTCTCGGTGTCCCCAACCTTCTCACCCTCTCCTTTGGTGTTTGGTGTCATTTTTTCTTTCCTCTCTCAAGCTTGATGTTGCCTTGTCACTTATGACTTGTTTCACGTAATGCATGCATTTAAGTGGGATTATGAGTATGTTTTATGAAAGGGCAGAATCATACATTTTGATTAAATTTTGGGAACTATCTATGGTTCAATAAGGTGTGTGCAAGAACATAGTAGAATCATATTAATTTTTCATAACGAACAAACTCAAGTTATTTAATTTTGTATTCAATGTTAAGTTTGTACGATTTTGTGATTCTATAAACTTGTGATTTTAGAAAATGGTGACATATTTTTGTTGTTGTTAATGGTTAGCAGTATTCTTCATTTGAACCTAAGTATAAGTCCTGTAAAATTTTTAGTTCTATTAAAAATATTATTTTTGCTTCCAACGCCTAGGCACGCCTAGCCTACTTTCAACTACTGATACTTGAGCCATTTACAGGATGCAAGAGTAACTTCTATATATCGATGAAGCAGGTCGAGTCAATCCTCCAATGCAAGAAGGAGTTATGTTAATCTGTTTGGCAGACATGTTCCACCCAACTAGGTATGTTCCATTATTAAATTCTCATAATGGAACATGTTCTTATGTTGATTAAGTTTGGATTCTCTCAATTCATTCATGGGGTACATGGAAATTGCTTCTCCCACTAAAAATCCTCGTAAATGAGCATCCTGGGTCATCTTATGATTATGTTTTTTCAGGAAATGACATGGGTAAGAGCAAGACAAGTCTGGAACGTAGAGCAAGTGCAGGATGCCTGTGCAAAACAGCTTCTGAAGAGCTTCCCAAGGAGGGAGAAGAATTCAGAAGAAAAGAAGCGCGAGTGAGAAAGACTAACTAACTGTAGGGATAATACAAACCATTATAGACCAAGGTTAGCTGCTGCTTTTCCAATTTTGTAAGCTAGGTAGTCTTCCTTTTGTGTTTTCATTTATTTCTTTTGATTTGTTTCTTCATATTGTTATGCTATATTCCTCCGGTATAGCAGAACATATCGAGTTCTATCCGGTTCATTAAATAAATTGATGCATTTCCAATATGTTTTGCTTAATTACAAGTACATTAGCAAAAATACAGTTGGTGAAGTATGCATGCCAGATTATGTCAGTCTGATACAATCTTTTTTACACATCACTAAGAGTCGTTAACGGGCAACGTGGTGGATGTTGATATTGAAAATTTTAAGTACCCTAATTTGAATGTTGCATCGATGTTTGGAGGGATGCCCGTGTGTTGCTGCTTCGGATCGGTTATGCGATTCTTATTAGGTGCAAATACAGGTAGAGCATTGGATGCAGGAGGAGCATATCAAATCGGGTGGGTGGACTGCGCACAATAATAACATCTTGAAAGGGTATGAATTCCCATTCCAGGATGTACCTTTGAAAGTAGTAGTCTTTAGATCCGTCTGTCTAGGATTTTGTTCAGCATTACCGCATTTAACACTCAGCGGATTCCAGACATTACCCTAATTTGGTTGTTTTTTCTTGGCTAAATTACATGTTTGGTCACTCAAATTACATAAAATTTTCACATTTACCACCCGAATTACTTTTCTTTCTTATTCACCACTAACTTTACGAATTGTTTCACCAGCAGTCACCGGCCGTTAATCTCCGTCAAAGTCAGTTAACGCCGTCAGTTTTTTGATGACGTGGCAAACAAAACTTCTGACTGGACAATTAACTTAATGGCATGTCAATAAAAAAATATAAAAATTAATAAAAAAACATTACCAAGAAGGAAAGATTTGCTCCGGGCAACACCGTAACCTTCCCTTCCAATTTGCTCCTGCCTCCACTCCTCACCGCCTCCGCTACCTGAAATCATTCCCGTGAACATCAAACCTAGGCGAACTACTTAGCCGCGATGCCCCCACCAAGGAGAACCCGGCCGCCGTTGGAATCTTGGTACTCTCAATCCAAGACCACAAGTCTTCCTTCAACTTCCCGTCCGTCTGGTCGGCCACCACTCTGTTAACCTCCACCACCACATGATCGAGCGACAGCAATAAGTCCCCCTCCTTCAGGATGATTGCAAGCCCCACGATGGCGTTCGACAAATAGTTCTGCGAAAATTTCGGCTCCAGCCGCGACCTTGAGACCGATTGCTACAACAAATGTGAAATCTGGATCTGGATCTCGATTCCTTCGCTTTCGAATCCGCGTTCTCCAAATGTGGGAATCAGGGATAGGAGATGCGATCTTGTTGTTGCATTTACATCAGGATTCTAGGTCAAAGCAGAAACAACAGGAATTTGATCAGGATTCAAGTCATTCAATCATTCAAACCTCAATCGAATATAATCAAATCATAGAAGCAGTACTTGGGTTCATACAATCAAAGCCTAACATACAAATCTAGGGTTCTCCATACCCAGATGAATGGGAGAACTACTCCATGGAGACAGAAGCAAAAGCAGAATCAGACGCGGAATTCATACTGTGAAGGATGGATTCCTGCTCCTGGACGTTGATCAGCACTTCTCCAAGCTCAAACTGGCCTCCAATGGTGTTGAAGATCAAGCTAGGGCACTTGGAGACTCTTGTTCGTCGCTTTCTCTCTCTAGGAATCGCTCTGTCTCTCTAAAACTCGAATCCCCTTGATCTTTGGCCTTCTTTTCCTTTAAAACAGCTGCCTGTCGCGATACCCGGTCGAAATACCCGGTCGGGTATTTTGGGTCTCGACCGGGTATTATTAAAACGCACGTTTCATGCCAGGGGAAAATCCCCGGTCTGCTCCAATAATACCCGGTCGGGGATTTAAGCTTCACGACCGGGCCCCCCCTCTGTTTCTCACGGGTGCCCAAAATGATAAATACCCGGTCGGGTATTTGGCCACCTGACCGGGTATTTTCCTCCTGCAGCCCACTTCTTCCCAACTTTGCTCCTTTCAACCCAGAACTCGTTTCCTCGCCTCGATTCCAACGCCGGGTCCTGAAATATGACATAAACACACAACCTCGCGTGAAATCGGCTTAAACACGAGAGTCAACCTCTCAAACGGCTCAAGAATAGGGGTAAAAACATGTGTAATTATTGGTCTATCAAACTCCCCCACACTTAACCGTTTGCTTGTCCCCAAGCAAACCTAACTCAAACCAATGCAACTCTCCAGACCTCTTAGCAACCAACAACCCCGATCATAGGTAGAGGATTTCCTAGATCATTTAGCAGCTTACGAGGTCAACCGACGCACAAGTCATCTAATAACTTCTTCGGTGAGAGCACTAGTATCGAGTCGGCATCATGGCAAATAGTGAACAGAGGACAAATGAATCGTGGATGAAGAGATTCTCAAAAACAAAGGATCATGGACTCACATTTTTCAAAGTGCTCTATTTTCTTCTTGAAGATGGTTGGAACCCCTTTTCTTTATGTTTTGCTTGTTTTCTGTTATTATTTTTCTTCTCTTTTTTTTTCAAGGGTCCCAACTTGCTCTTACCGGCCATGCCAGGAGTGGATGTCTCGAGCCTCGTGCGGGGGAAAGACATGTAAGGGGGCTGGAGGTAGTAGGTGGAAATTGGGAACGAATTCCCATCTCCCCTTACACACTTTCTCCCTATTCGCACGGGAGACGTTATTTCAAAGCACATTTCTGAGCACCTGTTATTTTCAAAACATGATACAAGAGTCCACGACCGGTAGAGAATCCACAACACCACACAATTCAAGGGTCCTAAGATCACTAATTCACTCAATCAACCAACACAATATGAAGAAGCAATGAGACTTCTTAAATGCATCAACATCCTCCATAGTGCTACACTACCTCCCTAGGTTGCATATTACTATAAAGACTGTCAATTCAAAGCATACTGAGCAGGCAATTGCAAGGAACACGTACTTGGAGCCCTCAAATTTAAAAATTTGGACAGTGGACTAGGCTCCAAGCACACAAACAGATCTAATGCAGTCAAAAGATAAACATCCCCCCACACTTAAGATCGACATTGCCCTCAATGGAGAAGAGGGAAGGGAAAGGGGAACGATGTTACCGGTATGCACGGATTGCAAGGGACTGGAAACGGACCAGTCGGAGTGAAGCGGACTGGATAGAGGACCAGTCAAGACAAGCACAGCTAAAAGGAAACCAAAGAGCTCAACACAATACGTCAGGTCTAATGGTCAGCCCAATAGTACAGAATCCAACATAAAAAGAAAGAAACCAAACCAACACAAGACAGTTTGCACACTGATAAAAACAAACACACTCAAAACATGGCACTAGGAACCGCCTCCTAGACCGGTGAAGTCGATCTGGTTCATGAGGTCGTCGTCTCCATCATCCGGCGGTGGTGGTGGTGAATGATCCCACCGGGTGGTCCAGTGGTGCTCCTCCGGGAGGTGGCAAGCCTGGAGCAGGTGCTCAGAGTACTCCATCAGTCGGCGGCCTCGATCTCTCTCCCGCTCGATGAGAGCACCCGTGACTCCCATATAGGTCTCTAAGCGGCCGAGGCGATCGTCAACAACCTGCAGCCTGGACTGGTACTCGGCCTGGTGGGCCGAATACTGCTGGTAGAACTGGACCTGATGGTCCATGAGCTGCTGGTTCTGAAGACCGAGCTGCTGGAACTGGAGCCCCATCTGCTGGAACTTCTCCATGAAGAAGTCCATCGACGGGCCAGAAGCCATCGACGGACCAGAATGACCGGAGGAGGACTCACCTCGCTCCTGTCTCCGTCGTGGCCGAAGGTCCCCTGGTGGAGAGAGCGAGGGCTCCGGCTCATCGGCATCCATGGCCCCACCATCATCATCATCCTCATCATCCTCCGCGCCAGAATAGTCAGCGTCCTCCTCATCGTCATCGAGATCCTCATCCTCATCAAGAGGCATAGAAAGCCCATCCACCCAAGTGCGGGTGCCATCACTGGTCAGGAGGAGTGCATTATGGAGCACTTCCCGGCTGAGGGGGGTGGAGCCGCCCTGTGCAGAAGAATCTGTGAGCCCCTGTAAGCTGATGTTGAAATGGCGCGCTAGACGGGTGATCAGGGGACCATAGTAGAGATGGTTGGGCTTCCCGTGGCATCGAGAGAAGGTGGTGGCCACGAAGGAGCCCAAATGCAACATGTGATCCGGGTCCCGCATCGAGAACATAGCATAGAGCACCCGCTTCGGAATCTTGTGCGAGCCGGTGACGTTGGGGACGATGGAGCGGGTGATGAGCAAGTTCAGGATGTGCCACTGCGGCTTGAGGGTGCGGACGTACGTCTGGCCAGCGTCGAAGTAGTCGAACGCATAGGCGAACCGGGCAATCTGCGAGTAGAAATAATCCATGTTCCAATCTGTTGGATTCGGGACCTCGATCACGTGGCGGGAAGATGGGTGATACTGGATCCCCAAGGCAGCGGCCAACACGTCAATGGTCAGCTCCCGAGGATAGCCACCTAGCCTGAATTTCACTGCAGGGGAGTCCCGAGCCGCTTTGCTGTTGTATTGGAAGGTGGTGAAGAATTCCCACACCAACTCAGTGTAGGTGGGCTCGTCAATAGCCAGAAGCGTCCGCCAATCGCGGTGGCTGATGACGGCGGAGAGCTCCTGCATGCAGTGGAGCTGCTCGAACACTGCCCACTCCAAATGGTGGTGTCGCTCCAATTTCCCCCGAATCACCGCGCGGAACTGGTCCGCGTAATCTGGGTGCAGGCTCAGGCCCTGCACAAACTCATGGTCGAGGGACATGTTCCTGCAAAATCAACAAACCAAAGGTGGAGCCAAGAAAAACTCGTCAGGACCAACAACATGGGTTCATCACTTCCCCCACACTTAAGGACCAGCTAGGCTAACAGTTCTAAGCACAGCCGGGTGAATCGCAAACAAAGCGGCCGGAAACAAGGCAAGAAACACATTACCAACCACAATCAGAACACGGGCAGCACATACCAGTATATAGAACCATGCATACTCCAAACATCCCTCACCCTATTCTAAATCATGCAAGCAATTATAGTTCTCGGTCCTACAATCTACAGTTCGATTTTCCAGGTAAGAACAGGTAACAGGAAACACACTTGGAAACGCAAGGAGAACTGTAGCTAAGGCACAAAAAATAGGTGATGGACGCGAGACAGAGGCCAAAAATGACCCAGGAGGCTCGCCGGAAAATGGCCGGAAAACCGCCGGAAAGTGGCCGGAAAACTGCCGGAAAGTTGACCGGCGGCGGAGGGCGCGGCGGGCGGCGGCCGGCGGCTCGCAGAAGAGAGAGGGGAGAGGATTGGAGAGGAAGAGAGAGGGGGAAAATTTGAAAAAATGAGGGTAGAGAGAGAAAATGGCCAGGGGTTTGCTATATATAGCAAAAATACCCGGTCGGGCCTCCAAAATACTCGGTCGGGTATATTTGATTCCACGACCTGGGGTTCAAAACGCGGCGTGTCAAGTGCAAGGGAATCCCCGGCCTTGAGCCAAAAATACCCGGTCGGGTATTTTTGGGTCAAGGTCGGGGGTTCTGAAACGCAGCGTCCTGACTTGGGAAAAATCCCCGGCCGTGAATAAAAAATACCCGGTCGGGTATTTTTGAGACCAGGTCGGGTTTTTCCTTTTTTTCACCCCGAGAAACAGAAGGGGGCCCGACCGTGAGCCAATAATTCCCGACCGGGTATTTTGGCCCACGGCCGGGTATTTGCCCCCTTCCGGCCAAAACACTCATTCGCCCAAATTTTCGACCTCTCCTGCACGACAGCACCAAATCGAGGCATAACAGACGACCGAACTTCACCACAGACATGCAACTGACTCAAGACGACACAAAAACTCAGGAAAAAAGGGAAAAAGAAATGCAAACCGTGGTGGGGTTGCCTCCCCACAAGCGCTTCTTTACCGTCTTTTAGCTGGACGCCAATGACGGAGCTAAGGGTCCACCAGCTCCACTGCCAACTCCGCACGTTCGACCTCGCCTCCCAGGTAGAGCTTGAGACGATGGCCATTTACTTTAAACGGCTCAGTTTGCGGGTTGGCAATTTCAATCGTGCCATACGGGAACACCTGGGTGATCGTGAACGGTCCAGACCACCGGGAACGGAGTTTTCCGGGAAAGAGCTTCAGGCGAGAGTTATAAAGGAGAACTCGATCACCAACCTGGAACTCTTTCGGACCCCGCAACCGTGCATCGTGCAGGCGCTTAGTGCGCTTCTTGTACAACTTGGTGTTCTCATAGGCGTGGTAACGCCACTCTTCCAGCTCCAACATCTGCATTTTTTGCTCAACACCTGCAACACTAACATCCAGGTTTAGCAGCTTAAGGGCCCAGAAGGCCTTGTGCTCTAGCTCCACGGGCAAATGGCAAGCCTTTCCATAGACAAGCCGGTACGGTGAGGTACCAATGGGCGTCTTGTAGGCAGTGCGATATGCCCACAGAGCATCATCGAGCTTGGTGGACCAATCCTTGCGGGATAGGTTCACCGTCTTCTCCAAGATCCGCTTGAGCTCCCGGTTCGTCAGCTCGGCCTGGCCACTGGTTTGAGGATGGTAGGCCACGGACACCTTATGAGTCACACCATAGCGAGACAACAATTTATCGAACTGACCCTGGAAATGGGTGCCTCGGTCGCTTATGATGGCTCTAAGTGTCCCGAACCGGGAGAATAGCTGCTTCAGAAAACCACAAACACGTCTAGCATCATTAGTGGGCAAAGCTTGCGCCTCAGCCCACCTAGAGACGTAGTCAACAGCAACAAGGATATATGTATTACCAAAAGATGGAGGGAAGGGCCCCATGAAGTCGATACCCCAGATATCAAAAATCTCACAAGTAATAAACACATTCTGGGGCATCTCATCAAGGGAAGAAATGTTACCTGACCTCTGGCATCGGTCGCACCTGCGTGCGAAGGCGTCTGCGTCCTTGAAGAGCGTGGGCCAGTAGAAGCCCGACTGGAGCACCTTCCTCGCCGTGCGGTTTCCTCCGTGGTGACCGCCAGCAGGTCCTTCGTGACAGTGAGATAGAATGCCCTCCATCTTACTCTCCATAACATATCGACGGATGATCCCGTCGGCTCCGATCCTGAAGAGATGAGGGTCGTCCCAGAAGTAGTACTTCAGGTCGGAGAAGAACTTCCTCTTGGCGTGAGTTGTCATCCCCTTGGGCAGCTGCTGGCCCACAAGATAATTTGCAAAATCAGAATACCAGGGGGTGACACTCTCCACCAGGCACATCATCATCAGTCTCTCATCTGGAAAGGAGTCATTGATCTCCTCCTCGAGGTTGTCCGCAGGGGGTGCGTCCAACCGGGAGAGGTGATCGGCAGCAACATTCTCCGCTCCCTTCTTGTCCCGAATCTCAATGTCAAACTCCTGCAGCAGTAAGATCCATCGTATGAGCCTAGGCTTGGCATCAGCCTTGCTCATCAAGTATCGAATCGCGGAGTGATCTGTATACACGGTCACATGGGACAAGACCAGATAAAGACGAAATTTATCGAAGGCAAACACCACCGTGAGCAGCTCCTTCTCCGTGGTGGTGTAGTTCTCCTGGGCATCATTCAAGGTCTTCGAGGCGTAGTAGATAGGTCGGAAATGCTGATCACGCCTCTGCCCCAACACAGCTCCAACAGCAAAGTCACTGGCATCGCACATAATCTCAAATAGTAAGGACCAGTCAGGAACAACCATGATAGGAGCTTGTGTGAGCTTCTCCTTCAAGGTCGTGAAAGCCGCTGTGCATGCATCAGTGAACTGGAAGGGGGCATCCTTCTCTAGAAGCTTAGTCAGGGGCAGAGCAATCTTCGAGAAATCCTTGATGAACCGCCTGTAGAACCCTGGATGACCAAGAAAACTCCGGATCCCCTTAACAGATGTAGGAGGAGGCAGCTTGCTGATAGTCTCGATCTTCGCTCTGTCCACCTCAATCCCCATCTTGGAGATCTTATGCCCAAGAACTATGCCTTCTCGAACCATGAAGTGACACTTCTCCCAACTCAGGGCCAGGTTCGTTTCTTCACACCGTTTAAGGACAAGTTCCAGGTTATGGAGACAGTGAGAGAATGAGTCTCCATAAACCGAGAAATCGTCCATAAACACCTCCATAATCTCGCCGACCAGATGGTCAAAGATAGCGAGCATGCATCACTGAAAAGTGGCCGGGGCATTGCATAGCCCGAATGAGATCCTCCCGTAGGCAAAAGTGCCGAAGGGGCAGGTGAAAGTGGTCTTCGCCTGGTCCTCCGGTGCAATAGGGATCTGGAAGTACCCGGACATCCCATCCAGGAAACAGTAGAACTCGTGCCCGCCAGTCTCTCCAGCATCTGATCAATGAATGGTAGCGGGAAGTGGTCCTTCCGAGTGGCGTCGTTGAGACGCCGATAATCAATGCAGACACGGTACCCAGTCACCGTGCGCATCGGGATCAGCTCATTCTTCTCGTTAGGCATCACAGTCATCCCACCCTTTTTGGGTACCACCTGGGTGGGACTGACCAACTCGCTGTCGGAGATGGCGAAGATGATCCCCGCGTCCAGCAGCTTCACGATCTCTGCCCGAACCACAGCCTCCAGGTTCGGTGTCAGTCTTCTCTGCGGCTGTCTCACTGGCCGCATCTCATCCTCCATCAGTATCCGGTGGGAGCAGAAAGAAGGGCTGATCCCCCGGATGTCTGTGATCTTCCATGCAAGAGCTCGCTCGTACCGCTTCAGCAAGGTCACCAGTCTGGTCTTCTGCTCGAGTGTGAGGGTCGAGCTGATGATGACTGGCAGCTTATTCCCCTCCCGGAGAAATGGATACTCCAAATGAGGAGGGAGGGGCTTAAGCTCCAGCTCTGGTGGTTCCTCCAAGGAAGTAGCGATGCGGGTGGAGGATGAGATCGGTTTGAACAGCCTGTCGCCCTCCAAGAAGGGGCCACTCTCCAACTCGGCCAACTGCTCCGCCAGCTGCGGCTCCTGCGATGCCTGCTCACCTAGCAAAATACAACGCTCAAGAACATCGTCAGTACCCGCACTCGTTATAGCGAGTGCGGTCTCAAAATCAGCAAGTATATCACAGTAATCTATGTCATCATGCAAATGAGGGTGTTTCCCATTCTCAGACACAGAAAAGGTAGCCTGTTCATCACCAGCACGCAGATTCAATTTACCACTATGCACATCAATAAGCGCCTTGGCGGTGGCGAGAAACGGTCTACCTAAAATCAAAGGTACATCCACATCCTCATTTATATCCAAAATAACAAAGTCAACAGGATATGTGAATGCACCCACATTAACAAGCAAGTCCTCAATGATACCCCTAGGATGCACGATAGAACGATCAGCTAACTGAATGCTCATCCTAGTAGTTCTAGGTTCACCTAGGCCTAGCTTCTTAAACAAATTATAAGGCATGAAATTTATGCTCGCGCCTAGGTCCGCCAAGGACTTTCCTACATGCATGCTGCCAATAACAAGAGGGATAGTGAAACTCCCTGGGTCTTTCCGCTTCTCGGCCAGCTTGTTCTGCAGGATAGCAGAACACTCCTCGCTCAGCATCACTGTCGAAAGATCCCCAAGTTTCTTCTTGTTGGTGAGGAGGTCCTTCATGAACTTGGCATACTTGGGCATCTTCGACAGTGCCTCCACGAACGGCATGCTGATGTTCACCTGCTTCAACATTGCCATGAACTTGGCAAACTCAGTCTCCAGCTTGTCTTTATGCAGGCGAGTGGGGAAAGGAAGCTGAGGTACATGCTCCTTAACCACTGGCTGTGTCTTGGGAGCAGGCGTTGTTGTGTCTTCCCCACTTCTGCAGTATCAGCTAAAAGTGTTGAAGCAGGTAGTGGATCATCTCGACTGGGCTGGGCAGGAGCAGCTGATGTGGTCTTGCCACTCCTGGTAGTGATGGCATCAAGCTGCTGGAGCTGGTTAGGATCACGAGGATTCGGAACAGTGGTGGCAGGCAAAGTCCCTGGTGCCCTGGTGGTGTTCTGGCGGGCCAAGACACCCACCTGGTTCTGCAAATCTTGCAAGATGGCACCCTGGTTCCTCTGACCTGCCTCCAGTGACGTGATAGCTGCCTGAGTGCTAGTCATGAATGAAGCTAGAATATTTTCCAGCTTCGTCATCTGGGTATCTGGAGCTGGGGCCGCTGCTGGCTCGGCGAACTAGCGCTGGGGCTGCTGGAATGGTTGCCCCTGCCTAGGCTGGTAGGGCTGCTGCTGTGGAACTGGCCCCTGTCGAGGTTGGTAGGGCTGCCTCTGCTGAAAGCCACCAGCTGGTGCTGGGAAACCAGGTGGCTTAGTGGTGTTGCTGCCCCAAGAGAAGTTGGGATGCTGGCGCCACCCCTCATTATATGTGTTGCTGTACGGGTCGAGGCGCCGAGCATTGGCGATGAAGTCCAACTGCTCTTGGGGAGTAGTAGACTCCCTCATAGCCTGGCAGTCTTCCACTAAGTGATTCGAGCTCTCACACCACTGACACTGAGCAACTGGAGGTGTAGCCATACCTCTGCCCGGAATAAGACTGTTGGGATGCTTCAATGTCTGCACTAGCTCAGCTACCTGCTGCTCGAGTCCGGATCTGGACTCCATGACGTGCACACCACGGTCCTGGGAATGTCTGCCTCGGCTGCTCTGCCCCCAAGAATGATCTCTGGCAGCCAAGGTATTGATCATCTGGTTCAGCTCGGGTGGAGTCTTAGTAAGAACATCCCCTCCTGGGCATAGAGACTCAATCACCCTCTGGCTATCTGGAGAGAGAGCACTGTAGAAGTTCCCCACTGTGAATGCATCGCTGAAGCCATCATGGGGACACTGCCAGAAATATCCCATGTACCGCTCCCAAGCATCACGAAGTGACTCATCTGGCTCTTGGCGGAAGTGAGTGATCTCCCGCTGAATCTCTGTAGTCTTCGATGCCGGATAGTACCTATGCACGAATTTGTCAGCCAGATCATCCCAAGTGGTGATGGACAATGGGGGCTGGGTCTCCAACCACCTCTTAGCATTCCCCGCCAGAGAATGGGGGAAGAGATGAAGGCGGATCGCATCATCAGGAACACCGTTCAGCTTGAACCCGTTTGTCAGCTGCAGAAAACAGGATAGATGTACCCTGGCCTCCTCATCCTTCAAGCCATGAAACTGGATAGAGGATGTGATGAGCTGAATCCAGCATGGCTTGATCTCGAAGTTGTTTGCTGGAATAGGCGGGTAGAGGATGACCGGGCGGATGTCAGCAATCCGAGGAGTGTAGTAGTACTCCAAGGTGGGACCCGGCTGCGGTGGATGATGAACTCCATGATCCTGGGGTATGGGGTTGTTCCCCAGGACCTGATTCACCGGGGGAACCTGCTGCGGATTCCCCTGGTGCTGATTGTAGTCTTCGTCCATCCCGTACTCTTCTTCAGAATCGCTACTCAGGTGGCCGTCTATGCGCTCTTCCGTAGCCAGTCTAGCTCGCTGTTGTCTCCTGAGCTGGCGACAGGTGCGGTCAATCTCTGGATTCAACGGCAGTAAACCTCCTGACTGGCTACGGGTCATGCACTACCTGCACACACTCAAGCAAGCAAACCCGTGAAGGCACAAGTGGGACAAAGCAAACAAATCAAAAAGAAAAGCTAAATTAACAGAAATCACTTTTCTTCAACAACCTAGCCGTCCCCGGCAACGGCGCCAAAAACTTGACTCACTTCTACTGTCACTCCAGGAATTGGCCAAGTGAAACCACTTCCTAAAGCGTAGTATAGCGGGTTTGGGTTTAATTATCAACCCGGGTCCTAGATCTGATGACTACTCAGTAAATTCTTGTTATCTAGCAATGAAACTGGCATGCAAGTCTAAACTATCAAACTAACAAAGCAAGTAAACGGTTGTATTCAGGTTAAGAGAGGTCACCCGGATATGGTTCCCCCTAGACTGCAGTTAAGCCGGATTGTAATTACCAAGTTCAGTTTCTATGATAGTTATACTGCGGAAGGTTCTTAAACAGCCTGAAGTCTCGACTAAAGGTCTTCAGACCCTCTCAATCTGAGTCTCTAGCGGGCGACTAACCTCCACCGGAGTAAACAGATTGAGGCCTTAACAAACAAAACCTCCACTACCGGAGTAAATCCGGTACAGAATAGTGAGTTGGCTCCTCGACTAAAGTCACCAACTCCCTACCTTCAATCAAGGATACTCTATCAACCTAGGCAGATATTCTCATTCTAGGTCAAAGCAGAAACAACAGGAATTTGATCAGGATTCAAGTCATTCAATCATTCAAACCTCAATCGAATATAATCAAATCATAGAATCAGTACTTGGGTTCATACAATCAAAGCCTAACATACAAATCTAGGGTTCTCCATACCCAGATGAATGGGAGAACTACTCCATGGAGACAGAAGCAAAAGCAGAATCAGACGCGAAATTCATACTGTGAAGGATGGATTCCTGCTCCTGGACGTTGATCGGCACTTCTCCAAGCTCAAACTGGCCTCCAATGGTGTTGAAGATCAAGCTAGGGCACTTGGAGACTCTTGTTCGTCGCTTTCTCTCTCTAGGAATCGCTCTGTCTCTCTAAAACTCGAATCCCCTTGATCTTTGGCCTTCTTTTCCTTTAAAACAGCTGCCTGTCGCGATACCCGGTCGAAATACCCGGTCGGGTATTTTGGGTCTCGACCGGGTATTATTAAAACGCACGTTTCATGCTAGGGGAAAATCCCCGGTCTGCTCCAATAATCCCCGGTCGGGGATTTAAGCTTCACGACCGGGCCCCCCTCTGTTTGTCACGGGTGCCCAAAATGATAAATACCCGGTCGGGTATTTTGCCACCTGACCGGGTATTTTCCTCCTGCAGCCCACTTCTTCCCAACTTTGCTCCTTTCGATCCAGAACTCGTTCCCTCGCCTCGATTCCAACGCCGGGTCCTGAAATATGACATAAACACACAACCTCGCGTGAAATCGGCTTAAACACGAGAGTCAACCTCTCAAACGGCTCAAGAATAGGGGTAAAAACATGTGTAATTATTGGTCTATCAAGATACATTTATTGTAAAGCTCCAAATCCAAATCCATTAAAAAAAATAGAAAGCTAAACAAACATAGATAGAGGCCAACTTCATGCTTAGTTGATGATATTCTTTTCCCTGCTATTATATCTAGGCTGTCTCCTCTTCTGTAACAACAAACACAGAATATATAATCACACATTTAACCCATATATCATTTATACTCAAACACATGATGTTACTAACACGTACCCGTTGAGGCTCATCAGTTGGAGGTTGCACACAAGTTTGTGGAGGTTGACTTGGTTCTCCGCGCTCTCTGGTACCTTTAGTAGCACTTCTAGTACGTGGCATGGTCTGTTAAAAAAACCTCCATACTTGTCATATTTTATCTTAAAGCTATCAACAACCCACACTAATTTAGAATGAATAGTTGAAGACATTGAGAACTGGATACTGTCATGCCACTGACCGTTGGGGGCGGGCTACCTTCTTCATCATTGTTGTCATCATCATCTTCTTCATTAGCCCCAACATCATTCCCAGGAACATTCCAATCATTATCGGCGTCGTCATCAGATGAAGGAGGTGTAGATGGAGGGACGAAGCCTTCGGGTTCGGGACAAGTACTAATATAATGACCGTCTCTTTTCTTGCACCTACCACACCTTCTTGTTTTCAGTTTGGGGTGTTTTGTTCCTTTGCGTTTCCTACAGCCTTTAAATGCTACTTTCTTTACGTCTAGCACATCTTCGTACTCCTTGAGTCTGACAATTGTCTTTCTCTGAGCTGGAGTCGTATGCATCATTTCTAGCTTGTCGCGAACTGCTATAAGACCCCGCTGCGCAACCTCAAAAGAGAGGGGAGAAGCTGCCCCTAGTAAGAAGAACCTCATCGCCTGGAACTGAAGTGTCCCATACCTAGTGTTGAAATCATGATCATCGCCGATCATATCTGTGGAAGTGGCATACTTTCAAACGAATTTGGGTTCTTGGACCATCGTTTTAGTACCAACTTTTCCGTAAGGTTTTCCAACGGTCATACTGAATGAAGAAATCCAGTAAACTATGTTTTTCGTCTGCATACCTTGCAATATATGCGTTGATTCCCTCACATCTGGAGGTCGTTGTCAATCCAGCAAAGAAGTGAGATCTCATGTATGTCTCTACCCATTCACTCCGTCTGTCAAACAAATATATAGAAACCCATGAGTGGGTTTCTAGTGAACACTTTTCCAACAATGCCCTCCATTTCTCTTCAAATTCGTCTTCTTCATAGTCAGCAGTCACGAACTTGCTCCATCCAGGTTCAAATTCTAGTTTGTTCTTCACATTGCTTGTGATGTTCTTTGAGAGATGCCAGGCGCATAAGCGATGAGTTGCATGTGGGAAGACATTTTGTATGGCATTCCGCATTGCTTTATCCCCATCCGTGACAACCGTATGAAGCACTTTCTCGCCCAACATTTCCTTCAGAAATTCAAAGCCCAATTGTAGCTTTCTTCAGTCTCATTATCCAAGAGGGCCCTTCCGAACAAACAAGATTTGAAATGGTGATTTATACCTAATAAGACATCGAGTGTTAGTCAAACCATGTCAATTATTACAAAATAGAACAGAGTAAACAAACTTTTGCGAACATGGTATTTATTAAATTATAATAAATGACCATGACAGTGAAATGCACTAAATCATAATTAAATTTCTTTGCTTAAGACATCAAGCATATACCTAATTTTGAGGGGAAGATGATGATAAGTGTCCTACACCTGAGACTGCCAAATTAAACTAAAATAGTAGAAACTACGTATGCGAATTTTCGTTAAGGGTAGGGGATGCTATAATTCCACGAGACAGATGCGAAACCAGTACCGTGCCCGAGTGTGGGCGTCTGAGTCCTTACTAATAGTAGTAGCAACACATCAATTATAAAAAAAGTAACACACCCATGTTGCACCCACCTTCAAAACACAGTAACGACCAAACTCTAGATATCCTACTTTAATTAACAATGCTACTTTAACATTTAATAGTCAAATTCTGAAGGAACAAACTTTGCACCTGAAAATATGACAAGAGGCATGTTATAGATGTTTTTCTTGTAAGTGGTGTCAAATGACATCAGATCCCCAAAACATGAAAGATCAGCAATGCTCATGCTGTCTGCCCAAAACAGTTTCTGCAGTCTATTTTCTTCGTCAACAGTGTGTCTAAAGATGAACTTAGTGTCCATACTTTTCTTTGATTCTAGATATGCAAGTGCTATTGCAGCATCACCTGCACCGATCCTTTCCATGCGATCTGAGCTACTGAAGTTGTATCCATCTTTTTTTTGTGTGTATCCCACCTTGTGAGGCCCTCCGGCAGTTTGAATAGCTAGATTTATTACTTCGGAAGGTTTCATGCCTGCATTTTTTTTTTGAATCGAAAGTCCGATTTATCTGCTTCCGTCAAACCTCTATGCGATCTCAAGTAGTGAGTACATTGTTTTCGAACTGGTTCATGAGAGTGTTGTACCTCAACTTTGTCAACAACCCATTTTTTATATGCCTTGTTCAAAGCCACCCATAGTTTTGCTTTGCATCCGAATCTCGTATTCATGGGAGATTCTCTCTTTTGCTCCCCTTTATGAGGGCGTCTATATCCCTAACAGGAACAGACATAAGTTGCACGTGTAATATCTCCATGAGTATTCTTTGCTTTCTTCTCGTGTCTGACAGAAAACCCCCAAGCCTTCGCGTAGTTATTATAGAACGTATAAGTTTCATCCTGACTATTGAACTTCTGACCGAGAACATCTTCGGAGGTTAAGTTTCACAATGCTTCATCCTCGTCCACTCCATCGTTAGGAGGAACACGTACACTGCCAGAATCCTCAGCCCTATCATCCTCCTCTCTACTTAAATCACCACTGCTATTAGGAAGAGTCAGATCTATAGGCGGGACGTCCGTTCCCTCTAGAGGATTGTAATGGCTTCTCTCTGTTGTCATTTGTTTGAAATGGGGCAGTTTTTCAGATTTGTTCCAAGTGAGAAAAATATACGCAGAGGAGGTATGTACTGGTGTTTCCCTCGTTCATATGTAACCGTTTCCATCTTATTTGCATATTTTAATATTTTAACTATTGAATTTGTTCACAAAAAAAGCTATTGAATTTAATTTTTGTAATTGCATGTCTGGTCCGGCCTAGGAACGGACCATCCAACGACCCTGTCAAGTTGGACTCCTTAGGTAGAAGGTGGCCTGAAATGAGGAGAGGATTCGGGCCTGCCATTGGTTAGTGAAACAACTCATTCGTAATATTAGCTGATGTTGGTAAGTTAACTTATCATACCATAGTGGAATGTTGTAGCAGGTTTGACTATGTCAATGCACCTTTGACAGTATCATGATCTTTCTCCTTCCTAAGATTTGGCCTCCATCAAATGGGTATAGAAACAAATTGTATGGGTCCCTAACAAATCTCATGTGCACACTTTTGCAATGCATTTATGTCTTTGTATGCCTCTTATGGTTGGTAACAAACTGTTGATTGACTAGATACGGTGGCTGGAGAAATATTAATTCCCTATGTTACGCATAATCAGCATTTTCAGTTCAACCGATAGAATTTGTTAGTTCCAGTATAAAATTCTTAGTTTTTTATTCATATTTCAAACCTCTTATTTCCGTTCATCTGATTTCTACAAGAATTTGGTGAATCTCCAACCCGTAGGTACATATTTCTTTGACACTCTGTGGAGCATTATATAACTAGTGCTTATTTTATTTAGCAGGCAAACCCGTATCCACTTTTCATATTCTTTCGTTCGTGCACACATTCTTGAATACCATGGATAACGTGAAGAAAGCAAGGACATCTGCCAGATTTGATCTTCATTCCCATCTTCCTTCCTCTTCTAATTCCTTTATTTTGGCCCTTGCAATTTTCCGTTTGTTATGTACGTTCTCATCCATGCCCTTTGTTATTATATTCATTGGATGCTAGGGAGCATGGCAATAGCATTTATACTGTACAAGCACTTCATTTCCCAGGGCAGACTTAGCTTTTACAATGTTATTAACATGATTTATTGTGTGTATTACCACAGTAGCACTATATAATTTCCAAAAATAATTTGTTTTCATCTCTTTCTAGCCTTTCTCTTTTGTCATGTGTGTTGCTTGAGGTTTTTTAAATTCTGTATGCATGATGGACTATGTTAATCCTACTGTATAGACATGGATTCTCTCTTTGTATTGCATCTTTCCCTAGTTTCATTGGAATTAGCACTAATAGTAGACTTATAGCGGCTCTACTGATATTTGTCTTCTAACTACATGAATAAAGAAAGCAAGAAAACAAATTCAGCTGATCCTGTCCAAGAAAACAATGGGCCTGATGTAGTATGCTTGGGGTACTATACCCATTACTCCCAGCAAAAGAAGAGCATGGACCAACTCAACTCTTGAAGAACGGGGGCCATCTACTCCTCTACGGAGTCAAACAAAATCAGATTTCATTGCCTCGAATGAAACAGAAAGGGATCCACAGGTTATTACTATCGGCAGTTGGTTTCCTTATGCTCCCTTTCATTGATTGATTTATGTGTACTCATCCCTCTGCTTCTGAATATTCAAAGTTCATACTCTACTTCCTCTATTATGCATTTATGTGTTCATTTAGTTTGCAATTCGCAACATATTTAGGAAGGATGTGAATGTTTACACCTGTAATACATAAGTTATAACATCAATGGAATTTCATATTCCAAGACACATTGAACTCAAGTTTGATGAACTTGTGGTGGCTTGTTATGCCTTCGGAAGAGGCCTATAAGAAGATGAAGTGTTGGTCCACACTTTGGGAATTTAAGGTCAGCGAAAGGTGTTCATGAGCCTTTGTCCAGGGAAGGCATTAGCAGATGATGTGAGTTCCTATTCTCAATTACATGATTCGACAATTGCTACTAATCCTAATCTAATATCGCTTTCGTTTATGTATATTAGGTACTGACAATGGTGTGCAGCTATCTAAGTCAGAAACAGTTGATGACAGATAATTGGAGATATGTTTCTTGCCGCGTGAGTTTTCGGTATTGAGAATAAGCTAGTTCTTTTGAAGTCTGCTTGTTTGATGTTCCTTCAGAGTTTGCCCACTAATATATAAAAAGTAACTGTGATTTATGTCAACATTTGTAGGCATCTTTGATGACTGGAGATCTAACTTCTCAGGAAGCATTGGACAAATACCAATACTCATTTATGCAGATTTCACCTCAGTGTAGCAAGGTTGTATCTTATTCTTGGTTGTTTTGGATTTAAAAAATATCGTTTCCATTGGTTGGATTGTAATCGTGTGTTTATGTTATCAGGTTTACATCCCCATGAAGGATGAGAATGATTGGTTTTTATTGGTTGTGGATCTCAAGTCTAAAGAAGCAATCATCTTACAAGCTTTGTATTTGGACGATCGCACATCCATCAGGGAAGAAGTTGTCAAAACAATGGTAAGTGTTTATGCTTTTGGATACAACATTGTGTTACGCTTTCTTTTATAATGGTGAAAAAATATTATTCGGAAAAGAATTCAAAAGTATAAAAGGTATGCAAACATGATTCAAAAGTATAAAAGGTATGCAAACAATGATACAACACTTTTTGATGATTGATGTCTGTACTTTCCGCAATTTTGTTATTATTTATGCTGCTATTGACAACTGGTTGCTTTGTATTCACTGTAGCTAACATTTTTAGACACATTAGCCCCTCTGATGTGTTCGTGGGATGGAGATATACCTAAAATTTCCGAGTTTCACATTACAAAGCCTATAAGAAATTAATCTGCATTTGTGTAAGCACATTTACTTTCTATTCTACATCCTATCTTAAAATTACTAGTCATTCGTCCTCTTCATCCATTTGATTGTATGCTTTGTGGTGGGGTATAGTCGTGAAGATTCTGGAGCGTGGGTGTGCCAGTGGATGTTTCGTACAGAGTTGTTTGACAAATACGATGTTGCGGTAATATAATTTTTATTATTACTCTATTACAAATCTTATTGTTGTGTATGAACAACTCGTTTTGGCCTACAAGACCTAACCAAATAAAGTTTGTTGTTCGAGACAGTATGTTGATGAGGGAATTCGAATGACGATTGCAGTGCGTTTGCTACTTTCACCTTACAACATAAATCGAGCAACTACTCTGAAGCTGGCGCACAAATTTGCCCAAAAGTGTCATCATATCATTGGACATTATTATGCAGCTCGGAAAGAAATGGAGGTGATAAAAGACCTTATCACTCGATAATGAGATAATTAAGTTACAACGTAGATTCGAATACTTGCTTCTACGATTTGCTTTCAACGATTTAGAATAATGGCTCGGTGCTGTTTTACTGGGGTTTTCCTTTCGTAATACTTTTGGTATGACTTTGTTGCAGTTTGCTTCTATTTCATACCTTGTGCCTTCGCAAATTTTTTAAATTTATGACTTTGGTTTCTTGTCTATTCCCATCTACTTCGTTTTGCTTCAAATAACCAATGCACAAGTCCTCCAGGAGTGATACCGTAAGGTAGGCTGAAACTGTACTTGCTACCATGCTTCTTGTCCCTAAACCTGCAGCTCATCTCGGTCAACTATTAGGTAGAACACAACTCTGTGGTTGTCCCCCAAATATTTACAAAATTTTCTCTTGCTTCCAACTTTAAGATGTAATAGTAAAGAACGCGGAGAGTGTATGAAAGTGCCGAGTTCTGTGAAATCATATGCCAAATCAAGAATGTCACTGCCTTATTCAAAGGGAACTTACAACGATCATATGATAGGTGATGATTCAAAAGAATCCCATTTTAAGCGCACAAAACTTCTCATTTGCTTCTTAACCGGAACCTGTGCCTGATTCTGAAAGAGTTCAATTTATATTGAACAACCATTAAATGATAGATTTCCATCACGCCCTTGGCAACCATAAACCCTTGTTCTGCCAAGCAATTCCACAACAATTTAAGGGTTCAAGTCTCAGCATTCACCAAGGAACATCTCCGCACTAACTACACAATAATGTCAACCATTACAGAGACTCAAAACAAGTACCAAACCTACTCGGTAACTATTGACAACACTGAATACAGTTAAATCAACTTGGACCCCACGAACTTGTAAATCCCACATATTGGGGTGGGATTTGTAAATCCTTGATGGCTAGTTATATTTATAGCAAATCCATCATAATTATATCATCAAGTCTATCATGCAAACAATAGACTCTTCAAATCCATGACGGTACAAATCCCTCATAAATCCAAAGGTTTTTTTGAGTCAAAACCCTCATTTTTCAAATCCAACAAGCAAACGAGCCGTAAAAGTATTGGAGCAATATGTGGATATCCACTCCTCAGCGGTATCAGCAACGCCTGCACTTTCTTAAGGAATTGCACTTCAGTGAGGCTTTGACCAACAAAAGTTCTGCACCGCTCTTCCATAGCTCACTCACTATATTCATCCACAACAACCTTCCACCACTGGGTTATCAGACCTCAACAGAGATAAAGGTAATGCTACAGGATGAGACAAACTCCCTTCCGCAAGATATCGTGACTGGAAACAGCTTGTAGAATGCTGAGGAAAATGAGCAATCAAAGAAGAAATGATCTCTGGAGTCTGCTATTTTTGTTATTGACTTCTAAAGGATTTTGAATATAACGTTCCCAGAGTAGACGCACACATTTACAGGCACTTTAATTGCTTAGAGAAATCATATGTTGTCTGTTGTTCATGTTGGATAGTTATGAGATGATAGAGAAATCAACCTACCCTACTAGCCTTCTCCAGGATGGTATCTGCCCAAAATATAAACAAGCCATTGTATATCCGTAAATAGGCAAATCAATACAATTCTCAATTTTGTCATCAAGAAACTAACTGAAGCTAAAAACATTACTCTCCTAGCATATCCTATCCCAAATATCTTAACTAGACTCCTACCCATCATCTTGGCATTTGGTATACTGCAACTGCTCCCACCACGACGGAAGCCAGCTCAGGTCAAAGCTACAAGCTTTCTCGAGAAAAGAACATGAACCCTGGTGAAACATTCATTCAAAAAATTTCTTTTCATCTACCTAAAAATTTCTTTTCTTTCTCGAGAAAATTACCATCTCGTTAATTATGGCTTTCTTTTCATGATTCTCCCCTCACTCCTTTTTTTGTGACGCAATTTCCGAGACCCCAAGCTAATTAACTGGCTATTCAAGATTCGTTGCGATGACTGCCGATTGGAGACGAATAGCATCAGGTTCAGCGACCGCCGTCCATCGGTGGGCCTGATAAGAGAGGTTTTCACTCCTGACAAGCTTTGTGATGCGGAAGCCGTACCTTCCAACCAGAAATTTCTCAAATTCCAACCATGACACCAACTATTTCTCCCTCACAGACTCCTCCCATGACTTCACTTCTTCAGGATCTGTTAACAAAGATGTGGTCATCATCGGCGAGCGTCTACAGCAGCTTTGTAGCCGCCATCAAGGCAGTGTAGCTTGGCCTCAGAATCACATGCATCGAGAATCACATGACCATCAACGGCACCTACCTTAGCGTCTGGAGTTGAAATCGAGTTGTCGCCTTCGAACTGGTATGTCAGTAGTAGGAACGGGCGAACGGGTTCTGGGTCTATCAGATTGCAGACTCTGAAGGAAGGAGACGAGTAGGGGGCATAGGCGAAGAAGAAGCACAAGATTTGCAACGGAGATATATTTGGATCTCTTGATGTTCATTAAAAATAAATTTTAATTTTTGGAGGGGAAATTAGGGGCAAGAACACAAGGGTCTTGTCGTTTGAGCTTTTAATTGGGGAAGGAACGAAATATAAACAAATTCTCAACAATATAATATCTGGGGGTGGAAAAGTATGATTGAAATAAACATGGTACTTTAATATAAAAATCAATGAAAATATTTGTTGGGGTACTAGAATGCGCGTATAAAATTTTCAGGAATCATTTTTTAAATATAATTGTCAATAAATAAAAAAAAATTATTAGATTTAATAATACTCGTTAGATTAGATCAACGGTGATTGTCAATGCCACAAAAATACTCGAACGACAAATACAATTCATTGAGTTTTTCAAAAATGTTTCTCTTGTACATATGAATTTAGGATACATATTATTTCTTAGAGTGAAATCTCATCACTTTCACATCAACTTTGTCAGATTGTTCAAGATTGAACTACTTGTGTTAGAGGTAGGGAACAACTTCACCTCTCTAACACCATATTTGAGGCTTATCCTCCATCAACACAGTGCCAACATTTAGTTGAGGCCACCAGAAAATAATAATTCATGCATCTAACCCACTAAGTGGAATAGATCTTTATTTTGCATTACTCTTACAACTTAAAAATCTAGAGGAAAATGGAGATAAGTAATTTTTATGCGATTCCATAATGCCTTATTCACATCTCCTCCAGTTGACGCGTTAAAATTCTCGAGTTTCCACTCAACCCATTTCTTTAAACTGATATAGTTACAAAGGATGAGAAATTAGACTGATTGGAGAATTGGACAAGCTATATGTTCCCAAAACATTGTTGTAACTTGAGCTAGAAAAGTTTGACTTCTCCTGGACTTGCACACTATATGATAAACGCTTTAGGTAATTATAATGATTACTTAGCTAATGATTATTAATCATAAGTTGGAGGTGGATTAGTCTGGACTCATCATCTCATTTGACTTTTATGTTCTCTATTGGCTCATCTTGGAGGACCTTCCCCAACTCCATTTTTATACTTAAAATTCTTTCCAAAATTGGATCATTGGTAGGGCCCATCAACTTCACATTGACCTGCAATCTATGTTACGGAAGTCGGTACCTGATATTTATGAAGAAGAAAGATCGACAGCAGGACGGTGCAACTCATAATGGAGGAAATCCAAGCTATGGTAGACATGAAGTTGCTACTGGAGAAAATTGTGGGTTGGCGATCATGAATGGACGATGACAATATGTCCTCTTCCTTGTTTGCTGCTGCTCGCAGATTTTGGCTAAGGTTGGAGAAAGAAGGAAGAAAGACGAGCTCGAGGAAAGGGGAAGGGCTAGAATGGTGAACTTTTGTTGTTAGGTTTAGATTTGAATTCTCAATATTGTTGAAGTTGTAGTGTTTTGTATATATTCTATTTTTTAGTACCATTGTAAACTTAACCACTATATAACCATGTCACCCGTCGAAACAGTTAGTAGATCTTTCTCAAATAATTTGACAAAATACTTAATTTTGTTAGATAATTAAGAGATGTATGGGAAAGTGGATGACAAAAAATCTCTTTTCGTGGCATGATAATTTTTTTTAATTATACTATTATCTTTTCTTATGTTTGCATTTAATTAGAATAATTGTTCGTCTGGATGTGGTATTTGGGAACAAATGCCAAGATCTTAAATAAAATTTTTTTGTTGGAAAAAAGAATGCATCATTTGGTACATTTTCTTTCCAAAAAGTCACAAACTTATTATTTGACAACCACTAAAGGGAGAGCTAGTATTCTCCAAATAACATGTTATTGTCTTTTTTGTATATCTCAAACTATCCTATCCTTTTAGACTTTTGCTCCCTATTTTTGTCACTTTTCACCTTAAGTATTGCTAAGACTAACAAAGACTAAATGTCTTTACCAACTTAATTATAAAAAATCATTTTAATGCTTGTATAATGAATTTGATAAAAAAATTTAAAGGCATTTAATAAAACTTTTATTCCCGTATTATCGTTAAGTCTTCTAATATTTTCTAATTTTTTTATGTTTTCCATATAAAACACGTAGAAATGTTTAACTAATACATTTTCAATATTTTATAATTGACATGAATCTTGTAAATGCACTATATTATCTAAACAAGGTATAAACCATCGAATATTATTAATAATATGCATATTGACCAAGCATGACACCTGACCTAGCGAGAAAGAGATGAGATAAGAATGCAGATTGATAAAATAAAAAAATTTGATTGCAAATACCACATCAACAATACTACTACTACTTGTAATGCATTCAAACGTGATATTTCGTACAAATACCACATAATAAATATTCAAATAACCGATAAGAGAGCACACAACGCCTTGAAGAATCTCCAATATGAGAGCGTTCAACTACCTCTATCTCCGATAAAGGATACTAAATATGCGAGTAACCCCGTAACGTAATCGTGCGGCTACCACAAGCACACAAATGAAAGGGCACTATATGTGCGCTGTAACTCCATAACATAATCATGTGACTACCACAAGTGCACCAATGACAGAGGACACACTTCTGCGGGGTTGAAGAATCTCCCATAATAGAGTACTCAATGGCTTGAATAACTCCTACAGGAGAGCGCTCAGTGCCTTGAATAATATTCAACGAGAGAACATCCACCACCATGAAAACTCCTAAAGAGAGCGTTCAATGTCTTGAAGAATCTCCAATGAGCAAGAGCTCAACTCCTTGAAGAACCACAATAGTTGAGCGCTCAACACCTTGAAGAATCTCCAGGAAAAGGACGCCCAACGCCTTTATGAAACACACTGATAAGATCCCAAGCTCGTGAGAGATCATGTTCTTTTGATCAAAGTCACGCAGCAGCAACTTAAGTTTGGATAGCTCGAATTGACCTTTAAAAAAACATAAAAATAAAGGGATACGTGGGGGCAGATACTCGACACAATCGAGTTTGATCGCTTGATTGATATGAGTATTGCCAAGCTCTTCTGGATTCTTCAATAAAAAAACTCAAACAAGGATCTTGCACTAGGTATGAAATCCACCAATAGCTAAAATAATAAACCATAAGCACGCCGGCTCCATGAGGGAAAACATACCTCGGTATAAAATTCTTATTTCAACAAAGTCTCCCCTAAAATTCGTGTTTAGAACCCTTTAAATAGGTCTGGCTGATAGTGTTACTAAATCGGGCACGAAAAGACTGAGTAGTAAGGCACTAACTGATAGTGTTACTAGTGGCGCGCACAAACTATGTAGAGGAGCACCCAACTAGCATCACAATAACGATGTCACCCGAGACTAAGTAGTGGAGCACCCAACTAACAGCACCAACAACGATGCCACTCAAGACTAAGTAATGGGACACCAGCTGGGAGCACCAATAGTGACACCCAACCGTCGTGCCCAACCTTGACGCTCAAACGGTGACTCCCAACCGTGATGGGTAACCGGTGCATCACGTTGATTAATGCTCACTACGACTATATAAGAGATTTCAAGCCCTCATAAGGGATGACAAAAGGGGTCTACTCTCACTTTTCACTTGGGTTATCTCTTTACAGTTTCTCTCTGTATTATTCTCTCAACTCACTCTAAATATAAAACTGACTTGATCGTCAGAGCTTAATCCGGGTGGCATCCCCGACTTTACACAAATTCCTTTCCTTCAAACTAGATTAGATGAGCGGATTGTGAGTCAAGTCCCAATCTAACAAATCATTGTTCGGATCCAAAACTAGACAGTAAAAAAAGAGTATTTCAACATGATAATAATTGCGTTATTACGTGTATAAATGGTGATTTTATCAATAGAATCTAATTTGACTATTTGAGAATAAGAGAGTGTGTATTGAGTTATAAGAACTCGAATTCGATAACAATAATACTTTTTGACGGTTTTAAGAAATTTTCTCTTCTCATTGGAATTTGTTTGTGTTCCGTGGCAATAAATTGACTTGTGTAGTATTGTTCATAATGTTATTTTGGATGTTAGTAATTTGTTAGATGTATGAAAAATATGGGATGAATTGGTAACTTATGACAAAAACTTGAATTGAACTAAAGTTTGTGCTTGACAATGACAAGTGGCAATAGAAGGGGCAGGAAAAACTATAGTGGCCGTGGCAAACCAGACCCTAAACATTGAGTTGTGGGCCTTGTAGGCTCATAAACTTGTGTTCGGATTCTAGAGCTCAACCAACGAGGTACAAATCGAGTGGGCTAGGAACATGCGAATAAAACCATGGGTTAGTTTGGATGGATTAATCTAAAAATGAGTCAATTTGATTAATTGTCTCGTTTTATAAATGAGACAATTAAAACGATACAATTCGAATCATCTGTCCCCACCTCAGGTAATTGAAATTGACTCAAAACAGATCAATTCAAAATACCTCAGGCAGATTGATCCATCCAAATTTTTTGCTGGCAAACGAGGCAATTTAGTACAATTGTCTCAAAACGAGACAATTGTGTCAAATTGATCCGTTAAAATTTCTCATCCAAATGACCTCCATGAGACCATGCCCTGCCAATCTGAAGCATGAAGCCTTGATTCTATATAGGGTGTTACAGTCTGTTCTAATTTATATGTAACTCCACCACTAAGTTAATTAGATAAGCATAATTAACAAGCTATATATAATATCTATTCCCCCCCCCCCCCCCGGATGAAATATGCAGCACCTAATGGATAGTTAAAATGGATGTCATAATATCAAGATTCGGATACAAAGGCATATTGATCATTGAAGACTGTAATATCATGTAAAAAATTAGTTGGTCTCAATAACTTTCAATTCCATATATATAGATTGTATGTTGTAATTACCTTCTTAATTTAATCATATGACTATTACTTACACGCAAATTAGGAGGACTACTAAGTCTACAATTCCAGTGCAATCATATTTGTAGTTATTGTTTTTATAATTATTATTTTGATAATATTATAACTCCGATCGTTACTTCTTATATTAAAATGGTCGCTAATTTCTAGAAGGCTAATACAATATTCCGTCCCTCCAAACATGCTAAAAATTTGGAAACAAAGGGCAACAAATAATGAAAATACTCTTCCGAATTTTACAATATTAAATAGCATTGGTGCTATAAGTTTTTATTTTTATGGTACAACTTGAAGTTGTACGTTTAACGTTATGGTACAACTTCAGATTGTACCTATACTCTTTGTAGAAATTCTTTTATGGTACAAATTGAACTTGTACATTTATGTAACGGTACAACTTTAGGTTGTAAAGTTGTACCATAACATAAGGGTACAAATTCTTTTATGGTACAAACTGAACTTATCCATCTAACGTTATGATAAAACTTCAAGTTGTACATTAAAACACCAATGCTTTATAGTATAGTAGAAGTGATCTTCCTTGAATTGGGTTCGAGAAAAAAATAAGAAGAATCCGGTATGCACCAGTAGGGGACTAGGGGTGGCTATACGGTCTGGTCCGGTTGAATTGGCTCAAACTGATCCGGTCCCGGTCCGGTCTTTTCGGGAATATAAGGACCAAAGATTGGATTGGGTGTAGTCCGGTCTTGACCCAGTCCAGTCCCAATTCGGTCTTGATTGTAGATAGAGCTTCTGGAAATTTGAATGGCCTGAGACCTCAAAAGGTGATGAGTTGGTTAAGTTTTGGGTGGTGGGCTCTCTTATCCGGTTTTTAATCGGTTTTTGATCTGGTCTCAAATGATTTTTTACCTAAAATCTAATCCCGAAGATGGAATTGGATTGTTTGCTATCCTGTTACGGTCCCCAATCTGAATATACGATCCGGTTTTGGGTAAACCCAAAAAGCCCGGACGAAATAGCCCGTCCTAATCACCCGTAAACGTTGTAGAGCAAAAGATATCACATTTTCCCCCTAGGTGGGACGGTTTCTCTTCTCGTAACCGCTCCGATGTTCCTCGATTGAAATCCTTCGGGCAATAGCCGCCGTGAGCAAGGCCTATCTGCTGCTTGAACGCCTACGTGCGCCTGATCAATTCCTTCGCAGATTCAACGCTGCCACAGCGTTGAAATCGAACCTCAAAGTCACAACACCATCCCAACGCTAGCCACAATGAGGCTTGGGCGTCGGCCGTTTCAACGCCTTCGCCGCCAACCACCTCTGTCACTTCTTCTCCATCGCTACCTGGTATATTTATTGTTCCCCCTCTGTTCGGTTATTTTGTTTCTTATTCATGGACGCAGGATGTCCCCCGCGCAAGTCTGTCAACTGGTCACGCAACAAAGCGATCGATCAACTTGCCTCCTTCTCTAAGTCACCAATTTTCTCGTGTCACCAATTTTGGGGCAATAATTGAGTATTTGTGTATTTGAACTGAGATGTCCCAAAACTTGATCTTTCTATGTTGGACCAGAAGTCGGCTCGGCCCATGACCGAGGCACAGAAGCCCACGGACGAGATGCAGCAACCCATGACCTGCATGGTTTCCGCGTTCTCCAAGGACACAAATAATAAGCTAACCCTAGATGCATGTCGAAAGGGTTTATATAGCTCCTGTACTCTGCTTATGCCGTTAACAATTCAAGAGGAATAAAATCAGTAGCTGGAGGATTCAACCCTCCCGTGGATTAGTCCCGAACACCTTGGGGATACCACATTAAAATTACTTGTCTCGATATTTTCGTTTGGAAGTTTCTCTCGATTTATCATGGTATCAGAGCATTAGCATCCTGCTAGCCTCTCGCAACAATGACGGACGGCAAGACTACTGTTGATGATTCCAGCAGTGGTACCCAATTCGAAGACGACGACAACAATCTCCCGCCGGTTCTTCTTCTTCACAATTCCGATGGACCAGGACAGCTCTTGGTCGGTGATATTTTAACGTCTACCAATTATGGAGAATGGGCTCTCGACATGCAGGATTCTCTTATCGCTAAGAATAAGTTTGCTTTCGTTGATTGATCGTTGGCCAAGCCTTCCGCGGGAGAGATGCGGAACGCTTGGATCCGTTGCGATGCCATGGTCAAAGGATGGCTCAAGACTGATATGAACAAGGAGATTCGTAGTAGCATCAGGTTTGCCGAGACATCTCGTGAGATTTGGGATGATCTTCGCAATCGGTTTGGGCAAGGCAATGCGTCTCGCGCATATGACCTGCGTCGGATGATTAGCTTGCTTCAACAAGAAAAAAATTTTGTTTCAGCCTTTTACACAAAGCTGCGTTCATATTGGGAGGAGTCTACGGCAATATTGCCAAATCCCAGTTGCATATGTGGCCACTGCACTTGTGGCGTCTCGCTTCGTATCCGTGAACAGCAAGAGAGTTCACGTCTCTTTGATTTTCTGATGGGGTTGGACGATGCGTTCTCAGGCGTTCGGACTCAACTCCTTGCCATGAAGCCCACGCCGAGTTTGGCTGAGGTGTTTAACATCACCATCAATGATGAACAGCAGCGGTTGATCACACAGAACTGCAAGCCTTTTGCAGAAGCGGCCGCATTTTCTGTTCGCAAAGGCCTGGCCACCTCCGTGATCGTGCTACCGCGTGTGGTGGGAAGGAAAAACCTCGCTGCAACTATTGTCAAAGGCCTGGCCACCTCCGTGAACAATGTTACCAGCTGCATGGATATCCTCCGCGCGAAGGTCGTGAAGGACGTGATGGGCGTGATTCTCGTCCCAACCTTGACGCTCGTGATCCTTGAGAAAAGCCGAGTGAGCAACAATGGCGTCGACAGCAGGGTCGTTTTGCTGGAGAGGGCTCGACGCACGATCGCGATCGAGAGCTGCGAGCCGCTCAGTTTGAGCACGACAATGACGAGCGTAGCCCGGTTGCTGGTTTTACGTTGGCACAGTTGGAGCAACTCAAACAGTTTTTTGGGTATCAAGCTAAGGGTGCTGAAGACCCCTCGGCCCATGTAGCAGGTATGTTTTCTTTAAGCACTGAATGGTTGCTGGACTCTGGCTGTAATGAACACATTATCATGCATGATGATTTGTTGATCAACAAGATGAAGCCCGTGAACGGCCAGCCAGTTTGCATTCCTAATGGTGACTGTATACCTGTTGAACATGTTGGAAGTGTTGCTTTGGGCCCCGATCTTACGCTGAATTGTGCACGTCCCTGAGTTCCGGTGTAACTTAATTTCGGTCAGTCAATTTGCTAGAGAAAACCGTATGGCCTTAATATTTCTTGATGATTTTTGCGTCATCCAGGACTTACAATCCAGGAAGTTGATTGGGAAGGGTGAACTACGTGATGGGTTGTACTATTTGCAACTGTTTGGTGTTGGGCAGGTTCAAGCTTGTGCAGCAAAGAAGCAGAGCAAGGTACAGGATGAGATCTGGCATGCACGACTTGGTCACCCCTCCCTGGCGGAATTGCAGCACCTTCGCAAGGAGCTTAGCATTTCTTTTGTTTCAAATAAAACTTGTGATTTATGTTCTCGGGCCAAACAGACTCGTAGCCCCTTTCCCTCTAGCATGATTCGTACTAAGCAGTGTTTTGATTTAATCCATGTAGATATTTGGGGTGGTTACAAGACTGCCTCGCTCAGTGGTGCCCATTATTTTCTCACTATTGTTGATGATTTCAGTTGCGCAGTATGAGTTTATTTGCTTCATTTTAAGTCCGATGTCGGGCGCTACTTGATGCTTTTCGATCAGATGATTCGGCGACAGTTTGGCAAACGACTTAAACGAATCCAGGCAGACAATGGTCATGAGTTTAACACTCTGGCTCTTTAAGCTTACTACGACAGTGAGGGTATCCAGCTCCAAACTTCTTGTACTAACACACCTCAACAGAACGGTGTTGTCGAGAGAAAGCATAGGCACATTCTGGACACAGCAAGGGCACTCCGATTTCAAGCTAATCTCCCGATAAAATTATGGGGTGAGTGTATTCTTACTGCAGTTTATCTAATCAACCGTTTACCCACTACCACTACAGGTTGCACCCCTTTTGAAGTCCTGTTCGAACGGCCAGCTCCTTACTCGCATCTCCGCGTTTTTGGGTGTCTTGCTTATGTCAAGGATACCCATGCCTCACTTGACAAGTTTGCTGAACGAGGGAAAGCTTGTGTGTTTATTGGATACGCCTCCACACAGAAAGGGTATCGGTTTTACGAGCTAGCCACACAGAAGACCTTCACTGCTCGTGATGTTCAATTTATTGAAGATGAATTTCCTTTTCACTCTGCTACCTCCGGACGCCTTTACTGGATCCCGCGGCCCATTCTCTCCACCACCGATCCTGACTCCGATGACGAGTTGCTGGCGGACCTCAGCCCATCTAGGCCGGCCCAAGTCCCACCTTCTGTTGGGCCTGCTTCGAATGATGCGAGTGCCCCCGACGTGACTCCCAGCTCTCCTTCGCCCACGAGTCCTTCTGGGCCGTCCTCGCCTTCAACCGTGGCAAGCCCACCTTTCACTGCCACTACTTCGGGCCCGCCTGATCCAAGTCCCCCACAGCAGCCCGTGCACCGTGGTGATCGCGTCCGGACACGGCCCAAGCACATGGGCATCTACGACACCCATTATGCCCCACTCTATGCTGCTCCTTCACAGGAAAATCAACCCGACAACTCTTTATCACAGGGAAGCACCTCTACTACTGTTACTCATCCACTTTCAAATTTTGTTTCATATGAAAAATTTACCCCTGCTTACCGCACCTTTCTTGCTGCAGTAACCAGTCACGATGAGCCGCGTACCGTTCAAGAAGCACTTGCCGATCCCCGTTGGCGTGAGGCAATGCTTGCTGAGATTCGTGCACTCCAGCAAAACGGCACTTGGAGCCTCGTCTCCCTGCCTCCTGGGAAGCGCACCATTGCAGCCAAATGGGTATTCAAGATCAAATATCGCCCCGATGGGTCTATAGAACGCTACAAGGCTCATCTAGTGGCAAAGGGTTACACTCAGATCGAAGGAATTGATTTTTACGACACCTTTGCTCCTGTGGCCAAGCTGGTCACTGTTCGATGTCTTCTTGGGATCGCTATTAGCCGAGGATGGCACCTTCACCAACTCGACGTCAACAACGCATTCCTTCATGGGGACCTCGATGAGGAAGTCTATATGAAGCTTCCTCCCGGTTTTGCGGCTCTTGGTGACACCCGGGTTTGTCGCCTCTACAAGTCTCTTTATGGCCTACGTCAGGCATCTCGTAATTGGTACCAGAAGTTCACTACAGCACTTTGCAGTCTTGGTTTTCGTTCCTCGCCCGCTGACCACTCGTTGTTTATTTTTCGGCGGGGGAGTACCTTTGTTGTTGCTCTCATTTATGTCGATGATGTTCTTTTGACTGGGAATGATCTGGCCTTCATCACCCATGTCAAGCGTTTTCTAGATGAGAAGTTCAGCATCAAGGATTTGGAAGATCTTCGTTATTTCCTTGGGATGGAGGTGGCACGCACTCGCGATGGGGTTGTTCTCTGCCAGCGTAAGTATGCGTTGGACATTCTTGAAGATGCAGGGATGGAAGGAGCTCGTCCTAGCAGGTTCGCGGTCGAGCAAAATCATCACCTGTCTCGCCCCGATCCTGATGATGCTCCCCTTGCCGATCCCTCAGTGTATAGGCGACTTGTGGGTCGTCTCCTTTACTTGACGGTCACTCGTCCGGATATCACGTATGGGGTTAACATCTTGAGCTAGTTTGTCAATGCTCCCCGCCACTGTCACATGGATGTGGCCTTGCGCATTCTCCGGTATTTTAAGACCTCGCCAGGGAAAGCGATTTTCTTCCCTTTACATAACGATCTTACTCTAACGGCCTATTGTGATGCAGATTGGGATGGATGTGCGAATAATCGTAGGTCCACGACTGGATACTTCATCACTCTCGGTGGTGCTCCTGTCTCCTGGCGGACCAAGAAACAAAAGGTGGTGGCACAGTCGTCTGCCGAGGCGGAATATAGAGCTATGGCTAGTACGGTTAGTGAAATTCTCTGGCTCCGCTGGTTACTTGCTGAGCTTGGTGTCCCACAACAGCGAGCCACTCCCCTATACTGTGATAATCAGGCGGCTCTGCACATCTCTGCCAATCCAGTGTTCCATGAGCGCACCAAACACGTCGAAATGGATTGCTACTTTGTTCGTGAAAGAGTGTAGTCGGGCGCCATTCTTCCTCTCAAGGTCAGCACTCACTTGCAGCTTGCCGATATCCTCACGAAAGGCTTGGGCACTGATCGCTTCCGCTTCCTTCTTTCCAAGCTGAACGTTCATGACCTTCACGCTCCAGCTTGCGGGGGAGTGTTGGACTAGAAGTCGGCTCGGCCCATGACCGAGGCACAGAAGCCCACGGACGAGATGCAGCAACCCATGACCTGCATGGTTTCCGCGTTCTCCAAGGACACAAATAATAAGCTAACCCTAGATGCATGTCGAAAGGGTTTATATAGCTCCTGTACTCGGCTTATGCCGTTAACAATTCAAGAGGAATAAAATCAGTAGCTGGAGGATTCAACCCTCCCGTGGATTAGTCCCGAACACCTCGGGGATACCACGTTAAAGTTGCTTGTCTCGATATTTTCGTTTGGAAGTTTCTCTCGATTTATCATTCTAATCTCGCCTTTCCATTTTAGCCAGTGAGTTTTTCAAGCCTAGTAAAGAAAATAGTTTTGAAGCTTCCTTCTAATGAGCGATTTGTTAACTAGTATTTTTTATATCTTATACGTCTTTCGGTTGATGGTTTTGTGTTGGATGAGTTTGGTCTGCCACGACTCAGCCTCTTGCCTAGTTGGGGCTATTTCTTTGTTAATTTTGCAGGTACATCTGCTCATAGGGATCTAGAAGTGACCTTCTAAATCACTAGCTTGATCGTGACAGAGCTGGATTCGATGCACTGTTGTCTTCTTACTGAGTGGGTTCGATTCATGACTTTCTCCCTGCAAAGGGTACAAGTTAAGTCACGGATTCTCCCCCATACTCCTGAGGTAACAAAGAGCCACCCATATTGTTCTTTCTTCTGTTTGTTTGTTTTTTTTTTTTTGCTTGGGGGCTGCTTCCCCTGGGTTTGATCCGCTGTTGTATTTGGACATGTTGGGTCAGGAGTCTGCACATCTTGTGCGGCTTTCAGACTCTTTTCCTCCTTTCTTCTTCTTTTCAATGCAACTTTCACCTTCATAAAAAAAAAAAAAAACAAAGAGCCACCCATATCATGGCAAAAAGGCACTCTTATCGATGGATAACCGTCGTTCCTTCTCTTTTTGTGATTTGGCCTATAAAGGTCATGTAATTATTCTCGTATTTGTCTATTCCTTTTGAAATATCTATAAAAAAAAAAAACAAAATCCAAACAGCTTTATAAGAGTCATCGTGTCATACACTTGCATATAAACCATTCATGAAAAAAATAAGCATATCATAAACTTAAGATAGATAAAAGTGGAACTATTCCACTCCCCCTTTTTTATCAACCTTACCTTCAAATATTATTTATTGATTCTCTCTTTAACATGAAAGGATTACATACAATTCTAGCTCACTCGTCCTCTCATCTTTGGCGTCAAATGAAACAACTTATTTTTATAATCTTAGCTTTAGGAACTTGATGCTGTCTATTTGTCCCTTTTACTTGATTTGATAAATTCATACATATCCTTATTCGGATAGCAAATAAACTTATCTCGTAAGGTAGCTAATCAAATTTAAATTGATTTTGTATACATAAAATCTCGTTGACATGATTCTAAAGTAGGTTTTGCCCGAACCTAAGAAAGAAAGTAACAATTTTGATGTGAGTTTAATATTTAGTTATTTACATATATGCGCCACAACAATCCAATTATGCATTATAAGGGCTATGCCACTTACTCGTATTTCACCACTTTTTTGGTCTAAATGTATCAGTAGTCGCATATATTTGTTACTCATTATTTTCTAATTTGTCCAAATTGTATCTTAATAAAAAAGAGTAAAAGATATGAAGAACTTAATATATGATTCTTCAAGGATGGTGCAAATGGTTTCTATGAACCGCATACAAATAGATATTGATTACGGATGCCAACATATTGATTAGGGATGACAACATAATGGGTCGGTTTGGGACGAATAGTTGATATTCATTATTCTACTCTAACTAGTTTGGGTTTGATCCGTATTCATACTTGTATAAGTTTCGGACAGTAAATCTAAATCATATTATATCCATACACACTTAGATTTCAAGGTTTCCTGAATATCCACCAATAATAGTTTTCTCTTTATTATTTAAGATTAATATGTTACTATTTGTAAGTATATTCACATTGTAGAAGTGGAGCTGCAATAATAAGCCACAAATTTGAGAACACAGATTCATTGGCAAGTTAATATCTATTTCGAATGTTGAGAGAGAATGATTATTTTTCTAGAAAAAATAAATATACATGTATAATATTGATACAAGTAATACAGGAAGGATATAGACAAAATATGCCCATATTACTCATAATATTCGGGTTCAGTCGTTAGGTTTGTATCCGTGTTCATGGGTGATTCATTTAGTTTGGGTTTACACTATCTGAATGGGTCAAATTCGAAAATTATACATGTTGATAATTTTTTCATCGGTAATTTTGATTCTGATGAAGATAGTTAGTATTTCAAATAGTGATTTGTGGATGATATGTATGAAAAGTGTTCTCGCACGAATCCTTATAATATGTCATCCTTTATCTTTTTTTATACCAAATAAAAAAAAATGTTTATATTACAGTTAATTACAAGAAACTGATTAACCATATGCGATAGTTGACTGACGACTAATAGTCGGTTTATTAATAAAATTACATTTTGTGCTAGATGGACAACCATGTTAAATTGCCACGTGTTTACCCATAAAAATTAGCTTGAACCACATCGATTAATTAACATAGAGATAATTAATTTATAAAGGTCAGCTCAAATAATTAGAAGAGCTAGATGGGCCTTATTGGGTTGGGTTGTTTAGGCCTAAATGGCCAAGCTCCTTCTCCCATACATGATGGCAGACCTGTCTCCTTGACCCCCATAGCCGGACGATGTCGCCCCCCCCCCCCCCCCTTTGTAAGAAATTCGGCTCCCAAAAACTAAGTCTGGAAACGATGACTCAAAACAGGTGGCCCAATGACAGAGTACCATGCCAACGAAAGAGGCTTGGTAGGCTGAGGGTACCAAGACATGGAAATTGGCTAAGTATAGAGCCAAGAGGGTACCAGGCCAGGAAGGCAGGTCTGGGTGTACCACCGACAAGGAGGGCAGGGCTTGGTACCAAAACACCAAGGGGGTACCAAGTCGACAAGACCGACTTGATACAAATAGCAAGAAATTTGGCTATGTATGGAGCCAATAGGGTGCCAAGCCAACAAACCAGGCTTGGTGACCAAGCAAGAGGGTACCAAGCCGACAAGGCAGACTTGGTATCCTTAGATGATCAAGACCAAGTATGGAACCTCGAGGGTGGAGACTTATCAGCCAAGGTACCGAGGTATCAACTTGATGGAGAAGAGGGTTAAACAGGGTATCGACTTGGAGACTAAGTCCCAAAACAGGCTTGGTGGCCACCTAAATAGGGTATCAAATCGGAAAGGCGGCAAGGTACCAACTTGATGAAATTCTAAAAACTAAGCATGAAGATCAAGCCGGCAGGGGCTGGCTAGGTGTTAGGGGCCGACATGACTAGCTTGGTAGCGGGGGTATCAAGATGGAGAAGTAGTTGGCGGTAGGGTATCAAGCTGACAAGACAAGACATGGTGGGGAAAGAGGCTAAGTTTTCATCCTGTCTAGATGGGTAATAAGGCATAGCTAATAAGACAAGGATGGCAAGCCGAGAGGCATGCTTGGTAACGAGATGAAGATGGTACTAAGTCGGCATCAAAGGAGCTAAGTATGGAATCATCAAGGTGTCGGGATCGTCTAAGATGCCTGATGAGAGGGCCGATGTGATGGAGACAAGACAAGGAGGCTTCGACCCTTTCTAGTCGAGATGAGATTGCAAGATAGACCTCAAATCATCAAGCCTGATGATATGATCCCAAATTGTCAACCATTCACGTCACAATTACTTGACAAAGAAGCAATCTATGTTGGGAAGGAGAAAGGCAGAATTTGGTTAAGTGTTGGGACAGTTTCGAGATGCCTACTTTGGAGGCATGGTTCTCACAATTGGCTCACTGAAAATTGGAGTTCAAGAGCTTGTTTTACACATAAAGTTTCCATGTTTCCAATGGTATGCTTTTTGGAACCAGATGATGTCATTAAAATTGTTATCCAAGTCCTCAAAATTGCTACCTCAAAACTGGAAGACTGCCAGAAAATGGCTAAGGCAGAAAACTGTTTATTGAATCCTACTTTGGAGCTCAATTCAAGGATCATGGATGGCATTCAAGTCAAAAGGCTTCCACAACATGAAACTAGGAATTTTTTGAACAAAGGGAAGGAATTGGATAAGGAATTGGAGTTCTGGAAGGCATCGAATGAATGGTATAAAGTTAGTACGAAAACTGTTTCTGGACAGTTTGCTTGTGCTAAAAGGCAGCTTGCTTGTGCTTGAAGAGAGTTTATGGCCGAATATTGAGTCCTTTTTAGAGTTTGTTTTTACCATAATTGTTTCCTAGTTCTATTAGGTTAGTATTAGGTTTTTATTGTCTTTAAATAGCTTTCAATCTCACGTTGTAAATCATCCAAGTTTTAGTTGAATGAAAATTGCTCCTTTGTGATTATTGTGTTCTTTGAGAGTTCTCAAGAATCAACCCTTGAGTTATTTGTATGGGGAATTCCATTGCTTCGAGAACCCTTGTCAATCTTTTATGTGAGGATTCCATAATCGGTTTATGAGTTTTCTTATCAATCAAGTAAACAACTTGATTGTGGCGAAATTCTACCTATCTATTTTATATTTCGTTGAAGAGTTTCGAGCTGCGTACTTTGATCAAACAAAGCACCCCCTAGTGCTTTATCACTGAGGCCAAGCCAACCATATGACAGTTACCAACATGTCAACAAGACAGGGCAAGGGGCCCAAGGTGATGGAAGTGAGCACCAAGGAGACGACTCGTTAGAAGTTACCAAGAGGAGGAAAGGGGTCCCTAAGGCAGTTGGATCAACACGTCAGTCAGCGGTTACCAAGGAAGTTACAATCGATGTCTATAAATAGGAGAACGAAGATTGTAAAAGGTATCCACAACCAAACACTTGATACACAATGTCAAAATTTATCTTTTCTCTGCAACTTAGTCATATCCTTTAGTTTTTCGCAGCTCTCACTGAACCTCCATAGGACTAGGAGTAACTAATGTAGCTTATTCCCAAAAAACCATAAAAAACATCAAACACCCTCGTTTGAACATTGTTTGGAGAGGAGTGAACCGTGTTGATTTTCATTGTTCAAGAAGTCAATGTGCATTAATCAAGTGGCTATTAAACATAATTACAAGTTGGTCCTCATATTATATAAATCAACACTCTCCCTCAAATTGATGTGCGGTTCTCAACATTAATCTGGAAGAAAGATACTAGTGTCGACTTGAAGAAACAACCTTTGTGAACAAATCTGCAGTCTGATTTTCCGTTGATAATTAACGAACTTGTATAACTCATTCTGCCACTAACGTCTGATGTAGTGAACGTGTACCTCTATATGCTTTGTCCTCTCATGCAATACCAGATTGATGGCAATCTGTATTGCACTAATATTTTCTCCATATATCTTCATTGGGTTTCGACAATCAACTCCCAATTCTCCAAGTAACCTCTGCACCCATACTAACTCATAACTCACTTCTGACATCGACATGTATTCAGCTTCAGTAGACGACTTAGACACCCTATCCTGCTTTTTACACCTCCATGAAACAAATGATTGACTTACTCAAACACACCAGCCAGAGGTTGAACTTCTCGTATCAATACATCCTGCATAGTTTGCATATGCAAAAGCTTCAATTACTGGTTCACTTTTGGTTGGAAAGAATAGCCCAACATCCTGAGTCTGTTTCAAATATCGAAGTAACCTATGCACCGCTGCCAAATGTAGATGAGTAGCAACTCCCATAAATTGACCCACCACTTGAATTGCATAAGCTATGTCAGGTCGAGTGTGAGTTAAGTAGATCAAGCTGCCAACTAAACTGCGATATACCGACTGATCATCTATCACGTCCCCCCTGTGCGGCCGAGCTTAAGGTTTTTCTCCGTGGGAGTGGAGTAGGGTACAGAATCCACGAAATGAGAGGATTCCAGAAGATCCATCATATACTTACGCTGGGACACAAAAATACCATGTGGAGAACGATAGACTTCCAAACCCAGGAAGTACGACATTTCCCCAAGTTCATTCAGATTAAATGCGTCATGTAGAACAACCATGATCGCTCGAATCCCTTCGGTATTACTACCTGCGATAATCATGTCATCCACATAGATCAAGAAAACCACAATCCCATCCACCATATTCCGAATGAAGAGCGAAGGATCATTCTGACTCTGAGTGAAGTCTGTCTGCACTATAGTTCCATGGAACTTTTCAAACCACGCACGCGGAGCTTGTTTCAAACCATATAACGAATTGCAGACCATTGTCGGATCACCCTTATCATACCCTGGAGGTCTCTCCATATAAATAATTTCCTTCAAATCACCATGCAGGAAGGCATTCTTGACATCTAACTGTAACAATGGCCAACCTTTAACAGTTGCAATTGCGAAGACACATTTGACTGTCTGCATTTTGACTACTGGAGCAAATGTCTCTTTACAGTCAATGTCATACTCCTGCTTAAATCCTTAAGCCACCACACGCATTTTAAAGCGCTCAACTAACCCATTCAGATTAATTTCACTGCATAGACCCATCGACTACCAATTACTGTCATTGATTCGCTAAAACACAACACCTAATAATGGCCAAGTGTAACCAATGGAAGGGACTGCAGTATAGTGGCTCAAGTGATAAATATCGAATCCACGGGTCTCTAGAGTTACTATTACTCAGCTTCAATTTATTATCTAGCAAACTAGATTAAGGATTGATTAACTAAACTACTCTGCTAACTAAACTAAGTAAAACTACTAATTACAGTTTGGGAACTCACTTAGGTATGATTCCCCCTAGCTCCTCAATTAGGTCCAAGTTATAATTCCTTTTGGTTGTTTTACTGTTGATTAAACTGCGGAAGATCCGACAGTAGCTTGGAATCTCTTAAGCTTAACAAGCCCTCTCAGTCTAACTATCCGGCAGACGACTAGTCTTCACCGGGATAGAAAGCTGAAGCAATAAGCACAGAAATCCACTACTGGAATTGGATTCCAGTACAAAGCAGTAAACTGGCTAGCTCTCGTATAGCCAATCTCCTACTACCGAATGATGAGACTCTAGCAACCTAATCAGATTCTATCTATCTCAGATTGCAGCAGGAATCAGGAAAAGTTGATCAGACTTCAATCGACTCAATAAACATGCATCATTCGATTATAATCAAACAATATAGCATCCAAAACTTCATACAAGAAAGATCCTAACTCATGGAACTAGGGTTCCTCAAAACCTAAGTGAAGGGAAGTTACTCCATAGAGAAGAGAGAGACTGCAGAAATCTGATCTAGATCTTCAATCTCCATCTCCAAGCTTGATTCCCGAGCTCCAATGGCAAAGAAATCCTCCAAAATAGCTCCAAGAATGTTCCCAAGTCGCTCTCTCTCTCTCTAGGGTTCGTCCCTTGGGTGTTTGGGGTCCAAAACCCAGCTCTCCCTTTCCTTTGGCTCGAATCTGCCTCAAAAACCCGATTCTGGGCGAATTACGGGCTGAATTACGGTCGTAATTCTTCCATGCCCGTATTTTGCCCAAAACACGCGTTTTGGTTAAGTTTCAGCGCACCCAAAGCTCCTCTCGGCAGTGAAAATACGGGCATGGGAGGGGAAATTACGGTCGTAATTCTCTTGCCCGTAATTCTTCCTCCGCTCCTGTTCAAAGCTTCGTTTCTCCCTCGTCCGGACTCCAAATCAGTCGTCGTTTGAACCCAGACGCTTGTAGTATCGTCCTCTTTCTTTTCATAACAAACTTCCATGATAATTTGTCCATTATATGAGGTAGAAATCCATTATTCCTCAGGTCATGCTCGTGTTTCTTCTCCCGAATTGCCAAATGATCTCCGATTGACTTGAAACTTGCACCTACGCTTCACTTTATGTGCTAGGGCCTGAAATGTGACAAAGGAACACAACCTAGCGTAAAATAGGCCAAAGAAGCGATAATGCAAGCTTAAACGATCAAGAAACAAAGGGGAAAACATGTGCAAATATCGAGTCATCAAATTCCCCCACACTTAACCGTTTGCTTGTCCCCAAGCAAACCTAACTCAAACCAATGCAGCTCTCCAGACCTCTATAGCAACATACAACTCCGATCGTCGGTAGAGGATTTCCTAGATCATATAGCAGCTTACGAGGTCAACTGGTCTTCTAAGACGTTCCCTATCTCTCTTAATGCGAGTACTAGACTCAAGCCAGGATCATGAGAAGAAGTAGAAGTAAGACAGTCAGTTCATGGATAAGGGACTCACAACATTCACAACCAATGACTCGTTGTACCGGGGTGCTCTTTCACTTCATTTCACCGTTGGAACCCCATTTTCACTTTCACTTTACTTTTGTTTACTTATTTTTTTTTTCATTCACTTAGCGGGGTTTCCAACTGCAGTCTCTTACACGGTCGACACTTATTAGTCGAGCAAGAGAAATTTCTGTACATCTGGCGCTCGCTAGAGTACTTCTTTTAAATCCTTTTCCTCAACTCGTGTGGAGGGTCAATGAAATTAAGGGGGGCCGGAAGCTCTATCCGTGCCCTTAAAAACACATCCTCAAGTAGGCAAACCGTTCAACGGGTGGAAGTTTTACTTGTACTAGAGACAACTTAGCTTCACCTTGTAGGAGTACCCCACTAAGGATCACTAATATCTCTTCCAAAACCCAATTTTGTGCAATGAACGGTGCCGCACACGTTGGGCTTACCCCATGTTTAAGATTTTATGATTTTGACATGGAGGACCAACTGCTTTTCATTTTTCACATGAGCACCCTGTTCGATACACAAGTCCATAACACAATCCACATAGAGTCACCATTACCACATGAATTCAACGGTCTTAGCTCCACTAATTCACAAAATCAACTGGCACAGCAGAGAGCTAGATAGGAAAAATCTTATACTTCAACATCCTCCATAGTGCTACACTACCTCCCTAGGTTGCACATTACTATAGAGACTGTCAATTCAAAGCATACTGAGCAGGCAATTTGCAAGGAAACAATTACTTGGAGCCCTCAAATTTAAAAATTTGGACAGTGGACTAGGCTCCAAGCACACAAACAGCCAAACATTCACCCGCATACATAATCGAACATCCCCCCACACTTAAGCACGACATTGTCCTCAATGGAGGAAATATAAGGAGGGTAGAACGAAGTTACCAGATCAAGGGTGAATGATGATGAACGGGTCAGGCGGTGCATTCCAGAAAGAGAGAGTAATCAGAACACAAACACCACACCAAATCTCACAAAGGTTGAGTTATTGACTCTAAAATCAAAGAACAAAACTGACTCAACCGAAAAGAAATAGGGAAAGAAATGCAAACCGACTGGTTGGGTTGCCTCCCAACAAGCGCTTCTTTCACGTCGTGAACCGGACGATGGCTCCTAAGTTTCGGTCCATGCTAGAACCTCCTTGAAGTTGAGGTTCTCGTCAATGAGGTGGAGTCTCAAGTCACGAGCATGTGGTGTGGCAGGTGATGAAGGCTCATGTACTTGATGCAGATGAAGTCTCCACCCTCAAGACCTCTTCTTCTCTTCTCTCGTCTCATTGCCCCAAACTAGATATGACAGCATCGATTGGCCACCATCGCGTCCACCAAGAGGGACCGATGTTGATGTGGCCTTGGTCTGGCAAAGAGACACTGCAAATGGGTCCTTGCTAAGCAGTTCCTCAAAGTTTGGTGGGGATATCACTTGCAACTCATGGCCGGTGCAGGCCTCTTCCACCTTAACTCCGTTCTCAGCCTGGACGCCAATTGCTTCTTCAACCCCCCCTTTCTTCTTCATGTGGTATCACCCCTGAGAAATGATCAACAACTCCTCCTGCTTCACTTTCGTCATCCTCCACAACTTCTTTCTACACCCTTTCTTGCTCTTCTTCTTCTTCTTCTAGCACAGATTGGAGAGCAAGTCGCCATGTAATTTCTTCAATGAATCATCTTGCATCTCCTTGCTCGGGCCCAGCATGTTAGAGCAGAAATAAGGAATTGTGTGATCTGCAACCAGAGGACTTTCCTGATCATGATTATCATGGGAGTTCTCTGTGATAACTTCTGTATGCTCCTCAACATCCCCATAGCCTTTGTCATCCTCCACCTCTTCTAGCGTGGTAGCAGAAAGGTGATCTTGAGCAAGATGTGAGCAAACTTGCTCCACCCACTCTGTTTGCTTCGCTGAGCGCTGAACAGTCTCCTCCATATCATGGAGAAATGAGGGATCGGAAGCAGCGAGGGCTTTGATTTGAAGATCCATCTTGGAGCATGATCTCGTAGTGTCTCGAGCAAACTGCTCCACGAGAAGCCTTAATTGTTTGTTCGGATCTTCCAGTGAAGTGTAGCATGGCTCTGCCGAGTGGCCCGTGAAGGCTGTGGCTAACTCAAGATCTGATGGCCCTTCTTGTTGTGGGAGGAATTCTTCTTGATAAGGAGATTGTTCTTGATATGCCCAGGGGTCTGATTGTTCTCCGTAGTAAGGGGGTTGGTACTGGAACCCGAATCCATAGTCTTCTCCTCCTTGATTGCTCCAGGGAGTCTCGGGGTAATACCACTCGGGTGGTGGTGGATACCCCCACTGGTTGGAGAAGCCATGCGGATCCATGATTCAGATCTGCACCAACAAAAACAAAAAACACCCAAGTGGGTGGAAAAGAAAAGAAAAAGCTAAAGTAACAAACTTCTGCCTTTCCTAATAATCTAGAAAGTCCCCGACAACGGCGCCAAAAACTTGATGCTCTAAAACACAACACCTAACAATGGCCAAGTGTAACCAATGGAAGGGACTGCAGTATAGTGGCTCAAGTGATAAATATCGAATCCACGGGTCTCTAGAGTTACTATTACTCAGCTTCAGTTTATTATCTAGCAAACTAGATTAAGGATTGATTAACTAAACTACTCTGCTAACTAAACTAAGTAAAACTACTAATTACAGTTTGGGAACTCACTTAGGTATGATTCCCCCTAGCTCCTCAATTAGGTCCAAGTTGTAATTCCTTTTGGTTGTTTTACTGTTGATTAAACTGCAGGAAGATCCGACAGTAGCTTGGAATCTCTTAAGCTGACCAAGCCCTCTCAGTCTAACTATCCGGCAGACGACTAGTCTTCACCGGGATAGAAAGCTGAAGCAATAAGCACAGAAATCCACTACTGGAATTGGATTCCAGTACAAAGCAGTAAACTGGCTAGCTCTCGTATAGCCAATCTCCTACTACCGAATGATGAGACTCTAGCAACCTAATCAGATTCTATCTATCTCAGATTGCAGCAGGAATCATGAAAAGTTGATCAGACTTCAATCGACTCAATAAACATGCATCATTCGATTATAATCAAACAATATAGCATCCAAAACTTCATACAAGAAAGATCCTAACTCATGGAACTAGGGTTCCTCAAAACCTAAGTGAAGGGAAGTTACTCCATAGAGAAGAGAGAGACTGCAGAAATCTGATCTAGATCTTCAATCTCCATCTCCAAGCTTGATTCCCGAGCTCCAATGGCGAAGAAATCCTCCAAAATAGCTCCAAGAATGTTCCCAAGTCGCTCTCTCTCTCTAGGGTTCGTCCCTTGGGTGTTTGGGGTCCAAAACCCAGCTCTCCCTTTCCTTTGGCTCGAATCTGCCTCAAAACCCCGATTCTGGGCGAATTACGGGCTGAATTACGGTCGTAATTCTTCCATGCCCGTATTTTGCCCAAAACACTCGTTTTGGTTAAGTTTCAGCGCACCCAAAGCTCCTCTCGGCAGTGAAAATACGGGCATGGGAGGGGAAATTACGGTCGTAATTCTCCTGCCCGTAATTCTTCCTCCGCTCCTGTTCAAAGCTTCGTTTCTCCCTCGTTCGGACTCCAAATCAGTCGCCGTTTGAACCCAGACGTTCGTAGTCTCGTCCTCTTTCTTTTCATAACAAACTTCCATGATAATTTGTCCATTATATGAGGTAGAAATCCATTATTCCTCAGGTCATGCTCGTGTTTCTTCTCCCGAATTGCCAAATGATCTCCGATTGACTTGAAACTTGCGCCTACGCTTCACTTCATGTGCTAGGGCCTGAAATGTGACAAAGGAACACAACCTAGTGTAAAATAGGCCAAAGAAGCGATAATGCAAGCTTAAACGATCAAGAAACAAAGGGGAAAACATGTGCAAATATCGAGTCATCAGTCATCCAAGCCTGCCGAGGAATGAGCACCCATATACCATTTGCTTAAAGAGAGTCCATCTCCATTCTCGTGGAGGAATTCCATCGTGGATCACCTACCGCATGAGAAAAATGAGACAGAACAAAGATAGGTTTGGTAGAAAACCCCACAAAATCCTGCATCCGTATTGGTGGTTAGCCTAGTGTAGCTTGAGTGGAACGTCGAAGAGGGAGCTATGGTGGAATAGGCGGCGATGAATCTCCATCTAAAGAGGGACTGGAAGAGTCATCGGAGGAGGACCCATGCGAAGTCCCTGATGTCGATCCACTAGAGGAGGAGGAAGAAGCTGGCGGCGTTAAAGACCTTTCTGCGATGGTGGAGTGCGATGCCATAGGGGAATGAGGATCGACCGAGTTACCTGAGGAGGAAGTAGTGGTAGTGGACGTTGATGATAGATACAGTGAGGTGGGAACTTTAAAAGCAGGCCACAAAGTGAGAAACTCCAAAGCCCGTGGAGTACTAGCTTCGGTAGGTTCCATGTGATAATACATCTGCTTCTCCAAAAATTTCACGTGATATGCTATTCGCCTTCGCCGGCCAACCGGATCATAGCACATATAGCCTTAATAGTTTTGCTGAGAAACACCAGGACAGGACTGCTGTGGCAAATCCTTCTGTCTTAAAAACATTTAGAAGCTCATTCACCACAAACTCACCACCAGGATCGGACCGAAGAGTCTTAATAGTTTTACCAAACTATGTCTTGAATCTTGATCATCTGAATAAACTCATGAGCTATACCTGTCAACTTAGATTTCTGCTATAGAAAATACACCCACGCGAATCGAGAATGATTATCAATAAACAGAATAAGATAGTGATACCCCATTCGTGATAGAACTGGAGATCGCACCCAAAGATCTGTATGGAAGAGATCAAAAGGTGCATCATATATTGTATCACTAGTGGAGAATGGCGTTTGAGACGCCTTTGCTTCAACACAACTCAAACAAACCGAATCGTCATCTAATTTTGAACAATCCAATTTATCTGGTAATAAATCATTTTTAAACATGCCACAAATCCCACAAAGAATTCCCAACCGAAACATCTGTGCTAAAAACTCAACCACTACTACCACTGGACACATTTAACCCATGACCCAAAACCCCAATTCTGTGTACTGAAGCTACCCCAGCAGCTGATGCCCGAATTTTCTCCTCGACACCGGAATCACACGAGAACCTCCGCCGACCTGAAGACTCCTGCTCCTCCCCAAGGCCGTGCAGCTCGTCAAAGACAAAAGTGTGACCAACCTTGCTTCCCCAGTCGATCACCCTACCAGTCGTTCGATCCTGCACAACACAACCATCAGAATCAAAAGAGACGCTACAATCATCATCCGTCAACTGCCCCTGTTATAAACGTGCTGCTACGGATCGGGAAATCATCGGAATCGAGAAAGCAATAATACGAAAGCGAGAATAAAAAACACGACACACGATTTATGTGGTTCACTAACACGATGTGTGTTAGCTAGTCCACGGGCGAGAGAGAGCCAGTTTCACTATATCGAGGAGATTACCAATTATAGAGGAGATGAGAAGTATTTATACTTCTCCATGTGGGTCTAAACCTAATCCAATATGGTAAAGGAAAATGGTTACGGACCAGGCCCAGAACCCAAACCCAAATAACATTGAGCCCAACGCCCCCGCTCTCCCACCTATTCCAGTCGTAGCGGCTGATAGTCTGATTCAAGTCACATCAACGAATCTCCACCTTGACTTGAATCCTCTTCCTCTGAAATCTCTGATGTACTATGCTCCTTCTCTCTCTCTCTCTCTCTCTCTCTCTCTCTCTCTCTCTCTCTCTCTCTCTCTCCCGCCATCAATGGCCCATAGGCCGGAGTCACCCACTCAAGACATTCAGCAAGTCCAACTAGTGTGGAACTTGCCATGTGGGACCAGCTTCGTCAACATATCAGTAGTATTATCCGCGGTGCCAACCTTCTTCACCTTAATCCTCTTCTCTGTCCGCAAGAAATGATACCTCACATCGATGTGCTTAGTCCTCTCATGATGGACTTGATCCTTGGACAAGCATATTGCACTCAAACTGTCGCAATACACCACTGCCTGATCATGATGTAGACCCAGATCACCAACCAGTCCCTTCAACCATATTCCCTCCTTAGAAGCTTCTGTCAATGCCATATACTCTCCTTTAGTAGTAGACAATGTCACCGCCGACTGCAAAGTTGCCTTCCAGCTCACTACAGAACTCCCAAGAGTGAACACATAACCGGTCATCGATCTCCTCGAGTCAACATCTCTAGCATAGTTCGAGTCTGAATACCCAGACACCAAGCACTCTGTATCACTTCCGAAGCTAATCCCCACATCAGGTGTACCCTTAAGGTTCCGAAAGATCATATTCACAGCCTGCCAATTCTCCTTCCCAGGTTGTATCATGAACCTGCTGACAACACTAACAACATGTGCAAGATCAGGTCTAGTGCAAACCATAGCGTACATCAAGCTACCTATTGCACTAGCATATCGGACTCTTGACATGTACTCCTTCTCGGCCTCTAACTTAGGTGCATAAGCTGAGGATATATGAACATTTGAAGCACTAAGAGTATTTAAGGGCTTTGAGGAAGACATGCCAAACCTCGACAGTATCTTCTAGATGTAGCTCTTCTGTGACAAGAAAAGCTTCTTCTTCGACCTGTCCCTATAAATCTCCATACCCAAGATCTTCTGAGCAGCTCCCAAATCCTTCATCTCAAACTCAACACCATGAAGCCCCTTTAACTTCTTGATATCAAACTTTGACCTCGCAGCTATGAGCATATCATCCACATACAAAACAAGATAGATCATCGAACCATCCTCCACCTTACTGTGATACACACAACAATCATATGAGCATTTGCTATAGCCCAGATCAAGCATGTAGCTGTCAAATATCTTGTAACACTACCTCGGAGACTGCTTAAGTACATACAAGGACTTCTTCAGCTTACAAACATAGTCTTCTTTTCCTGGAACCTGCAATCCTTCTTGCTGAGTCATATAAATTTATTCCTCCAACTCTCCATGTAGGAAAGTTGTCTTCACGTGTAGCTGCTCGAGCTCCAAGTCATAATGTGCCACTATTGCTAGTAGCACCTGATCGAAGTATGTCTAACCACTAGTGAGAAAATCTCATTGTAGTCAACTCCTTCCCTCTGCCAGAAGCCTCGTGCAACCACCCAAGCTTTAAATTTCATGCCCTCTTCAGAAGTGATTCCTTCCTTCTTCTTGTAGATCCACTTGTTTGTAAAAATCTTCCTTACCAGTGGTCGTTTGACTAGCTCCCAAGTCTGATTCCTGTCATGGGATTCCATCTCATCTCCCAATGCGACAAGCCACTAATCAGCTTCGCCACATGAAACGACTTCTCTATAGGACTGTGGTTCACCTGCATCCACTTCTTCAGCAACTTGAAATGAATATGCCACCATGTCCTCGGAGCCATACCTCTGTGGAGGTACTCCTGCAGTTGCTCTCTTTGATCTACCAAAAGCTATAGACTGTTGAGCTCCTGCACTGAACTCTGAAGTTTCTGGCTCTGCAGAAACATCCTCATGTTGATCTTCTCCACCTTGGTGCTCAAACTCACTCTCATTGAGAGTTTGCAGCTCCACCTGCTTATCAACATTCCTGCTTTCTTCAACAACAATAACCTTCAACATGGGGTTAAACATATACTTCTCATCAAATATCACATTTCTACGGAGTATAAATTGATGCTCAGAAGGTTTCCAGACTCGAAATCCCTTAACTTCATCTCTGTAATCCATAAATACACCCTTCTTTGCCCGTGGGTTCAGTTTACCCTCATCCACATGATAATAAACATGACACCCAAAAACTTTCAGTGAAGAGTACTAAGCATGCTTACCATACCACACTTTATAAGGAGTCTTAAACTCGATACCTGTGTGAGGTCCACGATTGATCAGGAAGCATGCCATGTTTACTGCTTTTGCCCAGAATCTTCTCTATAGTCCAGCATTAGAGAGCATGCACCGTGCTCTCTCCAACAATGTCTGGTTCATCCTTTCTACAATGTCATTCTGCAGGGGTGTATCTCTAACTGTCCGATGATAGGCAATCCCTTCATCTTTGCAGAATTCGTTGAACACAAAATTACAGAACTCCAGACCATTGTCCTTTTGCAGCTTCTTGATATTCATCCTGGTCTTATTCTCCATCAATGTCTTCCACTGCTTGAACTTCGTGAAAGCCTCACTTTTCTGCTTCATCATGAAAATCTAAGCGAATCTCGAATAATCATCAATAATAGACAGAAAATACTTGCTTCCTCCAATGGATTCAACTCGTGAAGGACCCCAACAATCGGAGTGGGGGTAATCCAATATCCCCTTCGTCCGATGGATACCCTTCTTGGGAAACTTTTTGCGATGTTGCTTCCCAAACACACAATGCTCACAGAACTCCAAATTTTGCACCTTGTGCCCGCAAAGAAGATCCCTCTTCGATAGAACTTGCATCCCCCTTTCACTCATATGCCCAGTCTCATGTGGCAGAGAGTGGTCATATCTTCATGATGAACCCGACACTATGCAACTGCACCAGAACCTGACAACACATTTCCTTGTAATGCATACAAGGTACCACGTTTCACGCCTTTCAGTACCTTCCTCGAACCCTTGCAGACATACACAACTCCATATTTTCCTTTGAAACTGAAGCCCATACTGTCGAGTAGACTTAAGGAGATCAGGTTCTTTGTCATTTGTGGAATATGTCTAACATCATTCACGGTACATAACGAACCATCATGTGCCCAAACCTTTATGGAACCGATTCCAACAACCTTGCAGACAACTCCATTTTCCATGACCATGTTACCACCATCTATCTGCTCGTAGGTTGTGAAACAATCCCTGTTCGGAGACATATGGTATGAGGCTGCAGCATTCAGAAACCACACATCCCCATGATGTGCCTTCTCATCTACAGTTAAGGCAAGATCGTCTTCAGAACTGTTGTCCACTTCTGCCACAGCAACTGAACCTTGTTTCTTCTGTTGCCCTCTTCTCCTGGGACAGTTGTACTTCCAATGCCCCACTTCCTTATAGTTGTGACAAGCATCACCTGACTATGGACCGAGACACTTGGAATTCTTGTTTGAATTCTCTTTACCAGATTTATTCTTTCCCTTTCCACCTGTAACAGCCAAACCCGATGCCTCGCCACCTGTACCAGATCCGGATGCCTTATCCCTAATCTCTCTCGTATGAAGAGCTGTTCTGACATCCTCCAACGACACGCTTTCTTTACCGGCAATAATAGAATCAACGAAATTCTCATATGAACTCGGCAAAGAAACCAATAGGATTAGGGCAGCATCCTCGTCATCAACTTGAACATCTATATTACGCAGATCCAACAAAATAGAGTTAAGTTGTTCGAGATGTTCCCTTAAGGGCGTACCTTTTTGCATCCTCAAGCTGAACAACCGTTGCTTGAGATGCAACTTGTTGGTTAGGGACTTCATCATGTAAAGACTCTCCAACTTCAACCACAAGCTCGCGACAGTCTTCTCAGCGGCGATTTCAATGATGATGTCATTAGACAATGATAGCAGGATGGTCAAATGGGCATTCTCCTCCAGGGTACTCCACTCCTTGTCATCGATCCCTTCCTTCTTCGGTTTCCCAGACAATGAACCCCACAACATTAGTCCTTGCTGTTTCAATAGCACCTGCATCTTGATCTGTCATATATAGAAACTGTTCTTCCCCGTAAACTTTTCGATCTTCATATTCACCGAATTCATTCTTCATAATCGAAACCCTAGCCTGATTTCCAGCTGCGTCTCTGATACCACTTGTTATAAAATCGATACTACGGATCGAGAAATTGCCGGAATCGAGAAAGCAAGAATACGAAAGCGAGAATCGAAAACACGACACACGATTTACGTGGTTCACTAACACGATGTGTGTTAGCTAGTCCACGGGGGAGAGAGAGCCAGTTTCACTATATCGAGGAGATTATCGATTATAGAGGAGATGAGAAGTATTTATACTTCTCCATGTGAGTCTAAACCTAATACAATTTGGTAAAGGAAACGGTTATAGACCAGGCCCAGGACCCGAACCCAAATAACATTGAGCCCATACACCGCGTGCCGGGGGCATTGCCCCCGCACCCCCCACCTACTCCATTCGTAGCGGCTGATAGTCCTATTCAAGTCACATCAACATCCCCACTGAAACCAAGTTAGGCACAAGTTGCGAAACATGTAATGTGTTGGGGAGAGTGATCGAAGCAGTACGAGTTGTACCCGACCCAATAAGAGGAATAGTATCCCCATTAGCCACTTGTAAACAAATGGGTGTGGTAGGACTTAAGTTCATAAAAGCATTACTATTCCTGGTCATGTGATTAAATGCAGCTGAATCCAAAAGCCAATGAAAAGACTTACCAGTCGGAGTCCCAGCTGAAAAGTCAAAAGACAAAGCTTCCTGAAGAGTTTCCTGAACCATTCTACGAATCTGATCGGGTGTCATACCAGAAGAAAAACTCGACCCATCCGAGGAAGAATGCGCTGTAGAGAATTCCACTGGATAGGCCGAACCACGATAAGCGGAACTGGGTGGCGGTCGAAGCTTGCCACGCTTACCAAGAGTAGGAAACTCAGAAACAATATGCCCAGTACGCTTGCAGTAATTGCAAAAATTACGTTTTTTGCAATAAATCTGCACATGTATGGGCTCCCAACAGAAGTGGCAATTATCTCCCCGGATGGCGGGCGCTGAAAAGTGGATGAGGTCGCTGTCGGCCTGCCAACATCAAACGCAGACTCAACCTGCAGATTGGCATGATCAATCTGCGCCTGACTCTTCAATCTAGTCTCCTCCCTCATCAATTCAGCAACCACTTCTTCAATCTTGGTAACATTGCGATGGATCAGGGATGCTCGAATGGGCTCAAACTCCGAACGCAATTTAGCCAAGAATTGAAGTACACGGGTGCATGCCCGTTCATTAATCATGGCCAAGGACTCTGCATTAGGAACCGAGAAAGCAGTAAGAAGATCATACTCTGTCCAGAGGTGAAGACACTCTCGATAGTAACCATTAACATCACGATCACCCTATGAAAGTCAAGATATGGCCATCTCGAGCTCAAAATAACGAGAAGTACTGTGTTGCGCATATGTAGCACAAATATGGCTCCACGTCTCATGAGTCGTTTGAAAACGACGCAAGCTAAGTCCCGTGGTTATATCCACAGACCCACGAGCCAAGTGATCAATTGCGCATTGGCAGCCATCCAATCCTCCAAGAGCTTTGCATCCGCATCACCACCAGGGCGCTTAACCTCCCCTGTCAAAACACCCAGCAACCACTTGCCCGCAACAAAATTGCGGAATTGAAACTCCCACATAGCACAGTTCTTGATCAAACTTAATGGAGATAGAATCCATCATTGATTCCATACCTCAATGCAATAATCACATGCAAGAAAACCAAATAACCAGCGACAAGAAACCAAATAACCAGTGGGAAATTACCTTCAAGCGCAAGCCTACAAGAAACCAAAGGCTCGCCTAATTCCCTTCCACTAAAGCTGTCGCACAGCTCTCCCCTGCCACGCAAAGCGAAACAAACTAGGAAGAGACCGTAATCAACACATCTTTCTCCGGTAATTTCGACACAAAAAAAAAAATTTAATTTCGATTGAACGGGCAGTTTCCAAATATTTTTCTAGTACCAGGAGTCAAGGTGATCTATGCACCAATTTTGCTCCGAAGTAGAGGGCTATGTCTGATTTTTTTTTCTTATAAGCTGATTTGGCAGTATAAAGATCATTATCAGTCTCTGTCTAAATCAGTTCATCCTAAGATGAATTAAAGGAGGGAGAAGAAACATTCACTTTAATGAAAGGAAAAGATTCTCATATAGGAGAGAATATACAACACAACCTCCAACAATGAAATACTGTCACCGTAGAAAAAAATTATATGGGTTAGATTTGTATCTAATGAGCACAAAGTCTTGACTTTTATTATGTAACTAGGGGCGTAAACCCGCGCTTTGCAGCGGCTCTGGATGGGCTTTTATCTTCGTTGTTTGCAAGCCCATATACAATTCATTCCGTACGTAGCCTTTTCCATTTTGAACATTTATTAGCACCCATCAAATTCATTCTCTATCTATTAAGTTGGGGAAACCCCTCAATTGAGACCTAGCTTTTTCCCACCGCAGTTTCTTTGCCTCTTCATTCTCTCTGTACAAATAAATAAACCTAGCCTTCTATCAATCTATCCGTTCATCTCCATTCTATCATCAATTGAGTAAAACCTCCAAAAACAAAAGAAGAAATTGAAGGATAACTTTCCTTGGATTTTCTTGGCCCAAACTAATCCGTTGAATTCAATTTCACCTGCATATTTTCAGCTCCTTCAGTTTGGCTCGAGCAAAGATGAATCTAAAACAGAAGGTCTAAGTCCATACCTTCATCTCCTTCCATCCCCATCCCTTTGTCGAAATTTTAGGATTTGGTATGAATCTTATCTTTTTTTTTCCCCCGGGGTGAAAGAAAATCCTCAATGAGGCTGCCATGACATGCATGTCGTCCTTAAAGTCATATCCGTTATTGCATAGGTCTAATGGTGTGTCAGCGCCCAGAAGACGTTTTCTCCCTTGTGTGGTGGGGATTATATCTTTGTGGTCATGGTCTGGTTTCTGGATATTACTTATCTAGATTTAGAGTCCAGTATTCAAGTTCCTAGATTTGGAAAGTTTTTGAGTTTTTAGCTTTGGATTTCGCATACTCTATCAGCCTGTTTGGATAGACAAAAAACTCAAGAATTGGAATTCCATTTTCAATTCCAGTTCCATATTTTATGTTTGGAAGGATAAGAAGGTTGAGAAATGAATTCCATTTGGGCTAAGTTTTGGAAATTACAATTCCTATCAAAAGTGATAGGAATTGTGTTTATGAAGATGGAATTAGTGGGTCCCATAACTATTTATTATTATTTTATTAACCAACCATCACCCTACTCTCTTTCTCTATCATTCATATTTCATTTTCCAAGATAAAATAAATATATTCTATTATTAATTATTGTTAAAAGTGCAATTCATTTCTTTAGTTGAAGGAATTATACCAAACACTAAAATTGCAAATGAAATTCTATAAAAATAGGAATTGGAAATAGAATTCCATTTCCATTTCTTCTTGAATTGTATCCAAACAGGCTGTATATGATCTGATACTTCATTTGGAATGATTTCATGCAGGTTAAAGCTTTCTCTCTATTGTGGGACCCTGTAAGTGAGGATAAGAATCAAGTATATCACCTCAACAGTGAATAATTCAAATAAGTTGGATAAATTAATTTATAACCAACCATCACCACAACGGAACATCAATTCAAACATGCAACTAAAAAGAAAGCTATAGAGTGACCACGTGTTTCAGGATAAGTGGGTTGTCATTTGTAAATTTAAACCCAATTGTCGTTTTAACCTTTCTCTTATGCAACAGTAACCATCTTATTTGTTTAATAAGTATTAAGACAGTATCAAAACGGAAACATGAAATTTTGTTTCAAACACTCTGTTGCGCTATGTCGTAAGCAAGAAAGAGCACAATAAGCCAATAAATTTATACACAGTTATTAAGGTTGTTTATAATTTATGTCTAAACATGAATTTTTAATTGTCTTTTTTCAGGTTATGATATTTCTTTCTCGTATTATTACATTATATTTGTATCGTTTGAGATACTTTTTCATACACAATATATGAACTGTTTTGCTATGTTCAAAAATTTCTAAGTCATTGATTGTTATGTATGAATTTTTAACTATGATTGTTGAGATATTTGAATTAAAATTGTTTGCCCTATGATAAAATAGTTTTTTCAAAACCTAAAAAAGCAATTGCAAATATCAAACAATGTATTCTACAATAGATCACATTCATCTTAGGTTCCAAAAGCATAATCAATGAAAAAATTTCGCCCTATATCATGTTGCAATGCCTTATACAAGTGTATCTCTAAATACTAGCTACGATAATTAGTGTAGTCCTGCCAAGTCTTATTAGTTCTAATCAACCTGATTTCATTAAAAGGCAGATAGATTAGTGACAATATCCTATTAGCTCATGAGATGGTGAAGTGGTACAATCCTACTACTGTTTCCCCTAGATGTGAAGTAGAAGTTATGAAGGCATTTGACAGCGTTGATTGATTGTTTCTGATAAATACTATGGAAGTGATGGGATTTCCAGGCACTTTCATTAGTTGGGTTAGATTTTGGTTAGCTTGAGCCTTATTTAGAGTGAACTTGAATGGAGGATTGACAGGTAGTTTCAGGGGCAGGAAGGGGATTAGGCAGACGAATCCCCTCCCCCTACCTCTTTACCATTGTTATGAAAGTCCTTACATGCATGCTGAACAAAGCTGGCACCACAAGATTCATTCCTCTGTACCATCAGTGTGGTTGTATCGGGCTTACACACCTAACTTTCGCGGATGATCTATTGATTTTCGCCCAAAGGATAGTTGCCTGGAGGATCTACTGCAGCTGATGCAGAAGGTTTTGGAATGGAAGTTACTTCTTAGCCTGGAAATTAAAGTGGCAGTATAAAATAAAAGGTTATGGGTAAATTCCATGTTTGGTTAGTAGGTTTACTTAAAAAAAATGTCATGTTTAGTCACTAGAAATAATTAATTCCAATTTTAGTCACTCAAATTAGTCAAATAGCTCATGCTTAGTCACTCTAATTAGTCAAACAGTTTGTGATTGATCACTCGAATTAGTCAAATAGTCCATGTAAGGTCACTCGAATGAGTCAAACAGTTCGTCGGAGAGTGACCAAACATGGACTGTTTGACTAATTTGAGTGACCACACATAGAATGTTTGATTATTTCGAATGACCAACACTGAAATTAAATATTTCTAGTGACTAAACATGACATTTTTTGGTAAACCTAGCGACCAAATATGAAATTTACCCAAAAATTCTGTTTCCCGACTTAGCTTGTGCTTATTCGGTTCTTTGAATGTATGCACGGTTTGATTGAGTTTGAGTGTGGTTGGTCTGTTTGTTAGTCTATAGTCTATACGTAGACTCGGGCTGTAATAGTTTTAGGTTGTATTTGTTTCATCATTTAAGTTTCTTCTGTTTTGTCAAAACTGAAACGTAAGTTTCCTTTCCTACTCCCTTGTGGTTGTGGAGTTATTGTCTTCTTGATGAAATGAAGCATGTTTCCTTTCCTACTTCCTTTCCTACTCCCTTGTGGTTGTGGAGTTATATTCCTTACAATTCATCAATTCAACAATCACAATACCCCTAAATCGCATAGATCTCATCATCTTGCTATCAACTCACAACTAATTTCCTTAATTTCTACCATACAAATTCATTATTCATATTTTACTAATATATCTGCATCGTTGTTGTCCAGTTAATGCGGTTTATTATTAGGAAAAGATCTCTTGTCATGTTAGGTGGCAGAACACCTAATACCTGTTCATTCGCGCCATTTTATACTCACTCACGTCATTTTGTGCTCATTCACGTAATACTATGGTGATTTACGTAAAAGTGTAAGCTTTTCACGTAAATGGAAATTCATACTTTTTCCTCTAATAATTTGTATTGGCTATATCTTATAGAATTAAATTTGGATTTTCATTTAATCTGCACAAATATGTTGCATTGATCATAATCTATAGAATGATATCCATTTTGATATATCTCAAAGTTTAAAATTTTATTTTACAACGGCGTGAATAATTAACAATATGCATGAATAAACATCAGGTGGCGTGACCTAACAATATTGAACGTCAAGCAATACGTGGAGTAACTCCCGATATAGCAGTAAAAGCAAGACGTGTAGGCGGATCGACTCATCAAGTTCCGATTGAAATAGGATCCACACAAGGAAAAGCACTTGCCATTCGTTGGTTATTAGGGGCCTCCCGAAGACGTCCGGGCCGAAATAGCAATGATTCGAAGCACTTCTTTTTACACTATTTCCGAAACCCAAGGACTCAATCGTATGGATATGTAAAATACAGGATTTCCAATCCTAGCAGGAAAAGGAGGGAAACAGATACTCAATTTAAAGTGAGTAAACAGAATTCCATTGCGTGAATAATGAACGCTCTTAAGTGAATAACGCAAATATGACGTAAATAACATAAATATGACATACCCAAAATTAGGTGTTTTGTTACCTTTATTATTTATCCGCCCCTCCGACCAAGTTGCTTGCTGGAATTGTACGGACACGATAGGATCTATAAATATACACCGAGCACTCACTCACCCACTCTGAAACACCATTGTTCGTCAGGCCACTAACTTTCTCTCTCTCTCTCTCTCCGAAAAGAATCTCATCGTACTCAATCCGTAGATCTCTGCTCCCATCCCCTGTCCCAAAAAAAAAAAAAACCATGTTAAATTCCACACCACCAAAAACAGAGCTCCCAGATTGTCACTACAGAGACCAACCAACTTTGATCCCGCCGATCGCCCCAACTCCCGCCCACTCCCTCTACCTTTCCAACGTTGACGACCAGAAATTCCTCCGATTCTCCATCAAGTACCTCTACGTCTTCCGCAAATCCATCGCCGCCGAATCGCTGAGGGAGTCCCTCTCCAGAGTCCTCGTCGACTACTACCCGCTCGCCGGCCGCTTGAGGAAGAGCCCCGGCGGGGACGGCGAGAAGCTGGAGGTCGATTGCAATGGGGAAGGCGCTCTTTTCGCTGAAGGGTTCATGGATTTCGCCGTCGATGAGTTTCTCGGAATCTCCGAGAAGCCCAATCGGTCCTGGAGGAAGCTGCTTTTCAGAGTTGAAGGGCAGAGCTTCTTCGACATCCCTCCGCTTGTCGTCCAGGTAAATTAATAAATAACTCTTCAACTTTTTTTTCCATTAGCATAAACATTACAACTTCAATGGTTAATAAGATCGCAGCCGGTGGTGTGATCCTATTCCTAATTCAATCTCTTTCAACTCAACCAATTCGTTGTTAACATGATATCAAAACCTGTTTGTAATCGAGAGTTAATTTGTTCGAATTTCATTGATCTAATTTATTAAGCAAGTGATTTTTTTATACATGTGCAAACTTCAAATCTTTTCTAAATAAGAGTTGGCTATTTCATTAAGGTCAAACGACACAGTAATGTCAGTACTAGTGTGTTGATGAGGATAGCTCACAATTCGAATTAAAATGCTTAACCACAGTCGTTCGTTGGATGTACGTATTGTCGTTATTTGCAAAATAACACCAAATTAGTTACGGTTAGATATTGTTTATGAATTGTAACTTATATCCGCATCTAATAAATGTAAATTGGGTACTTTGGTGATTAAACCGACAAATTTGAACGTTTTGCAACGACATTACCGGTGGAATCGGTGTCACATGGCGCCGCAGAAAATGTTAACCGGACGTCCGGGCCCCGCCGCTGATTGCTCCTTCGTTTTCATTATCCCTCCGTTGCGTCATTTTCCGGTCCTTGTCAAATTACCAAATTGGTCCCAAAAATTTTGGATTGAAACCTGTATTCATGTGTGTCTCCTTCTGCCAGGTGACGAATCTCCGCTGCGGGGGAATGATTCTCTGCACGGCGATCAACCACTGCATCTGCGACGGGATCGGGACCGCACAGTTCCTCCACGCCTGGGCCCACGCAGCCACCACCAGACCCAATCTCGACCGTCCGATCAAGCCCTTCCACCACCGCCACGTGTTAAAACCCCGAAACCCGACCCGAACCAACCCAACCCACCCGGGCTACCTGATCCACCCCGACCAGCCGGACGGCGCCGTGGACGTCCACCGCTACCTCCTCTCGCAGCCGGTGGTCCCGTCGTCCACCACGTTCTCCGCCGCCGACATCCTCCGGCTGAAGCGGCAGTGCGTCCCCTCGGTGAAGTGCACGGCGTTCGAGGCGCTCGCGTCGCACACGTGGCGTGCGTGGGTCCGGTCCCTGGACCTCCCGCCGACGGTAAACGCCAAGCTGCTGTTCTCAGTCAACGTGAGGAAGCGGGTCGACCCGGCGCTGCCGGACGGGTACTACGGGAACGGGTTCGTCCTCGGGTGCGCGCAGACGGCCGTTAGGGATTTGACGGCGGGGACGAGGAGCCTGCACGACGCCGTTAGGCTCGTGCAGGAGGCGAAGTCAAACGTGACGGGGGATTACGTCAGGTCGTTGGTTGACTTGATGGAGGGCAGGAGGGTAAAAACGGATTTGAGTGCGAGTTTGGTGATTTCGCAGTGGGCGAAGTTGGGATTGGAAGATTTGGAGTTGGGAGAAGCTGGGAAAGGGGTTTTTATGGGGTCGGTGACGAGTGATATTTACTGCCTGTTTTTGCCGGTCGTCGGAGATGCGGAGGCGGTGAGGGTGCTGGTGTCGATGCCGGAGACGGCGGTGGAGAAGTTTGAGTTTTATATGAGGGAGTTTAGTGATGAGAAAGGGATGGTCGTTGATAATGGAGGAGAGGTTAATTATCAGAATGGTACCAATGGGTTTCATGATCATGATCATGATCATTTTACATGAGAATGAGGGGGACTAGATTGAAGGAAAGTGAAAAATGTGAGGGCTACTATTACATGTATCTTTTCTTAGTTAACCTCCAATGTCATATTTAGTCATGATAATTGATAACCATTGTGCAATGTAATGGTAGTATGAGAGTGAGTGGGTGCATGGTGATAATTGTGACTTGTTAGATGTGTTCACAAAATTTTGATCAATGGAAATTATGCATGTGACTAGACTACCTATGTTCTTGCTTTAGATTGGAAGTGTTTAACTAATCCATTAGACTTTAATTTCAGCAAGATCCAAAGGGAGAAATTAATTTGAATTCTTCATATACATAAAACTATATAGCTCTTATATTCATACGATTAATGATGTTGTCGACTGATAACAATAGTAACAGAAACTGAAAACTGAAGATTTTTTCCACTCAAAACATGAAATTTTGTATCCCAATACATTCAAGGCCTTGTTTAAAACTGAAAACATTTCAAGTGATGGAATTATATTCCAACATATCAATCAATAAGTCAACCACTTTTATATTTCTTCGTCGGTCATTATTTTTCCTTCGTATGAGTGCAATTGTGTTATTTTATCGACTGTCTTTTAAAAGTGATCAATCGTTTTCTTCAAAATCACAACAATAAATTAAAGTCCTATCAAATAATACGAATTATCCTTATCTTCGGGTTATCTTGTAAGATGCCCGACTTAGTTAGCGTGGTGATCATTTTTCTTTAGCGATGAGCCCCTAATTGTGGGGAGGGAACATTAAACCTGTGCAATCAAAATCGACAGGATGATCAAACTTAAAGTTTTGTCGCAATCTCTTGACAAGATTGTAGCCTAGAAAAATACTGGGATATTATTCGAGGGCCCCGGCCGGCCGACAGCTTCAAGAAGGCTCAGTTTCAAACATTAGACGTGCATCATCAGCTCAGCTTATTAAAAGAGAAAAGGTATCCTTTAATGGCGCCTGTCTTTATGCCCCCAGATCACCAAATCCCACCTTATACAAAGGTCGCTTTCCTCTTCTTTTATTGCATTCGTCCTTTCACATTTCCCCCTTCTCCTCCCTATATGTCCCAAAGTTTGTTCGCAGCTCTACAAATATTACATATATATCGGCTCTAATCTCATCTAGTACGTGATTCACCAACATGATGTATACTAAGTGTTAACTAATTTACGAATAAGAAAGATCGATTATAAGTGTAAAAACTCATAGCAAGACCCCGTAAGTCCCCATCGTCGATCAATCTACGGATTCAACTCATAACAAAAATAGTTGTGGGTTGCAATTGTCAATCATTATGGTTTTGCTTGATTGGTGCATATATGGTGGAGTGATATGATACGATATTTGATGATAACTTTGTATATTTTGGGGATGAGAAAGCTGTTGAGGAAGAGTGGCACTGCCCGGTTCATCCACCACTAGGATCGAGCTGTATCATTTTAATTAGCTTAGCTTGGTTTGTGCTGAGAGAGAGCACTTTTTGAGAGGAAGTGGAGGGGAGGGGAAGCACTAAGGTCAATATATTGGATTTTGGCACGCGAAGGAGAATATTATAATTAACCTGATCGAAGAAGATCTCATATGTCTGCATATAACAACACAAAGATGGGATATGGAATGATATACCATAATATATTTTTTATGCCAAATGGGGCTGCAGGCTGCTGCTCACTCAGGGCTTATTGATTAGCTTGAATACCTACTTGCGAGTTGCAATTATAGATGAGTTTGGCAAGTAGGATATACTAAACACGAAAGTGCATCAGACTGTATCACATATATATGTACGTATGTGGTCGACGTGTCGGATAGAGGTTTTGTGTCCAAACTACTGATAACAACTCAGTACGCCGTGGTCCTTTATGCGGTTATGCTTCTTCAACAATTATATTCGCGACCTGAAGATTGTAATATATACTAAACACGAAAGTGCATCATAACGACTTATTTTTTCTCTAGACCGACTCCATCCTAGTCATATGATGGTGGTAGTGGTGGTTAGGCTCCTTCAACCATCAAATTCTTCTTTGGACGTGTGGTATGTAACAAAGAATGCAACACCACTACTTTTTTTTTTTTTTCATGCATCCAAACCGTTTGCACCGTAATTATAAGTTGACAAGTGGAATAGCAGAGGACATATTAGCATCATGCTTATGTCTAGTGGGTGTGGCTACGATGACTTATGGTAAACTCCGAGTAACCTACTTGGAGTTTGATGGAGGTTTGCAGATAACCATATTGTCAATCAGCTTGATCGAAAAGTGAGTCAGGTCGAGACATGACTAATAAGGTACATCACAATCACATTGTGGTTGACCTAATCCTGTGGTCGACCTGACCAACGTTGTGGTCTACCAAAATCCACCTCCCAAAACAAACTCCAAATAAGATTTACTTGAATTTACTGCAAGTCATGGTTGCAAACTCCCAACAACATAACCAAAATTCGTATTAATGGTAACGAATTATTTTAATAATATTATGATAGTATCTCGCCATACATATACATGTAAATTATAATAATTGCTTATAAAACAATTTCTTTTTTGGCAAGTAGCTAGGACACTAGCTCGAGTATGAGCACTTCTATTATGCTATATAGCATTGGTGCTTTAATGTACAATTTGAAGTTGTACCATAATATTGAATGTATAAGTTTGGGTTGTACCATAAACAAATTTGAATCATCATGTTATAGTACAACTTTACAACTTGAAGTTGTACCATCACATAAGGTACAAGTTTAAGTTGTACCATAAAAGAATTTGTACAAAAAGTATAGGTACAATCTGAAGTTGTACCATAACGTTAAATGTACAATTTCAAGTTGTACCATAAAGGCAAGAACCTATAGCACCAATGCTATATAGCATTGTAAAATTCCTCGCTCGAGTATTTCTTTTTTGGCAAGTAGCTAGGACACTAGCTTGAGTAGTCCTACTTGATAGACCCACATGAGAATATAGTGCTTCCTCCATTAACGTGTTTTGAATGGCAAAACATTAATGGAGGTCCAAACTTGGCAACACCATGAATCATTGAGAGAGAAAATTAGGAAGAGAAAGGAGGGAGGGGTGGGTATATTAATCTTAAACAAAGGATTAAGATAGCAAAATACTTGAGTTGTCACTCATTATAGCTTTGTCCCACACGATTAATGATCACGAGTTTGCTTCCTAGGTTGGAAGACAACCACCATAAACAACCACGATCCTACTTTTGACTTGTGGCTAGCGTAGATTCGTTCAATGACTCTAATCATGATTACTTTAAAGTTAATTTGAAGATCGAAATGACAAATTTTTTTTAACTAATTACAACTGCATGGCTCGAGAGCTATGGATCCCATACATTGGGAAATCGACTTTGCCTCCTCGAATGGCCCAGCTCGCTTTTGGGGCTTAGACGGCCCCTTTTGTCAAAGATGAGGTTGCTCTAAGAAAGGAAGGCCCAATAGTTTCCGGGCCTCCTTGAGTTTGGTACGATTAGTTTCGTTAGGGCCTGGGAAGTAAAATCCTCTGTAAAATTCAATGGCCCAATAATAAAACCATCATGGGTTGTGCAAGTTTTACCTCATATTTTATTTTCATTTTTTTAAATCTTGTTTAATTGATTTGAATATTTGATTGATAATTTGATCCATCCTCCCACACAAGTCTAAAACGCGAGTACTTTCTTGATAACCCGCCTCAGATATGAAGCTTTGAGTATTCAGTGAAGCTCGCGTTATTCCTAATAATATAACTCGATAACCGATCGTTTCTTCCAAAGAGCGTCATATTCATTCCTCTATGATATTCACATTATTCACAAATATTCAGTCTTGATTTAAAAAAATTATAATTTAATCCATAACAAATTTTGCATTGAATCCATAATGGCCATTCACAAGATAAGCGCTCGGGTTACAGCCATACCATACAGTGCGAGGGCCAAACAAAGTTTTCGTGTTGTTGATTCCTAGGGGTCGTGCTTTTTCCTGGTTCGTCCGGGGGAGAGATTGAGCTTCAAGAAATAGTGAATGGTCTTATCAATACACAAATGTATAACTCCTCAGGAATTTCAAATGCGCTTATGTTCATCACCATAGGAATTGAGTTCGGTAGTTCCTCATAAAAAATTATTGACTCTAGAGATAGAGTAACATGAAGAAGACAAAATTGTTTCAAGCACCGACAGAACTAGAAGCAATGGATGGCTTTATACTAAACCCATATTTCTTCTCATTTTCATTTTGGAACTCACACCCTTCCCCTTCCTATAATGCGGGTGCCTATTTAATTTTTCATTCGTGGGTCACTTTTGCTAGCATTTCAAAGAGCCGACTTTCATTGGATTGTCCTTCTCCCATAATGAACAAGCTTCCCAATAAACTAGGTCGCCAAAGTAGTTTTACCAGTCACAATATCTTAGTATGTGTTCTTGGGTTTCTAGTAATCCACAAAATTGACAATCATCACTTGCATCTCTAATCCTTTTTGCTTATGCCCCCAATTGTTGGTAGAATGTTACTGCTCAATATTTAGAGAAAAAAATCTTGCCTTTGGTGGAATTTGCAAATGCCAAACACTTTTTCAGTCTACTGAGATATATATTTCTTTTTCTCCTCCTTCATTCTTATGATTCCTCCATTCATGGTATCCTGACTTTACTTAGTATATTTCCAATCTATCTTACCCCAAATTCTTGTCATTTTTTGTTTTGGGTCGATAGGGGTATATAAACTATTTTGTTTTTGTCAACTGATTAGACATACTATTGCAAAACATTGATTTTTCATTTGCTAGTTGATTGATCAATAAGATATGATACCATGGCCTGCATTCCCTGTCCTACAATTGGTGATTGAACTTGGAAAGTAGGGCTATTTGGTATTCACTTGTCCCACCATACCCACATTCTCCTCGTCCCAATTCTCTACATTATTCCATCTCTTATTTGGATCGAGCCGCCATTAGAGTTCTCCATACGAAGTTGGATTGCTCTTATAATATTTTTCTTTTAGCACTCGTGCAACCAAGGAAGCAAGATTTTTCACAATGTTCCATATTTATCAACCCGATAATGATATATTAAATCCATGAAGGTCCCTAAATCTCATACCCCCTGCATACTTTGGCTCAATAACCTCTCCCAACTCATCCAACGGATCTGTCTTTCCTCTTTCTTCCCCCCCCCCCTACCAAAATCCAGCAATTAAGCTCTATAGCTCTTGAATAACTCCATGTAGAATTAGGAATATCGATATTGCATAAGTTCCTTATGCCTGAGCTATATCCTTGACCAAAACTAGTTTGCAACATTGGAGAGAGTCTTAATTTTCCACATTTTTATCTTTTTGGGATCAAAGCAGGCTCCGGGGTCTGATGGCTTTACCGGCAAATTCTTCAAAGCATTCTGGGATGTTGTGGGTGCCTCAATGGTTGAGGCGGTTTGCTCTTTCTTTTCGACTAGTCGAATGCTACGGAGTTTTAACCATACTTGGCTTACGTTGATCCCTAAAGTGGATTCTGTGGAAAATGTCCGCCAGCTGCGTCCGATCAGTCTCTGTCAGTTCGTTTATAAAGTTATAACCAAGATTATGGCTGAGCGGCTTGCGGGATTGCTCCCTCAAATTGTTTCTGATGGACAAAATGCGTTTATAAAAGATCGGCAGATTATTGATAACATCCTTCTTGGGCATGAATTAATGCATTATCTCAAAATAAAAAGGCAGGGGAAGAAAGGGTACATGGCTCTAAAGGTTGACATGGAAAAGGCCTATGATAGAGTCGAATGGCCCTTCCTTCTGGCAGTTTTGGATAAGATGGGCTTTAATTCTGTCTGGCAAGGATGGGTACATGAATGTCTTAGATCCGCTACTTTTTCAGTTCTGATGAATGGTACGCCTTCGGGTTTTTTCGGCTCCTCTCGGGGACTCAGGCAGGGAGATCCGTTGTCGCCTCTCCTGTTTGTGCTTTGCACGGAGGGGTTTGCGGCCCTTCTTCGGAAGGCGATCTCGGAAAAGAATTTGGAGGGGGTGAAGGTGGCGCTGCGTGCTCCTAGGATCTCGCATCTGTTCTTCGCGGATGATTCCTATCTATTCCTGCGAGGTTCCCTTCAGGAGTGTGAGAATTTAATTGTGGTGCTCAATGAGTATGAGGAGCTGAGTGGGCAGCGGGTTAACCTGGAAAAGTCGACAGTCTGCTTTAGCAAAAATGTTGCCTTGGCTGATCAGGAGTTTTTGGCTATGATTCTTGGGGTCGGTGCAGTAAGGCTTCATGATAAGTACTTGGGGCTACCCACGTTGATTGCCCGATCCAAAATGGCGACATTCAGGTATCTGGAGGAGAAACTACTGGCGCGTCTGCAGGGGTGGAAACAGAAAACTTTATCCTAGGCGGCTAAGGAGACTTTAATTAAATCAGTTGCTTTGGCATTGCCCCTGTATGTTATGTCATGTTTCCGGTTGCCCCTCTCCCTTTGTCGCTTGTTGGATAAACATGTGGCCCATTTCTGGTGGGGAGTTGAGGATGGTCACCCCAAGATTCGGTGGGTGTCCTGGCGGAACCTTTGTCCGAGCAAGCATGACGGGGGTTTAGGTTTTCGCATGTTTGAACATTTTAACCGGGCTCTCTTAGCAAAGATTGGCTGGCGTATTCTCCATGAGCCGAACTCCCTCCTGGCCCAGGTATATAAAGGGAAGTACTTTCCTCGAGGATCTTTTCTGTCTGCTACTGCCCGGTCTAGGCCTTCTTGGGGTTGGCAGAGTATCCTGTTTGGGCGTCAGCTTTTGGAGGCAGGTTTAAGATGGCAGATAGGCAATGGCCTCTCGGCCTCCCTTGTTCATTCTAAATGGATTCCTGGGCTTCAGCTGGATTCCCCTTGCTATAACCCCCGCATCCTGCCAAATGGGGGGAGGGGATCCCTTGGTGGCGGAGGTTATTTGTCAAGGGGAAGGGCGTTGGGATGAGAATAAGCTTAGTCAATGGTTTGACCCTTCTGTCTGTTAGGCCATTAAGGCTATCCCACTTCTGAGGCGGAATCTGGATGATAAACTTATCTGGCATAACACTGCTGATGGGGTGTTCTCGGTTAAGACGGCTTATCATCTGGCAGTTGAGCTTGATAGGAGGAGGGGTGGGTGGCGGGAATCGGTGATTTGGATGGATAGGAAAAGATGGATCCGGTTGTGGGAAGCTAAGATCCCTCCAAAGCTTAAAGTCTTTGTCTGGAAAATTTTGAATCGGGCCCTGCCAACCACAGAGGAGCTCATTGAAAAGAAGGTTCCTGTGCTGCCCCGGTGTTCGGTTTGTTGGGAGGGTCCCGAGATGATGGAGCACTTGTTTCTCTACTGCCCGGTGGCACGGGCCCTCTGGGACTACTCGGAGTTGGATTATTTAGGGGAGGCTTTGCCTCGGCACACGTTTCCTCTATTTCTAAAGCGGATGCTTTCCCTTGTCCATGATCCGTCGCTGTTTATGGCGGTGGTTGCCATCCTCTGGCGGATCTGGAGGTCGCGAAACTGGGTTGTCTTTGAAGGCAAACAGTTTGGGATTCCGGCTTTAATGCGCCAATTTCACCAGCAATATGAGGAGTGGGTGGGTCTGCCGGTTGACCAGCAGCCAAGGATGTCTTTCCAGGTGGTCCAGCCTAGGACCCGCGTGGATGACTCTCGGTTGGTTTGCATGTGGGACGGGGCAACTAGGAGGGGGTCACACTCGGCTGGTGGGATGGTTCTTTGTGGTCCGGGTAGGACGGTTATTCGGGCTAAAGGGGTGCAATTTGTACGAATGGATGAGCCGATGGTGGTGGAGCTGCTAGTGCTGCGTGAGGCTATCACTTGGTGTATAGAGTGGGGTTTGTCCGATCTTCGGTTTGAGGGGATGCGAAGGTCATTATTGACAAGATTAATCAAGCCGATTCGCGCGACAATCACTTGGGGGCAGTCCTGGTAGAAATTTGTCAATATTTTGCTGCCCATCCTGGGTTTAGTGTGCGGTTTGTAGGTCGGGATAACAATAGGGTAGCTCATTCGGTAGCTAGAAAAGCCCTCTCTTTGTACCCGAATGGGAATCGCTTGTTTGATTTCAGAGCCTGGCTGCTTTCCAGGATGTAACTATCTTTTTTGATTGGAGTAATATATGATATCTTTTGACAAAAAAAAAAGAGTTGGCTAAAAACGGTCTTCTTTAACCTTCGTATCACTGTTGGCAACGCCAAGTACTTTTCATGATGTATTAATTGCTTCATTCCCAGTAATGCTGCCATCGCTTCTCTCTGCTCTCCATCCACATTTGCACTAACACTATCTTTGGCAACAGGGGGGGGGGGGTGCAAATCCGAGAGGGTGCAAGTTGAGGGGCAAATTGCAGGAGGGTGCAAATTGGTGGGGGTTGTAACTTGTAAGTGGAGAGGTAAATATTTGTTTGGATGAAAAAGTAGGGGGTGCAAATAGAGTTAAAAGTAAATATTATATTATTATAAAATAGAATTATGAAATTTATAAAATATTATCACAAAATAATAAAAGAAAATAATTATATAATAATTAATATACTTTAATAAAAATAATTGTTATATAGTAATGCTCAAATAATAATTATTGGTCGAGCGAACTCGAAGCCCAACTCGTAACTGGTTATGCTACAAAGTTTTCATGTCTAATATATCTTTAAATTGAATATGGTCAAACTTAGTTAAACAAGGTCCTCAAACACTTCTTATCTCTAATTTTCAATACAAATTCGAGTCAACCAAGATATCTCTATTTGACTAGACTAACATTGATAAATTTGCTCTCGGAGTCAAATGGTCAACTCCGAACAATGTCTATACACTACAAAAAAAACCCCAGCTACAATGACATTTTTTTAAAGACGGTTTCAAAAAATGTCAGTAAAACCATTCACTTTGAAGGTTTTTGTGACATTTATGGTAAGTGTCAATATAATATATTTATTATGACATTTAATTTTGACATCTTCGATTGTCATAGTAATAAATACGTTTTCCTGTCATTTAGAAAAGTGTCACTAAAAGAGTGTTAAAGAATGTGGAAAAGCGATTTGAAAGTAGACATTGTAATTAGAAAAGCGATATTACTAAAGATGTTTATTAAAGCAAAGTCTGAAACTTGATAACATGAATTTGGCTGGATGAGGATTTTAGTTAACAGAAGATGAGGAAGAGTAGAGAAAGAATGTGGAAAACATGAAAAAATTAACTGACAAAAAAAAGACATATTGGATAGTCAGATATATGCGGAACATGATTGCTCATCCCAACGAAAACAACCACTTGGGTACGACAACTCCAAGTACTCGTTGAATTTGATAAACTTACTTAATACTTCACTTTCCAAGTGTCAACTCCTAAATCAATTTTTTGTTTTCATGAATCCTCACTGCTCATGATATCCAACTTACTTGAGAAGGAAAATATAACTAGGGAGTTGCATCTACTTGTAAAGCTTTCATTGAAAACAATACCACATCCAAACAAAGTACACAAAGCCCATGGCTGACAGGATTCAGCCATGGCTTCTCCTTCTCTTCTTTCTGCACGGAAGAGAAAATCAATGGCAGATTAGGAAAAGCAGTATGATAAAGTCTGATCGCATATAATCCAAGTGTGTTTATAACCCCGTTAATCAGGCTAAAGTCCCCCTGGAGGATACAACTGAAGTCGTCTGCTCCTCTACTCCCTCTGTCGCCGTCGTCATCAAACGTCTAAGAAGGAAGGCGACGAATAGCAGCAGTACTACTACAGTTGCAAACTGTGAGTTTATCTTGATTTTCAAATGATAGTCTGATATTTGTTTCTCCATAGTACTCAATTTCATTTCTACCGGAGTTTGGATCTTTCGAATATCTATTTTACTAGCTAGTTCAATTCCAATGCCGATTTGACTGGGACTTTGCTCGATTCCGTTCCCATAAGCTGCTTCCAGCTCCAAGAAATCCAGGGCCGGATCTGTCGGATCTGTGGTTTTATTAGTTATTCATTACCCCAGACTCATCTAGTTTGTAACTTGGTTATTGGCTTACATGGTATTGATTAAAATTGTGCTTATTTTTTGCGTTACCTATTTCATTATAGCAACCTATTTCCAGGACTAGTGACTTCCAATTATTATTTGTAGAACTGTTGACTAATTTTCCAAGGTTGATGGCTGAGGTGATTGAATTTAAGGCTAAAAAAATGCAACTAAGATTCTTATTAATAAGATTTTACACGCATTTGAGCCACACAATGAATTGTATTTGCTATTTTAGTACTTCCTCAATCATGAAAAATTATACTTCATAGTGCAATGATGTGATACTCCCACAGAATCAAAATATGAGAAATTATTAGGTACACCAGGAGTACCTATCAGTCATCAATTCTTAATTAGACGATCCTAATAGCTGATATATTTAATTTACCCATTTTCATCCCGAGGACCCATCTTGTGACACTCTTCCTCCTCCCTAGTAGAAATATTTTGTTTTGTTTTTACAAGTTACCTAAAATTTGTGAAAATTTGTTGTTAGTATTAAATAAGAAAAATACACTTGTATAGCTTTAACTTTCACGTTTGTGATAAATATAGCCATAACTATCCGAAAACACAAAATAGCCTAAAAAAATTGAAGGTAGTGTGACAAATCTAGCCTAATCCGTTATAAACTTTAACGGCGTCTGTGACTCCGTTTAATGGTTTGACGGAACACTGACATGGACGCATTCCGTCCTCCACATAAGCTACACATCAACATAACTGTACACGTGGATTGCCACGTCAATAAATAATTTGAAAATTTAAAAAATTGTCCTTTTATATATGTCAACCTCCCTTCCTCCTTGTACCCGGAAATCCCAAACACACGAATTAGGATTCCGAGAGACCTATTATAATCGATGCCGCTTGAGACCACGCCGCCACCGATTGAAGGCTTCCCGCCGTCGGCGCTCTTCATCTTCTCCCTAGCGGAGCCTCTGTCGTTCCAATTTCCCCTTTATTTTCTCGATTTGCAGCGACACGAGGGCCTTCGAGCTCGAGCTTGGGATCGCGATGTCACAACTGGGTTCTTCATCTGGGAAAGACATCAGCAGTGGTGGTACAGAGAGGAACCTAGGAAGGAAATTCTACTGATGTCCATATTGGAAGCAGGTAACTGATAGATTGTTTCTCGAGGAATTTGGGACTCTTTGACTGTTTGATTTTCTAACTGAACTCTATTCATGGTGCAGAATGAGACAGAAAATCCCAAGAAAAAAAATTGTCGTTTTTTTAGGTGGGTGGAGATGGTTGGTGATGAAATGGAGGATCGAAAGACTGGTATGGAGAGCCTAATATTCCAACTTGAAGATAGTTTGCAACTTGCCGTGTCTAAGGCAGAGAGTTGGAAGAAGGAGAAAAAGAGATGATGGTGTGGATGAAGGATCATGAAACTATGTTAGCCCAAGGAAGGAGATTGGTTGATGATGTTCGCTTTATTCGAATTATGTTAACCATTCTTATTGTTGTAAATGCCTCTTTCATTCTTGTTTTGTGGTGGTCCCAATATGGTATGTAAAGGTATTTATGTTGCAGTATGTGGGGTTATGCTACTACTTGAAATTATGTATTGAAAAACAACTGGAACTTGTTTAATGCAATGCATGATGTTCTTCCTGCCAAATGGCTCTTCAAGTTTAACCCTAGTTTAGTACACAAAAAAGAGCGAGATCAATAATTAACCATTATGAGTAGATGAACAGCTAAAATATAGCAATATAAACAACCAAATCTTAAACAACTGTGCATACATGGTTCTATTTGTTCCTTAATCAACAAAGATAAAATCCGAACAAGCTAGAAAATACGATTGCAAGACATCCTAAAATAGTAACCCAATACATTACATGAGTCGATTTCCGACTATCCTAACTGGAAGTTCACTACATAGGGTTGACAAAAGTAAAATCGACCATGGTCTGAAACATCTAAGGCTGAGTGACAGGTGGCTGGCTTCCCTAGACTTCCACAACAGCTGGCTGGCTATCACCTACAGGACGCCTCCTGCTCCATTAAGCTGGAACAATAAAGCATTCAACGTAATTAGCAATGATAACATAATAAACTTAAGAAAGCAAAGCATCATTATCAACAAACTAACCCTAACATATTGGTTCCAGTCCTCTCGTTTACGTATACTCCCACCCCTGCTGTTGCAACTCGCAGCTCCCGTTCAACAGTTCTTCTATCACCAACATTCAGCCTAACTGCCTACAGAATACCACTTTATAGTTCAACATTCCAAATACACAGAACAACATGATTTAATAAACACAACTTGAATAAGTGATCTCGTACCTGAATTCCAGTTCCTTGATTAAGGGGACAAATTCGATCATTGTGTGAACTCGAACCACACTTTGATCAATGAGCCACCCTTGGCCTTTTTCCAGTGTTTTCCCCAGGTTGATATGAAACACTCTCAACTCTAGGTCTGGAAATACTTCCTCTAGGTTTAGAGGTGCTTCTCTGTCAACACAAGTAAGTGGTTAGTTCTAGCATTAGTAATAGTGTAATAAGCAACTTTAATAAATAACAATGAATGAGCAGAAAGGAAGTCTCGCCGTTGTTTGGGCAGCAGTGGGATTTTTACATCCTCTTGCATTGTGTCCCTCTCCACCACACTTAGAGCAATGAATTATAGTCCCCCTCTTTGACACTTCTTCACCTACCCCGGTTGCTTGAGGTCGAACCTCAAACTTATGAGCAACCTTTCTTCTATTTTTCTTTGGCCTTCCTGACATTCTTCTTTCCTTTAGAGGGAGTACTTGGAAACCTAATGCTCCAGGCCATGATTGTATTCCATCCAAACAAGGGATGCCAACCTTGTATGCATTGACCATCTCACGACAATGGTAGGTTGGATGGACATAGTCATCAACCTCCTTCCTCAAGTGAGTGATTGCCGAGACAGCATGGCAACATGGCAATCTACTTAAGGCCCAGTAATCACATATACAGGTCCTAGTCTGGAGGTCAACAATGTATCCCAATTCCCCCATCCTTACCTTGCACTTATCATCTAATGTCTGCCTAGAGGTACACAACCTAGCTAGGGCCTTTTGTTTCTCGGTTCTTTTCCTAATTCTAGTGCACATATCAACAATGCAATAAGCTAACATTTTTTGCTTAATGACAATCCTTTCCATCATGTAACCCCGGATACCCTCAAGCATATCTATGATTCTCATGCCCCTAAACTTAATGATAGGGCTGTTCCACGTTTCACAAATGTTACTCTCTACTGAGTCACATTTAGGAACGGGAGATAGGGAGGATCGGCAAAATAATCTAGGTTCAGCATTCATGAAGTCTGTATGGGGTGTGTTAAGTGTGTTTGTACCTTGAATCTCCTCCATTTGCTTAGTCACTTTCTTCTAGTCGACTTCATTGCAAGCATAGAAACACTTCCAGAATAGCTTTCTCACTCTATCGGTCTTGTTCTTAACCTTCCACTATGCATAAACGTGTCTTGCACACTTTCGATGTTCAGCATCATGTATGATCTCACGTAGAGCATCAACCAGAACCTTAACATAGAGTCACAAAATCATAATATCAGAATTAACACTATTATAAACCATACAATAATCTGTAAATAGAGTTAAAAATCAAGATGGGAACTTACTTTCTGTTGATCATAGATAACACTCCAACCCCTTCCATCTAACATATTCAGCTCTTGAGACAAAATGTTGATGAACCACCTCCATGAATATGCATTCTCACTCTCTACAACAACCCAAGCAAGTGGATTCATCTGGTTGTTTCCATAGTTCCCTACAGCAGTGAGTAGCATCCCTTTCACCTCTCCCTTCAAGAAGCACCCGTCCAAGTCAAACATTAGCCGACATGCATCAATAGATCCGTCCCTCGGGTTAGAAAACCCAACATACATCCTCTAGAAATAAACTTTGTCTTCAGTAGGGTGTGGTTGAACCTCCAAAAAAAATCTCCCATGTCGATCCCTCTTCACCATCTCACCTACCCAACTCTTGATGTTCTGAAACTCAGCCTTCAAAGACCCACTCAATATTAGAATAGATGCCACCTTTGCTCTATAACAGGTTCTTTTATCCACTTCCATGTTGTGATTCAGCTTCACTTCTGCCATAATCTGATCTGGAGCCCACTGTGGATTGATGCGAAACCTCTATGCAATCCAATTTGCAGTAACCTGATTGACCCGCAGCTTACATGAACAAGCATGGGGCAGAACTACCTTCCTTACCATGAAACTCTGGTTCTTCCTAAACCAGCTAGCTAACACCCTCCATTTACATCTAGGATCCTTGCATTTTACTTATTTTCTTGATGAGGTACTCCAAACCCATCTCAAGCTAGCACCATTTGCCACAAAATGCAACACAACAACACTCTTGAACTGTTCAGGACTTTCAAACTTCAACCGTGGAATAAACCGATACTGCTTTTGATCACAAACAAGATTGTAATGTGGAGCATCCCAAAATGGCTCTCCACCACCCTCATCAGAAAGATTGCCTCTAACATTGTCTGAATCCTCTGATAGTCTGTAGTTGGAATGTTGAGAAGACTCTTTTTGGTTCCTAAGTTGGAGGTGCTCCATTATCTTCAGCTTCTTGCTCGGGTATGGCATTCACATTTTCAGCTGCTTTCTCGGGTATGGAATTCACATTTTCTTCCAATACATCACCATTTTTGAATTCCACTGCAATCTCATCATCTGTTTCATCCTCATATTCATCTTCTTCAAACTCGTCTAGTTGTTCAACCTCCTCCCCATGATCATCAGCCCTTGCCTTTACCTTCCTCCTTCTTATTTAACCATAGGCTCGTAGATTGGCTCGAGCCTCATGGTACTCCTCATTCGACATGTCTGCATCGTTAGAGATAAACATGGAAAACTTATCATGCCACAAAAGCAGCTTCATCTTTAGAAGTAAAGCTAGAAAAGCTATCCTTCTCTTCTGCCACTTGATTAGGTTCATTCTCACCAGCTTGCTCGTCAAATGAATCAGTCATTTGAAGATAAACAAGATAAACCTTTAATTAAGTCATAACCTAACATATAAACAGTTTTTATTGACTAACAAAAAATGAGGAGCACACTCTTCCACTATTATTCTATGCTACGGTTTTGAGAAACCAAGGATGCAATGACTATTCTACTCAGGAATTGGAGCCATTCACCGTCGGATTGAGGGGCAAACTCGCGAAAAGAACAATTTCAATTTGCAGTGGTCCCTTTCCTTCCTTTACAACAAGCCAAAACTACAAAAAGAGACAAAAAGGATATAAAAAGCAGCCTATAAGTACCTCCAACCCAGAATTGAAACCCCAACCTCTCCCTTGACAACTCACCAATCGCGTCAGAATCGTCCCTCTAGAAATCGCGCTTCTACAGTGCAATTAGGGTTTTCCAGAAATGACAAAACAAGACTTTCCTAGGCTTCGACGGTGCTTTCTTCATTATCAGGGTGCTTGGGTTTCATCGGAAAATAGTGTCTGTCGGTCTATTACGCCGGATGCATGCCAAAGTTCGTCATTGGAAGGGAGACGATGAGTCGGGAGCTAATGTTTCGATGACGGTTTTGGGGTGGGGATAGGGATTGGGATTCAGGGCGTCGGTCGGAAGAGGAATGTGGTTATCGTAGGTAGATCGGAGCCAGGGGAGGGATTGAATGCTCGTCGTTCGTCGTGGTCGGAGGACGAGAGACGAAGGGGGAAAGAAAATAAAAATGAAGAAAGGAAGGACGAATGGTGGTCAGCTGAGTCGCTTTCTGCTTTTGTGATTTTAATTTTCGTTTTTCATAATTCCACGTCGTTTGGTGGGATAACTCACTCAGCAACTCAGCGTCTTCCGTCATTGTCAACTTACGTCGTTAACAAAATGGACGGAATTGGCTATTTTGTGTTTTCGAATAGTTATGGTTGTATTTATCACAAATGTGAAAGTTATGACTATACAAGTGTATTTTTCCTATTACATAAGTACACCTTTGATTTTCAGTGGATCATATGAATCATTGTTATTTGTACATAAATCATTAGAAATTTTAGAGTATGTCAATCAAAAATATTTAAATTTATACATAAAGCATTTGTAAAGTCAACCTTATTCAATTATATGTGCTCTAATTTTGATTCTCAATTAATTACTATACCTAATTTATCAATTTTCCTCCCGAGCAAGGCCCACTCTGTAACATTCTAGCTCCGCCCCTACAGATAGTCGATATATATCTCTTACTGTTCAATAAGAGAGGTAAACACATAGGGCCTAATTATTGGGCTCATGATTTATGTCCATTGGTTTGGTTTGTTGGGGTTCATTGTCTCTTGTTGGTACGAATAGCAACAGGTCGGTCGAGACCGGACAGTGCATATCCATTATTATCCGATCTAAAATAGTTCGAATTTTTTTCATACCTATTCCCGTACAAGAATCATGTAGAATATCAAAATCATATACATACTCGATTGAGTATCATGGTAATCTATGTATATTAATTTTTATGTTATAACTTCAACCAACATGTTAACAATTACACATATACTGGCATTACATAACTGACAAATTACAACTATAAATTACTAAAATGAAGAAAATAAGTTAAAAAATAAAATTTCCTGGAAATATTATATATGTATGATAAATATCAAATTTGTTGAGAAAAACATTGATAATTTGTAAACAAGATACATACGCATTTGTATAACCGAGTGTGTTCGATTTGGATAGTGAGATAACCATGCACATCCATCCTCAATATTCGGGTTAGGTTTTTACGCATTCCATTAAAAGTTATTTCGGAATAGGGTTCCCCACCCAATTACGTTGGATTGGTGTGGGTATTAGTGTGTGGTTATTTTTGTCATCTCTACCTGATGGGACTAAACTTTGCAACCTGGTTGGTCATCAACATCCATGTCATCATTCGCCTTTCGTCTATTGTTCTCTATGCAAAAGCATCTCAATTTATTTTTCTCCTCAAGCATCTCGCATTGGCGATGTCCAAAACACAGATTGGCGTGCAACAAGGAACAAAAACATAAAGCATAACTGAAATCAATAATTTGTTTTGCTGGTGGTATTCAGTTTGGTAGAGAGACAATCATCACAAAAGATAAAATAGCAGGAATGAGAGAGATGAGCAACCAAAGGAAAATTGAAAGGAAAGAATAAAAAACTATAATTACAAATACTCATAGCGAAAAGAATAAAATACCGAACGAACAACCATAACAACATAATAGGTGACCATTTCGCGACAAAGCGCAATTCTAGCCTAGATAAAAAGGAAAACAGGGACATGACCCACCCAACTTTGGTGTATTTTAGGGGTTGAAAAGCATATATTCTACGGTTTGCAAAGCCATATTGTCTTATTGTTAGGACACGAGAACCCCTTCTCTTAAAAACATTTCTTGCTACTTTAGACCACCCTTCCTTTTGCAAGGGGTCTTTTGCGAAAGCCAAATGGTCTTGTACTCTTGTTCTTAGTTTCGTTTGACCCTAAATTTATATTTTATGTTGTTGATTCAACTGAGGAAAGGAAGAAGGCACCGTACATATCTGCCTTACATATTTGAATGTGACACCTACCAAACAACTTTCCCTCCTTAAAGTGAATGTTGGTTCTTGTTTGAGGTTGAATAGATATTATTTGTGGGTAGCTAGGTGATGTAGGCTTATATTGTTTCTGTCGTTGAAGATCATGTTTGCGCCTAACATTCATATCATTTATATATATATAAACTAAAATCATGATTACTGTTGTCTAATTCTATAGCTGATTGGGCCTGCTTATGGGCTTCTTGGTATTAGTGAATTTTGGGCTGGGTTTGTGTTAATATGGACCCCCAATTAACTATTTCTTAATATATATAAACTAAAATAATAGTTATTGTTGCCTAATTCTATAGCCGATTGGGCCTGCTTGTGGGCTTCTTCGTAATTGGTAAATTTTGGGCTGGGTTTGTGTTAATATGGATCCCAAATTATTTCCTTTCAATTCTTGTATTTCTTCATTTTTTCCCCTTGACAATCCCTATGAAAAGTCCAATACCAGGAAAGCCCAAAAGCCTATCAATTTGTAGGGATATTATCATAGATAGTTGAAAATTAGAGACATGGAAAAGTGTACATGCAACTAAGGGTGGAAGTTTGGTTTGCGGATAATCCGAAAACCGCATAAAAGTGCACACTTTGTGGATACCCATACCCACAATTTGTGGATAGTGTGTTGGTTGTTGATAGCGAAATATTGATTTTTGTGGTTAGTGGTTAGCCACTCCCCACAACAGTTTACCCACAAAATCCACATTAATCACATTAGTTATATTTATTTCTTCAATACTTTGCAACCCACATTAACCACATTAGTTATATTAGTTTGTGAAACTTGGAAGACTAATAACTAAAGTAGCTACCAAATTCAAATACACACTTATTCTATACAACAAAACCAAGTCAATAAGCAATGTTCATGTGAGATACTTTTATCAAATAAGCATTGTCTGTGTGGTATATGTTTATTTTATAACAAAACCAAGTCCATAGATATAGTCTGATAAACTAATTGTTGAGAAACCGGGCCGCAACCACAAGCAAGAATAGAATGCACAAGACACACGATTTTTACGTGGAAAACCCAAATCGGGAAAAACTACGGGACCTTTGTCCAAGCCACAACTCCACTAGACTTTGGTGGGATTACAAGTCCTCTCTAGACTAGCTAGAGGATTACAAACAGAAAGGTTGAGAGATACCCAAAAACATATTCGTACACCTTCTGTCCAGCAGAGATTCCCGACTAACTAGACCTCATAATGACGATCCCTTCAGTCAAAATGAAGCCTAGACAATTGCAAACTCACTGCCCAAATTTCAGGACGATCCAACGGTTCAGTCTTCCAGAACGCTCACTTGAACAGACTGCCCTGCTGCAGAAACGAAAAACAACAGCTCTTTCTCTCTTCTCTCTTTTCCTTATCTCTTCTCTTTTTTTATTCTCTCTCTCTCTAGGAAGATGAAAGGCTGTCACCACTTTTTACTTTTAAGTAGACAATAACTCTCTATTTTGAAAATAGAGGATCTTCTAGAAACCAACCAAAAACTCAAACTCAAACCGGTTAATCCAACCACCATATGAGTTGGACCAACCCAACAAATCTCCCCCTCCAGCTCATATGGGGGGTAGCACCAAACCTGCTTCATCTCGACAGAAGATATGTTTTCTACTTGGTAGAGACTTAGTCATCATGTCCGAACCATTGTCATCCGTATGCACTTTGTTGAGCTCAACAACTTCTCCTCCAAAACATCACGAATCCAATGATATCGAACATCTATGTGTTTCGACCTTGAGTGGAAAGTTGGATTCTTGCAAAGATGAATTGCACTTTGACTATCACAATAGAGCACATACCTCTCTTGCTTAATGCCCAACTCTTGAAGAAACTTCTTCAACCATAACATCTCTTTGCAAGCTTCTGTCACGGCTATGTATTCGGCTTCTGTTGTTGATAATGCAACACATTTTTGCAGTTTAGATTGCCATGAAACTGCAGCACCTGCAAAAGTCATCATGTATCCAGAAGTCGACTTTCTAGAGTCCACATCACCTGCCATGTTAGCATCGGTATATCCATCAAGTATGGTCTTGCCATTACCAAAGCATAGACACACTCTAGAAGTACCTCTCAAGTAGCGAAGAATCCACTTCAATGCTCTCCAATGTTCTTTCCCCGGATTGGAAAGAAACCGACTAACAATCCCAACGGCGTGAGCAATATCCGGCCTTGTGCAAACCATGGCATACATCAAGCTTCCAACAACTGATGCATAAGGCACATTATTCATTGCTTCTTTCTCTTCATCACTTGTAGGACAATGCTTCACACTCAACTTGAAATGTCCTCCAAGCGGAGTACTAACCACCTTAGCCTTGCTCATGTTAAACCGCTCAAGAACTCTTTCAATATACCTTTCTTGAGATAACCAAATTTTCCCATTCCTTCGATCCCTAGAGATTCTCATCCCTAGAATTTGTTTCGCCGGTCCTAAGTCCTTCATGGCAAAGGATTTACTCAACTCCTTTTTCAATCTACCAATCTCTCCAACATTCCGACCCACGATCAACATGTCATCCACGTAAAGCAAGAGAATGATGAAATCATTTTCAGCAAAGTATTTCACAAACACACAATGATCGGAGGTAGTTCTTGCATACCCGTTTTTGACCATGAATGAGTCAAATTTCTTGTACCATTGCCTTGGTGCTTGCTTCAACCCATATAAGCTCTTTCTCAATCTGCATACAAGATCTTCTTTGCCTTTAACCTCGAACCCTTCCGGCTGATCCATGTATATCTCTTCCTCTAAGTCACCATGAAGAAACGACGTCTTCACATCGAGTTGTTCAACTTCTAAATCCAAACTTGCAGCCAACCCAAGCACAACTCGGATAGAAGACATCTTCACCACGGGAGAGAAAATTTCTTCAAAGTCAACACCTTTCTTTTGGTTGAAACCCTTCACAACTAGCCGCGCCCTAAACCGAGGCTTTGAACTAGTTTCCTCCGTCTTTAACTTGTAGACCCACTTGTTCTTAAGTGATCTTTTTCCTTTGAGTAGTTTCATCAAATCATAGGTGTGATTCTCTTGCAAAGACTTCATCTCTTCTTGCATTGCTTTGTTCCACTCCTCCTTGTCTTCATGAGACATGGCTTCTTGATAATATTCGGGTTCTCCGCCGTCAGTCAACAATAGGTACTCATGAGGGGAGTACCAAGTGGAAGCTTTGCGATCTCTTGTTGACTTTCTTGGTTCGGATAGAGGTTGCTCTTCTTCAACTTGTTCTTCTTGCTCCAATTGCTCTTCTCCTTGCACTTCTTGATCTAGTGGACCTTGGGGCTCATCATGCACTACTTCCTCAACATTTTCATGCATTTGGGATGAAGATATAGGCTCCAAATTAACCGGACCAGTTGCTGTATTTTTCTTCTTTTCACCCCTTTCGACATCTTCAGTTGTCTCATCTTCAAGAAAAATCACATCCCGGCTCCGAACAATTTTCCTTGCAATTGGATCCCATAATCTGTACCCAAACTCTTCACGCCCATAGCCCATGAATATACATGGCTTTGCTTTGTCATCAAGCTTTGCTCTCTCATCTTTTGGAACATGAACATAGGCTTTGCAACCGAACACTCGCAAGTGTTCATATGAGACTTCCTTTCCCGTCCATACTCGTTGAGGCACGTCACCCTCCAAAGGGACCGATGGTGAGAGATTGATTAGATCAACCGCTGTCCGCATTGCTTCTCCCCAATATGATTTAGGTAGCTTGGCATGTGAGAGCATACACTTGATTCTCTCACAAATTGTTCTATTCATCCTCTCGGCGACACCGTTTTGTTGTGGAGTCTTGGGTACACTTTTCTGTAGTTTAATTCCGTGCAATCTGCAGTAGCTTTCGAATGGACCTCTATACTCTCCCCCGTTATCAGCCCTTACACACTTCAACTTCAGGCCGGTTTCCCTTTCCACTTCAGCATGAAATTGCTTGAAAACATCTAGCACTTGATCCTTCGTTTTCAAAGCATATGTCCACACCTTCCTTGAGTGATCATCGATGAAGGTAACATAATAGCTTGCACCACCAAGAGTTTTATCTCGCATAAAACAAACATCGGTGTGAATTAGATCAAGTACCTTACTCCTTCTAGAAGGTGGAAATCTATGAAATGCAACTCTATGAGTTTTTCCGGCTAAGCAATGAACACAAGTTTTAAGAAGAGTACCTTTAGCTCCGGGCAAGAGTTGTTTCTTGGAAAATATTTGCAGCCCCTTCTCGCTCAAATGACCGAGTCTCTTATGCCAAAGCTCAATGGAAGAATATTTCTCAACAACATTAATTCCTCCCTTGCTATGCTTTGCATTCGTCATGTAGAGCGTACTTTCCTTCTTGCCTTTAGCCACCACAAGAGAACCTCTTGAGAGCTTCCATTTTCCTTCTCCAAAATAGTTGGTATAACCATCATCATCAAGCTTACCCGTGGATATCAAATTCAGCCTCATGTCAGGAACATGTCTCACATCCTTCAAGACTAGCTTGCAACCCGTGTTGGTCTCTAGATGAATATCACCCATGCCAACAATCTTTGATGCGCCATCATTTCCCATCCTCACACAACCATATTACCGTTTGTGTAGGAAGAGAAAAAATCAACCCGTGAGGTCACATGGAATGAGGCACCTGAGTCAACAACCCATGTACTCTCTTGACAAGCAAGGTTAACAAAACCGACATCACAAACAATGACCACATCACCATCTGTGGCAGCAGCAGCAGTATCATCTTTTTCTCGGTTTTCCACACCTTTTCCTCTAGCTTGTTCCCGTTTCAAGATTCTGCAGTCTCTCTTCATGTGTCTGGGCTGGTTGCAATGATAACATGTGATTTCTCCTCTTGGTCTTGACAATGATTTTGATCTCCCTTTTGATCTCCCTCGGCTGTTACTTTAATTCTGAGAGTTCTTGAATTTGGAATTTTGATTTCTGCTTCTTCCATAAAGATCCTTGCAAAACAGAATATCCTCCATCCGTGGCTTCCAAATAGAGTAGTTGGATGATGTCAACTTAATCATTGCTCCACTTGAGTCATCCATTCTTGCCATTCACCAAACACAGCCCCCAAACAACCTAATGCTCTTATACCACTGTTGAGAAACCGGGCAGCAACCACAAGCAAGAATAGAATGCACAAGACACACGATTTTTACGTGGAAAACCCAAATCGGGAAAAACCACGGGACTTTTGTCCAAGCCACAACTCCACTAGACTTTGGTGGGATTACAAGTCCTCTCTAGACTAGCTAGAGGATTACAAACACCTCAAGAACACCCTTCTTGGATCAACAATCAACCACAATAGCTCTCAACAACATGGTGGATAACAAGAACAAGAGCAAGACAAAGAAAGGTTGAGAGATACCCAAAAACAGATTCGTACACCTTCTGTCCAGCAGAGATTCCCGACTAACTAGACCTCAGAATGACGATCCCTTCGGTCAGAATGAAGCCCAGACAATTGCAAACTCACTGCCCAAATTTCAAGACAATCCAACGGTTCAGTCTTCCAGAACGCTCACTTGAACAGGCTGCCCTGCTGCAGAAACGAAAAACAGCAGCTCTTTCTCTCTTCTCTCTTTTCCTTATCTCTTCTCTTTTCTGATTCTCTCTCTCTAGGAAGATGAAAGGTTGTCACCACTCTTTACTTTTAAGTAGACAATAACTCTCTATTTTGAAAATAGAGGATCTTCTAGAAACCAACAAAAAACTCAAACTCAAACCGGTTAATCCAACCACCATATGAGTTGGACCAACCCAACACTAATCGATTCGTTAAAAAAGGGGAATAATCGATAAAGGTTTGCCAGATACCCAATCTCGTCTCTATTTTTCCACAAACTCACGAACAACACAACATGCAACCAGCTACCAACAATACAATACTATAATCGAGAGTGAAGAATAATCGATTTATTAAAAGCGGGCGCCTCCACTTATCGAGCCACTTTTGTGTTTTGCTGTTATTGCCATCGGAGGAGCCGTGACATGCAACGATGTTTGTCTGGTAACAGGTCACTCCGCCTCTCCGTTATCTTCAAATCTCTTTCCAAATCCATCTCTTCTGAATTTACACTAACTAAACTATTGTATTCGAGATTTACAATTTATTTAACACTTTATTAGCTTTCTTTAATGTATGTATTTGTTTTTTTTTTTTGGTAAAAACAGGGCGCAAAGGGCGCCCTAACCTTCATTACGTGCGAGTAAAGCGAGGGGTTTCAATCCCCACCCGATCAAAGTACAGCCAGTACAGCAAAGAAGTGGTCGGTCTATTCATCACATGCACCCCTATTGGATGCGAATGCCCTATGTATGTATTTGTTTTTGTGTGAGAAGAAACACAACATCATAATTTAATTATCATATTATTATATTTAATGTGAAAATTTTGTGTCCACAACCAACCTGCACCAACCAGCAGCAGATAGTGGTTAACCACTACCCACTGCATGTGGGGTGGATTGTGAGTAGCATACTTCTATTATTTTTTTGCTAACGTATAATAATGTAAAGATTAAGTTAGAGAGAGAATGTATGACCAAAAATACAAATTAAAGAGAGTGCTTTCAATTGGAAATTATCTTACCCATCAATAATAACTAACATCTTATTCATGAAGTTTTTTTTTTTTTTGTAGATAAAAGTGTCAAATGTTCTATCTAATCTACTGAAACTGCAGTTAGTTAATACTTCTAAATCATAGACCCAAGTATCATAGGGGTGATGAAACTTTCCTCCTTGTCCTAAGTTATTTTATAGGGTTTGTAAACCTTATTTTCCACTATATCCAACAAAATAATTTCATGTTGTTTATACCCTAATACAAAAATTAATTATCTTTCGCTGTCCTTTCTATTACCTAGCTAGCTATGTTCTTACAAGACAAACAAGAGCCCTTCTACTATGCTATATAGTATTGGTACTTTAATGTACAATTTAAAGTTGTACCATAACATTAAATGTATAAGTTTAAGTTGTACCATAAAGCAATTTGTATGTTATGGTACAACTTTACAACTTGAAGTTGTACCATCACATAAAGGTACAAGGTCAAGTTGTACCATAAAAGAATTTGTATAAAAAATATAGGTACAATCTGAAGTTGTACCATAACGTAAATGTACAATTTTAAATTGTACTTTAAAAGTAAAATCCTATATAGCATTGTAAAATTTCTCAACAAACAAATGGGCAAGAATGAAACAAATGTAGGTATGTCCTTTTCCATTTACTCTCGCCAAATTCTTCCCTTTCAGCGAGGGAATTATAACGTTAAGCTTTATATCAATAAAAATATCTGCAAGGTTAGTGGCATCAAATTGGTCATGGAATGTTTTGACTCCATAGTTGACCGTCTTGTGAATGTAAAAAACTTTTTAGGGGGGAAAATATAATAAACAAAATGGATGTTCTCTCCATTTATGATTGTGATGGACCCCTAAAGTCATCAATGATATCAAATTTACTTTTCAGAGTACTCCTATACATATATTATTCCTAAATAACCATGGAGCAAAGCAATATTGATCCTAATCAATATCTAGATAGCTAGGCTTTACTATACAACCAAACATCATCAACACACTCCCAAATCATCACTAAGCATAATAATTGAACCCTAAATTTTGGATTAATTTCAAGAAGCCTCCAACAAAAATTGTAGCCCAAATGATCATTCAGGTGTTGAACTCAGCCATGACGAGGTCTCATATTTGAATTCTCCGTCCAACCAAATTTTCTTTAGAGTCACCCTTTCACATTTTTATAGCATAGGTATCAAGATTTTGAACTCATCTTAACTATATATTCGAGTGCAAAGTTCCTTTGTAAACACGAATTCACTCATCATCAATCAACCCCCTCATCCAATGATCTTATCCTCTCTTAGTGCCTCTATCTATCAATAGCTAATTTGTTTGTCTTTAAACCAAAAAGGAAGTTGATTTTCCCCCATCATGATCAATCAAGTGGTAGAGAGGAATTACTTTTGAATTTATTAGAGCTACTTTTCTCCATCTAATTTTCGACATAAATGATAAAAATTGTGGAGGGGGAGAAAGAGACAGAATCCCCGTTCTTTGAGCTACTTGTAGGGGCCAAATATATTAATTTCTCTATGGAATTGGTTGCTTTTAATTTCTCTAATTATGCACTTGTCCAATGTGTGCACGAATGAATATGAAGAAGCTCTCTCTATTACCTCAGCTTCCCACTAAGCCGCCAGCTATAGTTTTTATGTTGCCAAAAGGATTTTGCTCTTTTTCCAAACAATTATTAATCACTTCGATCGTCATCACTTGGACTCGCCAAATTCGATGGGTCGCCCTCAAATGGTGGGTATAGTGTGGTTTGACACTGAGGTTAAAGCTAAGTGACCATGAACAATTATCCTTTACCAGAGGAACAAAGGGAGATATTCAACCTAGTGGATATGAACTTATGATATTTACTCGTTTATATATGTAGTAATAAACGCGCATGGTCTGTTATATCTCGTGTTATTTTTTTATATTATGAATAAAATGAGGAAAATACTCATACTATCTTGCAGACCAAGCTGCCACTGAGTGCACCAACCTTTTACATCAACCTATCTATCTCCGGAACCCCCTATATATCCCACATAACTAAAGAACAACAAAAACTTACATGGATAATTTATACAACTAAACCAGCAACATCACATAGATCATAGGAACCAAATTTATATCTCGTGTTATTTTCCGAAACAACATTTATCGCGTATATTGTTAGTGCGTACATCGCCATGTTGGTCTTGCCGATTAACCAGACTACCGAGTACCGACCAAGATTGCTACTACGTACAGTCACAGAGGGTATTCGCCTTCGAGGAGGATGTGTGGGGACTTGGGCCAAGAGGGTTCCTACCTCTTAGGCTTTATGGGCCTGTTGGCATGGAATATTATACATACTTTCCTTCCCAACAATCTCTTCTGACCCTAATGTTTCCTGAATGTGTTCTGCATGCGCATAGTTAAATGTTGGTCCAATGTTTAAAACCATCTACGTATATGTATACTTTAATGAGTTACCATCTCTTTTACGGTGGTGAATCTCTAGGGTTTGGAAACAACACCTTTCTAGTAAATTGGATCTTGGAAGATAGCGAAGCTTAGGCGCGCCCATGGCCATGGCACAGCAAAAGGTGATGATGGCGGATATTGTTGTTATTATTGCACGAAGCAGCAACAAGGGAAAGGGCGTCGTGTGGGGAAGAAAGACAGCCCAAAAAAAGAAAGGTTGTTTTTTTTTCCCCTTTAAATTTTGAGATCAGGAAGAAGAACAAAAGGAGAGAAAGGTAAGCTATTAAAAAGAAAAAGGTAAGCAAGAAGGGCCCTTCAATTCCTTTGCCCATACCTTCAAGTCTCTTCACGTTCTCCCAATCTGCTTTTCCCCCCAAGCACTGACTCATGTTTTGTGGGGCTGATCGATGATCCGCCAGATTATTGTTAATTATTACTAGTACTATTTTGTGTTAATTATGATTAGTGGTTCTAATAATGGGAGTTAGGACTTTAGGCTATACCTCATGAGTAGGTAACACTCCTAGTTTCCTCCTAGCTTGAGTATTTTTCCTCTTTGGTAATTAGTGTAGTTAGGGTTCAAGAGGGTGATAGGGGTAAAGGGTGGGTGTTGGAGTCCCGACTAATACTTGGGCCGTCTAGGCATCATTGAGGCAGGGATGAGTTACCGTCACTTCCTCTATGTGAGATTCACATTCAAAGGAAATTTGGGTATGAAAATAAAAAAACAGAATTTATTATTTATTTATTTTTATATTAATTACAGATTGGAAATTAAAAATTCAGATTAAATACTTTTTTTTAATTTAAATCCTACAATTAATACGCTTATCTCTCTCTCTCTTTCTTTTCCAGCAACCTCTTCACTCCGACCGCCAAACTTTCTCCAGCAGAGGACTTTTTTCCGGTGAAATCCTCCAATCAGACTTGCTCCGGCCATCTGCAAAAAAACTACTCCGTCAGTGCGCTAGTGGTACTAATTTTCATTTAATGGTACGCTACCAATAGTAGTGGTACGTACTAGTGGTAGTGGTACGCTAAAAATACCACTGGTACCGCTACCAGTGATTAACGCTACCACTGCCACTGGTACGCTACCACTATCACTGGTACTTTTTGGGGTTGGATGGTATTTTTGGAAAAAAAAAATTTAAACAGTGGTATTTCTGGAAAAAGTCTCTGATACCGCTACCACTGAGTACGGGTACGCTACCACTACCACTGGTAGCGTACCACTAGACAAAAATCAGTACCACTAAAGAATAACATAAAAAAACAAGATTTAGAATCTGGAAAATCCCAGATCAGGAAAAAAATTAAGGAATGAGGAAAGGAGAAGGAAGGGGAGAGGTCGTTACCTCGCGGCGGCGGTAGAGGAGGACAGCGGGAGAGAGATGGCGGTGACAGGAGTTGGAGGGAGGCGAGAGGGCTGCGACGAGGAGAGCGTTATGGCGCAACAGTGGTGGGAGGCGGAAGACGCGACATCTGCGGCGGGAGGGGGGATGGTGGCAGCGGGAGGGAGAGATGGCGGCGGTGGCAACGGGAGGGAGAGACAGAGAGCAGTTAGGGTTCTCGGGAGAGGTAAGAGAGAGGGGAGAGAGGAAGAGTTTTTTTTTAGGAAATCAGATTATATAGAAAATGAGAAAGAATCATGTGTGGTAAGTTTTTCTCTTCCAAAAATACCCTTCATTTAATCTAAACCGTTAATTTGAAAAACCAAGAGAGAGAGTTGATCTAATGGCTGCGAAGGAAGAAGCGAAAATCACAACCCCTATGGGGTTGTGACGCTTTCTAAGCCCATTCAGGTGTACCTGGGTGTTGGAAAAGAAATAGCAGTGTTTAATATAATTAAAGTTTTATGGCTCTTTCACGCTTAGGTATAAATGATTAGTGACCTAGTTAACCAACATGGTTGTTAAATTGGTGGCATGTCGGTCGGTACAACTGGGTTCAACCGGTATCAGACACAAATCGACAGCAAATCGAAAAAACATAAGTGGTGGAATCGAGCTGGTATATGACCAATTTATTATGATCCATAAACAAAATGACATTATTATGATGAATTTAAGAACAAAAGCACTCGTGTATTTGAATATGATGATTTGTCATTGTTTGTAATGTTGTATTTTATTTAAATATGAATGATATTATTTATTGGATTCAAGTATAAATGTTTGGATGTCGACGTCAAATATCTTATTTAAATATGAGAAATATGAGAATTTGCCTACTTTCTTTCAATATGTATTTAGATTGTAAGGAGTTTGTCTTGAGATATGATATATATAATCTGCATGTTATTACTAGTTTCTCAACTTTCCTACATATTTTGTTAAAACCGATATATACTAGTCGTTCTTGGTCGAACCATATTACTTGCTAAATTGGTGTAACGATATAAAATTGATTCACCAAACTGATTGACCAGTGACTATCTTCCTTTCAGTCTCAATTCTGTAATTTTTCTGTAATTTTTCAGCATATGATCGACACAACCCTCGAACCAAATACATTGGGAGAGGAGGTAAGCTAATAGCCTTTATCCAGTAATTTTTCATTAGTTTCTCAACATATGATCGACACAACCCTCAAACCAAATACTGTGTGGAGGATTGAAACTACATTTAGTTTCACCATAATTTGTATCTCTGATTTTTTCTTGCCAGATAAGCTGAACATTAATTTTCTGTTTATTAAATTATATTTTCTAATTATATTTCCGTTTCTGACCCACTAGCATAGTAGCATTTTTGTCTCTATTCTTGTGTACATTAGTTGTAACTTATGAGAATATATATGATCAAGGTAATGAAGTGAATGAGAATCCTCAGGACTCAGGAGCACGCATCCTTACTATGATCAGCTAGCTAGCTAGATTCTAGTTTGTAGGTGCTATAGTGATTAACTTTTCTGAACAGGAAAGGATATGATTGTTTCGCGTAAGCCTAGGTTTCTATCACCATAATTATGTTTTCCAATCGAGAGGGAGCTAGCTAGGATAATTAGCAAGGACAATTTCATTTAAAAAGGGGGTTTAGTTTAAATTAGAAATGGTGGGAAGCAAAAACAGGTTGTATGGCACATAACAATAAAATAGTAATATGAAATTATAACATTTATTAAAGATAATATAATATATTTTCCAGTGGATGGGATTATGGGAAAGGGTGGGGGCTTCTAGGGTTTAGCTTCTTTTTGTTTGCCACTACAACACATTTGTATGATTGAATATAACAATTATGTTTTTTCTCTAAAATAAATATAACAATTATGTTTAAGATGAGAATTTTGGGGAGTCATCATTAGCATTATCATTAATTTGTTATGTTTACTTTAGTGGAAGGAAATAATATAATGGGAATTATTGGTAGACTACAAAGGTGATTGATTGATTCGATAGGTTTGTACTGTGCTTACATGATCATGACATATATTGGATCTCCCATCTACACATACAAAGCCAAAATTCTCATAAACCTTTGTTGTAGATATGGGATAATTGTATACAAGCAAAGCAAACCTCTTCTTCAACCAGCTGCTTTAGTGATTTTTTTTCTTTTCCAGTCAATAGATATTGCAATTTTTTCATGAATCAAGGATCTCAGCCATCAATATACAAGAAACTGTTGAAGCTTTTTCGGGGGTGCTTGCAGCTGCCGCTTCCCCAAACAATCGAGTTACAGCTAACCTACGCATGGATAATGAGAGAATCACCTGGGAAATTGGTTTAAGATTTTCTTTAAGGAGTGAATCGGTGATAGATAGGACTGAAAATTGTCCTGACTCGTCTCTGTTCCGTCTCTGAAGGGTCAAGATGTAGAACTGACATGTCCCGTCTCTGTCTCCTTCTTGACCCTGTCTGGCCCTTTAGGGATGGGACGGGTCGGGTCAGTGGGTCGACCCTAATCTACACACTTCTTTTTACAAATTACGTTTTGGTACTCAAAATTATTTTTTCTTAGAATTTAGTACCTAAAATTTAATTTTTTACAAATAAGTCCTTAAAATTTGATGGTAAAATTATATTTTGGTACCCAATTTTTATTTATTTTTGCAATGTAGTACCTAAACTTTTAAACTTTTACAAAGAGGTCCAAAGTGATATGAGATATTTGTTGTTGCTAAGGGTCACAGCCTCACAGGGTCAAAAAGTGACCCGACCCGTTCCGACTTTTATAGGGTCAAAAGCTGACCCGCCCCTAAACTGATCCTATAGACAAACTGACCCGTCCCGACCCTGAGGGACGGGACGAATCAGTGGGTTTTTAGGGTTAAACTTACACACCTAGTGCGAGAGAGGGTGAAGCAAGAAAGAGGATGAAATCCCATAATACATGTATTTTTTAAAAAAATTCTCAAAATACACACGTTATAAAAAAAATTCCCAAAATACACATGTTTGTGCATCACCGCTGTTGTCAACCGCAGTGAATGCATTCACCGCGGCAGACCAAAGCGGTGAATGCATCACCGCGGTTGACGGCTGCGGTGAATGCCTGACGTAACACTGAAACTTCAAACAAACGTAACTTTGAGCTCGGTTATCCGATTGTAGCGATTTTTTTATTCCATATAACCTTTCAAGATCTTTCAATCTGCAGAAAGACTTAATCTCAAAAAAATATCGTTTGTTACCCCGAACGAGCAATTTTTCGATTTTGAAAAACTTTAGAAGACCATAACTTTTAGCTCGTCAATCCGAACGTCGTAAAGTTTTTTTGATTGCGCATAAGTTTTTAAGAACTACAACTTTTACTAGGAAATAATTTTTTAAAAAAGAAATGTTTTTGGGTATACGGGATTTTGGCAATAACTTTGCCTTTACTTTTCACAAATCCACATACTTTCCAAAATTATGGTTATAATAAAAGTTGTAGTACTTCAAAAGTTATGCGAAATCAAAAAAAGTTTCATGACATTCGGATTGTGGAGCACAAAGTTATGGTATTCTAAAGTTTGTCAAAATCAAAAAATTGCTCGTTCGGGGTAGCAAACAAAATTTTTTTGGGATAAAGGCTTGTTGCAGATTGAAAGATCTTGAAAAGTTATGTGGAATAAAAAAAAAATTCGCTACAATCGGATAACTGAGCGCAAAGTTACGTTTGTTTGAAGTTTCAGTGTTACGTCAGGCATTTTCACCGCGGCCGTCAACCGCGGTGATGCATTCACCGCTTTGGTCTGCCGTGGTGAATGCAATCACTGCGGGTGACAACAGCGGTGATGCCCAAACATGTGTATTTTGAGAAATTTTTTTATAACGTGTGTATTTTGGGAATTTTTTTAAAAAAAACATGTGTATTTTAGAATTTTTTTTTTCCCAAGAAAGAATGCTAGAGAAGTTTCAAGGACCTGCAACATTTCCTTTCAAGTTGGTTTGGCGGTAAGTGATTCCCTTGAAGTTTTGCTTTTTCATGTGGACAACATTCCTTAAGCGATTTCTCACCGAAGACATATTAAAAAGGAGGGGTTGGATGCTTCCTAGCCGCTGTGAACTATGGCGGGAAGATTAGGAAGATATTAATCACATATTCCTCTCTTCAAATTTGTACAGAAATTACGGGATATCATTGGAAAGTTTGTCAAGATAGAGAGCAGCATGTAGGAGGATTTATCGAATGTGATTACAGGTTGGCCAAGTCAAAAAACAGAAAAATCTAGCAAAATGGTGTTCAAGATCGAGTACTTCTTCACGTACTCTTTTGGTTTGGAGCATTTCGGAAGGAAAGAAACTTGAGGATCTTTGAGGAAAAATCAACCTTGCCTAAAGTTGTTTTTTTATAGAATCGGCTTTTAAATTACATGATGGTTATTAAGCTGCCAATCATCATCGACAAAAACTCTTACTTGTCCAAGTCCTTAGTCAAACAAGTCCTCGTCGAGGCTGGATCCACTACTGCTCTCTCCTCATAGTCCCAATCCCACTGTCCCAGTCGTGTGAGAAGAAGATCCAAGGGTATGAGCAAGACAATGCACTGGCGAAGATAGCATAGATGTAGGTTGTCGTGAATCGACGATCGAGGACTTGAAAAGAGATTAGGAATACCTCTTCACCAATCGACATCAATCTGGTGAGATCTCAACGGGATTCATCGGAGGAAATTTGCAAGGTAGATTTGAGGACAACAAGGGAGCGATGGGTCTTGAACGTGGATTGGTTCTTGAGGCCGAGGGAGCCGACGATGGGCGGTGTGGATGGATTGGATGTAGGGATGGCAAATTATCCACCCATGGGGAATTATACCCAAACCCAAGTAGACCCATTGATAATGGGTTGGGTATGGGTGAAGTGCATATAGATTTGGAGGTTTATAGATGAGTTTGGGTAATGTATGAATATTGCTTCCATAATCAAAATGGGTATGGGTTGGATATGGATATCCATTTACTTGAAGGTGTTTTAACTACACATGCAAAAATTGGATCTATTTGTAAAACTTGAAAAGTTTAGGTACCAAAACGTAATTTTCCATTGATATTTTGAGGACTTATATGCAAAAAAAAATTAAATTTAGGTACTAAATATGCATATCTATTAAGTTTGGGTACCAAAATGTAATTTGTATTTGGGTATGGGTACAAACCCAAATCCATTTGATATAAACCCAACTCAACCCAAAGTAAATGGGTATGGGTACAAACCCATCAAACTCTACCCATATCCATCTATTTGAATTTCATACCCAACCCAATTGGGTTGGATAGTAAGAAACCCATGGATATGGGCAAAGTTGTCATTCCTAATTGGATGCATGGTTGAGATACACTGGGGATATTGTGGGGATCGTCTGTTAGCGTTATCTGGATGATCACATAAAGTTATGACTATTCAAATGTGTTTTGTTTATTATATATGTATTTTAATTTATAGTACATAAGCGTTCTATAAACTATATTAACCAACGATTTTATAATCGTTAATCACTGACTAATAAATAACTAACTTTTTCAATTCGACATCTGACCCGTTTCTGAAAATAGAGGCATATATAGTAGGGGGCGGGCATCCGGTTCGGTAAACCCAAACCGAACCGGACCGAAACCGAACTCGACCGAACCAAAACCAAAATACTACTATTCGGTTCGGAAATAGGAAGGGAAATCTGGATAGTTCGGAAAACAGGGTCCTTTCGACCAAACCGAGATTCCGAAATTCCGACCGAAAAACCGAAATATACTAAATAAGCCCAACACCCATCCATATTCCCTAACACCCTAAGCCCAAATGAAACCCACTGAGCCCAAAAGAAACCTAACCCACTAAGCCCAACCAAAACCCTAACTCCTACAGCCCACAACCCTCTCCCCTCTAGCCTCTGACTCAACCCTCGCCTCTCACCTTCTCAGCAACTGCCGTCCGCCAGCCAACCTTCTCCAACCACCACAAAACTTCGCTTCATCAAATCCAGTGACCAGTAGCGGCCTGAGCGGCCATCTCCGACCTGCTTCCCTTCAATCGCTTTGCCAAAAACAAGTGAAGAGAGGGAAAGGAGAGGATGATCGAGTTGAGAGTTGGGGGGAGTCGGAGATCGAGGGAGAGGAGAGGAGAGGGAGATGTGACGCTTGTAGAGTAAGAGTTGGGGGGAGTCGGAGATCGAGGGAGAGACTGGAGATGGAAGTCGGAGATCGAGGGTTTGAGGAAGAGAGCGGAGATAAGGTTGTGAAAGGAGGGGAAAGATAATGTGTGGCGGAGATTTTCTTTGGAGAGATAAGGTTGGTTGGTTCTAGAATTTCGGATTTGGCCCTTGAAACCGGACCGAACCGATCTATAATTTGGTTCGGGTGAACCGAACCGAATTATAGCTGGGTTCGAATTCGGTGGGGATGTATGTAATTTCGGAAATTCGGCATGTACCAGTTCGGTTCGGTTCAAATCGAACCGACCGAACGCCCACACATAATATATAGATGCAAGAGGAGGTGGAAGATCAAAGAGGGGCATGCATCTCAACCGCATGTGGATTTGAAAGATTAATAATATAGATGTCATCATCTAGCTAGCTATAAGTAATGGGAGAAAGGGGAAAAGAGAAGGGCCAGATTAGTGATCAAGTGGAGGGGTTGTCATCATTGCATCTCTACTGTAGAGAAACACCCTTTTTTCCTCTCTGTGGTGTTGTGTTTATAAAAGAAAGAAACCTCAGCTCATCTAGCCTTGGGATCGAAGGCATATATATTTACATATCTCATAAACAATCATCACAACACAACATAGATGTAATCATCGCCCTGTAATTGCAGCCAGCCAGCCAGCCAGCCACACCCACCAACCAAACCTCTCTTCCTTCTCCCCCATGCCTTCTGCCATATCAAGCATTCCCAGCCAGCCACCACCAAAAAGAGACACAGGACAGAATATAGACTAGCTAGTGGAAAAAGGGTCGAGATCGAATAAAATAATGTTTCTTAAGTCAGACAGGAATGTGGGAGGGAGGAGTGGTGGATGGATTAGGGTTTTCCTATATTTTATAATATATAATTCATTCCCCCCCCCACTAAATATATTTTTAATATATTCTCTTCTCTGCTAGCTTTTTTATTCATTAGCTTGCTTTCCTTTCAAGACTGGTTCTGTTTTTATTTATTTTTTCCCCCAGTGTTTTCCAAAGAGTAAAGAGAGTGCAAAAGGGGGAGCTCCTCTCCTCTCTCTCAAAAGTGTCAGCCTCTCCTCTCTCTCTCTCTCTCTCTCTCTCTCTAAAGAAAGGAGAGGAGGAGATGTGGGTGTGGCTGCAAGTACTGTGGCCTGTCACCTGAACGAGCTGCTATCTTCTACAGTTCCTCTCCATATCACTTGTTGCCATTATTTGCAACCCAGAAAAAATAAAAAGAAGGGAAGTTGTAAGCCCTAAAATTATTTCTGTATTCTCTCCATATAATTGTACAAGAGAAGGTCTCCTCTAATATAATACCCTAGCCTAGCTGATGGAGTCTTCAAATCTCCATCATCATCACCAACACCATCATCGCCAGCTTCAACTTGTTGCCTCTTCCAGCTCTTCTTCTTCTTCCTCCTCCTCCTCTTCTCCGCCTAATCCTTCCACCGCCGCAGCTAATTACTATGGAGCTCCGGCGACAACCGGCCTTCATCCTTCCGGCTGGACCCAGAACTTTACTTTGTGAGTTCACTTCACTTCACTTCCCCCCATCTCTCTATCTCCAACTATATTACTTTACGATGAGGAATCTTCCCCTTTTCCCTTCCAGCTTTTTCACTTTATAGCAATTCCTTTTTACTATATTACTCACTTCTTCTCATCACAATCCCAGAACCAAAACGAATCTAATTTTCACTTCCCCTCATCCACAAATAGTTTAGGTTTTGACCCATACCAATCACAGCTTTGGAATCCCAAGAACATGCAACTACAGCTATCTCATAGGGTTATATTCTCACCCCCCCCCCCCCCCCCCCCTTAGCTTTTTTTTCTTTCGTTTGTGTAGTAACTTTGTTTATGTGTGCATTGGTTAATGAAGCGATGGAGGTTCGGTAAACCCTAGGCTGACGATGAACAACAACAACAACAACAACAACAACATCAACACTGCTGCTGCTTCAATGCTGCTTCAGCATCAAAACCACGACTTGAGCTTCCAGTGGAACACCCACTCGGGCTGCTTCACCTCCGTCAAGGACCAAGGAGGCTCGCCGTCGCCACTCTCCTCCTCCACGACGTCGTCGTCGGACCCTTTCCCGAGGTTCACCGACATGCTAATCAGCTCCGCTTCCCCTAATTCCTCCGCCACCGCCGACGACACCTCCTCCTCCCCCTCATCGGCCAACGATCTCTCCGACAAGCTCCTCCTCAAGACCATCTCCGCCTTCCCCTTCGCCGCCCACCACTACCAACCAGGAGGAGGGGGAGGAGGAGGAGTCATGATGCCTTTTATCAATCCGCCGGCGAATTTCGGTACTAATAATTACTTTATGCTGCCGGCGGCGAGGGTTGGCGGGAGCGGTGGGACTACTACTAGCAGCTTCATATACCCTAGCATCAACGTGTCGAGCCTCAGCCAGCAAACGGCGCCGTTGGATATGAACATGCAAGCCAGCTTGGATGATCTCTTGACCTCCTCCTCCAATCATCCAAGTAGTCTAATGGGATCGCATTTAAGGGTTGATCATAATCCTAATTATGGCTCTCTTCATCATCATCATCAGGAGAATCTCATGATGCGCCAATATTGCAGCCCTAGCAATACCAAGGTATGGTTATAAACTTAACTTTTTCCTACTAATTAACAATCATGGTTGTCTGGTTCTCTTCGGTTCGATTCTGATTTTGATTCGATTTAGTTTATCTAATTATGGTGTGCGTGCTAGATTAAAATTCTGATTATGGGATGATGGAATTAAAGAAAAGTGAAGAAGCTTTGCAATGCGGTTATTATTTATTTATTTTTACTCTATAGGAAGTGGAGAAAAAAATAAAAATAGGCCATGGCATTCTCTCTTTGGCTGCGAATGGGTAGAGAGTCATTTCAGCTTTAACCATTTTTGAATTGGATCTCTCTTTTATCAGAAAGAGAATCATCAGCCTTTCTCCTTCTCTTTTCCTCTTGTTACCTTTCTTTTCAATTTTTTTTTTTCCTTTTTTAATCCTTTTTCTTCCTTCCTTTCCCTCCTTCAATCTGATATTGTTATTCACAAAAAGAAATTTCATACTCATACATGTTGTATTATTGTAAAATGAATCTTTAGGAAATCAATAGAGTTTAGAGACATATTCGACATTTATAATCATCAATATCTATCATACACTGCTTTGATCATCTGATCCATTTGCCTATGTATGTGTAAAACATTTTAGGCACTAAGCAAACTTAGTATTTTAAGACATCAAATTAAACACTAAGCTCAGCCTCCTAACCAATCAATGTTGGCATTTGTGTTACTCCTACATCATTCTTTATCATTCAATTGGTTGATATGGCACTAGCTAGGTCCTGTATGCCAATTAGAATTTTTCGCATCGAGATCGATCGTCAAAAAAAATAACCGATGAAAGTAAAATTATAAGCGCAAATGGAAAAGATTATGATGAGTTCGAGTTTGCTGATGAAAGTAAATTAACTGATCATATGGTCAAAACTACGTATACTGATCTTGATGAAATGGTTTTGAAGGTGTCCTCTTGGAGCTCGTCCACGGCGTCGTTTAACAGGGAAACGGCAGCGAAGAGTGCACCTCCAACGACGGATGCGAAGAGAAGCAGCAGCGGGTCGTCGTCGAATGAAGGGACGACGGCGGCAAAGGCCACGTCGCAGCCGGGAACCAATAAGAAGTCGAGATTGGACCAGCCGCGTGCCTCTTGCCCTCCCTTTAAGGTAGGGTTTTTTTACTTTATCAGCTTTTTTTTAACCCTTTCTACTTTAAACTACTGTGTAAAGGGGACGAGATGCATTTCATCTACCGCAGGTAAGGAAAGAGAAGCTGGGTGATAGAATCGCAGCCTTGCAGCAGATGGTTGCCCCTTTTGGCAAGGTAAAAAAATATCAATACGCATTAAAAACTCCCAATTAACTTTAACCTGCAAACTAATCACATACTAATCATTTTTAACTGGCTGTTATGGTATTATTATCATTCCTTTTTTAACTTTTTTTACGTGGCATGGTGAAACTTGATGCTGCAGACTGACACAGCGTCAGTGTTAATGGAGGCTATCGGATACATCAAGTTCCTTCAAAACCAAGTCGAGGTAACTTTTAGAGAATTAATTGTCACTTATTTTTTTTGGATCTACGAAAGTATAATTAACCAATTGATGACTTGATTAATCCCCATACCCATCTCTTTCACGTACATTTTTTTTTTTTTTTTTTTTTGCAGACATTAAGCGTCCCGTACATGAAGTCAACTCGCAACAAGCCCAATCGGCCCATGCATTTCCAAACGGTAAGGCTATATAGGGAGACATTCTTAGGCCAAAAGCCCAGTACAAAATAGGCCCAATCCACTTCTCCTTCACCTCCTCACCCACTGTTTCTTTTCCGTTGTACTTTTGTTTACCAGGGTGCAACTGGAGGAGAGGTAGTTGAAGATGGAGAGGCGACGAGCCGAGATCTAAGAAGCCGAGGCCTGTGTCTCGTACCGCTGTCCTGCATGTCCTACGTAACCAGCATCGACGGCGGAAGCATCGGCGGAGCCATGTGGCCGCCGCCGCCCCCTAATTTCGGCGGTGGGACATAAAGAAAAATTGAGACACTAAGGGCGTAGAGTGTGGTTGATGGAGCAACTTTGGTCGACCCATGCATTAAGTAGGAAACAGGGACGGACCAAATTTGATCCATTGATGTAAAACAAAATTGCCCCAAATTGATCTTTCTGTCTCTCTCTGGTCTCTCCCCTCTAACATATTTGATCAATTCTCAACTATGGTTTTGTTTCAAAATATTTATAAATCAAATATCATTATTGCTATGGGGAAATATTATACAACCTATTTTTCCGTGCCGAGCAAAATTCTACATATATTCTATTGAAATATTCTTGTTGATTTGATTTGAACCGGACTATCAGCCACTATAACTGGAAGTCACGAGAGAAGTACTATAAATATTTCTCATACTCCTCTGTAATTCGTATCTACTCGGAGTATAGTGAAACTAACTCTCTCCCGTCCTTTATACTAGCTAATACACATTGTGTTAGTGAACCACGTAAATCGTATATTGTATGTATGTTCATGCTTTCGTTTACTTGCATTGTCAAATTCTCCTATTTTTCGACAACAGAAAACAGTCGTTACAATTCCAGCTGGCCGGAGATTTTGGGGACGAGAATCTTGTCGTTATGCGTTCTTCTTCATCGATGCTGTCATGAATCCCAAACGGAAACATATATATTATCATTGAAATTCAAGTAAATCTTGAATTATTTTTGTACAAATTCATGTATTTTTTGTCCATCATATCATACTTGAAGATTACCATCATTTTTACATGAATCGTTTACTTAGAGTATGAGACGGGTTCATTCAGCGCACCCAAAAAGTGAGTGCACTGAATACGCCACCATATATATATATGGTGGCGTATTCGACGCACCCACTTTTTTGGATGCACTCAATGCACCCGCCTCATAATCATCATTCTCAGCATGCGATTCATGTCAAAACGGTATCAATTGTTGTTTATGATATTATGAATAAGAAGCACAAGAATTTGAAAAAAATCATTTAAGATTTACTTTAATTTGAAGTATTTAGGGTTTAGAGGTTTAGGTTTAGGGTTTAGGTTTAAAATTTGGAATTTTGCATTGAGATTCCAAATTCAAGGTTAAGGGGTTAGGGTAATAGATTGATTTGTTATGATTCTATGTCATATCATCATATTAGATTGAGAGTACTAATTAAAGTTCAAAATTTGATGTATTATGGACACTTTTAAAGATGGGTGCACTGAGTGCACCCAAAAAAGTGAATGCACCGAAATAGCCAATATATATATATATATATAGACCGTTGAGATCGGTCGGAGCTCATCTAAGTACGTCTAACGATTAGATCACCTGCTGTATACTATACGCCTGACGTACACCAGTCATTACCATATATATATAGGTGACTACTTTGGAGCACTCACAAAAATGAGTGCGTTCAACGCACCCAAACTCAAAAACAAGTCTTAAGGTGTCGGATTTTGAACTTTAATATGTAGAATTAGTGTAATAGATGATATAGTATATGATAACAACTAATTAATGGATTATCCTAAGCTCTAGACCTCCAATTTTGAATTCTGTCACTAAACCCCAAATTGTAAACCCTAACCCTAACCCTAAATCTCTAAACTCTAAATCCTTCAAATTAAAGTAAATCATGAATGGTTTTGTGCAAATTCATGTGCTTTATTGTTTATCACATCATAAGTGATGATTGAAATCATTTTGACATGAATCGCATGTTTAAAATGATGGTTATGAAGTGAGTGCACTGAATGCACCCAAAAAAGTGAGTGCACTGAAGACGCCACCATATATATATATATATATGGCAAAGGCTAGCGTACACCTGACGTACGGTGTATGCTTGTGTTCACACTAATAAATTAATTATTAAATATTTTTAATTTGATTATGAGTACATTAATTATTAGAAATAATTAAAATTACAATCACATCCATTAAATAATTGACTTGTAAGGTTGAATACCGCATAAATTTTATCATTCATTATGCTGAAATCAATCATATAACTCTCGATTATATAAATTTTCGTAACTTCTTTTTCTAAATCACAAATTTGAATACCCAAATTTTGTGTTTAGAATTAGAAATCTATTCTCCATCTTTTTCAATTCAATTTCTTATAGAATTTCATTTAACTTCTATTCTTCTTCCCCCAAGCGCGGCGAGGTCTATTTGACAGACATGTATTGAATCTTCAGTCAAGGAGGGAATTGAAAAATCTCAAAGAGGGAATTGAAAAATCTGATCCCTTATCTCAACACATCTCTTCTCTGCACTGCATCTCTCAAAACTCTCCGACTCTTTTGCTCATCTTCATCTCGCAGCGGATCAGAGCTCAATTCGATGGAAGTTACCGACACCAAGCAGGCCCCTTTGTCCATAGTTCATGCGGCCAGGCGGAGAAGCTCAACGGTGTTGGCGGACTTGTTCTAAAGGATGATGAGAGGAGCCGATGTTCCCGTGGAGCGGTGGAGGACGTCGACAGGGTTGAGTAAGGAAGCCCAGATCCCTTGTCCAGCTTCTATGATGTTGTTTCCCAAGACTTTAAGGTTGCTGAAGGCGGGGATCCCAGCTCCTGGTTGACCTAGGACGCTCGATTTTTGGCAAAGGGGATTCAGCTATTGGCGAATGGGGATCTAAAGCTATGGCGGGCCGATCTGAATCAGGAGAGAATGGTAGTTAAAGGAACAAAGGATTTACAAGTAAAAACCACCCTCTCACCTCGGAAGAAGATGATTAGACGAAGGAGATAGAGATGAATGAATACTTTTTTCTGGAGAAAAAATGAATAGAGATTGAATGATGACAAAACGGCGTGGTCAATTCTTGTTGTAGGGACTAGGGAGGAATGAAAGTTGCAGATTACTTTAAAGTTTGGGTGTTGTAAAATTAAGATTTGGAGAAAAGAGTATTATAATTTATATAAATAATAGTTAAAGGATTGATTTGAGTTTAATGTACGACAAAAAATGATATGGGACTAAAATGTATACAACAATTAACGAGTGATTATGATTGTAATTATATTTATTATCAATAATTAAATTTATTATAATTAAATTAAAATAATTAATAATTAATTTATAGGTGTGAACACAGATGTACTCTATACACCTGGTGTACGCTAGCCTGAACCATATATATATATATACACGTCAGGTGCACGTTGTACGCCTGTGTTCACACTTGGTTTTTGCACTTCAATATATTTTGTTGAATCAGAACCGTCGGTTATTATTTTTTAGATTAAATGAATCTTGTGGCCTGGGTTAGAGAATTAGGGACTGGGGTTCACCCATATATATATATGTGGGTCAACTGTAGCGTTCCAGAATGCTGATGGATCAATTCTTAGCGATTGAGTATCAACAATTGGAAATTGAAGAGATGAATAGAGGGGTCTGAGAAGAGAAATGAGAATTGGAGAAGAACATTAGAAGAAGGGGAAGAACAGAGACAGAGCAGAAGAGAAGAAGCAGATATTGGGGAAATTCTTATTATGTTATTCGATAGTTGCAGCAGTACATCAAGAATAAAATCCAACCCCTTGAGATTAGCCTTGTCCTCAAGGCGGAGATACAATTGAAAACCCAGCAACCTAAAATGAAATGAGAAACAAGTAACACAAGGAAAGAAGGTGGAAATTATAATGGTTGTTGAAGAGAGCAAAAAAAAGCAAGGCCTCTGCTCCATTGCAAGCAAGCTACTGAAACATGATGCCACCAGCTATATAATCCTCAAGATGCAGACTCTGCTTATTCGACAGCCACCAGCAGCTCCTGAAGGCAAGTTCTCCATATCAAAACCCACAAAAATAAATCTCTGAAGCACCACTATCATGCATCACAACTCCCATACAACCACCAGCCACCCAGCCTTGTTGAAAAGTTCCCGCAAACAGCTTTCCAACACTGTAGCCCACTAGAACATTCTTTGTAGGGTTCTTTAAACTCGGGGCAATTGCCTCTTCCATTAGAAAGAACTATAGTCCCATGAAACTCCTTGTAGGGCTCCTTGAAATCAAGGCTAACACCTCTCCCAAAAGATCGCACCAAAACAAAGCAAGGATCCACCCTGCAACCTTCATACACATAACCATCTAAACTCGAATGACCATACGAAGCACATCTAAACTCTAGATAGAACAACCTACTACCACTCACAACCAAGGATGACTGATGCTTAAATTCTCCATATACTTAGTTTTTGGAGTTTCCCTATTTCGTCAACGAGTTTAACCATACAAAACATATGAACTATAAAAATAGGAGGGGGGCAAGTTAAGGTGCAAATTTAGGAGGGGGGGGGGGTTACAAATTTAAGGGGGGAGGGGTACAAATTGTGGTTTCCTCTGTTTCTTGTGCACTAAACTTCCATATGCATCAGTCTTCATCTTAATCTTGTTCCAGCTGGTTTCCACTGTTTCTTCTGCACTAAGCTTCATTTCTTGTGCTTCACAGGTAGGTTGAGAGGGAACCACAAGATGATAAGTTGCAACAATAATCGCACTAGAAATAAGTAATTACACAATACTTGGTGGCGATATATCTGGAAGAATTTCAAAATCATCTTCTGCGACATCATACAATCATTGATTTACCATCAAAATGAAGATCCCTTCAAAATTGGAACAACACCCCGAGTGAGCAATTGAAGTTTGGCCATTTGGGGTTGGAAGAGGATATAGTGGTTGGAAGTTTGGAATAAAAGCCCGAGTCAAGAACGAAGCCACCTATCATTGGATTGAGCACTGCAGTCTTAGAATCTGTTCATTAGCCAAATAGTCCGCTACAACATTTTGTTCATTGTAAATATGCCTCACATTGCAGTCTTAGAATATGTTCATTAGCAGCTGGATTTGTTTAATTGAGGAGCTATATTTGAGAGTCTCATCCGTCATATCTTTTGTATTGTTTTTATAGTTCATAAGTTTTGTATTAGATAACTACAATTTGTGAGTGCTCAATCCAATGTAGGTGGCTCCGTTCTTGACTAGGGCTTTTGTTCCAAACATCCAACCCCAAACGGTCAAACTTCAATTGCTCACTCGGGGTTTTGTTCCAATCTTTAAGAGATCTTCATTTTGATGGTAAATCAATGATTGTATGATGTCGCGGAAGATGATTCAGAAATTCTTGCACATATATCGCCACCAAGTGTTGTGTAATTACTTACTTCTAGTGTGGTTCTTTTTGCAACTTATCATCTGGTGGTTCCCTCTCAACCTACCTGTGGAGCACAAGAAATGAAGTTTAGTGCAAAAGAAACAGTGGAAACCAGCTGGAACAAGATGAAGATGAAGACTGATGCATATGGAAGTTTAGTGCAAAAGAAACAGAGGAAACCCCAATTTGTACCCCTCCCCCCTAAATTTGCACCTTAACTTGCCCCCTTTTGAATTTGCACTCTCCCTATTTGTCAAACAGAGCAGAAATGTGTGGAGAAGAGCATCTTCAAAAATGGGTGGAGAAAACAAGAAAGACGTTTTATGTTACCTTTCTTTTCTTGATTAACTTCTAGCTATGATCTTTAATTTATTAAACTAAAAAGTCCAAGCTCAACTTCATGAAAACAAGAAAAGGCTCAACAGATAATAATAGAAAGAAGTCCACAAATGAACAGTTTAAACTTTTTTTTTTGTGGAAAGACAGCAGGGGTGCCCTAAGTCCCTAACCCTTGTTATTGATCATACGAGGCACCTATCATGTCACGGAAAATAATAAATCAAGAAAAGAGCCACCTATCGGGATCGAGCACCCTTTATTAGCCAAATAGTCCGCTGCAACATTTTGTTCACTGTAAATATGCCTCACACTGCAGTCTTAGAATCTGTTCATTAGCAGATGAATTTGCTTAATTGTGGAGCTATATTTGAGAGTGTCATCCGTCATATGTTTTGTATTATTTTTATAGTTCATATGTTTTGTATTAGATAACTACAATTTGTGAGTGCTCAATCCAATGATAGGTGGCTCCGTTCTTGACTCGAGCTTTTATTCCAAACTTCCAACCACTATACTCTTCCAACCCCAAACGGCCAAACTTCAATTGCTCACTCGGGGTGTTGTTCCAATTTTGAAGAGATCTTCATTTTGATGGTAAATCAATGATTGTATGATGTCGTAGAAGATGATTTTGAAATTCTTCCAGATATATCGCCACCAAGTATTGTGTAATTACTTATTTCTAGTGTGGTTCTTGTTGCAACTTATCATCTTGTGGTTCCCTCTCAACCTACCTGTGAAGCACAAGAAATGAAGCTTAGTGCAGAAGAAACAGTGGAAACCAGCTGGAACAAGATTAAGATGAAGACTGATGCATATGGAAGTTTAGTGCACAAGAAAAAGAGGAAACCACAATTTGTACCCCTCCCCCCTTAAATTTGTAACCCCCCTCTCTTCCCCCTCCTAAATTTGCACCTTAACTTGCCCCCTCTCTATTTTTCAAACAAAACGGAAATGTGTGGAGAAGAGTATCTTCAGAAATGGGTGGAGAAAACAAGAAAGACGTTTTATGTTACCTTTCATTTCTTGGTTAACTTCTAGCTATGGGCTTTAATTTATTAAACTAAGAAGCCCAAGCTCAAGTTCATGAAAACAAGAAAACGCCCAACAAATAATAATACAACGAAGTGCCCAAATGAACTGTTTAAACTTTTTTTTTTGTGAAAAGACAACAGAGATGCCCTAAGTCCCTAATCCTTGTTATTAATCATACGAGGTTCAGAGGCACCTATCATGTCACGAAAAATAAAAAATCAAGAAAGGAGCCACCTATCGGGTTCGAGCGCCCCTTATTAGCCAAATAGTCCGCTACAACATTTTGTTCACTGTAAATATGCCTCACACTACAGTCTTCGAATCTTTTCATTAGAAGCTGGATTTGCTTAATTGTTGAGCTATACTCAAGAGTGTCATCCGTCATATGTTTTGTATTGTTTGTATAGTTCATATGTTTTTTATTAGATAACTACAATTTGTGAGTGCTCAATCCAATGATAGGTGGCTCCGTTCTTGACTCGGGCTTTTGTTCCAAACTTCCAACCACTGTATCCACTTCCAACCCCAAACGGCCAACCTTCAATTGCTCACTCGGGGTTTTGTTCCAATCTTGAAGTAATCTTCATTTTGATGGTAAATTAATGATTATATGATGTCGCGGAAGATGATTCTGAAATCCTTGCACATATATGGCCAACAAGTGTTGTGTAATTACTTACTTCTAGTGTAGTTCTTGTTGCAACTTATCATCTGGTGGTTCCCTCTCAACCTACCTCTGATGCACAAGAAATGAAGCTTAGTGCAGAAGAATCAGTGAAAACCAGTTGGAACAAGATGAAAATAAAGACTGATGCATATGGAAGTTTAGTGTAGAAGAAACAGAGGAAACCCCAATTTGTACCCCCCCCCCAAAAAATTTGCAACTTTACTTGCCCCCTCTCGAATTTGCACCATCCTATTTGTCAAACATAGCGAAAATTTGTGGAGAAGAGTATCTTCAGAAATGGGTGGAGAAAACAAGATAGACGTTTTATATTACTTTTCCTTTCTTGGTTAACTTCTAGCTATGGGCTTTAATTTATTAAACTAAGAAGTCCAAGCTACAAACTACGTTTGAATTGTCATAATATTATGTATAGATTACTGAAAAAATGTCTGAATCTTTTAACATTCCTAATCCAACTTAGTTATCGACTTTTCTCTCTGATTTTTGCGATTTACTATTTCAAAATGAATATACATGAGCTGTTGTGAGTAGTTAATCCATCAGGATCTTATTCGATAATCCACTCGATTAAGGTTGTCTTATTGTGCTAATGAAATTGAAAGATTGCACAAATTACATAGATAATAAAAAATGTCGAGTTACCAACTTGATTTTAAGAAGGAAAAATCCAACATCAAACTATTTTCATGGTTCATCATTTTGTGGGTTTTGGAATTCAACAAGCATGGTCATGGATACTTTCACTAATATCCACCGTTGAAATTCATCAATCAAATCCGCTTGTGACTTGTAATTGGTAAGCATATAAGTTTTCTTGCTTTCCTATTTCTACTCGCAAATCAAATTACAACAATGCTTTATGACAACCACACGTTAGTAATTTATACAAAACAAAATCAAAGTTAAAACATGATATACGCATAAATCACTATAAGCATAAAAATGACTTTCACACAAACTTATCCATGCATTTAATTAAATCAGTAAAAAAGTGTTAATACCTATATTTAGAATGATTTGAAGACATCAAACTTGACTCCAAATAACTAGCGATGAGACCAAACATGATATAAAATAATGCCGATAAAATTACCACACACCTTGTGGATAAGATTTTCTCCATCCCCACGTCATCCTGTAAATCACTTCTCCTTAATTATAACGGTGATTTCCTCTCTTAATCTCGATATTAAGCAAATCACTAATCAAGACTCCCCATTGTAAAAACCAGAACCGCGGGAGAACTCAGCTAAAAGCTCCTCCGGGGGTATAGACGTTATTCCACGCTCAACACGACCTCCAATTTGTTGTCTTCTTTATCAACAGACCTCATATACTCTTCTCCCATTGGGAATCTCTCTGTCTATCTCTGTCACTCGGTATCTCTCCCTAAGATGGCCTCGTAACAATTTATATCTTATCTTCTCCATTCCACAGTCTCTCATTCCTCCCTTACATTTTATCCCGATCCCTTCCATTGTCGATTGCTCACTTTCCCGCAGTGTCTATCCACTCAATCGCGATCGATCGGTAGTCGGGAAATTCTGGTTCCTGATTTGATCCTCCCGCGGAATTTCTTTGGCAGAATCTGTATACGGTGGCTCTGATTTAGTTAGTAGCCGTGATCGGGGCGCGTCTGAGGAATTTTTTCAGGTGCGCTTTTAGATTCATCTTCTGGAGATGTCTAATTCTCTAATGGATTCTTCTAGTGTGAGAGAGGAGGAGATATTTGTTTGTTTGGATGTCGAGATAATAATTAGTGGATTAAGATTCGGCCAGCGGTGATAGTTGCGGTTGCGTTTGATCCTCGAAATTACCTCTTACTCGAATTACCGGATTTGGTAGTCAAGATGTATTGAAGTGTCTTAGTCTCTGATTCCCCCCTCCCCCATTTTAAGCTTTCAATTCGGTTTCTGTTTGGATCGTGATTGTTTTTCTATATCATTCGAACATTGGTTACAGGACTACCTGAGGAGGTGCGGAAATGGCTTCTCTTCAAGGACCAGTTATATGCCCTGCAAAGCAAGCGGGATTCTATATGTGCACCGTTCCTGTGATGAATTGCTGCGTGGTGAGAGCCAGGTTCGTTGGTAACGACTTATTGGGATTCAAAGGAACACATGGCGACAAGAGTAAGGTGGGCGGTTTGGTTTCTCGGAGTCGGCAGAACTTCTCCAAGGTGCAATGTGCTCTAAGTTCTTCATCAAGTGATAATGGCAACATGGCGAAATTTAATGAGCAGTATGAAGATTATGTCAATTCTAGTGTAGTTGAAGCTGGTACGGGAATGTGTGTGTTATTTGTTTTGATCAGTTTGGAACTTTTTTCGTTGTGTGCTCGGATCTGCTAATGTTGCTATATGTGTTCTTTGCAGTTGAGGTGAAGAGCGGGGCAGATGGTTTCATGATTAAAAAGAGAGATGGGAGGCATTTGAGATGTGTCCATAACAATGCTCAGGGCAGCCACTTGCCAGACTACGCTCCACATCCTGCGATCGTGTTGAAGATGGAAGATGGGACTGGTCTTCTCCTCCCAATAATTGTTTGTATGTCTGCTAATGCTAGCACATTGTTATGATTCTACATCCCTTGTTCTGTGTCATTTTAAGTATTCTATTGTGCTCTGTTCTCTTGCAGTGGAGATGCCAAGTGCATTGCTAATGGCAGCAGTCCGGAATGTTCAAATTGTATGTGTTGATTCCATAGTTCTACTGTCTTCCTTTTTCTTACTGTTGAATGATAGTTTTGAAGCCTGCTAACTGCTGCAAATGCATATTCTTTGGTTGCAGTCAAGACCCACTCTTTATCAAGTAGTGAAGGACATGGTTGACAAGATGGGCTATGAAGTAAGTTGCTACTTGCTAGCACTTCTCATGCAATGGTTGACTGTTTGGGAATTGGGACTCCATCAGATTTCTCATGCGGTGCATGTTCTTCTATGCAGGTTAAGCTTGTTAGAGTAACTAGGCGAGTGCATGAAGCATATTATGCTCAGTTGTATCTGACAAAGGTTTGTTTACCGATTGAATTCTTATACCTTATGGAGGTAAAGTCTTGTTCAGCTGCAAGGCTCTAGGAAGTATTAACTTTTAATGTCCTATGTTTTGTTCACAGGCTGGTTCTGATGAGTCTATCAGTTTTGACCTCCGCCCTTCAGATGCTATCAATATTGCAGTGAGATGCAAGGTATTTAACACACGTACTTGGGAATGCTATGGATACTTGACATAATCTACTTGTGGCTGAGAGGAAATTAAACACTTAAGTTGGATCCGGTTTAACCTATCTTCTTGTGATGAGAGAATGCTGAGCCTTGACTGTATGGAATAAATTAGTCAGCTAATGGTTTACAACCCAATCTGTTACTTTGGAGCTAGTAGTTTCACAGTATGGTTGACCAAGAGATGGAAGGAAAATAAAGAGTTATCAAGTATACTGCTTTCAGCTTAGATGGGGATGGCAGTCCTAAGGTACTTGTGGTTTGGGTTCTTTGTGCAGGTACCAATTCAAGTGAACAAGTACCTAGCATACAGTGATGGGATGAGAATCATTAATTCTGGAAGGCTAACGCCCTCTCATACTTCAGATGACTTACTATTCACTGAACTAGACCGGTTAGTCTTGAAAGTTTAAGGGGGGCCGTTTAAACTACCGTTGCATCCATTTTCTCTCTTCCCCAAGCAGTTACAATTCATGTGTTTCTGCAAAAAAGTGAAACTATTTTGTCTACTCACAAGTTGCTTGACTAGCTCTTGATCACTAAGTCCTTTTCTTTCTGAAAGCGAAAAGGGCTGAAGAGGATTTTGTTTACACGATTTCAGGCCCACGCCGTGCCTTGATACCAAAGAGTTCATTCTTGTGCGCAACATGCAGGAAGCTGCGATTGATGAGCGTTACAACGATGCAGGTAGTTCATTCAAATATTTTTTGCCCAAGCACAATGGGGGATATGCACATACATTTTGGCTTCAAGGTCCAAACCCAGTGTGGTATATGTTTATAATCCCTCCACTGTGATGAAGCAAGTAGTCCTGGGATTGGGCCAAGCTAAAACCTCTCTAACAAGTAGGAGAAAGTGAGAACATATATATATGGTCTAGCCTAATAATGTTCTTCTGTGTGGCAGCTGAATGGAGGGACAAGCTCGGCCAGTTTCGTGCAAAGAGGAACCTGAGGAAGCACGTCTGAGAGAGTAGCGAGGCCAGTCGGAGCTTTTGTAAATAGGAAATGCGGTGGGAAAAAGCTCTGTTGAAGTCCGACGGCCTGCCTCAGGGAGTAAAAATCTGCTCTCCTTTCGTCGCCATCGTCCGTTATGAATATAATACGTGTCTATTTATCTATACATCTCGCTCTCTCCCTATATATATAGTAGGCTTGTGAATATATGTATAGGATTCGATATTGGTGGTGGTAAAATGTGGGACAATTCAACTGTAGTGGCTCTGATTTGAACTTCAGCAACACGTTTTTGATTGTCAGTTCTAGTCGTAGTTCCAAATTCAAATTGCAACTAGAAGAAGAGAAGGTCCCATTTGATGCACAGCCTTATCTCCTGTCATTTGCAATCACCGTTAGCTGGCACTCTGGTCTCTTTTCCCGGGCCATCAATTGGGCTGCGGCTCGTCGATATTAATTTGGGCTATGGTTAGGATGTTCCGCCAGTGCTTGTTGGGTTGCTGACGCTGTCGGTATTTTGTGGCAGAACGAAATGCCCTGAATCCGTTTTCGTATGTTGGAATGGTCTGACACCAGAGGTCGCAAATTTGCATCATTAATTGGGAAAAGCTTCGTAGGTGTGGCATGAATGTACATGGGCGTTGGGCCCATATATTTCGTGTCGTGCTTGGCACGGCCCGTCAGTTTTCGTGCCGTGCCATGCAAGCCCATTTGTTAACTTTGCTAGGCCCGGCCCCGGCTCGGGCACGGTTCGAATCGTGCCGTGCCTATTCGTGCTCGTGTCATGCTCGTATCCGTGTTTAATGAAAATGACAAAAACAAAAGAGAGAATGAAAAAGAAGGTGAAAATTGGACGGGGGAAGATAGTATTAACCGATAATGTTTGAGAAAAGTAACAAATAAGGGGGAAAAGAAAATTGGAAGTATAGCGAGTGTGATTTGGCTTTGTTTAATTCTTTGTCCATTTTTACTTGTGTTAGTAATTACGTATATATCTGTATGACACTTCTAACAACAAATAATTATTTTTCTACTTGTGTTTTGTAATATTTGAACCTATAATTCTTTTTATATTTATTTTCTACCGAATAAATATTATTTTCGTGTCATGTCCGTTCTTATACTCAATATTAGGCCCGACACGGCCCACTTATATACCGTGCCGTGCCCGTGCCCATGAAATTTAGGCGCGACACGACCCATAAATTATTCATGCTCGTGCCGTGTTCTAACCGTTCCGTGCCGTGCTAGCCCGTGGGCGGCACGGCCCAGTGCCCACTTACAGGCATGAATGATATCAATCCTTTTGCTTTTATTAAAGGGTTAATATTTTCGTATGACCTCAACTTTGATCAAAATAAACATCCTGGTCAAACTTTTCGATCTATAACATCTTGGCCCGAACTATACACCAAAATAAACAATTTGGCCAAACCCGATGTTCGACCGTTAACTTGGATGGTCAAACGCGTTGACTAACGGTCAACGCGCCACGTCACTGCGAAGTCAGAAGATCTGATAAATATTTAATTTTTTCTTTTTTTATTTTAGGTTTAACTAATGTATTAGATTATTTTTTTAATTTATAATAATTTAAAATTAGGAAATGTGTGGAAATTGTTAATTATTTTAAATATTTTATGTTGGCTTGGCAGTGACATGGTGCGTTGACTAACGGTCAACGCGTTTGACCGTCCAAGTTAACGGTCAAAAGTCGGATCTGGCCAAATTGTTTATTTTGATGTATAGTTCGGGCCAGAATGTTATAGATCGAAAAAATTGACCAGAATGTTTATTTTGGTCAAAGTTCAGGCCATACGAAAATATTAACTCTTTATTAAACATTGGGTCACCTAATATTAGGCCCTTTTGGTGGGGTTGAAATGAAGTGTATCACAAGGCAAGTGTGATCTGTGGAAGACTGGAAGTCCTCGAAGCAATTATTTTCCTCAAGGGGTTGTCCTCTCAATCCTGTGAATTCACAAACTGAGATTCCCATCAATGAGTAGAATAACAAAACTATTCTTGTTTTCCAATTTCATTTGTATGTTCTCTTTATCGCCTTATGTTAAAAAAAAATAATAATAATGTGTCTTGCAGGGAGAAGCTTGGATTATCAAAGAAGGATTTACGGCTTAGCCTTGGAGCGTGTGTTTTAGCTTTTGCATGATGGAAGTTGGTGGTAGTCCGAACCTTTGATGAAGTTGGATTTGTCGATTTGAAGGGTTTAGTATAATACTTTCGTCCAAAGATTTTTTTTTATTATCAAAATGGTGTCGGTCGAGTCATTGTCGACTCTGCTTCAGTGTTACAAATTAGCGTTTCAAGAAATTTCGAATTCAAATTCTATATTTTTAATTGAGGATGGAGTGACATCCTCAGTAGCAATCTCTCCTTCATGTGTTGTTTTGCTACCATAATTTTATCTATTTATCTTTATATAGCCGACTAACCACTAACGTACTTTGTTGTTAGCAGTTAATTGCTAACTATAACAACCAGTACAATTTGTAGTTGGTGAATTATTATTTTTTTGTTCCAATTACAATTAACTCGTCTATTCTATGCAATTAACCACAACCACACCTATTCCATGACAATGAAGAAATACAAAATAGTGTGAGCACAACTACCCTGACCAATATGGAGTAAGCAAGGGGGAAGAGTGAAATTATGATAGATAATAAGACTTGCAAATTGCAATAGCTTTGAATTATAGCTAAAAGTAAACAAAAAACCGAAAACAAACTGTTAACATCGTGCTTTTGTTTGTTTTTTCCCCTCGTTAAAACGTTAATATCATTGCACTAAACCAAAACTGTTGGGTTAATTACCCGTGTTATTAACGAAATTTATGAGAAGCAATAACATAGGCCACCCCACCAGCCAGCCAGGTCTCACACACTAATCTCCTTTTCACGATATCTGTCAATCTATAACCTCAATTAACCCTCTTGATTAGTTAAAGTTAAACCAAGTCGCTCACCAGCTTTACTCGAAGTTCAAAAGACAGGTGGAAATTTCAAAAGGCCGACAAAAACGGTCCAGCAGGGAAAAAACGAAGGAGAAACCGAATCAACCTTGGTAACCGTCGTCGACGTAACAATGAAGGCAGTCCTGAAATAATAATAATAATAATATAAAAAGAAACTCCCGCCAAGCAAATAACCCACACTCATCCACTCATTCCGCTTCCACGTGTCAACCAGAGGCCCCCACCGGCGGAAACCCGAACCACCGCACAAAATAAGATACGATCCGCTTTTTCTCCCTCCCACCGCGCTGTTTTCTTTATATCCGATTCCGTCATCGCTCTGCTCCACCGCCCGCCACCACGCCCTATAATTACGCCACCACCACCGCCTTTCAGTTTCTCATTCCTCTCTCTCTCTCTCTGGCTTTCGTCTTCCTTTCCTCTCTCCTCTTTCCTCCACAATTCCGGTGCGGCCACCGCTTCTTTCTCCGCCGGTCAGAAACATGCTGAGGAATTCCGTGCTCTGATTCTTTTCTTTCCCGGCTGGCTCACTTCGATTCGTTTCCGAATCGGACGATTCCGGTTCCAGTGGATTCGGATCTGGTGATACAGCGATGTCAAGTCCATTGGAGCGCCTCGCTATACCATGTGAGTTCAAATAGAACCTTAATTATCTTCGTTTTAGTGTCGGATTTTTTAGGATTCTTTAAATTGTGGAATGTGAAACTTCTAGGGTTTTCTGCCAGGCTTCGATGGATCGTCAGGGAACGACGAGAAGAGAGAGAGGCGTTCGGATTGGGAGAATTCGGAGGAGGAGAGGAAGACTAGGATGGGGAGTTTGAAGAAGAAGGCAATCAAGGCGTCGAGCAAATTCAGGCGTTCTCTCAAGAAGAACAAGAGCAAGAAGAAAGGGCGTGACCATGGCGAGGAAGGAGGCACTTCCTACTCCGCCGCCGCAGCAGCGATTGAGGATGTCTGGAAGGCCGACGAGCTCAAGGCAGTGAAGTCCTTCAGACAGATTCTCGTCGCCGATGATTTGCTTCCTCCTCAGCACGACGATTGCCATACGTTGCTTAGGTGGCTTGATTAGTATTCAACTTTCGCTACTGAAATTGTTTGATTCAATGGTATCTTCGACGGGTTTACTGAATTTTTTTTTTTCTGTGTAGATTTCTGAAGGCAAGGAAGTTTGATGTCGAGAAAGCCAAGCAAATGTGGAGCAATATGATACAGTGGAGGAAAGAGTTCGGCACCGACACAATCATGGAGGATTTTGAGTACAACGAGCTGGACCAAGTGTTGGATTACTACCCACAAGGATACCATGGAGTGGATAAAGATGGGAGGCCTATCTACATTGAGAGGCTGGGAAAAGTTGAACCCAGTAAACTAATGGAGGTCACTAGCCTAGAACGATACGTGAGATACCATGTGATGGAGTTCGAGAAGACTTTAAATATCAAGTTTCCAGCCTGCTCGGTTGCTGCCAGGAGGCGCATTCAGTCGAGCACAGCTATCTTGGATGTCCAAGGAGTGGTATGATTCTTGGTTCTTATTCCTTGCAGCTCATAACTCATAAGTAATGCAGACTATGCAGTAGGCTTACATGTGATATGTTTTCCACCAGGGTTTGAAAAACCTAACTAAGTCTGCTCGAGAGCTCATCACGCAGCTGCAAAAGATTGATGCTGATAACTACCCTGAGGTATGTGGTTTTGTATAGAGAACATGGAAGTGCGAAACATTGGTCAGTTTTTATCACTTTGTCTAAAGGACTACACTCTGCAGACTCTTGGGAGAATGTTTGTAATCAATGCTGGTCCTGGGTTTAAGCTACTCTGGAGCACAGTCAAGTCTTTCCTTGATCCTGATACTGTGTCAAAGATTCATGTGAGTTGTGGTTTAGTCTTAGATTTCAGATATGGAATATCCCTGGTTGCAGTGAACAGATTTCGAATCTGCTCACTACTGACTTTTTAACTGCAGGTTCTTGGTTACAAGTACCAGAGCAAATTACTTGAAATGGTAGAATCAAGGTATCACAACTGCTTATGATAAATTGATAATAATGTGTTGTCTCGATAGGTCTGTATTGAGACATATCGGCATCTAAACAACCATATTTTGCACTTGTTCAGTGAATTGCCCGAATTCTTAGGCGGTACCTGTACTTGTGCTGGTGAGGGAGGTTGCTTGAGATCAGGAAAGGGACCATGGAAAGACCCCGACATCCTTAAGGTTTCTTTTTATGACTTGACCAAATAACGTACACTTTCAATTTTATTTGTTTGATCTGTGTGATTGCCCTAATTCCTTGTCTTCCACGTAGATGGTTGTAAATGGTGATGCATTAAATACCAGACAAGTATTAACAATTTTGGATAGTAACGGCAAGGTTATTGCTCGAGAAAAGCAACATTATTCATCGGTATAACTCAAACTTAGCCTCGATTTAGGTTACCGTGCCTTGCTTTGATGGTCTGTGATGAATTTTTAATTGCTTTCTTTCATTTTAAGTCAGATGAAGATGAAGACAAGTGATACTTCAGCTGGTGAGTCGGGGTCTGAAGTTGAGGATATTGCCTCTCCAAATCAAACTAATAAGAAGCACTTGGTTCCGCGGTTGACACCAGTCTCTGAAGAAGTAAGTAATAGTCTGGCAGATAATTATGCAGGGCTTCTCTGCCTGGAGACCACATCTTCATTCACTTGATGCTTTCTATTCAGGCTAGAGTTGCCGGCAAGGCGAGCACTGCTGGTGGCATCTCTGAAATCGACGAATATGTGCCCATGATTGATAAGACTGTCGACTCAGAATGCGAGAGACAACTATCTTCATCAGAACAAGGTAACTCGAAAGGTTATCAGAACAGGGTTGATGCTCTGCCTTTCTGGCATTGTATATTCCAGAGCCTATTTAAAATGAGGGCTGTGATAGTTTCAGCATTACAGTCTAAGCAAATGTTTTTCATGAACTCCTGCTGAATTACATTGCAGATGTATCATCGGCCGCTGAAAGGAGAGAGAAGGGTCCCGGAATCTTGGATAGAATCTGGGCTGTGCTCTTCGCATTATTCCTAGCTCTTCTTGCTTTCTTTCATTTTCCAACATATCCAACGAGGAACAATGGCGGCGTTGTATCTGATGCTGAAGCTTCAGTTCTTGCCCTCATCTCAGCGGTATCGAGAAGGCTGGCCGAAATTGAGCAGAAGGTCGACATGCTGCAGGCCAAACCTCTTCAAATGCCCAGCGAGAAAGAGGAGTTGTTGAATGCTGCTGTTTGTCGCGTTGATGGACTTGAAGCAGAGCTAATTGCCACCAAGAAGGTGATTAGATATTCTAATCTCATCTTCTGCAGTTAAAATTAGGATAGAAAGGTCCATTTAGGTAACTAGCTAGGCTCATCGTGCTGCTCTGCCCTTCTTTGATTGACAGGCTCTGCATGAAGCTCTAATCAGGCAAGAAGAACTTCTTGCCTATGTCGATAATCTCGAACAAGCCAAGTTCAAGGTAGATTTCCGAGATCAAACACTTGAACCAATTCGTCAGGTTAATAGACATTTCCACTTACTGACTCAGAATCGTTTTATCTGTTTGCTGCTCAGAGGAGGAAGTTTTGCTGTTGAAGAAGAAGAGAAATCGGTGTACAGAAGGAAAAGAACTTCAATCAACACAAATCATAGTTACCACACGTTATCATATGTGAAAGAGAGAATCCTGTTGAGAAACTTTGTAAAGAAGGATGCCTTTAGAGCCTTCGTTTTTCACTAAGAAATCGCTCCTCCCTAGATCCTGAATAAAACGAAAGCCAAAATTTTGGTCTCTACAAACAAAACCTAAACAAGAACAGAGTTAACATTGCATAAATAGATCTTCCCTCCCTGATAATCTACTCGTAAGCATTATACTGGAAAGTATCCCAAGTGCTGTTCCTCTCCACAGCTCGTTCTTCAGGAAAAAGAAGCAATCCATTCTCCTCCTCAGCCACCGCCGTCGTCCCTCCTCCAGACAGAGCCGCCGCCAATCTAATCCCTTCCTTGCTCCTCAGCAGCTTCACCAAGCCGTGAAGCGCGACGTCAACGTTCTTGCTCTTCAGCAGTTCCCCTGCAACCTCCGCCGGAGTAGCTTCCACCGTCCCCAACAGCTCCTTGATCTGGCCAAACAGCTCGTGCTCCGTCTGCTCGAAGTAATTGTAGGCCAGAGTCTTGAACGCAGTGAACGTGCAGTACGACATGTTCACCTGAACGTCGACCCTCCCCGGCCGAAGCAACGCCGGATCCAGCTCCTCCTTGTGGTTCGTCGTGAACACGAGTATCTTCTCTTCCCCGCACGTCGACCACAGCCCGTCGATGAAGTTCAGTATCCCCGCCATCGAGGTCTGCAAAAAGCCACGAACAAAACAATGCCGCGCTCAGGGAATTGAAGATGGAAATCGAGACAATTAATTAATTAGGTTTTTGACCGATGTTATAAGCTCTGTTTAATTAATTCAATTTACCTTCTCTTCGTTCGCCATTGACGCGAAGGTGCGATCAATGTCCTCCATTACGAGAATAGATCTGTTGCTGGTGCCGATGAGGAGCCTGCGGAGGTCGGAGTCGCATTGGACTTCCTTGAGATCGAGGTCGTAGACGTCGAACTTGAGGTAATTGGCCATGGCGGCGACCAAGCTCGATTTCCCCGTACCTGGAGGTCCGTACAGCAAGTAACCGCGCTTCCACGCCTTGCCGACCTTCCTGTAGAAATCCTTCCGCTCGATGAATGTATCCAGATCGGCGACGAGCGCCTTCTTGAGCTCGGGATCCATGGCGACCGTCTCGAACGTGGCCGGATGGTGGAAATTGACGGCGCCCCAGTAGTCCTTTCCGTTGTAGTCGATGGCGTGGAGCTTCAGCGTCTTCCTCTCCTCCTTGATCGATTTCGCCTCCGCGAGAATGTGGGGGAGGTAGGAGCCAAGAACCAGCTTCCGGTGCTTCTTGTGGAAGGTGAGCTCGAAGAAGCGAATCTCCGACTGCTGGAGCCCGACGGTGTGGCCGTTGGGGCTGTAGGCGGGGCAGAAGGTAGGGGAGGAAGAGAGGCTCCACTTCATCTTGGCTCCCTTGAAGGAGTCGAGGAGCTCCTGGTGCTGGTCGATGGTGACGTCGAGCTCCTTCTCCGTCTCCGGCTTGAGGACTTTGACCCTGGCGGTGGACTGCGAGAGCTTGTGGGCGAGGTAGAGGTTGGCGGCGTGGAACATCTGGTTGGAGATGAGGCCGTCGGCCTCCTGGATGACGACGGTGAGCTGGGAGGAGATGCCGGTGGTGAGGCGGCGGAGGCGGGCGGAGAGGTAGCCGGAGACGGGATCTGGGACGAGGTCGCGGAGGAGGGAGCGGAGGAGTAAGGCGGAGGCGGCGAAGGACATTGCGGTGGAGAGGAGGAGCTGCTTCTCCGGCAGCGGAGGGAGGCGGAGGGAAGGCAGAGTATCAGGGAGGGACCACATCTTTCTCGCGTGAGAGAGAGAAAACGATCACTGGGATTTCAATCAGAGATTTTTTGGACTTTTCTAGGGATCAGGGAGAGAGAGAGAGAGAGAGAGAAGGAAGGGCCGGTGCCTGCAGATGCTGGTGCTTGGGGAGAAAGAAACGTTACGTGGAGCTTAGGTCAGGCTCTAGAATTTTCGCTTCAGGATTACAAAGAAAGATTCCCCCCCCCCCCCCCCCCCCCCCCCTTGTTTTGTTTGCAATTCAAGGTTGTCAAACCGGTTTATACCGTTGTATCGGTTTGGCAAATGGAATGGTACGACCGGTGGTATAACCAGTTTATGTCGGTTCATGCCGGTTTAAAAAAATGTGAAAACAATTAATATCTCATGTATTTAATTATATATAAAACATATTTGTGGACAATTTAGTTACAATCCAACAAATATCATCAACTTTTAACTATTACATTCATAAAATGAACAATAAATTACTTTTTTTTATTCATTAAACTCATTAAAATGATGTCATTTTACTTAGAATGCGTAAGTCGATCATACCGGTCATACCGGTGGTGTCATGCCGGTTTCATTACCGACACAGGTTAAACCAGGTTCAACCGGGCGTGACAACCATACTTTGCATGTTTTGGTTTGTAACTAATTGGGCTTCTATTTTACCTTAACGGTTGGGCCGGGCCCATATATATATCTAACGAACTCTTAAGCTTCAACCTAGTTAGCTAGAGCTGTCTAGTCTCTAGAGTCTGGTGGTAACGGAATGAAGTCATAAACGGTTAGAGCTGTAATCTTTTGGGGAGAAACTATTGAATCTTTAACCGTTGTTATGTGTATCAAACAAATAGAGTGATCATCTCAAAGACTCAAAACACATCAACGACCTAAATGATATCTATGCTTAACGGTTTTTAGAGTCATCCTTCTGAAACGGTCAAACTGTCAAATTATAATTAATAATAGAAATAAATATATAGAGATTAAAACAAAAACAAATATACCTTTGACATGGCTGCCAATGGGAGGAGCAAGAGGAAGGGTTGAATTCATAATTGAAGGTGCTGTTTTACAAAATCTCATGGTTGTCACGCCGGGTTCAATTTGTACCTGTCATAAAACTGGTATGACACCATCGGTATAACCGGCATGATCGATATACGAATCTCTAAGTGAATTTATTTGATAAAAAGTAATTTATTATTTATTTTATGTGTTAAAAAGTTAAATGTTGATGTTATTTGTTGGACTCAAGTACAAATACTTAGGTATTGGCGTTAAATGTCGTGCTTAAATATGAGTATTTGTAAATTATTTGTAATATTAACCGACATGAACCGGCACAAACCGGTATGTACCACCGGTCGAACCATTCCACTTGCTAAACCGGCACACTGGCACAAACCGGTTTGACAACCTTGCAAAATCTCCTTTCAATTCATATATCGAATGTGGGCGTGGTGTTGTATCCATTCCAGAATCGGTGCTAGTGACGATGACAACATGGTAAAATTAAAGAAGATGAGACATCGTATACAAATACGCTACAATCGCTCATTGCTTTCTCTCACATTTTTGTAGGATGTCAATTTTGTTTTAAATGATGTATTTACTTATGTTAGCAACTATGAGTATTTACTTGTTCAACTTAAATTGGGTTGGACTTTGATATAAATCTAAATACAAGATAAATGGGTAGAGTTTGGTGGGTTTGCAACAATGTTCATATGTAAATTATAGTTGATATCGAAAATTATATTTTAAAATTTAGTAGCTTAATTTATATTTTAGCTACTTTTTCATTGAAATATATACTTTTTATTGAGCTAACTACTTTTTCTTCCGGCTATTACCTTTGGATATGATAAGTCTAACGCAGTAAGTCAGTAACTATTTGATTTACACTATAAATATAAAATTTGTTGACCAATCCAAAACCCTACTACAACAAATGTTGGCTAAGCTATTGTCCAATATTATTACGGTGACATTATGTACGATTCAAGGCAATATGAAAATAATTACAATTTCTATTCACAATAACACAAAACTAGCTGCAACATTACTGGTGTATCTAAATACAACCAGTAGTGTGTATCTAAATTCGAGGTCCATGTCGCCTCATGAGGAGGGTCATATCCGTCTATAAGTCCATGTCTTTTCAACGAGAGGAATCATGGACGCGAAGAAGAATTCTCAACCGCGAATCACGGGACCAAGGTTGCGAAATAAGTGCATGGCATGGCTGGGAATGAAGAGGCCATGCAACTAGAAGCGTATCTCAAAGAAATACAAAAAAAAAAAACAATTTAAGTACGAGAGGTCCATGTTGCCTCACGAGAGGAGCTATGGATGCGAGACAAGAGGCTCTAGACACGATTGAAAATACTAAGTATGAGAAAGCCACGTTGTGTCACGGGAAGGGACATGGACTTTGTGATACCTCGAATTTGATTTAGGTTCAACAAGAACTACTGAATGAGTTGGACCAACAAAGCGAATGCTACAAAGCTAGGTGAGAATACAGGTTATGGTCAAGAAGAGGTATAAGAAGTGCAATAGTATTATGCGAGGCGAGCAAAGGGCGCCATTGAAGTGGATGTAACAAGAATAAATTTTCGGGGCAAGGAAGTACAAGAATGGTGTTACGGAAAGATGAGTTCCGAGCAAATTTCGGGGACGAAATTTTTATAAGGGTGGATGAAATGTTACACCCCGCTCTTCCCAAAAGTCAAAATGACTATTTTACCCTTGGGTCAAGTTCCACCGTATTATCGATGAGGACTAAAATGTAAACTCTCGGTTTAAGCGGTGTCGAGTTTTGTCATAAAACACAAAAGTTACATACGTTAATTGAGTTTCAGATTAAACTCACCCGTTGAAATTCCCAAAATACCCTTGAACCACTTAAACCCTAGACCCGCTACCCCCTCTCGCCTCAACCTAAAAACTAATAAAACCCTTGCAGCCCATAACCCCTAGATGCCTTTTCATTTTCCTTACAACTCTCGGCTCTCAGAGGGTTTCATGGAAACCAGAGGCGCCGCAAAAGGGAGATAGGGAGTGTCCAATAGAGAGGGAGAGACCCTCGATCTAAAGGAAGTAAGGCGGCACCCGACCAGCAGCCTCCAAAAATCATCATTGCCGCTCCATGCCAGGTTCATGTGTCATCGTTGCTGAGAAGTAGTGCAGGGAGGAAGATGAGGTAAGCAGTTATCTACCTTGTCCATATGTGCGTGCAAGGATTATGAAGATAATGGGAAGGGTTGGAGTATAAAAAAGAATTGGGAAACATAATATTTTGATATATATATATTTATTTTTCCTTCCGTGAACTGAGAATTAACCTTGGGAAGGTTGGTGGGTTAATCGTCCTTTAGTGGATGTAGTGTTGGGTTATGAAAAGTGGTGATGGAGTTGGTTGGATTCTTTCACAATAATCAATTTGATAAAGCTATCTAGTTCTTGTGCATAATGGAAAGATCATGTGGCTATGACTTTCAAGTGTCCATCTGTTAATTCTTAGGGAGTGAATCGAATAGTCAAGGGAGCTTTGCTTCTAATTACTTAATTCATGATTGATAGTAAGGATCGTGAAGGGATTGTTGGTAAATTGTAGAAATTTGAGGAAATATACATGAAGAGTTTTAAGAGGTAGGAGGAGGGATGCTATCGAAATCGGAAATTGATCATGGGATATTACGTAGGTTGTGAAGCATGCAAATCACGGGAAACTAGCATGAGCATGGCTTGGAGGATTAAGGAGTTCATATCGACTGCGGAGTGCAACCATTTATAAGGTGAGTGTAAAGGGGGTAAAATCTCCGTCGAGGTCTTTTAGTTTATGCCTATTTAATTCAGTTATGTTATTCAATTTTCAAGTAAGCGCGATTATGTGTGTGAGGCATCCCACCGCCTACTTAAAGTGGAGGCACGCGTTGTGCTATGTATGTGTGTGTTTGTGATGTATGGATGATGGTAATTGAACCCCCGGGCAGTTGGGCCACTACTGGACGCGGTAGATGGTCGGGTCACTACTGGACGGTGATACGTAACGCAGTAGTTGACCGGGCATGGACTGGACGGCGATACGTAACGCAGTACCATTGCCTCGAGGATAGGGACACCGGACGGCGATACGTAACGCGGTGATTTCCCAGTAATAAGTATATAAGTTAAGGTAGTAGTAGAGAACTTCTAAGATTTAAGGTTAAAAGTTGAGAACTTCTATGAGTTAAAGTTGAAATGAGTTGTGAAGGATGAAAGTGAGAATGACTTTCAACTAAGGAAAGGAAACGCTAATAACGTGTTTTAGTAAGGAAATTTCTAAGTGCAGAGACCTTAGAAAGTAACGACGAGACTGACCCCTTCTCACTCACCAGGTTGAGGTTGGGTTAGCGGAAGTGCATCCCGAGAAGAAGTAAGATGAGGTGACCGGCCGTGCCAGTACTAGTGAGAAGTCAAGAAGCTGGGTGAAGGGTTGGAGTTAAAACTTGAAAGTTATTTTATGATTATGATTATGAGTATATGTACTGGAGATTCAAGGTTCAAGATGTTGGGTTAAGTCGTTTAAGTATTTGGATTTTGATTGCCCAAGTGTTAGGGCTTTTCGTTTGAACTTCCTAATATAATGTCAGATTGTTTATTTAAAAAAAAATGGTTTGGCTGCTCCGAAGTAACCGGTTTTTGGGTTTGAATTGTGGTTTGATTTTCGAAAAAGGTCGGGACGTTACAGACTTGAGATGCGTCCATGGCATTGAATGAAGAGGCCATGCCATAAAATCAAGCCTCATGACCAGGGGCGGAGGGAGAGAGTTAGAGGGTGGGTCCCGGGACCCACCCTGGCTCGGGTTAGAAAATGGTCAATTATGTACAATTGTTAATCGGGTATGAAAAATAATACGTATTTAAATGAAATTGGTAGACCTTTGAAATATTTGATGTATGATTTATAACGAGCGTTGACATATTCAATGTATTTATAACGAGCTATGTACAAATGATAATGATGTATATGATTCGACCAAAATTGAAGATGTATGTATTCAATATTTACAATAAATTTCCACCAAATCATAATTCATTTGTAAAAATAATTTTATTTCAATCAGGGGTAGGGAGATTGTAACAGGGGTTTCTATGGACGAAAATGAGTAAATTAGTATAATAGTTGGTGGAGAATGAAATTTAGGGCACTTCTAATTGAGAATGATTGACCGAGATATCATTTGTTCAAATCTTTGTAACCCCATTTGTTAAACACATGATATTCGGATTTACGTAAACTTTGAGCACGCATAAGTTGGTTGTAGTAAGCAGGAAAGTCTTAGTAAATACTAAATAGTATTAGATTCATTATTAAATCTTTCCTAACAACTCGAGTTAATGATACTAAACGGTCTTGACGAAGAACACGATTCAAAAGCAAATGTCTAACTAAATAATAAATAATTGTTTGATACATATATGGTGATATTCTTGATGGTTTTGACATATAATTTAATTTACCAAGTTTTTGCAAATATAAAATTATATCATGAACGATTTAGAAAGCTAACAAAATTATTTTATCGTATGTATTTTTTCTAAATGGACTCACCCTCGACAAAATCCTGGCTACGCCCTTGCTCATGACCAATGCCAAAAGGCCAAAAATATACTAGCTCAGGAAAGGCCATCGGGGTCTCGCGAGAGGGGTCATGGGAATGATTACGAGGTCCATGGCTGTGTTGCGAGAAAGGGCGTGGGCGTGCGCGTGAGTGAGAATGACGTGGTCGTGGAGCATTATATCACTAGTCATGCGACTATGTCCCAAGAGGTCCATAGTGCTGAGACAGAAGGGTCATGGCCATGAATAACAACTATATGGCCACAAGACAAGAAGGCCATGGACATGAGTAAGAAGTTCATGGTCGTGAGGCAAGAAGACCACGACCTCTTTGAAAGGCACCACATGCTCATCACAAGACTGGCATGGCACGAGATCACAAGGACACGAGATTTGGAACAAGACCAGACGAGGGAAGCTACACACCAAGACCCACGATAGTACCAAGAGAGGCCCCTAGGCGGTTGAAGGAGCAACCACCACTTCTAAGGAAGCAGGGAGTGGTTCTTTTTGAGAATTATCCAAGAGGCGGTTTTCTACGACAGTTATCTCCCCATGGCTATAAATAGGAGGAAGGGTCGACCTAGAGGAGGTTTCCTCAACCTAAAAACTTATGCCTATGCCAAGTTTTTAATTATCTTTTCTTTGCAAACGTAGCCATAGTCGTAGTTTGGAGCTCTCGTTGAACCTCCATAGGAGTAGGAGTAATGTAATTTAGTTTCAGCTAGAAAACCATCAATCAGACACCCTTGTTCAAACTTTGTGGTGAACCGTGTTTAGAAATCAAATCGTTTGGTTATAAGGCAAAGGTGCAATCAATCACGTTTAACGTAAGTTTTTTCGCTAGAAAACATAATCACTATATACAACTTGAAGTACACTACTGTATCCAGGGAAAAAGAAATGGAAAATGTCATAAGCCAAAAATGGCCCATGCAGGTCTCGAACCTGTATCCAGGGAAAAAGAAATGCAAAATGTCATAAGCCAAAAATGGCCCATGCAGGTCTCGAACCTGTGACCTTCGCGTTATTAGCACGACGCTCTAACCAGCTGAGCTAATAGGCCATTTGCTTCAAGCATGGATACTATATGTATATAATATTCGGGTTTGATGTAATTTTCTCAATTATGGATTCCAATGGCAATGAGGTTAGAAATACCTATATGAGCTTTATAGTAATAGCAGTGCTCTATGTTTTGAGAACGCACATATATACCTCATAAATATATTGGGCATAGCTAAAATTGAAATCAAATATACCTTCATTGGTGCATTTCTTGAAGTAATGCCTTTTCTCATTAACCCACAAAGTGTCTTAAAATTCCGAAAACCTACATCAATAAAAGGAGGTGTTGTCGTGATCGACTAGAGCAGCAACTGCCAACAATACTTGTTTCAGAAAAACAAGTTGTTCACCCTTAAAAAGGGAATTGGTCGATGGTAGGGTAGTAACGGCGTTAGAGAGGAATTTATCATACAAACTTAATAGCAATGGCCTTCTCCGTTGTGGGATGTGGAAATTATTAGTACAATAACATTGAGCTCGTGATTGAGTTTATGGGCTTGCGTTGCGTGGGAAGGAAACAAGGGTACAAAGGGAAAGAAATAAGAAGATGTAGATAGGATAAATGCTAGTATAAAATATGTATATTGTGAATGAGGGTAGGGCTTCGGCCTAGTGTCAATATCAATAGTTTTGAATATGGAAATTTCATATTCGAATTACTTCATTAGCACATAAATATAAAATATGTACCTTGTATCTATAGTTTTTCGCAATTTTATAGATTCAGGGAATGATTTTGGGATATGCCTATTAATGTGACTTAAGGTATGATAAATGGGGAATTACTTGATAAATGAGAGTCGTACTGATCTACTACGTTCGTAGTAATTATATAATTACTACTTTCGTTAGTCTTCATCCACTTTCCATTCATATTTTTCACATTACAATACCATATCACCAAAATTTGTACTTAAACTGACACGTGACTAATCCAAAACCTTGGTCTCAACCCATACATGATTAAACCGACCCAACCCTATCCGAGAAGATTTGCAACTAATGCAGGAGTTGTTTTCATATCATCTTCACTCCTTTTCATCCTCCCACAAGATGGCGAGTATAGGTTGTATACTCCCAGCTTGGACATTAGCATAGAGAATCGTTCAATTGACAAACTGTTTATGAATATGTCTGCCAATTGAAATTTTTTTGGAACATAGTGAAAAGAGATCAAACCTGACATTACTCGTTCCCTAATGACATGGCAATCCACTTCTATGTGTTTTGTCCTCTCATGGAAGACCGGATTTTCCACAATATGGATTGGCGATTAATTGTCATAATAAACTTGAACTGATTGTTGATGTGAAACTCCAAATCCTTATAATAATCTGACCAACCATTGCAATTCACAGCTGAGACTAGCTAGTGCTATGTACTATGCTTCTAAGGAAGAATGTGAAACCGTGCTCTGCTTCTTACTTTTCCAACTGATCAAACCTGATCCAATGAATGTAAAATAACCAGTGATGAATTTCCTTGAGTCAGGACTGGTACCCCTGTCAGAATCGTTGTGTCCTCTCAATTGCATTCTAGATTCACATGAATATAGTAATCCTTGACCTGGTGACAACTTCAAATATTGCAGAACACGTTCTAAAGCTTGAAGGTGCAATGTCGTTGGTTTGTCCTGAAATTGACAAAGATGTTGAAGAAAAAAAAATGTGATGTCGGGTCTGCTAGTGGATAGATACTGTAGTTGACCTACCAGATGCTTGTAACCACTAATGTCTTCCAAGGGTGTTCTTCCTTCCGAGGACAGCAACTCCTTAACAAACATAGGTGTTGCTGCAGGTTTGCAACTTTCAAAACCTGCTTCTGTGAGTACATCCAAACAATATTTCCTTTGAGATATTGTAAGTCCTTGATTGCCTCGTGTTACTTACAAGCCAAGGAAATAACGTAACTCTCCAAGATCTTTTATATTAAAATCTCCCTGTAAATAGATTTCTTCAAACGGCATACCTTCCATTTGTACTTAGGCACTTGATCCATACCTTGTGGCAACACCATATACACTTCCTTAGTGAGATCACCATTGAGGAAGGCATTGCTTACATCCATTTGACGCAAATGTCATCCCTTTACTGCTGCTACTGAAATGAGTGCTTTCACTGAAGCCATCTTTGCCATTGGCAAGAAGGTATCACACTAGTTTATTTCATACACTTGTGTATAACCCTTTGCCACAAGTCTAGCCTTAAACCTTTCCAATTCTCCAATTATCCCTTTAGTTTGATTCTGTAAACCCACTTATTCCCAATAGGCTTCTTGTTAGCAGGAAGTTCTACAATATCCCATGTTTCATTTTCAATCAAAGCTGCAATTTCTTCATTCATTGCATTGTTCCATCTGAGATCTTGAGAAGCTTCAAGATAGATAGCTAGTTCTCCTTCAGTACTCAAAATGTTGATAAAACATTGGTTTAGATTGAAGGTGAGTATAAGAGAGAGCTTTGTGTATGGGATATTCTACCTGATAATCATCATGCCAAGCTGGTGGTTTAATATCTCTGAGTGACTTTCTGAGAGGAACTCGAGGATCATCATGCGGGGAAGGAGATAGGAAGAAAGAATGAGAAGGAATGAATGAGATGGAGAAGGATAGTTGGCTACAGGAGAACCAACAAGCTGTGAATGAAAGGGAGAAGGAGTAGTAAATGTGTCATTCTCAGGTTGCTGGTTATCTGAAGAAGGTGAAGGAGGTGGAGAAGTAGAAAATGGTGTTGTCAAAGGAACAGAAACACCAGATGTAAGGAAGGATATTTTCATAGAAAATCACATCTCTTAATAAACACACGTTTGGTGTCAATGTCTAGTAATTTGTGTCCCTTAATACCACTTGAGACACCTAGAAATATACACTTTTTGGCTCGAGGAGCAATTTTTGCCCTAGCAGGACCTGCAGTTGCAGCATATGCAAGGCAACCAAACACCTTAAGACTGTTGTAATCTGGAGGAACTTGGTAGAGAACTTCAAAAGGTATTTTGTTGTCAAGAACAGGAGTAGGAGTCCTGTTAATCAGATAAGCAGCCTGGAGGATAAAGTCACTCCAATAAATAAGGGGCAAACCATATTGGAATTTCAGTGCTCTGTCTACATTTAGGAGGTGTTGATGTTTCCTTTCAACCCTCCCATTATGTTGAGCAGTGTACACTACACTCATTTGACGAATGCTTCCATGTTTTTTTAATAGAACTCATTCATATGGAACTCCTGACCATGATCAGATCTAATGATATGCACTGATTTATGAAACTAGTTGCTGAACATAACACAAAAGGATTGAACAAGAGACCTGGCCACAGGGGCAGAGCCAAGATTAAGCATTCAGGGGGCCGAAGCTTCGTAATATATTATCATAAAAGGCTAAGAAAACACCAATAATTAAAATATTTTAAAATGCCAGTTTTATTTTAATATAAACATATGAAAGTTAAATGATCAAAATATTATAATCAGAATGGAACAATTTAATTGAGCTAATTGCAAATTAAGAAATTAACAAACCAAAATTTGAAAGTTAAATGATTAACTTCATTTGTTTAGTCAAATGGAAACTTAAAAGAAAAATGAAAAATGTAAATATTCTTCATGTTGTTAGCTCTTCCAAACAAATTATAGTTGTTTGTACCATCTAGCTCCGGTATGAACAATGATATTTGTTGGTGTGGGGTTGACTCACGATCCGTTCGTCTGATCTTGTCGGGAGTGAAGAGACCTGTGAAAGAGCCGGGGTTGCCCCCCGGATTAAGCTCCGACGATCAAGTCAGTGTATGTTTAAGGTGAAAGTTGAGAGAACAAGGTAGAGAGATAAAGTGTAGAGAGATAATGGAAAGTAGAAAATGAGGAGAGAGGAGAGATCCACACCTATGGAGGGCTTCAATCCCTTATATACCTGTAGCGGGTATCGAGCGTTGGGCATCGCCGATTGTGCGCCCTACTACTTAGTCTGTGCACGGAGTATCTTAGTAACACCCCCAACAATTGGCCCACAAGCTGGTGGTGAGTTTTAAATCATCACTAGCTTATTATTTATTTGTTTTTTTTTTAAATCTTCGTCGGTAATTTTGGATGGAGCCCTATGTACCCCCCCAGTTGCCCCCACCTGGTGGCGCGTTTGGCTGACGCGGTGCCAGCTTCCTGCGTCATGCCCCCCAGTTGGTGTGTTTCATTAAGCCGTTGAACGCTCTTCTATTGGAATCTCCAAGGCGCTGAGCCATTGCTGGTTGAAAATTTTTCGAGGTATTGAGCACTCTCCTATTGGAGTTCTTCACACACACAAGTGTGTACTCTTTCATTGGTGCGCTTGTGACAGCCGCACGATTACGTTACGGGCTTACCGCGCACGTTTAGTGCCCTTTATTGGAGATAGAGGTATTTGAACACTCTCATATTGATTCACTAATGCTCTTACTGAAGTCTTATTTGTGTGCTTCGTTGAGACTTATTTGTAGATCTTCGATGCTCTTATTGAAGTCGTATTTGTGTGCTTCGTTGAGACTTATTTGTAGATCTTCGATGCTCTTATTGAAGTCTTATTTGTGTGCTTCGTTGAGACTTATCTGTAGCTTCTTCGATGCTCTTATTGAAGTCTTATTTGTGTGCTTCGTTGAGACTTATTTATAGGTCTTCGATGCTCTTATTGAAGTCTTATTTGTGTGCTTCGTGGAGACTTATTTGTAGATCTTCGATGCTTTTATTGAAGTCTTATTTGTGTGCTTCGTTGAGACTTATTTGTAGCTTCACCGAGGCAATGTGCCCTCTCCTCGTCGGGGTTTTTAACCCTCAGTTTGGAGTCTTCAAAGCAATGTGCCCTCTCCTCGTCAGGGTTTTTAACCCTTAGTTTGGAGTCTTCAAGGCAATGTTCCCCCCATTAGCGCCATTAACTCTCAGTAAAATATTTCAATATTTAATAATGATAAAGAGATAGAGTACTTAGCTTTATGTTGGCGAAGCGGCGGCAGGAGTAGTTGAAAGGCAGATGCTGCGCCATTGAAACACAAGGTTTGTATGTAGCTTGCTGGTAATGTTGCTTGTCTGGCGGAAGAGTGGCACGGGTTCGAGGACTAGCGTAGACGACATTTTTTTGAAGAGTTCCGTGTCTGTTGATCGCCCGCGAGTTGGGCCGCCTACAGTGCGGGCCGCGAGTGTTGAGGCGGCAGTGGGCCGCAAGCTCGGGCGGTAGAGTGACGCAGAGGAGTATGAAGCAAGCCCGCGAGTGGTGGGTTCATCTTCCGTGAGTGTGCTACGAGTCGGAGAAACAAAGCTTTAAAATAGCGCGCTGCGTTTATTGATCACAAATAAGGTGGGTGCCTACTGGTTGCCTTTCTTGTATTTTACAAGAACGACGGTGGATGATTACAAGAGGGTGTAATCTGGCGTACTCAATCAGCTTTGGAGCGAAAATAAGTCTATAAGATAAGACCGTTGCGCTAGTGATTCACACGGGAGTTCAATAGATTGTTGGTCAACTAGCTTGTTTGTCTGAGAAATGGTGCAAGTTCAAGTCTTGGCGGCAACATTATTATTTTTGTGACTCTTGAAACTTGGTATGGGGAGCGGGAGCCTGACGTGGGCCGTGAGTTGTTGCAAAGCGTAGGCGTAGTGGAGCGATGATGGACCGCGAGTTGGGCCTTGAGAGGCGGATCGAATGGAGGTCGCGGGCCTGGTGTCGGTGCGATCTTCTTATAAAAGTAGCTCTCATAAAATTTACAAGTTGGTCTTCTGGCGTACTGGTCATAGTGCTTGTGTACTAAATTACTTGCGCTAGTTCGAATAGCCGCGCAAGCATCATTTTTTCATGGAGGCGTGGAGCTGAAGCAGGATGAACAAGATGCGGGCCAGCCGCGCGTTGGAGATGGGCCTGGACGCGTCAGGGATGGCCCTGATGGTTGCGCGGGACGCAAGTGCGGATGTGCGTGAGTAACTTACAGGGCTTCGAAGGTGGGCTTTGGACTTGGCGGCGGCCCATTCCTTGTGGACTTGGGAGCGGGCTGCAAAGTAGTATGCAGCGTTTGCTCGCGGGTCGTGTGGCCAACGAGACCCCTTTTTTTAAACGGTCTTTAGAATTTATAGTTTAGGCACGATTTTCTGATTCCTTCTTCTTCTTCTTCTTCTTCTTCTTCTTCTTCTTCTGCTTTCTTTTAACGCGGAGAGAGCTGGGTTGCCGTTGTGCCGCGCGGAGAGGGCTGTGAGAGAGCTCGAGCGCGCCTGATAAGGAGAGTGGTGGCGTGGAGCTTGAGTGTTGGGACTGACTGAACGCGCGGAGGAGCTGGGAGTGCGACACCTTGCAAGGAACCCCAGCAAAGAGCCCATCTTTTTCGTTTTGCAGCGAGGCCAAGCGAAGACCCCGACTTTCTTCTTCTTTTTTTTATGCAGATTCCGACGTCTTTTCTCCTCTGGTTCTACCACCGGCAAAGCATTATGGATCTCCGGAGAGATTAATGAAGATACAGCAAAAGTAGATCTGGGTTTCTTTTCTTGCTTCCTCGATTCGAGGGTCGGTCCACTGGCATCAACGCTGAGGGAATCGTTGACGAAGGAGGCGTAATCAATGGTTGCAGTAGTGGCTGTTGAGCTGAGGAGATCTTAACTCGGTGGTTAGGATGTTTGCGGCCAGATCCCTCTTATTTTCTCCCACTTGTTCGACGGAAGAGGAGTCGATCTGACTCTCGGAAAGGAGTTTTTTTTTCAGCACTAGCCGACGATTCAGGCTGGGTTCATCGCCGGCGAAGGTTACCTCTACTGACCATTGATTCTTTTCCTTTTGCAGGTGTTGCCGTCGTTTGGAATTGCTGTGGGAGAGTCAGGGAGACCTTGACCTTGAACTTTCTGTTGGTTCTCAGATCTGTATTTTTTTCTTCTGTTTCTCGGATATGCTATTTGTTTCCGCTGCCCGTGATTATGAAAGAAGAAGTGGGTTTCTTCCTTCTGGCGAGTGTTGGTAGGATATTGTAGCTGCTGCCATGGCACTTAATTGGTGGTGGAAGATTTGGGTTCTTCTCATCAGATCTGGAACTTTTCTCTCCCCCCTTTTCCCCAGTTTTGTTCCATTTCTTTTATGCATCTGCTATGTCGAATGGTGTAGAGAGATGATCAACTTCCATCCTCCCTTAAAAATCGAACGAACAGATGTTGAAATCGCCCCACGGTGGGCGCCAATTGTTTGTACCATCTAGCTTCGGTATGAACAATGATATTTGTTGGTGTGGGGTTGACTCACGATCCGTTCGTCTAATATTGTCGGGAGGGAAGAGACTGTGAAAGAGCCGGGGTTGCCCCTCGGATTAAGCTCCGACGATCAAGTCAGTGTATGTTTAAGGTGAAAGTTGAGAGAACAAGGTAGAGAAATAAAGTGTAGAGAGATCATGGAAAGTAGAAAATGAGGAGAGAGGAGAGATCCACACCTTTGGAGGGCTTCAAGCCCTTATATACCCGTAGCAGGTATCGAGCGTTGGGCATCGCCGATTGTGCGCCCTACTACTTAGTCTGTGCGCGGAGTATCTTAGTAACACCCCCAACAATAATAAGTATGATGTTTGGGCTAAATGATGTTCTGAATTTTTAATTCGGCTTTTGTCTCGATTTTTTCTTATAGTTGAGAAATATTTTATTCAAGTGTTTGTTATTATGGTTGTTAGCTCTTCCAAACAAATTAGGGCTAATACCACTACAACACCCGAACTATTCGAAAAATGCCACTTGTGTCCTACTGTTTCCAATATTCCATCTGTGTCATGAACTATATGAGTTTGTGACATTTGTGTCATGGCGTCTTACGTTGACCGTTAAAGATAACTATTGACTTGACGGAAGTCAAACTAGTGTTGACTTTCGTAGATGTGGCAGAAAAGTGGCATCCACATAGATGCCACCTCATTGACATGTCATTACTTAATTAAAAATAAAATTATTTAAATAAAATTATAATAACTATAATACAAAAAATACAAAATTCTTAGAAATTAAAAAAATAAATGGCTCCCCCTCCCCAATCTCCCCGTCTCTGCTTCTTCCTCTTCCCCGCCGCATCAATCTTCCTCTTCTCCCATTCTTTGCTTCTTCCTCTTCCTCTCCAATCCCAGCAATCACCAAATCCAAGTATTCTACTACTTGAGAATAAAGGGCGCTCATGGCCAGGAGAAGCTCTAGCTTTGAAGTTTCAAATTTCAATCCATCCTATTATCTCGACATTTCTACGACAGCGTAGCGACTAGCGAGCGTCTTCTTCCCCTGTGTTTCTCTCGTCTTTCTCAGAGCTAAGCGAGATGCAACTCCAGACTCAACATGGAGTGAGCTCTCACTCCTCTATGTTCTCACTCGTCTCTCTGCGGCCCAGTATCCAATCCCAATTCTTCTTCCCCAACCAGCGTCACCCACTTCGCCACCGCTCCTTAAATTGCTCCATTTCCGCTAAAGCCGCCGTCGCCGCCGTCTCTTCAGAGCCTGCTACCGTCGTCCTAGGTTCTCCGCAACACAAGCCCTTCCCCGCTGAGGTCTCCAGATCCAAGTGCGGACTTTGACTGGAAAATGGAAACCCGGTGGAGCTTCTACCATTTTCCGAAGAACCCTAATTTTGCCAAAACAGGATTTGTTCAATTCAACTCAATCGGAGATTGAAATCATGAATCAAGAATGGAATACATTCAGGAGTGGGAAGAGGTCTTTACACAGGCCTTGATTTGGGGTTATGTCGAATGAGAAGGTGATTGGAGCGTGCGGTGGCGAGGGAGTCGGATGTCGGTCCGCAGCATTTCTGGGTTTGAAGAGTAGAGTGGAAGACGCAGAGGTGGTGGCGACCTGGATCGACGGTGGTTGGGATGAATCTTCGATGCCGACGGAGGACTTGTTGACACGATTAAAGCTGGGATGAATCTTCGATGCCGACGACGGTGGCTGGGATGAATCTTCGATGCCGACGACGGAGGTGGTGGCAGCGCCGCATCTCGAACCTTGAAAATATGGTCACCCTTTCTCTAGCACGACGATTCCCTTGCCATGACCTTCAGAATCTGGGTGTTGATGGCGACTTACCGGAGAGGGCTCCCGGCAGATGGTTCCACCAGACGGCAGGAGGAGACGCGGAGAAGGGATTGGGAGAGTTTTCTATTTTTTTTATTTTGTATAAAATGAAAATTGATAATGAAAATTCCAGATCAGATGCCACGTCAACGCTGACTGGATTTTCTGTTAAATACTAACGGTGAATGCCAGTCAACACTAACGGAATAATAGTTCAGAACACAGATGGAATATTGGAAACAATAGGACACAATTGGCATTTTCCGGATAGTTCGGGTGTTGCAGTGGTATTAGCCCAACAAATTATAATAAATATGATGTCTCTTACATAAAAATTCTCAATTTCCCCTTTCACTTCCTCTTTTACAATGCACAATGATAATTCTTTCACACGTAAGAAATGAATAGGAAAAAAATATGATACATCTGTGCCCACATCCTTTGATTTTATAAGGAAAGTCCACACACATCTAGTATGATCATCTAGAATAGTTAAGAAATAGCTAAAACCATTATAAGAAACAGTTTGCAATGGCCCCCAAATGTCAACTTGTATAAAACCAAATACATTAGGATTCTTAGATGAACTAAGGGAAAAGGAAGTCGTTTCCGTTTTGCCAAATGGCACACTTCACAACGAACAACTTTAGAAGGAATTACATTGGAAGACTGTCTACTAATGACTTCAGTTCTAGAAATGTGAGGATGGCCTAATCTGGCACGCCAGATTTCAAACTCTTGAGGATGAAGATTGTAAACTGGTAAGGCAAGACACTTGGGAGAAGAAGGTAATTGTGTCTTGGCAAAGAGGTAAAGTCTTTTATCCACTTGGGCTAAACCAATTCTCCTTTGAGTAATAAGGTTCTGTATCACACAGTAAGAGGATTCAAAAGTGAGCGAGACTAGGTTTGTTTTGGTTAACTTACTAACAGAAACAAGATTGTAGCTGAAAGTGGGGACAAACAAAACTTGGGAGAGAAACAATCTAGAAAGTGACTTTACTATCCCTATGTGTGTGGCTTTCACTTGTGAACCAGTAGGTAGAGTAACATAGACAACTTCTAGTGGTGTATACTTAAGGTAATAGTCAAGATCACACATAATATGATATGTGGCACATGTGTCCAGCACCCATAGATGTTCACCAGAAGAGGCAATCAAGGCAGAGAGTGTTGTGGTACCTGAACTGGAAGGGAAGTAATTGAGCTATGATGGAGGCCTTGTCACTGAGTTGGCAACATGAATAGATGGTGATGATGGTGGTGATGGAGTGGGGGTCTTGGAAAGGAGAAGTTTCAGTTTCTCCATCTGATCAGTTGTGAACAAGTTTGCTAGGCCACTTCTTGTGTCTTGAGGAATGGAAGAAGACTTATCCAAATGGTTACTCTCAACTGAGCTAGCAAAACCTGACTCAGAAGCTGTCTCTCGTGCCTTTTTGTTCTTCAATTTGTAACAATCACGAATGACATGACCTTCCTTCTTGTAGTAACTAATTGTTGGTACTAATTCTTCCTCTAGGTGGATACTGAACACCTGCATTAGATCCAGCAGCAGCTAGAGCAAGAGAATCAACTTTGGTGTTTCTAGTCACGACCTTCAGTTGACGTTCTAGTTGCAGAATTTGTTTGAAAACTATGTGAATACTAGGTAAGACTGGAAGCATCAGAACCTGTGTTCTAGCTGATTGGTAAGCACCATTCAAACCCTGAAGGAACAACATAACAAAATCATTGTCCTGGTACCATTTTAGTGTTTCATACGGTTCATGAACATAAGGACACACTGGAATATGTCTATGTCTCCTGTATTCATCCCATATGAAATTAATTGCAGTGAAATACTGACTCACACACTGATCTCCTTGAACACATTTAGACAATTGGGCCTTGAGATCATAAACCCTAATGTTATCCTCCTGACTGAATATATTTTTTCAAATTATCTCACATATCTTTGGCTATAGCTAATTCCATAACACTATTAGTTATATCATCGGACAAAGAGTTGTAGATCCAGCAATGAATAGTCCCATTGCAACGAGCCCAAGACTGATAGTGAGCATCAGTTACCTGTGGGATTGGAATTCGGACATCGATGAATTGGGTCCTGTTTTTTATTTCAAGAGCAGGCCACATGACCTCACTCCATGTATGGTAGTTGCCATCTATGAGCTTCAAGGTGACGATGGTGGGAAGAGCTCCATCTTGCGATGGAAGGTATTAAGGGTTGAGATAAGGATCTTCATACTGACCCATTATGGATTTGAGACGATCTGGTGAATCAGATTCACCAACTGATTTGTCGGATTCTTTTTGTAGCAGAACCAGACATTGCAACAACAAATGTAAGAACAGAGAAAACAAAGAAGAAGAGGTAGAAAAAACAAACCCTTAAGTTAGGGCAAAATCGGATCTAGCAGATAGTGATTAGAAATTGTGATAGAAATTGTGAGACAGTGGTTAGAAGTAATTGCAGATAGTGATTAGAAGTAGTTACAGTAGCACTGATGTCTTGTATCTGAAGTTTTTCGAGGAACTTGGTCATAATTGTGGCCAGATTAGATCTTAATAGAAAGCAACAACAATTACCGTGAATTTTTTTTTATGGATCCAGCGCGATGAGCAATGCCTGATACCATGAGAAGATTTGCACTCGAAGGGTAAATTGCAGAGAAAGTCAGATTGGGGAAATTCGCTCATGTTGAGCTTTTCCATTGAGAGAAGCTTATATACACACTAATCCATTTACAGTTCCACCAGCCGTTAATCTAACAACAAATTGACTACCCAATAGGAGTTGTACAACTGTCTATCTACACAGTAAAACTTGAAAACGAATCCAATGAATGAAACAGTCCAGATTGTGCGTCGTCTTTGTTCTGTTCTTCATCTGGGTTTATTCGTGCAGGATCCAAAGATGAACTTACCTTGCTGTGGACTCCAGACATAGCAACTAATGCAGGAGTTGTGTCCAGATAATCTTCACTCCTTTTCACTATCCTCTAGGAGTAGTAATAAAATACCTAGAAATAATTAGAACGAAAACATATTAAACGATGGAATATATTTCCGCAATGCAATCAAAGAATCAATTTGAATTTGATTGAGGGAAGGGGATGATTGACGTACTTGGTGGTGAGTTAGTATGGGGTGATGACATTGAGCAGGTATCTCAATACTCATACTCGTTTTGTATTAAGTGTGAGTTAGATCGGTTAATATTGATGCGGATACTATCATTTGGAAGGAAAAAAATATCGAAATTTAATTTCTTACGAGAAGACAGAGAAAATAATTAATAAGTGAATTAGAGATATATTAGATGGAATAATAGAGTCCACATTTAAATGATATATGAAGTCTTGAGCTTATTCAAAAATTGGTTGGAATGAAAACTATGATTTTGAAAAATTCAAAAGAAATGAAATGCAAGTAAATATTAATGCAAATCATGATAGAGTCAGTCGAAAATGGGGCAAGATAGCCAGACAGGGCGTGAATTACCCGATTTGTTAGTTAATAAAAATATTAATAATTAATCTGTTAAAATTTAAACACTCGTGACTGATTTCTTAGCATTAATCCGAATCCACATTTTATCAAGGTTGTCGATTTAAGTCGTTGAGCCGATCAAGCAAGTGATTTGCGATCAATGGTCTGATCATGGTCCGACTTGTTTGAGCCGTTTAATTATTTTTCTAAATATACATACAAAGAAGGTAGGAATTTAAAAAAAAAATTAATGACCGAAACAAAACTTACCATATATGTATCTATTAGAAACTCACTTTACATAAAAAAAAGGGTTAATATTTTCGTATGGCCTGAACTTTTACCAAAATAAACATCCTGGCCAATCTTTTCGATCTATAACATCCTGGCCCTAGCTATACACCAAAAAAACAATTTGGCCAAACCCGATGTTTGAGCGTTAACTTGGACGGTCAAATGCGTTGACTAACGGTCAACTCGTCACTACCAAGTTAGAGGATCTGATAAAGATTTAATTTTTTCCGTTTTTTATTTTTGGTTTTACTAAGGTATTAGATGATTTTTTTAATTTATAATAATTTAAAATTAGGGAATGTGTGGAAATTGTGAATTATTTTAAATATTTTATGTTGACTTGGGGGTGAGATGGCGCGTTGACTAACGGTCAACGCGTTTGACCGTCCAAGTTAATGGTCAAAAGTCGGATCTGGCCAAATTGTTTATTTTGGTGTATAGTTCGGGCCAGGATGTTATAGATCAAAAAGATTGGCCAGGATGTTTATTTTAGTCAAAGTTCAGGCCATACGAAAATATTAACTAAAAAAAACTACCTAATTCCCATAATCCACCCATCATTCTTCCATTCCCTTCCCTCTCTCTACCTCTCCTCTCTTCTTGTCTCCTGCTCACTCACTCTTAGGGATGGCAATGGGGCCGGTTTGGGGCGGGTTTGCTTAAACCATCCCCATACCCATCTTCAAATACCCAAACCCATACCCGCCCCATACCCATGCGGGGGAATGTTTTGCAAACCCATCCCCATACTCGTGGGTTTCGGGTACCCATGGGTAATACCCATACCCGTACATCCAACATTATTATACCTAAAACTTACAAGAAAAGTTCTAATTATAACTCTGAACGAACATATTATATCACGAAGTCAACAAAATACGGTCTTTTTTTAATAGGGTTCAAAGATTATGATCCTAAAATATCCATTAATACATAATATAGAGTATAATATTTTTCAAATTATTATGTTCTAACTCTGATACATCTACTAAATAATAATTAACTAACATAATCTTGTTGACAAGGGGGAAAGTGAAAGAGTGAAATGAGAATTGAGAGAAATGAATTATATTTTGATTAAGGTGGTCACTCAATTGCATTTCTACTATTTATTTTCTCAAGTTATCCTCATCATCATTGATAGATTATAATTTGATACACATATTTTTTTATATATGAAGAAATTATCTTAGTGGGGCGGGTATGGGGATGGGTATGGGGCGGGGGAGGCTAAAACCATACCCGCCCCATACCCATCAAACTTTTTGCGGGTTTTACCCATACCCACCCCATACCCGGTCAAAGCGGGGATTCCCCGCGTTGACTGGGTTGGGAGCGGTCAGATACCCGCGACCATGGGTTTGATTGCCATCCCTACTCACTCTATCGATCAGATCACTGACTTTATGAAGATCATTTTAAAACTCGACTTTAATCGGATCAGTTCCAACTGACTGGCCAACAGAAGTTTAACAACCTTGCCTTTTATGCTATTAATTCCAAGTTAAACCATACATTGATTACTAGGAATGGGCCCGCCCGTTGGCCGGATTAATCACATCAATATCATAAACAATAATATTTATTACCAGAATTATTTATTTGGTACATGAACGAAAGCAATTTATTTTATTATTAAAAATATCTAAAAATAATATACATAATAAGTTTTACAACATTTTGGCATTCATATACAAAAGTCCTTATCAAAAGTAAACAACAAAACTCATGCAAGTAACCGATTCCTAAAAAATTAATATTCAAAACGCATTGCAATTTTCTCTTTGTTGTTAGAAATTACTTCAAATTTCCTTTTTATTGCTCCGCTATGAAAAACACTTTCTCCACATAGCTTCACCTTAAAGAAATTATATATTCATCATCAATAGTCTCATACTTCTTTTGCATTTCATCAAAAACTAATTTTTAAGAGAAAGTGTTTGAAACTATGAAACATCTTTTCATGATAGTAGAATTTCACATCATCCAAATCATAAATATTATCAATCATTTGCTCTTTCCTCCCACCATTAAAATTTTACATATCTCAATAATGTTTCTACCTCCATCACTGAATTGACTACCTCTACTATTAGCATACTCTTCCTTCTTCTCCAACATTTCACTGAATGCAAAAATCCGAACGCAAAATGTTTAGAATGGTGAAAACTCCATCTAATCTGTAACTATATAATAAAAAGAGAAACAATGAAAAACTCAAATAAGTTTATTAACAAAAGTCGAATTTGCATCAAACACTTAACCATAGAATAAAATAATATGAACAAACTAAACTTATATACCCACACTTCTCAACCCTCGCCCGAATTTCACACTACCAATTTCCTAACTAAAATTAATAATATAATAATTGGTTTAATAATAATTTCCTGCTAAAGCTCGTTTTACATTAGTATAATTAATAAAAGTATTTTGTTTGGACTTTTATTAATTAAAGGACACAAATATCCTTCCTAAATTTACTTAGAATGTAGGAAATTTGGAATTAAGCACGTCTCCATGGAGAACCTCTTTATATTAGTGTTAGGATAGGAGGATAGGATTATGATTTATTAATTAAAAGACACAAATATCCTTCCTAAATTTACTCAGAATGTAGGAAATTTAGAATTAAGCACGTCTCCATGGAGAACCTCTTTATATTAGTGTTAGGAGGATAGGATTATGATTTATTAATTAAAAGACACAAATATCCTTCCTAAATTTACTCAGAATGTAGGAAATTTAAAATTAATCATGTCCCATGGAGAACCTCTTTATATTAGTGTTAGGATAATATTTTCATTTCAATAACACGTGATATATAAACTTTAAAAAACAAAAACAGACGTACCCTTAAATATGAAAAAACATATCCCAAAGTTGCCCTTGAGTCCATGACCGCATTAGCAAATATGCAAACCCGAAATACCACTTTCTTTGTGTTAAGATTAGGCCGTGGGCTGTAATTGAAAGTTTAATGACAACTCAATTTTCAATTATTATTGTTGCAATCTCTTAAGTTAAAATTTTGGGGTCTTTCTTAGTTCAAATTACGGGCTCCATTGCTGTGAATTTACCGAAGATGTTTTCGTCAATGCAGTCTGCTGTGTCCCATTTTGTTCGGATAGCATACTAATAGGTTAATTGCATGGTTGGTCACTGAGATTACAAAAAACGTTCATATTTGGTCACTGTAAATATTTAAATCCAATCTTGTTCACTCAAATTAGTTAAATGGTTCAAGTTTGGTCACTCTCCGTCCAACTCCGTTAAATTTGTCTAATGTGGCAGTCAACCCTCAAAGTTGACCGTTAACTCAGTGACGTGGCAATTAAAAACTAATAGATAAAATAATTTTAATCTTCTATCATTTCCAACTCATTTTCACAATAAAGTAAAATAAAACAAAAAAATATTATAATTACAAATTGAAAAGGTGCTCATCAGGGGAACGTCCTTGGAGAGGAGATTGTCGGGGCAGATTCGGTGGGGGAGGATGGTGGAGAGGTCCAGGTACCGGCTGCGTAGGCGGTGGTTGTTGTCATCGGCGGCGTAGGAGAGGTGGTGGTTGTTGTCGTCCTCGGTGATGAGTCACGCAAATGCTCAAATACGCTCACATTTCAATCATTGAGTCACACACAGCTTCGATAACCATTCATTTATTGGAGTCAAACCCAAAGTACACATTACACACCATGTCATGGGTTTCCGGGTAACGTATTGGTTTTCATGTACAAATGGATATAGTAGTACAAGCATTACAACAACGGTTAACTCGACAAACTTACCGGCATATGTTCGGCTTGATACACTTGATTTTTACAGTTCCACAGATGCTCAATTAGCATCTCTAGGTAACTCTGTGCTTGCAGGAGCGCCTTTCGCGTGATCTCCTCCCGCCACCCGATTATAGCACTTCACTATCTTCTGGTCTAATTCATAGTACTCTTCTATCTTCTTCAAGGGTTTCAAATCCAAGTCAATGAAACTCACCTACACAAAATGTGTCATGACACAAAATTATAAAGCATGCACCACCTAAACAAATGTCGAACCAAAAATATGCCAACAACCTACCTTGTAGTCAAATTTCTGATTAGTTGAAGGTATACGAACAGAACTGTACTGAGATCCAACATCTACATCATCTGTTGGCGCAAAACTAATCATCATACTGCAGTCTTTAGCTATGGCAGCTATCAAATAATCCTTCACAATCTTCAAGCTCTCATCCATGGGAATCGAGTGCAAGGATTCACAACCATGTAAAGCTTTTGCTTCATTCAAATCCTTGCATACCATACAAGGTTTTGATACAAGATTGTAATAAGCATGAATCACCCCTTCGATGTCCAGATGGTCAAGCTTTTGAACTTTGAGGAGCTGATCAAGCACTCCAGAGTGGTGGACCGTCTCGGCAATAAGCTGCATAAAGCTAGCAGTTCTTGAGCCTTTGGTTGCTTGTATGACACCCTTCAGGGCATCTTCAAAGGTTTGTTCGATAACGGTGTTGGTTTTGCTTGTGCCGCCACCCAAGCCCCCAAGTATAAGAGAACCATTCAAGAACACACGAAAATTATTCTGAGGAGTGGAGAAGAGATCCCCAATAGCTTTATGCATTCTTTCCTTGGAACCTGAAAATAGATCCAGCGGATTGTACTTGCTTATCTCTGATATCTGTGATATGTAGCATTGTAATCAACAAAAAGGTATTTGTACTAGTATAGTCATGAAAATGGATGCTGCCAAGGTAAATCAAACGTCATAACTTTCTACTGCCATAAAAACATGTGAACTTAAAACCCAAAGGGATTACTGCTTACATCTTTATTGTGTAGCTTCAGGGCTTGATGCATTTTAAAACGGCTTGCGCTCTTTTTAACAGCATTCCCTTCAGCAATAAAGCTCGAGGATGGCAGAAATCCACATTTCGGCTACTTGATTCGACACAAGTAAAAGAAGGCGTAAAGCCCAAAGAGAATTAGTAATCTCAAACAAGTAAAAAGCAACATGATCAAATATATTATAGCCAGTTGAAATATACCTTAATCTCAACAGATAGGCATGGTCCTCCGCCTTTAGAACCACCTGCATTAGATCTACTCTCATTAACTTCGAAAGGAAATAAAGTTAACAAACTTGATAAAAGTGGTTGTCCGATCACATCAACTATCTGCTACTGCTAGTATAATAGGAATAGTAACCTCATCTACTTTCTACAAGTTATAGCGGATAAGCACTCTTTTCTGCTAAGATCATATGCAACGTGAAGCTGGATTGTTTGAAGACTCAGCACATACAGATCAATAATGAGAAAACAACGATTACCACGAGGGAAAACGGTGTGATCGGGCATGATAAGCACGGAATCGCGTTCTACATCCACCATAGCAGCATCAACTCTCCAAGACGGCCGCTGACCAGTCACTTTCTCTTCAATGCCCTCAAGAAATTGCCTAGACACTTTTACAAGCACCTACCATTGACACAAAAGGAATGCATTTCAATAATCCCCAACCAACCAAATCAGAATCCAAATAGCTACAAACCCACCAGAATCCATATGCTGAGAATTTAAGCAATTCACAGAAAGCAGACATTAGAGGAGTGAAAGTAGCAGTACCCCAGCATCAACGTACTTGGGACCCAAGAGAGGACCCATAACTAGCTGAGCGAAAAACCGCTCAACAGCATCTTTGTTCTGAGATGCAACCAGCTCCTTGGCTTCTTTCCACAACAGACGTTCTTGGTCCGTCAACACCGGCTTATTGTGCACGGCAGCCGCCGCCGATCCATTTTTCGCTTTTTTCTGTATCCTCATCACTTTCCCGGCCTATCAAAAAAAGAAGAAGAAAATCAAATGGATTTGGAAGCTCAGCAAAAAGAGAACCCAAAAGAGACAGTGAAAGCTTCTCAACATACGAAATCAGGGGAAGACCCAGAGTAAGCGAGGACTAGATTGGCAGCGCCTTCGCCTCTGTAAACCCAATCCGCTGCGTCCTTCTTCTCTAGCTTCAGCTCCATATCTAGTCAAATGGCGGCGACTGCAAATTCATACCCCCAGCGACTTCAGAACCTTAATTCCGCAGAAACTCAAGAAGGAAAACGGAATGAACTGACAAAAGGAGAAAGGCAAGGAAGTAAGTAAACGCATTACCAGATCGGATATGTGAGAATTCCGGTAGACTAGGTAGCTACTGCGAGGGAATCGGATTCGGAGGCACTTTATCCGGCGGAGAAAATTATTCTGCTCTCAGTGGAGGAATTCGAGAAAGCCGACCGACATGGTTTTTTACTTTTCAGTTTATTAGAGGGAGAGCTCAAAATATCATAATTCTTGGGTCTGAGGTATCAGACTGGGCCTCTCAGGCCCACTGAAACGCTGGATCTCAAAATAGTAAAAATTATACATTTGGAATTGGGCCGAAACCAATCAAACTACAATATAGTTTTTTTTTTTTACAAAATATAATCATATATTAATCCAACAAAAAGATAGTTACATCCTGGAAATAGGGGTGGCCATTCGGTCGGTTCGGTTTCGACCGAACTGAAATTATGAATACCGGGTCCCCAAATTCTCCCAAACCACAAACCGAATTCGAACTGAATTATAATTCAGTTCGGTCAGTTTAAACCGAACTATAATTCGGTCCGGTTTGATTTTTCGCACAAAACCGAAATTGTGAAGCTACTTGTATTTTCTCACTTTTAAATTATTTTTCACCCCTAATATAAACAATAAATATCAATTATATGCATCATCAATGATAAAACCAAACTTTTCAACACATAAGTCATAAACACATTTCAAATATTTAAGTCTAAAAACAAATACAAACATAAAAATCCACCATTTGGAGCTTGCAATTATAGTATTTTGGTTTTTCAGTCGGAAATTCGGTTCGGTTAAAAGAACCCTAATTTCCGAACTATCCATATTTTCCTTCCGAATTCCGAACTGAATAGCATTAATTTGGTTTCGGTTCGTTTAATTCGGTGTCGGTTTCGGTTCGGTTCGGGTTTACCGAACCGTTTGCCCACCCCTACCTGGAACCCAGCCAGGCCTGGAAATAAAAAACACGACTTATAGTCGGGGACAAAGAAAGGGCCTTTCTAGCCACCAAATGGGCTACCCTATTGTTACGCTGACCTACAAACCGCACACTTAACCCCGGATGACTATCAAAGTACCGCAAAATTTATTCCAGAATAGCTCCCACCCTGTTGTCACCAGTCTGCCGCCGAATGATTTTATCAATAACAACTTTGGCATCACCCTCGAACCTAACCTCAGTGAATCCACGTCCTAGACACCAGCAAATAGCCTCACGGAGGGTTAGCAACTCCACGACCATAGGATCATCCATACTGTTGGTGGAATTGCCGCATCAAGGCAGGGATCCCAAACAGTTTTCCATTAAAGACCACCCAACTACGAGACCGCCAAATTCTCTAGAGGACAGCCGCAAGGGCCATAAGCAAATCAGGCTGGTGAATGAGCGCAACTAGCCTTTTCAGGAACAGAGGAAAGGTTTGGCAAGGCAACCCCTGGCTTAGGTATTCCAGCCCCGAATGATCCCAGAGAGCACGAGCTACTGGACAATCAAGAAACAAATGCTCCAATGTCTCCGTCTTTGCCCAACATACCGGACAACGAGGGTGTACCTCAATCCCCCTCTCAATTAAGGCTTCCGTAATTGGTAGGATCCTGTTGAAGATTTGCCACAGAACACCTTCAGCTTAGGGGGTACATTAGCCTCCCACAGACGAATCCAGCTGGTCTTATCCATCCAACTAACCATGGAACGCCACTTGCCCCTCTATTTATCCAACCGGACCGCAAGATGGTAAGCATATTTGACCGTAAACTTACGGTCCTCCGTGTCAATCCAGATAAGCCTATCCGCCACAGGTTGCCGGGTAAGAGGGATAGTTTTAATCGCCCGGCAAGTTGATGGGTCAAACCACTAACTGAACTTCGAATCACACCACCTTCCTTCCCCCGAGCATAGAACCTCAGAAACCCGGAGCTCCATCCCTTCTGGCAAAATCTGAGGGTTATACACCGGTTTAGAGGGATGCAACCGAGGAATCCAATTGGATTGAAGTAGAGGAGCAGTTTTACCATCACCAATCTGCCATCGGAGTCCCACCTCTAACAATTCCCGGCCAAACAGGATACTCTGTCACCCCCAAGACGAACGAGACCGTGCTGTAGCAGAGAGGAATGTACCAGTGGGAAAGTATTTGCCTTTATAGACCTGGGCTAAAAGGGATTGAGGCTCATTGAGGATACGCCAGCCAATTTTAGCCAAGAGGGCCTGATTGAACTGCTCAAAACGACGAAACCCCATACCCCCCCTCATGTTTACTCCGACACACATTCCGCCAAGACATCCACTGAATCTTAGAGTGGTCATCCTCAGTACCCCACCAGAATCTCGCCACATGCCTATCAAGGAGCCGACAGAGAGATAGAGGCAATTTGAAACAAGACATAACATGCAAGGGCAAAGCCATGGCCACTGATTTAATCAAAGTCTCCTTTGCAACCCAAGTAGGGTCTGTTGTTTCCAGCCCTGTAGTCTCTCTAACAGCTTCTCCTCCAGATAGCGGAACGTGGTCATCTTTGACCTGGATATCAGAGTCGGCAGGCCAAGGTACTTATCGTGTACACCCACCGCCCCCACCCCCAGAATCTGGGCCAAGAATTCCTATCTGGCAAGACAATATTCTTACTAAAACAAACCGCAGACTTAGATAACCTTCTGGCCACTGAGTTCCTCATATTCATTCAGAACCTCAAGAAGATTCTCACACTCCTGGAGAGATCCACAGAGAAATAAATAGGAATCATCAACGAAGAACAAATGAGAGATACGAGGCGCTCGAGGCGCAACTTTAACTCCCTCCAGTTTTCCTTTCGCAATAGCTTTCCATAGGAGTGCAGCAAAGCCCTCGGTACACAGAACAAAAAGGAGAGGCGAGAGCGGATCACCATGCCGAAGACCCCCTAGATGGGGAGAAGAACCCAGAAGGGGAGCCATTCATTAAAACCGAAAAGGAGGTGGACGCCAAACATTCCTTGATCCATCCCCTCCAAGTAGCGTTAAAACCCATTTTCTCAAGTATCGCAAGGAGAAAGGGCCATTCGACTCTATCATATGCCTTTTCCATGTCAACCTTTAGAGCCATGTACCCTTTCTTTCCTTTTGTCTTGATTTTGAGGTAATGCATTAACTCGTGCCCAAGGAGGATATTGTCCACTATTTGGCGTTCCCGGATAAACGCATTCTGCCCCTCTGAGATTATCTGAGGCAGGAGACAAGCCAGGCGAGTTGCCATGATTTTAGATATGATTTTATACACAAATTGGCACAGGCTTATAGGACGAAGCTGACGCATAGTTTCCACATTCTCAACTTTGGTAATCAAAGTTAACCAAGTATGATTAAAACTCCTGAGCATTTTACTAGTCGAGAAGAAAGAGCATACTGCGTCAACCACGGACGCCCTCAGAATGTCCCAAAACGCCTTAAAGAATTTACCATTGAATCCATCCGAGCCTGGAGCCTGCTTCGAACCCATGGCAAACACAGTTAGTCTGACTTCGCTAAGCAGGACAGGCTCCGTAAGCCTATCATTCATTTCTGGTGAAACACTGCGGGAGATTGGAAGAGCCGCCACCCGGTCAACCATGTTCTCCACCTGGTTCTTTGTGGTGAAAAGAGATTGATAGAAGGAACTGACAATGTCGGCCTTCCTAGCCTCCCCTGTGACCCACTCACCCGTATCACTTCTAAGACCATGGACAAAATTCTTTTTCCTCCTGGTCCTAGTGGCAGTATGGAAATAGGAAGTGTTCATATCCCTTTTTTTCAACCCGGTGATCCTAGACTTCTGCTGCCAGTAAATCTCTTCCGCCTCCCATTGACGAGATAATTCCTTCTCAAGGATACGAATCTCATCCCAGTTAATATAGGCTTGAAGTATAGAGATGAAACAGTTTTTCCAAGCGCAATCTCTACTAGGGGTGACTAGTGGAATTGGGGCAGGGTTGGCTAAACGTGTCGCAATCTCCATTTCCATTTTATATATTCATGCCATCTTCATTCCCTCATGAGTTTCAATCCTTAAAATATCTCGGATGGGTTTCATCGACCAAATCTAACCATCGAATCAATGTGCATCAACTCGAAAACATGATTGAAATTCGATTTGACGGCACATTTTTTCAGTACGATGCCTGCTAACTCGCGTGTGAAAATTTTTTAGACACATCCTCATCTCCACCACTTTAGGATACTCTGGATATTCCATGCCTTGAAAATGCAGATCAAATTCAACTTAAATTTAATATAACCAAGCTGAAGATGCATATAAATTTTAGAGCTGAAAAAGTAGTATATATATCATAAACTAGTCCCAACAAAATATGATACATATAATAAAAAAAAAATCAAATTACTAATGGAGATTAGGGTTAAAAGATTACATGTATCATATATTTATTGACGAAATTGTGAAAGTGAAATTATTGTGTTTAGTGTCATATTATTTTTCAAATTTTAATACTTGCTCTGATTACTCCATTTAGATTTGTTATTGAAAAGCAGAAAAAATGTGTAGTTGAACTTACATAAGTTATTAGTTTTACAGATATTACATATCCAACCATCCATTTTCCCTCACTCTGATTTATTCTCTGTACATATAAAAGTCATATAACTCTCAGACAAAGCACTGTAACGTAGAATAGAGCCATAACCAATACATTTAATATTGGGGTTATGGAAATCGAAATACACAAACTAATTGATAAAATCGGTACTTCTTATATCATATTATAACTCATTTGATTCCAATAACTCAATTATTAGAAGAATGTTAGTTATAGGTTTTATAGTACTCCCTTACAACCTGATGTTACCATTATGCTTCTGATATATCTTATACACACCCAAGCACACAGAAGATTCCAAGCATATTTAACACATTGTTAAAATGTTTATGCACATCTTTTCTTTTCTTTTTTCTTTGACATAAAACACATTGTTTTTGTGTTTAATTTTAAGCTATCATTTTATTTTGAGTTTGATGGGCATCTAACGAATTAGTACGATAGGCTGACAGGTGGGCGAGTGAGGAAGCGACAAGTGGGAAAATGGTGTTTGGTTTGTTAAGAGAGTAGTTGAAGGAATCTCTTAGTTTGGTTTGGTGCCTCAATAAAATTCGTGTCCCGCAGGGAAACAGTAACTAGTGTTATAATTATTAGACGTGACAACACAGAAATTTACCCCTAGTCTTAGATATATGCATGCATGCATGCATGCAAATATATTCGTAATAAATATATATACAGGGGAACTTTAGACTGACACGACACAATGCAAGATTAATTCATGTATGATTCTATCTTTATTCTCGTCTCGTGAAAGGCATAGAGGATACAAATTGTGGGAAGAATATAACCAACCCTACTTTCTTTTTGTATTTCCCTGTTGCTAACACTTAATTTCTCGGTTTATTTATGTCTTTTGTTTGTTTTTTTCTCGTGGCCGTGCTAATTGATTATAACGATGCACAAATGGTAAAACAGGAAATAGCTCACAAACGAGATTATTATTATGCTAGTTAAAGGATAATCAATTTTACGAATTTGAGAAAAGAGTGCAATGTACATGTTATATTGTTATGGATTGTAGAACCAAAATATTGTACATGTTACATTAGTCATTGATATAGACATTGAATGTTGTGTGGTTAGAGGACTTATATTTTAATTTTCAATATTTCATGTAAGTATATATTGGGCAAACATTGAAAATTGATATGTAATTGAAACATATAGGGCTATTAGCCTTCTTTCTTCAAAACCTAGTTAAGTCTAATCTTTAAAAAATTGATATTCGAATTAACCGCGTAACTGAAAACAAGAAACTCAAAACAAAAAATACTCACTATCATTATACGCCATACATACGTAAGTGTTGTTGTGGTCCTTGTGGATTCATAAACGTTGTTGTGGTCCTTGTGATTGTCATTTACTTTTGATGGCAAATAATTCTTCGCACCGAATGCCGACTAAATTGGAATCGAATATACATGTACAATCTTTTCATACAACAGACATTCCGAAAAAAAAAAAAAAACAACAACAACAACTTGATGCATGTGCTCCACGAATTTCCTATCTAGCTCCCCCTTTAATTTGTTTCCAAAATTTTCTCTACCGAGTTATTAACTCAAAAAAGATTGGTCTACGAGAGGGAGATAAACTGAAAGATTCTTAATAGTTTGAGCCCGACATTTCACTACCTAGCCATGCCACTAACATCATTCATATATGCATGTGGACCAAAACAAAAGAGAATTGTCGTACGATGTTGTTTATATGGCTTCCAATCAATCCATGGTCACAAAGCCTTTATTTATGAATCTTGTTTCTTCTACGTACGTTGGTTTCATAACCCTGTGGCCACAGCGACTTCTATATATAATACAAGGCATTTACTCTCTCCAACTATCCCCCAAGAGAAATCCATCATCATAAGCCATAGCTTGGAGGTACAACAATGGAGGTGGAGAAAGTGCTTCACATGAACCAAGGGAATGGCGAAACCAGTTACGCCAACAACTCTACAGTCCAGGTAAATCCCAATCCTCAATTCTACCCCTCCCTCGTTTCCTCATCTTCTCATGCATCGATCTTACGAACATAGATTCGAATGGAATATTCGATCGAAAATGAAAAGAAAGAACGATATGTTTTACCGAGTTTTTTTTATATATGTGTCGCATGTTGGATGATCATCGGGTCCTCGTTCTCGATTTTGATTATTAGTTTTTGAGAGTAAGTGAAGATTCTTTTTTTTTTTAAATTGATTTTCATAATTGATTGTAGAGCAAGATCATCTCTTTGGCCAAGCCTGAAACGGAGAAAGCACTCGTAGGGTTACTCCAACGATGTTTGGTCGATGGGACGACCGTGCTCGAGAGGCTTGGGATTGTGGACATGGGTTGCTCGTCTGGACCGAATGCGTTTCGCGTAGTGTCGGAGATAATCGATGTCGTGTTCGCCGAATGTCAGAAAATGGATCGGCCTGTCCCGGAGCTCGGTATTTATCTCAATGATCTCCCTTGCAATGACTACAACAACGTTTTCGTGTCGTTGCCCGAATTTTACAAAAGGTTGAAGGAAGAGAAAGGAGATCAAATCAGTTGCTTTGTGTCCGCTACTCCCGGTTCTTTCTACGGGAGATTGTTTCCTAAAAAAAACCTCCATTTTGTTCACTCTTCCTCCAGTCTCCACTGGCTCTCACAGGTTAAGCAATCGGTGACCCTCTTTTAGTCGTATGCATATGAATATGTGTCCGAAAACTGTCCATTATTTAGTCTTGAAAATTGATTACCTAGACCAATAGAGTCTATAATTAGATTTAAGAACGATCTTAGATGTCAAGTTTGACACAAGATATGCCCCATGAACACGCAACAAGATTAATTTGTGCTAAATATGTGGAGAGTTTGATTAGTAAACTGATTAGCTCTAAATTTAATTATCATATATTAAGTCCCTTGATTGGTTACCTATAAATATGTGGAATTCGATGCATCTACTTTGAGATTTTTGCAAGATGTATACTACTCTGTATATAGTGTTTGACAAATTCATCACGAAATATAAAATCGTTCCACACATGACTAAGATCTATATATATAGTACCATTTACAAAAAAAAAAAAAAATGTTACTAAATTAGTATAGTCATGTGACAGGTTCCGGCAGGACTAACAAGCTGCAATACTCTCAACAAAGGAAAACTATACCTATCCAAGACCAGCCCGAGGACCGTGGTCGAAGCATACACGCGCCAGTTCCAGGACGACTTCTCGACGTTCCTGAGGTCACGCGCCGACGAAATGTTCCCAGGAGGACGCGCGGTGCTCTCATTCATGGGCCGAACATCCAACAGCGACCCGACCGACGACGTGGGCTGCTACCAGTGGGAGCTGCTGGCGCGTGCGCTGACGAGCATGGCCGCCGAAGGGCTCGTGGATGAGGAGAAAATCGACTCCTTCAACGCTCCTTACTACGCGCCCTCGGGAGATGAGGTGAGGGTGGAGGTGGAGAGGGAAGGGTCGTTTTTGGTCGATCGGATCGAGCCGTTGGAGATCGAGTGGGATGGAGGGAGAGTTTTGGGTGTGGCGGCGGCGGAGACGCGAGGGGAGACGGTGGCGAGGACGATCAGGGCGGTGGTGGAGTCGATGGTGGAGTCGCATTTCGGGGGAGGGATTGGGGACGAGCTGTTTAGGAGGTATGCGGTGGTGGTGGATGAGCACTTGTGTGGGAACAAGGCGGTGTACGTCAATTTGGTGGTTACTTTGGTTAGGAGGGACTAATTTGTGATAAGATTTTATATTGTGAATGCAGCCAATAATGTCACAAAAGAAATGTTACCAGCTAAACTAAAGATAAATTGTTATTGGTTCTTGTAACCCAAATCGCCAACATTGTTAATGGCCCTCACTGTGCTTACTTGCTAGTTGCTCCCTGCACCCACGCACCGAAATATGCATACAAAAATGGCTTCAGGGAACGAGATTGGAGTCGCAGAAGACTCGTCCAGTGTAAAACCGGTCGCCAAGTATCTCAAGGGTGAGGTAATTCAATAGATCGTCACTACTCTCTAGTGTCGACTGGAAAAAAGCAGAGCCAAAAAAATTCTTGTCCCCCTGTTTTCCACATTCTTCATCATTAGGGAGGCAGACGTTAGGGTTTGTAGGCCAAATCACCAACACCATCAATAACCCAATCCTTCCACCAGTTCCCTCCACTTTCGTGATTTGCTCTCACCATCTCATCCTATTAAACCCCAGCAAAATTGAGGACGTTTCCAATTGAAGCCAGACACCAACATTGTTCCCATATCAAACAATTGCATAAACACTCTGCCCTTTGCTCTCACCATGGAAATTCCTTTACCATACCTCAGCAGCTTCTACGCCGCAGCGCTTGTTATAGTGATCACCTCAATACTCCTAAGGAAAATCCTGAACCCACATCGCAGCAATTCCCCGCCGGGCAGCCGCGGGCTGCCCCTAATCGGCGAGACCCTACAGTTCATGGCTGCAATCCGCAGCAACAGAGGATTCTACGACTTCGTCCGAATTCGCCGCCTAAGGTTACGACTACTACTTCCAACAACCCAAAATTTATTCATTGAAAACAAAATCACTAACCCACTTCGAATTCCGAAAAGTTTTGATTGCAGGTACGGGAGTTGCTTCAAAACCAGCATATTCGGGTCGACCCACGTCTTCGTGTCGAGCACCGAGTCGGCCAAGGCGATCCTGAACAACGAGTCGGGGAGATTCAGTAAGCACTACATAGGATCGATTGCGGAGCTGGTCGGGGAGAAGAGCCTCCTCCTGTGCGCTTCCCAGCAGCATCACAAGATGATCCGCAGTCGGCTCATGGGTTTGGTCTCCTCGCGTTCAGTGGGGACTTTCATCGAACAGTTTGATGAATTGGTCGTTCGAAGGCTTGGGAGATGGGAAAATGATAGCACCGTGGTTGTACTCGACCAGGCCCTCCAGGTTAGGCCCATTCATGAAATCTTCAGTTTTGGGCTCACGTTGGTTTGGACGCGAAACCCGGTTTTCAATACCCTGTTGTTTTTTTGATATCACGTTGTTCATAAGAAATAATATGCTGAGAAAATAGACTAAATCGTTTGAAAAACTGTAGATCAAATTGATTGTATAGTTTGGTCTGGATCGACCACTCTCTTAGGTAGTAAACAAGACCCTAGTCTTAATCCCAATTTTTCGAATCTCATCTCCTACTTTTATTCATAAACCATACTTCGTCATAGAGTAAAGATGATAGTGTCTCTATATGACATTACGTTAATGCTTAGGGTTAATACCTCATTTTGGCCTGAACTATGACCATATAATCAACTTTGGTCTGTGGTTTTAGAAATTAAAATCCTGGCCTCAACTAAGTAACATATAGACTCAATTGGTCCAACACAGAGTTTGACCGTCAATTTGGATGGGCAACATCATTGACCGTTAGTCAACATGCCATGTCATTGGCTCGTCAGCCTAAAAATTATTTAAAAAAATTCTAATTCTAATTCTAATTATTTTTCTAAAATTTATTATTTATCATCAAATTAACAATAAATAAATTATAAAAACATAAATAAATTTAATTTTTTATTTTTGGGTAATTTGAAAATGATAAATTTTATAAATTAACCAAAAATTATCAAATTATTTTATATTTTCAAAATTAACCAAAAATTATCAAATTATTTTATATTTATAAAATTAACCAAAAAATAAAATATATAATTTATATCATATTTTTTAAATTTAAAATTTAATTTGATAATTTTTGGTTAAATTATAAAATTAATATCCCAAAATATAAAATATAAATTTTATTTTTTTTTATTTTAAAATGATAAAATAATAGAAATTAGGAAAATAATTTGAATTTGAATTTTTTAATGATTTTTAGGCTGACATGGCGTGTTAACTAACGGTCAACACCGTTGATCGTCCAAATTAACTGCAAATCATGTGTCGGGCCAATTGAGTCTATATGCTGCACAGTTGAGGTCAGGATATTAATTTCTGAAACCACGTGCCAAAATTGATTATATGGTCACAGTTTGGGCCAATATAAAATATTAACGTTATGTTACACTTTACAATAACATTTCAATTATGCTATTGATTTAAAAATTTCATCAATATAGATCTCAATTAATCTAACAATATCTTAAGATGACTTCATTGGAACCAACCCAAATTACTTACTGGTAAATGGTAATAGGTAACATTCGAGGCAATGTGCAAGATGCTAATGGGCTTAGAAGGGGGAATACCAGAAATGAAGAGCCTCTACGACGACGTCTCGAGCATTTACCAAGCAATGCTAGCTTTCCCTCTGAGGCTTCCCTGGACTAGATTTTACAGAGGCCTTAAGGTAATCATCTCTCAATAAGCCCAGGCCAAACTAGAATGGGCTCCAAGGGAATGACATAATCAGGTTGGTTACTGAAAATTTTGCAGGCCCGGAAAAGAGTTATGGAAAGGTTGGGGCGAATGATTTCTGAAAGAAGGGAGAGCCCACAAGCCCATGAAGAAGACTTCCTGCAGCAGCTCTTGGCCGGAGGGGAAGGAGGTTCCAGGTTAACAGATGAAGAGATTAAGGATAACATACTGACCATGATCATTGCAGGGCAGGACACCACGGCAAGTGCCATCACTTGGATGGTCAAGTTCCTCGGCGAAAATCCACGTGTTTTGGATACGTTGAGGGTACGTCGTAAAATTGTTACGTGTGTTTCGTTCATTTGGTAATGATTATGTATCTATGAATCGCTCGAAACATATTTGGATTTCACATTTTTACAAACTGGTTCGTTCAGGCTGAGCAGCTTGGAATTTTGGAAAGAAGATCAGGGATGGAGTTTTTAACCGCAGAAGATCTCAGTGAAATGTCCTATGCTATGAAGGTATTAACAGTGTTGAGACCAAATATATACAAGTAGTTTGTTTGTTATTGACAAAATTACATATTTGTTTGCTGGTTACTGGATAGGTGATTAAAGAGTCATTGAGGATGGCTTCAATAGTACCATGGTTCCCAAGACTAGCACTCAAAGATGGTCACATTGAAGGTAAAAACTCAATATCTCTGTATTCGAAAATTTCGTTTAGGTACTCTGTTAGATAATAGTTAAGATGGTTGAGATGTTGTGCTCACATGTGAATCCTTGGTTTACAGTCAACGTTTCCTTTTAATATATTTAGTCAGGAAAAAAATATTAAGCCAATTTTGAATATCAACCGTTATATAATCCGTACTTTTTGCGATGTAGATACACCGGCCAATTCTGATCGTTACTGAAACATTTGCAATGTGTGTTTAATTATCATGTTCTTGTGTTGGGGTTCACAGGGTACAAGATAATGAAGGGATGGAACATCAACGTTGACGCAAGGTCAATTCACTTCGATCCCAACCTATACAACCAACCAGCAAAGTTCAACCCTTCAAGATTTGACGTAAAATGACTTCCTGTCTCTCAGTCTCATCTATTTTCTATTCTAATAACAATTAGGGCACGAGTATGGCTATAGCAGCTTCTCATATTGTGCATGTGGTGAAATTGTGTGAATGAATTAGGATGATGAAGAAGAGCCAATTAGGGCTAGCAGTTTCTTGGCATTTGGGATGGGCGGCAGGACCTGCCTAGGGATGAACCTGGCTCGAGCCATGATGCTCGTCTTCCTCCATCGCCTCGTCACTTCTTACAGGTCAGATGCATACCACATTTTTCATACTTTTTGATTGTGCATGAAGCCTCTAATTTTGAGCCATGATGCAAACTTCTTTGTGCTTGATTGATTGCGACACTGCACTATATCGTACTAAATCAGTTATGTATTGGCGATGCAATGATTGAGTTAATATTTAATACGATTTCTCATCATTTTAATATTCTCGAGGCTGTGTCGACCTTCATAAATACTTGACAAACTCACGAGAGCAAGTAGCTCAGACCTATAGCTCTATTAGTAGTCATCATATGTTTTACTCTCATTCAAGAACACTTCATATACCAAAGGCGTGGCTAATTAATACTTGAGTTACCCTTAATGGCTTCTTTCTTATTGAGTTAAACATATGTTTATAACTAGTTGAGACTTGAGACAATATAATCTAATTTACCTTACACTTCCTTTTTTTTTTCCCCACCTTAGGTGGGAAGTGGTGGATTCAGATTCAAGCATTGAGAAGTGGGCAATGTTCTCAAGGCTCAAAAACGGTTGCCCCATCCATTTGAAACGTAATAGCCAACATACTTCCTAAGACTCTGTTTAGCATCAGTTTAATTATGTTTTCTATTTTCACCAAAACAGAAACGGATTACATGTTTAATTATGTTTTTCATTTATTATTGTGGCAACAAGAGTTGGTAACATAATATAAATTAGTTAAAATCAGTGACTACTAGGTGGCGATGTCGCGCCTTGTCGCGGGCGGGGATTGTATATGGGCATGTATTATGTGACCCGTTATGGTGTTTGCTTGTATTATTAGTCTAATATTAATTTTTTGTTAGCAGTTTTGTTAGTAATATTGACTTGATAATATGATATTAACTGAGAAGAGATATATTGCGGTCAACATCCAATTTAATTTTTTTTTTTGAAAATTTTAGGCTAATAAATGATATTTACCTAAAACCAAATAGACCCGTTGATTATGGGTAGGGTATGAGTGACGTATATATGTGTTTGAAAGTTTATAGATGGGTTTGGGTAGGGTATGAATATGTACTTACATAATCTAAATGTGTATGAGTTGGGTATGGATACCCATTTATTCGAGGGTATTTTAATTACACATACAAAACTTAGACATATTTGTAGAACTTCAAAAGTTTAGGCACCAAAATGTCATACGCAAAAAATTTAGATACTATGTTCAATAAATATTTTGGGGACTTATATGCCAAAAAAATAAATTTAGGTTATAAATCTAAAGATCTATTAAGTTTAGGTACCAAACTGTAATTTGTATATTTGAGGCTTAATTCCCTTATGGTGATATATTTAAGATGATAATTATTTACTTTTTTATAGAAAAATGGAAACTATTATTTGATATGCGTAGATACCTAGCCAAACATTCCATAAATAATTGTCGAAAATTCTAGCTCGGGTGAAAAAGAAAAACTCTAGGGAGAAGAAAAATGAATACAAACTAGAACTCGCTTAAAATTTCACGCCTTCAAATCTCATAGTGGAAAATGATTACTTTCAAATAAGTAATAACCATATTTATTTATTTTTAATTGGACTCGACATTGAGCTTAAAAGTTAGTGGTTCATGGTTCAATTATTAAATCTCTAGACTGTTGGTAAGTCGTATGGACCCGTTCATACTTGAGATTAGAATTCATAAAAATTGTATACTAATTACGGTTAGATGAAGAAGGCAAAGAAATAAATAAAGAGTTTTGGAAGGCGAGTGAAAAATGAAACGAAAAGCAAGTAGATGATGGAAAGGTTTTGACCAATTCTTCTAGCTGCCCGTCAATACAACAATAAACCATTTTCACTGTAGCCATTTATTGACACTTGTTTATGTACGTAGATATCGCCTATTTTGTTGCATGTTTAGTACCCCGTAAATGTACAAAATGAGTTTATAAAATCGATATTGTAACATTTTAGAGTCGTCTCTCTTTTATCATTTATTTAATGTTTCATGCAATGAGCAAATATAAAATGGTCAAATCTTCTCCGACAGTTGAGTGATACAACATCTTGTATGGTACAACATCTTGGATTCATGGATTGATTCAAAATGATTGCCGGATTGGATTCATGGATTCAAGTGAAATCTAAACATTAAACCAATATGTAAATTAAAAAAAATTTGTAGGTACGAAAAGCTCATAAAATTTAGATAACAAAACATAATTGTTCAAGAATTTTACATTAAAAATAAATTTGAGATATCAAAATGTAAAATGTACATTATAGTAACTAAATTGTAATTTAATTAAATTTGGGTATGAAAATGTAAAAATGATAGTTGCCCAATCAGCTTGCGAGATTAGGCAACAGTAACACAACTTCTTCTTTATATATATTAATTTTAAGTAGTTTTGTTACTGTTTTCTGAAAGTTGATTGTTGTAAGATCTTATGCGTTGTTGGAAATTGGAATAATTTCATTCAAATGAGTCCATGACCAATCTCATTAGACACACTTCCTACGTATTTTCTTCTCCATTTTGACAAAACTCATTTTCGAAATCTTATTGTCATATTATTTCATATCGTGTTTACCCTTGATTTTTCATAAGTCGTCATGCCACATTGTTCCTCTCGTTATTCTACTACTTTTGAATTAGTCTTAACATTGATACTATCCAGAACCTAAAGAAATAATTAAACAAGTTTTTGTATTATGGTTGTCAACTTCCATAATTTCTCATCATTACAAACCTAACAAGTTTGTGTTTTTATTATTATTTTATTTTCATGTTGTGGTGCACCTCTAATCACAACCCTATTACAACCACAATAGAAACTAAACCGCCGTAAGAGTTCCGATGATTTGTGTGGTTGGTTCTAGTAAAATATCAAAGGTTAGCATAGCATAGTTATGATGTGAAACATCACACATAGAGATTGTTGTTTTTCGTTCATGGGATAGCTAGAGTTGGGATATTGGGCAGGTGAATGAAGGTGAGAGTTGGGAGATTTATCGTACAGCAATTTAGGTTAAGTGAATGTGAGAGTTGTTAGCAATAAGTAGTTTTCCAATATGTATATGTGGGTGTCCTTTGTCCCTGCCTCTGACTGGCCTGTAAATAAGTCTTTCCAGGACTATCCATATCGATCGGACATGGATGGGACATGGGATGATATGATGGATCTACATATGTATCAGCAAAGTCGTTACTTTTGGATTCAGTGTTTAGGGTCACTAAGTTAGATCGACATTTAGAGGCGGATCCAGGACATAAGAGAGCATTGTGCCGTATTTGAATAGAATATTAGATACCATAAACAAAAATATAAAATAATATAGTTTTCATTACAACGTCAATTGTACAAGAATGTCTTCTAATTTAGCAAATTCATCAATAATATAATCTTCATCCATACTGATAATATACTCTTTTTCAAAGAAAATAGCTAAGTAATCAACGAGAAATTCATCGCTCATTTTGTTGCACAAATCAATGTTCATGTTCCATTGCTAAAAATATTCTCTTCATGGTAGTTGTTGAAACGGCTAGATCAACACTAGACAAATCAACCGACAAATCAATCTATATTATGTGTCCATCCCTATTTCCTCAAGCTTCTCTAATAATTTTGCAAGAGAAGAAACTTCATCTTCCTCACATGAGTAGTGCATTCTCCAAAGAATGAATCTCATAGCCTTCAAAGTCTCGAGGCTAAACTCTTGAGCAAGTTTGTAAATATTTTCTTCATCAAAACACCAGAAAGAACGGTTAGAATCTAGTGCCCCACTCAATTGAGGCAATCTAAATGATGACTCAGCAAGTTTGTAAATATTTTCTTAATCAAAAGAATGGAAAGAAAACCAGCTCGACGGGCTGGCAGAGAAATCCATTATGGGTCTGCTCATCTCCTCGTTCTTGTTTTGTTTTGGGGGGATTGGGAAATTTTTTGAATTTTGCAAGGAAGGGTGTGCTTTAGTTTAGAGGTTTTTTTTAATGAAACTGTACACTTTTAGGTTTTCATGTCATTTTTCAAATAAAATCATTGGGGCTATAGAAAATTTAGTATAAATATAGAGTAATGGTTTGGATATGTTCATCTGAACTATTTTCCTAGTTACACAAAATCCTATTATCAAATAAAACTAGACATAATTTTAAATAGCACTGGGCCAAATACCTAAATCGAAAAATTTTATAAGCACTAAACTAACTCTGGATCCGGAGGAGGGCTGGGCCGGGGCCACTATCGACATTATTATTATTATTATCAATTACTTTTTTTTTGTCATAGAAATCCTTGCGGATCAACCAGATAAGCGTGTGGGGCCACAATAATTACAGCCCCTACACGGACTCAAAGACAGACCATATAAGAATAATCAAATAAGAAATTACTTACACCAATATAGCGTAGGGCATTACGCGCCACAGAATGGGCAACCCGATTTGCTTCTCGAGATGTGTAAGCAAAATGAACCAAAGGTAGATGATTGATTAGATCTAACACTTCACGATATATTGCGTTGCACCGAGCATCATGAGGATTGCTAGACCCTAACTGCTCCAACATTGCTTCTGCATCTCCGGTAATTTGAGCGGGACGATCATGCCATCCCCAACGAAAGAGGAGGAGTAAAGCATAACGGACCGCAATAATTCCACAGTAGTGGCATCAACTATCCCTGGTAGAGCGCACCCAAAACCAAAAGTAGTCTGACCCCCAACAAAGCCAACAAGACCAACCACACCGTGAGAGGGGGGAGCACGCCGCGTCGTCCACAGCAATCCGAAACCCAGAACTCAATTGGGGAGCACGGAGCCGCCCCGGTGGTGGACCCTGGGCCAAAAGGTGTGGTTGGACGGAATTTTGATGATTGGTCTGGTGTGACAGTAATTGACGGTGAAGGGGGCGATGGTAACTGAGCATTGGGGAGGAAGACAACATTGCTAGGACTTTTCCAAAGTCGCCAAAATAATAGTACCCAGGCAGTAAGAGATTGGATATCCCCGCTGAACATGATATGCCGCGAAAACAACGTGAGGTGGGTGGTGTTAAGAATGTCATGAGGTAAGTGGAGGCCTACCAAATTACGCAAAGAAACTGTCACTTGACATCAAAGAAATAAATGCTCGACAGATTCACCTTCGGTAGACTGAAAAATTAGGCACAAGTCGGCCACTTGGAGGCCATGGCGATTGAGGTCTTCCCGGACAAGCAGAATCCGCAAGATAATACACCATAGAAATAATTTGAGCTTAGGGGCAGTGGAAGTCCCCACAATTTCGGCCACAGCTTTGGATACACCGGAGAGGCCTAGGAAACATTTGCTGGTTTTGGAGGCGGTTGTGCGACCATGGCCAGTCAATAAGCAGATTTTACGGAGAACAGGCCATCGGATTGACAATTCCAAATGTAGTGGTCCAAACTCGGGGTTAGCGGTAGCGGAATGTTTAAGATTGCGGAAATCGAGTCATTCGTAAAGAATTGATCCAAACATTGAATATTCCAGGTCCCCAAAAGGGGAGATATAAAGTAAGAGACAAACCTAGAAGAATCGGATGGCGACGATAACAAACATGATTTGAATGACGGCAAAGAGGGGACCCACGGATCTGTCATCGCATCAATGAAGGTGTCAGAACTAACTTCCAACCGCAAGACTTTGACAAGCAAGTCCCGACCATGGAGCAAAGATTGTCATGCCCAAGAAGAATTAGAACCCTTCCACGCCTTTAGAAACGAAGTTTGGTGGAAATAACGACCTTTAAGAACCTTAGCCACTAAAGAATTCGACTCTATCAGAATACGCCACCACTGTTTTGCAAGCAGAGCCTGATTAAAAGCTTCAAAATCTCGGAATCTCAGCCCCCTTCGGATTTAGCCAACTTTCTAAGTCCATTCATTTAGCCAACTTGATTAATCCAAGTATCATTTAGCCAGTCTTATAATTTGAGTCATGGGGAGAAGTTTGGGGCGAGATATGTTTTTATATAGTTTCGCACATTCACTTTTCTATGACGGAATATTATTTGTTGGAGGTGAAATTTGTGCAAACATTTCTAGCCCCAAACATAGCTATTAAGAACTATCAAGATTCGAACAAGAAAATCTTCCTATAGTATATCTCTAATATCTTGATGAGAGAGTTCATAAAAATAACAAGACTTGTCGAATGAGATTACCTAGTTTGATGCAATTAGTTTACTATCACATCCAAGAGCTTTCACATTCTTACTCGACTCTCAACTCTTTTAATAATTCGACTTATTATGACAAACTACTTTTGAGATATAGTATCGGAGACTTTGACTAAGAGCTAAGAACTAAGATTAACTCTTCGGTGTAATCAAAAGGTATGTGATAGGTCTAAGACAACCTCAAACACAGGATCAGTTGAACAAGTATGCGAAAGAATTACACATAAAACTTTACTTAGATTATTATGCAACGAATTCAAGTCACTAACAAGTTTCTTCCTTATCCAATCGACACAATTCAGCTGGTTAACGACACGTGATACATTATAGGCATGCAATCCAACTACAAGAGTACAGAAGCTGAATCTGTTATGTGGAGCGATCAATGGATAGATAGGAGAATGTACGTAAGACACAAAGGTGCATGAGCTCTCATAAAAGATCGATATTGTCAACTTTTGTTCATAGAACACGACAGAAGCTAAGAGGATCGATCGTGTCATGTCCTTGGGCTTGGTGGAGGGCGGCGTCTGTCGTCGTCCGATGGGCATATGGCCTGTCTGTCCCTTGATGGGTTCAGTCCAATCACAACACTCTATATATATATATATATGAACACAAGATGGAGGCAAGGCAATATTGCATGCAACGTAATGTATCAAATCAGACGTGTTCGTGTCACAAATGGGTCCAGCAGAAAATTCAGTACTTATGAGCACTTCTACTATGCTATATAGCATTGATGTTTTAATGTACAAGTTGAAGTTGTACCATAACATTAAATGTATAAATTTAGGTTGTACCATAAAGGAATTTGTATCATTATGTTATGGTACAACTTTACAACTTGAAGTTGTATCATCACACAAAGTACAAGTTTAAGTTGTACAATAAAAGAATTTGTACAAAAAATATAGGTACAATCTGAAGTTGTACCATAACGTTAAAAGTACAATTTCAAGCTGTACCATAAAGGCAAAAGCCTATGACACCAATGCTATATAGCATTCTAAAATTCCTCTCTAATATATATTTTTGTTTCGGAAGGAAGTCCTAAAGGTTTCCTGATTTGGCAAATAATCCAGCCCCCTTCAGCATGTGCATGCATATATCCCCGGAGGAAGCATGACTACCGGACAACAACCGAGCTATATATTATTTTTTTTAAAAGTTGTTCACGTATATTATTTTCTTTTAGAACAAATAACAAATTAAGATCATGTAATCAATAAAAGAAATATATATATAAATCACAAAATTATGTAAATAATTTTGCAAGCGTTCTAGCCGCCAGAATTCATTGTCTCTCTTTGAGGAATTTTATTCCCCTCTAGTATCCAAGGTTATGGAATGATTCCTCCCAGGATAGAAAGAACGTACATTTTCCGGCGTAGCAGTACCTCAAATCCCGGAAACTATCGAACACAGCGAACCGGCGAGAACCACACTTGACTCGATTTTCTCTTTGAAAAGAATGCAGAAAACAAGTTTTGGATTTTAGCAGAGTTTTTGGTATCGGAAAAACGTATCTCAAAATTAGAGGAGTTAGGTGCTATTTATAGAGAATGGAGGGGTGCGAATGAAGAGGGCAACTCTTCGTATGAGTGGTTACACCCCAACCAACACATTGGTTCGTTATAAAATAATGAACCATTATTGCATCGGTTTGGCTCATGGTAGTTGGACCGGTTTGGTTATTCCAACCGCCATATCGGTTTGGTTCAATTCAGTTTGGTTTGGTCTGATTGGCTACACAAACCAATATTACCAATTACCAACATATTACATCAAATCGACCGAATTCGCGGTCACGCCTTCCCACAGCTTACCAAACATGGTACTTCAAGAGATTCTCATGTGTCTTTCCCCTTTCATTTCCATTCACACCATTTAAATCCCAAAAAATTTTGACTCGTATCTTTTAAGTGGTAGGTCTAATAGATCAACTCTCGAAGGATGAATTAGATATTTAGATAATAATAGCATCCTAAAAAAATCAATTTATCATGGTTCGTTATTTGAGTGGCTCGGAGAAGAGGAAAATAGATGGTATATTATGATCTTATATATCCATCAAATGCCTTAATGTAGAATAGATCCACTACAACTTGTTTATTTTTCTTTTCAATCGTTGATTTTAAGAGTTCATATATGATATATGGCCGCTTGAGGACTCACTCACTTAGCTTGATGGGTTTTTTGTTTGTTGTGAGGACTTGGCAGCCTATTATCGAACTGGATAGTGAGGGCCGGTTGGGGTTCCACTTGCACTTTTTTTATTAAAATTTTGCTTTCAGTACTGTAAACAAATATATAAGTGTAATTAAGCTGGTCAACAAATGGGTGCTTCATGTTTTCAAAACATATAATAGATACACTTTCCCTGTAATAATACATGAGAACTGTTCTGTTCCCCAACCACACCATAACCCTCCATATTGGATAAGTGAATCACCTAAATTATATTCGCCCAAACATAATTAATTAGGGTGGGTACATAGTGGGCCTTTGGAATTTTAGTTGGATTTGCTTTTGGATTGAACCCAACTTTTGCCCTTCTTTCCCTTGAGATTTTGGTAGATCAGTAGATGTCTTATCAATAAGCTAAGGCACAATGTAATATTATAGTTTAGCATTATAAAAAAAAATGTAACATAGTTTAGAAAGATAAACAGAAAACTCCAAGTATTTGGATTTATGTTTTGTCCATACAACTTGAATCCACACTACTAGTCTACTACTGCCACTAGCTGATTTTCATCGAAATTTTGTATATCTAATTTATTTATATTTTAATGGTATCGTCTTTGTAAATAATACTAGGCCCCGGCCACTGGCCGGAGGAAGGTGAGGTATGAAATTTGATAATGTAATGGGGTGTATAGCTTATTGTTGTATAGTTTTTTTTTTGGGAAACACGTGATAAAAATAGTGAATTTTAGTAGGAAAGAGACATGAATGATGCAACGAATCAAAAATCAGCCTTATGAACCAAAATCAAGTACATGTTACCTTGTGAAACAATATTGTTTCTGGTAATATGATGAGGTGGAGTAAATTTTATAGAAACCGAATTCCATAAAATCGAATAAAAAATCGCCTATCCCGTCGGTTTTCGGGAAATGAGCATCTCACAATCGTTGCTAGCTTTTACTCGGCCCGTTGGCCGATTAATTTGCTTTATAAAACTTTCATCTTGTCATCATTGTGCTTTCTGGTTTTTTGCCAAGCCATGATAAAATCTAAAGAAATCAAGAATAAACAACACGATTTGGGATAGGAACCACCATTCCAGTATCCCTAGAAAATGGTGGTAAACACGAACTCACCTGCCAAACTGGTTTGGATTGAAATTTTTATCGGGTATCAGGGAACCATGTGATTATAAATTAGACTTGATCAAAACGGACCAAAACTTGAAATTCAGCCTGTTTGACCGACCCATGCCAAACTCTAATTATTCTTTAATTTTAAACTTTCTATTTGAAAATAAAAAAAATAAAGAAAGAAAAGAGATGACTGCAATTCACCATTTGCACATCACTGATTCGGGAATAAAACTATACAATTTCGAAAGGAAACTGAAAATGTTTAGGATTGTTTTAATGTTAAAAATAACCAAATAGATCTTTCTGTTTAGTTTTTTTACTAACAAATACCAAACGATTCCCTATAATATACACTATAATTTAATCATTATGATATCAAATAATTACATAATATATATTTGAAATTATAAAAATTGGACTAATTGGGTTGTCGAGGTTGAACCATTGAATAACTTTAAAATACATTATATTTTTGCCACTAAGGTATGAAATAATAGCATAATATATATTATGCTAGAGAAAATAGTTTGTTTTAGAATGACAAACTCATGATGTTCATTTGTTTTACCTAATGGGCAAATCCTGTGTTGGTCAGACCCATTCAACTCTTTTATTTTATGATTAGCGTTTAGCCCATTAGAATCCATGCATTAGTTTATTTTAAAATTTTTTCTTTTTAGCAATAAAAGGAGTATTGTTTTTGCCTGTTCATATATATTTTACCACCACGGAGAAATAAAAGAATTTAAAGAAAAAAATTAACACTCTTGGACCCGTTTAAATCTGCATGTGTATGGTAAGTTGGCACGTTCCACAGAGGAAAAAGAAAAAAATTGACACTCCCTATTCTACCCTTCCTACAAACGCTCATGGAGCAGGGAATTTGAAATGGGGGAAGGGTTTTTTCCTCTCAGCTATTATATGTTTTAATTTAAAAAGAAACAACAAATGTACTTAGTGTGATTGGTTATGATCTTTGCTTTTCTTTAAAGTGGTCATGGTTCGAATCCTAGTAAGTGTCTTTTTAATGAATAAAAAAAACGTAAAAAGACGTAATTGTGAAGACCAAAACGTCCTTCCTACTTTCACTCTGGATGCAGGAAATTTAAAATGGGGCTTCAAGTTTTTTCATTTGGCTTTTATTTATTGTATAGATTAACCATTAATTTCCTTGGCATTAAGTAAACCCAATACGAAGAATGTATTCAATTCTCAAAATTCAAATAGAAAGCGACTAATTAATAACAATATTTCCAAGTTATAATTTGCAGACTCATTGACTGGGCCAGTCTTAGTCTTTCCAAACGCAAAAAATTAACTGCAAATAAATGAAAACCCAATCAACGGTGGCCTACCTCCAAAAATATGTGAACTATGAAATATGTAATTTTGGTGATCATTATAGTTTCGTTTTTTTCCGTACAAGTTCTCTCACTCGAGGGTGACTATGGCTGCCAAACTGATCTTGGTTTTTTTAATCAGAAAACAAACCGTTTAAAAAACTCTAACCACCATTCTTATTGGTTATAAATCGAAATATCAGTAATTAATAGTACCGACTTTGAATTTTTGATACCCACATACACAAAATAAAACCATTTATGTTATTTCATAATTCGTGTTTTTTTCTTTTTGTCGAACAATTCGTGTTTTAAATGTTTGTTTCTATTATTATAAGCGACTTTTTAATTAACAAGTCAAACTAAACATTATTAAAATTAGTTTTATTGTTTTAATTTATGAACTCATCTAACTTAAATTTCAATTTTAATGGTTTAACAAGCCCCCAATGTAGAGGTTTGGAACAATATCCACCCTCTCCCTGCCTTGTGTTTTTTCATTCCTATACCTTAGAAGGCTTAAGGATTACCAAATTTCCAACGAACCGAAATGGAGTATTAAAATAAGCTGTGTACACTTGTGGAATTATTCTTAGAAATGTTTATTCAATTTATTATTTAGTTACCACCCACCATCGAAAGAAGGGAGGGGAGAAAGATGGAAAAACTCTATTAAAATGACAAACATAAAAGTATTCCATTTGCTAAAGAAAAAATGGATTATTATTGCACTCATAATCATAATGGAAAATGGAAAAGGCCAAAAGAGATTATTTTGAAGAACTTCGAAAAGCAATTCGAAGTTCTGCATGGTCTCGAAAGAAATAACAAAAGTGTTTAGATGTAATTTGGATACATGACTTATTTATTTTTATTTTTTTACCAAAGATAGTTTGTATTACCAAGAACAACAAAGATACAACGTTTAAAACTCCAAATGGAGCCAAGCGCAAAAATCGAAACTGCTCAAAGTACGCAGAGACAAAGAGAGGGCTTTTCTAGTCACTAAATGGGATGCCCTATTGTTCTGTCTGCCTACAAAGTGCACTGAGAATCCCGGATTATCTCGGAGCATCCACTTGATTTCCTGCAAAATAGCTCCGCCTAGCGCATCATTTACCACTCCTGCTCTGACTTTATCAATGATCCCCTTTGCATCACCTGCCAGAAGCATTGTCGTAAATCTCGCGCTGACACACCACAGAACGGACTCTCGCAACGCTACCAATTCCACCATAGCTAGCTCTGGCACACCTTGAAGCCAACCGCCTCTCGCACTGACGAACGCCCCTGTTGAGTCACAAAGTACCATTCCCATGGCTGACCACTCACCTGCCCTAACCGCCCCATCAAAGTAGCACACGTGACCTGGTGGCAACTGCGAAATACCCTGCATATGCGTCGACGATCCACCAACATCTAGTAAAGGGATAGGTGGCGGCCCTAGAGTCGACATCCACTCTATGACTTGTGCATGAAACTGAGCCGTCAGCACAGAGATGAGCACTTGCTTACCCTCATACACTACCTAGTTCCGTGCCTTCCAAATCAATAGATACATGGCTTATCAATTAATTCAGATTAGAAGAGACAATAAATTATAGGGTTAATACCTTATTTTGGCCTGAACTATGACCATATAATCAATTTTGGCCCGTGGTTTCAGAAATTAACATCCCGGCCTCAACTATGTAACATATAGACTCAATTGGCCCGACACCTAGTTTGACCGTCAATTTGGATGGTCAACACCATTGACCGTTAGTCAACATGCCATGTCATTGCCTCGTCGGCCTAAAAATCATTAAAAAAATTAAAATTCAAACTATTTTTTAAATTTTTATTATTTATAATCAAATTAACAAAAAAAAAATTATAAAAAAAAATAAATTTATTTTTTTATCTTTTGTGTAATTTGAAAATGATAAATTTTATAAATTAACCAAAAATTATCAAATTATTTTATATATTTAAAATTTATAAAATTTAATTTGATAATTTTAGGTTAATTTATAAAATTTATCATTTTCAAATATCCAAAAAAATAAAATATAAGTTTTATTTTATATTTTTTAAATTTATTTTTTGGTTAATTTGAAAATAGTAAATAATAGAAATTAGGAAAATAATTTGATTTTGATTTTTTTATAATTTCTAGACTGATGAGGCAATGACATGGCGTGTTGACTAACGGTCAACCGTGTTGACCATCCAAATTGACGGTCAAACCATGTGTCGGGCCAATTGAGTCTATATGCTGCATAGTTGAGGCCAGGATGTTAATTTCTTAAACCACGGGCCAAAGTTGATTATATGGTCATAGTTCGGGCCAAAATATGGTATTAACTCTAAATTATATACTTTTGTTATAAGAACAATTCGATAATGATATATGTATTGTCCTCGCGTGATATGTAAATGAGAAAAATGATTTTAGGAGATTTACATTTAACCCTACATGCTCCGACCGTGGTTTAATTTGTCAGAGATCATCCTTACCCAAAAAAGTGTACTGGAGCTATAATTATATTATTAATAAAAATATTTCGCCCAACAGCAATTTTGACTTGCTTGCTTTCGTGTTTTCCAAATGAAAAGGGAAAAGCGATTCTCAGTCCACTCAGAGTTCTGTGTCCTCTCAAGAATTATGTTTTAATTCGATTAAATTAAACGTAAGAAAATAAATAGATTAATTAATTAAGGTCTTTTTTTTTGTAGAATTAATTAAGGTCTTTGCAAACGGAGGGGAGAGGACTGAGGCGGCCAGCTCGTCAGCAGAGTAGAGAAAGGAAAAGAAATGGCAATCCTGAAAAAAAGCCAACAACATAAAATTATAACTAAGTAGTGGTGGGTTTCATTTCTTTCGAATTTGATTTAATTAATGAAAATATATATATACATGCAGACAACTTTTGTACCAAAAAGACAACAACGCAACCACAATTATTATTCATAAAAAAAAAACACAACCACAGTTATTAATTAATTTTAAAACTCACCTCCATGCATCTGTCTCTTAATTACACTCCTACCACCATTTTGTTAATTAAAATTTAAAAATGCCTGCTTAGTCTATTCAGTACAAAAAGAATCTTGCTGTATTCTTAACTAACTGGTGGTAGCTGTGTTTTTTTCTTCTTATCCAGTCTATGAAGTTTTCTCAAATATCCATATGGACAACACAAACTGTTAGACCTACTCAAACTTCTCCACTCGTGCAACATTCATCTTAGCTGGCTGATGCACATGATGGTGGTTCATAGGTCGAAGTTGAAACATTTTATAATGAAGAAATAGTAGATATTATATTTAACGATAAAAAATAAAGCAATTTTATCACTTCAATAGTTTTTTCATGTTCAAATCACATTCAGTTTTTTTATATTGGGATCGAACATGATTCAAGCAATTGGTTCAGATAACTAGCGAAACATTTGTCGATTGATCAAATCAGAATTTGAATGGACTATTGGTTAATTAGTTTCCATTGAAGTGAATGTTGGTTGTTCAAAGCACTTAAACTACATGGATGTTATAACATTAGGGTTTGTTGACCATTTCTTTTTAACCACTTGTCTGTCTTGTATACAATATATGAGCCGAGGAATATGCCATAGCCAACCAAATGTCGTCCAAAGGACTATATAAAACATAAAAAAATATGTGAGACATGACAAGCTTGTGGAGATGATGAGTATATAATGAGTAGAAAGAGTCCATGTAGTAAATCCACCCATGCACATATATAATCCAATTATTGCAACCCAAGTTTTTGGCTTCGGATAAAAAATAATTGAAGTGACTCTCTCTTGGCCAAATCCGCACAAGAATAGGATAAGGGCTACCCTCTACTATATGTAGCAATAATACAATCTTGTCCCCAAAAGGGAGTGAAGTTAGTGGTTTCATAGGGGTACCGTGTTCTTTTTATATGATTAAAATATATACATCTTCACCCACATTGTTTTTTATTCATTTGTGAATTCGTTACAGAAATCATGTATATTAGAATCAAGCTATTGCTCAACCCCGGCGAAGAAAATTATCGAAACAACCTTAAATCGTGATTTCACAATACATAAGTTTATGATAAGATTTCAATTTCAATAGAAATGAGTTCAAGTAGCACAAATAGTGGGTTGGCAATATTAATTGATTACATATAAATGAACCTTCTGATTCGTATGTGTCATGATTCACCACAAAGGCATCTCTCTTGACTTTCATGGAGCTTTCTACTCTGTTGATCCTACTCTCTAGTCAAGAGTAGTAGATAACATAGCTGAATGAGGAGTACATTTTTGCCGGCCTAGTGAACGATGCAGTGTTTTGATCGTTCAGATGAAATCAAAATAAAACAAACAAGACCAATTGATTAAAGACATGAATACCCCCAAACACTTGAAATTTATATTTCAACTAATACATAGTCCGACCGGTTTTGTTTTAAACAACTCCTATTTAAATCATCTAAACAATAGGATTAAAAATGTTTGTTAATCGAAAAATATACACATTTCATGAAATTTGTAGAAGAGGTTACTACTTGGTGTGCACATGGGCAGCAAGAGAGAGCCTTCTTCTCATCATGATCATAAAAAAAAAAAGATGTTAAAGAAGAGGCCATTATGTCAAAAAGGTGGCACTAAATCCACCGACTATATACGGCGTGTGGGGAACTTTGGAAGCATGTACAGAAATCGACCAACCATTCACCAATTACTCATCTGCACGCAGCTTCTAATTAAATCATGTTAACAATTCGATTGCATATACAGATTAATAAAATAAAAACTTGATTAGGGTAAGATGATTAAAGCGGAGCTCAAAGTAATAATATGTTACTTGGTGAGATCATGAGAGATCGCTTCTGTTTCCCCACTTCGCGGGGATTTGCCCCTTCCACAGAAAAACCAGCTTTTGCTGCTCAATCTGATTATGGGGAAATGATTGCCACCTTGGGGATCACCATAGTAACTACACTACTAGTTTAGGTCCCCGTGTTAAATTATTCGAGGTTAACCTATTTGAGTTTGAATGTACGCTCAGTTTGAAGTCAAGTTATACATCGTCGTCTCGAGTCTGTCATTGCATTTTATGTTTGGTTTGGTTCAGGTTCGTCATTTGGGTTGCAGTAAAGTCAAGCCATATTACTCAGCAGTCAAGTTAGGAAGGTTGTTTGAGTCGAACGTAATTATGAAGTTAGTTGCTTGAAATTGAGAAAATGAGAGTGTGCACTCGATCATTAACGAGTCGATTTGAAGCTCAAAGTTAAAATTTCTAGTAAAGTGCATCAGTCCCTATTCTGTAAAGTTATCGCCTAATCTTATACTTGCATCTTGGTATACGTGGATTACTTAGTTGTTGTTGGAGATGACATGATGAAATTTTCAGTCTAAAGGCTTCTCTTCATCATGAATTCAATATCAAGGATCTAGCATATCTCAAAATTTTCTAGGCATTGTATTGGCACGAAACACAAATCGAATTAATGTATCTTAGATGAAACATGAAATTGAGATTATACAAGAGGTGGATCATTTGCATTCAAAACCTATCACTACCCCAATGGACTACAAGGCTCACCTGATAGCTCAAAATGAACATCCCTTTCCTGATCTTGAACTCTAAAAAAACGTTCGTTGGCAAGCTCATTTACCTGACTAGAAGACCTGATATTAACTTTGCTACATAATAGCTAAACTAATATATGTTAAATCCAGTCAGCTTCACTACAAGCTTCTGGTCAAAATCGTAAGATACCTCAAATTAAACAACTCCACTTCATCTCCATTTCAACTTATAGCCTCAAGTGATTCTGACTAGACAGCTTGTGCTTACACCACAAAAATTCATTAAAGGCTTTTGTATTTACCATGGTGATTTTGCCATCTCTTAAAAAAAAAGTAAAAAGCGAACAATTTTTTAAAGATGCTCTTACAAAGCTAAACAGAGGGCTGCATGACTTCTAGATACCTCATCCTCATCTCACATTCTCTACTGCGAGAGAATCAATCAACCATAAACATAGATGAAAATCAGACCTTTGATAAAAGAACCTAACACATAAAAGTGATCAAACTTGATTGTCACTAGGTGAGAGTTCTCGGATTATCAAGACCCTTCGTGTCTCCATGACAATTAGTTACAAGACCTCATCAAGCCTATGTCTCCACCTCCATTAAGCTATCTTCTCTCCAAACTTGGTGATGTAAATAGTTACTACTTTAAATTCTGAGTACTATCTTGTAATTAGGTAGCTTAATGCCCTAATCCCCTAGGTTAAATAGCAGCTGCTAATCAGCCGTGTAAACTAATTCGGCCTTGATTTCTATTCGGCCATACCATAGTGAAAACCCTCTTTGGAGCTCGCTCCCATGGATTAGTCTCGTTCAGTTAAGAACGAGGATACCACGTAAATCTCGTGTTCTTTACTTTCCGCACTATCAAGTTTTACATGGTATCAGAGCTATAATCGATCTCGTACTTCGATCTCTGCAATCATGGGCGACAAGATTGATGGTTCGAGCGACAGCACAGCCGCCGGCAAGGCTGCTCTCATCGCTGGCGTCGACTCAATTCCTCTTGGCTCACCTCTTTTCCTTCATCCATCCGAAAATCCGGGTCAGTTGTTTGGTGGTGACGTCCTAACTGATCTGAACTACAACGAATGGGATAGCGACATGACTGAGACGCTTATCGCGAAGAATAAGCTAGCGTTCGTCAACGGGACCCTACCTCGGCCTGGCGGCGCTGATCTTGTCCGTCTTGATGCCTGGGATCGCTGTGATGCGATGGTTAAGGGCTGGCTTAAGACATCCATGACCAAAGAGATCCGGAACAGTGTGCGTGGCGTGTCGACGTCTCGCGAAATCTGGCTCGACCTTCGTCAACGGTTTGCGGCTGGATCGGCGACTCGTGCATACGAGCTGCGCGGCCTTATTGGCGCCCTTCGCCAAAACAAAACCTTAGTCTCAGCCTTCTACACGCAACTCCGGACGTACTGGGAAGAGTTGCAGACCGTCAGCGTCACGCCTTGCTGCACTTGCGGCAGGTGCTCCTGCAACGTGGGAGCTCAGGCGCGCAACAAGCTGGAGTCGGAGAGGCTTTTCGATTTCCTCCTCGGCTTGGACGACATTTTTGTCGTGGTGCGCTCGCAGATTCTCGGCACCAGGCCCCTGCCCACCCTTGCAGAGGCATACCAGCTGGTGGCTGGAGATGAACAGCAACAGCTGCTGGCGGCATCACCCCTGCCCAGCCTGCATGGTTTCCCGTCATCCGATTCTAAGAAAGGAAAGCCGGGAGATCGACGCCGGGACGCATCACCTCGCGCAGCTCACGTCGAGACTGATGGCAGTCCTATTCCTGGTCTCACGGCTGCTCAGTTCGCACACTTGAAGGACTTCTTCAGCTCTCCTGTTCCCGGTTCTTCCGAACCCATAGCTCACATGGCCGGTAAATGTTCTGACCCTTCCGAATGGCTTATTGATTCAGGGTGCAATGAGCACATCGTTAGGAATGCTAGCTGGCTCGATCGTGTTGACCGTAGTGGTACTTACTCGCCTGTACGCATACCCAATGGCGTTGCATGCCAGTTACAGGGGTGGGGACAACTTGTTTAAGTGATCGACTCGTTCTTCACGTTCCTGAATTTACGTGTAACCTGCTCTCTGTTAGTCAACTTACACAGGACCATGATGTTGCTTTGATGTTCTTGGCTGGTGTTTGCCTTATCCAGGACTTACGTTCCAAGACAGTGATTGGGATGGGGAGACTCCGTGATGGTTTATATTACTTGGATCGTCGCGGCATGGGTGTCACTCTGGGAGGTCACGGCCGTGATGCGTTTGCTGTTGCTGGCGCGACGACCCTTCTCTTTGGCATCATCGTCTCGGGCACCCATCTTTTGAAAAACTTTCTTTACTTCGTGCTGTTCTTGGTTCCATCCAGTTTGCTTTTGCTAAGACACATTGTGATTCATGTTGGTGAGCTAAGCAGACTCGTACTGTGTTTCCTTCCAGTTCGATTACGACTCAGAAATGTTTCGACTTGATTCATGTGGATATTTGGGGGGGTTATAAAACCCCTTCCTTGGATGGTTCGCGCTTTTTCTTAACCGTAGTTGATGATTTCAGTCGGGCTACCTGGGTCTACTTGCTTAAATACAAGTCTGATGTCGAGAAATATATTCTTGCTTTATGTCATATGGTAATTACACAGTTAAGTAGTCAGGTTCGGCGGATCCAAACCGACAATGGGATGGAATTTGAGACTATGGCACTGCGCACCTATTATGCAGACCAGGGTATTATTCTTCAGACATTGTGTGTTAACACGCCTCAGCAAAATGGTGTTGTGGAACGGAAGCACATGCATCTTCTTGACACTGCTCGTGCCCTCCGGTTTCGCGCAGGCCTACCTATTCGGTTTTGGGGTGAGTGCGTCTTGACTACCACTTATCTCATTAATCGCCTACCTTCGTCTGTTCTTAATATTAAGACGCCATTTGAGGTTCTGCTGGGTCGGGTGCCATCCTACACTCACTTGCGAGCCTTTGGCTGCCTTGTTTAGTTGTTTATGCTAAGGATACGCGAGGTGGGTTAGATAAGTTCGCTGAATGTGGTCGCCGATGTGTGTTTGTCGGTTATCCTCACTCGCAGATAGGTTACCGAGTTTATGACCTCCATTTGCAGCGAGTATATACTTCTAGAGATGTCCATTTCGTGGAAACTAAATTTCCTTTTCAGTCATCGAGTTCACCTACTGGCCCATCCCCCGCGTCACGTGTTGAGGGGGAGCTTGACCCTTTGGTCATGCATCGCATGGTGAGTGCCGAGGACATCACCAGCACCTTTGACCTTGGGGACGTCCCTTCAACAACAACAACACTTCCCATGCATGCCGAGCTTGGGGACGTCACTCCACCAGCACTTCCCATGAACTACGCGGCGACCATACCCCCCTCCAATGACCTTGCGGGCTCACCAGATCCCGCCGCTACGGGGCTTGCGGATACTCCATCGCCGCCGCCACCTCCTCCTCTCCGTCGTAGTGATCGCGATCGTCGACCGCCTGCTAAGCTCGCCATCTACGATGTTGATCTACCAGGTTCCTCTGCTTCGCCAGCCGTCGCCCATCCCATCTCTAACCATGTCAGTTATCATCGGTTCCCTTATTCTCATCGTGCGCTCTTGGCTGCTATTGCTCAGGTTGTTGAACCCCGACATTTCCGTACCGCGGTTCAGCATGCCTGTTGGCGCAAGGCCATGATTAAAGAGATCATGGCATTAGAGGCTAATGGGACATGGACCTTGGAGTTTTTACCCCTTGGTAAGCGTGCTATAGATTCGAAGTGGGTCTACAAGATCAAGTACCATCCTGACGGCCCTGTCGAACGGTACAAAGCTCGGTTGGTGGCTAAGGGTTTCACTCAGGTTGAGGGAGTCGACTTGCACGACACCTTTGCTCCAGTGGCCAAGTTGGTCACTGTTCGAGTCCTTATTGATGTTGCTGTGAGCAAAGGATGGCCTCTTCATCAGTTAGACGTGAACAACGCCTTCCTTCATGGCGACCTTGAGGAAGAAGTCTATATGAAGGTACCCACAGGTTTTGCTGCTGTAGGTGATACTCGGGTTTGTCGTCTACACATGTCTCTTTACGGTCTCCGTCAGGCATCTTGGAACTGGTACAACAAATTCACCACAGCACTTGGTGAATTGGGTTTCGTACCATCCCGGGCCGATCACTCCTTGCTGCTTTATCGCCGCAGTGGTTCATTAATAAATAAGTTAGGATTTTTTTTCAAATCCTTTCTTCCTTGCGGTAGGGGACAACCCCCAAAATTCTCTTAACCATTGTCGCCATCCAATTCGTTATTCAAACAGATCGAGTTACTACAGCTTATGGAGTTGCCGGTACTGTGCTCATCACTTCTTTATGCAGTCCAAAGATTCATTTACTACACTCGTTTCGTTGCTGGATTGATTGTACTATTCATTTAGCTCACAAACAAGAAACTAATAGATGGATGAATACATTGAGTTATGATGTTATATGTATAATATGCCCATTTATTATGCAGTTTTATCAAACATGTCATTTTATTATTTTTTACATCAAACATATCCCTGTACTTTGGAAAAATTATCAAACATGTCCTTCTGTCAAAATTTTCATTGAAAAAATCATCAACCATGGTTGAATCGAGATTTAGATGACCCGACATAAAAAATTGGGAGGGAAAATGTCAGTTATGTCCCCTAATTTATTTCTTCAGGTCTCGTTAAAGTGAAATTATAAGAGGTATTTTGTTAATGCTAGTGGCTTGGTATAAATATATTCATTAATAAATAAGTTAGTTAATAATAATGTTAATTCTTACATACTTCCAATACTAGGACAATTGTTTTACCAATAAGTTAAATGGAATGAAGGGAAATGGATTAAGAGAGCCCTAATCTGATTATTTTTATTATTTTTAAATGTTTTTATAGAAAAATATGTGAGAAGATTCATGTCATTGCCCTTTGCGCTGAAACAGTTATGCTTCTTTTAAATTGGGTCAAACCACCTATTTTGTTCTCATACGATCAAAATCCCGATTTTGGTACGATTTTAACGATTTTAATCCTAATTTTAAACGATTTTAAGGTCCACCGATTTTATAGTAAAATCGGGATTGGAATCTCTAAGTAAAATCCTATGATTTTACGATCAAAATCCCGATTTTGACTGCATTGTCCACGTGTAGTGCAATTAAGGCTATCCCCCTTCCGCGCCAGAATGTGCAGGATAAACTAATCTGGCATGGTACAACGGATGGGGTGGTTTTGGTTAAATCGGCCTACCATCTAGCTGTCAATCTAGATAGGCCCGAGGGAGTTTGGAAGTCTACAGTGAGCTGGATGGATAAATCTAGTTGGATTCGTTTGTGGGAGGCTGATATTCCCCCCAAAGCTCAAAATCTTTATATGGCAGATCCTCAATCGCATCCTTTTAACTACGGAGGCTCTTATTGAAAAGCAAGTCCCCGTTCTCCCTAGGTGCCCGGTATGCTGGGATGGCCCCGAAACAATGGAGCACTTTTTCTTTGATTGCACGGTGGCACGTACCTTGTGGGGCGCTGGGGGCTTGGAGTATCTGGGGGGGGGGGGGGGATTGTCTCGCCATACTTTCCCTCACTTTCTTAAATGCCTGCTGGCCCTGATTCCTCAGCCACCCATGTTCATGGCGGTAGTCGCTATCCTTGGGTGGATCTAGCGGTCGCGTAACTGGGTCATCTTTGAAGGGAAGCAGGTTGGGATCCCCGCTTTGATGCGCAAGTACTAGCAACAATATGAGGAATGGGTCCGGTTTCCGGTGGAGCGGATGCCTCAGCCTTCCATCCCTTTGGTGCAGAACCTGAGCCTGGGTGGGGCTACGAGGGATGTTTGTATGTGGGATGGGGCTACGAGGGTTGGGTCTCATGCAGCAGGGGGATGGTCATTTTCAACCAGGCTAGGGAGGTTCTAATGGCCCAGGGTATTCAGTTCCCAATGATAACGGACCCCATGGTGGTGGAGTTGTTGGTACTCCGTGAGGCTATGTTATGGTGCCTAGCGCTTGGATTCACGGAGGTGGGTTTTGAAGGTGATGCAAAAGTTATTATCGATAAAATTAATCGTGCAGATACCAGAGATAACCGGATTGGTGATGTTCTTGAAGAAGTGGTGCATTATTTTGCTCTCCATCCGGGGTTTCGTGTTCGGTTTGTAGGTCGGCGTAGTAATAGGGTAGCCCATTCAGTGGCTAGCCCTCTTTTGTACCCGACCACGAGTCGTTCTTTTGGTTTCATGATCTGGCTTAATTCCAGGGTGTAATTATCTTGTCGATTGAATCAATATATGATTACCTTTTGTAAAAAAAATCACCTATTTAAACCAAGAGATGCAGGGAAAATCACCAAAGTTTAGAGTTTCACAACCACACTTCGACATTATTTGATGTAATATTTTTCCAGCATTGTCGAATGTAAATTTTTTTTTATTTATCCTTTATTTCAGCAGCTCTTCACTATTCGTCCTTCTCACTTTTACCTCGCTTTCACTTCTCTCAATAGTCAATAAACGTTCATTTTCCACTCATGCATAGCATAAAACAGAAAACTGATCTTCACTACTAAATAATAAATATATGTGGTTTATTAAACAATGAGATACATATACTTTGAGTTTCTATCATTATTTTCTCAAGAGTAGGTAAATGTTTTCCGGCGAGAAAACTCTTGTTGAAATGAGATGGATTGCACCTTTGACTTCTATGGACAATGATTTCTAAGACACGGCTCACACCTCTTCAAATAAAGTTCAAACGAGGGTGTTTGATTGATGGTTTTTGGGAACGAGATCTAAATTAAATTCTTTCTACTCCTATGGAGGTTCGGCGAGAGCTCCAAACTACGAACTACATCTATGGCTACATGATAGAGAAAAGGTAAAGGATAAACGTGACATGTGTGTTAGAGTGTTGGTTTTGGAACCCTTGTCTCTGTCGACCCCTCCTCTTATTTATAGCCCTGAGGAGGTAACCGCCATAGAAAACCGCTTGTTGGATAACTGCTACAAAGAACCGCTCCTCCTTCTTCGGTAGAAAACCGCCTCTTGGATAACTCCCAAAAAGAACCGCTCCCTGCTTCCTCAGAGTGGTGGTTACTCCTTCAACCGCCTAGGTGCCTCTCTTGGAACCGTCGTGGGTTTTGGAGTATAGCTTGCCTCGCCTGGTCTTGTTTTGAATCTCGTGACATGCTAGTCTTTTGACGAGCATGTGGTGTCTCACAAAGGGGGTCGTGGTCTTCTTGCCTCGCGGCCATGGACTTCTTACTCATGTCCATGGCCTTCTTGTCTTACGGCCATGAACTTCTTACTCATGTCCATGGCCTTCTTGTCTAACGGTCATGGACCTCTTGAGACATATTCACTAGTGATATAATGCTCCATCACCACGCCCTTCTCATTCGTGTCCATGGCCACTCTTGTGAAGTGGCATGGACTTCTCAATCATGCACAAGGCCCCTCTCATGAGGCGGCATGCCCTTTCCATACTTAGTATTTTCAATCATTTATAATGCTTCTTGCTTCGTGTCCATGGCCATCACATGACACGGCCATGGACCTCTTAATCATGCACATGACCCTTCTCGTGAGGCGGCATGACCTTCTCAGACTTAGTATATTTTGGATCATGAGGCGACATGGCCTCCTCATTCGCGGCCATGGACTTCTCAGTCATGTCTGTGGCCCTTCTCGTGACACAGCATGGCCCTCTCATACTTAGTATCTTTTCTTGCGTCCATGCCCCCTTCTCGTGAAGTGGCATGGACGTCTCATCTTGTATCGCGTCCATGCTCCTTCTCATGAAGCGGCACGTGCTTCTCCTTGAAGTGGCATATACCTCTTCCAGACTTAGTTTATTTTTCAGTCATTAGGCCTTGGTCATGGGGCGGCATGGCCTCTTCGTGAAGTGGCATGCCCTTCTCGAGACTTAGAATATTTTTGACCGTATCGAGGTCTTCCTTGAGATGGCATGTGCTTCTAAATTCTAGAAGGACATGTTTTTGTGTCGTTTGGTCTTGGTTATGAGGCGGCATGGCCTCTTCATTCATGGCCATGGACTTCTCATACTTAGAAATTTTCATGTCATCTCGTGGCATGGCATGGCCTCTTACGAGAGGCCCATGTCCCTTATTGAATCATGTCCATGCTCATTAATGAGCTGGTGACTTGGGTTTAAAATCAATATCCATAAGGCCCAATTTAAACAACATTAATTGTTATAATGGGTGTGGCCCTATAAACTCCTTGATTATCTTGTAACTTACCAATGTGGTACAAGACAAAATTTGTGGTGTAAACAAATGCCCCCCAACTACTTAGTGCATAAGGATTATGGACTAAGTAGTTGAGACCAACTTGACCACTTATATCCCTTCTCTAACTGGTCCTCGAGTACCAAGGCTTGTCTCTACTCACCCATGACCACAGGTTCAATAAAACTTGAAATTTTTACCCCTAAAACAACACCATGATACCTACGTCTTTCAAGTGGCTAGCTATGCCGCCTATGTTGTCTTCATTCATGTGTAGCCACGAGAAACCCTTGCCTTGTTGGCTTTTCGTCAACAATTCAGTGAGGCCCCTACACTTTTCTTATTGTACATGATCAAGTTGGCTGATAACGATGTAATTGCACATGTTTGCGCCCCTAGTTCTTATTCGTTTGAGGGTCATAGTCGTGTGTTTTGGCCTATTTTACGCCGGGTTGTGCTATTTTGTCATATTTCAGGTCCCAGGCGTCAAAGGGAAGGCCAACCACGAGTTTCGGGGCATTCGGAAGTCATTTCGTCAAGCTGGAGCCAAAACACGGGCAGCCTAAAGCATTACACGGCCGTGTTCCGGTGGCCGTGCTTTTTATGCCGAGAGCTGATCTGATTACACGGGTAGGGCCGAGACAAAGCACGGCCGTGTTCCACAAAAGCACGGTCGTGTCCAACGCGAAGCACGGCCGTGTTTCTCCCCAACTGCTGGCCGTGTAATTAACACTGGCCGAGACACGGGCAGGCTCAGGCAAAGCACGGCCGTGTCCTCGACCGTGCTTTGGACACTGATGCTTTTAAGCAGATTTTCAGCCACAAGTCAAGGGGATTCGAGTTTTAGAGAGAGAGATCAGTTCCTAGAGAGAGAAAGCGACAAACAAGAGTCTCCAAGTGCCCTAGATTGATCTTCAACACCATTGGAGGCCAGTTTGAGCTTGGAGAAGTGCCGATCAACGTCCAGGAGTAGGAATCCATCCTTCACAGTATGAATTCCGCGTCTGATTCTGCTTTTGCTTTCTTCTCCATGGAGTAGTTCTTCCATTCATCTGGTTAGGGAGAACCCTAGATTTGTATGTTAGGTTTGATTGTATGAACCCAAGTACTGATTCTATGATTGATTATATTCGATTGAGGTTTTAATGATTGAATGACTTGAATCCTGATCAAATTCCTGTTGTTTCTGCTTTAACCTAGAATGAGAATATCTGCCTAGGTTAATAGAGTATCCTTGATTGAAGGTAGGGAGTTGGTGGCTTTAGTCGAGGAACCAACTCACTATTCTGTACCGGATTTACTCCGGTAGTGGAGGTTTCGTTCTTAGGGCCTCAATCTGTCTACTCCGGTGGAGGTTAGTCGCCCGCTAGAGATTCAGATTGAGAGGGTCTGAAGACCTTTAGTCGAGACTTCAGGATATTTAAGAACCTTCCGCAGTATAACTTTCATAGAAACTGAACTTGGTAATTACAATCCGGCTTAACTGCAGTCTGGGGGGAACCATATCCGGGTGACCTCTTTAACCTGAATACAACCGTTTACTTGCTTTGTTAGTTTGATAGTTTAGACTTGCATTCCAGTTTCATTGCTGGATAACAAGAATTCACTGAGTAGTCATCAGATCTAGGACACGGGTTGACATATAAACCTAACCCGCTATACTACGCTTTAGGAAGTGGTTACACTTGGCTAATTCCTAGGGTGACAGTAGAGTCGAGTCAAGTTTTTGGCGCCGTTGCTCAACATCAGCATACCGTTCGTGGAGGCACTGTCGAAGATGCCTAAGTACGCGAAGTTCATGAAAGATCTCTGCACCAACAAGAAGAAACTTGGGGATCTCTCGACAGTGATGCTGAGCGAGGAGTGTTCTGCTATCCTGCAGAACAAGCTGCCCGAGAAGCGCAAGGATCCAGGGAGTTTTACTATCCCTCTTACTATTGGCAGCATGCATGTAGGCAAGTCCTTGGCGGACCTAGGCGCTAGCATAAACGTCATGCCATATAAGTTGTATAAAATGCTAGACCTAGGTGAACTTAGCCCTACTAGGATGAGCATTCAATTAGCTGATCGTTCTATTGTGCATCCTAGGGGAATCATAGAGGATCTGCTTGTTGGTGTTGGTGCATTCACATATCCTGTTGATTTTGTTCTTCTTGATATACATGAGGATGTGGATGTGCCTTTGATTCTAGGTAGGCCATTTCTTGCCACCGCCAAGGCACTTATTGATGTGCATGATGGTAAACTGATCCTGCGTGCTGGGAATGAACAGGCTACTTTTTCTGTGACTGAGTTTGATCACTGTGCTATGATTGTTGTCACGCCTGTGAATGCCAGTTCTGATCAGGTACACGAGCCTGTCGTGTATCCTTCTACTCCTCTCATTTTGCAGGACCCTCCTATCATTACTTCGCCGCCACTCCATCCAGTCTCGCCTCCGAACAAAAAGCTCAAGGAGGAGTGGCGGCCGAAGCCGCAGGTTGCTAAGCCTGCACGGAAGAAGCGTGGAGACCACTATGAGCTGGTCCCACCTCCTGCACCACGACCACCCTGGCCGTCCGGGTACTCACTCGCCTGCATCTTGCCAGATGGGCAGGTCGAGCTAACTGATGATGGTGGTCGCATCCGTCGGGTGCATGGCCACGACCTGAAGCTGTACCTCAAGAGCGACGTGGATCCGCTCTTGGAGGAACCTGTTCCTGCACCGCCCTGAGTATCCACCATGGGCGTCCAGCTAAAAGACGGTAAAGAAGCGCTTGTGGGGAGGCAACCCCACCACGGTTTGATTTTCTTTCTTGTGTTTTGAGTCGGATTGTAACCCGGTTTGGGTTTGGTTTGTTTTCTTTTGGTTTGGATGATATTTTATTGGGCTGACCATTGAACCTAACATATTGTGTTTGAGCTCTTCTGTTCCCCTTTGGCTGTGCTTGCCCTGACTGGTCCCCTCTCCAGTCCGCTTCACTCGACTGGCCCGCTTCCAGTCTCCTGCAGTCCATGCATACCGGTAACATCGTTCCCCTTATCCTTCCCTCTTCTCCATTGAGGGCAATGTCGATCTTAAGTGTGGGGGGGTGTTTATCTTTTGACTGCATTAGATCTGTTTGTGTGCTTGGAGCCTAGTCCACTGTCCAAATTTTTAAATTTGAGGGCTCCAAGTACGTGTTTCCTTGCAATTGCCTGCTCAGTATGCTTTGAATTGACAGTCTTTATAGTAATATGCAACCTAGGGAGGTAGTGTAGCACTATGGAGGATGTTGATGCATTTAAGAAATCTCATTTCTTCTTCATATTGTGTTGGTTGATTGAGTGAATTAGTGATCTTAGGACCCTTGAATTGTGTGAGGTTGTGGATTTTCTACCTGTCATGGACTCTTGTGTCATGTTTTGAAAATAACAGGTGCTCAAAAATGTGCTTCCAAATAAACGTCTCCCGTGCGAATAGGGCGAAAGTGTGTAAGGGGAGACGTGAATTCGTTCCCAATTTCCACCTACTACCTCCAGCCCCCTTACATGTCTTTCCCCCGCAGGAGGCTCGAGACATCCGCTCCTGGCATGGCCGGTAAGAGCAGGTTGGGACCCTTGAAAAAAAAAAGAAGAAGAATAATAGAAAACAAGCAAAAAAAAAAAAAGGGGTTCCAACCATCTTCAAAGAAAATAGAGCACCTTGAAAAATGTGAGTCCATGATCCTTTGTTTTTTAGAATCTCTCCATCCACGATTCATTTGTCCTCTGTTCACTGTTTGCCATGATGCTGACTCGCCAAACAAGCTATGAGATGACTTGTGCGTCGATTGACCTCGTAAGTTGCTAAATGACCTAGGAAGTCCTCTATCTACGATCTGGGTTGTTTGTTGCTATAGAGGTCTAGAGAGCTGCATTGGTTTGAGTTAGGTTTGCTTGGGGACAAGCAAACGGTTAAGTGTGGGGGAGTTTGATAATGATGTAATTGCACATGTTTGCGCCCCTAGTTCTTATCCGTTTGAGGGGCATAGTCGTGTGTTTTGGCCTATTTTACGTCGGGTTGTGCTATTTTGTCATATTTCAGGTCCCAGGCGTCAAAGGGAAGGCCAACCACGAGTTTCGGGGCATTCGGAAGTCATTTCGTCAAGCTGGAGCCAAAACACGGGCAGCCTAAAGCATTACACGGCCGTGTTCCGGTGGCCGTGCTTTTTATGCCGAGAGCTGAGCTGATTACACAGGTAGGGCCGAGACAAAGCACGGTCGTGTTCCACAAAAGCACGGTCGTGTCCAACGCGAAGCACGACCGTGTTTCTCCCCAACTGCTGGCCGTGTAATTAACACTGGCCGAGACACGGGCAGGCTCAGGCAAAGCACGGCCGTGTCCTCGACCGTGCTTTGGCCACTGATGCTTTTAAGAAGATTTTCAGCCACAAGTCAAGGGGATTCGAGTTTTAGAGAGAGAGATCAGTTCCTAGAGAGAGAAAGCGACGAACAAGAGTCTCCAAGTGCCCTAGATTGATCTTCAACACCATTGGAGGCCAGTTTGAGCTTGGAGAAGTGCCGACCAACGTCCAGGAGCAGGAATCCATCCTTCACTGTATGAATTCCGCGTCTGATTCTGCTTTTGCTTTCTTCTCCATGGAGTAGTTCTTCCATTCATCTGGGTAGGGAGAACCCTAGATTTGTATGTTAGGTTTGATTGTATGAACCCAAGTACTGATTCTATGATTGATTATATTCGATTGAGGTTTTAATGATTGAATGACTTGAATCCTGATCAAATTCCTGTTGTTTCTGCTTTAACCTAGAATGAGAATATCTGCCTAGGTTAATAGAGTATCCTTGATTGAAGGTAGGGAGTTGGTGACTTTAGTCGAGGAACCAACTCACTATTCTGTACCGGATTTACTCCGGTAGTGGAGGTTTCGTTCTTAGGGCCTCAATCTGTCTACTCCGGTGGAGGTTAGTCGCCCGCTAGAGATTCAGATTGAGAGGGTCTGAAGACCTTTAGTCGAGACTTCAGGCTGTTTAAGAACCTTCCGCAGTATAACTTTCATAGAAACTGAACTTGGTAATTACAATCTGGCTTAACTGCAGTCTGGGGGGAACCATATCCGGGTGACCTCTTTAACCTGAATACAACCGTTTACTTGCTTTGTTAGTTTGATAGTTTAGACTTGCATTCCAGTTTCATTGCTGGATAACAAGAATTCACTGAGTAGTCATCAGATCTAGGACCCGGGTTGACATATAAACCTAACCCGCTATACTACGCTTTAGGAAGTGGTTACACTTGGCTAATTCCTAGGGTGACAGTAGAGTCGAGTCATTGGCCATTACTCATCTCCAAGCCACGATGCCCTTAGGTCGTGGCCAACATCCAAACTGGTGGCCACTTAGGACAAGACGACATAGCATGGCAAGACGCAATCTACGACTCGGTATGCCAAGCCATCACTACGACCTGGTGGTAAGATCTTCACATCAATGTCTAATAACTTCGACTCAAAATTTCCACTTTGTTATTTTCTCTCTATTTTTTCTTATATATCCATGATTGGAATTTATTTATTTAATAATATATATGATATTTATTTAGTTAAGATAACAAGGAGTGACAAACGTCACTGCTCTCCATTGCCTCTGGCAACAACTAATGCGCCAAAGGTGTACACCCACTGCCAAGTCCATGGATTAAAACATGCAAGCCATCCATATACCACATGCCTCTTTTCCTACATGGAACATGATTCTCCATACATTAATTTTGAATTTTCTAGCTTACCAGTGGGTGGTATATGATCAGCATGTCTAGCCTTGGTGGCCTTGCATGGGGTCTCATGCCCATGTGCTTTAGCCACGTCACTTGACATGTCAAGACGACCATGGGTTTTCCACTGCCTTGGTTTCCTCATGGTTGAGACATGCTTACTCTCCTCATGTTGTTGGAGACGATGTCCAGTCTTGACAAGTTGGCGACCACCCATGTGGCCCACTTGACTCTGTCTTTCAACCTCCAAACCTTGTTGGCTCCTACCCTTAGCACATGACCATCCTTGGTTCTTTGTGAGGCCATGTCTGGTTTGTGCGTATGATACCTTCTTATGCATGCCCCTATGTCCATCATTCATGATTGAAGGCATGTACTTACTACTCATGGACATGGACTTGCCCCCCTGTCCACACTTAGCCAAACTTGCGTACTTATCACAAGCATGTGTAGGTTGGAATTCTTTTAGATTCTTGGACATGCCCCCTACTCCATTATTCATGGTGGGTGACATGCCTCCTTGCCCATACTTAGCTAAATTTTCAACATTACGAGAACTCTTTTTGGCTTTCCCACGTCTTTTCTTGTTGGACTTGACCTCATGTCCACTGTTGATGATTGGTGGCATGCCCTCTTGTCCAGACTTAACCATAGTTTTACACTTATAAAAGCCATGGGTGGCTTGGAGCTGTTGTGTCTTCCAACACATGCCCCCTACTTCATACTTCAGGATGGGCGACATGCCCCCATGTCCAGGTTTAGCTACACTAACATGCTTATCATATGCATGTGTGGCTTGGATTTCACGTGGCTTCTTGGACATGCCTTGTCCATAATTAGCTAAATTTTTACATCTACAATAAAATTTTGTGGCTTTATCACATCATGTCTTATTGGATACGCCTCCATGTCCACTTTCTGTGGTTGGTGGCATGCCGTCATGTCCAGACTTAGCCATATTAGTATGTTTATCACAAACATGTGTGGCTTGGACTCCATGTGGATTCTTGGACATACCCATTACTCCATTATTCATGGTGGGTGACATGCCTCCTTGTCCATACTTAGACAAAAAAAACGGTGCATCATTGGACACATCCCTTTGTCCACCTCTTTTTACATCAACGTGCCCCCCAGCCTGACATTTCTCCTTGACATATGGTAGGCTTCCATGCCCCCCTTGTTGCCCCCTTGACGGTTTTCATGCACCAGGCTCATTAGGCATGGATTACAATGATGTCATTATAGTTTCCAAAGCAAGCCCCTTTACAAATGGTTTCTTGAGGTGGGCAGTGAACGTGGGGGCAAAATTCTTGCCACAATTGCTACGTTGAAGAGGAGATTGAGTTGTCACCGGTGGTGACAAGTTCATCGGCCGTGGTTGAGCATTCCGGCCATCGTCGCTTAAAAGACTTGTATCCTCGGTGGCATTGATTGGTGGTGAATCTATATCATTTTTTTGGTAAAGACATCTCTTGTACCACTGGGTCTATAATACTTTTCTTACACTCATCCAAGCTATTTTTATTTTTTATAACTACTTTAAATAATTGGTCCAACCTTCTATCTAAGGTGGAACTAAGAGAAGCAAGTTTGAGACTTGTCTGATGTGAACATCTAACAAGTTCATCCCAACCCTCCTCCATGAAATGGAGTTCTCCTCCATGTCCTGGCGGTTTTCCTCCATGGCCAGGCGGTTCTCCACCATCATCTTCTGTGTCTCCTCCACTATCAAATGGCGTGACATAGCGGTGGTGGTTACTTTGACAGAAGGTGCCGGCGGTGGCAAAGCCTCTACCTTGCCATTGTTTCCGACCAATCCTTTTCCTTCTTGGCAAAGTTCAAAATTGGCGACAAGATCCATCACGAACCCAGGTGAAAGATCACCTTCTTGTTCTCTTAGTCGTGGAGCCATCCAATAAAACACAATGGTCCCACCAGGTGTGCCAAATTTGTTTTCCGACGAGAAAACTCTTGTTGAAATGAGATGGATTGCACCTTTGACTTCTATGGACAACGATTTCTAAGACACGGCTCACACCTCTTCAAACAAAGTTCAAACAAGGGTGTTTGATTGATGGTTTTTGGGAACGAGATCTAAATTAAATTACTTCTACTCCTATGGAGGTTCCGCGAGAGCTCCAAACTACGAACTACATCTATGGCTACATGATAGAGAAAAGGTAAAGGATAAACGTGACATGTGTGTCAGAGTGTTGGTTTTGGAACCCTTGTCTCTGTTGACCCCTCCTCTTATTTATAGCCCCGAGGAGGTAACCGCCATAGAAAACCGCTTGTTGGAACCGCTCCTCCTTCTTCGGTAGAAAAACGCCTCTTGGATAACTCCCAAAAAGAACCGCTCCCTGCTTCCTCAGAGTGGTGGTTACTCCTTCAACCGCCTAGGTGCCTCTCTTGGAACTGTCGTGGGTTTTGGAGTATAGCTTGCCTCGCCTGGTCTTGTTTTGAATCTCGTGCCATGCTAGTCTTTTGACGAGCATGTGGTGTCTCACAAAGGGGGTCGTGGTCTTCTTGCCTCGCGGCCATGGACTTCTTACTCATGTCCATGGCCTTCTTGTCTTACGACCATGAACTTCTTACTCATGTCCATGGCCTTCTTGTCTAACGGTCATGGACCTCTTGAGACATATTCACTAGTGATATAATGCTCCATCACCACGCCCTTCTCATTCGTGTCCATGGCCACTCTTGTGAAGTGGCATGGACTTCTCAATCATGCACAAGGCCCCTCTCATGAGGCGGCATGCCCTTTCCATACTTAGTATTTTCAATCATTTCTAATGCTTCTTGCTTCGCGTCCATGGCAATCACATGACACGGCCATGGACCTCTTAATCATGCACATGACCCTTCTCGTGAGGCGGCATGACCTTCTCAGACTTAGTATATTTTGGATCATGAGGCGACATGGCCTCCTCATTCGCGGCCATGGACTTCTCATAGTTAGAAATTTTCATGTCATCTCGTGGCATGGCCGCTTACGAGAGGCCTATGTCCCTTATTGAATCATGTCCATGCTCATTAATGAGCTAGTGACTTGGGTTTAAAATCAATATCCATAAGGCCCAATTTAAACAACTTTAATTGTTATAATGGGTGTGGTCCTATAAACTCCTTAATTATCTTGTAACTCACCAATGTGCTACAAGACAAAATTTGTGGTGTAAACTGTAAAACAATCAAAAAATTCAAAACAACAACTTTTCTTAACCTGCCTAGAAGCCAACAAGTGGAAGATGGTTCTGATACATAAAACAAAACGTCCTCGAGTTTAATTAACAAGGAATTTGAGGTAGATATTGGTTGATTAGATAAATAAACAAAGGCTCCATTATTATTAGATAACTTTTCCTTTGTGAAGACTGATTAATAAACAGCCATCGATCGGCACCCATCGCTTTCGTGGTCTAGGCAAACTGAAAAGCTTCCTTCCGAGAAAATTAATGAATAATCTACCCTATGCAAACAAATCATGTAGGCGGCCCCTTCTTTACATAATCAAAAGAGATTATATTTAATAAACAAAAGCTTGTTTCTTTCGTTGATTACTATTCATTTAACCTCAGCATTAACGATAAATATTGGCACTTAATTTTTCGAAGAAATAGAAACTGTAAACACAGAGTTGCAACTTACAAGGAATAGGTCCGTGCAGACCTCAATAGTTAATTTTGCTAAATTAAATTGTCGTTCGATTAATTGACAATAAAAAAATTTCATCTTGCATTTTGGGTGGACCCAAAAAGAATTATTATATATATATTTTACAATTATGATGGTGCCGGATTGTGCAGTACATAGGTACACCAGTCATTGAGAACAAAAAAGAATTATTATTGAGTTCTGCCCATATTAATATATTCTTTATAATGGAATGGATATAGCATATAAGCCAGTGCATGTTGTGCACTTCCACACCATATATAATTAGTTAAGAATAGTACATCATCATTATTTAATTACTTAGATCCGAATTTACTCTTTGATACATAAATTAAATAAAGCTTTGGGTTATACTAACATTACTTTACTAATGCTAGTAAAGATTTGCTAATCACGAGCTTGAACTGAATTTTTGAACTAATTATACAGCTAGGAGGAATTTTACAATGCTATATAGTATTGGTGCTATAGGTTTTTGTCTTTATGGTACAACTTAAAATGTACATTTATGTTATGGTACAATTTCATATTGTACCTATACTGTTTGTACAAATTCTTTTATGGTACAACTTAAACTTGTACCTTTATGTGATGGTACAATTTCAAGTTGTAAAGTTGTACCATAACATAATGGTACAAATTCTTTTATGGTACAATCTAAACTTATACATTTCATGTTATGGTACAACTTTAAGTTGTACATTAAAGCACCAATACTATATAGCATAGTAGAAATGCTATACAGCTAGATCTATTACAACAAATTTAAAAGAAGCTAAGCCTGACTTATGTGGAAATGACTACCCAGCTCAATGATTGGTTCTACATATTTCCATTCACAATTCTTTTAATAAAAAGAAAAGAGCTTAAGTATCTTAAATTAATCGTGTATTTATCATTGTGGAAAAGGAAAAACAAGAGAAGAAAAGAAAAGAAATAGGAAGTCAACCCCAACTCCAAGTCTCCCAACAGACAAGAAACAGAATTTAAGCCTGTAAATTGTCGGGAACAAGGATCAAAACGGCACCGGATTAGACGTTTCAGAGCTTTTGGTAAGAAGATGTTTCAGAAATCAGAACTGCGGAGCAATGAAAATTAAACTGAAAATTAATAATAATAACAATTAAGGATAACCTTTTTATTATCATTATTAACACTGTAACATAATTAAAATTAGGCTCTCATCTCATCTCATCGCTTCCCATTCTCCCGTTCCATAAAAGAGGAACTCTCTGAATGTCTCTGTTTTAGTCTTTTTACATAGCTAATAACCTCATCCTCCTCAACTCTCCGAAAAACGAAATTAATACTCCCAAATCCCTAATTAATCATTAACAATAATAATAATAATAATAGTAATGATAATAATTACTGATCATCATCATTCATCACTATCATCGGCGGAAGCTCATTAGACGACCGACCTCCCTCCCTCCCTCTTCGCTTTCCCCGCCTTTAAATTTACCTCGGACAGGCGGCGACAGCGAACACGTGGCGACGGTCGTAATCCGTCTCGAAAAGCGCGATGTTCTCGTCCCGCAAAAGTCGCTTCTTCGTCGCTATGAAGCTCTCCACCGTCATGTTAAACTCGTCGTTGTTCATCTCCTCGATCGACTTCCTCGCCTGGTTGAAGCTCAAGCTCTTCCCCAGCGCCGCCGCGGAGGCGGCGGCGGCCGGTGTCCTCGCCTTCACCACCACCGTCTCCGACCGCCGCAGCTCCTTCTTCTCGCAATTCTGAGCATTGAAGGCTTTATAGTGACGGTCCGTATTGCCACCACCTTCGGTCGCCGTCGTTGACGCAACCACCACCGATCTCGTCCTCCGGTGCCGCCTCTCCGTACTCCCGTCCCCCGCGGCCGCCGCTTCCGTCAAGGCGAGATCGCTACCGGCGGCAGCGTGATCCTCCGGCGGGGGCAAAATCTCCACCGGCGGTGGAAGCTCGTCAACTACGTCGCCGTCGAGAGCCGGCCGGCGCCGGCTTTCCGACGAAAGCGAGACGTACTCGTCGCATACATCGGAGCGGAAGGAGGAAGGAGAGGGCGAAGATGGTGAATTGACGGCGACGGCGGCGGCGATGGTGTTGTTGGCTGCGGCGGTGGAGAAGTGGTAGACGAAGACGACGATGGCGTTGGCGACGAGGAAGGCGCAGAGCTGCTGGCCGAAGACGGAGACGTAGGCGGAGGCCATCTGCGTGAGAAACGGCAGCGTTTTGAAGGACCAGAGGAGGAGAAGTGAGGCGGCGAGCAGCCGGCCGAAGTAGAAGAGGTTCTGCTGCTGGTGAAACTTTCTTATGGCGTCGGCCTTTTCCGCCTTCAAAGAGTAGAAGGTGTCGTCGCTAGAAGTGAAAGCCATTGTTTAAGTTCATATAACTTTGGTCGACGAACAAGGGTATTATAGAAGAAGAGGAAGGCGGTGTATGGTTTTCTGTGGAAATCAAATTGGGAAATGTTTTTCCGGAGAAGGAATGCGGGATAGCTTGAGAATACCAATTTGGGGAAATTATTTAATTTTACGGGATTGTTTTTTTTTTTTTTTTAGTAAGGGAGGGAGGAATTGGGCGAGATAATTGAGGAGGAAGGAATTGGGGGAGGAGGGGTTTTATAGGTGGAGAGTTTTAAGAGAGAGTTCCTAAGGGGCAAAAAAGTTAAGTGTTGGAGAATTAGGTAATAGCGGCACTTTTTGAATCATTAGAATCTAACTAATAGGTACAGAAAAATAAAGAACCAAAGTTGTCAAACCGGTTGAACTTTGTATTGAAACTTGTGGGGTGACCTGCAACAAGGTTCTACGGTTGGAGGTTACACGGTGTCGTAAAAACCTGGATAGTATCCACAAAACTATAACAGATCTAATACCTACAACAACCTACTAAACGAGGACAAACTCTGCACCTCTCCTCGAAAGACATCATTACCAAAAGAATATAATAATAGATCCCTATATAAATCGATCAAACATAAGTGGCCAATCACTTTAACTCAATGTTGTAAAAAGCGAACTGGAGTATGACCCGATAATGTGAACGACTCGGTCTTTAGCGGTCCAACCGACATTAAACCGTTTAACAACCATCAGAAAACCGGTACCTAAAGAACAATCAGTATAAATAGTGGACACTTCTTAATCATGGTAAACCATGATTAAATTAGTAAATTACACTCTTAAATCTTAAAAATTCCAAAACATGCGAGCGGGGAGCCGAGAGCGGCTATAGGGATTGGGGATAGCGACGGGAAGCGCCGGGATGGGAGGTGACGACAGAGCGGAGGAGTTGCTACTAGAAGAGGGGACTGGGAGGGAGACTGGTGATGGCGAGCTGGGAGCTGCTACGCTGACTGGGGATGGCGACGATGCCGACGGAAAGCCAGGACGGGAAGTGTTGACGGCGGCAGGGTCTGGTGCTGCTCATCTCCCTCCGTTCATGAAGAGTCGAAGACGAAAACTGAATTAGAGTTAGGGTTTCTTTCCTAACACCACGATTTTGCCTTTCGTTTTCAATTTTTTTATTAAACAGAACAATCGGAAGGGGAAAACCGAGCAACCGATTCGAGCGGCTCGAGTGATTAACCGTCTTGGCCGCTCACCGGCCGCTCCATAAAACCGTAACGGTTAAATGACTGGCCCGAACCGGTTTTGCGGCCGGATGACGGCTTTAGCGATCCGGCCGACCAGCTCGGTCCGGTGTTAATAACCCAACTGCTACCAAAAGCGCGTTAACACTGCTCCTTCCAGAGCAGGCTCACTATCCAGCACCAGATTGCAGCAAATACACGACCATACACTCCCCCTTTCTTCACTTCAACACAGACCGTGCGCTAAAAATCATCCCAGTCACGAGGCCACTGTTGCACCTGCCCACTGAATACAGTGGCATAGAGTTGCAATGCATACTGCCATTCACAGAAAAGATGGGTTCGACTCTCCCCTGCATTATTGCACATTGCACAAGCATCATCAATAATTTTGCCCCACACCTTAAGCTTGTCCCGAGTAGTAATTTGATTCGGAATAACCAGACAAGCCAAGAAACGATAGCCAGGCAGAATAAATTTACTCCATATCACTCTCTACCACTGCACAACTGGTTTCCTCCTTCTAATAGAGATCCATATTTGACTCACGGAGAATCTGGTGATAATCTTGCCCTCCCATGTTACCTCTCCTGCAGAATTTTGCTCCATTCTATAATGAAACCACCCTCGCAATTTTAGCAGGCTGCGCCAAATACCAGATCCCGTAGCTGTGATAGGGAACTCCCAAACATAGCGCCCTCTCAGTCTATGTCTCTCAATCCATGCCACCCAAAAACTACCACTTCGCATTAAGAGCATCCATAGAAGACGTGTTATACAAGCCACGTTCCAAGATTACAAATCCTTCAATCCCATTCCTCCTTTCTTGCGTTAGCAATAATCTCCCAAGCCACTTTAGCCTTCCCAGAATCCTCTCCAAACCAAAGAAAATCAAAACAGATAACCAAAGAAAATCAAAACAGATCTTTTGGATTCTGATAATAATCTTCTTCGTGAAAAAAATATTCATCCATAACTGAATTATAAAGTAGAGAACAGACGATACCAGCTGGAACCGCCCTGCATAAGCAAGCTTGCTAGCATGCCAAGACCTGATTCGAGCAGTAAGTTTATCCACTAGCACACCACATTCACGACTAGTAAGTCTTCCAGAAAGCAGTGGAAGCCCCAAATAACGAACAAGAAGAATGCTCTCTTTGAAACCAGAAACTCGAACTGCATTCTTTTTGTATTGAATAGCCTGGCCGCCAAAGAAGACATCTGTCTTGGTCGGATTACACTTAAGCCCAGACATACAATAGAATTCCTCCAACAGATTCCTAACATAACTTAGAGCCCCTCAGTGAAAATCAATAGATCATCCGCAAAGCAGAGATACGTTAGATCTATTGATTTACACTGGGGATGAAGTGGGATGCGCCAGGACTTAGCTACTTCTCTTTTTGGAAATGCTTCTCTTTTTCTATTTTCTCCTTCACTATATGTTTGATTCAAAAACAAACTAGTGTTTCGTGTAACTTTATATGTTATTATTCATATGTTATATGAAACTTGATATAGTTTATAATTATATGAACATTCTAATGATTTTTTCCCCTTAGCTAAATCAAACTAAAGTGTGGTCGAACCATTAATTCTCAACCCGCTTGCTCGACCGGACCACGGGACTAAAAGGATTGACAACCTTGATAAAAACAACTACACATAGAAAAGGAAAAAATGAATGATTACCAATTTTTTCAGATTGTAGGAAGATTTCAGCTTGATTCGCTTATCTTGATTTTTTATTACTAATTTTACGAACTGTGTATTACTTGACTTGCAAGTTATAGTAGATGGAACTTGGGTCTTTTTTTTTTTTTTTTTGTCTTATCCCGGTTAGATTTAGCTCTATTTTTCTCTAATATTTATTAGTATTTTTCATGACTTTCTCCTCCATATCATACTTTTACAGGTTCGGCTAAAGCTTGAAGGTGGAGAAGTAGTGAGCTTTTATTGGTTATGGAATTTAAGAAGAAAAAAAGCTTTTACTGAATTCAAAAAAATCAAAATGCATGCATTTGAGTTTCATTGGAATTTGGAAGTAGTAAATTTCATAATTATGACCTGGAATTTTGTTTTATCAAAATCATCTCGCATAAAAACTAATAAATAACTTCAATTTCAATTTAATTACTTGATTCATAAGAACTCAAAGGTCATTAATTAATTTTCAGAACTATAGAGATTTTTGATAGAGCAGCACAACTCCACACATCTCGGCAACCCACTTCCCCAATTCTCTCATTCTGTTTATGTTCTGTTACATAATTCCAGGCAATCTTCCGTAGGTTTTGGTCATTCAGTAACAGCTTTCAGCTGCTATAAATGTACACTTCTCACATAATAGAAACTTAGGATTTCTGAGCTCTTTCAGTTTTCTCTATATAAGATGAGTCGCAGTCGAGCTACAAAAGGAACCGTACCGCACAAACATGAACAAAAGGCAGAGCCGGGAATAGAGGTACTCCATCGTAGGGATCGAAAGAGACAATGAAATATAATCCATCCATTTCTTTTTCATTTTCCACCAACCAAACTTAATTGTCGATTATGATGATAAAAATTTATTATATTTTCTGCAGGGAGATTAAATTTTTTTTGAGAAAAGGGTAATATTAAGGATTAAGAAATCAGGAAATTGGTCCACCCATCTTTATGCATTTGTTTGTATTGTGATGGAAGTTTTATTTTATGATGATAATGATGATTTATTATTGTGTACAATAAACAATATTATTACCAATCGGCCCAATGAGAAGATCCATTCCCTCTCGGTCCCAAATTAATTACAACCCATCATCGTGGGATTCAATTCGATACTACATAGCTTAGCTACGTACAATGTTTGCAATTAATAATTTTTTTTAAATGGTTTGCAATTGATAATTACTCCTCTCTATACAATATTCTTGTGTTTTGTTCACTCAATCAAACAATTTATTTATATCACTATGAAATAATTATCATTCCGGACACAAAAAAACATTCTTTTAGTCTAACGATATCGCTACAATTTCACAACAAAAAAGTTGCGGGTTCGAATTTGGTGGATGTTTTACTGAAGCTCTCGCTCATGATTAGTTGTGGTGATAGCCTACTAGAAAAGATTTTTTTTATTATCAGGGTGGTTTTAGAATTTGAATTCTTACAAATTTTCGAGAGAACGTTAAAGTTTTATTGGTTGGGACTTGGGATTGTGCATCATTTGAGTGAACCACTTTAGGGTTAGCCTTTGGGGGGCGTTGAGGGTGCATGGGAGTTCCATGATGGAGGCGGGAGTTAGTAATTGCCCACCATTGATCCATCACCATGCATGCAGAAGTGGTGAAGCCAAAGTGAAAGGGAGAAAAAAAGGGGAATTTCATCACACAAAGCGAAGAATAAAGATAGGTAATAACTAATAAGAATGGAGGAAGCCGAGTTAAATGGTAAACCAGAAAAAGGTTATCTTTTTAATTTGGATAAGAAAAGATAGAGGATGAGGAGGATTGGTCTCACGTGAATCCCTTCCCAGGTCCATCATAGGGGAATTTCGTGGTACTCTACTATCTTGTATTCCGTAATTACTAAACCAATAGGCCGGTTTTTGGGAGTTCAATTGGGGTTTATAGTGGTAGTGGGCTAATGGCCCATGAATGAATAAATTAAAACTGTTTGTGGCCGGATCGGTTTGCTACGTGGAATGGAATAGTTCGGTTCAACTATTTCTTATCACTAAAACTTGTATACCAGTTTAGTCTCCAATAGACCGTCTTTTTGCGTAAAAATGTCCCCCAAAATTTACAAAATCCAAGTCTTATCCCGAATACTACACAACATGGTAATCGATCTCCAGTAATTACATTTTAATGCATGTAGTCAAAGTTTGAGTCCATTTATGGATCACTTAACTCCAACTATGTTGCCATAAGCTTAATCATATCAATAAGCATGAATTATCTACGCAAAGTATTTCTTTCTTGCAGGGCTAACCAAAACTAGTTTACGACATGGGCCGGGGATATATAGCAGAGAGGATATGTACATGAAATCCTGTCGCGGGATTGACTGTCTGGTGGTCAACAGAGTTCGAACGGTCTTTCTGTCTATTCGGGAATTAATTAATTGGTGTTATGATTAGTCATTTCCAAACGGCCATTTAACATATTAATCTGGGATTAGATGAATTACTTATACCCAGTGCTCATGTTTAATTGACTAGGTAAAACTAGGGTGATGTCTTTAATTCAAGGTTGTTAACCCGCTGGTCGACCCGCGGGTTGACCCACTTTAACCCTGACCCGGTGAGAAAAACGGGCCGCACGCACCCGTCGGGTCGACCGGTACAAGGTATTGGGTTAGATGTCAAATTGTGTCATTTTTTCTTTGATTTGCGAAATGCGCCTATTTTCCGATTTTATCTTTTCGCCTAACTCTATCTTTGGAATCCTAATTTAAACATTTGAATATATATGTTATATAAGTGTGTGTAAATTTTCAATATATGTTGGATCTAAGTACGAAATGTTATTTTGGTGGATATAACTCATATGTTAGATGAGATTTGATATAATTTATCAGGATAAGTACAATATAATGACTATTTCCATATTTTTGGGGCTAAATCGGGCTACACCGGTTTATCCATTAATCCTTGACCCACTAGCTCCACCGGGTCTGGGTCAACCCGCGGGTTGACAACCTTGTTTTAATTAGATACCTTTACTACTTTTTTCTCATTACCCTAATCTTATTATGGGGGAGGATCCTTCTGGGGAGTACACTGTCAAGTCGGGGTACCACTTGGGTGTTCAGGTTAGTCGATCTGGACGTGGTTGGAAAGAAGAGGTGTCATGGTTTGATGCTGCATTTTGGAAAAGGATTTAGGGCTTCAATATTCCTCCGAAGCTCAAGGTTTTCATGTGGCAAGTTATGCGCCAGGTGTTGCCGACGATGGAAGCGCTGCGGGAGAAGGGATATGTTGTACCCTCATAATGTCCGGTATGCTGCTATGAATGTGAATCCATTGAGCACTTGTTCCTCCACTGTCGCATGGCTCGCGAACTATGGGAAGGATCGGGGTTAATGCACACGAGGGTAGATGTTCCGGGGTTTAACATTGCCATGTTTTGCATCGATGGTTTGAGCAGAATGCTGATCCAGATTTAATCATGGTCTTTGTTTCACTTCTTTGGCGGGTTTGGAAGTCCTGTAATTGGGTTGCTTTTGATGGTATACAATATACAACCCCAGTCCTTTGCGCCAATTCACTCTGCAGGTTCAGGAATGGAGGAGTTTGAACGATGAGGCTCCAGTTTGCCACCCCCTGCCCAGCTGCTGGCCTCGCCGGTCCTGCCCCCCTCTCCTTTTCGCGGGAGAAGGGACATATTGTACCCTCACAATGTCCGGTATGTTGCTATGAATGTGAATCCATTGAGCACTTGTTCCTCCACTGTCGCGTGGCTTGCGAACTGTGGGAAGGATCGGGGTTAATGCACTCGAGGCTAGATGTTCCGGGGTTTAACATTGCCATGTTTTGCGTCGATGGTTTGAGCAGAATGCTGATCCAGATTTAATCATGGCCTTTGTTTCACTCCTTTGGCGGGTTTGGAAGTCCCGTAATTGGGTTGCTTTTGATGGTATACAATATACAACCCCAGTCCTTTGCGCCAATTCACTCTGCAGGTTCAGGAATGGAGGAGTGTGAACGATGAGGCTCCAATTTGCCACCCCCTGCCCAGCTGCTTGCCTTGCCGGTCCTGCCCCCTCTCCTTTTCGATGTTTTATTGATGGTGCTGTGTGCGCCGAGTCTCATGGTGCGGCTGGAATGGTGATAGTGGATAGTGCAGGTTCAATTATTTTCGCTTTGGGTTTCCGTTATGAGGGTATGGTGGATCCTTACCTGGTGGAACTTCCGGCGTTTAGGGATGCTATTCGTTGGTGTGCAATGCATGATATTCAGGGTATAGAATACCTTGGGGATGCGCAGGTCGTTGTGAATCAGATTCATCGTGGCAATATGATGGATGCTAGAGGTGGTGCAATTCTGCAGGAGATTAATGGTTGGAAACATCAGATGTTTGATTTTCGCTTGTGGACGAGGTCCGTGCTGTAAACTTTTTATCTTTTCTTGGTAATGCAAGTTATCTATTGGCAAAAAAAAAATCCCTCCTAAACGGGATGCAGCTCGCGCTTCGGAGAAAGCGGTGGTGGTGGCCCGTGGAGCTCCCAAGCGGAGGAGCAGGTCCGCTGGTCTTTCCAGTTGGTGACAGTTGTGGTGATAATTACCAAAGGGAATTCCTCTTTACCAAAAAAAAAAAAACTGCAATGGTTGGTGGCTAATCTTTTTCCGATGGTCATCGTTGGCATCATCTTCGCCGTAATATGACGAACCGTTACAATGATGGTTTCATCATTAAAGTTTCCTTTATGGAGCTAAAGGGACATTAATTGTCCAAAACCGTTTTTGTAAACGGGTTATGACTCTTTTAAGAGCTTTGAATAAATTTGTGATATTACCATTAATTCAAATTATTAAATTTATTGTCTTATAATTATAGGTACTCTTCTATAGAAAATAAATATAAATATTGTAAGAGATTGTTGTTTGAGTTCTGGAAAACCATTTGAGTGATAGTGATTTGTTCATATGACTAGTCAAATTAAGAAGCGTGTAGCAATCATAATTTCAAGAGAGCATTGAGCACTTATTTTTCAGATGCCCCTCGCCACCAAGTTGTGGACTTTAGTGGGTTTGAGCAACTTCAATGAGTCCGCCCCGACTGATAATTTTAGTATATTGTGGCGACTTGTCATGATCTCTGAGATCTCACCATTCCACATTCTCCAATGCATCTGTTTACTTTGGAGAATCTGGAAGTCTATAAATAAAGTGACTTTTCAACTCTATCAACCTCATGTTCGTGCCCTCGTCATACAATTCTACAACCAGGTCCTTGAAGTATCCTTTTTCGCCCCCTCCTCCACCCCCAAATTGCTCCTCCCCTTTCCTCCTTCTGCCACTTGGGAGCCTCCACCAGACGACTATTTGAAGATCTACTTCGATGCTGTTGTTCATGACTCAGGGTGCTCGTCTGTTCTTGTTATCCGTGGGTCAGACGGGCATGAGATGCTGGCAGCCGGTATGCGTCACCGGGGAATAGTCAACCTGTACACGGGAGAGCTCCCAGCAACAAGAGATGATATCACTATCATCGCCTCAAGATCCTTGACTCACATGATAGTGGAAGGTGATCTCGGGGTGGTCGTCAACTAGATTCAGCTAGGTGTTCTAGAAGATTCCTTTGGAGGTTTGGTGTTCTGGGAGTGTCGTAAGTTTGTAGACTCTTTGTCAGTTTGTATAGAGTTTAAGACAACTCCTAGAGATGCCAACAGTGCTGCCCATAGAGTGGCGCGTAAAGCACTGGTATTGTCTTTTCTAGAGTTAGAGTCTTTCGAATTTTTTGGGTGGCTTCACTAGGCTGTCGCTTGTAGGGGGTTTCTGGGTAGTTTTGTTTGTATAACTCTTGTCCTCTCTTGATATAACTCGGAAATAAAAAAAAATCTTATTATTATATGCATACAATGTCTAAAGAAAAATTCTCTATGGTACCTACTTAAGACTCTATAGTGGAAAAACAATTCTCGATAATTAGTATGAAGTTTAATCTGTCGCATGCTCGATTACAGTGTTCGTGACCAAAATTAAAAGACAATTTGGAATGAAAGTCCGCTAGTTAAATTTTAAAAAAAATACTCGAGGTTCGGGGTCGTTTGGAAGTGGTGTTCTTCAAATTGATGTATTGAGTCAATTATTGTATTATCATTTGATGTATTGAATTAATTGATGTATCAGGAAAATATATTATTTGGAGGTTTAGATTTTGTTTTTGTTGTAAAGTCATAAAAGTTAACTTTGAGTGATTGAGAAGAATCTCAACAAAATGTAGAAATTGATAATCTCTCAATTTTGAGTGATTGTGGTGGGGCCTTCAAAAAATTAATGCATATATTCTAATTCAATATAAACAAAACAAAAAACAACTTAATCTCACAAATACATGAATTGATACAATACAATATTTGAACTCACAACTTACAAACAAACCTGAAAGACCCTACTCGTTATGTTTAATTAAAATGGGCTGATTCCATATTCTCGTCAATAATAATATTGTTATCAAAACAAATGTTTGGAAGTTATGTATTGTTTGAACATATCCACGCTTTGAATTTTCACCAGTAATAAAAAAAAAAAAATCTTCTCAATTACCACATGAATGAACATCTATACGGCTACGACACAACTAGCATATGCTATACTTTTCTTGTAATAATAAAAAGAAAACTCAGGGTGAAAACAACATCAACGGATTAGGTCAATAACCCTATGGTCAGTAGTGTACGTAGGTACCGGGTCGGGCCGCCCACGGGCTAGCACGGCACGAGCACGGGCACAAAATAAATAGGTCAGCCCGACACAAGCAAGAATAATTTATGGGCCGTGTCGGGCCTAAATTTCATGGGCACGGGCACAACACGATATATAAGTGGACCGTGTTGGGCCTAATATTTTTGAGATTTTATTGAGTATAAGAACGAACATGGAACAAAAATAACATTCATTTGATAGAAAATAAATATAGAAAGAATTATAGGTTCAAATATTACAAAATACAAGTAGAAAAATAATTATTTGTTGTTAGAAGTGTCATAAAGATATACACGTAATTACTACCATAAGTAAAAATGGATGAAAAATTAAACAATGTCAAATCACACCCGCTATACTTTCAATTTTCTTGTCCCCCTTATTTGTTACTTTTCTCAAACATTCTCGATGAATACTATCTTTCTCCGTCCAATATTTCACCTTCTTTTTCATTCTCTCTTTTAATTTCTTCCTTTTCATTAGACACGAATACGAGTACGACACGAGCACGAATAGGCACGACACGATTTGAACCGTGCTTGGGCCTGAGCCGGGCCTAGCAAAGTTAACAAATGGGCTTTCACGGCACGACACGAAAACTGACGGGCCGTGCCAAGCACGACACGAAATAAATGGTCCCGAAACGTGCATGTGCCGTGCCGGCCCAAGCACGACCTAGCGCCCATGTACAGTCAGTAACCATGAATAATCTGTCCACATCAGCATGAAATCAATATCCTCTCTCTTCTGGAAAGTCTTTTATCTATTCCCCTTTAATCTTTAACGGGCGATTTCTCTCTCGCTTTAAGTCGAAATTTAATTTTTTTGCACAGATAAATCAGATTAACTGTGCTATTTAAAATGATATCCACTTTGATATATTTTTAGTACAAAAAAAATTGAATAATTTTGTACTAGTCATTACCATATGGTATGCTCCTATTTAATACCATATGGTAAGAAAGCTTACCATGATGGTATGAACATACCAATATGGTAAGAAGGTTGAATACATGATAGTAGGAGTATACTAACTGTCATTTACGACTTTCATTATTGTTTACTACAAGTAACCACCCACATACCATAGTGGTAAAGTATGGTTATTTTTTATCCAGTATTTTTTTCACCCAGAAATTTATAGATCCAATAGAGCATGATGAACTCGTTCCTTCTGAGCAAACGTTTTCAAAACGACTTAAAAACGAAGAAGTTCCCATATGGTATGTAGTTGATAAAAAAAAAGTTTCTCGAAATATATTGAAAATTGATCTCATTTTGTAGAGCACAACGAACTCGTTCCATCTGTGCAAAAAAAAAAAAAATTGAAATCCAAGTTAGAATGAAGAAAATAAGAATCGATTAAGAAAACTAGGGAAAATAAAATATTTTTAATTGACAACCCTTAGATCTGAATTTTCATGACCCACTTAGATCTAAATGTCCAAATTTAGTGATTCATAAGTTAGTAACTGATGGTTACTAATCCTATCCTAAGTGGAAAACAACTTATCATCCTTAATTATTCTTGGCATGGCTTTTATCCAACACTACTTTAGGGGTTTGGCAATTGGCATAGATGATGAATTAAAAGGTTTCTACACACATACTCACCCTCAATTATTTCACTTGTTTATTTGGGTGATCTCTAGGTCATTTCCTTTGACTGATTGCTGCCCTTTCCACGCAGATTATTCCAAAGGTAGTTATTGAACATAATTATTATTATGATAATTTTATAGGAGGAATCTAGTTTACATGTAATTTTCCGGGCGAGAAAAACTAGATGAACAGAATTGGATTTTGCATCTTTGACTTTCAAACAAACGATTAACAAACACGGTCCACACCTCTTTGAACAAAGTTCAAACAAGGGTGTTCGATGTTCTTGATGATCTACAAGGCAAACTAAATTACATTAACTCCACTCCTATGGAGGTTCAGTGAGAGCTCCGAAACTACAACTATGGCTATGACTACATTTGCAGAGGAAAAGGTAAAGATAAAAGGATAAAATTTGACATTGTGTTGTCTGGTGTGATTTTGGCGAACCCCTTCTCCGTCATCTTCACCTCCTATTTATAGCCATCAGAAGCAACTGCCCCCAGAAACTGCTCTGCCGACGTGGAGTGACGGTTACCCTTTCAACTGCTATGACGGGTACCCTGATGTTGGAGTTGGGATCCTCTTCAGTCTTGACCCCCTCCTCTTGAGATCTCAACCTATGCTCTTGGCATATCCTCCGTAGTTTTGCTTATCCATAGAGTAACGATGGCTAAGGCATGAAAGAATACCACGTACCACATATGGGTGAGTATTTGAATCACATGGATTAAAAATGACAAATATTACTTCACCATTAGAAGAGTAAAGAGACCACATGCTCACGTAACCCCCTTGCCTTGGCCATACCATGGGGGTGTACGTTTGGCGACCCCCTCACCATACCATTGGGGGCATCCCCATGGGGAAAATATGGATCACCCCATCATCCTCATGGGAGCTGGACTTGGTGACTCCCCACCCCCTGATCATACCATGGGCGTAGTATGTTGGTGGTCCCCCAGACCACCTCATGGGGGTGCTCCTTACCACCCGCATCATCTTCCATACTTAGCCACATTTTACCTCTTCTCGTCTCACCAAGGCACCATGGGGGTGGTGGTCTGGTACCCACCCCCCTTGGTACCTCTTGAGGGTGGTGGTATGATGCCCACTCCCTTACCACGTCCTGGGGGTGGTATGATGGTGGCCACCCCCTTGGTACTTCCTGGGGGTGTTGGTATGATGCCCACCCCCCTTACCACGTCCTGGGGGTGGTATGATGATGGCCACCCCTCTTGGTACCCTCTTGGGGTGGTGGTATGATGCCCACCCGCTTACCACGTCCTAGGGGTGGTCTGATGATGGCCACCCCCCTCTGCATGTCCTGGGGGGTGGCTCCCATACTCTTTGCCTTAGCCAAATTTGGCCATCGCCCCCCTCACCATGTCATGGGGGTGGCGGTATGATGCCCACCCCCTTGCCACGTCCTAGGGTGGCTCTCATACTTAGCCAAATTTGGAGATGCATGGCGCGCGTGGTGGCACAGAGTAATGGGCCCAAAAACCCAATCCTCATGGCCCACTCAACTGATTTAAACTGATATGATTAAGTTGGCCTTATAAGCCATTTAATTCCTTGTTTTTAACCGATGTAGTACAAGGTTAATTTTTGGTGTAAACACATGTAGTGGCGGGTGGATTGATCTTCTCAGTTGGGAGCTCAGCCAGCTGCTTAGTCAGCTCCTCCACCTGCATAAAAAAGTAGTTTGTTCGCAGTTGTGTACATTAGATGCTCGAATCGTCCATAAAGCAGTCCTCCTGGTCCATTTTTGGCTATCGTGATTATCTCAGTAAAGTGGTGTAGACTATAGAGTAGCTTGAGCGTTATGCCTATGTGGCATCCAGCGGCGAATCCAAAATAGGATAGAGCACTAGACCAAATTTGAAAAGAGGTGGAGAGAACTGGGTCGTAACCTATCGAACACTGAAATGAATACCTGAAACCGACAATTTGCAAGAGCTATACTAGCTCTAGATTTAGAGAGGACTGGACCGTAGCTCGGGATGGCCCCCTAGATCCGCCGTTGTTGGCATTCCCATCAGTTATCTGGTTGACCAAGATCCTGGTTTCTTTCCCTCGTCGAAAGATATGTTCGTGGCAAATCCATGATGCATGCTGAAGTGAAAAGGCCTTGGGAATCTAACCATGCATCTTATAACAACTCGAAACTTCTCTACTTGAAGTGCAAAATCAGCTTCTTGATGTCGTCCCTCTTTCAAGGAGGAAAGTACTCCACCACAAAACAATTGAGCAAGCTCATTCTAGGTGGTTCTATGTCCCACGTTTGAGACACATAACAAGATTTTAAATTCACAAGGAAAATTAAGGTTAAAATGCGACATATATTTAGCGATGAAATTGGGAAAGTGACATAAAGGTGTTTAGGGTTATATTATTTTTACATTTTAGAAGAAGATGTAGATAGTATAAGAATTACATATGAAGTGGTTATGAATATGAAATGGGGGTGGGACAACTAAACGATCCTTGTTAATTTTCTTTGCGAGCATTACCCATATTCTCCTCGTCCCCAGTCAATGTTGGGAATCTTCGGAAAGGGTTAGTAACCCAAATTTAAGTGACTTCTGTATGCTATCAAGCATGAGTAGATAGGTGGGGTTTTTCTTAACCTCATAGCTTCACATTTGAGATCAACATACAGAAGCCAAATGATTTTTTTAATAAAAGATAATTATATATTGATCAAAAAATAGATAATTACATCTTAGAGCGCAACCAGGCCACAAAATCAAAGAAACGACTCGTACTCAGGTACAATTGAAGGGTCTTCCTAGCCATCAAATAGGCTACCCTATTACTACACCGAACTACAAACCGCACATTAAGCTCACTATTAAGCGCTAAACAATCCACAACTTCTACAAAAGCAAAGCGCCAATCCGGCTATCTCTTGTAACTGCTTGATTGATTTTGTCAATAACCACCTTGGCGTCCCCTTCTAGTCTCACCTCCAATAATTCGGACTCAAGGCACCAAAAAATAGCTTCTAGGATAGTGAGCATCTCAGCAATCAGCGGATCATCAATCCCGTCAAACTGAACCCCTTTAGCAAAAAAGATCACCCAACTCGATCCATTATAACCATCTTTCCTGTCGAATGAAACACATGTTTGGTTGCCCCATCCCACCTACAGACTAGTGCACTAGGGTGTACCACCCCCAAAGGCTGAATATATGGGACGGACAATCGCTGATTCTTGTCAACCGGCAAGCTGACCCGTTTCTGAAGTTGTTGGTGATACTGCCTCATTAAAGTTGGGATCTCAAACTGCTTGCCCCCAAAGACAACCTAGTTCCGTGACCGCCAGATCCTTCAAAGCACCGCAGTGACTGCCATAAGCAACTGGGGTTGATGGATGAGCATCAACAACTTTTTCAGGAAAAGCGGGAAAGTATGATAAAGAAGCCCTTGTCCCAGATATTCCACAACACTCTAGCCACATGACACTCAAGAAACAAATGTTCCATCGTTTCCGATTCCGTCCAACAAACTGGACACCTGGGATGGACTTGGACATCTCTTTCAAGCAACGCTTCAATCGTAGGCAGGATATGGGGAAAAAATTTGTCAGATGAACACTTTCAATTTGGGGAGAATATTAGCGTCCCACAGCCGAATCCAATTTCCCCTATCCATCCAACTAGCCATGGCTCGCCGACGACCATCCCCACAGAAGCCAAATGATTTGCCCCTTTACTCGCCGGGAAAAGGAAACCACGGTCGGACCAAGTAATCTGGTGAAACTGCTCACAAAGAACTTAGACTAAATAAACAATTTCACGTCAGCAGCCGCGCAATAGTGGTTGGATTCATATATAGGAATCATGGCGAGAACCTTGATCTCTGTTGCAGATAAGCTTTCCCTGCTCTTGTCTTTTGTCATCGTTTAAATCCAAAGTCAGACCTCCATACACTAGCTAGCTTGTTATCTTCTTCCATGGAAAGCTGACTCTTTCGCATCTACCGCCGCTTAATTGGAATTGAGTCCTTGTGATGATTACAACTCACAACACAACACTGACTCTCTAAATATAAGACTTCTGTAACAGTATAAGTAGGTAACCTTTGCAACGCAATCGGCATACCAACATTTCCATTCTCAAAGATCATCAAATAAAGTAGGCATGGCTAAGGTAGAAGCTAATATGGGTTCTCTTGCCCTGATCATCCTATTCCTCTTCCTCTTAGTTTCAACAGGTATGCTTCATAACTAAAACTAACACAGTTTCTGTTTGACATCTGCTCATAACACACCTTCATGCTGAAATTGAATTGAATGAAATTATGCAGAAATGCCTATCACAGAAGCAAAACTTTGCCAGAGGCGCAGCAAAACCTGGTCAGGGATCTGCGCAAACTCTGGCAACTGCAATCGACAGTGCAAGAACTGGGAAAAAGCATTTAGTGGAGCTTGTCATGCACAGTTCCCTGGATTTGCTTGCTTCTGCTACTTCAACTGCTGAAATCAAAAGACTGCAATATATGCTGCTGCTGCTGAATGCTGATGATGGTGTTTCATGTTTGCTTAAATAAGCCATCCACGGCACGCATTAGACTATACAGTTATCAGTTGTGACTGTAAACTATATCCGAGTACTACACTATGAGAATGAATAATGCGAAAAGATTGTGTCTTTTTCTCTTAGGCCATCCGAAAATGCTCAGCATCGAATCCGCCATGAACACTAAGAGAATTGGTATAATATTCAACTCGATGAAAGAAACAACTAATAAGTGCAATATTTACTGGGGCATTTTATCGAACACATTATCTGCAGGCAAATTGTACTTCGAAATTCTCAAACTGAACAGACTCAATTACACGAAACTGGAACCCATTACCTCCACACACACACACCAACCACGAAATTCCTTTCTCTCTACTTCTTCTTGCCCTTTCCAGTTTTCTTCCTCGACGGCAACACAATCTCGCCCTTCAGCACGGGGATCTGCATAATCTGGGTCAGCTCCCCAAACTTCTTCCGGAACTTCTCGACCTGGTCGGCGTCCACGAGCACGCCGGAGCGGTTCCCCAGGTAGAAAGGGTGGTTGCCCGACCAAACGTCGATGTTGTACTCCTTCTGCGTCCCGCCGGTGGTCATCACCAGCTCCCCGTTGCAGTACACCTTCGAGTCCGCATGGAACTCCGGGTGTATCTCCTTCTTCCGGCACGTCACCTGCAGGGCTCCGCCACCATTCTTTCCACCGCCAGCCTTCGCCTGTAATTTCAAGAAGCATTGAAAAACAATCCCTCCGAAAATGGAACGCCGAGAAAAAGAAGAAGTAAATCGGAGTGCGAATTTGGGTGGTACCTTTGTGGCGGAGAGCAGCGGAGGAGAGATGGGCCTGATTTGGAGAAAAGCGTTGGTCAATGTTTGCGCCATCGGTGCTTTGGAGAAGTGGAGAGGTGAAAGCTCGAGGCAGTGAGGAGAAGATGATAAGATGAGGTGATCTTCTTAGTGGTCGTTGGGCTTTCTGGGCTCTACGACTTGGACTATCTTCGGCCTGTGTTATCTTTGTTTTCTGTATGGGCTTATGTTAGTGGGCTTTTGGGTCTAAGAAACCGAGAGAGGTCGCAGTAGATGCCGTTCCTCTTTTCCCGAATAGGCCTCGGAATCTGGTTTTGATATTTTTAGTTTAACCGAAATGGACGCCGGCTTCTATGATTTTTGGTTAATAACCACTTTCGATTTTGGTTCACCACTGTCTGAACTAGGAATATTACCAAATAGTACTCTGTGTTCAGTTCTTAATTCTTTTATTGTACAAATTCGCCACTCAAGCATGTATTTACTCTTTAATAATTTCAGTTTGCATATGTTTGAAATTCATATTCCACCATTTAATCCGCCCAATTAATGAATCTTTTCTGATTCTCAAGTGAAAAACAGTGAGAGCAAAAGCAAGTCTTGAGTCTTGACAGTAAAAGTGGACAGGAAAACATAAACTTGCAACGTTATGTGAACCGGGAGATGTGAGTCATAATTAATATGCTTATCAAATATTCATTGACCCTAACTTCAACAGGGTGGGCAATGGGACGGAAACAGGTATTCAATCTCATTTTGGAGTGGAAAATTCATTTAATTTCTCAAACTCTTATGGGTTGAAGGGTACCCAATCAACCCATAAATACACAAACATTGAAACGCTGAAACTCAACAACTCAATTCTACGGAAAAAAACTCAACAATCTAGCCAGTCACGAAGTTCCTTACGACTATTTTAGTACCCATAATGTTAAAAAAAAGGACAGGTATGGATGTAAGCAGACATCGATTTCCCATTGCCCACCCCTAAACTTCAACTAGTTCAATTCAAACTAAGGGGTCGTTTGCTTTTGGTGATTGTTTGGTTGGGATAGTTACAATGCATGTATAGTCCACAATGCATTTTTTTTTAATTTTCTGCACAAACAATACATGCATTATTTGCTTGAAATGACACAAACTATCACTCAAGTTTAGGGATGGCAATTTCGACTTGACCCGAGTTACCCGACCTGTTTGACCTATTTTGGGGCGAGTCCGACCCGCCCCGTAGGCGGGACGGAGCGGGAATGGGTACCTCTCATCGACCCAACCTGCCCTGACCCGCCCCATTCTCGACCCGTTCTGGCCTAAGTTACATGTAATCTTAGTCAGATTGCTTAGGATTTTCCTCTTATTATATCATATTTTATGTATAATAAAGTTGTAAATAAGTGAAAAACTCAATTTCTCCAATAATTTAACTATATTTTATCAAATTATTTCTTTCTTGGTCTTTTAATTAAAATAACGAACAATTCTAATGTTTTCCGCATAAATTATATACCCAATGGGTCGACCTGCTCCTACCCGCGCCCCATAATAAATTACCCGACCCATACCGACCTGCCACGGGACGGGAATGGGTATCGAGATACCCGCTTCGGACCTGCCTCATTGCCGTTGCTACTCAAGTTATTTTTTAAATGAATAAATAATAGCAAAAGGTTATACTTTTCAAATACAAGTACTTATTTGCAAAGGGATAAAGTAGAGAGACTAGAATAGCTAAGAGAAGATTTGACAGAAAAAAAAAAAACAAAAAGGTGCACCCTTTCTTCTTCCACGTACTAATTTGGGAGGAAGAAAGTCCAGTCATGACTCAGCACTCGAGAGACGCCCCTATAGCAACGCCGCTTGATTACAGTCGCCCGTACCCGATCACGAAAATGGCACTCACCCATTTGTCCACTCCGCTCAACATTCAAAACCCACATCATTGCTAGCTTCTTCTCCACCCTTTCTGTCTTCTCTCACCGGATACTATTCGCTTTCAACGGCTGTCCTTCCCTGCACCATTTCTGTCCTAGCCGGAATTCCCCATTTTTGCTGGTGAGTTTCTAAGATTCGCTCATCCCCACCAAGTGTTCGCTCATATTCCCCACTGGGTTTAACAAGTTGGCTTTGTGGTGCTCGCTGTCAAAGCTGTGGGGGAAAGATGCCAAGATAGCTAGCTCCCTCTTCATCATTGTTTAGAAATGATCTCTTAAATCTTGTACTCATTTTCTAGGTTGTTTCAATGTTCCTATCTTTTACCTTCTCTGGCAGGCACGAGATTTAAACCGTTTGAGTTACATTCTTCCCTTGGTTTGGTTGTGCAGCGATGGATTCCACTTGTGTTTCGTTGAAGGCTGCCAATGCTGCGGGTAATGGAATCACCAGAGGGGGGTCCTTGTTCTGGGGAGAGAATGTGAAGGGAAGCATGAAGAGCAGGGATTTGAGAGGTCAGCCATGGAAGAGTGCGAGGCTCAACAGCCGGAGTTGTAAATTGACAAGGCCTGGAGTTATCAACTCTGTTCTTACGCCTGATCTTGATCAAGCAACTGCGGTAAGCAAATATACGATGATGATGATGATTGATGATATCATGAACTTCTTAACTTTCCTCATTGTCGAACAAAAAAGAAATTGCGTGCTATAGTGTAGACTAGTAAGCTTTCTTATTTGAGTGGTCATGTTATGGATCCAGGCACTTGACACGCTGATGTTTGGAACGAAAGCCGATCCGAAGAACGTTGTTTCAATCATATTGGGTGGAGGAGCTGGGACACGCTTGTTTCCTCTGACTAGCAGAAGAGCTAAGCCTGCGGTGAGAAATGGACTCCACTGAATTCTGTTTTGCAGAAAAGGTGGAAAATTTTGTGTTGTAAGCGAGATTCCTCCCCCATCTTGCAGGTACCAATCGGAGGGTGTTATAGGCTTATTGATGTTCCAATGAGCAACTGCATCAATAGCGGTATAAAGAAGATATTCGTCTTAACGCAGTTCAATTCCTTCTCACTTAATCGTCACTTAGCCCGTGCGTATAACCTTGGTAATGGTGTTAACTTTGGAGAAGGATTTGTGGAGGTAATCTTGTTCGTAGTATATTCTGTCAGTGGAATTGGGGAAACATTATGATGATTGATGGGGAGATGTATGTGTATGATCCCGAATGGCTACAGGTTCTTGCTGCTACCCAGACGTCTGGAGAAACAGGAAAGAGGTGGTTCCAAGGAACTGCTGATGCTGTGAGGCAGTTCATCTGGGTCTTTGAGGTGGTGATCAATTGTCAATCCTTATATCTAAAGTTTGCAGGTTGAATGTGTCTGAATGGTTATGCTTTTTCTTCCCTGCCATTTATTCAGGATGCCAAGAACAAAAATGTGGAACATGTAATAATCTTGTCTGGTGACCATCTCTACCGCATGGACTACATGGATTTTGTTCAGGTAATTCAATCTGTTATTTCATCTGGTTAAATCTGCAAAAGTTGATCCCAGATTTCTGGTTTGTTTATTAATCCATTGTGTTCTTGCAGAGACATGTTGATACGAATGCTGATATCACAGTTTCTTGTGTGCCCATGGATGACAGGTCTTTGCCTCATCATCCTTTCTCCTTTCATACCATTTCTTAGAAATCTTACTGAGATGGTTATTTCTTACCATGGATTTGATGAATGGATCGCCTTGTATTTCACAGCCGAGCGTCAGATTATGGACTGATGAAGATCGATAACACAGGTCGAATTGTCCAATTCTCTGAGAAACCTAAAGGCCCTGGACTTAAAGCAATGGTGAGTAATACAGCATATCTTATATCTTCTTCTTTTAGCTTTTGTAATTCGCTTCCCTCATTCTTAGCTATTCCACTCCTGCTGCAGCAAGTCGATACAACTATCCTCGGCCTATCGAAAGATGAAGCCAAGACATACCCTTACATAGCATCAATGGGTGTTTATGTGTTCAGAACTGATGTCTTGCTGGAGCTTCTGAACACTAGCTATGCCTCATGCAATGATTTTGGCTCTGAAATCATCCCATCTGCTGTCAAGGATCACAATGTTCAGGTGAAACTCGATTGTCTTCAATTTTCTGAAATTTTCCTTAGGAATTTTGGCTGATTTTGTTTAAACTTGTTAAAGGCTTATCTGTTCAACGACTACTGGGAAGACATTGGTACGATAAAATCCTTCTTTGATGCCAATCTAGCCCTCACTGAACAGGTTGGTACCCCTCCCTATTCTTTTCCTTGGTTTACTACTGATCCTGCAAACTAATAAGTATGTATCATTCCATGCAGCCTCCGAAGTTTGGGTTTTATGATTCTAAGACACCATTCTACACATCACCGAGATTCTTGCCCCCTACTAAAGTTGATGAATGCAGGGTATGAAGTATAATGAACTTTTGAACCCTCTTCCACCAAGGTTGATGTCTTAGGCATGTCTGTTTCCCTTGCTGTAGATTGTCAATGCCATAATCTCTCATGGCTGCTTCTTAAGAGAGTGCAGCGTGGAACACTCGATAGTTGGTATTCGTTCTCGTCTGGAGACTGGTGTCGAGCTACTGGTAGGCTACACACTGCATTTCTTGCCTTCCTAAGTTGCTGAAGAAACACTTCATCTCAGTACATGTAAGTCTTGCAGGATACTATGATGATGGGAGCTGATTATTACCAAACAGAAGCTGAAATCGCATCTGCACTAGCACGTGGAAACGTCCCTATTGGAGTTGGACCAAACAGCAAAATCAAGTAAAGTTTTTCCAAACTCCATTTTCCCTATTCTGAACCTAGAATGCTTATTCAACCAGCTTAACAGTTTTTCTTATTCGTTGCTTCTAGGAACTGCATAATCGACAAGAATGCCAGAATTGGAGGAGATGTAGTCATCGCAAACACCGACGTAAGATTGTTCCATCCCTCATTGCTCATTTCTCTTAGAATTGTATCTGAAATGGCATTTCCTTCGTTCAAACTTCATCAGGGTGTTGAGGAAGCAGAAAGACCAGATGAAGGGTTCTATATACGGTCAGGGATCACAGTCATCCTGAAGAACGCGACGATCAGAGACGAAACCATCATTTAGGTTCAAAAGCTTTTGTATTTCCTAGCTTCAGCAGCATTAGAATAATAATAGCAGGAGTTAACAGTAGATTTCATGTAGAGAAAACATCCTCCGAGCCCCGAGGTATGAAAAGAAATAGTAGTAGTGGCCGGCTGAAAGAACTTCCCCGTTGTCAACAATCATCATCATCATATAAATAAATACAATCAATCTTCTTGTTTCACTACATTGCTGTCGAGGCATATTAGTGGTGACACCTAGTGTGGTTTAACTGCATCGCACCACAATTGGATCGAACCGTACTGCAACTAGGTCCAACTTGATTCTGTTCTGGCTCTGGCCTCTGGTGCAGTTCTTATCCTCGGATCAAGACAAGAGAGGTAATGTAATGGTGTCAACGTAAGTTGCACAACTCAAGATCCTCCAAATCAAATCCCAATCTGAAAGAGCCCCGCTTCTAGGAATTCTAGGAACTGATCTTCGGCACTCGCAACTACTCGTGACGATTAGGGATTTAGGGTGAGATTAGGAATTAGGGATTTAGATGAGAATTGGGGATTGAAGAACATAATTGGGGTTGAGATAGAAGAATGACTGACGGCCTTTAGGGAAGAGAGGGACGAGATTAGAGACTAGGGTTTGAAGGATACTTTCTGTAATATTATTCTTGACTGATTATGACGTAAACCCAAAGTACATATTTATAGGAAATAAACCCAAAACCTAATAAACTAATCCTAACCTAATCGGCCTACCCTAGCCGCCCAACCCTGCTAATAAGCCTAACATTATTATTATATATATATCTAACACAATCTTAAAAGTTGGTCATATCCTTTGGTGACGATAGTCCAAGCTTCAGAGTTCTCCTTACACCTAACATCAAATCTGTCCAACCAACTTTAGATATTAGCTGCTGAGTTTTAGTTTGTTTGTCCATGTGAATTTTGGGGTTGGAAAATCCAACCAACCAAAGTCATCACGAATCAACTAAAACAAAGAGTTTGAGGTAAGGTAAGGTAAGGTAAGAGTCTGTTTGCTGGATGAGGAATTATAATGGATCAATTTGATTAGATTGTCTCGTTTTAAAGGATCCAACCGAAAAAGACCACGTAATGACGAGTTGGTAACTCCATTTTATTTTAATTCTTAAATTCAAACTCATTTTGATTTTATCAGATCTCATTCAGTGCAAAGTAACATTCGAGCCAAATTAAAATCATAAGGAACTAATTTAGGAAAGAAAATCACATACCAGTTAGATAAGATTTTGTTGAACAAATAGTAGTATTCATGCACCTCGCGTATCAGCACTCGAATGATACGTTTGTAAAGCCACCAGTGAAGAAGACCTGTAAGGAAAAACCAAGAACGGAAAATTGGAAGGGATGACTCATCTCAAACCCCACATTCCCAAACAAAAGGGAAAACGTCTCCTCCCAACTCCCAAGTCCAACAAAAGGCAAATCTTTATTTTACGTTCTGGTAGCTAAGCTCTTGCATTTCTCCAACCACCACGCCACGTGGCGTCTGACCGTCGGTTGGTCACGTGACCGAAGCTAGCTAGAATACCAAACCATTACCCAACTTTCCCCTTTGTATAAATAGAGGCGCCCATTTCTCCAACCCGACAAAAAAAAAAAAGTAACAAAAAACCCCACAATCAAATCAGGAGTGCCGGGAAAAAAAAAAACTAATGGGTGCGGAAGGGAAAGTGAAGACGGTTTGTGTCACCGGTGCATCTGGATTCATCGGGTCATGGCTCACCATGAGGCTGCTCGAGCAAGGCTACATGGTTCGAGCCACGGTTCGCGACCCCGGTAACATTACAATTTCCTTCCCTTCACATCTCAGAGATCACTACCAATTCGTCTCGCCGTTTGATGATCGTCATATCATACCAGCAATAATGAACCGAATCGGTCGATCGAACTTTTTTTGGGGTTGTAATTTGATTTGTTAGGTGACGAGAAGAAAGTGAAGCATCTGGTGGAGCTGCCGAACGCAAAGACCCACTTGACGCTGTGGAAAGCCGACCTCTCCGTCCCCGGCAGCTTCGACGACGCCATCCAAGGCTGCTCCGGCGTCTTCCACGTCGCCACTCCCATGGATTTCGACTCCGCCGATCCCGAAGTAATGCGAAATATTTATAAGTGAATTCACTCGACAACCATTTTTTTTTTCTTTCTTCTTTTGTTTGACGTGATGTAACGTTGTTTATACGCTGGGGTCAGAATGAAGTGATAAAGCCCACGGTGGACGGGGTATTGGACATCATGAAGGCCTGCGCCAAGGCCCAAACCGTGAGGAGGATAGTGTTCACCTCGTCTGCCGGCACCGTCGACGTGGAAGAGCACCATAAGTCACTCTACGACGAGAACGATTGGAGCGATTTGGAGTTCATCCAACGAGTCAAAATGACCGGATGGGTATTTCCTAAAACCATCCATTTTGATTATTGTCTTGTGGAATTGTTATGTACATTTGATTGATTCATAATCCTCTTTGTTTGGTGTAATGGAAATCAATCGACAGATGTATTTCGTGTCGAAGAGCTTGGCAGAGAAAGAGGCGTGGAAGTTTGCTAAGGAGAACAACTTGGATTTCATTAGCATAATACCAACTCTGGTGGTTGGGCCATTCATTATGCAGTCCATGCCTCCCAGCCTCATCACAGCTCTCTCCCTCATTACAGGTATTTGGTAGGCCAGGGATAATTAATTGTAATTACCCCCGTATTTTGATTCTTTAATTACTTTAGGAGAAGTGGGGAAACAAAATCTCGCGGCAGCAGTACTTAATTTCTTTTTTTTTTGCCTTCGATCTTAACAGGAAACGAAGCGCATTATTCCATAATAGAGCAGTGCCATTTCGTGCATCTGGACGACCTTTGCATGTCCCACATCTTCCTGTTCGAGCATCCAGAAGCACAAGGGCGATACATCTGCAACACCGACGACATCAATATTTACGAGCTTGCCGAATTTCTCAAGGAGAAGTACCCCGAATACGATATCCCGTCAGGGTAGAGTACCCTAGCTTGCTCTATATTTAGCTAGCTAGCTATACGTTGAATGTTTTTCCTCTAGTATATTCTAAGTAAGCAAATATGGATGGTCTTTAGGTTTGAGGGGATCGATCGAGGCCAGCTGAAGAAGGTGAATTTCTCGTCGGAGAAGCTGAAGAAGTTGGGGTTCGAGTTCAAGTATGGGCTGGAGGAGATGTTTCGAGGAGCTGTGGATACTTGTAGGGAAAAGGGTTTAATTCCATTGAGTTCCAAGAAGGGAAGAGATGAGGAGGAGGAGAAGTTGGTCTCAGAAAAAGCCGTTGTTGGTGGGAAGATTTGTGCTGAAACTGGAGCTGTGACTGCTTAATTGGAATTCTAAGTGTAGTGCCAAAATGAGTAATTTGTTTGGCTTTATAATTTGGTGGGTTGGGGATGCATGCTGGTTCAATCATTTTGGTTTCACTTTTCGCCTGAATGAATAATACAACAGAAATTCAGAGGGAATATAATTAAGTTTCCAAGTAATAGATGAATTTTTTTTTTCCTGAGAATCTACAAATAATTATAAGACAATGTAAAAAATAATTATGTTTATACCAACATAGTTATTTTGAATTATATTTTTCGTCAACAATTATTATTTAGGTATCAAAATACAAACTACATGTACTAGTATAATTTTTGACATATCAATGAATCCAATACATGAATTCAGCAATACAATTGAATTAAATTTAAATTAATTGGACTAGTAGGATTTTTAGGAGATGATTTGGACTTTATAGTAACATAATGTGGTGGAGAGTGGAGAGCTGCCTGATAGACCGTTAATTACACATGTTTTCACCCCTGTTCTTACACCGTTTGAGATGTGGTTTCTCGTGTTTTAGACCGATTTCACGCTAGGTTGTGCTTGTTTGTGATATTTCAGGTCCTGGCAAGTGAATGAAGGTTTAGGAGCGAGTTCGGGGTCGATTGGGCGAAGATCGGGCGCGAGGCAAGTCACAAAGGAAGCTGCACGGGCACACCCACAACCCGCACGGCCGTGCAATTGATCAGTTTGGCCGTGTGGGATTGTGCGAGAGCAAACACGGGCAGAGCAGAAAATCCACACGGCCGTGCAAGTGATCAGTTTGGCCGTGTGGAATTCTGCGAGGCTTCACACGGCCAGGCTGGGTGAGCTGCACGGCCGTGCGACCCTGGCCGTGTAAGAAGCCCGGAATTCAACTAAGTGATACGCTGCGTTTTGACTCGCACGGGCAACTGGGTGAGCCACACGGCCGTGCGGCCTGCCTGTGTGAGTCGGGAATTGCTGGTTAAAACCCGATTTTCAGCCAAAGGAAAGGGGAGAGCTGGGTTTTGGATCCCAAACACCCAAGCGATGAACCAAAGAGAGAAAGGGCGATCTGAAGGCATTCTAAGAGTGGAATTGGAGGATTACTTCGCCTTGGAAGTTCGAGGAACAAGCCCGGACTTGAAGACTGATCATCTGAAGATTCTTACTGCAGTCTCTCTCTTCTCTATGGAGTAACTTCCCTTCACTTAGGTTTTGAGGAACCCTAGCTATGTTTGTTTGATTGGATGATTGTATGAGTACTCTGACTTGATAATCTTGAGTTCATATTCAATCTATGCATGTTTTCATGATTCAATTCTCCTTTAGTCGAGATTAATGATTCGCTTTGATCCTATGAGAGGGAATACCTGATTAGGTCAACAGAGCACCATAGATTGATAGTAGTGGATCGATTGCTTTAGTCGAGGGTTGATTCACTGCTTTGTATCGATTGAGAACCTCTTTCGATAGAGGGAGTCTAGTTTAGAACGCCTTGATCAGTTGTTCTAGAGAAGGATACGTCCCTCTAGGCAATTGACTCAAGAGGGCCTTGTTCCTTTAGTCGAGACTCAAGGTCTAGTCAAGGATTCTCCGCATTGTGAATGAAAGTGAAACAAGTTGGAAATCATCAATCGTTAATCTGGCTAGTGGCTAGGGGGAATCATACCTAAGTGAGTTCCCAACCTGTAATTAGATGAACTTTAACTGTAGTTTGCTAGAGTAGTTTTAGTTCTTTCATCTTAATCTGGTTTGCTAAATAATAAACTGAAGCTGAGTAATAGTAACTCTAGAGACCCTGGATTCGATATTTATCACTTGAGCCACTATACTGCAGTCCCTTCCATTGGTTACACTTGGCCATTGTTAGGTGTTGTGTCATTGCGAGTCACTGCCGTTTTAAACAGAGGGAGGATGTCGTTTCGGCTGTGCGAAGAGGAAGAATAAAGTTATAAAACATTAAAACCTCTCGTTCTCGGCTTCTCGCAACTTACAAGCTCTCATTTTCCGACTACTGCTGCTTTTGCTGTGCCACTGTTCCAGTTCCCTAACAATGGCGGCCGCCGTCTCTTGCCACTTTGCTCTTCCAAACAACAAGCTCCCACTCCCATCCTCCTCCTCCTTCTCCGGAAATCTCTTCTTGCGGACGCCCCAGCTCTCCCTCGTTTCGCCGCAGCTTAGGGCCAACGGAGGAAGAATATCCTGTCAGAGCTCCTCCGTCACATCTTCGCCGCCATCTCCTGCCTTCGGGAAAGGTCAGTCCATTTTCCGCCTAACATTTCAATTTGAGTAACTCGATGCGCTAGAGCCGCTTCAGTCTTTGCTGATTTCATTAGGGTTTTGAACAGAATATGGACTGCTCTGAATCCCTATTTGCTATCCACAATTTGGCAGTCTTGGTGGGCTTGCTTATTCACTGAATTCTTTGTCTTGTTCAGAGAAACCACAATGGAAGGATTTTCTTCACATTGACGATTTCGACAAGGCAGAGATCATGAAGATTCTAGACTGGGCAGCTGAAGTGAAGGCATTGTTGAAGTCCGGGGAAAGGGGGTATCTTCCTTTTAAGGGGAAGTCAATGGCTATGATCTTTGCTAAGCCATCGATGAGAACAAGGGTTTCGTTTGAGACTGGATTCTTCTTGCTCGGAGGGCATGCCATTTACTTGGGCCCCCACGACATCCAAATGGGTAAGCGGGAGGAAACTCGCGATGTTGCTCGTGTGTTGTCTCGTTATAACAATGTGATCATGGCTCGTGTTTTCGCTCATCAGGTATGCTGATGAGTTTTGTAAATTTCGATCATGACTGTGGAGCTCCCGAGGGAAATAATTAATGATTTTCCATTTGTAGCATATATTGGATCTAGCAAAGTATGCGAGTGTGCCTGTTATAAATGGCCTAACTGATTATAATCATCCTTGCCAAATAATGGCTGATGCCCTTACTATGATTGAACACGTCGGTCAGCTGGAAGGAACTAAGGTGTGTTCTCAAACTGTTCCTTTATCTTGTTCTATGGCTCGGCTTTTTTGGAGAAGTGTCATCATCATCAAACAATAAGAGTAGAAGTCTGTGTTTGTGTGTGTGTCTGTGTGTGAAGACTATTAAGAGAAGCGAATGATTATGAAACTGTATATGAAAATGACTACAATACTTTGGGAGTTTTATAGTAAGAGAAAGAGCTATAATTAGAAATGTAAACGAAGGTGAGGTGAGCAAGAGATCCACATCAATTTATAAGTAACTCCTAAAAGGTAGAGTTTGGAAGCACATTTGATTAAAAAGTTGGTTATATGATCAAGCGATGTTTTGTTGCGTCTAACCAGATAGTGATCTCTCAGTATGGACCATCTTTACTGTCATCCCGGAGTTTGGTCTCTGACCTGCCACAAATTGCAGGTCGTATATGTTGGGGACGGCAACAACATTGTTCACTCTTGGCTATTGCTAGCATCCATTGTTCCTTTCCACTTCGTTTGTGCTTGCCCTAAAGGGTTTGAGCCAGACCAGAAAACAGTGGATAAGGCACAGCGGGCTGGCATCAGCAAGATTGAGATAACAAACGACCCAAAAGAAGCTGTCTGTGGAGCTGATGTTGTTTATTTGGACGTGTGGGCCAGCATGGGCCAGAAGGAAGAGGCTGCACATCGCCGTCAAGTGTTTCAAGGATTCCAGGTCCCTATCCACTCACGCCTTCTCCTCTTCTGTATTTAGCTTTCTTCCTCTGTATTTTGAGCTGAACCTGTTATCTCTTGATTGGTACGAAATGGCAGGTGGACGAACAGCTTATGAAGTTGGGTGGCCCCAGGGCATACTTCATGCACTATCTACCAGCAGAAAGGGGAGTTGAGGTTACTGATGCTGTTATCGAAGCACCGAACTCAATAGTGTTTGCTCAAGCTGAAAATCGAATGCATGCCCAGAACGCCATAATTCTTCATTCGGTTGGATTGTGAGGTAGCTAAGTCACTCAGGCCTAAGTTATCGAGGAAATAGTTAGTTCGGTTAGACGAGTTTTGAGAGTTGATTTTAGCAGTCTTGCAGTGTTTTTGTAGGGAGTCTTAGAAAAGTAGGACTTGAATAACGGTTTCTTGGGAACTTCAAAGATGATGAGGTACTTTAATTGCTGGATATGTTCTTTCGGTCGTGGGAAATCTCCCAATAGCTCTATTGATTGTAAGCATTAACGATCCAAAAGCTTTCTTTTCTTCTCCAGAGACACTAAAGAATAACAGCAATGGTATTCCCTCCCTACTCCTTCCCCTCTTCTCTCTCTTTTTCGTCTTTGTACAGTTTCTATACAAGCAATGAATGTAAACTTCTGCTTCTGAAGCTATCATGGTAATCGACTTTATCACCGATCTTCAGCACTGAATCTGGTCCAGGCATCCTGAAAGAAGCATAAAGCCAGATTACCTTAGCAGTAAAATAAAAGAAAAGCTTGGCATAAACACAGCGGCAAGATTATTATACCTTGAGAAGTTCGAAGACCTTCTCGCATACGTACTTCTGGCGTATGCTGGCACCACGCTGCTGCAACTTGTCAGGATGCACGAAAAGAGTCGCCTTCTTGTACGCTTTCCTAACAGCAGTAGTTGAGTTGAGATCTGTCCTAGGAATCGCTTGCCAACCGCTGTCAGGACCAAGAATCTGCAGAAGTCATAAGAGCGTGAGCTGTTATCACCCAGAAAAGAAGCAAACGAGCGAAAACTGTTGTTTCTTTCCAATAGAGAACACAAATGAATAGATAAATACATAGTGAAGTGTTGAAAGCAGAACGCGCAAATTCCTCTCCTTCCCACTGGACCACCTTTTGATCTCACCATCCAGAATTTCTGCCAGTCTCTGCAAATTATGAAAAGTTTCGGTTAATGATGCTCAAGTATTAAATCCTTTGAATAGCAACTATCGTTTTGATTGTTCCATTCAAAAAAGAGCAAATTACATTTCTCTCAGCTTGCTCCTTCTGCACAAGAAGATCGCACATATTCTTCTCTGCCAGAGCTTTCGCCTGTAGGGGAAACACAGATGACATTTGCTTAGAAGTGAGAGAATTGGATGTCTATGCCATAGATCACAGGCAGGGGACATACCGCACACTCAGCCATTTGCTGCTGCTTCTCTGAGGAGGCTCTAGAATTCAGAGATGATTCACTGTTTGCTTCACCAGATACTGCAGTTGAGTTGGGAACTTCATGAAGCAATAAGTGTCAAGTTATCAGAAGTGCTCTGGCATCTAATGAAGCAAATAATGACTACACAGTTATATGATCTTTATAGCTACACATACCGGCATTACCAACAGAACTTTGATATCTTGAACTACTAGAAGAAGCAGAGCTTTTGTATCGTTGATTCTGGAAGAAATAACGCCCAAAGTGTTAATAAATACTTCGGCAAATAGGGAGCAGTTGGAGAAAAACAACGATGAAGAAGATACTCACAGTGGACCTTCCATCATCCTTTGAAGGCACAGGAGACTTAGACAACGCTTTCTCCAGGGCTCGCTCTCTCGCCTCGGCAGTTGCTCTTTCAACTGCAACGCGTTCGGCTTTCAGTTTTGCCTCCATAGAAGCTTTCTCCAACGATGTAACCCTCTCCGACCTTTCTCGAGCAGCTGCCTTTGCCCTCCGATCAGTTTCTGCAGCAGCTCTCTCCGCAGCTGCCTTTTCTGCCTTCTCTCGGGCTTCAGCAAAAGCCCTCTCATGAGCTTTCCGTATTGCTCTCTCCACTGCTATTCTCTGTCTCTCCTCCAAGTCTCTCTCTTTTGCTGCTTCCTTTTTCGTTGGATGCTGCTGCTTTTCCACCTCCACATGCTTCTTTGGGCTCCTGTTATCCTCTCTCTCCTGCATTTGCATGGTCTCGTGGTAAGCTATCTCTGTTTCGTCAACGGCCTTTCTACTCATTTTCTGACGCGGAGACGCAGCAGCATCAGTATTCCCTTCCTCCCGGGAAACACTAGATCGTTGACTAGTGCTTGAACCTATTCCATCATGCGACAATCTCTCTTCATCCGATAATGATGCACTATTGTTTACAGTGGGAACCTTGTCATCTTTTTCTTCCAAATCAATTGTGGCTCCTCTTACATGCTTTTCAGGTTCAGCATGTGACCTGGATTCAGTCCCGTCTGGTAAAACCTTCTCACCAGGAGATTGAAAATTATCAGCTGCTGTGTCACTCATGCTGCTAACTTCAGCATCATCAAGAACCTCTTTGCTTTCTTCTGATGGACTAGTTGCCTCTTCAACATGCCATTCAGCAGTGGAGGTTCTTTGGCATTCAGTTGCAAACTCTTCAGTATGCTGGCGAGCCACTTCACTGGAACATACCCCATTTTCATCAACAACAAGGGGCTCCGACGGTTCATCACTTTGCATTCCAGACCCATCAACCCTTGCAGAATCCCCTTCTTCTGCAGGGGAACATGTCTCTCCAACTGTTTCTGGATCTTTTCCAATCTCTTTGGATCCAGAAGAAGGCAATGTGGCCTCCTCACTCACTCTAACAGCAAGCTCCCCACATGCATGGATTTCATCAATCTGCTCGACATTTTTGTCACTTTCAGCTGTTTTATGCAACTCAGGAGCCAATTCATTATTATCATTCAAACTTCTGGGAGGCTCTTGAGTGACCTTCTCGTTTCCTTCATCAGCTTCCGACATTTGATGAACCTTAGGCTCTATCCTCTCTGTTTCTACAGATTCCGAAAAGGTTCCTGCCCCATGCTCACCAATAGCATGTTTGTTCTCTTTGGCTTCTTCCTCAACCTTCTCTTTCACTTCTTCCAAACCACTGGCTGAAGGCCTGTTTTCACCTTCATACTCTAGCTCATCATCAGCAAACCTTACTTTTGAATTTTTCGCTGCATCAACTTCACATGGAGTATTCACGGCATCATCTTCACTCATATCACAACTTTGAGCCTCCTCCAATTCTCCCTCTTTATGATCTTCTTGTTCCTTGTGCCCCTTGGCAATATTATCCAGCCAGGAATTAACTTTAACCGTCCTCTCATCCTCCTCCCTTGCTGCAGCTTCATTTGATCTACCTTTTATTTCCTCGTGCTTAGCCTCACTGCCCAGCTGAATGAGATCTACCTTCAGCTGGTCTAATTTTTTCTCTGGCACTTCAACATCTGAAACGTCTACTGGTCCCCGCAGCATTCTCATCATATTCTCAAATTTGTCCTGTAAAATTGATGCTTTCATCTTCTCCTTCCATTTTTTTTCAGAACTACTTACCATAACTTTCCTAGTCTTCTCTTCTTGCTCAAACTGTGGCATCGAAGGCCGGTACTCTTTGCTACCAGCGGCTTCTGGAGACTCCTGTTCGGATTTGCTGGTTCCAGTTTCTCCCCGACTAGAATAAACTTCAGTGAATGTGGCTTCTTTAATGTGGTTTACAGTATGGGCAGGGCTAGCAATAGAACCTTTAGTCTCATCCCTGAAGTCCAAAGTCACTTGGCGGACTTCTGATGACTTTTGCCCGAGTGAGCTACTGAAAACTTGCTTCTTTGAAGTATCATCTTTCCGATACAATTCCTCTGCCTTATCTTTGTATTGATATGTTTTTTCAGCAGACTTAGATTCCCCTTTCTCAGATTTCAACCCATGATTGACCTTTGGTCTTGAACGACTCTGATGGCCTTCCTTTTTCCTCTCCATTAGCTCTTTTGCAATCTTGATTTTAGCTTGAGCTTCCTCAATTGCCTTTCTCACAGCAGCTGCAGAAGCAGCAGCAGTCGAGCTTGCATCCACTTCATCACCCAATGGTGAGTGACAGCCACTAGTAGTTTTCGGAACCCCAAGTTTAGATTTCATCGATGAACTGCTGGAAGCATCAAAAGCTGCATCATTTGAGATGGAACTAGATGTTCTGTGATGTTCAGCATGCTGTCCTGAAGCATTATTGAACAGGAGAGGACCGGAGTAAGCTCTCCTGTGAGGTCTGGCTTCCTTCATCTCCTCACCCGCATTGAGATGGACATCATTCAGAACATAGCGACTTGACCTGGCACCTTCAGGAGATCGTGATGGAGCATTTTCATCAATTAAGCGAGTAAAGCCAGGAATGGCATGGAGCTGAGCAACATGTGTCGCGCCACTTTTCCCCATTCTGCCTCCCGAGTTTGTCTTGTGATACTGCACGTTGACAAGTTTCGCAGCATCCATAGACGATTGAACAGATGCTTCTGCTGACATTCTCTTCTTTTCAGCAAATGCAGATTGCTCAGGACCCGAAGAAAACTGCGAACTCGATTCAGCAGGAGCCCTACTGAAAACATTCATTCACGGTAGAATAGATGATAAAAGTAAGAGATAATGAAGAAGAAGACAAAGACTTTAACAATAACCAAGCAAAATTCGGGGGGAAAAGGGCCAAACTGATATTTGACATTGATCAAGTTCATCTAAATAACTCCAAACACTTGCATCACATGCTTTCCTTTCCCTTTCCTTTCTACAGTAAAGCTTTATTCCATTAATTAGAAGTTAGAACATCGAGTACTCTTTTGGTCAGTTGGGGACCAAAAGCGGTCTCTTCCTATAATGGAAAAGCACAGGTTGTTTCCAGATTTCTTCTAGCTATGGCATTTAATCAAGGAATCATTGAAACTCTCAGCAGTACTAAACGGACGCAATCCGACGTCTCTATGATCTCCATCACTAAGCTCTAGAGAAAGGACCACTAAGATTCTGGTCAAGGCGATGAAGCTCCATCTGTGGAAGAGAAAGACCGAGCATCTAAGTCTAAAAGCGTTAAAGGGAAGAAAAATGGAAGTATCGTGCTGCTCGAGAAGACTTGGCCTCCTTCTCCGCTCTGGAAATCAACTCCTCGTAAGGCATAGCAAAGTCCAATTCACCGAATCCGCCGAAAATCTTGGCGTAATCCGGCCTGGAGCCCCGCGGCTCGACGGAAGCCTTCCTCTCGTTCAGCTCGGGAACATCGAGCATCGGAATAGACGACGTCTCCGACCGGCCGAATATCTCCCTGTAATCCTCCAATCTAGAGCCGAGCTTCATCGGACCGCTGAACAGGCCGTCGTACTCGTGCTTCCCTCCACTGTACCGCCCGCCGTCGGCCAGCGTCTTGGCGTAAGCAGCCTGAGACGCGTGCTGAGACTCCATTGGAGAGGCGACGAAAACCGAAAGTCTCGGGAGACTAGGGTTTTAACTCGGTTTGTTTGCATTACGTCTTCTCATTTTGTCCTTTCTTCTTCTCTTTTCGGTGTTTCCCTCTGGAAGACCGAAAAAAATCTCCACTGTCGGAGCAGAGAGAGAAGAGGAAGTAACGGAAGAAAATTAACAGAGTGAGTATTGAAGAAGAAAGTCAAGGGGGAAAAGGGAGGTGCAACCGTCGGGTCGACGGCAGGGGGGAAACCAGTGGCGGCCGGCGGCGGTGTTTGGAACGAAAATCGTGTGAGAAGGAAAGAAATGGGAAATTTTTTGAAAAAGGGAAAAGCAGGCAAAGAAATGAGTTCGAGGCGAAGTAGTATTAACTATTTAGTGGCCTACTGGGAGAATCGGTGACCGGTCAGTGCCGGTGAAGCCGAGGAGCTTTCCTGAGAATTAGAGAGTAATTGGCACTTATGCAAAAGAGCAACATTTTCTGTTCAAATATTTTAAAGCAAATTTTAAACAAAAAAAGAATATAGAATTAGGGATGAAACTATGTAAGGACTAAGGAAATGTAACTATATAAGGACTAAGGAGCGTTTCTTGGACTAAAATGTTAGCAACTAATGATTTAGGGATTGCTTCGTCCATATCTCTAAGAGGGATGCGACTAGTTATAACCTTTTGTCATTTTATCAAAACACGGCGAGCCAGTAACCGACATGGGACCACGGGCGGAGAAGGAACAGTCAGTAACCCTATGGTAGTAATCATGAGTAATCTGTCCACATCAGCATGACATCAATATCCCCTCTCTCTTGGAAAGTTTTTGTTGGTATTGATGCCTCAAATTAATTCCAAGACTCGGAGTTATGGAAGACACTAGAGGTTACTTGGGGTTATGAAAGTTAATGATCACATGGAGTTAATTGTGTGGAGTTTCCATTTGGTTAATGGGAGTGTCGGTCACTTTTTCTTTGGCATCTCATAAGCCATTTTACATGGCTATAAATAGGGAGTCTATTGTTGTTGAATAGACACACCAATTTCTTCCAACTCCTTTATTCTCCTAAAGTGTAGAATATCTTCTTGAGTACTTTTCTTTTATGTTGGGAGTTTTCTACTTACTCCACAACTTTGTACGTTGAAGATTATTCCTTGATCATAGTGGATTTACTGGCTTGTCCAGCCCGTGGTTTTTCTCCCTCATCTTTGGAGGGGTTTCCACGTAAAATTGGTGTCTTGTCTTTGTTCATTCTCTTCTCTATGTTATTGTTCGATTTCATATTGGGTTTGCTTCTGCTAGTGCTCATTTATATCTAGGTTCAAAAGTCTATAAAAGACAACAAGTGGTATCAAAGCCCTTGACAACCAATTGAAATCCTCGACAAGATGACTCCAAAGTTTGACATTGAGAAGTTTGATGGCAAGATATCATTCTCGATATGTAGAATTCAAATGAAGGCAATTTTGACACAAAATGTTGTTCAAAAGGCTTTACTTGGTCTCGAAGCCAAACCAGAGACCTTGACTGATGTCCAATGGGAAGAGCTCGATAAAAAGGCTCTTACTGCTATTCAATTATGCCTGTCAAAATCGGTTTTGCAGGAGGTGGTGAGTGAGACAACTGCAATTGGACTTTGGACAAAATTAGAGTCACTTTACATGACGAAAAGTCTCGCTAACAAGCTTCATCTAAAAGAGAAGTCGTACACTACTCGTATGGCTGAAGGTACTCCAATTCAAACCCATCTTTCTACCTTCAATTCCATTGTTATGGACTTGGAAAATATTGACGTGAAAATTGAAGATGAGGATAAAGTTGTTTTATTAATATGCTCATTGCCCCAGTCCTTTAAACACTTTAAAGAGATCATGCTCTATGGAAATATGGATACTTTGTCTTATGAAGATGTAAAATCTAACTTATTGTCAAAATAAAATTTTGACTTTGAGTCCAGTTCTAATGAAAAAGGTGAAGGTCTATTTATAAGAGGAATATCCAAGTAAAAAGGGGAATCAAGCAAAGGTAAAGGTAAAGCTCGATCCAAGTCACATGGTCGAAAATCTGATGATGGGAAGTACTGTTGCTATTGTCCCAAAAATGGTCATGAAATTTCTGATTGTTTCAAATTAAAGGCCAAAGAAGAAAAGAAAAAGCAATCTCAAAAGGCTTCTGAAGCCGGAGAAGCTAGTATCGTCAATGACGATTCTGATGGTGAAGGTTTGGCAACAATTTCTTCTTACGATGGCAGTAATTCAGATGTTTGGGTCCTTGATTCTGCATGCACTTTTCATATTTGTCCCAATAAGAACTGGTTCAAAACACTTAAACCTGTTAATTCTGGTGTTGTGCTAATGGGAAATGAAGATCCTTGCAAAGTTCTTGGTATTGGTACAATTGAAATGCGTCTTCATGATGGGGTTGTCAGAACTCTTTCTGATGTTCGCTATGTTCCTGACATGAAGCGAAATCTTATTTCTTTAGGCACCCTCGAGTCTCTTGGATGCAGATATGGAGCTGAAGGTGGAGTTCTTAAGGTATCTAGAGGTTCTCTTGTTTTGATGAAAGCTAACCGCATTGGTATGATATATGTCCTGCAAGGTTCTGTTGTTACAGGTTCGGCAGATATTTCTACCTCGCTGCTTGATTCACATAATACTCAATTATGGCATATGCGGCTAGGACATAAGGGTGAGAAGCCAATGACAGTTTTAAGCAAAAGAGGACTATTGGGAAACCAAAATTTTGGGAAACTTGACTTTTGAGCACACTGTATTTTCGGGAAGAAGAAAAAGGTAAGTTTCCCTGCTGCTTCTCATAGTTCCAAGGGGGTGTTTGACTATATTCACTCAGATTTATGGGGACCTTCTAAATTTCCTTCCATAGGAGGTCTTAGATACATGATGACAATTATTGATGATTTCTCTCGTAAAGTTTGGGTTTATTTCTTACGGCACAAAAATGAAGCCTTCTCTGCATTTAAAAAGTGGAAAGTGCTAGTTGAAACTCAATCAGGAAAGAAAGTTAAGAAGTTTAGAACCGACAATGGATTGGAATTCTGTGAAAATGAGTTTAATGAATTTTGTTCCTCACATGGAATCGAAAGACACAAAACTCTAGTTAAAACACCTCAGCAAAATGGTGTTGCCGAAAGACTTAACAGAACAATTCTCGAAAGGACTCGGTGTATGATGTCAAATGCAGGTTTATGGCATATACATGATTTATGGGCAGAAGTTGCAGCCACAACCTATTATTTAATCAACCGTTCTCCACATAAGTCGTTGGATTATAAAATTGCAGAAGAAATTTGGACAGGTAAACCAGTTGTTTATTCCAAATTAAGAATATTTGGTTGCCCATCATATTATCACGTAAATGAGGGTAAGCTCTCTCCAAGAGCTAAAAGGTGTTTATTTCTAGGATATTCTATGGAGTCAAAAGGCTATCGTTTTTGGTGTATTGAATCACACAAGGTTATTCAAAGTAGAGATGTTACATTTAATGAAGATGCCTTATTTTTTTGCCAAAAATAGTACTTCTTCGTCCCATGATGCAGAAAATCTTGAGACTCCAAGAGACAAGGTGGAGTTCGAACAACAAGTTGATTCACCTACCCATCTATCTTCTCTAGAGTTAAATCCTAGTGAAGTTCAAAATGAGGAAATGCCATCTCAAGTGCCACAAGATTATATCTTGGCTCGAGATCGGCCAGGGAGAGTTATACAAAAACCTGCTCGATATAGAGATGATGAGCTTGTTGCGTATGCTCTCGCCGTTGCACAAAAAATTTCAGAAGAAATTGAGCCTTCTTCTTTCAAAGAAGCTATATCTTGTGTAGATTCATCTAAATGGCTTGCGGCAATGAATGAAGAAAACGAAAGTTTATTGAAGAATAATACATGGGAATTATGTATCCTTCCTACGGGGAATAAAGCACTTTCAAATAAGTGGAAATACAAAAAGAAAGAAGGAATTCCCGGCATTGAAGAAGCAAGATGGAGTGTGTGGTTGGTTGTTCGCGGCTGCAACCAACGTGAAGGTATTGATTTCAATGAAATCTTTCCTCCTGTTGTGCGTCACACTTCCATAAGAATTTTGCTCTCTTTGATTTGGAGTTAGAGCAACTTGATGTGAAAACTGCTTTCCTTCATGGTGATCTCGAGGAGGAGATATACATGAAGCAACCAGAAGGTTTTTTGATTCTAGGAAAGGAACATATGGTTTGTCCTTTGAGAAAATCATTATATGGTCTCAAGCAAGCTCTTAGACAATGGTATAAGCGTTTTGATACTTTTATGATTGGAAATGGTTATACACGAAGTCAATTTGATAATTGTGTATATTTCCAAAAATTTCCCGAGGGCTCCTACATATATCTACTTCTTTATGTTGATGACATGCTTATTGCTTCTAAGAACATAATGTTAGTCGAAAGGTTAAAGTCACAACTAAAAGGAGAATTTGAGATGAAGGACCTTGGAGCAGCAAAGAGGATTTTAGGTATGGAGATCCAAAGAGATCGACAAGCTGGTAAATTATTTTTGAACCAAAGAAAGTACATTGATAAGGTACTTGAAAGGTTCGGAATGATTGATTGTAAGCCCACTTCTACTCCTCTCGCTGCTCATTTCAAGTTATCTACTGCTTATTGTCCAACAACAAATGAAGAAGTGGATTATATGTCTAGCGTTCCATATTCGAGTGCAATTGGCAGTTTGATGTATGCTATGGTCTGCACAAGACCCGATCTTGCATATGAAGTAAGTGTTGTCAGCAGGTATATGCAAAATCCAGGAAAAGAACATTGGAATGTTGTGAAGTGGATACTTAGGTATTTGAAGGGAACCCGTGATATGGGTCTATTGTTTGAGAGGAGTGAAAATCCTTCCAACAATATTATAGGCTTCACAGATTCTGATTTTGCAGGTGACTTAGATAAACGAAAGTCTCTTTCCGGATATGTTTTCACTCTCTGCAATTCATGTGTTAGCTGGAAATCTTGCTTGTAACCCGTAACTGCTTTGCCAACTACAGAAGCAGAGTATGTTGCTATTTCTGAGGGGGTTAAAGAGGCTATTTGGTTACGTGGCCTAGTTATTGAGCTTGGAGTTGAACAAACTGTTTCAACCGTATTTTCGGATAGTCAAAGTGCCATTCACTTGACTAAAAATGATATGTATCATGCGAAGACAAAACATATAGAAGTCAAGTACCACTTTGTCCGAGATGTTATGGTTGCAGGTGATATTAGTGTGAAGAAAGTTCATATTGACAACAATCCTGCAGATATGCTCACTAAAGTTCTTCCTTCAACTAAGTTTGATCGTTGTTTGAACTTAGTTGGAATTCGAAGAGTTGATTACCTCTCGGGGTTTCTGGACAAGTCTTTCTAAATTTGATTCAAGGTGGAGATTGTTGGTATTGATGCCTCAAATTAATTCAAAGACTTGGAGTTATGGAAGACACTTGAGGTTACTTGGGGTTATGAAAGTTAATGACCACATGGAGTTAATTGTGTGGAGTTTCCATTTGGTTAATGGGAGTGTCGTTCTTTCTTTGGCACCTCATAAGCCATTTTACATGGCTATAAATAGAGAGTCTATTGTTGTTGAATAAACACACTAATTTCTTCCAACTCCTTTATTCTCCTAAAGTGTAGAATATCTTCTTGAGTACTTTTCTTTTATGTTGGGAGTTTTCTACTTACTCCACAACTTTGTATGTTGAAGATTATTCCTTGATCATAGTGGATTTACTGGCTTGTCCAGCCCGTGGTTTTTCTCCCTCCTCTTTGGAGGGTTTTCCACGTAAAATTGGTGTCTTGTCTTTGTTCATTCTCTTCTCTATTTTCTTGTTCGATTTCATATTGGGTTTGCTTCCACTAGTGCTCATTTATATCCAGGTTCAAAAGTCTATAAAAGACAACATTCTTTTATCTATTCCCGTTTAATCTTTAATAGACGATTTCTCTCTCGTTTTAAGTCGATTTTTTTTGCATAGATAAATTAGATTAAATGTGCTTTTTAAAATGATATCCACTTTGATATATTTTTTGTACAAAAAAAAGAATTATTTTTTAACAGTTAATACCATATGGTATGTTACTATTTAATACCATATGGTAAGAAAGCGTACGATGATGGTATGAACATACTAATATGGTAAGAAGGTTGAATACATGATAGTAGGAGTATACTAACTGTCATTTACGACTTTCATCATTGTTTACTACAAGTTACCACCCACATACCATAGTGGTAAAGTATGTTAATTTTTTATCTAGTATTTTTTCACCCATAAATTTATAGATCCAATAGATCATGATGAACTCGTTCCTTCTGAGCAAACGTTTTCAAAAACGACTTAAAAACGAAGAAGTTACCATATGGTATGTAGTTGGTAAAAAAACGTTTCTCGAAATATATTCAAAGTTGATCTCATTTTGTAGAGCACAACGAACTCGTTCCATCTGTTCAAAAAAAAATTGAAATCCGAGTTAGAACGAAGAAGATAAGAGCCGATTAAGAAAACTAGGGAAAATAAAATGCCTTTAATTGACAATCCTTAGATCTGAATTTTCTCGACCCACTTAGAGCATCTCCATTGGTGCAATGGCATTTGCAATTGCATTTGTTTTTTTATTGTTACTTCATTTTTTTGCAATCCAACTCATCTTACTTGCATTGCACCACATAAATGCAATTAACTTGCAATTGCAACTAATTTTTTTGATTTAATTTATTAAAACATAAACACTCAAATAATAAAATTAATGAATAATTTTTTAATAAAAAATATGATGTGACTTGCATTCCATAATTGCATTATATGCAAGCTTCCAAAGATGCAATTGTCATCTACATCAATGCAATTGCATAATGCAATTGCAAATGAATGTCATGTCATAATGCAATTCTAATTGCAATTCCAATGGAGATGCTCTTAGATTTAAAGGTCCAGATTTAATTATTCATAGGTCAGTAACCAATGGTTACTTAGCCTATCCTAAGCCGGAACTAGGAAGGAAAGGGGGCAAATAGTTCAAAATAGGGGTAGAACAGGGAATATCTGAGAAATTCGTGATTGGTGGGCCTAAGAAGGCCCATCATTGATGTCACTCCGGCTAACAAAGGAGTACAACAGCATACCAAAAAAAAAAAAAATACAACCCAACAGGCTGTAAGTCTGTAACCGTCCAAATATAAAAGTCCACCCGAAAACTTTGATACTATTATATTAATAAACAATAATAACTATTTTCAAAGCGAGTAGCTCCAATAATACCATCTTAACTATAAGAGTTAATGGTGCCAAAGGTAACATCGCCTAGTGGTGAAACCACTGGACCAATTGAGCTCTGGATGTGGTAGGTCCTGAGTTCGATTCCTAGTGTCGCCACTTAAGCTTTCCTGGCGGCACCCTTGGTATCGGTTAGTATGCAGGTACCCCCAATGGTTTAGTAAGCCTGCTGATTATAAATTATATTAATATAATTATAATTGTAGTAATTATTTTCCAAATCCAAATATTGTTTTTCACAGTGGTAGAACTACAAATTTAATGGAACCATAATCAGGGTCGGACCAGGGCACTTTTTTTAGAAAATGATAATTCAATCCTCGGTGGTAATTTACGTATTGATAAAAAAAATTACAATTGATAGTGAAGGACACCCCCTAAAAGTTTGAAAAATGATTATACTACTCTCATTTTCTAATTTGCTTATAGGAATACAAGTGATAGTTTGGTTAATTCAAACCTAGGACACAATTATTATTAATATAAATATAATTTTCATTAGGCTACAACTCATTTATTGTTTGATTTTAAACACGTAATAGTAAAATATCATTCTCTATCTCTAATTATTTTCAAAACCTAACAAATAAACTAATTTCAAACTACCCTTAATTTGCATTGATTTTTTTGGTTATACGGCAAGTGTGGAAAGGGTCTGTTTTAGCTTTGAGTTACATCAAGAACAAGTTTCGAAATCGAATATGGGATCAATTCGTGAATGATTGTCTAGTAGGATATAAGAGACAATTTTATTGAACAGTGTAGACACCAAGTCTATTCTACAATTATTTTTTAATATAAAAACACATCGTAGACTTTTTTTTATGAATGGTAAGATTTTATTTCATCAAAAGACTTTACTTGTAGCAACATCCCTTGCCACTAGGTCACTACTACAACTGCAACACTTTTAATAAAATCTAAGCCAAGATAAAAGACAAGAGCATAACATATAATTCACATTCACAAGAACACCTCCAAATCTTCTGCAGAACACAACACTTCCAGATCACTCTTCACCCTCTTCTGCACTTTTTCCAAGCTCAAAATGGGTTTCCCATGCTTTGCATTACATCTGTCGCGCCAAATGCCGCTAAGGAGAGATTGCCATAGGAGCCTCCCAACTCTGCAAGCTGCACTAGAACCTGAGAAAGAAGTCACTGCCCACTGAAGCTTTGCTCCCCAACTGTTAGATGGGGGCCTACTGGTGAACTTTGAGACCAAGCACTGATACAGATCCTTATATCTGCAACATTCAGCAAATAGATGGTTATGAGATTCAACCCTTGCATCACAAAAGACACACTTAAAGCTCCCCTTGTAACCCAGCTCAGAAGCTTATCCCCTGTAGTGATATATCCTTTAGTGATTAACCAGCAAAGAAATTGATCTCGGGGGATAGCAGGATAATTCCAAACCAACTTATACCATGCCACTGCAGAAAGCTTAGGGCGAAAGAACTCCCAAACTTGCTTTAGTGGAAACTTCTTCTGCACCCTTCCATCCCAAGAATCAACTCCATTTATAACCGAGAGATGCCCCTGAACTTGTCCCCTGCATTTCATAATTTTCAACCAAATCCAAGAGCCAGATTTATTATTTGCAGTCCAGAAGTCAACATGGTGCAATCTATATTCTGTTACCCAAGCCACCCAAAGAGATCTTTCTTTCAACAGGAGATCCCAAATGTGCCTTACTACATAAGCATGATTCCAACTGACAAGATTTCTGATACCCAGGCCATCTTCTTTCTTAGGAAAACAGATTATACTCCATTCCACATTTGCTCTAAGTTTACCTTCAGAGCCAACTCCACACAAAAAGTTACTACAGATTTGTTCAATTTCCTTGATCACTTTCTTTGGTAGAACAAAGATCACCATCCAGAATTGGACTAAACTATAAAGAACAGACATCAACAGTTGGAGCTTCCCAGCATAACTCAAAAGGCAATATGTTTTCAGTGACTGCTTCTTCCATAAGGCAACTGAATACCTCCATTGCCACAATAAATAAATAAGGAGAGAGTGGATCCCCTTGACGCAGACCTTTTTTAGCTGCAAAATACCCCACTACCCCTCCATTAAACCCCACACTAAGCTTAGGGGTTGTGATACACATAGAGATCCAGCTTAGAAATAAACTAGGGAACCCCATTGCTTCCAAAACATACAGAAGGAATTGCTAGTTAACTGAATCAAAAGCCTTCATCAAATCGATTTTAACAATACTGCGAGGAGAGATATTCTTCCAAGTGTATTTTTGCACTAATTCACGGGTCAACATAATGTTTTCTCCAATGACTCTGCCTTTCACAAATGTTGTCTGATTGTTACTAATCACATGAGGAAGACAATCACTAAGTCTAACAACTATAATTATTGCAATGCACTTATAGATGATATTACAGCATGAGATTGGCCTAAAAAATTTCATTTCCTCCAGGTTCTTAATCTTAGGAATAAGAGCTAAAAGTGTGGAGTTTACCTCTGTAGGGAAGGATGAGTGAGCAAAGCAGTGATGAATTTCCTCCACCACTTCCTCCCCAACAATATGCCACGCCGCATGAAAGAAACATGCTGAGAAGCCATCAGGGCCATGGCTTTTCTCCCCTTTAAAACCAAACATAACACTTTTTATCTCCTCTGCCGTTACAGGCTTGCACAACTCTTGAGTCTGAGAGCAGTGGAGTTTTCTCTTCAATAACTTCATGAAATATTCCACAGGTTGCCTTTAAACGAGCTCATCTTTCGTCCCTAGAAGCTTTTTATAGAAGGCCACTGCTATCTTGCACATTGAGTTTGTATCATTAACTCTCTCACCAGCTTCATTCAATAATGATCTAATAGTATTCTTCTGCTTGTAAGAGTCATGAATTTTCTTATTTAATAATTTTTATTAGTTATTTAATTTGTTTTTTTAAAAACTGACACCCCTACGTAAAATTTCTAAGTCCGCCACTGACGATAATTATATTTATTATTTTTTTACGGCTTCCCCGCCAACTTAAACGACTACGGTTAGCATGATGATAACTCTTATCTAGTTAGTTAACACGATGTCTAATGCCGGAGAATGGTTTCGCAGGGGAATATGTCCGTACTAATTAGAAAACTTGGGCTGGGGATGCTTGATTTTGACCGATCCAAACCCCCCCCACACACACACACGAAAAGTTAAATCAAATTAGTTGTTTGATCCCTTAATTTGTTTCTTATGTTATTTTCCTTGGCCTAAACACCGGCAAAGCAAAAAAAAAAAAAAAAATTCTTTAAAAGGAAAATAAAAAACAAATGTAAAACTAAGCAAATGGAGGGAGATCAACATAGAGTCACGTAAGTTAAAATTAATTCATTTTTTCTGGTTTGATGCTATCTCGGGTGCTGTTGAGCTAAAAAAAATGTTTAGTATCGCCGAAAAGATGTGAGAGGTCGGCCGCTTTAGAATTTGGACGGAGAGTACTTTAATAAGGGAAATGAACAAGAAAGAATGGACTTTTAGCATCTTGTCATCCCTAGCCGGAAATATATATGAAGGTTGTTTAAGACAAACTGGCAGCCATGGTTGGGAAATATTACCGTATTTCATTATTTGAGTGATGTCTATGCAGAGAAAGAATTGAGACAAAGATGGAAAGTTTATAAAAATCACGGAGTTAGAAGGAGGATGTATGTTCTTTTAACGCAATTAAGAGAAAGCTTTTACGTATCGATTAATAGCGTTTTATACCTTTTTACTATTGAAAATTAACAAATATTTCCTTGTTTGTGTCACTATTTCTGTTAACTTACCATTAAATAACGTGTTCTATCTTAATTATTATATAATTAATTTCCAAAAAAATAGAATTTTTTTAATTATTGTTTTAATTATCTTCCCTTGATGCGCTGAGCTTACAAAGTTGCCTTCGCTACCACCGCCGCACTTCTGCAATTTGACTGGTGGTGGGGGTTGTTCGGATCGAATAATATTGAGATCCTTCCTGACAATGATGTTAGGTTTCGAGGCTAGAACCTTCATCAAAGAATCAGGTGGTGGCACGGGTTTTAGACTCGTTGAGTGATTCAAAAGTCAGGGAGGTTCGTGTGATTTTGGAGAATGAAGCAGATGTGGAGAAATAGCCATGAGGAGAGTCTCGATGGAATGGGAAGAGAAGGTAAATGGTATCACACTCTTTTAATCTCAAGTCTTTTTTTTTTTACTATAAAATAAAAGACTTGAGATTAAAAGAGTGTGATTTGAAACTTTGAATTTGCTGAAATTGATAAAGATTTTGATTCTCACTTGAAATGAATTCATTTGTGATTAGATTGAAATAAGATCAACTTATAATGCAAGTATCGTTTATTAAGACGAGACTAATAAATTTTATCAGAGATAATTCATTCTAGAAGTTATGCATAATATTATGAAAACATGTTAAAAAGTCATGTAACAAGGATTACAGGGGGGACAATTAACAAGCCTTTTGGCAGAAATCAAGAACAATGTCCTTTCACTAAAGACCACAAAGAAAGGCAACATGTAAACTAAGTCAAATGCATATGATAGACGACTTTAAAATTAAAATGGAAAGTAATATGCGAACCATGTCAAAAGAAGAGAAGCCAAAGCATTTTTGTTTTGTGGGTCACAAACATGAGAAATGCTACACATACTATATAGTCATATTGTTGTCTTTATATTTTATCTTATGTGCATATATCACATCTCCCTTGCAATAAATATTGGTAGATTATTAAAAATATACATATGGTAAATTAAAAGGTTTAAAATCTTATATAGTTGCTATAAGAACTAGGGCTGAAGAGTGGAAGGTTTTGTGTGAATTTGGGTGGGTTTAGAACCACCCACTGCATGGTGGATGAAGGAGAAAATGACTCACAATCACCGAATGAGATGGGTGACTGTGGATGATAAGTAGCTCAGTGATTTCGATTGGTTTACAACTATATTGCATACTCTAAATGTAAGATGAAAGAAATCTCCAAAATAAATAATGTTTAATCCATAAATAAGATGCATCATTTAGCTTACTATGCATATTATTACATCATTTACATGGTTTAAGTCTAATCATATAAAATAGAAAACGAAGATGAAATTTTATCATAAATATAGATAATTGCCCAACTCTTGAGCCATAATCACTTACCAAACACTCATTAAATGCACAATATAAGATATAACAAGTCGAGTTAGTATAGAAACAATAAAAGTCAACAAGAAATTGTAGAAGGAAGTGAATATTTTATATATATCTTTTTTCATACACATAAACATATTAAGCTCCAAATATCTTGAATAACCATAGCTTTGAGAGATATCCATTCAAAATTGCGAAGAAGGGATAACAAGAGATTTTAGAAGATATTTTGAACAAAATTGTGCGTGGATGAGGCCCATAAGGTGGTGAATTTTAGGATTTTATCTTAGGCAAAGGTAAAGGTTCGAGATCTGTTGGTTTGAGGCTGAAAGGTTTGGTGGATCGTGGGTCAATCACAGTCCACTCACACTCACTCAATTCTTTGTGGGCCACATATTTTACAATCTACACCCATCTATAAGAGCATCTCCATCAATGCAATTGCAAAAGAAATTGTATTTGTGTTTTTTATTGTCAATTCAATTTTTTTGCAATCCACATCACATTCATTTCATTCATCTACATCAATGCAATTAACTTGCAATTGCAAATGTAATTAAATATTATATATGTTTAAATTATAGAAAATTAAGTAAAAGAGAAAAGAAGATAATATAAAGTAAAAAATCCCATTTTTTAAGGCTTTTTTGACTTGCATATGGAATTGCATTTGTTGCAAGTTTGCAAATATGTAATTGGTAGCCACATCAATGCAATTGATTTTGCAATTGCAAACACCAATGCCATATCATTTTGCAATTGAGAATGCAATACCAATGTGGATGCTCTAAGAACCATCCATAACATAATGGGTGGGTAGATTGCCGATAAATATGAGTAAATTTGTGAGTTCAACCATTCAACACTCATCCCCTAATGAGAATCAAATCAGGTTCACACTCAGACCAGTAGAATCATCAAACCAATCACTACAATAATTCGATCCATTTGCTTGGACAATCCAACATAATAAACCGAATGATTTTCATGATTACACGCAGAATTAGATTAACAATCCCGATTTAACTAGTTTACTGATTCACTATTTTAACAACAAAAAATATTGATGAAAAAAAAATATAACATGAATTGAGAACATCTAACACTACCTTCTTCTTCTGAGGAATAAAACCCAAAGAGTGTTTTTATCTTCCCGGTTTATTTTTGAAACCACCATTTTGTAGTGGATCAATGATCTACCAAATTTATATAAGCCAAGCCTCGTGATCATCTTAAACCTTCAAGTGAGGACTCTTCCACTGTTATTCATGTCGACATATCACTTATCGCTCTAAACTCTCTCTATTTTGATTTCTCCATTTTTCCACTTATTACTCATGACATACAATGGTACTGACTTGCGGATTGAAGTTTGAGTAACGAACGTCATCAACATTGCTTTTTCTCATCAAAGCGTGAATATCAGACAGTTGAAACTCGAACTAGGATCTCCTAGTTGTTCCCCATCCAAAAGTTAAAGAATACAACTCACTTCCACCGACAAACTTCAAGTATTATATTTATATGGACGAGCTTTCAAAATCCAACTGAAGAAAAGATAGATGGTATACACATCGGCCTTTGAAGATGGATTAGAAGCTAAATATGAGAAGTCATGAATCATTGAATACTAAGAGCAGACAACACATGCGTGCAATTCAACGGAAGAAACTGTACTTAGGGTGTTGTGGCGGGCGGAGGAGGGCTTAATGGCTATGGGGATAGATCGATGATGATTGATGTAAATGGAACGACATGATCAATGCCCTCCCGATTAGTACATGGACCAAAACCCAATTGACTAGTTGATAACGAAATCCCATGATAGTACTATCGCTTCATACATATATAGGAAGGGAGAAGGGGAAAAAAGTTTCGTATGTATCAATTCAGAAACGAGACAATTTGGTAGTAGTCTCGTTTTATAAAACGATTCTAGTATTTATTTTGAATGGTCTGCTCCCTACCCATACAATTGTAATTGACTCGAAATGATATAACTGGATCAAATTGATTACAATTGCCGTCCAAACGACACTTGTTAACTAATTGCTAGCATTCCCATCACATTTAATCTAAACATGTCTAGGACCACCTTAAAACATGTGGCAGACTAATTATCTCAACAACTATTTCATTGTTGACATTTGGATCATACCAAACCGAATATAATGTGATCCAGTCTTTGGTCACATGAATTTTATAAGTATTAAAGAAAAATGAACCGAATTAACATTAGCATCAATCCAAGCCAAATTAAATCAAATGCAATAATGATATGATCCTTGGTTTTAAGATGTCTTCCATTATTGTGCCGCATTTCTAATGAGTTTCGTCCAGTTTAGACCGGACCGAATCATTGCACACCCTAATTGAGGAAAAAAAATACATTTTATATAAATTCTTTCACATTTACTCATATGAAATCCAATCTCGGAGCTTGCACAAATCAATAATGTTTGGTGTTTAAATTAACATTTTGGGTTGATATAAAGCTGATATCCCGTTCATAGAAGCATTCTAATTAATATAACATGTCGATTAATTACTAGCTAGTTGATTCCTGTGAAATGAAAATTTGAGGAAAAAGACAAGTTGATATCAGACTATTGAATTGGCGACTTGGAATAGTCTAATAATGATATTTTCCAATACTCCGCGGGGTCCTTTAATTTCATGCATGTAGCAACGAACTTCTTTACCCATTTTTCATGTCCCCAAACCAAAAATCAACAACGACTACTACTTAATTATACCTCGATCGAATAATAATGAATAAAATGATTGGTCGCTTTCAGTCGGCCGGCAATTACCGAATCTCTGTCCACCCATCAATTGCCTAACTCCGGAACGAAGAAGAATATGCGCATGCAGGGGAAGAAAAGACAACCAAAAAAACTCAAATCACTGAGCAAACAGCTCAAAAGCCTCCAACTTTGCTGTTGACTTTTACCTTACACTCCAAGTTATGTGCTAAGAAGCTCGATCGTCTCGTGAACTAAGATAAATTAAAGAAAATCATAGTTGTCAGAGCCAAAACATCGATAATCTTACTTTTTCTACAACTCGAGGTTAGGTATTCACTATTCATAGAGAAATGGTGGAGTCACTTATAGACCCTTTGCCATGATGGCAGAGTCGCAAGTCTTTGACCCGGTCGTAGTAGCAGACCCAGAAATTTTACATAGGGGTTTACTCTTTCAAAAAATAAAGTAAAATAAAAATTAAATAATTAATAATTAATAAAAATTATATTATTCTTAGTAAGAAAATACCCAACTCGTACAAGTTAAAAAAAGTCAATGATATATTTTCATATTCTAAAAAAATTATAAAAAATACTTGGTGTATACACTGCTCAACAAATTTGTCTCGGTATATCCTACTAGACGATCATTCACGAGCTGACGCATATTTGAATTCTAAATTTGTTCATGATGTAACTCAAAGCTAAAAACACTTTCAACACTTGTCGTACAACCATAAAATCAATACAAATTAAGGGTAACTTGTAATTAGATTAATTGTTAGGTTTTGAAAATAATTAAAGATAGAGAATAGAGTTTTGCTATTACACAGTGTTTAGAATATAGCAACGAAAAAGTTGTAGCCTAATGGAAATTATATTTACTAGATAATTGGCCCGCGCTCCGCAACGGTTTATCTAAAATGTATATGCTAATTAGAAATAAAGAACAGTTTTTTTTAAATGAAGGTGAATATTATTAGAGGAAATAAAAGTTTGAAGAATCATTAACTTTTGGAATACGAATATAGTTTTTGAAAGAATAATTTTTTCAAACTTTTGGACACACACTACAAAATCAATAATAATGAAATAAAACATTGTTGGTCGTTAAACTTGAACCGAAGCTAATGATAAGCTTTTATATGTAATGACCTTTAAACTTAAACAACGAACAAACTGAAGTTGTACTAAAGCATTGTTGCTTTAAAGTTCAACTTGAAAATCTATCATAGTTGTATCATTACGTTAAAAGTACAAATTGAAGTTGTACCATAAGGGAAATTGTATCTTTATGATATGGTACAACTTCCAATGATATCATAACATAAAGGTACAACTCTAATTTGTATAGTATAAAGATTTATACAAAAGATTATAGGTACACTATATATTGAGACAACAGCTCCACCATTACACTATATATTGAGTTGTGTTCAAAGAGTTCTCTGATTCTATGTACTTCTTCGACCCCAAATAAATAATTTTCTAGCTATGCCAATGATTGTAATCATTGGGGAATTTGTATCATAATGTTAAAGGTAGACTTTAAAGTTGTACCATAAAAGAATTTTTATTTTTACTTTATGGTACAACTTCAAAATGTATCATAACATAAATGTACGTAGTAGAGCCAACATGCATAAGCATCTCATATCAGATCAAATCCTAAGCCTAATCTCTCTTAATTTCAATAATTTCTTTACTTAAATAGACCGATTAACAATTGAAGGAATTCTTACAGTATCATGTGCAAATAAAACCTACATATTGTTTACGTTAGTGCCAAACGAACCAAGCCTGATTATTAAAAGCCTAACAAAAAAGATTGAAGTCAAGCCTTGAGGTAGCAGCAAGGATCCTATTACCCATACAGTTTTTTTATGTAACTTATTAACTACTCTTATTTTGGCGAAGGAGAAGTTTTATTTTGTGCACAATTAAACCAAGGAGGTTTGGTGTCACTTAAAAGCCACAGCACCTAATTTACATATTTTTGCGTTTATTTACATAAATTAGTGCTTAATCACTTCATATTAGTTGGTTATTCACACAATTAATCATATTTATTCATAAAATCTAGTGTCTATTCACACAAATTGTTATTTATTCACATTATTATAAAATCAAATTTTGTTTATTCACATTATTATAAAATTAATTTTTAAACTTTCAAATATATCAAAATGGATGTTATTGTGTATATTATGATAATACAACTAATTTTTATAGAAAATTTTATAATTTAAATTTAATTCCATAAAATATGGTTAATACAAATATCATAAATAAATGTATGAATTTCCATTTACATGAATAACCAACACTCTTATTTGATAATAAGCATGGGCGCGATTCAGCAAAAATGAATGCATTAGATGATGTGCTTTTAGACGCCACCAAACCATTTCCTTAAGCGAAACAATGAAATCCGAAATCAATGTGAGAAAACTAATTATTGTACATCATGTCTAGGGCTGTTAGTCGGTGCGGTTTCGGTTTAACCGAACTGCTCCGTCGGTTAGCCGAAATCGAAACCAGCCTATGTCCCTCAACCGAAGCCGACACCGAAGGGAGGCTCAGTTAACCGCCAACCGCAACCGCCGGTTTCGGTTTGATGGGGCGGTTAGCCGAAACCGCCCAGAGTCGGTCCGGTTTTCGGTCAGAAACCGCCAATAAAACCGATTTCAGTGACCTGCACACAGCACACCTGCTGCCTTTTTTTCTAAAAACCTGCTGCTGCCTTTTTTCTAAAAACCTACTGCTCTATTATCAAATCAGAACATGAAGTCTAAACCAACCACAATTAAACCACAAGTCAAGTCATCATTCATCACACACCATAAATCTTTTACATGCCAACAATTCAACAAGTCACAAGTTCCCAAATCACAACAAGACACAAATAACAAGTTCATTCTACAAATCATCAACCTAAATTCGGGGATCTCGCTCCAAATCGTCTAGCCCAATGTCATCATTTACTCCAAGATCTTCATTCTCGTCATCAGGATTGACATCGGAATCATATTCAGCAACATCATCAAGTCCATCAACTATGGGGGTAGGAGTAGGAGTAGGATCAACTGAAAAAATTTGGGTTCCATCAAAGTCACTCCCACTTTGATTAGCCATTCGAGCTTGTAAAACCTCATAAACTACATGAAAAATAGATTATAATGAGAAAACTAAGATAGGCAAATTGTCAAATATGAAAACTAAAGCATAATTAGAAGGAAGAAATGATATATTACAACTTTCAAACTCAGTTAGCTCTTCGAGATCCTCTTCATCATGAACCAATTGGGAATCAGGGAATCGTATCCAATCTTCGGCACAGATTAATGCCTCCACCATCTTCGGGGGTCAAGGAGGACCTAAATTATGATAGCACCCGACCTCCTGTGGTGAAAGCAGACTCGGAGGCAACAGAAGAAATCGGAATGGCCAAAATATCCCGCACCATTTCAGAAAGCACAGGATATCTAATGCTGCTGACGGACCACCATTTAAGAATGTCAAGCTATCATCCTCGTCATAGAAAAGAACAACATTATTGACATCATTAAGATAGATGTCCAGCTCTGAAGAACTTCGAATACCCGCATCAAGCTCTTCTTTCCTCAACTTCTTGAACTCAAAAGTCATCTTCCCTCCCATCACAACACCACTACTCGAACTCCCACTGAGAGTGGTTGTGGAGGTGGCACGAGTATTAGTCCCAACAACATCCGGCGCACTTGAGGGTGGAGACTGGAGCTTCTTCTTGTAATCTTCAAACAAGTCACTCATCTCTTGTTTGATATCCTTAGCCATTTGCTTCCCATTTTCTTGGCCATACATCTGCTTCAAGACAAATTCAACATAGGCCAACTTGCGCCTCGGATCTAACACACATGCAGTGTAGATCACACGGTTCATCCTAATATTCTCCTCATTATCTGCATCATACCAATACTTTGCAACCTTCGCCTTAATTCTCACTGCCATTCGTTGTATCTCGGCATCTTCATCTTGCTCCAATGTGCATATGACCTCATAAATATCTGCAAGATACTTGAAGAATAGATGCACAGTCACATATGATGTTCCTGTAAACACAGAAAAGTTCAAGAGAGTAGATATTAGTATAACATAAATTGAAGTAATAAGAAAAAGAACATATAGTTCGCCTTTAAAGATTTAGATTGTCATGCCAGATACACGCGCAGTCAAATCACAGAAAAACTTCAAATACTTCATCAGCCTTCTCACACTACTCCAATCTTCTTGTGTTGGCACACCTCTCTTTGCATCCACATACTTCTTAAAGCTCTCATCTTGTCCATATAAGAAAGTAAATACTTTCTCAAATCTTTCTGTAGACTCTAGCATGAGGTAGGTGGAGTTCCACCTTGTGGGAACATCCAAACACACAAGTTTCTTGGTCTCAATCTTAAGAAAATCAGCAGCCGCCTTGAATCTGGTAAGTCTTGATGGAGATGACTTGACCCACTTCACAACATCTCGAACCTTTTCAACCGAAATCCCCACTTCTTTCAAGCCATCAGTGACAACTAAGTTGATGATGTGAGCAACACAACGAAAATGCAAGTACCTCCCATCCAACATATTTGTCCCCCACTCATGCATCTTCTCTATCATGTAACTAGCCACAACATCATTCGCACTAGCGTTGTCCATTGTGATGCAACAAAAACTCTTGATGTTCCACTCATCTAGACAAGTACACAATGTCTCTGCTATATCAAGTCCAGTATGACTAGTCACCTCAACAAAGCAAATCACCTTCTTCACCAACTTCCAATCTTTACCAACATAATGAGCAGTCACACACATATAGTTTGCATTCTGAATAGAAGTCCATGTATCTGTCGTTATCAAAATTCTTCCTTTGCATTTTGTGACAAAGAAATCTCTCAGGATATCTTTTCTTTCAAGGAAGATACGATAATAGTCTTCTCTAATAGTAAGCCTACCAGGTATCACAAACAAGGGCTGCGCCAATGCCATAAATCGTCTAAAGCCTTAGCGCTCGACATATCTAAAGGGAAGCTCATCCAATATAATCATCTCAGCTAGACCAATCCTTGTTTTAGTCTGATCAAACTTCCATGTCGAAAGAGATCCTACCTGACCACCAGTAGCTGTAGATGTTGACTGCAGATTCAACAAAGTTTGAGAGCTATCACTCTCCTTCTGCCTTTTCCTCGCACATGCTCTCCTATGTGTATTCATTGCACTTGTCCCATTAAACTTTGGATGTGCTGCAATCTTCGTCTTGCAGAATATACATTCACCAAATGGGTAGCCATCAACCAGTATCGGTGTGAAGACATTCCAACATTCAGCTTTCCTCTTCTTTGTTGCTGCATCATTTGCACTCCCCGCTGCATCTCCCCCAGCTTCCACATTTGCATTCTCGACTCCAGTCGGCGCTGCTACATTATCTCTTCCAATACCTTCTACATTCTCAGCTGTAGCCGCCACATTTGGAGTAACTCCTCCGGCTCTAGTAACTCCGGTAGAAGGAGTAGCAGGTTGTTAAGGAACCCGCGGCTGAGAAGCCGGAGGAGGAGCACCTCTTGCTCCTTGTTCTCCTCTTCCACGACCACGACCACGTGGTTTCTTACCACGTCCACCTCTATCCCTGTTTTAATCAATAAAAACAAGTAAATAGAACAATTAGCATCATGTAAATACAACAATTAGCAAACCAAATCCCTACTAACTACCAATCTCCAAACAAAATCCCTACTAACTACTAATGTTCTGTTCCACATAATCTTAAAAATAAAACACCTATATCATCATTACATCATATATACAGACGACGGCAGCCTTGGTGGCAGGATTTGTTGGACTCGTAGCCTTGGTGGCAGCATTTGTTCTAAGTTCTAACTGCAAATGCCAAATAGTAGAAGATTTTTAGGGAACAAGTTCGGACTTACATTGGTGATGGTGATAGAACAGGGCGACGGCGGGATTCCGGGGCAGAAGACGGCAGCGTTGGCAAGAGTCGAGTTCTGGGAGGGAGTTCGGCGACGACGAGTTCTGTTGGAGGACAGCGGCAACGTGAAGGCTGGGAGCGGGAGGGCGGCGATGCGACGAAGGCTGGGAGCGAGAGGAGTGAGGACGGCGCTGCGACGGCCGACGTGCTCGACGGGGACGAGGCGACTGGCGGCGACCGGCGAGGGTAGGGGCTAGGGTTCATAAATGGGGAGGAGCGGCGGGTGAGAGGGGACTAGGGAGAGGCCACGATTTCGCCATTTAGATTTTAGGTCATTTAGGTTAGGGGAGGAGGGAACTGAGGAGAGGCTTAAGTGTCTGGGTCGGTCGATTTTTGCGGTTAACTTGTACGGTTGCGATTTTTAACCGCTAACCGCTACAATTGCCCCATAATTGATCGATTAATCAACTAATTAGATCTTAATTTATGCTATTGGGACATTATTATTTTGTTTATTAGATTGTCGACGCTAATACACAAGTTGGTAATCAATCATAATGTTATAAACGCGCTCCTACGGATCAGAAAATTGCTGTAATCGACAAAGCAAGAATACGAAAGCGAGAATCGAAAACACGACACACGATTTACGTGGTTCACTAACACGATGTGTGTTAGCTAGTCCACGGGCGAGAGAGAGCCAGTTTCACTATATCGAGGAGATTACAGATTACAGAGGAGATGAGAAGTATTTATACTTCTCCACGGCCAGCGAGACCCCCGACTATTCCAGTCGTACCGACTGATAGTCCGATTCAAGTCACATCAACACATAACTTCTTTAGTGTGTTATATATCTTGCAAGAAGATGATCATCCACTTGATTTGTCTCAAACTAAAAGCAAACTGTAAAGCGACAACTCGCAATTAGTTAGTCAAACCAACACATATGTACTAATGACTTTGACCATAGAAGAAAACAAAGACCAGAAAAGGAGAAAGACATTATCGACGACATAACATGGAAGATCGAAACCAAAGCAAATAAAATTAGGAGGTGGGGAAAGGCTGAGCAGATCCAAGCTAAGCACTACTGATGAATCTCTTTTCTGTTGTTGCTCCTTTATATGCATGGGTCGCACTCGCACGACACTTCAATCAGACGAATCTATTAACCTTTGCCACAAGCCCACATTTAAATAGCAGCATCAATGATTCGCTGGATATTCTACCAAAAGCTATAGCCTAGTTGCCCCCAGCAATATTCTTCTTAGCCAGAGCTAAACCTGAATGTTGGTGGACATCGCCTGACTGGCGTACATATTAGAATAACGGCCGGAGGCGGAGATGTGTGTTTTGATACCTATAGTTTGTAGTTTTCGATCAAATATAAATATGTGGCCGTACCAACTACATATATGTTATGATTAGGAATTTGCGCGCACACGACCAGGCAGCGGCGGACCCAGGGGGCATTTAGGGGTGAACCGGGACACCTCTAAATTTTGGAAGATCGATTATCCAATTCTTGGTAATAATTTACGTATAGACAAAAAAATTATAACTAATAGTCTGGGACACCCTAAAATTTGAAAACGATCATACTGCTCTTGTTTGTAGTTTGCGTATGAGAATATAAGTGGTAGTTTGGGTAATTCAAACCCGGGACACTACTATTACTAATTATTATATATATATAATATAAATAGCGCCTAGTTGCTTAAGGGGTTTAGTCGAATACGGACGCGTCCACACTAGGTTTATGTGCATAACTTTCCACAATTACACACTGCTATTCCACTCCGTCGTTTCCTTCATTCCTTCATGCAAGATCGATTGCCCCTTTTTTCCCATCCCTTCCTTCTCCACGTAGTTTCCCGTCCATCCTCCCCTGTTTTTCCACCGATTGCTTTTCTGATTATTTCGACGTTTCCATATCATGGCAGCTAAAAAGCTTGTACGGGACCTGCTCTTGGATAGTACGCCACTTGTCGTGCAACTCAAGCATCCTCAGGTTTTTCCTTATTTCTCTTCTGCTGTGGGGCAGGGTTTTGCTCGTCAGGGATTTAGCTTAAACTTGTTTTCCATTTGTGGTTTAGGGTTTATGTACGACGTCAAGGTTGCTGGTGGACAGTAGGAGGACATGTTGCCGGAGGTTTGGCGTCTTCAATAATGTTAAAGAAGAAATTAATAGGTATTTTATCATCCCTCTTAACCTTACTTTTCGCCCGACTTCTCTCCTTTGGAAGAGGCCACCTGTGCCTCTCTGCTTTGCTGGCTACATGGGATGATATGGTATCATTCTTTTCCGAGATGGGTGTCTGGCAAAGGCCGAAACTTTGTTATTTGTTGTTGTCTTGAGAATGATATGCGAGCGGTTTAGCTTCATTCCATCCTGGCAAATTGTTATGATCACATTTTGTTGGTTACACGAGGAGGATAAATTTGCGGCCATTTTGTTGGTTCAGAAATCCAGAGCTTAAGAAGTCAGTTAAGGAATTGAAGGAGAAAGCTGGAGAATTTAAAGGCGTTAAAGATGACTTGCGAGTTAGGTAATCTAGTAGACTAGTTGTGTTTGTGGGGATCTCATTTTGGTATTGTTACTTCATAGGCTGAGACATACCTTTGTATGTCAAGGGAGGGCCTGAGATGGTGAAATGGCGAATGCAGAACGAAGCAGACAACTGAAAAGCTGTACAAGCATGTTGATGGGGTATGGACAGAGGCTGAAGCAACTGCTAAGAAAGTATGGTTGGGATTGACAATAAGTTGTGCACGCTCTTTTTCATTATGAATGATACTTACTTGTCGTTGTTAATCTATGTTGTTTCAGGTTTCATCAAGTGTCAAGGAGAAGATTTCTGCTGCTACAAAAGAGGTTTAACCTGTTATACGGATAAGTCATTAGTGAACATTTCTGTGGATCGGATTCGTGGATTGGATTGGTGGATCCATTGATCAAATGGATTGGATCCAATGGATTGGTGGATTCATGGATTGGATCAAATGGATTGGTGGATTGATCCATGAATCCAAATGACATCAAAGGCTTGGACCAAAATGTAAATTTTGAAAAGTTTTGGTACTAAAATGTCATAATTAAAAATTTTAGGTACCAAAATGTAATTTTCCAATGATATTTTTCGTATAAAAATACAAATTTTAGGTACCAAAATGTAAAACATAAAAAATATAGGTATCAAATCGTAATTTGCCATTTGGATCCATGGATTGATCCATGAATCCACCAATCCAATTGGATTTGGATCAAATGGATTGGATTTAAATGGATTGGATTAGGTGGATAATTTGGTGGATGGATTGGATTGGATTCATGGATTTGGATCCTAATTGCCACCTCTAGTGCGAATGAATTCCATCTTGTTTGTAACCTTGTTGTGTTGTTGGGCTGGACTGAATGATTCTTGAACGTAATAATATTGTCATGTTCACTGTATTATATATTGTATCCGATTTTGAAGAAAAAATAATGATGTTGTTCCAATGTCGAGTCCAAAGCAGTCACGTTTGAATGAAAAGTGGCAGGCTTTCAGAAAAAAGGTGTAGTACTCTTTATGCTAGCATTCAGTTTTTTTCAAGAGTACCAGACCTGCTCGTATATGGATCATCATTCTAATATCAGTTAATTACTTTACCCGCTCCAATTCACAGATGCAAGGCAATCCTGTTTTCAAGCGTTTCTCTGGGATTAGTGAACTTGTTGTGACGAAGAGTCAAGATGTATAATCTTCATCCCTTTCTGTATTTTCTGCTTAGTTCATTTACTTCTGCTTTGGACTTTGTTGGTGTCATCTTTGTTTATATTGTTTTCCATATAAGTCCGTTGTCGTGTTAATCAACAACTTGCAGAAGACATGCGGGAAAGATGGGAGACAAGTGAAAATCCCATTGTTCACAAAATCCAATAGTATGCTCGACCCATGTGCCCTTTTTGTATGGACTGTTGGGTAATAATTTGAGCCATTTTATTCACAACTTAACCTTTTCTCCTTGTGACAGTGACAGTGTCAGTGATAACATCTTTGAAGAAACAGATGCTACAGCATCTATCAAGGAAATACGTTGACATGATCCGTATGTGAACTGATAGCCGTCTTTTCATTGTGTATCTTTCAAATTATTTTCCTAATGATATGGGATCATACTCTAAACCTGCTCTTCTCCTTTTGGGTTCCTACATGCCAGATCATTCTCTTTGCCAGACTTTGTGTCAGAGGTTCAAGATGCCATAAGACCTGTCCTTACTGCTTATATGAAGGTTGTTACTGATGTCTGATATATGCCTGTCCCACTTCATGTCTTTCTATAATCACTTTGGTTACCAAAAACAATGAATTCAGTAAAGATATAAAATTGTCTGGTTGTATAATGTATGAGCAGGGAGACTGAAGCTTTGAAGAAGTACTGCAGACCAGAAGTAATAGCTCGTTGCGAAGGAGAGCACAAAGCTTTCACAAGCCATGGCATCGTCTTCAATAATAGGGTATGGAATTTCACTGCAACTTTTTTCCTGTTAGCTTTCGGTGTATTTGGAGCTACAGTTTGAGGAATTGGTCCTAATAATCGAGTCTCTGATGCATTACATGATCCTCTTTTATGCTGCAGCTTCTTCATGTGTCCGAGGTGGAAGTACGAGAGACCAAAATGATGGGAACATATCCGATAATCATAGTAGCGGTATGCTTGCAAAATCCCATTTAGGACCATAATCTAGTGGCGATAAATATTTGCTCCGGACATCATTCTTAAACTTTGCTTGGTCAAAAGTTGCTGTTTCAAATGCAACAGATCCATTGCATACGGAATCGTAATGGTGGAATAACTGAAGGAGGCCAAGTAAACTTTTCTGCTAGCTGCTGTGTTCTTTTAACCTTGATGCTCATATGCATCAAGTTTCATGATAGTAATGTAGAGCGCTATAACTGTATCCCCTTTCTTTATGGGTATTAGGACAAGAACCGCCCATTTCAACCCCCTATTTCATTGACTTCTTGATATGAATGTATACACACACATGGATCGAAGCACCGGATGATTTAGGTGTGATTTTGATCAATCATCAATTTGTTTATTTCCTTTTGATCGATTATTAGTTCACTTAGAAAACGAGATGCCGAATTTTGTATGCATTTTTTGCCTGTGAATGTCGAATCACAAAGAAGGACAAGAACAGACATGGTAGAGCTCCAGATTCTGCATGGTTTCTAGCTTTCCGCTAACAACGGTATATGGCTCGGTTTTGTCCACATTGTATCATAAATATAGGGCACATTATGAGGACAAGAATGGTTGTAAAGCGTATTTAACTTGATCCTGTTCAGTCTGATTTAATTTTGCTCCATTAATTTTATTGCATTGAAAGCAATTTAATGGAATAAAAAGTATTGACAAATCTTGAGTTTCAAGTCGAAACTGAATTAGATTATATTTCTTTCTTATAATATTTGATTTTGTGGTTATCCAATTTGATGTAAATACTGAGATTCAAATCATTAGTTGACAAAAAAAAATACATTAATGGTCATTTGGTTAATCAAATGACTAATCAATCAATTACAAAGTTTAAATATATTTTCTTTAAATTACATACAATAATGATCATAACAATGTTAATATGTTCGCGAATCATTCAGTTTGACCCAACGACAAAATGAGATTACAAATAAGATTGAACTCAATACTACATTAGTAATATAAAAAGTTTTGCAATACGATTTGGGTGATAATACCAAGAAACAATTGAATTGAAGTTCATAGTGTTTCTAAAAAAACATATGAAATTCATAGCGAAGCAACTAAGGGTCAAGTCATCAAACCCTGTTGCCTGTTGGAGGTAGGCCCAATTCGTTACATGTTAGGCTTACCCTAACGTGGAACTATAATCCAACTCGACAGCCCAAATATTATCCAAAACTATTTACCAACAAGCCCAGCAAAACCCAACGAAAGCTCCGCTCGACATCGGACGACCAATTTTATTATTTCAGTGATCAAATAAAAGTCTAGAAAAACTCCAATGAGCAAAACGGCTAGAAGAACATAGTTCAGAGGCATCGGCGCATTTTTGGCAAAGCAGCATCGAAGGCAAAAGCGCGAGCGACTTGAGCAGAAAGAAAACCCACCTTCTTCTTCACTATAACCCTTCAGTCTTCACCCAGCCGCGACATTCATTCATACGCCACAACCAGTACCGGATTTCTTCACCGGAGAAGCTTGTATCCGAGTAAGCAATGTTCCGCAACCAGTACGACACGGATGTCACGACATGGTCGCCGGCGGGGCGGCTGTTCCAGGTGGAGTACGCGATGGAAGCGGTGAAGCAAGGTTCCGCCGCAATTGGGCTCCGATCCAAGACCCACGTGGTCCTCGCTTGCGTGAACAAGGCTCAGTCCGAGCTCTCTTCCCATCAGCGGAAGATCTTCAAGGTCGACGACCACATCGGCGTTGCGATTGCTGGACTCACCGCCGACGGGCGAGTTCTCTCCCGGTACATGCGATCCGAGTGCATCAATTACAGCTTCACATACGAGTCCCCTCTCCCCGTCGGCCGTCTCGTCGTTCAGCTCGCTGACAAGGCTCAGGTGCGAGGGTTTGTCCGTTTTGGGGTTCGCTATTTGAGGGTTTTTTTTGTGTGCGCGCGGGCGCTGATATTGGTTATTTAGGTATTTGATTGATTAAATTTTTGAATTGAGGGGATTTGAATGGATTAGGGTTTCAGTATGGGGGGAGCATGGTGTAGGAAATGTCGAATTTGGGAGGAGCTCTGCTTAGTTTTCGTGAAGGCTGGAACCCTAATTTGTGAGCAGAAAGCTTGTAGCTTTAAGTCCCATGCTTCACTGCATCACTCTATCGTGTGCCTATCCTAATCTCAATTGTTTGAGAGGGCATTCTTGATCAGATTGAGGCTTTGGAATTCCTCACTAACCATGGACAAGTGTATAAAAGTCATAGTGCTAGCGATTACACTTGTTAGAATATCTTCGTCGGTATATATTATGGACCATGCGCTTTAGGATAGCTGTTATAAATGTGGATCTGGTAATGAGCCCTGTATGAATTAGTGCAAGGATGTATAGTTGGAGGACTTTATTTCACTGTTTTCTGATGCTGAGTTTTATGTAAACTCGTAAAGCAGTGGTATGTGTGTGGTAGTCATATAAATTTTGGGGCTCCAAATTCTTAATAACCTCTAGGGGTGGCAATGTAGTTCGGCTTAGCTAATCTCTCTGGCTGGTTTATGTTTTTAGCTGCACAAAATCCTATTTCTTCATGGATTCCTTTTGGTTGCTGTCTATGTCAAGTCAAACCTTCAACCACAGTGTGCTTTGATTATATATTTTTTAGTGTGTGTATCTACTCCGAGTTCTTTATCTTGAGGCATGATCCAGATAGGAGACCTTCTGAATTTCTTATACTTGTTAAGACTTCTCCTGTTGAATTTAGGAAATTAAGGTGTGATCATTGCTAGTTAGCCTGTTGATGAAAGAAACATGAATGTGTACCAATGTTTGTGACTACTTATTTCAATTTTGTTTGATAATTCCTCATCTTCCTTGACACTTGGTTTACAAATCTGTCATACTGCAATAGAATGATCTGTAGTTGCTCATTTGTTTGGTAATTCCTCATCTTCCCTTTAATGACAATCTGCATTGCTGTTGGTGCTCTTTATCAGTCAGCTCCACTCAGCTATCATCTTAACGATCCCATATAATTTTCAATTTTCAGGTTTGCACTCAGAGGTCCTGGAAGCGGCCATACGGCGTGGGCCTGCTGGTAGCCGGGTTGGACGAATCGGGAGCGCACCTCTATTACAACTGCCCAAGTGGAAACTACTTCGAGTATCAGGCTTTTGCCATCGGATCCCGCTCGCAAGCTGCCAAAACCTACTTGGAGCGTAGGTTCGAGAGTTTCAATGATTCCTCCCGAGACGACCTTGTAAAGGATGCGCTAATTGCAGTCCGGGAAACTCTACAGGGAGAGACCCTCAAAAGCTCCATCTGCACGGTTGCTGTGGTGGGAATTAACGAGCCTTTCCATATTCTGGATCAGGATGCCGTCCAGAAGCTGATCGATGCTTTCGAGATTGTGAAAGAGCCAGCATCGGAGGCTCCTGCCGCAGCTGAACCAGAGGGTGGTGCCGGTGGGGCTGGCGGTGATGATGATGCCGCCCAGGATCCTCCTGCAGCCGCGGATGAAGGGGCAGCTCCGATGGAGATATGAAGAATGGCACAATGTTTTAGGTGATGGGTCTTGTTAGCAATGTCTTCTGCAAGGATTTGGCTGAGACTTAGTTTGCTCAAGTTGATGGTAGACTTCTTCTTGTTTGCGGATCTTTTGATGCAATTTATGGATTTGAGTTATATGGTGCAGACATCTGAAAGCTTTAAGCCTCCCTCTTAAGATCTATCAAACATTATATTTTGCTACATTTAACTATTAGAATCAGTAGCAACCTTCATTATGATCATCACGAAACTGTGACCTTACAGATTAAAGCCGAGTCAAAAGTTTCTTTTTCTATGCGATAGTAACATTCTGCAATCTGCATTATGTTTACTGTTTGATTAGTAATTACAAGTAAATGCAATCTTTCTTTGGAGGCCTTTACAGTGGTTGCATAGACGGCTCTTCTATGTTGATGTCAGGTTTGGCCGTTTGGATATCTTTATTTTGTTGTTGTTATACATCCCATTGAATTGAAAGTGATGGGTTTAGGAGAAAAGGTTGGCGGAGTTCTCAATTTGGACACTCTCAACTGGACTCGATCAAAGACAGGAATTTGTTTACGGCAGGATTATGGGGATTGGTACGCGCACCTAAATGGAGATTGCTAATGAGAAAGACCCATAATTTGGCTTAAACTGCTAATCTTCACTTGTCTGTTTCAGTTCTAATCAACACCCATTTGTATACCTTGGAAACAGAGAAATTCTTAGAATCCTAGGAAAAGCTTACACCATGCTGATTCCAAAACTAACATGAAGTAATTTCTTGGTTTTGTAGTGGTTCCATGTGAAAGACAATTTTAAAAACCTTGTAGTTGTTAGTATCGTTTGATGCTGGAGTATCGTTCAATTGTGTGCTGAAAGTTGGAACATGAAAGAAATGTCGAATGTTCGTGCAACATCAAATGTATAGAATACGTAAATATAAAGTACGAGAGTATCAAAACAGTTATCACCAAATATTATGTATTTATGTGTGAGTGTTACTAGTCTGTAGTCTCCAAATTGACAGGTTCAAAACTAGCTACTCATTGATTAACTCGCTACTAAACAAATCTCTATGCTCCGCCATAGCCGTTGCCAAATAGAAAACTAGAACCGAAACAAAAGACATGTCAACACTAACATTTCTGTAGATGCCGCCGCACCATGAAAGCACATTTTCCTCCTATGAAACCATAAGTTTGGATTACTACTATACTCTGCAAATAGCGTCCAAAACGTTTGTTCTCTTCTCTCTTGTCCCCTTCCAATTCCCCAACCCAATTAGCCAAACACCTGAACTTCCTCTCCAATCGCCATGTGTGTTTCAACTCCACAAAATCAACCAAAACAGGGGAGAAAAATGTAGAAAACGAAACAGAGGCCGGCCAATGTTTGTCCAATTCCACCTTTCTTCTCCCGTCGTTTTCTTCCATCGTAGGATCATCCCAAACAACACAAAAAAACGATTCCAATTCATCCTCAATAAAAACCCAAAACCCCAATTTCTCCCCCCACCACCACACCTCAAAAGATTTCTCATTTTCCACCATGGCGCCCAACAACACTCTGTTTCTCCATTCACTACTATTGCTCTGTTTTTCATCCCTTCACATTCACACTTCGCTCTCCCTTCCCCCCACAGCAGCAGACGTCCGATTCCTCCTATCCTCGTGCTTCCTCCAAAACCAAATCCACAATTTCACCACGTTCCCTTCGTCCACCACCGACGACCCATCAGCCACAACTTCCTTCTACAACCTTCTCGACTACTCGATCCAAAACCTCCGCTTCCAGGGACCCAACACCCCGAAACCGCTCGCCATCGTCCTGCCGTCGACGGCGGAGCAATTGGTCGGAGTTGTGACGTGCTGCAGAGGGAAGGCGGAGATTAAAGTGAGGTGCGGCGGGCACAGCTACGAGGGGGCTTCGTCGGCGTGGGACGGCGGGGAGTTTGTGATCGTGGATTTGATGAGGCTGAATGCGGTTTCGGTGGATTCAAGGAGCGAGACGGCGTGGGTTGAAGGAGGAGCCACGCTTGGGGAGACTTATGCGGCGGTGGCGGAAGGGAGCGATGGCCGGCTGGGGTTCTCGGCGGGTTCCTGCCCCACTGTTGGCGTCGGTGGACATATTGGCGGCGGCGGCTATGGATTGTTGTCAAGAAGGTATAAAGTTGAATGAAGAAGTTTATATCGGAAGAGTTAATCCCTGGTATTTAATAAGGATTGAAAATTTTGTATAGGAGAGTTCATATTGAAAAAGTTAGCGGTATAGTATTTTATACTGAAATTGAATTGTGATTTAGCTATTTCATATCGCTAAATTTTGCCTACCGGTTTCACTTCTGGTAGAAGGTTTTTCTGATAGAACTGCTGATACGGTACGGTTTTTTAACCCTTGTTATTTTATATTAAAATTATGTTTGAATTGTGGTTAAAAAGTTTTGTACCTCTAAACTGTATATCACTGGTCTCCGATATGCAGTGTTTTTGGGAAGACCGATTGGTACGATAGAGTTTCTAATATATTTAAATTTTATTGAGCTTAGACCATCTTGATACGATAGTAAAATACAGTATGCATATATAGGTCAGTGTAGTCAACATCGTACTTTACAACTTAAGAGTTTAATGCTTTAACACTTCTTATGTCACCAAAATGCTAATACGTAGAATCGTACATTCAACCTAAAAGTGTAGTCAAAATCTAGACTTTAAAATTTAAAAACTTACTGTTTTTACTCTTCCACATCACTAAAACGCTTCTCCCTAAAATCGCGATATTACCTGCATTTGCATAGGTTATGTTGAAGGACTAACATGTTTAACAATGCTCGACACAGGTACGGTATGGCGGCGGACAACGTGGTGGATGCGCTCCTGGTCGACGCTGGCGGCCGGCTGCTGGACCGGCTGAGCATGGGAGAGGACGTGTTCTGGGCAATACGCGGCGGCGGCGGCGGCGCGTGGGGGATCGTCTATGCATGGAAGATCAAGCTGCTCAAAGTACCAACAAAGGTTACAGCTTTCGCCGTTTCAAGACAGCCGGCGGCCCAAAACGGCGTGTCCAAATTAGTCAACAAGTGGCAGCACGTCGCGCCGAAACTAGAACCAGACTTCTACTTGTCGTGCTTCGTCGGAGCGGGCCTGCCAGGGGCCCAACAAGCCCATCAAATCTCCGCAACGTTCAAAGGGCTGTACCTCGGCCCGAAGTCGGAAGCACTATCCACGCTGGGCCGGGATTTTCCCGAGTTGGGCCTGGGGGAAAATGAGTGCGAAGAAATGAGCTGGATCGAGTCGGTGGTTTTCTTCTCCGGGTTGAACCCGGGAAGCTCGGTTGCTGACTTGAAAGAGAGGTATTTGGAAGATAAGCATTACTTCAAGGCCAAATCGGACTACGTGAGGAGTGAAATTCCCATGAAGGGCATTGAATTGGCTGTTGAGATTCTGGAGAGGGAGCCCAAAGGGTATGTGATTTTGGACCCTTATGGAGGGGTGATGAGTAATTTCAGTGAGGATTCCATTGCTTTTCCTCATAGGAAGGGGAATTTGTTTACAATTCAGTACTTGGTGGAGTGGGGAGAGGAGGATGGTGATAATAGTGAAGGGTATTTGGGTTGGATTAGGGAGTTCTATGAGTTGATGACACCTTTTGTGTCAAGTAATCCTAGAAGGGCTTATGTTAATTATTTGGATTTTGATTTGGGAGTTGTGGGTAGTGAGGAGGAGGAGGAGGAGGAGGGTGGTGTTGAAGTTGCTAGGGTTTGGGGTGAGAAGTACTTTCTGGGTAACTTTGATCGGTTGGTGATGGCTAAGACGATTATCGATTCAGATAATGTTTTTAATCACCCGCAAAGCATCCCACCTTTATCCTCGTCATCCATCGGCTTCAGGGATGATATTTAGTGAGTTGTTTTTTTTTTTTTTGTCTTTTGGGTATATTTAGAACAATGTTTTGATACACCATGTAATCAAACATAAATGTATCATGTTATCTTGTACGATGGACAATTTGGACATAATTATATATATCGTGTGCTCTCAAATGAGACAAATAGGCTGAGACTACGCTAAAGAAATGATCAATTATAACTAAACAACAAGAATTGAGTCTCATATAGATATTCTCTTACTATTTCTCTATATAAATGTAGATTATAGAGGTTCAAACACAAAGCGTGTTGTATAATCTCATCTGATATTAGTATATTACAACTAGACCAACCCGAAGTTGCATACATACTCTCTTTTCGAAAATATATTAAAACAAACAAAATTGTTTCACTTATATGCAGACAAATTTTGTCGGTAAGGATTTTGTATATTTACAATTATGTTAGGTAGAAACTGCTACTCCAAGTTAAGCTATATTTATTTATGTTTCTAAATTATGTCCATTTGCATGGCTGGTTAGTTGCTAAAAAATATCCACGACATAAATAATAATAAATTATAAAAAGAACAATTTTTTTTTTAAAGAGATGACGTCGTCTAAGGTCCCGCCAAGTTCGAACTTTGGAGTCTTTTCTTGTTCTTTCTCCAGGCCTTGCCATAAACAAATTGCTGGTCGGCTCATAGTGGCGCTGCATCATTTTGTACGTAGCTTTTGTTTCTACATCCATGGAAGTATCCACTTGGACTCATATGTATTAGCCACTGATTCTGCACTACATTTGACGTGTACTCATGTGGAATCACATACTTCGAAAGCTTTCAGTTAAGAATCAACTAGTAGGCTTGAGTTCATATGGAATGAAATCTTTCTATACTATGAACTTGGAAAACATCTTTGATAAGAGAGAAAGATTTCACATTTCAGCATTCGAATAGTTAACAACCCATACCCCCAAAATACCAACAATAAACAGCAGCCTCCTCCATTGTTACTGCAAGCTTCCATATCGAACAAATTGACCTGAACAGACTATGGCTCATAAGATATTTGGTAAGGCTATCTGTTAACCTCGGAATCAATTTCGGATTTCAGGGATGGGGAGGCCCTTGGCCTGCATTTGCTTGTACGCCCACTGCCAATTCTCTGGAGTCACTTCACCACCTAGAGATCGGATCACAGAACCGCCACTGCACGAACCAAATTTACAGCATTCCTCGAGGCTCAATCCTTTGGTCAGACCATACAAGAACCCGCTCGCGAAAAGGTCCCCTGCACCGGTAGCATCTACTGCCTTCGATTCTCCAATGGCTGGAACTCGAACCACCTGTTAAAATGAGCGGCCAGAGATTCAATCATACACGATTGAGGGAAATTGGTGGAGGCATAGAGGAAAATCAAAATTACCAACCTCCTTTCCGTGCTTTGCAAGGCAGCCATTTGCACCCAGGGTGACTACAGCCCACCGGCAGTGTTTGGCCAGGAATTCAAGGGCAGCTTCATGATCAGCATTTGCCTCGCCTCTAACAAAAATCACCAGAGACCATCGGTTAAAGAGGACTTTTGATTTCGTAACTCTGTAGATTGTTGGACAATGAATGCTACTAAACTGATAGA